>OX465088.1:17343498-18604422 GCA_949987675.1 Chymomyza fuscimana | reverse complement strand
AAAAGTTACCGTCGAATTTACCACTAACGAACTCCTCTATAACAATTTTTTTCAATATTACGATTTTTTTTCAAGCACACTGATTTTCGTACAAGATTTATTGTATTTAAATCATCTTGTAACGAAATTCTATATAGATCTCTACATAACTCACATGGGATTCGGCTCCGCGAATTAAGAATATTTTCTTACACATTTGACAACGAGAAAATAGAAAAAACATGTTTTGAGAAGAACTAAACAAAATTTCAGAAAGAATAATGAAGAGCCATATGTACGCTGATGTTTTTCGAACGTTTCTAGAGACGTGATTGCCGTGTAATGTGTTTAATCTATAAAGGTTTAAGATTTTGTTGAGGAAAAAAAAATCATATGATTTCTTAAAATAAATGTTAAAAAATAAAAAAAAATTTAAGATTTTCTGTATACTATAGCTCGACTTTACTTTTTTCGATAAAAAAGTATACATATTTTAGGGATTTCCAAAAATTAAATAAAAAGGGAGAATAAAGTACCATTGCATATTGATCATTAAAAATGCCGCAGTGAAGTAGCTTCTCTCTTGGGAAAAGTTTTGGTTATCCTAGCCAATATACCTACAGACGGACGGACAAGAAATTTGGCATTCGAAGGTTTTTTAGAGTTCTTAAGTTCTGTACCAAATTTGATAAAAATCGGTTTACTTTTTCATATAGCACCCATAGGACTGATCGGTCAAATTTTGTGATTTTAAGAGTTTCCCACCACTAAACCAAATTTTATCAAAATCGGTTTAATACAACCAGAGATATTTGCTTTTAAGTAGACACACTTTTTTTAATTTCGAAAAAGTGTTTTTTTTTAAATATCTCGAAATCCGTTCCATGAAAAAATTTTTGGACTTAATTTTCGAATTTTGCGTGCCATTTTACTACGGAGATGACTAAAATATGTTAAGGATACCAAAATTTTTTAAAATTTGTAAACTAGTAGAGTAAGTTAGTAGTTAAAAAATCCAGATATTGCTAAATATTTTGAAACACCTCGCAGCACATAATGAACATTTGAACGTTCCTAGAGTCATTTTAAGCACCGAAATGTTTTAGAAGTTTTCGTTGAGCAAAAAACATGGAAAAAAGATGGCGTACGTTAAAGTCGGGCGCGGACGACTTTGGGATACCCTGTACCACTGCTTGCAATAAAATCCGGTAAATTGCTTACGAACACCAAAAGACATTTGATTGTCAAATTAGATTATGATACCTTCATAAACAACCAAAAACAGACGAATTTTTAATCAAAAACTTTTTTTCGACCGATCGGCCCTATGGGAGCTATATGATATAGTCAACCGATTTTGATAAAATTTGGTACAGTGTTGAAGATCTCTAAAAAACTTCTGAACGCCAAATTTGGTTACAATATCTTTACAAACAAACGAAACACAACGAATTTTGTGCAAAAAACGTTTTTTTGACCGATTGGCCCTATGGGAGCTATATGATATAGTCAACCGATTTTGATAAAATTTGGTACAGTGCTGGGGGTTTCTAAAAAACTTCCGATTACCAAATTTGGTTATGATATCTTCATAAACAAACGAATTATCCATCTAAAACTTTTGCTTTTTTTCGAGGTCCTCTGAAACACCCCTATGGGAGCTATATAATGTAGTCCCGATATCAAAAAAATAAAATAAACTTGTCTCCTATGGATTAATAAGGGATCTTATCTAAAAGTTTGGTTGCTCTAGCTCTTACCATCTCTGAGATCTAGGCGTTCATACGGACAGACGGACATGGGTATATCGACTTCTCTAGTCACTCTGATCATACTTTAGGTAACTTTGGGGGGTCTCCGACTTCTCCTTCTGTACATTACATACATTTTCGGCTTGCACAAACACAATATACGCTTTGTACCATACGGTACAGGGTATAATTAAGCCCAAACAAATATTACTGATACAAGAAATAAATGTTAAAATCCTAAAAAAAAAACCATAAAATTTTAGAATAAGTTTTTTTTTCCCTTTCCTACTTCGGCAGCTTTTGTTTAACATTCCTAGACGCTCCTCTAGAAATTTTGTACCCTTATCTCTTAAGAGATGCACTACAAATTATGCTTTACATGAGCCTTTTAGAGTTTTATGTTCGAATTTTAATGACTTGGCGCGTATCCTCTCAAGTGAACTTTCGCCTTCCAGTTTGATGAGAGCTGTCTTGAACCACCTTGGCTCCAGTTAAAAATTACCCCAACGGGCAGGAGTCCGATTATTTTCTGGATTGCTGGTTCTACTTGTTTGCTACTGACCACAATTGGCTGTGGGTAGGGGCATAGCTGGCCACCAGGCAAATAAAATTCCCCCAACGGGTCAGTGGCAAACTACCTAATATTAATTATATTATATTATATTAAATATTTTAAAAATTTGTTTATAAGTTTCTTTTTGTATTATCCTTTTTAAATTAACCTTGTTTTTTGTTTTTAAGTAATCAACTGATTATATTATATGTTGATCCTAAATAAATAAATAAATAAATAAATGAAGGTACTGAAAACTTCCCCCAACGATTTTTAAAAACTAATAACGCAGATCAAAGTAGGTCAAAAAAAAATGTTCACAAAATTGTAGGATTTCTCCTTGATCATAGTGTTAAGCTCAAATTGCTTGGTACATCAATTGAATGGTACATAAAATGAATGGAGTTTTATTCAAATGTTACTCAAATGTTCGTAAAAAAACGTAAAAAAAAAATTAAATCGATCATCTTAGCGGCCTTTAAATGAATAAGATAAGTTAATTGAAGTACTGTAAACCACCTGATATACCTTTTATTCAGAGTTGTTGCTTTAGCCATCTCCTACCAACTTCCCCTGAAAGACTGACTTATTAAAAAATACCCTGAGATTCGTACGAATTTGTTACAAATAAAAAAAAAGGTTTTAGAAAAATGTTGTAACAGACTCTTAAAACTTTTCAAAGCATCAAAATGCTATAACAGCTTAAAGGGTCTGCGCTAAATATTAAATTATGATATAATTACCTGCAACCCGAAACCTTTTTGAATTCACACAAACCTCTTCTTAGTCTCCGGTTTTGCGTTTAATTTAGACACAATTTGAAAACGTAAAAATTTACCATTAAAGTGAATTTCGAATAAAACAAAATCGTGAGTAGTCAAAATTGATTTTTTTATACTAAAACATCTGGTATAGTCTGGGGTATTCCAGAAATCATTAAAGTAAATTTTAAATTAAAACTAATCACGAGTAATAAAAAATTAATCATATTTTCTGAGAAATTTGTGAAAAGATGTGATCAATTTTAATTTTTTTAAAAAAAACACGGTGGCGCATTTCTCGAAATAATTGCAGACTGTCTAGAATACTAGCTCGCAAAAATGTTATAATAGTTCAATAAATTGACAGATCCGATAAGAGATTCGGAACAGGAAGCTATAAAAGTTAGGCATATGTTTACTCACACCCACATAACTTTTAGATATAATATTTACAAAGATTTTTATGGTCATATATGCACATTAAATTCAGTTTCCTCAACTCATCGCCCAGACACGATTCAATACAATTTTATGATTACAAATATAGCCTAGACATCAATGTATATTCCACATTCCAAATTTCATGTACAAAAAAAAACTAGAACCAAATTCGCCAGACTAGACATATGCATAACTTTGGCTATGATCATGTCTACATCGAAAAATTGGCGTGTTCCCACCTTGACGCTAGATGTCCTATCGCTGGGGCCTCACTTCTAGTTGTCTGCACAACTCACTCACTCCCCAGCGCATTTAAAGTTAATAATTTGTGCGATTGGCAAGTGACCAAAAAAAATCACGTCTGGAAATACTTCCGCATCAGGAGTTAGTTGCCTTTATATTGCAGACATCGCAGTTGTGGCAATACCAATGCTTATGCGTTGGCCGTTGCTATTTATAAAGATACAAGTATTATATGCCAGATACAGATACACATATAGCAGGGCTTGCTCATCAAAATTTGCTTATACAGCAGGTCGCTATATGTATCTATAGCCCTTTGGACACTGTAAAATGTTTCTATTTTAAAGTATCGCATATCTTAATTTTTTCTTTTATAAATATTACGACATCTTTATAGTCATATATGACTAAGGGCCAGTCAACGAGTCTCCAGTCAAGTTGAATGATTTTATTCACGTCATCTTGGACCTATGACCCAATACATAAATATACTCAGTTACACATTCTTACTGCTTTATCGAAAGACAACGAGTATATGCAGAACTTAGAACATCTTAACTACAATATACCCTGAAATTGTAAAGTTTGGGAATAGTTGGGAATAGAGTATACAATGTTTTTAAACTCTTTGTCATACCTATCCGAACGCCTCAACCGCTTAGGAAAAATGTGATTTTGTGGGCAAATTTATATTAACACCTTCATAAAATTTTAGCCGATTTTAGTGTCGTTAGAAAGTTTACTTTAAAATGGTATTAAAAATTTCTGTTGTAAATTTTAAGACCCTATGTTGAGTGGTGTAGGGAAAATACGATAAATCGATTACGAGGTTGCGGGATCACATCGATAAAAAATCGACTAGGTTTTGTTTATTAGGGCCATACATATAAGGCTACATACAAAATTGGTGACTCTTGGTGATGCGAAATTCTCTTACTGCGAATTGGTTACCCCATACCGAGATAATTCAAAAAACTAAAGCTAAAGAAAGAAGTGAAGTTTTGTATTTTTTTTGTATGCGTTACCTTTGCCGTTTCCATACATTGTACAAACCTAGTACACCCTTGATCCTATAAAGGGTACAGAAATCTTAACACAGTCTTTGATATATTGGGATCTATAAATAAAACGATTTTTCCGACACTCAAATCGCCAAAGATACTATTTATATAAATATAAATATAAATTAATACAATAGGTAATAAAAAAACCCACTCCGGTGGAATTCATCTTTCTAGTACAATGTAGTTCTTGTATCAGTTTTTGATTTCCTCAGACCCGATACGTTAATTGCATTTTGTTTTTATACCCTGTACCTATAGGTACAAAGGGTATACTAGATTTGTGCAATGTATGTAACGGACAGAAGGAGGCGTGGCAGACCCCAAGTCCTTTATACCAAAATGCTTATCATAACCTCGGGTAGCGATTGAGCCATGTCCGTCCGTCCGTCCGTCCGTCCGTCCGTCCGTCCGTCCGTCCGTCCGTCTGTCCGTCCGTATGAACGCCTAGATCTCGGAGACTATAAGAGCTAGAGACACGAAACTTTACCAGCTGGTGCGCATATTTCCTAAGCAGATGAAGTTTGTTGAATCATGTCAATATCTTCCCCCGTTCCCCCGCAGTAGAGTTTCGCGGTTTTTAGCCACACCGTTTAGTATTTTTATCTGAAATTTAACAGAGCGATGCGTTATAGTTACATGCATCTATGTGTAAAAAATTAACAAAATCGGACAAATACAACAAAAGTTATAGTCAAAAATGTGCAAATTTCACCACCCCTTGCCAATAAACTGCGGCAATATTTGACTCTACGCAATTATGGCTACAAGTGACCTAGAATCACAATTTTTGGTAAGCTCATTCATGTGGCTCTTATGAACAAATCCACATCCAAATTTTATCGATGCGGTCCCCCCACCCCCCGCAATCCATTTACCGTGTTTTCTCCCACACCCCTCAACATACCGACTTGAAACTTACCCCGTATACTTTAAATAAGTTCTTTGTTGTAACTTTCGAGTTTCATCAAAATGGGTACAAATTTAGGGAACTTATAGGTATAAATATCGTTTTGCACCAAAAAAAAAAAAAGTCCAATTGGAAAGTTCTTAGATGGAATATGCAGGAACAATTTTTTTTACACAAAAGGTACAGGGTATTCCACTGTCGGGCACCGCCTCGACTGTACCACATTTTTTAAGACCGAGTTGTATAGGGTGGGCCATCTGTTGGTGTGTTTGTTAATTGCATTTTATTCGTATATTTTTCAACAAAATTGGACAAATGTACATATATACCAAATGCGAGTTTGAAACTGCTCATTTTTTGACGAATACTCATCGGCTGTTCTCCCATCGATTGAACGAATATGGTCCGTGGGCTTCATTTGTTGCGTCACTTGATGCAAAGTGTTCCTGGCGACTCGTCGACACTAACCTCAATTATGTTTTTTTCACCGAACGAATATTTTCATAGTACGCCTGTACCACTTTTACGCGTTGTTCGGTTATTAAACGATCCATGACTAAAATTGAGTAGTTTTGAACTTGACATATGTCGAAGAGCATCCACTTTGGACGAGTATGTTCCGAATTATGAGTGTTTAACAACCAAACCAACAGATGGCCCACCCAATCCATAGCCCCTCAAAAAAAAAAATAAAGTAGAATCCGTAGAAAGTCACAATTCGTTTGTTTACCAAATCCAAATTTGGCGATCGGAAGTTTTTAGAGTTTCCGAGTCCTGTACAAATTGTAATCAAAAAAGGTTGACTACATTATGTGACCCCCCATAGAAACGATTGTTGCAAAAAACGTTTTTCGGGCATAATTCATTCGTTTGTGTATAAAGTTATCTTAACCAAATCTGGCAATCGAAAGTTTTCCGTTCTTATTCACTCTAGAAATTTTTTTCCAAGTTTATCAAACTATATCAAATAACGACAGATTGGTCGTTTTCAGGTCCAAATTCGTTTGTTTCTCGCTTGTTTATGAAGCTATGGAAACCAAAACGAAAATTTTGTAGAGTTTCCAAATTTTATCAAAATCGGTTGACTATATCACATATCCGCCATTGGGTCGATCGGTAAAAAAAAACGTTTAGGTCAGAATTCGTTTGTTTATGAAGATCGGAATTTTCTTAGAATTTCCAATCACTCTATCACATTTTATCACAATCAGTTGACTGCATCATAAATCCCCCATAGTACCGATCATTCGAAGTTTTCTGAAGGGGCCGCAGATATAAAAAAGCTTTAAGACATTAAATTCTTTGGGGAAAATAAGCGCGCTTAGAGCCTAACAATAGTAGCTTCCAGGCCCTTACTTTTCTCTCGACAGCTCTGGGTATAGGGTATCTCAAAGTCGTCCGCGACCGACTTTAACGTCTGCCTAACGCAACTGAGTGAAAAATTGTAAATTAAATTTAATTTATTATTTTTCCCGATCAGAACTTTTGTTCACAAGTTTTGCTCCTTTTGGGAGTTCGCACGAAATGTAAAACTTCGGCACCTATTAAAGGTTGCTTGAAGTAACGAGACTTAGGCTCGGATCTAGTAACCGGAGGTTTTCCCTCGAGGCCGAAGTTTACTAAGCGGGTACCTAGTTTTGAGAACAAAAAAAATTTATATTGCCTGTAGCTTTTTCGAAAGTTGAAAAATCAGAAGTCTTTCATACTAATAAGTCAAACAGTCAAAACAAATCAACCTATCAACATGTTCGTATTTTTTATGAAATTCCAGATCCCAAGACCCTCGATCCGTCCCTGGTAGTTGATTTTAAGTTTATTTTATTACGAAGCCTTTCGATAATTTTTTTTTTTTGTTGTTTATGGATTTTGCCTCTCCTCGAAATTAAATAGTTTAACAAATTTTCGAGACTTTTGAATCTGTCTTGCAATAATTCTAGACTTTTGGCAAGTAGAAAGCGTAAGACTAGGCTCCAATTAATTTTTCGTCTCGAGGCTGGACAACAGGTTCGGGGTGCGAACATCACCTTCATATTTTTTGGTTTAACTTATATTAATGTAAAATCACTAAAATTGTATTATCTAGGACGTAAATCTAGATTATTTTGGCCGATATTGGAGCTAGGGGAACTTTGGGCCCGCTACCCGCCGCTACCTGTTACAAACATTGCCGAAAAAGTAAAGTAACCATTTACTCATTTTCTGAACTTGGAAGAGTATGCAGAACTTTTGCATATGTTATGATCGCAAAATATATATTTACCATGTATGTATGTAGATATAATGTACATACATATGTGTGTACTTACCCATGTTGATTGGCTCAATTGGTCGACTATTTGAACTGTGACCTGTGGGCGACTCTTTACTCTCGTTTTGCGAGCGAATAGCGGCAGCAATTCGAGGAGAAACGAGATAATTTGGGGCACACTGCGGTCCGAACCACTTGAGCTCGCACAATTGCAACTACTCAGGAGCATTTGCAAAACGATTATGTCCATTTATGGGCCATTTGACTGCAAATGTCAATGGATGTTTAGGGAAACTGGTTATCGAACCCGAAACGGATGCATCTTGAGCTGCTTTATATGGTAACCTGCTCTCATTGCAGGTCGCGTGGGGTCTAATTAAATATACTAAGAGACGTTGGAAATAATTCAACAGCGGAAATGTCACAATAAAATAGTTAAGGGGTCGGATTGCTGAAACATGCACCCAAAAGCTATCAGTTTCATTTGATTAAATGTTTAAGCTTAAGAGATGCAAATTAAATGCTTAAGTGTGTGTGCGTATGTTACCTGAAGTTATTATATGCTAACAATTTGCTGTATATTTTACGCCCACATATGCGGCACCCACAGCAAATTTTTAAGCACGCTTCAACCATAATCAAAATAAATAAATATATAAACAATACAATAAACAAGTATTTAAAACCAATTCAAATGGCGCGAAACTTGTTGTCTGTTAGTAATTCACCAATTCAACAAAAGGTGAGTTTTTGTTTCTGTTAAATAAAACGAATTCTCTCCCTGGCAAGTGCCAGCAAGGGAAATACTCTCCCTGGCAAGTGCCAGCAAGGGAAATTCTCTCCTTGGCAAGTGCCAGCAAACGGAAATTCTCTCCCTGGCAAGTGCCAGCAAGGGAAATTGTTGCATGTAAATTAACAGTCTTTTAACAGCGGCATAACATTTAACATTACAAACTCAACAACTCGCAGCGACGAGCATACTTTCATCAATTTCGTTTTTCGTTTTAGTTCTTAATTCCGTTAGCGACGTCGGGTTTGTCGCTTGTTTGTCGGAAACGCTAAAGCTGAAATAGTTACAAAATCACAGCGAAAAACAAAACAAAACATAAAGCAACTAGAAGAATTTTTAAAAAAGCCGACTACGGGAACATAAATGTAACACACTTGTTTAAATATTTAAAATATAACACATAAACGTTTTTACATATAAATGAAGACGCGCGCGTGTTGCTTATGCGTTGATATGTGTGTGTGTGAGTGCGTTCGGTACGTTTGTTTTTTATTGCATGCGGATTTTTGACACAAACATCCGAGAAAATAAATTAATTGGAAATGCTTAAAAATGTTTTAAGAAAAAGTATAATTATATACATGTGAGGCATGTGAGCATAATAAATAACTGTGTTGTGTTCTTAAGCTTTTCGCATAGTCAAATAAATCTATAGAAAAAGCAGCAGTGTGTTTGTTATTGCCGTGAAACGGAAATGCCAAATAAACAAAAATTAAGCAAGAAAATATACAAAAAGCATATATCTAAAAAACAACTTGAAGAGGTTTAAAACAAAAAAAAAAAAGGGAAAAACAACGGCAACAAGAAGTGTAAGCAAAAGTGAAAAAGGAAGAAGATTTTATTGCTATTATTTTTTTTCACCTGGCCTATGATTGTGTGTAAAGCAGCGTGAAGCAGCGTGCAAAGGGACACAAAACAAACGACGAAGACATAACAACTACACACAAGTGTGCAGGAACAGACGGAAGTACTTTTGGGGCCGCCTTTTCTACTACGCCTTCTACTTTTGCGCTTTGTTTGTTTCTGTTGTGTGTTTTCTTTTTGCGTTGACATTCGCTTGCGGCAGCAGCAGCAGCACAGTGCATTCATTACATTGTGGCATATAAGAATATTTAGACGAAAGCGAAACTCTAATAAATGCAGCAGCAGCAGCAGCAACAATAAAGCAACATAAAAGTCAAGGCGATTAGCTACACTGCAAGAAATTAAGCTACAGCATAGGTTTAAAAAGCTACAATGGCCGCCTGCACGGGTTTGGTGAGCAGATAGTAGCAGCAGCAGCGCGTCAGCAGAACCAGGAAGCGCATATAAATCCAACACAAAGTGCACTACGTAACGTGGTGAGGCATTACGTTACGTTGTGTTGGCTGTAATTGTAGCGTGTTCGCTGCAGTTGTAGTTTGTGCCGCGTAAGCAACAAAACCAACGCTTGTCGATGCCAACTACAACAAAATAAAAAGAAAGGCAACAAAGACGTTAAGCACAACAACGACAACACATTCTGGATCTGGACATATCCGCTTCCGCATTGTGTTGCTGTCACCCAGAGAGCTTAAGAACGGCAGCGTACCGACAAACTCACTTAAATACACGCAAAATTGCGCGTATTACAGCAACAGCATAAAAAAACGACGTCATACTACACTGAAGCAAACAGGTAAGCTTTTGTGAAGAAATTTTTGTTTTTTTTTTGAAAAACGAATTTTAAAGCCCTCAAAAATGTTGATTTTTCGACCATATGGTTTGTTTCGCTTTTGTGAAATCGCACAAAATTTATTTTCTTTTGCTCATTTAGCGCATAATTTATAGGGCATGATTTATCTGCTCAAATCTGTTAAGCTCACATTATCTAGATTGTGATTTTTGTTGTTTGCGCCTTATGGTACTACAAAATATTTTACAATATTTGTTTTGGAGTGGGAGGTCAATGTATCTTAAGGCCTTATATAAAAAAAAAAAAAAAAAATAGCTATATATTGTATAGCTTTGGTAATGATAAGTCAAATGGCATGCTCTATATATACACATATATTATCATTAAGTACCATGGCACAATCTTTGGGAAATACCAATGTCGTCTAGTTTTGTTATTTTTTTTTTTTTGGCTAAAAGAAGCCTGATCATGTTGATAGTTAACGCGATTAATTTTCTAATCAGTATGAAATAAAAGCACTATAAAATCTTTGCACAGTATAGTTATGGTTTATGAAATTGATAAGCAAAAGAGCGTTTTTATATAATCATTGTGTATGTTTATCTGTTCCCTCGTACCTTCGAAACCGCTTATCATTATTTGACACATGAGGTATCATTGGAAGCGTCTTGATTGTCCTCTGGTTTTAGGCAATGTTATGTCATATGAAATTAAATATGACGCCCTTTAGAAGACATAGAGTCATGAACTTAAGAAAACCTTTTTACACACATTCCAAAAATATATGTATAGTGTATAGTATGCATCAATAATAATTAAAATATTTTTTCAACACTTAAATTTTTATATGTTTTATTGCATCGATTATTTATCATTTTCCAACTACCGAAAATCACATTCTGAGCGTTCAGGTTTTGTCATAAACAAATGCGAATTGTTTTGAACTATTTGGATATTTTGGATTTATATAGGTTTTGATGAGAACACAAAAAATGTTATCAAAAATTTGTATTCCAAATGGAGACTCCTTGTTATACCGTTTTTATTTTTTAAAAGCCAAAAAATGCATTTAAGCCATATTTTTATTTTAAATTATATTTTAATAGAGGCGGTAAAATTTACTAAGTTTGAATACACTTCTAGTCTAATAGACTGAGGCTTTCTAACAAAAATTTCGTGATTCCGAAAGGGCAACTTAAGTAAAAAATTTTAAATTGCGTGCATAAATAGCCGAGTTCGACCTTTCCCACCATATTTGCTTTCTAACTCGCGCGCAAAAATGCGCAAGATAAAAGTGTCTTAGCAATGTTATAAGTAAGATATTCTATCTATGGCATAGATCAACTGCTAGTTGCTTTATAAATAGCATGTTAATACTAAAAGTTAAGGCCTTAGAATTCTCTCTTAATTAGCTTAAATGATTGATCTATAGATCATTATATCAATAATGTTTCTGTGTTACTGGTATCAATACTGATAATATAAAGTTAAGGCCCTTTAATGGCAACACTTGCCAAGTACTATCTATAAATAAATAGTTCCACTTTGGAAGAAACTTTAACATAATTAGCCATATAGTGGATACTGGTTGTTTGCTTCATTTAGTTCTTGAACTGCCTTTTGTATCGAAAGCAATGGCTTGACTCGAATTGGCGGCTTGCGGTCTCTTGTTGCATGCAGTTTTTCTATGGAATTGAAACAAAAGCGGAGCGTTAAGCTCCAATTAGGGTGCTATACTGGCTGCCGACTGCCTGACGCGTACGTCAGCGAAATCTTATCGCAGGCAAGCACAAAACAGCAGAATTGTGTTTATTTGTATGTGCGCTGCTGTTGCTGTCGAAGTCGACGGCGACGTCAACGTTGCCAGCAGTTCCTGCTTCTGGTTTGGCCAGTGTTCGCACTCACGTACACACTTGAGGCACAGATACATAAAAAGCTGAAGCAGTGTTGGAAACAGGGAGGGTGGGCTACAGGGTATACACACACCTGATTCTGGCAAGTGCCCGCCACACCCCCCTTTTTATTATTATTATTATTTTTTTTTTTGTGTTGAGTGTAGATCGTCAATAAATTTATACATATAAAAATTATCGCTCGCTTGTGTGCTGCGGCGGCGGCGGCTGCTGGCATGTGTATTTATAATGAATTCTTGGCTCTCCAATTAGCGGAAAACGATATACATCGTTGAGATACACATGTACTCGTACATACCAGTTCCACTAGTTGAGATTTGTTATTGTTGTATGTACTTCATAGTGTAGCAGTGTATAGAATATTTTTTGCAGTGTATAAGCGCGTCAGCATTGCCTTTCCTGATTCTCTGTCATTATCTGCTGTGAGGGGGTGGAGTGAGTTGCAGGCGGTCTGGTGACCAGCAGCAGCGCTAACAAAGTCGACGACGACGTCGTAGTCGTAGCAGAAAAAGCAACGTAAATACAATAAATTAAATTCACTTCCGCATTGCTCCACAAACTACGTAACGAGTGAGTGTGAGGCAACGTCGACGACGACGGCGTAACGTAAAGTCAAAAAGAGCGCAGCAAGTGCACGGAAGCAGCTAGAGCGCTGCAGCAGCAGCAGCAGAGAGCACTGGGGGGTGACTTGTGTGTAAGATTTTATATAGGAATTCGTAGGGAATATGCTAAAAACAAAAAAAAACTACTAAAACTGCCGCTTGACTAGAGCAAACGCACACATATACAAACTCAAAAAAATAAACAGGTATAAAAAGTGTTGATCGTGTCATGAGAGAATGAGAGAGACGCGGGTGCAAGAGAGCTAGCGAGCAAGCGAGCGCCAAAAGCAAGAAAACAACGACCTATCGCACACACACTTATGTACATGCAAGCGCGCACACTTGTAGAAAACGTCCGACTGACTGACTCACTCGCTCGCTCGCACGTGCGACGTACAAAGAGCGTAACGTCAGCACGAAACGAATCACTGCCAAGAAAAGCAGCAGCAGCAGCAGCAAGCGGCGCAACGTAATGGAAGAAAGAGGAAGAAACAAGCAACAGCAACAACAACAAATAATAGCGATATTAACACAAAATGCCGAACAAGCATACAACTTGAGTAGGAGAGTGGCGGCTCGCTGCCGTTTGTCTGTCTCAGAGTCTGTCGTCTGTCTTTCTGTATATTTGTGAGAGCACTAGTTTTGTTGTTATTGCTGCTGCTGTTGGCTGCCGCTTCTGTTCCCCAATAAAAATTTTAATAAAAACGCCAAGAAAATGATCAGCAGCAGCAGGCTGGCTGAAAAGGGTTAAAGCGCTGCAGGGAGAGATGCTGCTGCTTCTTCTTGAGCAAAGAATGCTGAGTAAGAATATCAATACAATTTTTTTTTGTGCCTTGTTTGTTTTTTTTTTCTTTTTTCTTGTATTTTGTTTTGTTGTGTGGGGCTAGTCACTTGCATGCTGCAAGCGTCGCAGTCAGCGTTGCTGTCGCTTTAGTTTCTTGCGTCTTTTTCTATTCTATTGAGTCACACGCAGCGCGCAGCTTAGTGCAAGTGTAATGAAATAAGTCGTTGTTGCTGTAGTTTTGCTTTCAGTTGCACAGTGGGAGAAATGAGCAAAACGTTAGGGACTAATTTATTATCAGTAAAAAAAGGAGCCATCAAAAATTCAATATATTTTGTATATCTTTTATTTTTATACGTTTCTTAATATTAAGTTTATAAAAATTAAAAGTCAATTTATGCAAATAAAAATTCAAATACAAAACATAAAAACACTTGGTGATAAAAAATAATAGTGTAAAGCAGTTTTGACAAATATGTCTCAAGTTGATTGTCTTGTGGGATACACTGAGAAAAAATTGATTTTCTTAGTGGACCGACGAATCATCAAAAATTCTCCATGCATTGACACACTGAGAAAAATTTCAAGAATATAGCGTTCCAAGGCAAGCATTTCTTACTTAAAGCAATAATTTGCATTGTCAAAAGGACACCTACAACGAGGAATAGAAAGCTTATTTCAAAAGAGGTTTTATGTAGACAAAAATACTTAATTTAAAATTGTTTAGAATGATTTTAAAAACAATTGCACTTCTATGTAGACAGCTTATAAGACAAAACTTAAAATGAGAATATTTAGATTGCTATTAAGAATTGCTCTCAAAGAGTATTTCCTAGTACATAATTGTAAGAATATTTAGTCTTAATGCTGAGATGCAGAGTATTTTTTTTTTTTTATTATTATTATATACAGCAAGATTACAAATAAATTTCTAAACTAGCTTAGGAATAAAGGTATAGCGCTGGCTACTAAGGCCTTTGGCTACGTATTTTATTTTATTGATTTAATATATATAGAATTTAGAATTTTTTCGATTATATCACCATAAACATATTTTGCTTTAGATATATTTGGAATTCAAATTAACAGGATTCGCCACACGAGCACCCAATTAAAGGTAACACAGCATACTTCAACTGTAGTTAACATCTAAATCACTGCGCCGACCTCAAAGTTATCTGGATGAAAGTATCTAGATTCTAAAAGCATTCGAAAGCTAAAAATTTGTCTTTTTTGGCGCTAGTTTGTTCATTGTACCCACTGTGCGCTGATGACTTTTAGTTGTTTAAACTTGCATGCGGAAGTAGTGCTCACTGAATAAATGCATAATGTACATAAATACATATATACGCATGTATGTATGTAAGTATTTATTGTAGATTTTTTTTTTTTTCTGCGTGTTATCGTCAGAAAGCAGATGTTATGGCAGTTGTTGTTATTGCTATATGGCTACTGCTGTGTGCTATATTGATGTTTTGCAATACGCACATATGTACATACTCTATGTATACATAATACAAATATGTGTAAAAATAAAAATTATATGCCATGACGCGTCGCATGCCAAAACTATTATGCAGCAAGTACACGTTGTAACCGGCAACAACAACAACAACGACGACGACCCATTTACAGTGGAAAAATCACACTAACCTGAATTTGCCATAAAAGTGTAGCAGCAGCAGCTCAGCTTCCATTATGTTGTCTCAAATTCGCAGAAAGAAAGAAAGCTCAGCATAACAAAAACAACAACAACAACAGTAAAATTGGTTAGCCAACCCATAGGAGTTGTTGTTGTTGTTGTAGCTATCTATCTTTCATCTTTTGGCGGCGAATGATCGTGCGAATTTCATATAAAAGCCGTAAAATGCACACAAACGCACACACACAGATACACATATTTGAGTGTTTCTATGACAGCATATTAACACCAGGTTTTGGTTGATTCCCGCTTTTGTTGTGGGTTACTTTTGAAGACCTTTGTTGGGGGTTTATTCAACTTATCATAGAAAGGGAGTCCAAGTATTAAGCAGCATTCATCTTCAGCTGAGATGATAGAAATAGGCTATCCTACGTTCAAAAACTTTGTTTAAACTTTTTATGGATTTTTTCAAAAATCCCGTGGTTTAAAGTAGTTATCATATTAACCTACAACGAACTCCATAATTCTGACGAATAGACATTGTTTTTGGATTGAAAGGAATATAGCAACGGAGTGTTGTTGAAAAATTCCATACAACAACGACTCTTATTCAAAAACTTAAAGAAACAAATAAAAATAAATGCTTTTGAACTTAAAAAAATATCTGACAAAGTAATAGAGTAATGTTGAAAAAGTTCTGACTCATTACTGAAATACAGTCAAACTACCTTATAAGGATCTCCTTTTCAAACAACTTTTCCATTTTAAAAATTGGTGTCGAATCCACTGCTTTTATGATCTTAAAAAAAAACATTTCGGTAAAACGAAAAATTAAACAAAAACAAGTTTTTCAAAGCTAAATTGATCTTCCTGAGTCCTCAAGTTTGAGTATCTTACCTCTCATAGGCTTTAAGTTCTAGATTTTCTTACAGACAGACAAATGGATATGTAACTTTGAGGGGTTTCCAGCGTTTCTTTCTCTTACCTTTAGTAAAGAAATTTTTAAAAACTAGTTCCAAATCGAACAAATATAAGAATAACGTAGATGATCCAGTGGTTTGACATTTAGTGTACGGATTTTTGCGCTGGATTGCACTTGCAAAGCTATTTATGGTATGACTTATGGGACGCAAAGATTAGTTAAAGCCCATCCCTTGGTGCTACGCCTCTGTTTGGGTGCTGCCGCTAAGCTTAAGCCTTGCTAAGTGTCTTAGTTTATCTCTGCCGCTTTTGCTGAGTATTTGTTGTTGTTGGTGTTGCTCTGACTGTTGCTAAGTAACCTGTTGTGTGAATTATGTTACGAACGTAACGTGTTTCAAAATATAGGAAGTCTTGCTTGAGTTATACCGCCGACAACAGCAACAACTCCAAAGCTTGGTGCTTTATTGTTGTTGTTGGCACTTTGTTCATATCTGCAGCTTTAACGGTGTCTTACGTTGTTTGTTGTAGTTGTTGCTGCTGCTGTTGCCTGTTGTTGCTATTATCTAACAACTTTTCAAGTAAAAGACAACAAAGAGAAAGAAATGCGCCGCATGCTTTTTGCCGTTTGCCATTTCTTGCAGTGTGTGCCACATTCGTTTGTGTGTGGCACAGATACCCGCACTTGGTTCGGCTTGGGGTGGTCCCGAAGTTGTGCATAAAAGTGGAGTAATGTTGTGGAAAGTTGACTATGACGTCTACGTCGACGACGTCGTTGCCGTCTAGTTGCAATACAATTAGGTAATTTGCTTGTTGACTGCCTGCCTTCTTTATACTTACTTTAGTTGGTTACTGGCTGCCCAGTAACAATGACGCCAGCGTAAACGTCAACGCCTTGGACTTATTGAACTGCATTTGGCGGCAACGTTGCGTGGCGCCCCAAACTTTAAGACATTACAGCACTTTAAGGGGCCGTAACGTCAGGAGACAGCTGATGGCGTAATGCCGACGCAGTCGCTAACGTTGACGTCGACGTCAACGCCGGGTAGTCGTCATTGGCATAGACAAAAGGAAGTTGCTTTTTGGGTCTATGAAAGTTTAAAGCGCATGCCTAGTAATGAATAATAAATATTAGTTACTGTTTTATGTACGTACTGTTTCGTAATGCTTAGGATTGGGTGTACCGCCTTAATGTAGACATTAAGATGCAGCGCAATGAAGTTTAGATACACTGCAAACAACAGCAGTCTCGGATTAACGAGGCTGAGGCTAGAGTTTGTCTCAGATTTTATTTGAAATCTCTTAGAAAAATTGTGCTTCTATTGTCATCTTGATAAATTCGTTCTTTAAAAGCTTTCAAAACAGATTGCTCACTCTCGCTGATTTTAGGTTTGCCAGAAGACTCAGGGCACGATGGCTAAGGCACAGGCTTAATTTAGAGTTTATTTTTAATTTCTTGCAATTTTTATTGTCTGACATCCCAAAGGTGTGCTCTTAAGGTTAAAAGAGATTTTTGGTAAACCTCCCATTGACTACCACTGGGAGTGGTGTAAGGTGCATGTCTTTTAATGAATAATAAATATTAGCCATTGTTTTGTAATTCTTAGGATTGCATGAAACGCCTTAAAGCATATATTACAATGAAGGAAGGGTAACGAAGTTTAGATACTCTATAAATAACGTCAGTAACGTTCCATCTCAAATATTGTTTAATGACTGCAATATAGGATTCCATTCAAAAACAATTTTATGTGCTAGTTCAGTTTCAGGAATTCTCCATGACCAAAAGAGCTAGGGATTTGAAAGTATGTCAGAAGCAGCATTTCAAGACGTACTATTTCTGCTTTCCGAAGAGCTAGTAATTTGAAAGCTCTAACTCTAGCAACAAGAGTCTTAAGTCATTATTGGTAGTTGGTATTGGTCCTCATTTTCAACAATTGATATTTGCGGTTCCTCCAAACAGCGCCACTAAGCACCATCCATTTGAAAATTTGTTTGAAAAAAAGATCAATTTAGTTTTAGTATGCATCGGAGCTTAATGAACTGCACCAATTACTGCGGGATTAACTGATTACATGAGAAACAAAGTAAATCTTTAAAAGTAGGATAACTGCAGGGAGTCCCACATTGAAATATCATTTAGGGAGCTACAGTATTCTAGACTAGAGTATTACTGATTGACTGTTATAAGGGTTTCTATTCCTCATTTGTAAACAATTTTATTAGGAGTTAAATAAAGTCCTCCCAACGGTTTCAGCTGTTAGGATGCTTCGTAACCCATTCAAAGCAGAATAAGTGGGGGAAGTTTGCTCACTCTCAAAAACAAATTTGATACATCGAAATATAGCCTTTGGAAAACTATGTTAAGCGAGATCTCTACCGTACCGTCCAGTAACTCCCATCAAGACGTCTCAAAGTTCATGACAAACTTATAATACCTATAAACTCGTCAAGAGCATACAAATGGAGACACTTGCTTAGCTTTATTGCTGGCTATTGTCATTAGTGTTTATCTTCAAGTAACTGTAAAATGCAGCTGATATAAAATACCTGTCGTTTGTCTTGAACTGCACTTCCCGCCTCTCTGCTCAATACTACACCTACCTGTTGCGTGGTACTCACTCTGAGCATTGTTCCCACTCTAACCAACCCAAGTAGGTGGTCCTGACACTAATTGTAAACGCTCAAGTGGTATCTGCAACGGCATCAAGAGATAGCTATTGACAGCAAAGAAGACAGCATTGACCTCGGTTAGGACTGCAGGGTCTGCAAAGAACGCCCCCGCTGTCTCTGGTAATTTCACAATGAAAAGTGTTTCATATTTTTCGTGGAAATCGCCTTGAGCAAGTTGTTTTTTTTTTTGTCTTTCTTTATGCCAAGCGGAAGTGTATATACCAAAAGGAAGCGACAACAAGGCGCTCAAGTGTGCCTCATAAACTATAACAATAGATGTATAAGGCAGGCTCTGAAGTGCCCCTGAGCGCGCACACACAGAGGGCGTAACAGCGAACCCAGCTGTCCAGCCTAAAGCCTACTTCAAATCCCTGTCAGGGTCTCTGTAGGCACAACAGGCGCGCAGAGACATTTGGTCACATTGCCCACTTCCTATTTAACAAGTTCCATAGATTTACAGCTCTTGGTGTTACACTAGTACAGCGCAAAGCACGTCAAACGAAATTTTGGTATTTTTGGAAATGGCAAATCGTTCATAAATCAATTTGATTTCGGAGCTGATAGCACTGATATAGATAACATAAAAATTCGGAAAACGCGCACTTCAGGTGTGAGCCAGTGTGTGTATATGCTATCGCTTGGTTTTGATAAGCTTTTTTTTTACCGCAAGTGGAGGTGCAAATTCCCATGCGCGCGGCTCACCTTGTGCGAACGGAACGAAAGTCTGGCAATTTGTTGGGCGTGGGAGCGCAGCGGAATGAAGAGACATTTATTGCCGCCCGGAAATGACGTTAGTCCAAAATTTTTTTTGTTGTGTACTGCGCATGTGAGTGTCGAGTGGCCAATTTGGGCTACGGGTTATATTTAGTAGAGGGCTTTAATTGATAGACTAATCAGTCGCAGCTGAGTTGGGTTGGGTCGCCTTTGTCTTGCACCTTACGAAGAATGTAAATTATTGTTATTACTTGTTTTTGTGTATGATACAAAAGAACGCACATGCTCCTCAAGAATTGTTTTTAATCATATCGCCGACTGTTAATGAGTGGCCATTTTATTTATTATTGTTGAGGTTTTATGTCTGTATTGACCATACAATTTTATATAGCCTGGCAATCATTCCGGCAAGTACTCAACAGCACCAGCTATTCCAATTAATGATATGGGACATTTTTTTTTTTCGAGTATTTAGTTAATTTTACAAGGTCTATAAAGGTGTTTTAAGAGGGGCGCAGTGGGCCAGGGCCGTCGTTATAAGCAAATGCTAGCTTTTATTTCCTTGAAGGGGCTTACTTTATGGCAAGGTCCAATAATGCTGATTAGGGGAAATTACTAAATAGAATGGCTTGCTTTAGGGTGAACAGCTGATCTACTGAGAATGTTGGAGAGGTATATTTGGCAAAAACATTTTAACAGCTCTCAACAAGATTGTTATTTATTTGGTTATGCCTATTAGTCTCTATAAAACTGAGTTCTGCGCCTCTTTCCACAATACTTTTAAAACTCGAACTTTTCGAATATAATTTTTTGTTTCGTTCCCTTCAAAATAGTTCCATTGGAATATACCCGAAGTAATTTTTCTATTTTTTTTTATTTTTTGATTTTTGAACATTTGCTTCCCATTTTTTATTCTTCTGCAGCAAATCTACAAGCTTTAATAGATCGCTCAAATTGTTCTTGATCGTTTTTTTTGTAGCACCTTGTCATTAATATGATATATGCGCTATGCATTGAGGCTCATGGGACTCACAATTTTTTGTATTTCACAATATATATTTCATATCCTAGTCAGTCCATTGGAATTTTGTGAGTCACTCAATTACTCTTTGGTCACATTAAAGAATATAGCAAACAGCACATTATTAATTCGTTAGTCATTTTTGATAACCCGATTAAATCATTATTCACTACCAACAAAGTAAAAAACATACTATGTGCAACAGATAGTTAACCTATGTCCTACCTTATCGAAGTGCATGAAATCATTTAGTTTTATTGGAAATAGCAAAAGAACCAAAATAATAATTTTTCGTAAACAAGCGATCTATAACGAGTATTAAAATTTGCTTGTCTCAATTTGGGACGCTTTCCCGCATAGGGATGTCACGTTAAATCACACAAAGATCTTGTCGTCGATGCATTTTTTAGACCCTATATACAATATATATTAAAACGAATATAAAATACATTAAAAACACAAAAATTTCTGCTAAGCATTTCTGTGAAGTTTGATCAAAATTGGTCCTCTATTTCATATAGCTACCATACAAAATTGAACCAGAAGCAATTCATTGGAGCACAGTCAAACTTGATAGTGTTATAATGATATTATAAAATGTAATAAGTAGTTGAGAGTATATAACAGTCGTTCTCTCTCGACTTGTTTTGATTAATTTTAACAGAAGTCAAAAATGCTGTTGCATGAGAAGATATTGTTTGATTTCTTGGTATAAATAACTGCGATAACTGTTCAGAAATATGTTGCTGTGCCATATCCGAGAAGTCAATTATAGAGAACTTTGTTTAAAAGACATATCAAGTAGTTTCCAGACAGCTGTTGGGCACAGCTGAGAGCTGTTTCTAGGCAAGCGTTCTCTGACGCTCTTCCTCGGTTTGGCTCAATGCACTTCAACATTGTTGGTGTTGTGTTGCATTTCCCATTTGTGTTGGTTGTGCTGATAGCATTCAAAAGGCGTCTCTATCTCTGTAGGAGAGAGTATGTGTGAGTAATTAAAAGTACAAGTAGAGTGCACAATTGTGCATGCATATTAAGTATAATAATAATTATCATACTGTAATGATGATAATTATATAAATACATACAAGCGCGTGTTTGAGAAGCTACAAATGAAAAGCCAAGCGATAAGCACAGACCATATAGAGCACATACTAAGAGCATTGAGCAGAGCCAGAAGAGAGGCGACGACGACGTCTCCATGGAGACTAAGCTAGCCTAGGGAAATGCGCGGACAATGGCATATGCGACAACAACAACGCGAACAACATCCAGTAGATAGACGTACAAACGAAAGACAGATGTGACTATGATGAGGCTTTAAGTGCAACACTAAAACGTGGAAAAAAGCAAAAAAAAAAAAAAAATACAAAAAAAAAATCCAACGTGGCTGACAAAACAAACGTAATGAGATAAACTCAAGTCTCATAAGTGCTGGGTATAACTAGACAAAACCAACTGACTAACTATTGTTGCAGTCAGTCTTCTTAAGATTTGTGGGCGCAACTTCAAGATGCTGCAATGCCTTAAGCATTGCCGACACTCCAAAAGAAAAGCTAAGCTCATTTGGTACTGCTAATTATTAATTTGGTGCGACAATAGGAAACTCAGCTACAACAACAAGAACAACAACCACAACAAGAAGCGACCACAAGTTGTGGCATCAACTGCTTCTTAAGCTTGCTGCAAGCTGTGACCATGCTGCTCCTTCACATTATTTGCTACGTGCTGTTCGTGTCAATTTGTTGTTTGTTTAATTCTTTATTTTATTTTTTTTTTATATTGTACTCTCCTTACTTGGAAATTATAATATAATCTCTTCTTTGCATTCACATTCCCGCTGAAGAGCAGCCTGCAAAGACAAAAAGACAGACAGACGGACTGGCTAGGCTAGATAGATAGACAACAATCGTTTGGGAACTCTGACGCTGAGTTGGCTACTTGACAAAATGCCTCAAGTTGTTTTGTTGTTGTTGGCGTCATCGTCATACATTTGACACTTTGGCGAAGCATGGACAGGCTTTCGTTGGAAATTCCTCGATGCCAGCTGTGATTGACAAAGTTCATAAAAAAAATTGACACAAAGCTTAAACTCTTGAAGTTTGTGTGATAAAAGTAGCCAGCTATAGATATTTGTTGGCACTTTGGGGAAATCTTGAAAATTTCATTGGAAATTGCTAGTGCTTAGGTTGACGTCATTTTGGAAAAATTTTAGATTACAATTTGAATGTGAAAAAATCAATTATGTTCTTGAATAAGTTTTGTATGAAAATGGTTACACAAAATATTTTTAGTTTGGCTATGAAATTTTTATTCAACAAAATGTATTAAATATGCCTGTTCTGGAATTCAATACCGATTCCGACTTGTTGATATTTTCCAATAATTATAACTATTACGTGAAACTTCATTTTTAAATCAACAAGTCGGAATTGGAGTCGAGATCCAAAAAATGCATGAAGATTATCAGAATTTATATGTATGTACACTGTCACTTAAAAGTTTTCGGATACTTATAATTATTACCTATTTAAAATTCAGAAATTCATTTTTAAATGTTGGAAATTATGGTTAGATAAAAAATGTCTGTTTTAAAGATTATTCGGTTTACGATTATTTACAATAATTAGGGTGTACAATAGGGCCAATTTTTCAACATTTCACTAAAAAATTTTACTTTTACCTGTATATAGCATATCGTTCGTTTAGAACGTTTTTACAATTTGTTAAATTTAAAAACGATCTGAAAGTTCACTTTTTTTCCTTTTTTGAATCACAATACAGGCATACATAAAAATATGTATTGTACGGACAAATATCTAAACTTTTATCTTTTAAATCGCATTTTCTTTAACCACTTAGCATTTCTAAGGGTGCTCGCGTCGTTAGTTTCTTCTGCATTTCAGCCCAAGTTAGTACAGATAAAATGTTCTTCGAAGATAAACGACTATAATTTTTTTTATTGACGAGTATCCAAAAACGGGTTCTTCTAGCTTTTTGAAACACAAACCAGAGTGTTTCTTTCAAAGTCGAACATTGTTATCCAAGGATTTTCTAAATTCTAAGTAGTACTTAATGTGTCTGGAAACTTAAGATCCAGACTTTATCTTTCCTTTTAAAAGATAGATGATTCACAACTACTAGTTTATAAAATATAATAAATACAATTTTTGCAAATATCATATACCGCATATTCTTACGTTTATATAGAATTTAACGTTTTTCAAAGTAGCTAAATGAGTTCCAGGTTCTGTAACATGACTCTGTTTCGAAGCTATAACAATCTATAAAACACTTGTATTCCTGATAACTTCAGTTTGCTATTAAACTGTTTTACAATATTTTTGCGCTATCTCTGAACTTTGTCCAATGCCGCAACTAGAACTTGTCTAAGTTGTAGCTCTCCTAACATAGTTGTAAACGTTTACTATTTATCAATTATATTTCCGCCAAAGTTTTGTAAAATATAAAAAAAAAAAAAAATAATACCGAAACTTGTTAATCTTTGTAAATGGCAACACAACTTTCCGTTCCCATATTATCTAACTAAGTTATCGATTGCCAAACTGTTGACTTCCCTTTGCTTATCGCACAGGAAGTCTACAATGGTCGTACCCAAGCAATTACGGGTACATTGTATTGATCATCCATGGGATACGTAAGCAAACTCCTTTTGGAACCGAACACACAACGACAGTCAATATTTATGCTGTCATTTTATGACCAGTTCTTAACGATTTCTAAACAATCTAGGAAAACGCAAATTACTTGTTTAGCTACAAGCAACACAGGTGCCAGTTGCGCCTGTTGGCAATCATGCCCAGAAGCCGAATAGTCTTTACTAGCAGCAGCAGCGTCATCGTCATCTACATTATGAACATCATCTCAAGGCAGAACTTTTGCGCACCAGTTTCCCGCTAGTGCGAAAAAGCAGCTAAACAAGCACCTCTAGCTGGCATCTGGACTTGCATGACTTGATTGTGATTATAGACAGCGGAGCCGTCGTCGTCGTCGTCATCGTCGTAGCCGTAGTCTTCGTTTTTTTGTGTATAGTAACGTATGTGTTGTGTTCCATGTCGCGTCGTTGTTGTTTTAACATCCGCTTCCGCATTTATTAAGTGTCTTTCCAGCGACGCGCAAAATGTTCCTCGGCGATCGTTCGTTTAGAACGTTTTTACAATTCAGGTTTTGTTTTGTTTTTTTTTTTTTTAGCTAGCTTGAGTTACTGCTTTTTCATCTTTTAGTCTCTTTTTTTTCGCAATACTCTGTAATTAAGATGCGAAGCGCGATCGTTGTTGTCGACGAACCGGACCGCAAGACTTAGGTACGGACATAGTATCAACCAAATGATCAGATCATGCCAAAGTTCTTTCTTCCTATGTTCATAGCATGGCTCACTGAATGCACTGAGTAGCACTTGGGAGTAATAGCTGAGAACGGAGTGCGAGGCGGCAACTTGTGCTCCATGCATGCCTAAATGTTAGCAATGTGCTTGATTACCAGCGCAAATACTACTACTACTACTAGCTAGGTGTACTTACCAGTAACTACCGGTTTGTATGAACATAGTTTGGCAGAGATACAGAGCGACAGATACAGATACACAAAAGATAGACTAAGACAGTTGTTTAGTTAGTTAGCTCGGTTGGTTGACTTGACTTGGCTTGGCTTGGCTTGGCTACATCTAGTATACATCCGTGGACGCTGATCTAATTGACCATTTGCGGTACAGGAAACTAAAGCTGTAGCTTTTGGTTGTTGGATATTTGATTTGCTTGGCGGATCTTGGTGCTGCTGCTGCTTGATCTAGATCAATAATGCATGTACCAGCATGTTGGATTTTTATGGCTTTTGGTTGGTTTTTTGTTGCTCTTTTTTACTATAGCTGGAAATCCGTTGTTCCGCGAAAGTATACACAGCAGGAAGTCTGTCTTGCTCATAGAAGCCAAGTATTGTATGCTTTAATTGTTTGTACAGCAAATATCACACACAAACACATATATGATCAGGCTCGTAGTCAGGAATATTTTTTGGGGGGGGCTTAGATGGGTAAATAAAAATTAATCCTTGATTGCTTTTTGTTTTTGACGATGATTGGCCATCTTATAGAAGACAGAATCGCCGATATTCTTTCGCTACAAGCTGTATTCCAATTTTACCTCAGCTACAATTCTACGATTTTTTTTTTGTTGGCAGCAAATCCTGAAAGAAGCACTTGGAAGTTTGTAAGAACATCTTCGTTGGCGATAAATCTTTCTGTTTAACTTCTTATCTGAACGAAGCAATTGAACAATATCAACAAATAATATGTATAGAGGCCGTTTTATTATGTTTTTAGGATCGCCGAAACCGAGTTCCAAAAAACCCCAGCAAGCCTGGCTTCTGATATAATCTCAAGAAACCCCATGAAACGTCTTTTTTTTTTTTGGAGGTTATCTCAAAGCCCTGTCGTGCTGGGCTTCTGATTCTGATGCCACAATCAGTTATCCTTGTACGATTAATAGCAGAAAGCGTATCTAGAAAATTGTTCTTAAAGAAATATAGAAATTAGAAGAGTCACATACAATCAGGCTAGGTAGAAAATCACTTCACTAACAGAAATTAATCAAAATATTCCTAGTTTCTGGAGTGTCTTCAGCCCCTTAAACCCAACCCCCTGGCTACGTGCCTGCATGTGATGTTTAGTATTTTAGGTGTGTGTGGTGTATACAGCTTGTTATCTTATCGTGAAATATTTGTTATGAACTTACTGAAACTCAAGAAAATCGTAAACATTTCGTAATACATATAAACATATACTATGCTACATATAAAACACAACTCTAACCAAGCGCATGACAACTAAGCATTTTGTATCTATATCTAAGCTATACGATTGTAGAAAGATACCTCGTTCTTACTTTATCATGCTATATTTAGAGGCATGCGACAAGAAGTAATCCTAGTTTAAGGCCCAAGCAAGGTGTGATCATTTGTTCTTATCAATATTTGTGTAGTTACAAAAACAAATACTGACTTGGTCAAATTTGTATTGCTGGTCACTCTTTTTTTTTTTTGTATTCTAAGATTGTGTTTGCTTTGAGTCAGCCATGCATATCCCTAGGTTTTAAAGATGGGTTTGCCAACACGGAAGTGTCGTATGTCAACCAACTCAATTGAACCATGCTGACCCGACCCCTTCACACTAGACTACACAACGAGCGTGTATTTCCATGCCCCTTTCCCAACGACACACATATATATATTAAATTCTACGACGTCAACTGCCTTATTAAGTTAGACATTTGGTTAAGGGGACTTTCAAAGTGCGAGAAAATCGCAAAACTTGGAAAAAACAGTTGCTGCCACTAATTGAATGTAATAGGCACAAATGATGCGGTCGGTTCTGTGACGGGCGAGATCACACTGTTGTCAGCACAGAACTGCAAACTCATACACATAGTTTGAGGCGACTCTATATAACTATCTAGATACATACATACGTGTGTCAGTCAAAACGATTTTGAACTCTCATCTAGCGTATGATGAACTCATCTTAGATATATCTATCTGCATACATATGAAATTATTATTACTGGAATCAACGCTTGTTTTTCTGTACAAGTTCCATAGATATTGTTGCTAAAGATCATTATGATGATGCTGGGGTTTCTGTAGAATATGTTAGATTTTAACCAAAGTATGTAACGTTCTAAACAAATAATTATACCTGGAATCTAAAATTCTGAAATTCTTTTTTTTTAGTATGTGATAAATTTCTGTTAATTGCGGATTGAAGTTTAGCGAATAATATTTTTTAAAATGTTGTCTTGTTATTTTATTTTTCGCAATGAGTTTGATCAAAAAGCTCTGAACTAGTTCGCTCGAACTGCTCCTTTTGCTAAAGCAAGCCATGCGAATTTGCGTTCGGAAGTTTTTCTGAGTTTCTGAACTCTGTACCAAATTTTATCTAAATAAATATAGCCTCTATAAGAGCTATGCCTAATTGGTTTTTTGTGATGGATCAGGCTATCTCAAAATCGTACCCGACCGACTTTAAATGTCGGAAAATCAGCTTACACTAAAAAAAATCTGTATTTCTGCCCGACACTTGACAACGAAAAAAAGGGTACTTCTGTCCAAAACTGTATTGGAAAAAATTTAATTATTAATTATACAATACAATATTTACAATTTCTATAAGTTGTGCATATTATTAAATAGTTTCTTTTAAAAATTCGCTGATATCAAAAATGTTTTGAGGGGAAGCAAATGACGTAGAGTAAATTTGAGTAAGTCTATACAGTTTTTAATTTAACTGAAGTTGCCTTTTCTTTGCAGTGGGAGATCAGCAAGTATATATTTCACTGAAAAATATCCATTATTTAATTTTTTACGCTTTTAAAACCCCCAAAAAAAAAAAGTTCCCAAAGCACGCTATATGAAACCCGTAAACAGCTGTTTGTTGTTACTCACGCTGTAAGTAAAGCACTTCTGCATATCTGCCCGACAATGTAAACACTGCAATGATTCAGAGCGAAGAGCGGCTGAGTAGCTAGTTTAACATTTGTTCCATTCTATTAACAGTCTGGGGCAAATCTTAAATTTTACAGTTTTATTAAAACTTCAGGAATATTGTGAATTTCAATTTAAGAAAACAATTTGTGATCAGTAGTAATCGGACTTGAAATTCGAAACAGATCTGTATATGACTTGGAAGCTGTGATTATAACTCAAATTCTTCTGATCCCTGTTCTAAGCAATTTTAGTACACTTTAAAGAGCATATTATATTCGAAACATTGACACTATAGCTTTCTTACTTGTTGCGGCGATCTTAGTGATCACGATGATGATGATGAACACGGCTACTAGTCAAAACATATATGTAGGTATATGTCCATAGCTATTATTATTATTATTGTTGTTGTTTCAGTTTGCATATTAAAATACCGAAAGGTTATCGAACGTTTGATATCATTAACCATTTGTATTCAGCTTTCTGTCTATATGTATCTATATATCTGTATATGTGCGTATCATTAGAGCTGCACACATAAAAGATATGCGCAAAGCATAAAGATGAACAATAAGTAAGAGCATAAAAGGTAGCTCTACAAGAAGACAAAATGTGGAGAAAAAAAAAGTAGAGGCATATACAACTACTTTGAGATACATTAGAACAAACACGCACGTATTGACGCACCGCCTCCAGACACAAAAAAAAAAAGTAACACTGACAAGGAAATGTCCAAAACAAAGTAAAAATGAGAAAACCTACAACAAAAATAGATAGATATAACAAAGATTAAGCTGCGGTCTAGCTGTGGGCATTTATAATACTACACTACACAAAGGTTTTTTACAAAAAAAAAAAACCTTTTTGAAGCTTCATATATTAGATAGATACAGTATAGGATTAGAAGAAACGCATGTTCCGACTATGCTAACTAAAGTGTCTAGTAGTTATAGAGAAATCATTGTAATCTTCTAAAAAAGAAGAAAAAAAAAGGTGCCCGCTAAAGTACCCTAAAGCTGTGATTATGGACAATGGGGGCGCGATTCGAGACGCCGCAGGTTTTGCGCCAACTCAGCAACTCGTATGGTGCGATGTTTTCTTTGGTTTTGTTTTTTGGTGATTCGACGGTTCAGACCACGCTGTTAATGCCTTTCTTCTTTGCTACCGCCAGCACAACGCCGCTCAAGTGCGTAACGATGATTGATTTGCTTGCTTAAGAGCGTTTGCTTGGATGGATGATCGTTGTCCAATACAAAGCAGACCACTCCCCGCCGTAACAAAAACACACGTATACATTTGTAACTCTTTAAGACTTGCTGCTTGCTCCACAAAAAAGTGCCTACGGCTAAGAACGACGACGACAACAACAAATTGGCGATCTAGACAGAAAATTAAACGTAGACTGTTTTTTCTTCATGTGTATTGTTGTCGCGTGAAGAAGAACCCGGAATTGGCATGTTTTATGTTTGTATGTGTTATATATGTATATATACATTGTATATATATATTTTGTTGCTCACAGATACATATTTGCATACGCTCACGCGCTCAGCGCTCGAGCTCAGTTAAGCTTGGGCTCTATTTGTATATGAGTTATATACATATAAATAGGTATGAACATGTGTGTATGTTTTTAAATTTTTTTTGTTTTCTTAAATGCTATTTTTCTGAGCAGTTATAAAGCAAAGCAGGTCGTTGACTTGGTTTTGAATTTTTATGCTTATTAATTGAGTATTTGATATGCCGGAATACGGAATATGCCAAAAAATTCCAATACAGCTACGTATCTATTGCCTGCCTGCCCCCATATACATAAGTGTATCTGCTATGTGTAAACACACGTGCAAAACACACGGCATGTTATTGAATTTAAAAAAAAAAACGTATAATAAAGTAAGGGTTGATTTCCTTAAAGGTGCATTCAAACACTCGAAAGCAAACAAAAATAACTATATGTACTTTAAGTATATAGAGAGAGAAGAATAAAAAAAAACGACGACCTCATAAAAGAGATCAAATGTCAATTGTGTGACACCACATGAGGTTCCTTTTATTTTTTTTGTTGAACTATTTTTAAGGGTCCCGCAGCAGCGGTTCATCTGTACGTCTTGCAATTGAATGAGTTTGCGTTCCGACATTTCCAAGAAGTCCTACAAGAGCTGTAAGTGCACCAGCAACAAGAACAACAACAATAAGGGCTACAGCATCCCAGGTACTGTCAGAGATATTACCATTTCCTCTCGTACCTGCCAGCATAACCTTATTCTCATTAGTCTACCGCTTATGCGCTCTCCCGCTCGCACAACCTGATAGTACTTGGTTTTTTTTTTTTTGAGAGAGCCTTTAATCTTAATGCGTCTTGGCTGCTGTCGCTTCTGCTTTTATTTTATCAGATATTTTTCTGATTTTCTCATCATTCGCATGCTGCGTGTGTGCAGCAGCAGCACTTGATGATGCAGTCAGGTTTCCCTGAGGGATTGGCCCAGACGCATCTACGGAAATAACTCATTAGCTCATTAGTAGGCTGCGCTAAGTTGAAGTCTAGCAAACATAGCGAGCTATCCAGTTAGAAAATATCTTTTTAGAATGAGCGTTATTAATGGATTAAAATTTTGCTATCAGCCACAACTGATCTATGGGTTGGGCGAGAGAAATATGAGCTACATTTTAAACAAAATAATCTTAATATAAATTATGGACGAAAGAGAAAACTCAATAGTCGCCTAAGTTAGTTATCTTCACCTGGGCTTTGTGGCTTAAAAAAACTAGTAAACAGAAGCCCCATTGGGGCATAGCTAAATACCAAAAGTATACTATAAACATTTTATATTCTATCATTAATACAATATTTTGAATATTAGCTTCTGGCGACATGCCTAACTATGGGATACATATTTTGAAAAGTCAAACCATCGTCTGGTAGGCAGACTAGAGTTATCTGTCACAGAAAAGAGTCTTAGCTAGGAATTTCTGGATGAAAAACGAGACTATCAGAAAATGCGGATATAGGCACACAGCAGCACCTAGACCAGGCGCGGTGTAGTATTTCCTCATAACACTTTTGGTGTTAACATTGAGGTCTGTCGATGTTAGAATATTCCATTCTTAGTCTGCACTACAGGTCTCTCTCTCTCTTATACAATTCCGTTCTAAATGCATGTTCTATGCAATAATATTTTATAAATTGTCTCCAATCCCAGGGAAGATCTAACAAATAAATGGAGTACAAAATAAACCAGAAAGCAATTCCGTCAAGTTTATAATATTACTGAAATAATTTTTTAATAATTAACTATATTTCAGCCTATTGGCCTGGCGTATTATTTAAAAAAAAAAAAAAAACTAAGGACTAAGCTGCTTCTTATCCTTAAGATGTAATCATGCAAATATGATTTATTTTATTGCAAACAATTTCCAAATCCTTCAGAGTTCCTTACAAAATATGCGCCTCATTTAAATGTGTCATTTGCCTTCAATGCCCTCCTAAGACGAATTTATTTTTAAGTTATTCTTCTCTTCTGTATCTTTAAAATTTCTTTGTTATTATGAATTATTATGAGTATTTATTGTTTTGTTATTTTGAGCTCAGCTCTCTTTCTAGCTGTTTTGCTGCTGCTGTTGCTCTTCTTCTTCTTCTTCTTGTGGCATTTTTCTAAACTGATCGTTTTATAATTTTCGTTTGTAATTTCCGTTGAAACCGGTTCGCCATCATCCGAATACCTTAACTACCTGTGTGCTGAACGGGCCAAAGACTGAATACAAGCCGACAGCCAGCCGCACCTCCTCCGCAGCGGCCCCGTTTATCCGTACGTCCGTCTGTCCCATCATATGTACATTTGTTGTTGTCTGAGATTTAGAATATTCTGCTTATTCTCTTATTCTTATTGCGTGGCTGCTTCTTCTTTTAAGCTGTCGTTGTTCTGGTTGTTGTTGCTTTTGTGGCTATTGCTGTTGATGAGCATTCATTTGTCATTTTACTACGTGCCACCGAAGACGGACGGACGTACTGAATGTTTGTTGTTTTTCAGCTTATTGTTGTTGTTGCCGTATCTGTATCTGTTGCAGCATGTGTGTGTTTGTACTACAAAATATATAATTTTATTTTAGAAAATTAAACCATATGTTGTGTAGTGAGTGACCAAAATAACACGTAGGAGATCGTATGTATCTGTGGCTCAATGTGTTATGTTGTGCGTTCTGTGCGTGCGTGTTTTCATATTTATCGACAAACGCAACACAACAACAACACAACTTTTTTTAAACAAACAAAAGTCATAAGCAATGTAATGCTAAGTTTACACTGTCCCACGCTGTGGCCATACCAAAGGTTGTCATCAGTAAAAAGTGTTTACATTAGCGCCACAAAAGGTTGCTCAAATTAGATGCAACAGTGTTGTCAAGTTGCAAATTGATCCATTTGTTTGTAACACTACCTGGTACACTACTACACAGGAAAAATATTTAATGTCTAATTTTGTTTAGTTTCTTTTATTCAATACATCATTTATAATTATAATACAAAATCTAGTTTTAAGAAACTTTCATTTATAATCTTTAATTCCAAAATTGAGCAACATTTTTCATCATATAAATTGACAATATATATTGTAATTAATACTAATTAATTGTATTAAATTGTTTTATGTGTTTAAAAAAATGGTGATTGATCTATTGAAGAAAATTTCTTAAAAAATAAGTAAATTTCAATTTTTTTGAGGAAACGTGATGGTTTTAAAATATATTATATAAATTTTTTTAAGAGCCTTAGATAAAAGCGTTAAGTTTAAAAACTGGAATTTTTACAAACATTTGTTTACCTATGAATCTATCTGCACCATTACTTTTTAAAAATCCTTGGTGAATGGTTTTCTCTTATTCAGCTAGTCTATCTCTCATGTAAAAGATAAAAAAGAAAATATTAAAGTTAAATTTCAATTTAAATTTTTTTCAATTACAATTAAGAATTACATTGGCAGTCCCAAACTTCTTGCTGCAACGAATTGTTGAGAAAAAAGTTGTCATTAAATTTTAACTTAGGTAAGGGGGTTCTTAAACTTTTGCTCTTAACAGATATCTTATTTTTTGTTTATATTTGGATAGCCTTAAAAAAAAAACAACGACGGTGACGCGTCTATTAAGTACCCAAACCATTCATCCAAATCCAATAAAATGTAATTTCCTTATTGTGTGGACAATTTATTTATTAAAAAAATAATTTAGCTGAGAGAAAAATGTGAAAAAACTTGCGTACCACGCGTTTCATCCATTTATAACGATGCACATTTCAAAAAATTTTTGTACCGATTCCTGTACAAACGTTATAATACAAACTTTTGGACGGCACAGTGTGAAAAAATCTGACATATGCTTGTCACGGTAAAAAAATTATTTAGTGAAAGAAATTTTAAACTACCACAAAGGCACAGTTCTTTGCGCTGTTAAAATAACTTGTTGCCAGCTGTCAATACTTTGGTTGTTTATACTAAGCTGTGCTGCGTTCAAGCTAAATTGTGCCGCAGTGCAAACCTAGCATAAGACAAATAAATGCTAGGCGACCCCCTCTAAGTAAAAGCAAAACTCTGGTACACAAACATAATAAAATATTCATATCATTATCATCATCATCATTGTCTTTTTTATTATTGGTGTTGTTGTTGTTGCTACTTCTTCGTCACACCAATGTACAATGTACAGACAGATCGAAGCAATTTATGTTTTTCGCTCTTTCGGCTGCTCAGCATCTAGCTGGCTAGTGCGCACTCGCTCGCACAGATGATGCGCGCTTCTACTTTAACTGAACTGAACTTCACGTAAATTTCTTTGCTCGTTTTTTTTTCTTTTATTTTTGTTGTTTCTTTTCATTTGTTGCTCACTTGTTGAAGCGCTGGAGAATGAGGAAGTTTCTGATGCTGCTGCTGCGGGCTGCCTGTGAGTGTATGTGCGAGAGTAAGATCAGATAAATTTAAATTTTATTAATGTAAATATGTGTGTGCGCGAGTGAGTGCAAAAGTACTAAAGTACAACAACGTCGTTGTCGTCGTCTGCGTCTGGTCGGTCTTCTGGCAAGCCAAAGGCAAAGGCCTGCTGCATACAGGGTGCTCCCTTGCACGCTTGTGTGCATGTGTATCTGTGTCTGCCGAACTTGCTGCTGTGCTGCTTCTTCTTCAACTTGGCTTGCTCTCTTTACCCACTGGCGGATTTATTACTTGTTGTTGTTGTTGCTGCTGCACAGCGTCTTTCTCCGCTTGTTGCGCCTGCTTTCTTCATCTTTAGTTTTGTGTGTTGTTTTGCTGCTTTGGAAACGAGTTTTGTGTTTGGAATGTGCACTTCCGTTTGCTGTCGCCATCCTCTCCAACGTCGCGCCTGTCAAGCAGCAGTCGTCAGACTGAGAGTGGGCAATGGGCACGGCTTTTAAGTTTCGTAAAGCGTTCGCGTTTGCGTTGCCTTTGCTTATGCATGTGCCCCCCCGCTAACAACTTTTGCCAGCGGCATCAATACATTCGTTTATGTTGAAATCTTACAGCAAATGATCAAGCCAAAGATACTTACAAATGTATCTGCGTCTATGTGTGTGTATCTTCGTTAGCTGAGCTTCCCATGTGTGTCGATTTGTATGCATATGCATTTTATTTTTGCTTTCGGCAATGTGTGTTTACTTTAGACACATCCGGAATAGTATAACTCGGATTTTTATATATACACACACATAAACATACATATGTTGTATGTATATGTAGTACAACGCCAACGCAAACGCTTATGGAAATTACCGTATTGAGAAATTTACAATTAAAAAGTTTAATTCGCTTGTCCAGATACGAATGCCAGCAATGAAATGAACATTAAATTTTTTGCTCAAATGAACCAGTTTGCCAATGTTTGCCGTGAACTAGTTTCAGTTGTTGCATCTACACTGGGAATACCGTGGTCAAAGTCGCGGAGGATGGCTTTTACTCTTTTCCCTTATAATTTTCGAAATTTCGAAAAAATAATTTGTGTATGGAAAAGCTTTAAAGGCTAACAATTAATATTTTGAGGCAGAACTAAGTTCACATTTGGTTCTAATGTGGAATTCATTAAGTTCCTTGGAAAAGTTAGCACAAATTTTTTAAAAAAACATTTTTTTTTTTTTTTTTTTTTTTTTTTCCTAACACATTTGCTTACAAAAAACTAGCCGAATTACTCTCTTTCATTTCTCTTCATAAATATGATGAAACATGCTAATTTTTTGAAATCAGTGATTTTTCGAAATCCTTAAAATTATTTAACTTATTACGTGTATATATAATTAAAAAAAAATATATTTCAAATTCCAAAGAAACTTAGAAAATACTAATGTTATTTATTTAATAGAAACCTAAACTGTAAAAATCCAAATTATAGAAACATTATAACCATTTTTCAAAAAATTTTGCTTAGAGATGTTAGTAAAACTTAAAAAACTAAAAAAACTAAAAAAGAGATATAGTTTCTTGGAACTAGTCCGACCCTTTTTGACTCAACTCTATTAATATCGTTACCCTGTTCACATATCTCAATATACTTAAAAAAAAATGGGAAAATATAAATTTTTTTTTAAATGCTAATTGCGTCTCATATGTTGGTAGCAAGTGTTCTCCTGTTTGTAATGGATTGGGTAAAAGTTTAAATAATCTTCTCGTAAACTAAAGTGAGAGTTATAGTTCCTTGAAACACATGTCCGAACCAGATTAACTCAGTTCTATTCATATCGTGAACCTGTTCACATATCCCAATATCTTTGAAAGAAATAAAAGATATATAAAATTACCATAGCATAGCCATGATTCATACCCATTCTTATACTATCAAATATTTTATTAAGCTTTTAGCCCGGTATTCACCATCGAGTTATCGTGCCAAAAAAAACATAAAAAGATAATAAAATTTATGTTTGCGAAGTGAACACGCATTTTCTGAGGCGATAACAGATCTGGTGTAAAAATAATAAAAGTTTCTTGTAATTTTTCGGTACTTCAGGGTTACTTTTTATTTCTGCCATATTCCCAATGAAGAGCCATTCCTTTGGAGGTTTCTATTCTATTAATTACAGCGCATTCACTTGTCCAGTTTGACCGCAAGAAATTGAAAACTTTGTCGCTTTTTGCGCTCGTTTTGTTTTTTTCCTCTCATTATCTTGATCTTATGTGTGCTCTGCATATTTTTGTTGCTCCCCTTTGCTGGAAGAGAAAGAGAGTGCTAACGCTGCGGGGGTGTGTTGCGAGAGCAGCTCGTGCACGCCTTTACCTAACTGAGTCATTCGTTTTGGACAGCGAGCGCCGCTTGCGTTCGGATCGCTCATTCGGTCTTTGGCGGCAGCGGCAGCAGCCGCACAGTTTGAAGCAAGTAGTGCTCGGATGCGTTTGACTGCCTGTCGTTGTCGGAATCGTCGTCATCGTCTGTGCCTCTTGATTATTTGTTTATTTCGACGATTATGAAGAAATCTGATTTCGTTGGAATGCGAATGTGTCTGACTGTCTGACAGTTGGCCAGTAGTTCGCTTGTGCTCTTAGGTGATGTTTGTGTTTAGCTATTTTGTGGCGGAAGTGTGCCTACGATTGATGCCACATCCTATACTTTGCAAAAGAATATTCTAATTATGCCGAATTCTTTAACTCATTCTCTTTCTCTCTTTATTTCTTGCAGATTGCCAATACGCAACGATCTCGTGGCTTCATCTTAAAACATACTAACGTAACGCCAGAAGTTCTTTCCAACTGAGCGCGTTGCATGTCCAAAATGAAAATGCTTCCAGTACAGTTATCATTGAATCCGCTCAATCCCAGCATCTGGAGCGATGTGCTCTGGCGCTGTCCACCTGCGCCCTCCAGTCAACTGGCCGAGCTTAAAACACAATTGCCACCCTCGCTTCCCTCGGATCCGCGTCTTTGGAGTCGTGAGGATGTGCTTGTCTTCCTACGCTTTTGCGTGCGTGAATTCGATCTGCCCAAACTTGATTTTGATCTCTTCCAAATGAACGGCAAAGCCTTGTGCCTGCTCACACGCGCCGACTTTGGACACCGTTGCCCTGGCGCCGGCGACGTTCTGCACAATGTGCTGCAAATGCTTATTATCGAGTCACACATGATGCAGTGGCATCTGCCTAACAGCCCGGTTACCCCAACCAGCCGTTATCCCCTTTCGCCGCACAGTCATCCGCCAACGCCAACCTGGCCGCCGTTGAACGCGCCGCCTGAAAGCCCTTTTCACACCACAGCACACATGGCTGGGCATCACTTTATGGCGCCCAACTCGGTCACGCTCAGTCCGCCGCCTTCCGTAGATTCACAAGCTAGCAGTCCGCCCCAGGGGCCATATCAGAATGGAGCCGCAGCAGGCACAGTTGCGCTAGGCAACACCAGCAACTCTTCAAGCGGCAGCAGCGTAACAAGCGCCGCTGGAATTGGCAGCAGCAACAGCAGCAGTGGCAGCAGTACGGGCAGTAATGGATCTGCAGCAGCCACAGCAGCAGCCGTTTTGGGCGCCGCTGCTGCTGCCGCACAGGGTGGTGCATTTGGAGTGCCCATGAAGGGCATTAGCAGTGCCAGCAGCAATCACTCTGACTCTGAAGAGGAGTACTCGGAGCCGGGCAGCAGCAAAAACGGCGGGTTACCAAACGCCGCATCTCTGGGGTACAATACTGCCAGTCCACCCACGACGCCTATTTTAAAAGAAATGAAACCCAATTGGACACAGCAGATGACCAACAGTTTTGTAAACTCCTGGTCCCAACAACAACAGCAACAGCAGCAAATGCAGCAACAACAACAAACGCAGTCACAGAAGCTAACGTTGGACAATACAAATGGACCCGTAGCACCCGGCGGTGGCTCCATTTCGGCGCCTACAACGCCCAGCTATATGTACAAAGCCAAGAGAGAATTCTTCCCAGAAAACTCGGAGCCGAATACAAGTAAGTAAAAAAATGCTTTGATCTTGTGCTTAATTAATTAATCTCTGCACTCTTTTCTAATCTGTCCAGATGGTCGCTTGCTATGGGACTTTTTGCAGCAGCTACTCAACGATCGCAATCAAAAATACAGTGACTTAATAGCCTGGAAATGTCGTGACACCGGCGTCTTTAAGATTGTGGATCCAGCAGGCCTAGCTAAACTCTGGGGCATACAAAAAAACCATTTGTCTATGAACTATGACAAGATGTCGCGCGCTCTGCGTTATTACTATCGCGTTAATATTCTACGCAAGGTGCAGGGGGAGCGTCATTGCTATCAATTCTTGCGCAATCCAACGGAGTTAAAGAACATTAAGAATATATCGTTGTTGCGGCAGACAACACCTGCAGCGAATAGTAATAACAGCTCTGGAGCGGCAAATGGCGTAACGTCTGTTGGCCAGGCCAACAATCAAGCGTCCAGTACAAATAACGGCAGCACGTCAGGCTCCAATTGGTCTCTGCCCACGGCCGCACAACAACAACAACAACAACAACAGCAGCAGCAGCAACAACAGCATCTGCAACAATCCCCACAACGTCCCGCCTCACGTAATGGCCAACGTGGCGACAATCATCCTATGAGTTTGCCCGCCGTGGCCGCAGTGGCAGCTGCCGCTGCTGCAGCCTATGGTCCTCCGCCCACATCGCCGCTCTTCATGCATGCCATCAATGGCGCTTTTCATTATTTGTCTGCCAATGCAGCTGCAGCCGCGGCTGCCGCACCCCCGCCCAATTCACCTGCTGGTGTCTTAACAGGCGCAGCGCCTGCTGACAAGTTTCAGTTCCATCCGCTAAAGTTGGAGAACGGCAATGGCTCCAATAGCAATGGACATGATAGTGCTGGAGAGGAGCTAAAGCCAACAGATTTGAGCGTTAGCGGCAGTGAACGCAAAAGCTATGCGAATACACCGACACCCACGCACAGCGCCGAGGATTGTTATCCGTAAGTGAGCTGCTGTCAATAAGTTGTGTGTCTGCTTCTGTGTGCTAATATACCAAGCCTAATCTTTGCAGGCTTATACGCAATGCTGACGGATTGACCACCATTAAGCTGATACGCTACAATGAGCATACTTCGCCCGCTGGCTCAGCGGAACAACACTCGCCCAAGCAGCAGATGGAGGCACAGGATTTGGCATCAGCAGCTGGTTCGCCCAAGCCCATGGACGCGTGTAACGGAGCACCTGTCGAGGTGCAGCAGGCACCGGTGCCCATGGAAAGCGAGTGCGATGGCAGCGAGGAGTCCAGTTCAGCGTTTAGGCACATGCGTCAGTAAAGCAGCAATGACTATGACAATCAGCGGACAGCAACCAATACCGGGTATGCACTGGCTGCCAGCGAAAACTCGGTATTGCATCCCCACACATAGCATCCACATACAATACACAACATTACCTGAGCAGAATTGCACATTGGCTGCAGTTTGTTTGTTAATGGGACCACACAATTGAACCTGCCGCAGCTAGGTGTGGTTGCCTTTTGTAAATACAAAACACACACAAACACATATAGATATGTGAAAATGTGTGCCACAATTTGCGGCTTGCATTGCCATTAGCCGCTCAATATGGAAATACTTTATATACATATATATATATATAAATATTTTATACATAGTAGTTGCAATTAAGCTAGACATTCTAAGTTATACACACATACACACGCAATACATAATACAAACCACATTTATCCATGTACTATATAGCTGAATAATTTGTTATATCTAAGCAAATGTCGGTCGGCGGGCGGGCACGCCGTCAGCTTGAGCGTTTACCAAGTTATGTGCCAATTTTTCTACATTTATTATTAAGTTTTAGAAAAAACACAATCACACCTAGACTCCTCACACAAACACACACCGCACACAATCATACAATTAATATAATAATACAAAAAAAAAAAAAATAGTTAGTCTATAAGTGTTGTCACCTTTGAGCTTTACAATGTTGCCTCAACAATGGTTTCAGTACATGAAAAAGAAAAAAATATATATGTAAAACACATACATATATGATATACGAAAAAATTGTATTGTTGATGAGTCGTCGATATAAACGAAATTCAAATTGTTAATTTATATACAAAAATAAGAAGCGTTTTTTATACAGAACCATGAAAAAAAAAAAACATAACATTTGAGCTATCAATTTCTTTTTAATTAATTGTGATAATTAAGCATAATGTAATAACAGCATAGGATACAAGTAATACATGGACAGATGGTTGAGAGATGGGCGCAGGACGTCAAGAGTTTGCGCGTTAATGTCCAGCTTATTAAAACCCAATCAAACGCAAGAGCTTTTCACTACTTTCGAATAGTTCAGAACTGTCTGCTGGAACTCTCGCTTTGGCAGCTTAGCCTTAGTAAACTTGCTGCTCTACGTTACACGCTCAGCTCTAACATCCAACCAAACTGTGCAACAGTATTGTTAAATGCGTATCCCCTCCAGCTGTGGTTCCATTTCTTTTCTGAATTTGATGTATTGTATGTAAAACAAAAATATATTGTTACCGCAACAAAGAGCTTTCAAAATTCAATTTCAATTGAGCCCCTAGTTATAGTTAAAAGCATTAAACATTGGCTTCCATTTTAATTATACATAAATCTTATATTTTTAAGTAGCAGCCACATGCATACACACACACACACACACACACTTAGTTTTTAATATATTAATTGCAAATGTTAATTAGTTTAAGCGGCTGCGCATAGTTGTAGGCAACAAAATCGCAAAGTCGCTCCAACAAACACAAGTACATACAGCAAGAGGTGTTCATTTAAGCATTAAAATTTTAGTTTTAATAATACTTTTGATCTTATAAAAACAAATATCTGTCATTGGCATTATTTATGATTAGAAAACTTATACAAAAGAATTTTATGAAAAAAAATGTCAGATGTATATTTCTAGGCACTTTATTAATATATTATTATTAGTAGCATCGTAAAAAAAACACACGATACACTTATTAATTACTTAGTAGTACTCATAATTTGTTTGTTTTTTTATACGCATTAAGTTTATAAACACCGCCAATAGCTAATAATTAGCACTTTAGTGTCGCCACAATACCTGTTCTTCCATTGAAATCTTTCGATAATATAATACATAATTTATATGTATAAAAAAATACAAATTTATATGCAATAAATAAATCAAATCAAAATGAGAAATTATTGTTTGTAATTTAATTGTTTCTTTCGACTTGAATGTGATATTATAAATTTTGACAATTTTTGTCAATCATTTAGAAAAGCGCAAAGGAACACGGATATGGATTTCTTTAACTAAGTCCAAATGTAAGGAGTATCTGCAAGGTGGAATTTAATTTAATTGTTAATTTTAAAATAGATCTAGAGGATAATCCACACTTTCTTCCAATTTTTTGGGGTCGCTGAGTCCGAGGGCCAAAAAAACTCAGTACGCCATAAAAATAAATTTCCGGACAACTACAAATTAAGTATCGTTTTCTGCTGCATTATTGAACCAAAAGAGGATGCGTTTATTGGTGAAACTTTACATTCGGAAAACTTCGTAACTTTTTGAACGTGAAAAGTCTTTTGAAAGTTTAGTGGTCAACGCAAAATTTAATTTTAACAACGGAAACGATTATTTAGTCATTATTTTTTGGTTTTAAAATAAATTCAATTCATTCCGCCAAAATTAAATAAAAAGTAGTGTAAAATTTAACTATGCTCTTAAATTTTTTTTTTTATTTTTTTATTACTTAGAAAGTAATACATACACACTTTGCAAGGTATTTGCTCAAATTACTTAATATTTAATATATATTTTTTTTTCTATGAAAATTCTGGATTGCATTTGAACGTAGCTTTTGCACATTTCAATTTCGAAACGTCATTTATACAATTCCATTAATTTTGTTTCACAAGAGGCTTTTTTGATATAAAAGTATTTTACAAATAATCACGCTTTTCCATTACAAAATGGGTATTCTTAACACACATATTTGAAGTTGAGGAAATTATTATACAATTATATTAAAAAAATTTTCGTCAAGTAATAAAATTCACCTCTAGGCTTTATGTATTTTTGCAGTTTGGCTAGGCCAGCTCCTGATTGTCCAAAAATTCACGTATCATATTGCGACAAGATTTAAGCAGCGTCTTGGTGCAAGTGCGTTGCCGATTGGGTACGGCTGCTTTGACCTTGGATTTGGTAACGCTTGAAGAAATGCTAGTGGAACGCCTAGAGTTTATTTTCTTAGCTGGCGTCAAAGAACGATTCAGCAAATGTGGTGGTACAGTGCGTTTTTTAAGTGGCTGCACAGGAGTCACTGACACAGTGCGCACTTGCTCCTTGGGCGTACACTTCTCAGCTGCCACAATAGCCAATTGCTGCAACAATGTTTGAGGCGGTGGCGGTGTGGGAGGCCTGGTGGGCAGAACAGTTGAACTACACGCAGTTTGGTCCAGATTAAGATTAATTTCATATTGGTAACGCAACATAAGCAATGCAGCAGCAGCTTCCAATTCCAAAGGGCTGCGCTGGCTGAGAGGAACACCTAGAGTTCAAAATTATATTGTTTTAAGTATTTTCATAAATTAAATATATTTTTGCAAATTACCCATTGTATGATTGTTAGTTGGCATCAAATGCTTGCGTACTGTCATGGATTTAATTTGACACTTCATGTTCAGATTTGCTGTTGAACTGATTGCTAGGAACATAGCGGCATTCACTTTTATAGACAGCAGGCAAGGATTCCAAAGTTGCAGCTACCTGTAACCTATTGGTGCGCTTTACTTAATAAGCGGGCAGGTAAAAACGAAGCGGCGCCAGCTGCAACTTTCGGAAAACTAAGCCAGTTACAAGTTTTATTGCTTGAGCCTGGCAATAAATGCTAGCACTTCGATTTAGGGTGGTGGAGGAATATTTATTTCCAAAAAAAAACAGTGAGTTCGACTGCCTCTGTAACTAAATGTAGTTTACATAATATAAACTTTTTGGTATATTGGCTTATATTAAATTTATTCCAAAATTATTAACTCAAAATTTCTGTTCGATCCAGGCGCTACTCGCCTATGATCGAAGTAACTGAAATACGTCTTTAGTACATTTAACATAGTAAACTACTTAGTTTTGTAACTCTACGCATGAATTTCGAATAACTTCGCAACCTCATTGAGATCTTCATACTTTTTGTTTTGATTTATGACCGTACGCGCTAGCCCTACTCTGTTAAACAAATTCCACAACAAGATACCAACAATCTTTTCATTCTTTATATAAAATATCACGCCTTTTCCGTACTGTTCTGCCTCATTGGGATCGCATGTCACAGGCATTTTTCCACTACTTGTAGTGTTGCTACCGGCATTTGGATTAGGATTCTCTTGACTTCTCGTTTCGGTTAAATTGTCTTCAATACGAACGCCATTGGAAGGCAAGGCAAAGACTCCCACAGTGGGTAACGAGCTGTCGACAAGACCAATGCCTTCGTATCCTATTTGCGGTCCCAAATCAGACCAGAACATGCTTTGGTGAGTGTAGGGCTTTTCTGTAAAGAGATTATACATATATTTTTTATTTACTTTTAAGTTCGTTTCGGTAACGCGAAATGTGAATTAGAAATATATAAAATTAGCGGGGAAGAAAGCTAAAATTTAAATATTGGATTCCCATAGTCGATTTAAGGCCAATTAAATTGATTTATATCTTAAGCTTCTAAATTTTAAAAATTTTTTGATTTCATTTTCTGCTATTAACATATGTTAGGATATACTTACTCGCACCGGTCATGTTTTCGCCCGCCAACCTTCCTGATACCACTGAATGATCGTGATGCTCCACGCGTCGTCTACCCAATAAGGGATCATAAAAACAAGAAGCATCTCCCGCTACGTACAGATTACGTCTTGCCTCCAACTCCGCATTGACCACGAATCCTCCCAGGCTGCGATCTACTTCTAGACTAGAGGAATTTGCCAATGTAGTATTCGGCGAACAACCCACACAAACTACTACAATATCAGACAAAAGCGTCATTCCATTATTTAGCTCCAACTTAACTTGATCCTCATCGCGTGTTGCCGACTTAATGGTAGCCTCTGGAATAACGTTAACACCCTGTGATTCCATCTTATTCATGGTCCAGTGACTTAAATAAGTGGGCAAAACTTTTGACATGTTGGCTTTCTCCTGGAAAACCTGATAAATCTTGCCACCTGCATTCTCTTTAGAATAGTTAGCGAGCGAACAGGCTAGCTCACTGCCAATAAAGCCATTCCCCACAATTGTTATATTACGCTTTTCCTTGGCGTAACGTCGCAGACGATCGAAGTCTTCCGGCGTGCGGTAGACCATAATTTTCTGGCGCACACTTGGCGGGGCGTCACGGAACATGACTAGATTTTTAGGCGAGCAGCCAGTAGCAATTAAGCATTCATCGTAACCGATTTGATAGCCATCGCTTAGTGTCACAATGCGGTTCTGGGCGTCAACCTTCTTCACAGTGAAACCCTGGGCGACAGCTATTCCACCGTTTACACTGCCATCTAGCTTGGCGGGGTCAACGAAGAACTCTTCCGGCTCGAAATACAAGCTGAAAACAAGCGAGTATATAATTTTGTTTAAAAACGTGTACGTTTATTTTAAATACCTTCGCTCAGAGCCTGTCCACTGTTTGAAACGGTAGTCCTTGATTGGATCTTCATTGGCATTGGGCGTATACCATAATTCCTTAGACAAAGGTGGACGCATGTATGGCTTGCGGAATTCATTGCTTACCATTAGAACTTTCGCACGTGCGTCATTTGATTTAATGGCTCGAAACGCTGAAAATGCAGCGGTACCGCCGCCAATTATTAAATAAGGAACATACTTCGGTAGTTCCCCAGATGTAGGAGGTGCTATTGGGCAAGAACAAGATCAATCAAAATATGGCAAACGAATGTCTTACAATAAATAAATCTTACTTGTGATAAGGCCAGCCACTTTAGCTCGATTCAAAGCATCTTTTTGCTTACCCTCGTCCCCTCCATCATCACCTTTTTTACGCGACAGCATCCAGGCCACCTAGTAAAAAAAAAAAATAATTTGTTCACTTCCGTTTTGTTTTTAACAATGATACCGAATCATGAGTTATGGTATACACATTTGTAATTCTATAAACTGCAGAGGTAAGAAGATATTGTGCATGTGCAGTAAAAAAACACTCATGCTGATCTTCGGTTTTACATTTAAGTCAAGGCAGTCAGAAACATTTTTTGGTATACCACTATCAAATTTTTATCAAGCTAAAGCAACCATGAATAAATAAGGTTTCAAGAGGATGTATGCCTTTAATATTAGCAATCAAATATTAAAGCAGCTCGAGAAAAATTTGTCTACTTACTATTGCGCCTGCAAGAAGAGCAGCCAAAGCATACAAAAGGTATTTTAGATTTTTATTGGATTTGTCGTCATTATCATATTCATCTGGCGGAGGCGTGCCTTCAGGTCCTCTGCGTTCCGTTTCATTGCGTTTGCGCATAAACTCTTCGCAAGGATCTTTTGGTGGTTGTTTGCAGGATTCAACGACGGGATCTCTACGACAAGATGATGACTTCAAGACGTCCTTGGCTGAGCTAAACGTTCTTTTGTCCACATAACCCTGTGAAACGAAAAATAATGAATGAAGCGTTTGTTCAACGATTGCAAAAACAAAACAAGCAATGACTGAAGTGTGGAATGTACCACGTTAAATAGTCTTGTTTCTTCGACTTTGGAAGTGTATGAACCTGCGGTTGCATTTTCATACTGTTCTGTATTACATTCAATTTCTGTGGAATTAGGTGAAACCACGCATGATTCTTGATTGGGATATTTGTTAGCTTGTAATTTTGCACGTGCCTCAAGTGTACGTTTTTTTACCATTTCATATAGGCTGTTGTGTGCTGTTCGATTGATGGCTGCAATTAAAGAAGTAAAGACATATTTTTATTTGGGCGGGCTTAGCTACAGCGCACATAACCTTAAAGAAGCTCTACCGGCATACAATTCTTTGCTTACCATTGCCCGGTGTTGCATTTAATACATTCCTTGGGTTGGCCAAAATATGTGCCTGACGGCATATTTTTTGACATATGTATCGTACAGCCCAAATACTCATGTCGACTTATTGTGGAACAGCTACAACAGCGTAATATATTTATTTCGATGTTGAATTACAGCTTTGATTTTTTTTTAAAATTGTGTAATAAGAAGTGCCTTATGAACATATAATGTTTAACACGATATTTGTTTTGTATGTCAAGGTTGATGTGATTTCAATTTAAAATTTAAACGCGAAAATATATTGAAAATGCAGGGTTATTGTTAAAATATATTTAAAAGCTAGTTTTATAAATGCTTTTCCATTTTACGTTAATTTTTGCCAAATTACAGAAGACTAGAGCAAACAAAGAAGGAACATGTGTTGTTTTCATCGTTATCGAGAAATTATTCGATAATTTAGACATTTGAATCATTTAAAAATACCGATACCTTTATGTCATTTAATAAATTTCGCAATCACTTTGTGTTGGCGGTAACAGATGTTTTTGTATACATTTTGCAATGAAAATCACAAACAAAACTGATGTAGAACTATTTGGTTAAAACACAAATATTGTGACGATATAGATTAGGGGATTAGGTTAGTAAATTTAAAGCAAAAAAAATTGTTTTGTTTGATAGATAATAAATATTTAGTTTTATTTGTGCAAAATTGAATTTCATACACACAAAGTTCATAGACATAAATATTTTATTTATCTGCAATTGCTGCGGCGCTCCCTGAAGAATTTTGACTGTTGCCAGCAACAGGAGGCTTAATGCCCATCAAGGTGCATAGATTATTACGTAGTGGTCTCACTTCTACCAATGGTAGTGTCCAATCGGTTTCAGACAACAATATCAATATATCTTCCATATTATCTTCTGGTATGTCGGTATCGTCTCCATGTAGTGCAAGCGCCTCATACAATTTAGTTGCAGCTGTCTTGCGTACGTGCACATGCTGCAAACCCAGAAAGACCGACAATTTAGATAGTACACGTTTGCTAAGGCGCGGTACTTGAACCAATTGACAGAATGCGCCAATACTTGTCGCCGTTTTATATAGCTTTTTATAACCCTTGACCTCCAAGTTTAATAAACGGAAAATGTTTTCCGCAAATGGGTTTGATTCATCATAAATTACGGCATCGATTGTTCCCGAAGCAATAAGTATTTCCAAAAAGCTAAGCATTGGATAAGTAACGCGTTCATGTAGCAGGTTTTCTTCAAATACCTCAACAATCTCATTGCACAGACGAGGATGTGTTTCAGGATGGGAGCGCAAAAATTGGAATAAGGCGGTTGATGCATATTTTATCTATGGAATTGAGATTAATCAACATTTCAATTAAATTTTAATTTGATTAGGGTACTTACAAGAGATTCTGTTAGCTGTCCAATACTGGCGCTGAGACCCAGCAGTACACGTTTGGAATAATCTGGTAGTTCCAGTAAATCGCAAAAAAGCGGGAATGTATGATCGGCAAACAGCCAGAGCACAGTGCTTACGTCACTGGGAAATATTTCACGCAGTCTTCGGTGCTCTCTTATATAGGGTATGCTGGGTTCAGCATGGATTAGTTGACAACAAAGACGCCCGGCCAAACCACGTGTGCGATCAATCTTCTCAACAGCTTGTTGCATAAAACCCACAACAATGCGTTGAACATGTGCTGCAGACAAAAGATCAGCTGGACAGTTGGTTATGATATCATAGAGGGCTGTCATGGACGCCTCGCGTACCCAGGCACCAATATCGCCGCGATTATCCAGCGTGTATTCGTCCAGTGCTTTCAGTAAACATTCTACAACCTTGTTGAAATACTTGCGTTCGGCAAATGATTCTGTAAAAAATGTTTAAGAATTTTCAATACAAATTCCTTTTTTCACTTAACTCACCCAGAGGATCTTCGTAGCCCACTGTTTGCATTAGATTCTTTAATGCTTTGACACTTTCCGTACGTGCCTCACTCCATCTATAGGTCTGTATGTTTTCTCGATCTTGATCCGTCATTTCACCTACTATAACTGCCTGCAGTGGTGTGAGAGCGTGCTTAACTAAGTTGTCCAATATAGAATCTAAGTGGGGTTTGATCATAAAGGCCGGCAGCACGCCTATTGCTGCAATGTATCCCATACGTATGTGCTCCTCTAAGTCGTTTTCGGCGCCCTTTAAATAGCCCTTGATAATAACTTCGTTACTGGAATGACGAGGCTGCATGCAGTAATAAGCATGACTAAGCTTTGAGAATGCCTCAACGCCCATTTGGCGCACACCGCCACTTTTGGTCACCAAACATTTATCAATTACTTCCTGCCAAGTGGCTGCAGTCACAAGATGTATATTGTTAAATAGGATTATAAAAATAAATCAAAAATTAAGAAATGAACTGGAACATCCCGTAATCTAACAAGGTCTGCCCTTTAATCACTCACCCAGACATTCCGGAGTTACCTCCAATTTGGCCATGCTGCAGTTACTAATAAAATTTGCCGTACAGGATTTCATCAGTTCGCCGCTCATGCCACGATAAAAGTTGCGCGTCAGGAATGTGCTCACTAGTTCGTTCAGCTCAGCAACGCGTTGATTAGTTAAATAGGTTTTATTTGACTCTGCAACTTGCTCCAGCTGTCGCAGCGCCACAGTAATCTCGCCCATAGCCAGTACACAGCCATGACGCGCGTTTATATCAATCGTGTCTGTTTTAGACAATAACTGTGGCAACACAACAGCCGCCATGTATTCAGGCGTGCGAAAAGCGAGCTTATGCAATGCCTTTGCAGTCACTTCACGTATGGCTATATCCCAGTGGCCCACTTTGCGTTGCACCAAATGATCAATAAGCGGTTGACGGTAATCCTCAAATTGTGCGACAAAATCACTGATATTCAGATAGGAGTTCTGACGTATGCCCACAGAATAAAAGTCCGTAGTAGTGGAGATTTCTATGCCAAACGGAAAGTTGCCCAAACGACCAACGCTTTCTTGGAACGCAGCAGAGGCAGCACGTCTGCAATTGACCTCACGGTCAAAGACGGCAACAGTGAGCAGACCTGACGAGATTTTATGAACAAATGGTTTTAAGTCTTCCGGATTGTAGGCGCGTGCAAAGGCCCAACACATGTAGCAGGCGGCATCGCGAATATGCTGGCCCACAGACATATAGCCCTTCATTTCGTCATAGAAAAGAGCCTGCATTAAGAGTGGAACCAGCTCGTGCAGACGATATGGCAGCAGTAGCCCACGCTTTGCTAGCTCCGCTAAAGCCAAACAAGCACCATGCCAGGCTTCGTGTGGCTCTAAGGGATTTAGTATGTCAATAATAGAGCCTATAACTTCATCGCCCAGTTCCTTGGGCAAACGATTGGTGACACGGCCAATGCCTTTAGCAGCGCTCCAGCGTATATCATTACCACCGCTACGAAGTGCCTGCAAAAGTTCCTCGAATACTTCCTCTATAGAGTCGGGTACGATAATCTCCTCGCCAGATTCGCCATCATTTGTGGCACTTGCTTCTGGAGCGGATGGTTCTGCATCACTGGCATTCTGATTCAGATTTGTAGCCAGCGAGCGAGTACCTTAAAATGAATTATACGTAGTATTAAGTTATCGAACCATAACTAGAATAAGAAGGCAGTGACAAGATTAAGTCAGCCGTCTTACTTACCCCGTTTATAGCGCCAGCTAGCTATACGTGGCTTCAAATAGACCAGACCAATGCGTTGGACAATCTTAATGTAATTTTTGTATTTCAAAAAGTCTTGACTTTCCTTGTACTGGCATGAAACAATCCAGTGCAACAATTTGTCCGCATACGGTAGCAAATCCTCACGCTTTCCATGCTTTAGAATGGCAGCCACAGCCGCTAATTGGCCAAATTGCACGTGCACAGTGTCTGCCTGATGCTGCTCAATGACCCAATCAAGGAACCTTTCCAGATATAAATCCTTGATATCAGCGCGCACAAAATACTTGGCGGATAAATAAGCAGCCATGCCGCTGCATGTGTCATTTGTAGATGTATACAGCTTGCACAGCTCGAAAATGCGCTCCATTTTAGTTGTTTTCGAAGTCACGTTATTGGTTAAGACGCAGTTTGTGACAGGCGCCTCATCATAAGCATCCAAACGAGACATATGAAAAGGATTAAGCACCACAATAGACATCCAAAGCAGAAGCATGTAACGTGTTTCCCAAGTGTCAAATTCTTTGGCATCCTGCTGTTCAAGCAGGTCCAAAACAAACTCCAAATCACTCAGCTCATGCGGCATAAACTTAACCAGTACTTTATACGTACGCACTTTGCAAATAATATACAAATACTTGAAAGCACCATGGCGCTCCCCTGAAGGTAAGTCTGCTTGACGTATTTTGGTAAGCAATTTAGACAGCAGCACTTCCAGATGAGGATCCAGTAAATGCGGTTGCTCCTGGTAACTGCAAGGGCGTAGCACTATCTATTATGCCAATACATTTAACATAATTACTGAAAAACCTACCGTGTCAGCAGCTGTGTGTACTGCTCAAATTCCCTTTCAAAGCAACTGGCCTCAATGGGCTTCAACGAGTCTATCATTTGCAAGACCTGCTCCAGCTCGCTAAACTGCTCCAAGGTATTAGCGGGCAAATCATCGTCCTTAACATCTTCACATTGCTGCATCATGATGCAGTACTTGAAACTTTAGTTAAATAAATTAAATGCTTAAAATTTATGGATTTTAAAACAGCCGGCACACGGTTGGTTTCGTTTTGTTCAATTGTCTGTTTCGTTTCCAGTGTTCCGTTCATATGTATGAATCACTTTCTTGCGTTTTGAACAGCTCACTCAGCTGCTAGTGCTTCTTGCTGCAATCGCTTCAACAGGCGCCGCGCGAACTACCGAAATAAAGCGCGGATAGGCAGCAGTATTTTTTTTTTTTGCTTTACAGTTTAATGCGGTTAATTAATGTTGTATTAAAGTACATGCAAAAAACAGTGACAATAATTCGTACAGCCAGAACAATAACATATTGATTCTGTGGCAAATTTTATCGAACGCTTGCTCGCTCTACACGCGTACTTATCGCAGACTGAGTGGGTAGCCCTGGTACGAACGCTTTGTTTATACGCGAGAATATTTTTTCCACACGCATCTTGTAATTGCATTTTGTTGCGGTGGCAATGAAAATGGATAATTTTACATTGATATCAGAAGTTGCTAAAAGAGAAACGTTGTGGAACACAAGTATGAAAATGTGCGTTCGCAAGGACATTAACGTTGTACTATGGAAAGAGGTTTCCGAGATAATGAACTTAGAAGGTAATTGCAGGCTACCTGCGTATATTGAGTAACTTGTATTTACAATACTTTTTCTTTAACTGCAGTTAACGTTTGTAAAAAGCGTTTTAAGAGTTTGAGAGACTGCTATCGCTCCGAAATAAGAAAAATACAACAAAAGCGCATAGAAATGACACATTGGCCCTACTTTCGAGCACTGGAGTTTATGCGACCCATATTTGACCCCTACAATGAAGTGCCATTTTCACCACTAGCTCATGAAGTACAATCAAATGAATCTGAAAAGCTGGACGACTTTTTAGTGGATGTTGATAGTGATGATTCGATTGCTTTCGATGTCATGGACGATATATTTAAGCAAGATTCGCCGCAACAACAGACACCAACTGCGGATATGTCACAGATTAAACAGCGGCTAGAGTTGAGCTTACTATCATCCAATAAACCGACGCAGGAGCCAGAGCTAGAATTATCAACTAGACAAACATCGCCGCCAGCAACAAGAACGCAGGCCCCAAAACGTCGTAGGCGAAAAACTTCATCATCAGAAGAGCATGTGCGTCATAGCACTGGCAAGAAAGCAGCTCTCGCTGCTGAAGCGGCTGAGCACAAAGACGACGCAGATTATAATTTCCTGGTTAGTTTGCTGCCACACATGAAATCACTAACAAATATGTGTAATCTGAAATTTCGCATGGAAATCAGTCGAATATTAGTGGAGCTAAAACGCGAAGATATGCAATCAGAGCCGTTGGCGCGTGAACCAGAGAATCCAACCGCATCAGCCATGCCAAAATTGATTCCTGCACCCACAAGTTTTTCATGTGTCTCGGAAACTACAAAATATGCCGTATCCACTAATCTAAACGGTGGCTACTATTTAGATAGCCCACCAATTACAGTGGAATGCGATGTTAAAATAGAAAACGAGCCCTTGTATAAGGATTAGGCGGATCTTTATAGCCATGCTGTATTTTTTTTTAATATGGTTGGAATTTAATTTAGTACAAGAAATATTAATTTTAAGCGTTAATTTCTCTAAAGTTTTACCAAAGTAGGCGTCTTCTACACTTGATGTATGCCAGACAATTTTCAATCTTTTCCAGACTATTAAATATGGATTTAATAAAATTTTAAACTAATGCTCTTTCGATTTACCAACCAACATACATACATGCATAATAAAAAACGCATAATTTATGTTTCATCAACTAACATTTATTTCGCTAACTTTAAAATAGTCCCTTTTAGAGGCAATACACATACGCCAGAGCCTTTTCCAATCTTCAAAACGTTTTATAACATGATCTTTAATTCACGCGCCGAATTTTGTTTGATCTCTACAATGGTGTCAAAACGGGTATCGTGGTGCGACAAATTTAATTTAGCGAAGAGAAAAAAGTCGCCCATTATGTCCAAAGAAACTAGCACACGGTACCATACCCAAGCATTGATACTGAAGAAAAATAAAAAGGAACATAAACAACAATAAACATCAAATTGCATTTTATTTGTTGCAACAGACATGGACTGAATCTTTATTTATGTGATGTATGCATTTTTATATTTACCATTTCGATCACAAAAATCGCTCATAAAAAATACTAAACCGATAAATACAAAAAATACTTAATTAGAATTTATACATACAATGCCAGCCCTGGATAGCTGCTTGTTATTGTGAATGACGGAAAACGCAACGAGACAAATTTTTCATTGTCGTAAAAATTATTATTTTTGATTACTTGAACACATAAAGTTAAAGTAAAAAGGAGAAAAATAATAAAAAGCGACTAGTAAAGTTTTAGCGTGCGTGTTTTAATAATTTGTTTCTATGCGGCGTTTGAAGAAATTGTCTAAAAGCCAAAGTGTGACGGCTTCAACGCAAGATGGCACTGGAGCGGCGGCAGGCACGACTGCGGCAGCAGCGAGCAGCGCATTATCTGATGCTGATGCTACTAGAGGCAGCCGGGACACAACTTCAACCACAAATGAGACGCTACTAAATCCGGAGATCTTTAAGCATTTCGATAAGTCGGGCCGTAGTGAATTGTACGTGCAACAAAACGAATACACACACACCAATATCATTACCATTGTGGCGCGCGCGCGTGTATTTGCGTTGATGTTGATGGTGTTTACTTTTACTACCAACTGAGCTGATGTATTGTTGCTGAAATTAAACGTTTCGTTTTAGTTTGAAATTCTTAAAACAACAACTGCAGGATAATGCAGAAAGCCCCGTCTTTGATCGCACTGGTACATTTAAACAAGGCATTTCGAGTGCCATCTACGAACTGATATGGCAAGTTTTGCGTTTCAAGCTCAAGAAGGACGTCGTGCTGCATGTCCTTAACGATGTTGTGGTAAGTTGTGATATAAAATTTATTTAAAAAAAAAATTGGCTAATTGCACCGATCCCTTAAAGGCCCTGCACAAAGAATTTCCCAGTCTGATATTGGATGTGATCAACATACTGGACAGTGAAACCTCGCTGCTGACGGAGGGACTACAGGAGGAGCGACATGCTTTTGTGCAATTTGTCAAGGACTTGGATAAGGTTGTGCCGGAAGCATTGCTTAAGGAACGTTTGGAAATTGATACCTTACAGGAAGTTGGCATTGTTAAGAACAAGAGCTTCTATACCAAATTTATCAAAGTCAAGACTAAATTATAGTGAGTAATTAAGGCTCTTAGCCGTATTCTTTGCGAAAAGAAGCTATACGCTCCAAAAATTAGAATCGCTACAGTTTCTTTTCATTCATTATTAATATATTCATTGTAATTTTAAATTCTTTTCAAATTTCAATTATAGCTATAAACAACGTCGATTTAACTTGTTTCGTGAGGAAAGCGAGGGATTTGCCAAGCTAATTACAGAATTAAATCAAGACTTTGAAGAGCATACAACGCCTGAAAGCATTATGGACATAATAAAGTCACTTATTGGTAAGACTTTAATTAATTAATCATCTTTTGTTGGCAAAAAAAACTTTTAAATTTTCCGCTTGAAAACATATCACAACAAGGTCTAAAATCGTTCTAAAAAATATTGCGATTTAATTTTATTTTTTGCTGCTTTACAGAAACACAATACTAGATGTGTATCATGTACCATGTTGCACCTGTTATATGTATATACGTACCTAAAAGCTTTTATTAAAAAAACGTCTATCTATATGTTTTAAGATTTTGAGCAGAGCGCGTAAAAAGTCAACACTTTCAGTGTGTGTGTCCGAAAAAAACCACTCATTTACGAACACTTTGAGAAATGAAATTGACAAAACACACTCAATTGTGTTTTTTTGTTCAAAAGTGTACCGCTCAGAGCAAGACCAATTTTTTCGGTTCTTTTTTGGGCTGTGATAGATGATTAAATGCGTCGCTATGACCAGTTATTACAATGATATATGTTTAAATATTAGCAATCAAAGCATTAATTCAAAGACGAATAAAATATCATATAAACAATGGCCAACAATTTCATACAATGTTCTGCAATTCAAACATATACATATTCAATTATTTTCACGATCTATATAATTACCACAATTAAGAAACTGAGACTAATAACAATAGTAAGATGCAAATTATCAGAACTATGAATATAAAAAAATAAAGCGAAAACATTTTGCTACACAATTCATTTGCGCAGTGTATAGCTCACTTCGTCTTGCTTCGGCCTCGTGTCTTCGTAAATGCACGAAGCAAAGCACAGGCAACTCACACAAGCACGCATACACACGAAAAAGACACTTTTTCCGGACACTTTTTACGAAACGGTGTTATACAGACAGTTTTTCAGTGAGCGCTCGCTCGAAGTGTCTCGACATAAGTGTTATTGAGAGAGAGACACGTTTGTTTTGCTCAGCCGAAAACACGGACCAGAACCGAAAATCGAAACGAAAAAAGTATACCGCTCAGTTTGTGACAGTTTGTGTTTTATTTGTTCGGTTTTAGTCGTGGGTTGACAGTTTTTTTGCGAGCTCTGATTTTAAGTTTATAAATTCCACTGCTCCCAAGCTCCTTTCGGATTTGAAATAAGTTAATTCTTATAGGTTGCTTTAATTTGGATCCTAATCGTGTGCTGGACATCATTATCGAATCATTTGAAACACGTCCCGATCGCTGGCATTTATTTATACCGCTGCTGCGTAGTTACATGCCCACCGGTGCCATAATTTGTGAAGTTCTTGGCTATAAATTCTGTCATTTTAAGGCAGGACGCACGCCTCGCTCACTATTTCATGTTTGCGCTTTGCTGCTTAAACATGGAGTGATTGAACTAAATGATGTATATATTTGGCTCACACCAAATGATGGTAGCATTAAGGCAGATTGGGAAGAGGAATTGGCTGATGCAAGAGAAATGGTTCGCAAGATGAACATGATTTCCACCAATAAAAAGGACGATGATAAAGAGCCACCGCCGCCGCCAACAGTGAAAAAGTTTGACGAGGTATACTTTTTTGTGAACACATTGAAATTCGTTTAACTCTCTTTAATTGCAGGAAAAGTACAACGTTAATCAAAAGTTCGGCTTATGCGAAGCTTTGCTAAAAGTCGGCGACTGGGAAAATGCTTATAAAATCATACTAAAACTGCCAGATCAATCGGTTGTCGTACAGGAGCCAATTGCACGCGCAATTGCCGAACTGGTGCATTTGTCTGTGGAGGAGATTTACTATAAAAAATGTTTTAAGGCGCCTCTTGGACGTAAGCCTAGTCGCAGTCGTCTTTATGACGATGCAAAACTTGTAGCTAAAATGCAGGCACGCGACTTCAGCGATTTACGCAAATACACCTGGCCTATGGCGAATGTACTGGGTCCATCCATGCATTATGATACGGTTTTAATGTATAAACTTATACGCATTATGAATAAACTCGTTGTGGAAATGGGCGTTGACAATTTAAACGGTCCAATGCCAAATTCTGAATCGGAGACACATTACTTCGATATTATGAGTACTTTGGATTCTTGCATTTTGCCTGCGCTTCTTTATTTGGATAACAACTGTTCAATGTCCGAAGAGATATGGTCAGTGCTCAAATACTTTCCATATCATTTTCGCTATAGTCTGTATGCACGTTGGAAAAATGAAAGCTATCAATTGCATCCCAACTTAATAAGGCGCCAAGGTCTGGCGCAACGTGACATAAAGGCGTTAATGAAACGCGTCAGTAAGGAAAACGTCAAGCCAGTGGGTAGGCAGGTGGGCAAATACAGTCACTGTGCACCGGGCCTGCTCTTCGATTATGTAAGTTTTTTTTTGTTTATAGGTATGTAATTAATTAATGCTTAATTTTTAAAAAAATATTACAGATATTATTGCAAATTCAAATTTATGACAATCTTATTGGACCCGTTTGTGACATGCTCAAATACTTGACATCTTTATCATTTGACTGCTTAGGCTATTGCATTATAGAATCGTTGACGCTTACAGGACGCGGTCGCTTTAAGGATGATGGCACTTCCTTATCGCTTTGGCTGCAAAGCTTGGCTTCTTTTTGTGGTACTATTTACAAAAAGTATTCAATCGAGTTAAGCGGTTTGCTGCAATATGTAGCTAATCAACTAAAATCGCAAAAAAGTCTTGATTTACTCATCTTACGTGAAATCGTGCACAAAATGGCTGGCGTGGAATCGGCTGAAGAGATGACCAACGAACAGTTGCAAGCTATGTGTGGTGGAGAACAACTGCGTGGCGAGGTAAGTTAAAATTTTTTTTTATTTGTGATCCTATTGCTCGCATATAGCATTATTTGTATTGAATGCGCTTTTTTGTATTCTGTTTAAACATAGGCCGGATACTTTAGCCAAGTGCGTAACACCAAAAAATCTTCGAATCGTTTAAAGGAGGCCTTGGCCAATCATGATCTCGCTGTAACTATTTGCTTGCTCATGGCGCAGCAAAAACACTGCGTCATCTATCGCGAGACTGCAGCACACAGTCATTTAAAGCTGGTGGGCAACCTATATGATCAATGCCAGGATACACTGGTGCAGTTTGGCACATTTTTGGGTTCCTCGTACTCTGTTGATGAATATGTTGAACGCTTGCCATCTATTATTACCATGTTACGTGAATATCATATTAATACAGATGTGGCATTCTTTTTAGCACGTCCTATGTTCACCCATCAGATAAATGTGAGTTTTTAATGAAAATTTCTTGGAGAATCACGACTTAAAAATTTGTTTTTCCTTATTTAGCAAAAATATGATCAATTGCGCAAGGCAGATCCTAATGCCAAAAAGCTGACCACAGCACAAAAACTTCAAAAATATCTGGAGGCAACACAGCTTATAATGAATCCAATTGTGGAGTCTGTACGTCCTTTACATAGTGTTAAAGTATGGGAGGACATTAGTCCGCAGTTCTTGGTCACTTTTTGGAGTCTAAGCATGTACGATCTACATGTACCTAACGAGAGTTATCAGCGAGAAATTGGCAAATTAAAACAGTTATCTCTACAGGCTGCCGAGGGCAAAGATTCGGTATTATAGTAACTTATCATTTATTTTTTTTATATCTAAATATATGTTATCTTATAGAATCAATCGAAAAACAAAAAAGAACAGGAACGTTATATAGCGCTAATGGAGAAACTGAATGATGAGCGCAAAAAGCAACACGAGCATGTTGACAAGATTTTGCAGAGGTTGCAGGAGCAAAAAGATAGCTGGTTCTTGTTACGCTCGGCCAAGTCAGCCAAAAATGATACAATTACACAATTTCTGCAGCTTTGTTTGTTTCCACGTTGCACTTTTACGGCACTAGATGCGCTCTATTGCGCTAAGTTTGTGCACACAATTCACAATTTAAAGACGTCTAATTTTTCCACTTTGCTTTGCTACGATCGTGTAAGTCGCAACCTAAATCCATTGTTTATGTTACCTTTTAATTGATAACCTTAATAGATTTTTTGCGATATTACCTACTCGGTCACCTCCTGCACCGAAGGCGAGGCCACGCGCTATGGTCGTTTTCTATGCGCCATGTTAGAAACAGTCATGCGCTGGCATTCTGATCAAGCTGTGTTTAACAAAGAATGCGCAAATTATCCTGGCTTTGTTACCAAATTCCGTGTCAGCAATCAGTTCTCTGAGGCCAACGATCATGTGGGCTATGAGAATTATCGCCATGTTTGTCATAAATGGCATTATAAGATTACAAAGGCAATAGTGTTTTGTCTGGACTCCAAGGACTTTATGCAAATACGTAATGCCTTGATTATACTTATGCGTATATTGCCGCACTATCCAGTACTTGGCAAGCTGGCACAGATAATAGAAAGAAAAGTGGATAAGGTACGTGAGGAGGAGAAAACAAAGCGTCCGGATTTATATGCCATTGCATCAAGCTATATTGGACAGCTTAAGCTGAAGACTCCTCATATGTTAAAGGAGAGCGATTTTCATCAGGTAGCTGAACGGCCGAACAAGGAATCCCCGCCGCCACCAGTAGGTACGCTTAATGTAATATCAACGACTACTGCTGCAGGTACGCCAGCAGCAACAAGAGCAACAGGCAATCCGTCATTTTTCTTCGATGCAAAGTCCAGTAAACCTGAGATAGAGACAAAAACAAGTAAGTGAGATCATAAAATATATAGGTATTTTAAAGTGATGGTGTTATGCTTTATAGGTTCAACTGCACGCAATGAGGTTAAAACCTTGAAAACAGATGGTTCAACATCGAATTTGGTAACCATAAACACTAACACAAGTACACAGTCATCAAACGAGCGCGATAGCAAACTGCGTGACCTGCCTAGAGAGTCCTCTCGTAGCGGCGCATCAATAATTGAAATCAGAGATGAACTTCAACAACCCACCAACAATAGCAGTAATGGTAGTCAAAACGAACGTCGTGAGCTAGACCGCGATCACGACCGCCATAGCGTGAGCAGCATTCGCAGCTTGCGTGACATCAATCGCAACAAAGATCGTGAGTCGGATCAACGTTCACGTGAGCGTTCCCAGCGTATTGAGGATCTGGAAGCGCCAGGACTGCGCGGCTCAAAGCGTGATAAATTACGCCGGGATGATCGCCACCGCCATGAGGGCAACTCGGGGCTGGAGATGGTGGATTTAGTGAACGCAACAAACAATGAACACCGACACTATGATGATTACGAAGGACGCACTCGTGATAGGGACTTGAGCTCTGTTTCTAACGAGAGCAATGGATCCTTGCAGCATCGTCGCAGTCACGAGACCATTGAATATGAAAAAGGTGAGACAAAGCGCATTTATTCATTTATGAGAATTTATAACACATACATTATAGCAGATTCTAAACGTCGTAAATTGGAAGCATCGTCAAGCAGTTCAAAGGTTAGTAGCTATTGGTTGCATACATAGTATGCTAAGAAAACGACTATACAACTGGAGGGCAGCGGTTTCAAAACTTCGTTAACATAAAAACGAATCAAATAAACAAAAGTCTGTCTGCACGAACCAAATGCAGAGCCCGCTCGGCAAACACACATTTCAAAGGTGCAACCAAGCAACGGTCGTTCCATCAACGATGTCCACATCAATATTCCATAAGCAACGTGACAGATAGTGCAGTCTGGATGATTTGGCAACCATTTCGAAGACATGTTCTTAAGTGTATCCATATTTTATTTTTTGTACCAATTTTTTGTTGTGGGAGCTATAAATAAGTTAGGTCTTAGTTGACTTGTACCAAAAAACGACTGATTCACACTTGTAAATTCAAGAGACTGTCAGGAAAGAGCAGATTTTTTTTTTAGTTTACGCAAGCTTAGTTTATTTCTTGTGACTGAAAGTGTTAGGCTATTGAGTTCCATTAAAATTTATTTAGTTTAAGTTAGACCTAAGATAGTAACATAAGAAAATCAATTGTGAACTGGCTGAGCCGAAGAACCCCCAAAGAAGACAAATTGATTGTGATGGCAAACTACGAATTTATCTACGGAGGAAAACAAAATATCTAGTCGAATACTTTTCGGAGCAAGTGCAGCATAATAATTAAAACCCAAAAATCAACGAAATGGATCAATTAAAAAAACACTCGCGCTAGAGGTGTGAAAAAAAAACAACAAGCAAAAAGTGAACAATAACCGAAGGTGCAACAGCGGAAAAAAACTTAATGGCGTATTTGACCTTCATGTACAAGCTATCTAATAAAAAAAAATTATCAGTTCGGACAAGAATGCAGAAGATTCGACGCTGAAACACTCGAGCGCTTAGGAGTTCAACAAATAGAAACATGTGAGACCGGGAACTTAAACCGCATCAGATTGAAATTGCCTGAAATATCAAAGATAAACACTATAAAAACTGGAGGAGAATTTTAAAACTGAATCACTAAATGCTGTGGTATTGTGAAAACTTGTGAGAGGCTGCCTGTTTAGTGAAAAAAACATTGAAAGACTGGAGGCAGAATTTAAACTCTATCAATAAAGCCAAGATGTCGACCATGCAACAATTACCAAACAAATTTTATTGTGAAATCTATTAAAAAAAAACTTGCAAGGAGTGAGGACTTAATCTACAGAAATACGTTACATTGACAGGAAGAGGAGCCAAGATCTACATTTGAGAAAAGCTGGATGTTCCCCATCCTTTATCAACAAGGAGTCATATTATTTTGAAATTTCAACACGTCGACACAATTTAAAGAAAAACGCAAGATATTTGTATACCATCTTTCGGAATCATCAACGAGTTAAAAGGCTTTCGAGGGACCTAACTAGTCTAGCAAATTGGACATTTATCTGAAATTACAAGAAATCGCCCTACCCGTAACTACAAAATTGAATAGCATCGTGGAACAAGGAACCTGGAATTTGAACATAGTTTCAGCAACGAATCAAGTCTACCGTCAACCTCTTGATAAAAACACAAAGAAACATAAATCCTAGATGTACCAGAGAAGAAATCACGACATTAACTTGCTGAAAACTTTCGTCGCAAAAACTTTTGCGTTAGATCTACACCTAGTTGGAGGAGGAACAGTGTTAAAGGGAGTTAAAATTCTTGATCAGAGAATACAACCAACAAACAAAATCTTCAATTTAATCTTATTTGTATTCAAATGTTGAATACCTAACAGATCCCTTGTAAACATCCGCAAACACAATAGAGTCGAACGCTTCAAATCTTCAAACTGATTTCAATTGTTAAGGGACCTAAAAAATACCGTCACATATCGTCAAAATACACTTGCTTTTGGAATCTTCGCGCTAGTACATATTAACGTATGCTGTGGACTTAATGCTGCCTTGAAGTGCTTTGCTTCAGCACAAACTTCTGATTTCGACCACCTCTATGACTACAATTAGTTGTAATTCGTTGAACTTGAGTGTACATCGATACGGGTAAGTGATGCGGGCAAGGATGGACTCTTCATAGGGCATCGGGGCTATGGGTTGAATTACACTCAAAACACACTTATATAAACCATTTAGGTTGATAGCAATTCGTTCTTAGTTTTTGAAATGTTATTTTGCCGTTTATTAATTTTATACACTAGTTTAATTTTGTTTATAGTTTAAATTTTTCTATATCAATATTAATGTAATGCTATTGCAGAAGGTTGAAGAACTCGTAGATAGTGTGAAAAAAGCACGTGGCGTTAAAACGAAGGATCGCAACAAAGAAAAACTTTCAGACGAGGAGCGTGATGCACGCAAGGATCGCAAACTGGGACGTAAACGTGATCGCACCGATGAGTCCAATAACAGCGATCACAAGCGCCGGCGTGAAGGTGCGTAAGGGTTGGGTTGTTATTACTTATTTTATTGTATATAATGCGTTTTCAAATTATCATTTACAGCACAAAACGGTGAAGACGATTTGCGCGAACGGGAACGCCATAGGGTAAAATTTTTTTATATACTCGTTGTTTATCAAATATTATAACAAACTTTGGCGTTTTAGGACAAATCCCCACGAGAACGCTCGCATGAAAAGTTCGAACGCGAACGTGGAGCCAGCTCTCGAGGCGATGATCGCCAGTACAGCATTACCAAGTCCACACGCTCTTCCAGAGTGAACTATTGATTGCAAATTAGAATGCTCTTTGACGTGACAGTTCTGAAATTTCACCTAATTTCATATATTTTAAAAACACACCTTCGTTTAAAATATGCTAAAACAAAAAAATTGAATTGCTTATATAATTTGTTAGAGCATAAAACACAAAAACAAAAAGATACTAATAAATTGTAATTTTCAACGAATAAGGTCAAAAGAATGTTAAATTGTAGTTTTAAGCTAAAATTTTCAGTAAAACCAAAAGAAAAATTTAAAAAGTAATGCTATGTTTTAATTTTTAAATTGGTAGTTTTTTATTTTGATCCAATAATGTCAACTTAAGAGTTAAGTGAAGTTGTCACAATTTGAAAAAATCTAAGTTTAGCTTGGAATTATGCATGTGCGAGAGTCTAACGACAAACCTTATCAGTGCGTTGGCGGCTTTAACCTGCCAAGTTCACTATTGACCAGATCTGAATACGTCATTTCCTGGACGAGACCTACGAACTTATATTCTTACGGGACAAGGCTTAGCTTGAGAGAATACTGCTTCGTAAGTATTTTTCCTTCTAAGTCATCGCGACGGCTACGATTAGAATAACGATTTCGACGAGATCAAGGTAGATCAGTTTTAATGCTGTAAATTTAGAAGGCAATCGGTTTAGGGCGTTCCAAGCACCTGACTATCTGCCACTAGAAATTAATAAAAGACTTTTTAAACATTTTTTATTTGTATATAGTTTGTTATTTATATATTTTACGTGCTAGTAACAATCCTTTATGTATTTTTTCAGTTATCTTGGTACATTCTAAGTTATTTTTGTATTATTCTTGCTCTCATCCAACTGGTTCTGTGATGTTAAAGTTTGGTGTTTATTTTATTTATTTTCTTTGGATTAGCATTATATCGCATTAGTTTCAATGATCTGTCTGGTACTGATGAAATAAATGATTAAGAAACCCAAACGATTTTGATAAACTTGAGCAGAAACTATTTTAAAATTTTTTACTGAAACTATTATCTGAATTTCGAGATACTTGAACTTGTGATCTTTACATATGACAGGGCAATCCTTATAGATTTAGTACCGCTGAATTCTAATCTGGGGTACAAAAATACCCAGCACCCGAGAGTTTTGACATAATTTTATAACAACTCAGAAACTAGACGTATTATGCAAAAATGCACATAAAAAAATTTCCGGACAAACGTTTCCAAAAAAATTGTGATGTTTTTTGATTTTACGTTTTAACACAGCTCCACAAGAAAAAAAAATAGATTTTTGTGTTCGGAGGTCAGACCATGTTAACAAAATATGTTTTTGCGACTCCCAACAAAAAACAAAACTGAAAATCATAAATCGTAAAGAATTTTTGAGAATTTTTAGAGGGTTTCTCAGAGCACTGGCTCAAAATCCGTATGAGTAGCCTTGTCATATGCAAAGTTCACAGCACTTTTTTTTGTAGGACTGTGTAAACAAACAACTTAATCGGTACTTAAATGAACAAAACGTTACTGATATTACGTTTCCTAATATTTTCAAAATCATATATTCAAAATAATATTTTATTATTTTTGTATGTTTTGTGATTGATTGAATCTTTAGGCTTTTATATATTCTGTTCGTTTAATTGGTTTCATTTTGCGTTGTTCTATAATTCGTTTATTCTAGTTGATTTATATAGGTTTTATATGCCATATATATAGTTTAGTTTTATTGTGCCTCTAGTGTTAACATTAAGATCCACTATAAATCTAAAATAATACCTTTCAACACAAACTAAACATCAAATACATTTGTTTTTTATACGATAGATTATTTGTATTCACTATATAACGCAAAAATCATCTAAAATTTTATTAGGTTTTCTACAAATACTTAGGCTAATTATATTGACGCTAAAATCGGCGCATGTGTAGAGCTCCAAAAACTGATAGATAAACATATCCAAAGCGCTACGTCATACACATACGCTTTAGTAGTATTCGCTTAAAATCGGTGTATAAAATTTGTGTTGCTCGCTTAGCTTGCTGGCTTGCTGCTTATAAGTATTGTATTATATTTTAATACCTTGAACTTTAGCAAATCCTTGGTTTCAAATCCATTTCGAAATCAATGTTACATACACAGTACATACATGGTTGTACACAGCTTCCCTAAATACAATACATAAATTTAAATGTTCATCCAAAACTTACAATACATATCTTTTTTAACTTTTGCATACAAAAAATATTTTTCATGCTAAGGCAACTTTTAACATCGATATGGGATAGTTGTATTGTAAATACCTACATTTAGTTGGGTTATATGATAAAATTCGAGCATATTACTGTAATGGGTTTGGTTTATAAAGCGGTTCAATGATATGTGTGAGTTGGCAGCATAAATAATGCGCAAACTGCCGAAATATAAAATTTTGAGCGCAGCTTGAATAGTTTAAAAGTCGTACTGGTTTTTGGGTTTCATAGTTCTAGTTTGGTATAACTGTAGTAAGTATGATTATGTTAGGTGTGTGCTTGTGAGCTTTTTGTTTTTAGGTACCGTGCAATGAGGTGGTGAGTTTAGTTCACTAGATCTTCATATCAAAAATGGCAACAATATTTATCAGGTGCGCTATATAGTTAGCATTATATCTTTGGTATGTGTGTTTTTGATAACATCTTAGAATGACTAGACTAGGCTACCAATTTCGCATTCAGCATTTCATTGTATTGAGTATATAATAGTATATAGCAAGGCAGTGATATTCCATATGCCAAGTGTCGGGCACAAATTTCAACCAATGGCGCTCTTGGTGTATAGACAGCTGCTGCTGATCAATGGTTCCCGTGAATTGACGGACGTATTGGATGGATCCAGCTGTTGTGTGTCGCTGGAAAGCGTAAACTCAGTTGATGTTTCCACGGAATCGTGTTGGCTCTGTGTTTGCTCATGCCTACGTGGTTTGGCCACATGTGCTGCATCTTTATGTAGTACACTGCCCTCTGCCGTAGCTGCGGGGTAGCTGGACACACGCTTAAGTGTCTTAGAAGTTAAAAACAAAAATTTTTAATTTTCACGAGAATTAAAAAACAAACTGACCTTATCATTCAACAGCTCGGCAGCATTGGCAGCTGCTATGGATTCCGTCACGGGGCAAATATTTTTGCTCGAGGAAAACTTTTTGCGTTTACGCTTTAAAGCGGCTATGGCTGTTAGGCCTGTGGAAGATCAAAGAATTTATATATAATGAAATAAAATAAAAAAGAATGGAAGGCAATTTAAAAAAACCAAAAGGTTAGATAACATTGAATTAAAATCTCTTCAAACGCATAAATCCTAAATTGGTAATTGGTATTGAATACAAACAACAGGCCGTGTAGGCGGTATTATTATTATATACAATTAGTTAGTACTATGTAAGTACGTTTTTGGATATTTTGTGAATACAATTTTGATATTTTACCTGTTTAAATGATTTGCGAGTATCATCTTAAAAGACGGATACATAATATATATGCTAGGAAATCCGACCGAAAGCTACCGATAAAGCTATAATGTTTCGGTAACGGAAATATCCGACTTTCTTTTTAGTATTGTTTACGATATTATAAGAAGGCAACTCGCGGAACTGCCTGTAATCGATATATTCGATTTTTTTTTAATGAAATTTTGAATAAAAATACAAAAATATTTTGTTGGTCCATTTGGTATAAATAATAAAGGTTATTTATGGGTTTAAGAAAAACTATTTTTAGTGACTGGTTCCAGCTTCAATCGGTCAAAGGTTACGGTTCGATTCCATTCATCTCTACTAAAAAATAATAGTCAATAAATAATCATAATTATAATGGCCAATATTAATTTGTTTGTCTCTAGATATTCTAAATGAGCTGAAGTAAAAAATATACGAACTTTTTATTTTTTTATCGAGCTTTGTTAATATCTATTCAAAATTCATAAAAGAGGTCAAGCTACTCTAAGGATCTCTGTGACGAACAAGAATATTCAGGTTCGACCGAATAGGCAAGACAACTGTTATTGTAAGTGTCGCCGCATTCTGGATATAAGATATAACCTGGTTAGTATTTGATTTTTCCGATTCAGGCGTGTTCATATGTCACAGAAAAGAAAAGATACGAAGACTGCTAAAGCCCGTTCATATGGAACAGATTAGCAATGGGGGAACAGCGAGAAGCGGTTTAAAAATATTTCTTATCTTTAAAGAATGTAGAATATCAGAAAAAAACACGCTTACAATCCATCTGTAAAGATGACAGCATTATTATGACTTACCACTAGTTGTATATAAAAAATGTGCACCGACTCCTACATGAGAGCTAGCGCTGCTACCACTGGCACTACCACCATTGCTGCTACTAACCGGAATCGTAGTTTGACTATCATAGCCATGTTGCGGTGAATTTTGGGCATAGGTTACACGCACCTGTCCATGCAAGGGTGTTGAATTTTGCGAGGAATTGCACACCGAATCTTCCGACTTGGAGCGACCCAGCATTTTGCTGACATTACCCACCTTGGCGGCCTCAATGAGTGTGCCTAAAAAGAGCGGCAGGTTATTTGTATGCTTTAAATTTTATTATTAGGTTATATCCACCCCAGCGTTTTTTGTGGCCCGCTATGCGCTTATTATAAGGCTTCAGAGCCGATTTATTATATTTGGTAGCACCGGGTGTTACAGCAGTGCCCATAGTGGGCGTTGTGGGTGACTCGGCTCCGGTAGTGTGTTGACGCTTGTGCATAAAGTTGGGGGTAAATAATGTTGACAGAGTGCTGCTAAGTATCTCGTGTTGGTTGTCATAGTTTTCCAAAGAGGTGGAGAACTCGGCAACAGGAGCTAAGGAACCGGTAGAGCCAGGTGGAGCTATATTGAAACCTTTCATAAGACGACGTTCCTTTTGACGGTTCTTTTTGCCGCCGCCTCCTGGGAAAAGTTTCGGAGTTATAACCGCGTACGTTATATAGGAAAGTTTGCAAAGTCTACTGATACTTACCACCACCCTGTCCCGCCGTTACATTTGTGTCCATGCCACTATTTTTAAGTATTTCCACCAACTCACAGCGGAAGGCCGAAATGTCCTGTTTAATTTCATTAACATCATCCTCGGTTACGCCCTGTGATTCAGCTTTGCGTTGTTCCACTGTAACATAGCGTCGTACCAGGTTGCGCATAATCTGCTGATATTTAAAGTCCCTATCACTGGCCTGCTGCGCTTTCCGCTGTAAAAATATTATAGTTCTAAAAAGGCTTTGATTGTTAATAAATTTAACAACTTACGCGTATGGTCTTAAGATGTTCACGACGCGCGGCCGATGAACCACTACAGAATACTCGACGCATCCATTTAAAGGCATACCAAATAGACTTGGGTGTGGGTATAATATTAAACGGAGGCGGACAGGTGCCACCCTCTTCAAAATAACTTATCCAAAGCTTGGAACGTGCAAATTTCCACTCCACATCAGCGCGTTCCTAGGATATATAATATAATATTAATGGTTAAAGGCTTAAGACATAGTGATGCAGTGTATTACCGATATAAGTTGGTAAGAGTGATTCATCATAGCAATCAGCAGATTAAGCAGTACCACAATATTGATGACAGAATAGGTGCCAAACATAAGCATGCCCCAAAAGCGAGTGAAAATCTTAATGCCGTCGAGCTCAAAACTATCTAAGTCGATAAGACCAAAAACAGCCCAAAACAAGGTTTGTGTAGTCTCAAACAGGCTGTAGAATGAATAAATGTACGTAAAGTAACAAGCACTCATTACTGGAAGGTGTTATTTACTTGGAGAAACGGCGCCAGACAATACAAGCATTGGGATCATTGGTTCCATTCATATTAACCAAATTGGGCGAAACCTCGGGGCAGCGTTTTTTCTCCAGATCCGCATAGTACCTAAGGAAAATAAGTTTTAGTAGAGTTTCTAAAAGATGATTTTTTCCATGTTCATTATTACCACAAAAGTTGATTAAGACCACTGCCAAACGCAAAGAGTACCAAAACATACAGAAAGAAAAACTTCATAATATCCATGACCATGCGGGACAGTGACACCTGCAGTGGCCCCAAATGTGGATTCACCGAAAAGATGTATACCAATTTGAGGCTACTGAAAATGTTTGCCGCACTAAAAAGGCCCTCCGATATGAGCATTGGATCCCAAGAGTCCCAACGCTCACGCGGTAAATCAGTGGCGTGCGGATTTGTAACCATTTCTTTTTGAACCTAAAAGGACAGTAAACTTTTTAGTGAATGTGAAACCTATTTAAAACTAGTGAGAATACCTGGAAAAATGACACCACTCGCAAAGCTACCGTAGCCACATATAATGAATTGGTCACAAAATCAATGACATTCCACATATCATTAAGATATTCCTGCAGCCCCACGTCCCACAGTTGCTTTACCTCGCTCCAGATTAAGCCACTCACCCAGGCCAGAATCAGCCACTCTATAAAAGTAGGTTTGGCGCCGCGTTTGGTAGGCAACTCCTCCACCTGTGCGAGCATTTCAGGAGTTTCAGCAGCCCAGAACCAGCCACCAATAAAGGTCTCAATGCGTTGAGAGGCCAGCATGAGCAGAACTATTAAAGTGTATGGTGCTTAAGAATGTATTTGTATAAGAATTAATAGCTGACTTACATAAAAAAGTAAAGTACGAGGCGCTGTGGCATATAAATTTGATGAATGGTTTGCGCATTGTCTGCCCACAGCCGGAATATGGCGCCAGTATGTATGCTAACGAGAATATAGGAAACATAATGCCCATGCGTATAATATCCACAGCCTGTAAGGCCATATTCTTGCGTCGAAAACCGGGTAGACCCTCATACCAAATGCTTGCCAAAAGCTGCTGAACATTAGAATGGGCTACAAACTGAAAAATTTAGGTAGTGTTAATAGTAAGTTAACCTTATACATATTATGCCACTTTTTTCAAGGCAAACCTTTTTTTGTCGCAATTTGATGGCCAATTTGAGACGATTTAAATGCATGCGTTCACCATGTTCATAAACTGGACCGGTGGGATCATGATTAAGCAGTATCTCCAGCTCGTGTGAGGTGCGTGTATGATCGAGTAAAGCAGTGGCAAAGTCCTGGCACTGCTTGCGCAGCTCCTGATACTCGTTCTGAAATCGAAATCATAGTTTATGTGCATACATTAGTAGGATATTAGCCAACAAGCACACCTTAAATTCGTGTTCGAGAAAGCTTAAACGTCGCAGCTCCCAAGACAGCTCAAATGCAGTTAAAATGGGATCCTTAGAGGATAGTGCTATCAAACTGGGGCTAGCTAGCGCTCGATAGGCATTAATACGTGAGCGTGAGTGCCTTAAGGAGTCCTCTTGGCGCGATTGTACGCACTCATCGCAACCGCAGCGCACATCATGAGGCATGGGCAGTACGGCGCCACGATCCAATAAAATCTTTATGATCTCATAGTTATCGCGATGGGCGGCCAATATGAGCGGTGTTATGTCTGGCGTGAAGGTGGAAGTGTCCTCCGAGGCTGATTCCCAGCTCTGTATAAAAAAGTTGTTGTTAAAATTTATTTAATTGTATGCACATAAGGATGTTTTTGCTACCGATCCTTAATAGTAGTCTATGTTAAGCTACGGCTTACGTCTTACTCACATGATTGCCTTCATTATGAAAGGTGACATTCTCATGATCCAACAAGACCTCCACGGCTTCAACAAACTCCTCCGATATGGAATGCAGTAGTGCGTCTTTCGTATCCACATTATAATTGATGAGCAGCTCAACCATTTCCAGATTCTCATTGTCAATGGCCATCAACAAGGCAGTACGCCCCAAAGGATCCACACAGTTTACATTGATGTAGTCCGTATCCTGTGCTTTTTGTAGCATACGCCGTGTGCCAGCCATATCACCACGCTCCACGGCCAGAAGAAACTTTTTCTCCTCCAGTGTTAGCTGGCGTATCTCCTGATGCGGTCGTATTGTGTTCTCTTCCTCCATCATGCCGTGTATGCTGTGCCGCTGTAAAGCACGTAAATTTAATTAAACATTCGAGTGCTAGGGTAAGTAACGAAGCTTACCTTAACACGCCTGGCTGGCTCTATTTGTATGGCTAAATGGGAGTTACCCTCCAGGCCAGTCTTCTTCTCAGCACCATCCGCTGCATCTGTGCCATTTTTTATTTTATTCAGTATGGGTGCAAGCACGGATTTCCGACGTGCCGGACTAACGAAGTGTAGCTTTTTTCCTTCGTCTGTGAAGGTTACAAAAGTTTGTAAGTTATGATGAAAACTTTTGTCTATCAAGGTAAAAACTAGAGTTGGACATGCTTCGTGATTCGCCCAATAAGCCGTCGTTAGTGGCAATGTTTAAAAAGTATCTGGCGTGGCTTTTGATAGTGACTTAAATGAGGAAATTCTTAAAAATTATTCAGATTTAAAAATCTCTGCTGTATCTTGGAATATTCTGGAATGTCTTATTTTTCATTTCGTTCCAACTAAGCATTGTCCGAAATATGTTTTGTTAAAAGAAAAACTTGAAATTTGAAGAAAACTTTTTCATTAATGTTTAAAAATCAAAGTTTCAAAAGAATTTTTGGAAAAAGTACAATATAAAATATATACTTTATATGTTTATTTTTTATTGGATTAACAGTAGAAAGCCTTTCTAATTATAATTCAAGAAAAAATAGCTTCAGAAGAAATATAGCTTACAATATATAATTCGAACGACATAAAGATTCTTTCTCTCACTTTTTTTTTTTTAACAAACAAGCATAAGACACGACGCGCGCAGCTCTTATAAGCTTATCACGCTGCCATCTCTAGATGAACTATTCTAAGAAGTCCAAATCATTTTCCTTTGTTATCCTTTAGCTGCATAAATTGCAAAAGCATAAATATTCTGTTATGGATACCAATTTGCCCATATTCTAGCTTATGTCAATTCCCAGCCTTGAGCAGAGCCAGTTACGCTGGCTCTTATTCTCTCCTCTTTTAGCCCAGCTTTAACTGCAATGTATTTGTGAATCTTTCAAGGTTACAATTTGCAACTGGTCTGCATGAGCAGGGCATTGTAACGAGGAGGCCAGCTGTGTCCTCGGGCAAATCAAATTGCCATTAACGTTTGTTTGTTTGTTTATTTTGTTTTTGCTTTCAGTAACCAGCATCAGCTGTAAATTAAATTATAATTTTCGAGCGCAAATGCAAATGCAAACACTACCGTACTATGTAGCGTATACGTAATGTGTGTATTGTTGGTCATAAAGTACAAATAACTGGGTCAATTGTTGCTTGTTGTTGCATAAATTAAAACCCTCTCCATACACACATATACACACTGCAAGTGACAAAAGCTTGAGTGGTCTTTATGTGTGCGTGTGCTTGTGAGAGAGTGTCTATTGGTGTGTTGTCAGTTTTTGGCATTTAATTTCAAATGACATTGGTTGCATCAAAAATGCATGCACGCACACTGTCACACGCATGCATACACACAAATCAATGCACAAGCTGACCTTCACGCAGTTATGTGCGTTATACGTGTGTACATATATGATGCATATATGCAGCACACGCCCTTAAATATGCAACGATATTTGCACATCATGCATTTATCAATACGTGCGTGGGAACGTACATACATTGAGGTCTATGTTTACGTCTACATGCTGTTGACTTGTAGTCATAACTTTTTAATTACGCTCTATTTTTTGACTACTTTTCTATACCCTTTAACCAAAGATTGAGGGATATATAAGGTAATCGGATAAGACCAGCAAAAAAATACATGATTGAAGAAATTAGAGGTGATGGGCTGAAATAGATTCTCAAACGTGAAAAAAGACGGGATTCTTATTCTCACCACGAAAATAAAATGATTAAGCCATGAGTGTTTGCTAGTTCGTGCGTCTTTCGCCCAGGGCTTTGGCCACTGACACCTGTTTATCAAAGATCATAAGAGCAAGTAGCATGCAATTTTGTGAAAAGATGATTTAGTTCGTCACCTCAGTGAGAATTTTTATTTTTTTTTTTTCATCAAAAGGTTTTTTTGATGAAAAACACAACAGTTTTAAGAAAAGTCTTGTGTCAGGCTCCGTTGTGTGGTCTTTTTATTTTATGATTTCTGAGAGCTAGGTGCTCATACTGAGAAACCACTGAAAATCTAATAATATTTGAAAAATATCATTCGACAAAAGGAATAGCACTAGTCTTGGTTTTAACTTATTGAGGTAACCTCAGTAACACTTTTGGATACCTTTTAACAAGCTTACTTCTTTAATTAGAGATAAATTTAATGCTCCTCATTTTAAAAATATGGACGCCAGAAGGCTATGCTCTTTAATTTAATGGAAAGGTGAAATATTTCTGTTATGTATAGATCTTGTCTTTGTATAGTTAAGACATGTTTGTAAGAGTATGTTTAAACCAAAGTTCAATAATTTAATTAAAATTTAAAGCGATTTTTTTTTCTGTTCATTTGTGATATTTGTCTGCATTTCGAAGGCGTATATCAGACGGGCCGTGTTGCATTGTTCTTAACAAGTGATAATCGGAAGGCGCTTTTTCTGGTGAGTACGCTGGGTGCGGCAGAGCTGCATCAGCCAGTTCCCACCCACCAAATTCAGAGCATGACAATATGACCTTCGATATTCCCTTTGTGGCTGCGACGTCGATTGGTCTCCAAGAGATACCCATGACTTTTTCCATTTCGGATTGTCGTAGCAAATCTATTTTTCATCGCCAGTTATAACACGCCATAGAAAACTCTGCCCTTTTGCCTAGCAAGCAATGAAAGATATTGTATTGGTTAGAAATGAGTCATTTGGCCAATGCGTGTGGTAGCCATTTTCCCTTTTTTTTTTTATCTTTCTCATGGCATGCGCCTTCTAACTGTTGATTCATGAACTCCAAGCTGGCTTGGTTTAGAAATGCCCAAACTATCGAATTTGAAAGAGCAGCCCGTCAGTTGGCATGGAAATATCAAAAATACAGCCAATAGATGATACTGGTCTCTAAATGCAAAACCGAAAACCTTTTTTTTTTGGCGTAGTAAGTTAGTAATCTACCAATAATTCCAAATTTTAAAAGACCTAAAACCATTGAGTTATGTCGCAAACAAAGAGTCATATGTATAGATAAGAGTATGCTTACTTCGGTGACTCTTATTAAACTTCACATATATTTTTTCTCGAAGTTTTGTTTGCCTTTTGACCGCTTGCAACGTGCGTTGAACTTTCATTGATTTCACAAGAGCGCACATGTATATGTAGATATGAAAGTGTGCATGTGTGTGTGTGGGAACGTATGAGACTGCGCAGGACTAACCTAGCCGCTTTTATTTAAAGTTGTCGTAGGTCCGGGCTGACGCCATGCAACGTCAAGTCAAAGCAAAATGGCCGATTAGCGTCCGTGCCGCCATTTTATGCATGCAAGCATATCTCACACACATACCAAAGCATACAAGCGCACTTTTCACGGTTGGCATAATAATCACAAACCATTGAAATGCTATTGATTGACCTGAAAACAAAGTCACACACACACACACACACATACATTACACATCAGTTGCTTCGTTCTTTGAGCCGCAGTGCAGCACATTACTGGCCAAGTCAACCCCCACTCCTTGCCACATTTATGACTTGCATTTCATTGGTTTTAGCCAAGTATAATAAATGCTGCCCATAAAATACTACGTACTATAAGTTATTTTTGCAGCTTGTTACCCAAGTACCCAGTTGGTTCAACTAATTGGTACGCCGCATAATTACTGCCCAGCACCAATTAGTGTTGGCCTTATGCTTCTGGATGGGAGCTGGCTAGACGTGCTTCGCCACGCTGTAGTAACAACACAACGTTAACAAACTAACCAACTAGCCAAGTTTTGTGTTTATAGGTCAAACTCTTACATAACTAAATTAAAATGGGGCCAAAGGGAGTTAGTTGGGTAACAAAAATGGCGAAAAAGTGTGCTAGCTTTAGGTTGAGAGATGAGGTAGTTATGTGTCAGTTTTAATCTGAAGTAAGATGCTAATATTTAATAGAAATTTAAATCAAATCTGCAAAACGAACGAGGGAAGGCCGGGCACCCTACAATTGTAACTGAAGCATAAATAAAGTACTCTAACAATTTCATTAACATTGTTAATTGTTTCTCTAGCAGAGGTTAAGTTTTAAACTCAATTTCAACCCAAAAAGAAAGAAGATATTCCCCTACACCGCATTTTATTACAAACATCATCTTAGAAGCTTTTTACCGAAGGATTTATTTTAAAAAATTCTAAAAATAGTGTAGTAAACGAGGGCTCAAAAAAGACTTCTGCTGGAAAAAAATACTCAGTGGATGAAACTTTCAGGGATCGTTAGGGACCTTGTTTTCCGAGTTTTCGTATTTTTGGGTAGGGGGCGTGGCACAGCCCAATATTTGTTGGTACGGTTTTTGCATGTTATCTTTTTATCTATCAAACTTAAAGGTAGAAAGTGTTGCCAATAAAACGATCTATCAAACAAGACTTATGTCAAGGTTGTAGGTTTATTGGTTCAAGAAGAATGCCTGTTTAAAGTTAAAAGTTGGAAACCATGTTTGGTATCTCAAAACCGGTAGGTTTTTTCGGAAATTTTACCCATAAATTTTGTTAAAGTAATTGAAATTATCTATAAAATAAAAAATAAACAGATTTCGAGCAATCGAAAAAAAAATTGCTCATAAGCGCCACATATAAATTTCCATGCGCTAAAACCAATTTTTGAAATGTTTTTTTTTTGATGTGCGGAAACAAAAAATAAATAATTACGGCGCACGGTCATCTCTCAAAAATTGTCTTGTTTGAGTTTATGTGGCTATATTATGATGAAAAATGATTCTTCACCGAACACTTCTGGTAAACAATAACAACATTCAGAAATGACCGTTCTACGTTGCCCAAGTGGTGCAGTGGCAACATGATCGGTTATACCGAAGAAACAGGCTTCCATTTGTTTCAAAGTGCTTTGTCTGCGAGCAATTTTTTTTGGATTTAGTTCGTCTTGTCGATTGCTGTTTAGATTCTAAGATTCGTCGCCTATCACAATCTTACAAACGTCTTTTGAATCACCGCAGTTGTATTTCCTTTTTTCTATTTGCATCAAATGACATGTTTGTTCTTTAAAGTGATCGCTGGTGAAAGTAATGCCTACGTATGCCTTAATTACACAATATGATACATGACGATCTTGCTTTATCATTTTGTTCACGGCACCAATGTTTTCTGCGGTTCTGGGTGACGAAAGGCACCCGGGACTAAGCTCTGGAAATATGGGGCTTGATCACCAAAAATCGCATGAAGTTGCTTATTGTACTCTTGTCGAGAAAGTCCTTATAGAACCCTTATAGAAAGCTTAGCTATAGAAAAGCTTTCTGGACGACACATTTGGTCACTTAAACCATTTTGATTTATGATACCAACGGATCTGTGTTACCCATCTCAGTTGGAGGACTTTTTGCTCAAAGATGAGACCAACGGATATCTGCGAATTGGGAGTAAGACCAGAATGCTGTAAGAAATTGTCTATCTGTCACAATATGGCTTCTGCAAATCTTATTTATCTTAAAGTTGTTTCACAAATTTATCTATGGAATTCCAATGAACATTCAAACGTAATAGCGTAGTTGACCTAAGTATCTGTAGATAAAAAACTATGCCCTACATAGCTTTTAAACGATTATAGCTAGAAGTCTGTTGAAAGTTACCCTGTTAGCACTTTCAGTTACATTTTCCACAATCTTCATAGACAACCCACTTTTATAAGCTTTTAAAACCAATCCAGGCAGTTCACGCTCCATCTTTATAATCCTAGCACATACTCATACTCAGAAAATATCAATCTATTTAATGCGCCCGCTTAAAACTTTTTTCTTAACTTCACACGTCGTATACGTTATATAATATTTTAAGCATAATAAAAGTCACTTTTATGCTAGTAAAGCTGCAAAAGCCAAACGAAGCACACAGAAGCATGCTCCGGCGTTTCCAAGAGTACTAGTTACAACAAAAATTTTCGTCGACTTATAAAATTATTTGTGCGTTGCACGTTCAGGGCGTATACTTAATATTATTGTTAGTCTTACCTTCGCCTTCTTCGCCGGCTTTTGCATCGCTCCATTTCGACAACTGCCGCAAGTGTTAGTTAGAAAGAGGAAAAAAGGAAAAAGTTTTTTTGGGTTAGTACATGCAGCTTTACTTTAGCCAAAGATGATATTTTTAGTGCAGTCTTAAAGAAAATCTATGTCAAAAAGTAAGAATTAAAAAAACGAAAAAAGTTAAAATTTTTGAAGTGAATTGTTTTTAAATTTTATCTTTTCGCTCTAACGAAAATCTAGCTAGTTTTCATTTTGTTAAGATGTTTGCTAGATGTTTAATAGATTTTTTGTTATAAACATCTTTCTATTTAGTTTGAATATTTGTACAAGCCTCAGCCTATTTGTAAAGAATTCATCAAGGCCAAGTTATTGAGGTGTCATCGTTTTAAAGGGTTTTATTAATTAGACAGTCTCTGAGAGGAAGTTCATGTTCCTGCTGTCAAAATAACGAGATTTGGTTCTCTATAGTACCCAGGTTAAAGTCACAATGCAAAGTCAAATTATTGACAAACCGTATGAATCAAGAAAAACGTCGGAATAACTTATTCTGTATGGTTTGAAACCTAGTAGCGGTACCATTGATCTGAATACCACGTGGTTCACCATCCGTTTGCAGCGAAGTGTAAGCTTGCTGTGTTTATTAAGCAGCCAGTGAAGTCGATTCCCTTTACAGTATCTTACTTCAGCGGTATGAAGTAAAATATTTTAAAGTTTCTAAAAAATTAAAATTTGATTTGGGTTCGCTTAAAATTAAAAATTATCGCAATGACTAACAAGCTGAAAACTGACTAGGACTCCTATAAAATATTTGAAAGTTTCCCCCATTTCCCATTTCGCTTAAAAAATTAAAACAAGTAGGTGCTTAAGCTTTAATGAAAATTGTTAACTTTTTTTTAATATAGGCTGTCTATTGAGTTTCGTGGCACAGTTGCCATTGAACATTGATGAATGTTGAAGGCCTTGCTCGAATTGCTGCTGAAAAATGGAAAATGCCGCACGCTGTCAAATTTCCTGTATTAAGGCACAGGACCTTGCAGCCGCTTAAAGGCCTTGACACACAGACGTGCAACATCAACAACAACAGCATCATCATCAACAACAAGCTGCAACCTGAACAGCAGCAACAAGCTCGAGATAATTAAATGTCAAGATTGCAGTAACACAACAACCAAAAACAGCGGCAACTGCGGCTGCAGCATCAGTGACGTCGGCTGCGGATCTTGACTGCATATTTGATTCTTAATTGTATACCCTTTACGGCAGGTTACATCGATTTCAATGTGTAATTTACTAGAAGTATAGAGGAGGTATTAGAAGCAGATTTAATAGACGAGCTAAACGCTACTGCTGGATTTTAGGAGCTCTACCGTGTATTTACAACAGCTTGCCCAAATTTAGCCAAGGTGGATCTATCTTTTGGTTGAATCTCTGAAACAACCTGAACCGCGTTGACGGACCCTACCATTCACTCGCCAATATGCACAGCGAACTTCTCTAATTTCTAATTTATTTTAAAAGACCATGGAATAAAATTAAATTAAATAAAAAATTAAAAGACCTCCTAAGACTGATAAAGAGGTTTTGATTGCAAAATTTCTATTCCCATTGCTGTGTAAAGAAAGAGGACTCTAAAAACGGCTGTCATGAGGTATCTCCGAGAACAGCAATCGGAAGATGAGAAAGGAAGAAGGGTAATTTACTTTTTCTCTCTTATCGGCGAAGTGGTGGACTAGTGTGCCAGGAACTTTAAATATGAAATGTATGAAGTATGATACGGATTTTAATGGAATATTTAAATCAAATCTGTAAACTGAACAAGGGAAAGCCCGAAATGCGTTGACTTTTCGGAACGGCACCCTACAATTGAAACTAAACCGTAAATAACCTACTCTTACAATTTCATTAACATTATTATTTGGTGCTCTGCCACAGCTGCAGGTTGAAACTCAATTTCAACCCAAAAACCACCTGTCGGTGGTTAAGATATTCCCCTAAACAATGTCCACTATCGAGGGAAAATACCCTTAACGCGGCTACCACAAGATATCTACGAGAACACAATCGGAAAATGAAACAGAAAGGTAAAAATGAAAATAGGCTTGCGGTTATGAAATTAAAAAGACCCTTCTCTAAAGTTATCAAAATAGCTAATACCAAGGCGTAACGAGAATGGGACACTTCGTCCGGTTGTTACTTCTCCTGAACACTCTGGCCAAGGTATAATACAAAGCAGACATCCGAACTCCAGCGGCCCCACAAGACTAGGAGCAGGATGGGAACAAAAGTTGTAACGGGGCATCTTATGTCTGAGAGGATGTATTTCCCCATCACAACTTCAGTCGTAGCTGCGGAAATGAGGAGGATATAGAAAGCATCAAACATCTGCTGTGTGAATTTCCTTTCTTATGAAATGCACCCAATTTTTAGGGAAATCCTTCTTCGAAGATCTGGACTGTCTGGCAAAGCTGCCCCCAGCGGACATGGCTCTTTTTATCGAATTATCAAAATGTTTCTAGGATTGAGCTTAAGGCGTAACAGGAACTCTGCCACCTTATCTATCTGGCTCCCCTTTCATTTAGACTACCCCAATATTCATATGACTTTCCTCAATTTAATTAAGCATCACAATGGAGCACACGGTCTCTGTGTTATCTCGGCTTAAACCGAGCAGCTTGATTAACCGAAGCTAACCTAAGATTTTATAGTTATTCTAAGCTTTTGCCACAAGTTTAAAACAAATTTTTTTCATTTGTTTTAAATATTATAAGCATTAATTACCAGAGTCATATTTTTTGCCTAGTTCAATTAATTAATGAATTTTTTAAGCATCATTGCTTGATGAGCTCCACCTAAGAATTTAAAGGGCATTTATAAAACACCCAAGCAATGTGATAACTTTTGACACACTTTGCCTCTCTACCAAAAACAGTGGCGGATACACGGGGGATTTCCAGGTCCGGACCCCCCGAAAAATTTGAAAAAACGGGTTGAAAGTCTTTTGGGAGCTTACACTTCGAAGTGAAGAGCCCCCCCAAAGACCAAATCTGCACCTGACCAAAAATAATAATTTGACCTTCCACTGATGATTTCTTTTAATATTATCTTTATCAAGGAAGCGATATGAAAAATGAAAGCATCTTTTAATCATCGGCTAAGCACATGAAATTTCAGGGTATCTAATCTAAAACACCTTCGAACAAAGCGTTTCCCTTAGGTGCATTCTGACGCTGCCTTCGCGCCTGACCAAATAACCACAACTAAGACCACATCTACACACAACCCCACATATACAAACACACATGTACATAGATGCTGCCTCACTCGCGCACTCATTTGCCGCAAAGCTGTGGCAGTCAGGTTCAGGTTTGTTGCTTCACCTCGGATGAAGGTTGCACATCCGGCTCGCTGAGGCTGATGCTGATGCACTGTGGCTACTGTTGTTGTTGTTTGTTGTTGTCATTGCATCCGCTTTGAAAATGGCATAAATCTCGCAAACACACATACTACACTGGCATACACACATACACATGCCAGTGCCTTAAGTGTCCTTGTTTTGAAAACATCAACATCAACAAAAACAAAAACAACAACGACAAACACTTGTAGTAAATATTGAAGCGGCAGGGTGCAAATGCTTCTGTTGCAACTTCTGCTGCTGTTGCAGTACGCATAGATGTCCTTGACATGCAGCAAAGACAACGTCGACCGAGCAAGGACAACAGACTGGACAACGACTAGAACAACAGAGCACAGATAGGCAGGTTAACTTTAAGTTGCCAAAGTTTTTATCCTCTTGCTATTCATAATGAAAGTTTATTTATCTAACGATAAACAACTTTTCGAACGATTGTTCGAATAACAGCCATATCAATGGGTAAAGTTTCATTGGGATAGCTCTGAAACTAAAATATAACTTTAGTATATTAAGTACCCTCTGACAAAGTTTTCCCTAACGAATTCTTTAAGTAGTGGCCGCTCTCTGACTCAAACTTGTGTGGGTGATTAACAGTGAGGGGTTCTGGGGAGTGGCATCTTCAAGGCGAAAAAGCAAAATACAGATTGTTTTTAGTGGGCGTCTTAATTTTTGCCAATGCTTAATATTGTGGGAAAAGGGGGGCCGATATTGAAAAACTGTATGTATCATTTTGGTACAATTTGGCATAAATGTTGTGGGGTCTTCATCATTTCCTTTTAGATGTTACACACTATTTTTTGTCCACGAAATTAATATACGCTTTTGTATATAAAGTTAAAAACATTCCAAAATTTAGATTTTGTATAACTTTAGTATTTGTTTATTTATCTCTGTGGTCGTAATTTTCGAATGAATTTTAACTTTCGCTCCGAATTGTGCCCTCCTAAGCTCAATATTATTATTCAATTAATGAGAGTCGCCCATAAGCCCCACTTCTTGTTCTCCATTGCCGAGTGTAAGTTTGCATTGCCACAAATTCTTATAGAAATGAAGAACGTAATTTGTATGAGAGCCTCGAGAGCTTGGCAGCCAAGACAATCATCCAAGTCAAAGATCTCACGTCGGTGCAGCTGAGCATTGACGCCGAAACTGGTTGAATGTTCGAAGGCTCGAGGACATATGCCATTTATAATGAAATTCGTCGTATGGGCGAGAGATTGTGCGTCTGGCCAAGTTGGATGGTCTTATTATCAACCACTTCTTAATACAATTTTATTTCAAAGACTTCTCGATGATATCATTGAGAGTGTATTTTTTTATTTTACCAAAACACCTATCGCTGTCTGCTATTGGCGCACTTTTGAGTGTGTATAATAAAAATATATGGACGACGGATTAAGGTAGCGCTTGAATCCAGGAGAGTAAAAAAATTGATTTCTTTGAACAATTAGGTAGAATCTTTATAAATTTCGACTGATTGTATATATTCTGAGACGCATAGTTTATATTAAACAGTCTACTTATGACACGAAATCTGTTCTAAGAAAGGAGTACCAAACTTCATCTGCTTAGGAAGTATGTCTCCCAAATCAAAGCATTACGGACATGTCTATGCACAGGTTGTCTTTTATTTATATTATCGGTTTTGGCTATTTATCTTTCCAAAGCATTTTTTTTAGTTTCGCCGTCTTAACGTTACTTTGATGTCCAAACGGTGTCTTAACAATCAATTATTATAATAATTATGAACGTGAAAGCATTCTCGTTCCAGAGACATTAGATATGTGATGTAAATTTTTGTAAAATGTAAAAGAACAAGTCAAATTACCATTTCTATGCATATTTTAATCTTTCTGATGTACCATTTTTACAGGTTTATATTCGTAAGCGATAAATTGGCCATCAGCTGCCTAAACCGTAGGGCCTTCGCCCACTCCCTTCCGCCTCCTTTGGGAGTACGACTTTCCTCCTCCCCGCACCTTCTTCTACGCCGTTTTCGTTCCTTTACGACTCTCCTCTTCCCCCGCGCCTTCTCCTTCCCAGTTATCGTTCCTTTCTAACACTTTTTGCTCACCTTAACAGAATCTCAATCTCTTACTCCCTTTTACTTCAAAATTTATACTTTACGAAAACTGATATATGTAGATAGAAGTGTCATGTAAAATTCTTTGAGATTAAGGCATTTTTGGGACAGTAATAATTTGTTCTCCTTAAACAATACCCCATAACAATACAATCACACAAAAAAAGGCTCAGTTCGTGATAGAAAAATACGAACATGGTTAAGTTTATGATGTGTAATAACTACGAACAATGGATCTATGCAAACGAACCCGAATCAAGGATCGATGTGTGCGTGTTCCAAGCGAGCAACACCGAATAAAATATATTTGCTCACGAAGCATTTTAAAGGAAACGCTTGCCTGTTGCTTTGGAAAAAGTCGTCATGCGGCAACTATTCCACTGGACCATCTTAGGATGGTCAGTTTTGAACATGGTTACGTTTATGATGTGTAATAACTACGAACAATGGATCTATGAACAATGGATCTATGCAAACGAACTCGAATCAAGGATCGATGTGTGCGTGTTCCAAGCGAGCAACACCGAATAAAATATATTTGCTCACGAAGCATTTTAAAGGAAACGCTTGCCTGTTGCTTTGGAAAAACTTGTCATGCGGCAACTATTCCACTGGATCATCTTAGGATGGTCAGTTTTGAATAGTACCAAAAAATATAGAACTCATAGGATGCACATTCTGTGCTACAAACTTATGTCAAGAATTAAGAAAAACCAGTCTATCAGACGACCGCTCACAAACCAAAGGTTTTTAGTACGAAACATTGAATTAATCCACCTTACAGCCCTAACTTGACACCTAATTACTTAAGATTAAAGAAAATACTTTTTAACTTATTGAATAAGAGTGGGATTGAGTAGAAGATGAAAGAGGTATCATTTGTATAGGGACTTTTTGAAACACGGTTTTTCTGCAGAATAAGTGAACATATTCACATTTTAAGGTGGAGCCACAAGGTGCCTATGAATTTTTTGAGTGCGTTATATGGGGATTAATAAGGAGTTATATTCATGATTTTATGGTTAGTGGCACCATTCATTCAATTGTCCTGAAACTTGACATGTGTGCTATGCACAAACAAAATTAAATGTTTTAGACAATTCGGCCACCAAGGCGCTGCCAATTTCTTATGCTATAGAACACCCCGAACGATCAGAGCTAAAGGGTTTACATTTTTAATGGGAGCGTTTTTTAACGCCAGAAGTGGCTGTTGTAGCCTTCAAAAAGCTCAATTTATATGTACCCTATTTTGAGTGCAAAAATTCTTTGAAAATTTATGCAAAGGAGCATTGGTTTTGTGGCTTTCCCTAGTCTCCGAAACTATAAATGACAACGCACGTATCGCCTAAGATATAATTTTTTTTAAACTTAATTCTTTATTTGTTGGATCTTCAGTTTTAGGAGACTGACAAAAAGGTTGAAAAAATATTTTCCAAATTCGATTGCGATTGAGCTCCAATGAGACTTCTGGTTATTGGTCGAGAAGGCTGACTACGGTAAGGGATCTGGCAACTTAATTGTAGTGCGACGCCAATTTTTTTTATATTTGCGAATTGCTTATATTTCCCTTTTACAAAGACTAGGACGAATTTAATTTATCCTTTCACAACATAAGTGTAAGAAAAATCCGACACCTCACTCCCTTTTTCTTTCGCGTTGGTTCTGTTTTCGGCCATAATCACGTGTGCTTGTGTGCATCAAGGCAACTGCACTTTTAGGCGCTTCTTGACTTTTACGCTTTCTCTTTTATTTTTTGTTTTTCCTTTTTTTCTATGTTTTTGTTTTGAGGAGCGGCTGAGGAAGGCCAAGCGCACGTCTTAAGTGCAATGTAACCACAGGACAAGCAGCCAAGCACAACGCACACAAATCAAAATTCAATGTAAGCTTTAGCTCACATACACACACTCCCATACATAGGGAGAAACTTTAGCGCGCATTACGCATACGCAGTGTTGCAACATGCAAGCAGCCCACAAAGTCTTGCAATTAAAGCAACTTTGCGAGCACTCTTTATTGTTGTAGTTGTTATTTTGCTTGGTATAGTTGTTGTTGTTGTTATTGTCATTGTCCTTGAGCGGTCTAATTGAGGGCAGTGCACTCAGTCGGCGCTTGCCTCGGGCATCATCGCCTGCCACTTTTTGTGGCGCCCTCCTAGACAACAACAACAACAGCAACCCTTTCAACCCCTTTCAGCTTTTGATTTGTAACTGTTTTGTGTTTTTATACACTATACGCTATAGGGTCAAGGGTATTGTAGACTTTTGCAGTGTGTGAAGGAATAGGCCGAAGCAGGCGTGACAGACCACAAGTTGTTTATACCAAAATGGTTTGCATCATCTCGGTTAGCGATTAAATCATGTCCGTCTGTCACACCGAATATATCTGTGAATAAAAAGATATCGTATACTATAAGAGCAAGAGATACATATTATTCTTATGCAGCTTGTCGATCTATTTGGATATCTGGCCCTTTTACCTGTTGAAGGATTTCACTACAAAACCATAAAAATTTCTTATTACTAAGAAAAGTATATGCTGGTGATATATATAAGAAAATATGGATTTTTCTTTAAAATAGCGCCTGAGCCTGTCTATCCCTATTCAAAAGAACAATGTTAAGGTTAAGCTTAACACAGATTATTTGAGTAAGTCGTAAAATCCATCCAGAACTTCAAAATTTTTCCCATAGCGCGAGTTTCCCTGGGACCAAAGTTTTGTTTCAGCCCGCAGATTTGAAAAACACATTTATTTTCCTTAAAGATTTTTTTCCGACAGCTAAAAAAAACCCATCGCATGTTTAAAAAAAAAGATAACACAATAGTTCTTTATCAGTCAAATCTGTATAACTAAAAAAAAATGGTAATATATGATTATAATTCTATAACTCGGCATGGGAATGTCCCATTTGCTTCGTCATTTTTCCCCTCCCATTTAAAAAACCAAATTCGTGAAAACCAAACGTTACATACTTTGAGTATTCCAACTATTTTCCATTAAAGAATATTTCCCTTGTCCCGAAATATACTGAGAAGGCCGTACATTTGATTAAAAGAAATCAGAAAATATCACATAATTTTGAGTATGTATAAAAATTTTCGGATTTTAAAATATTTTTCAATAGAGCAAAATTACGTCAGCCCGAAGTTTTGTTATTTCAATTTGCATTCAAAAATCCAAATTATTTGTTGTTTAAAATCCGTCGATAGTCACCACTGGGCTTTTTTCTGGCTTACTTTATTCATCCAGCTATCATATAAGGATACATTGAGACTGACAATAACTATTCTGCCGTAGATCACATAGTTTGAGGCGCTTTAATTATCTTCTGCGACGAACATGATCAAGCGAATTTTGATGAGACCTTAGGCGATCTTCGTATAAGGATGTAGGCAAACTTATTTTAATTTTCCTTACACTTCTCAACGTATTATTGTAAAATTTGAAGCCAATAATATATTTCTGGGCAATCGGGTGCAGAGAATACCACTGTCGGTCATTACCCCGAAGGATTCACATTTTTTTGTTTTTGTCGCTATGTCGCACAGCAATCCATTTACGCTGGCTATATGTCCATGTACATATGTATATGTTGTTATTTACTAATGTGAGTGTATGTCTTTTAACCGTCTGTGTGTGTTTTATGTGTTTGTATATGTGTGTGTGAGTGTATTCGTTTCCGTTGAGGCAAACATGCAAACTCTTTGCGCGCAAAAGCAAATGCATAAAACTGCACGTTGCTGTTATTATTCACGTGTGTGGGTGTACATACGTGTGTGTGTGTGTGTTTGCGTGTGTATTTTTTATTTGTGTAGGGCAGACCAAACACTACAGCAACAACAACAACAATGTTAATACAATAGTGTGCGTGTGACACAGTTACATATACACGAAAACTAGGTTAGCTTTTTTCCACTGTTAAATTTGTTTTTTTTTTTACTATAAACTCATTTGGTACAAAAATATGAAAATGAAAAATAGTAGCTTGTAACTTGCTAAAGGACAATTTTAATTCAATTTGGCAATTTGTTTGCCAAAAATATGAGGTTTTTACTGTGGGCCTCTCGTGGGACAATCACTTTTTAAACAAAGAGTTTTTATACTTTTTGCATTATACATTTTTTTATATGTTCTGTAAAGGGTTCATCACTGAGCTTATAAGTAAAGGGTTTATCGCTGAGCCTATAAGTGATGAACCCTTTACAGGAAAAAAAACCAGGGGCTTCACTCCCTGCGTGCTTCACACTCCATTAGCCATTAAGCCTTGTATATTCATTTTGAGACATGCCCACCTTACCATCCCTGCGCTTTCCTTAATTTCTAAATATTTTATAATACTACAGTCATGCCAACCTGACTCTAAAATCCACAAAAATAAAAAAAAATTTTACAAAATTAGTACTGCTTATAAAAAAAGCATTTTAATACGATTTTTGTTGATTTATTGTACTCTTTGCTTGCCTACGGCACTAAGGGGAATAGTAGACATATACTTTGCGAACGCCTTGTTTTCCGTATAAAATATATCACTTCCAAAACAATTGTAGAAACCAAATCTTACATAGATTTTATACAATTTGTTTTTGGATTGAATTAGACAATTAAAAACTAGGTGTTTCCTGACTATAATATCCCCTGTGCTTGTGTTAATTTCCCCAGAGCTCATTTGTGTTAGAATTTGAATTAGCAACCTTCTCCTCCTCCTTAATATACATACAGGGTTGTAGAGAGAAAATCCGGGCCCGGGGGGAAAATGTTCAGGCCAATCTATTACACCTTTAGCTTGAATCACTACAGTACGACAGTAATTACACCGGCGCCCTGAGAAAACTACGGGCCTGGGAGGAACCCCCACCCACCTCTCGTCGGGCCCTAATACCTACTAATTTTGGTGGTTAGCTTCTTTGCAATGGTTTTAGTAATATGTAATTTGTTTTGAATGATGTCAAAGGGATGGACTTTAAATTTGGTATTTTTGGCTATAACTTCCAACATTATAAAAAAAACGTCAAAAACGTATTTAAAATTAAATTTTTGTTTTGTGGGACTGTTAATATTAATCCTTCAAGGACATCGATGTGCATCACATTTCCAATTTTTAAAATTTACAAATTAAAAATTGCAGGATAACTCTTATTTTCAAATTATGAAATAAAAAACTTAGCAATAATTTGTATTTTAAATTTTCAGATTAAAATTGTAATCTCTCTCTTAATTCCTGTAGTCCCCTGAGAGGACATAGGTCCTCCACAAATCGTTTCCATTTATCACGATCCTTTGCGATGAATTTTATTTCTCTGAAAGTTTTCCCGCTCGTCTGCATTTCTTTTTCTAGCGTTCTCTTCCTACTCCTCGGCCATCCTATCTTTCTGCTACCTTAAGAGTTCCATTCGAGAGCTTGTCTGCAAATTTCGCCTGGATCTTTTCGGAGGGTGTGACCAATCCAGCTGCACTTCCTTCTTCTTATTTCTGTCTGGATGGGAAATGTAAGCAATCTCCCCCAGAGTTCAGTGTTGGTAATTGTTCTGGGCATTTATTAACGAAGACTTGTAGTTTGTTTGTAAGCAAGTCCGTTAGTAGCCATGTTTCGCAGGCATACAAAAGAACAGATTTTATGTTGGAATTAAAAATGTGCAGGTTCGTATGAATGGAGATGGTGGAAGAGTTCCAAATCTTATTGAGTTGCGCAAACGCATCCCGCCCTTTGTTAATTCTATTTTGTATGTCGACTACTGCACCGCCATCCTCCGATATAACTCTACCCAGGTAAGTAAAGTTGTTGACGTTTTCAATAAGGGAATCCTCCGCCTTGAAACAACCTTTCGTGCTGGTTAAACTCAGTGATTTTGTTTTATTTGCGTTGATCCTCAAGCCGACCTTTCTGGACTCATTCACCAATCACCAGATGTCGTCAGCGAAGTCGAGATCTTACAAATGCTCCCTGAAGTTCCACTGAATGCGTTTACGACCGCCATCTACACTTCTCGTGAGAACATAGTCTAGGACGATTAGGAACAACAGTGTTTAAATAAGACAAGTCCCTTGCCGGACGCTGGATATAAAGTCAAAAGTAGACGACAGACCATCATTTTGATGTACCCTGCATTTAAAACCGTCATATTGTGCTTTGATCAGGCGGATGATCTTCAACGAAATGTCTCTTCATTGTGGGGCATCCCAGATGTACAGTCTATTATGTATCCCCACAAAGTATTTTATAGTAAATAAGTCTGCCCACTGAGTTTAGTAATTGGAACTTCTTCACAAACAGTTTTTTTTTGTGCAGTTTATAGGTGAGGGGGTCTAAACTGATAAGGTAAGGGGTATATTAAGTTTGTGCAAAGTATTATAGAGAAGGAGACATAAGAGATCTGCTAAAGTTGGTTACAATACGGTCAGGAGGGCAAAATAAATTTATCTAGACATGTCCGTCGGTCTGTCTGTCTGTACGTCTGTCAGTTCATCTGCCCGTCTATCTGCCTGTACTTATGATTTTCTAATTTTTCTCCGATTTTGATAAACAACCACTCATTTTCTTCGTAATCGATCGAACTTTACGAGCCATGAATAAAACTGTATGAACATTTTTTTTAAAATTTTTAAATTTACGTTCAAAATAAATTTTTTTCAAAAATTCGCTGAAAATTACGAAAAATTTCATAAGAATGGATAAATAACGACCAAACCGTAAATTTCACAAGAATATGTCCCAAGTATAATCGATAGGTAATACAATTATCTGCAGTTTGGTAAATCAGGTCAAAATCAGTTTAGTACAACCAGAGATATTTGCTTAAGTAGACACACTTTTTTTTTAATTTCGAGAAGTAATTTTTTTGAAATATCTCGAAACCCGTTCCATGAAAAAATTGTTGGACTTCATTTTCGGTTTAGCGACCCATTTTATTACGGAGACGAGTTGAGGATACATTTTGCTGTAAACTAGTGTTATTAAAGTTTACTTTCGAAAGCGAGTATCCATGACACTACTTTTTGTACATACTATTATATAATGACATTCTTCTTTACAAATGTCTTTACAGGCACGGAATTGAAATGTGCAATCTACATATCTTAGGATAAAGAACAAATGTTTTATATAACACGATCATAATAAGTTCATAGCAGGATTGATTGAGATTCAACCAACTCTACAAATATTAAACTAAATTTAAGGGGTAACAACAAATATCAACATTACTTAAAATACAAAAGGAAGATCTAGTATAAGAACTTGAGGCAACTAGCAATCCATGTGTTTCTTAAAAATATATTCCCATTACAATGGGGTCATAATCAGGGCTAGGTGTTTCTCTAGCTTTTTGACTTTTCACAGGCTACTTGTGCAGCATTTAATTTAAATATTTAATTTGATTTGCGCTCCCAATTTCTTAATATTACTTTTGCCCTTAAATTTTCTGCTCTCCCCCAATTCCCTTTTACACCCTTACAAACCTACTTTGCTTTGTAAACTTTTTTACGGAATTTTCTTTTAATGTTTATTTGCTTGTCATGATATAAACACAACTAAAACGAATAAAATAGAAAATTCTTTTTTACAAGTTTTTTTCAGAGAATCTTGAAAAAATTGCCAATATTCTTTTGTTAGGATTTTTTATACATATTGTGTGTATGTAGGTATCTAAGGTAGTATATAGTATACAAAGTAAATAGCGAAACTAGCACAAGTAGCCCCTTCAAATTGGTTACCTGACAGCACAAAAAAGTGAAAAATAAACTGTGCATAAAAAATATGGTGTATATATATAATATATGTATATAGTATGTAAAATATTGCAACAAAAATATGTAAAAGTGCCTCAATGACTGGCCATGCTTTATTATATCCAGCTTTTGGTTACCTTGAGTTGAGATTTCCTCTTGAGTGCGGCAATTGAACGCGTTTGCTGTCGTAGTACCTCCAGTTCAAATTCGACGTAAAATATTCACAATAGCAAACTTGAATTTCGAAAACAAAATTTGACCAAATTGGTATATTTTGAATCACTGTTTATTGTTGTAGATTTTGTAATAAATAAGTCTGTGGAAACGTCAATAAGTGCGCGAAAATTAAAGAATTTGTTTACAAAAGAAACAAATTGTGAAAATTTAAATCGTTTGTATTTGATATTGAATTGGCTTGTTTTTCTTGATTACACAAGTTTTATTTTCAATTTTATTTTTATTGCACGTATATTGGAAATGGCGCGATAGATTTTGGGCTATTATATATGGGAACACTCAATACGTGTTTATTATTGCGAATTTTTTTTTTAGGCATGTCAAATATGATAACTGTTTGGGACAATCCTATAGGCGATACATTTTTCACTGTTAGCTATTTTGGGAAACCCAAGTCAAACTGAGTCATATACAGGGATCAATGAAATAAACTGTACCTCGACTGGGTCTCTGGTTACCCCAACATCTGAACTTGCAAAAAAGCTAGAAAGAGTGCTGCATAACCTATATTTATTGAGCCATAACCATTTTGTGGTATTGGAAGACATCATATTAAGACTGCTGAATAGGTACCTAGTTTCGAAGTGCAGCAGGGCTTTTAAAAAATTACGTTATGGAAGATTGCAAAACTTGTTTCATTGGTCTAAACCTTATATAAGTAAAGGCAGTGCGGCGGACTCTTCGGTTCCAAATATTTTTGAAAAAGTCGGTTTGAAGGTAACATTGCACATTAAAAAGCTTTGGACAAAAGGTGTGACCCTAGGGACCGTCGATAGTCGCCACCTACTTTTCTCGCGACAGGTTGCTACCAGTTTTTAAGATTTCATTATAGCACCAGGACAAAGCTTCCATTTTCTTCATTTCTATATTTCGAAATGGGCTCAGCCTCAGCAATACTGTTTTTTATACTATGAAGGCTTTACAAAAAGCCAACAACTTTTGATTTTGTTATTCACATTCTAAGATAAAATCGTGTTCCGCAATAAAAATGAAATGTGAACCCTCTCCCTAAAGCTAGATTGGCAGTGTCTATATCTCTCCTGGACAAAATTTTTAATGTTCCTCGTTTTTTATATTTCAAAAAGGATTGAGACCCTACGAGTATCTTAAATAATTTTAACAACCTTTGATTTTGTTACTTATATTTAAAGAGAAAATATGTACCCAGTGTAAAAGTGAAATGCGGACCCTTCTCTTAGAGCATGTTTGCAGTATTTTCATATTTTGTTTTTTAAATTTTATTTTAATCAAAAATACATTTTTTCTTATTCTTATTTAAAAAAAAATATTTTTTTCTTTATTTATGTATTATATGTATTTGAAAATGGGCTGCCCTCGTCCTATTTACACTACAAGTGTGCTAAAATGATTTATAATAACAGCTTTTGATTTAATTAGCCATACCTATTCAGAGAGAAAATCTGGGCCGGGGATAAAAGTGAAATCCGGCCCTCACCCTAGATCTAAATTTGCAATATCTGTATATCTTCAGCCAAAGTTTTAAATTTTCTTCATTTCTATATATTTCGAAACGGGTTGAAACCCTACGAGAGTCTTCAAAAATTATTGATTTAGATAGTTATATACAGAGTGAAAATCGGGTCCCACGGTGAAAAGAGAAATGCGGACCCTCCACCAAGTGCTGGATTTGCATTATCTGTGTATCTCCTGAACAAAGTTTTAAATTTTCTTCTGTTGTATACTGTATACTTCAAAACGGAATGAGTCTCTGCTCTAGGAATATCTTAAAAAAATTCAACAAATTTTTAATTTATTATTGAAAAGTAAAATGTTGGCCGTATTGTTTTTAAATATCTTTATTTCTAAACTTCTTAACGACTTAAGCCCTCGTGTTATTGACTCTACGAGTGTAAAAACTTTTGATTTTGTTAGTCGCTCGAAATAAAGTTGAGTCCCGGGTTAAAAGTTATCCTAGAGGTAAAATGTGTGAAAATAAATTTCCGCCGTTTCACAAAAGATGGCTCCAGATGATTATGCTCAAATTGTCAGATCTAAACCTTAAGTTTGAGCATATGGTAAAAGCATCACAAGGAAGTATCAAAATTTTAGCCAAAGAGCGTGATTTCAAGACAAACCAGGTTTATATAGGTAAATAGCTATTTTTATGAGATAAACTGTACAACGTATTAAGCATTCTACAAATTTTTTACGTACTTCGAACCGAACTCTGAACCTGAGATCTCAAAATACAAAATTTTTCGCGTCAATACAAAACTTCATGCAAATCAAATAATATTCATGAAATATTTAGTAATTTTACTTCTGAACCGAGTCACTTTTTTTTTCAAAAAGAGTTCCAATACAAAATATAACATTTTTTAGGAACACATCAGATTTAGCATACAAATATATTGTATATACATATGCAACCATATAATATAAAATAAATATTAGTTATTGTATAAACTTTAACTACTTTAACTGTGAAGGCGTTAAAAGTTTATTTTAATTTTTTGCGTCATTTGAAAATAAATAAAATTTTGCTTTATTTTTTTAACTGAAAAAAAACATTTTGAATTTTTATTTTTTTTTAATTTCGAATTAAATTTTCGTTTGTCTCATTTTTTTAGCTTTTTTAAAAGGGTTTTATTTTTTTTAAGATTGTTGCACCAACTCGATTTAATTTATATTCACACCATATAATAGAAAGTGTGTTTTTAAAAAAATTGTGTTTAGCATATTAAGAAGCGTAGAAAAAATTTAATTTTTTTAACGAAAATATGATGCATTAAAAAATACAATTTTTTAAAGAACTTCATTGCCAACTCAGACTTAACAAATTATTTAAATAAAAATACAAAATCACTTTTATTTAAACTAGACTGTAACGCTTTAAATTAAAAAAAATAAATTTATAAATATTCGTGTATCATTAGTTCTTAAATATCTTTGGGAACTTCACTTCGAACTTGATCTAAAATTTAAATCATTTAAAAAAAAATAAATTATAAAAATAAATATTTTTAAATAATTTGTGAAAACTAAAATAATAGAAATTTTAAAATATTTTTACTTATGGAAAAAAATGTTAATAAAATTTATTGGCAAGCAAAAACTCGCAGTTCTTGGTTCAGATGTCCGTTCGAAACGCTACCTTGAACTTAATACCCAATCCTAATTTAGAAAAAAAAAATGTAAGAGTTTGCAGAGTTTTTGAAAATTTTTTTTTTTTGTGTTTATTGGCCTACGATTATAAAGACTACCATTTTTTATTTTGATAACAACCTTAAAATACATAGTTTCAACCAAATCTACAAGAAATTATACACATAACTACCGGAAGAATATTACTATTCGAAAGATTCAAAAACGTTAACATTATAGTAGATAATAACGGCAGTCAAAAAAATATCCCTGAATTATTAATCATTAAAAGGTCAAATGGACTACATCCGTTGCCAGTACCATACACTCATATGTTTTCTACATATTTTCTATATTAGCTAAGTCCATTTTTTTAATAACCTTGCACAATTTGAAATTTTGTAAACTATTATTTTGGTTGCTCATTTTCGGTATATAAATGTGATTTTATCTATGTATTCGTGTGAGTGTGTGGTGTTTGTGGTGCATGTATCCGTTACGTGTACTGCAACCGGAAGTGCTCACTAGTACATCCCCACACACACATGTATTGAGCAAGCAAACTCACACTAATGCGATATGGGGCACAGAACTGGTTAGAAACTTTGAAGAGGGTGTTTGACCTATAAATGAATTTATGCCAATTTAGAAAAGCGAACACAGTTTGGTTTGGGTGGCGACTAAAACATTCTCGGGGGTTGTAGTTAATTTGGGTAACTTGTTTGTTTCACACTTTTTTTTAATAACACGATTTCCGTGTATTTTTGGCAATTATTTTAATGCTCCACCAACAAAAAAGCCAAGCCCATTTTCATAATTTTTGATTAAATTAATATTTTCTTTAGGTGTGTGCGTGTGTTTACATTTGTAGCCAAAAAAAAAAACAAACTTATTCACTTTTATTTTTTTGTTTGGTTCTTGTGTTTTTTTTTTTAGAATTCGTTGTTGCGCGTATTTTGTTTTCCGATTCTTCGTGCGTTTCATCCAGCTGTCGACTTGCAACTGAGACCCAGTTGGCGAATGCAAGGACTTGCTCGCTGCAGCGGCGATAAGGCGAGAGGCGAACTTTTTTGTATGATAGTGTGGCGAAAATTTTGAGCAGCTTTTATTAATGATGTAGGAAAACTCAATGAAATGTCGGAGACGTTGGCCAAAACTACAGCCGGCTAGTTGCTGCATTACGCGCATGTGTGTTATAGTAAAGTGCCGCATGCGTTGGGCCAATGAACTTTGAGGCGCAGCAGGACGTAGCAGCATGTATACAAATGAAGTAATGCACACATTTAATTTATTTGCTGCTTATGGCAACTTGTTAACTTATATTGTTACAAATTGCTGCTTATTGATTTTTTTTTAATGTTTTTAACTTTTTTGTTATTACTTTTTCTTATTTAAATTTTAATTTGGCGCCAAACTGCTTGTTTCACTGTTTTTCAGCACTTTATATACTGCTTCTGTACAGCACTAATTTATATATAATCGATAAGTAAATATCGATAGTTCCAACAAATAATTATTACAAATTTTAATGTGGCTACATTGTTTTACGGCATGTCTTGCGTTTTGTCATTTTTTAGTGTCAATGCCCCTATGCTGTTTGTATAGGAGAACTTTGCAAATATTGGCGCAGCGGCAAATAAAAATTTGCTTGTACAGAGTAAAGTACATAACTGGTTTTAATTAAAATGTGTTTGTGATTTAAAATTATAAAACGTGCTGTTAGTGTTTAAAAGTTATTTCAACTTTACGGATTTTGTAATAAACAGCAACCGCAAGGCGTGAAAATTCAACGCTGCCAGCGTCGCACTATGCAAATTGTAAGTAATAAATTGAATAGAAAAAAATATGGCCTGCAAATTTATCTGCAGCTTCTTATGTTTCCAAGTACTTGCAATTGTTTAAACATTTATCTATACCAAAAGTCTCATGATGCGTATAGAGTTTTTTGCATTTTGTGTATTTTCGCTTTTGTTTGACTTTTTTTTTGGCGCAATTTCTGCCTCATCTCGTTTTTTCGCGCGTGTTCGTACATAGCAAAGCCAGCAAGTGCAAAAAGGACGACAGATATGTTTGTAAAAAGTGTTGCTACATCTTTTCACAGGCTTAAATGCAGACACCCGGCTTTTACACGTTTCCTTTATTTTTGCGTTGTATGAACGTTTAAAATGCAAATTATATGCACATGAATTTTAATTAATTTTTTTGATGCACAAACATTTAAGGTAAAGGCAATAATCCGAAATGGTGTAGTTTGATTGGTTAGCACTAAAATTTGCCATATATTCATTTACAACAGTGCACGATGGGGACAGCACTTGAGCCGGCTTTTTAGTTATTTGGCTTCAGTTTGCAATTATTAAATTGCTTTTCTTTTATTGTCAAAAGTTTCTACTACGTTATTTCAAAAAGCGTGCCGGCATATTTGCAATTGTAAATAAAATATTCTACTTGGTAAGTTTTTGCATTGGTGCATTTTGTATTTTTGTTTTTGCTTGTGCCGCCTTTTTTGAAAACAACTAAGGTTAAGTTGAATTGCACTCGCACAAACAAACAAAAAAAAAAAAACAATTCATATTAAGCAAGCTTGTTTTATATTAACCAAGATAACTATGGCCTGGCAACCGTCCATAAACTTTGAAGAGGAGCTCGTTGATATGCACCCTAATTATGGTGTCGCACAAGGCCAGCTGCCTTATGAAGATAAAATGCAGCAACAATTTAACCCGCGTCCGCAGTCGCATTATGATTATTTGCAAAGTCGACGCAAACGCAACAAAGAACTTGAGGAGCAACATGGGCCCATTAGCAGTAAGTCTAAGGAAATACGGGAAAGCTTGGCTATGATGCAGCATATACAGCAAATAGCCAACACCAAACCTTTGGGCGAAAATGCTACCATGGCTGATTTGGATGATACCAGCACCATAGAAAAGGAAGTTATTGCCATGATGCGCCACTCTGGCATGACGTCATTTGCTCAACATTTTCTATCTCCACCTGCTGCTGAAAAAGATGAGGCATACAAGACTGATATACACATAATGCACTGTGGGTATCGCACGTTTCCGTTTATAATGAATCCTAAATATTTCGAACCGCGCCGAGCAGAGGGCACGAGCGAACCAAGCGATTCCTTAAACAGCAGCAGTAGTAATAGCAGCAGCCATAATTCAGCTGAATCCCAGCAAAACACCAGCGCCAGCTCTCAAAAACTAAACGACTTGAATATAAGTCGCAGTAGCGACTTCAGTAGTTCGTTCAATGAGGATTCTTATGTAGATGCCAGCAACAACAAGACTGATACGGAGTGTTTATTGGCTTACAATAGCGATTATAGTAGTTCGCTTCAAGAAGAAGCTGCTAGCAATTCCAATACTGATACGGAGAGTGATTTGGAGATACCATATGTGCCACTCCAGCAAATAAGTACATGCATAAAGAAAAAACAACGTCCTAAAGGGAAAGGTCGCCGCTCGCTGCCGTCTAAGAAGTTATATAGATTTTAGTTCATATGAGAAATACCTTGACAAAGTTGGTGTACTTTGTAGCAATGTTAAGGGTACTTGTTGTCGTATCTGTTATCATTTTTGTCTGGAAATAAGTTAAGCCAGTTTCATAAAATCTTTGTCGCTTTTTGAATATAGTTTTAGATATTTCTGTAATAATTTCTCTGACATGGGATCTCTATTAATAACTGTTGGAAGAGAATAGGGACCTACAGTTTTTAGCCGAATCGTAACGGCGGTGTCTTGAATTAATAGAGATTTTCATGGGCAAATAGGGTCTTTGAGCTAGCGATCCAGTGCTAGGCAAATGCACCAGTGCTACTGCGGGGAATCGAACCACCGACCATCGGGTTGCACAGCAAGTACGCTACCCACGGCCATATTTCTGTATACTTGTGATATTTTTACAAAATGCACAGCTCACCAGTAAACTTGACAAGAGACTAGCAGTTCATAAAGCTAAGATCAATGAATACTTAAAAAAAAAACTCTTGTACTAAAAGGGCAAACAGGTATATTAAAAAGATGGCGTACGTTAAAGTCGGAGGCAGTTTTATTTGCTTCTACATATGTGTACAACATATGTATTTGTCTTAACTAAAAATCGCCTGCTTGAATTTTTAAGACCAACTTTATAGTCATACAAACCTCATCTGACTGCACATTTTAAGAGTTCAAATCTCTTCTGACAGCCAAACTGCAACTTATCCCAAAATGTTCCAAGCCCGCCTGCATCATAAGTATAGATCAGTGGTCGGCAAGGAATACACTCACATTTTAAATTGCGTTTGTGTAAGTGCACAGCGACGCGACGACACAAGCATCGGCATTGCGGCCTCGAGTCTAGTGCTGCGCACACATGTGCACGCGCCATGTTCATGATCTATACGTGTGTCGCCAGCGCTGCCGCCCCTAATCCCTATACACGCGAGATAGGGCCGTGCCGATCACTGGTATAGAAAGAAATTATCCTCTTGACCCAAATTAGATGTGTGCAGTTTGAGTGAGCTGTGATGATATATATTCAAACCTGAACTCTAGGAAACAGATTCCAAAACTGTTGGTTTTTATGATCAAATGGTTTTGAAAATCTTTTTTTTTTTTTTTTTTTTGTTTTTTTCACAAATTTCTATTTGCAGTACTACGTGTACTGCAAGAAGTATTATTTTTTATTATCAATTAATTAAGTATAACTTACATGACTTAATGAAATCTTTAAAACAAACCATGATATGGTTCTGACTCAAGCAAGAACACCTAATTCTGTTTTTACACGGTAGATGTGTTCCAGAAAAAATCTTGTAAAAAAATGAAAATAAATTAGACGCCTTAGGCCTTATCAGCCCATAGTTCCTGGGCCTGTTTTCACTGTTTTATAAAACTAATCTTTTAAACACGTCATTTCATGAAAGTTGTAGAAACTATGGATGGCCCAACTGGCAACCAGATATATTATATAGACAGAGTCGAGTAAATCAATAAAAACTATTACAATTTTCATTTGATAAAACCCCAATAAGTTGGATTTAAAATAATATTTGTTCAATAAGTTTCCAGCCAAAAATAATTTGTTTTAAAATATATTATAGAATTAAAAAAAATAAACAAAAAACTTTTATATTTTGAGAAATACAAAAACATACCCTAAACAAAATAAGGGAAAAATATTTGAAAAACCTTTGAGTATAACTTTAAGAGTCTACCTAATTTATGCCGAGAATCCCAGCTCGTTTGCTACTGTGGGGTGCCTTTAATTGTATGAGTATGATGATGCGGTGACAATCAATTAAACTTAATAATCTACACAAAATAGAGCAGTTGGGACAGCGGCTGTTCGACTGCTTAAGCAAGACATATTGACGAATCGCTCATAGCAACAAAGAGTGTGTGCTTTCGGTCAAAATGTTGGTGGAGGAGTTGCTGGTAGCGGGAAGGACGGCAGCTGTTCGTTCGTGCTTGAATCATCAACGATTTGGCTGAGGCTGGAGAATGAATATATATAGAGAGAAACGCATGCCACGTGAACATTGAGACGCATCAATTCAAGCGTCCTATACTGGTAGAGTCGCGAGTGTGAACTTCAAAAGCACATGCATACATACATATGTTTTTGGATACTCACTGTCCCAGTCGGACATCGCGGAATTTCTTGCTTCGAGTAGTTTCAACATATAAATAATAACTATTTTGTTTGGAATACATACCTCGTTGTTTTTCACGTAATCTTGAAAATATATTTAAGCTGAGCTCGACAGTCACAAAAACGTTTTTCACTTTCTATACCTTTTTTTATTATAATTATTTGTATTTGTTTTGTACGCAAGTAGTTTGTTTGTTCGCTGACCAATTTTTTCGCCAGTGGATCAACTATAGCAAGTATATTTGCAGCTGACAGGGTCATCACCCATGCTTCAACCTTATAAAGCAAAACGGTTGGGATGTACAGTGTTAGTTTGGTCTACAGAGAGAGGTCTCTGCTTTTCAATTGTCTAATAAGATCAAAGTAGTATCGATATGCAAGAGTAATTCTCCACTTGATCTCCATGTTGGCATTGTTATTCGTTGTGATGGCAAGGTATACGTAATCCTTGACAACATTAAAAACATAGTTTCTAACCGCAATCTGATCGCTAATCTCTCTAATTGAAGAAACATGTGCCTTGCCTTGCTCTCATTTACCACCAGTCCCACCCTGGCAGATTCTTTTTATTTAGCTGGAAAGTCTCTTAATACGATCGATAATGTACACTTTGCTGCGCACATAAGCTTGCGTAAGAATACATTTCAGTCCAGATCTTTAAAACTATTCCGCACCGGACTGACTCATTGCTTGTTAAAACGAATTTCCTTGGCTTATGAAATTGTGACGTTCCTGAGCTAACACCCAGTCGCTGTTCATACCGCCAGTTCCAACTGGGCATGCACATACCACAACTGCTCACACACACATGAGACAGTGAAGATGGCGAGGCAAGGTTTTACCATGCGCCAAATGCAAGTTTTGGTTTCCGTGGCAACCGCGCGCTTTTGTTTCCTTTCTTTGGCCTTTTTTTTTTTGATTACTTTTGTGTTGTTGCTACGCAAAGCGTTTATGATGTGTTGTTGTTGCTGTGGGATGCTGTGTGATGCTGTGTTTTATGCATAAGTACTACATGTATTTCGTGTTGTTATTGTTGTTGTTGTAGCTCGTTACACAGATACATACATAAATAAATATTTATGTAGTAGGCAGAAGTAGCAGAAGATGAAGCTGAGGCAGCAGCCAACAAGGCATTGTTGGGCACTGGCCTGTGCCTGTTCAGATACACTCACTACTCCTCGCTACACTCGCTCACTCGTTTACTTACCATAGATTCAACTCAACTCAATTTTATATGTAAACGAGACTTGGCAGAGAGTTAGCTGGAAACAAAAACAAAAAAAAAATGAAATAAAGGAGTTCGACAAATGGCGCAAGCTATTAAAATAAATATATACGTACAATTAGGGTGAACCACTGTAGTAAGTCTCAGGGGAAGAGTAAAGTCGCTAAGCTCTGAGTTCATTAGACCCATAGAGTACATAGATTATTATTGTGAAGCTGTACAAGATACATATGAAACAGGGAGAATAAGGCGTAACAGACTGTAATTTGTTTATATCAAAAAGATCATTGAACCAAGGTACGCATTTGTGTGATCTATACTTTCCATCAATGCCTAATATGCCCATGACGCCCTGGTTCAAAATATATTTGCATTCAATTTGTATTTTGTGGGATCCTTCATATTGATGTTTCAATGACATATTAGGAAAGTTTTTTTTTATTTGCAATTCCGAAAAAATGTCCGTTTTGGGACCAAACAAAATACGTCATCTTTGGATCAAAACTCTCCTGCTCCAAGGCTAGTACTGCTTTTAATGATGCCTAGGATGTTATTGTGATCAATTACTTAGCTTCCACAAGACGTCTCATAGTTCATAACAATTTATCGATAATTGCTTCATGCTTGAACCAATTGATCTATGGTCTTGATTTAAATTTTATTTGATAGATAATTTTATTGTGAATAATTTTTATCTGAAAAACATGAATCTTAGTTTTATAGTTAAAAAAAAATCAGGCACCAACCACATTTTGGCGTGGAAAGGTAACTTGCCGATCCCCGCCAAATACGAAAAATCGGCCTTAGACTTAGAACAGGATACAAAATTTAACCGACACGTCTTAAGCGAATCTCGAACAACGTAACATTAAATAATGTAGTTTATTTCGGTGCGACAAGTTTAGGATTTATAATTCCAAATTTTAGATTTATATAAATAGATTTAATAAACAATCGGGCAGAATAGAAAAAGTGCACGACATGCAAAGTGAGCAACATTAATCAGCTGTTTTCAAGTGTCACATGGCGCGGTTGGTTTTTTGAGAAAATTTTTGAAAAAAAAAAAACGCCTTAAAAGCAGAAGAGATTAAATTTTCGATATTTTTCAGTACAATATATATTTGCTCATCTTTCACTATAAAGAAAAAACAGCTTCAGTTGTTTTTTAAATATGCTGGTTTTGCATACCTGTGGCAACGCTTTAGTTTTTTATCACACTACATTGAAAGATATTGGCGGTATTTGCAACACAGTTTTGGGCAGAAGCGCTCTACTTTTCGTAGTAAAGGGTATTGGCGGGGTAGAAATGCATTTTTTTTGAGAAAAAAGGTGTTGTTTAGAGCTGGTGCATTTCTGCACATCTGCTCGACAAAGACCATGAAAATATTTTTTAGATCTCATGCAATCTATTAATTTCTTACATTTTCAATGGGGAAATGTGATGCAGTATTTACTAAAGAAGAGAGTCCTGATTGTTATATAATACTACATGTTGTTGTGAATTCAGAAATTTTTAATTGAGGTGCGCACGAATTCATTTTGTGTGTTCGTATATTTTTCTATGGAGCTGCCAAATTTTTTTATATACTCGCTTGAAATCATTGAGCGTAAATATCGATAGCAAGTCGTCTTTAATACGTATTTGGCAAACTGACGACAATAAAGACGAAGATGAATTATGGACGAAGTCAAACTCAGTTCTTTTATACAAGTTTGGGAATAATGAAAATAAGGCTCACTCCATTGAGCATACGCAGTTTTTGGGGATGAGAGTTTTGCACACGTTGATGTTGTCGACAAAGATGACGACGACGATGAAATTTGGAAAGGTGTATTTGTGACTTGAACGTTGTGCGTGTGTACAATAAGTGTGCATGTGTGTGAGCTTAGGGGGGAAAATGTGCTAAACAAAACTCAATATTGGCAAAGATGCAAACATACAGTGACGACGACGTCGACAAAGGAGCAACAGCCCCTGCTCACCGGCTCTGCCGGCTTATTGCGTTTGCCAACTCCTCAGTCGACATCATTGAACTTGGAACAGAGAGCTGCAGATTGAGAGAGCCAGCGTGAGCATAAAGTTAAACTTGGAATATATGGGCTTGTGTGTGTGTGTGTGAAGAGACGGGACTTGCAACAACCACCGAAACACAGAGATGCAGACGGCTGACGAGGATGGCGACAACGAAGTCAGTAGACACACCAAAAAAATAAAATAAAAACGTGTTGCCCGCTGCCTACATCCACCTTTTTGGCGCGCGCAAACTCAGCGGCATGCTCTTACTCGCGCGCGCGCTCTCTCTCTCTATATTACTCTGCCAAACTGGTGCGCTCTGAAAACTTTCATTGTCGGCGGCACACGGTCGAAGAGAGCGTAAAGTTGTGAAAATGGAACTTGCCGCATGTATCAGGCGCTTATGTTGGCGCAGTTTCATTTAAACGTTGGCTGGTACAGGAACAGGATAGCCTCAGACTAGATTGGACTAAACTTTGAGCGCTACATATACACTACTATTTTCAAGTAGTAGTAGTTTTGAATACTACTGGTGTTTAAAAGAAAAAAAAAATAAGAAAAAAAAAACTAAAAATCGCTTAAACGACAAAACCAAGTTAAAAAAACAGTCGCCGCAAAATTTCACGACGAGACGGCAAAAGTTTTGCAGTATAGATACCCGACTTTTGTGTGTGTACGCGCATTCCGACTTCAGAGGCTTTTTTCAGTGGTGACTTTCGCGAAGTGCTATGTACGTACCCGAACCAACGACCCCACGCTCTAGACAGACTCAGACTTCTTTGGTGGTTGGCAAAACTTACACCCAATGAGACATTTTGTATTAGTTTAAGGCGAAACAAAAAAGAAACGTTTACAATGTCGTCGTCTTCGTCGTTGTCGCGCGCGTCTTTGAAACTAATAAATTACAAACGTGCAGCTGTTGACAACCCTGGAAGACAAAGGCTGAGCACTACGACGTTGATGTTGCAAAGGATGCTGTTCGGGCTGCTACAACAGACAAGTGTCTATATGCGTAGGTACTGCAAAATAAAATATTTATGCCTTTATTTGTTGATTTGAAATCTAATACGCTCTGCCAAATCTTATAAATTTAAAAACTTTGCACAACGCCCGAAAAATGATGAAAACGAGGCGAAAAAAAAAAACTTGCTGCGCTGGTCTGGCCACTTGTCCGTACATACGTCTGGTACGTCTGCTCCCTGCTGTCTACCCAGCTTTGTGCGATTCCGTCCATTGGCCTCAAGCTGCCGTCCTTCCGATTTTCAGCTTTTTTTTTTCTTATGGCATGCAATATACCTTTACTTTTTTTTCCTCTGACTTTCCTGTTCAAAGAGCTCGCTCCTTGGCTATGCCATTGAAAAAAAAGAGCAAAAGCTACGAGCTACTGCCTTCATGTAAGCGCACATAAAAAAAAGCAACGCTGAAATTGAAATACTTTACAAAACTTGTATTTGCTTAGCCACCGTCGGTCGGCCTTCTTCTTATCGCAGGCATACAGCCATGGACCTGGTTTTCTTTTTGGGTACGCTCTTGCGCGCTGTTGCCATGGGCCAAGTTAAGCGACAGACCAGCGGCAAAAAAAAAAAAATAAAAACGTTGCCACGCGTGGCATGCAAAATCGCTTGAAGTTGCACTAGATCATGTTGGAAAACAGTCTCGGCTCAGTCAAAGATTTGTCTACTTAAGTTGCCATCAGGAAATCCACTTTTGGTACGACCTCAAGACCTTTACTAAATCTCAGTTTAATGGTCGGTTAACCGCCTTCATTATGAAACTGCCAACGCAGCTGCAGCAGCCCCACAGACCAACCGGACCCTACACAACTCGGGCTCACTCTCTTTCTCTCTACAACTTGCTAAACTATCCATCAAAGTCGTCCATTTTTATGGATGTACGAAAAACCGGCATGTACTTTACTCTCCGCCACATATCATTTATTTCTAGCCGTTTTTTTTTTTTTTATGCGCTGCCTTGCTCTTTGTCCACTCGTTGACTAGTTTTGGACGCGACCAATGCGCCAGTATTTCGTTGTTGGCTACACTGCGCAAGAGGCACAGGCATTCCTGTAGTTTAATCGAGAAAATTCGGTCTCGAATGTGCAGCAAAGACTAATGCAGTCAAAACTGGGATTTCTGAAAATTGTTAAAAAATTGCATTGATGGCTTGGAAATATTTTTCGGGCTTAAAAATTTTTAACAAATAACTATTCGAATTTAGTACATTTTTATATGGAATGATATGAGAAAGGAACCTGCATAAAAAATGTAGGTTCTTACAAGTCTGGTTTAAGATAGTTGGTTTGGTTTCTTAAAAAAAAAAAAATAATGTTTTAAATTATAATTCTTTTGTATTTTAAGTATTGATTTATTGTAAGATGGAATGATATGAGAAGAGATCTGCATTGTTTTGAAGAAGTTTCTAAACCTTGTTATCAAAGAATTAAAATTAACATTTTTTAAAACACATAAGTACTTTTCTAAAACAAGAAATTCGTTATACGGAGACTTTTGGCTTCAAAATTATTTCTTTATGCAGATTTGTTACAAGAAGAACAAAAAATATTGAATGAAAAAGTAGTGTTGCTTAGAAAAATTCGTAACAGGAAAAAATTTGTTCTAAAGGAGTTCGTTATATGGAGGTTGTACTGTATTAGGTCGAAAAAATATCAACGGCTGAATAGAAATCCGTTGTCAAAATCCTAATTTTGTACCGAAATACAGTCAAATTTAATAAATAATTTTAATATTTCCTTTTTCAAAATAAAAATACAACTAAAACAAAAAAAAATTTATAAGAAACAATAGATGAGACATGACAAATTCCATGGGGTTTTATTTCACTCATTCCGCTTACTCTGGAATTGTCCAGTTTCTATACAGAACGCATTTAGCTTGAATTTCAATGGTCTTACTTTTATTCTCGCAGTGTACTTTCTTGCCTTCCTTTAGAGCTCTGTCCACTCACAGTCCCTGGCTGGCTACCCACCATCATCATCATCATCATCATCCACTTGTGCCTGCCTGCCTGGCTGCCATGTACGTGTGCCTTGGCTAGTGACTTCTTCAACTTGACTCGCTTTTTTGCCATGCTACTAAGCCATGAAAATGGGTGTGTGGCAGGTTTGTCTGTATGTGTGTGTGTGTCTTCTTTATATGTGTGGGGGCTTGCGCCCAACAAACCGGCAACAAGCAGGCAGCATCCCAGCTTCATGCGCTTCGTTTGACTCTTTAATTTTATTTGATTTTTGCTTTGGCGTTTGTTTGTTTAGGATTCTGCTTTATTTCACATACTGCACGTCGACTGCTTTTGGCTTTGGTCCTTCAATTTCTGGCACTTTCTGCAGCTGGTGACTATTTGTGGCATTATCCATGGCATCGCTCGATTACCTCTTGCACAAGGGAAACTTAATTTTGTGGATTTTAAGTAAACTTCAGGAAAACATGTAAGCACATATTGTCAAGTCTAGAAATTTGATAATAATGCTTATCAGCATTTATATTTATTTACTTTACTTACGTATTGGTTCTTTGTCATGTGTTGGAAAATTTAATGAAATTTTCGTTTAGTTTTGGGGCAGGGTAAAAAAACGCCATTTAGCTTTGTCTGAGTGTGTTCGTCATGCTGCAAGTCATTTATAATAATCTAGGGGGAGTTCTTTGTATACAGGCTACAAAAAAAAAAGGATAAATGCTTGCACTTAGTTTCCATGCTTCATTTATAATTTTTATCTGTTGACAGCATGTGACAACGGTGCAAATTTGCCATGACGCACCATTTCTCAATATATAGATTAAGTTGGAAAAAAACAATGGATACAATTTGTTGACAGTTGCTGCTTATGTGTGGAGTTGAAAGTTTTCATATATGGATATAGTTTTTTAATCGAAAAATTTAAAGTTTTTAGTTGAAATTTGCCAACCTCTGGGCTTCGAACCGTGATATGTCCGTCTATGAAAAGACAAAATATTCACAATTAATATCAAAATTAATATAAAAATTTAAAAATATTTATGCGACCAAAATACTTTTGAATCCCTTGAGTGTGGGCGCACACTGGTTTTGTAAACTGAATCAAAAAGAAGAACTGGTTTGGGTAACTGAATCAAAAATAACTAGGAGTGTTAAAAAAGAAGCACCAAATATAAAAAATAAAACATATTATCACAATTATAGTTTTATCTATACAAAAGGCAAGGATTCGGAACTTGTTCCTACAAAGGTTGTAAAAAATAAATCTTAATTTTTTTTAGATAAGATTTGATTAAGGCAATGAATGCCTTGGTACAGTGGTGCTCCCGAAATTTCTCTAAAACTATTTGTACAATTACAATAGTTGTAAAATATACATTTTTTCTATTTTTTTTAGAGAAACTTTTTTTGAATCAAAGCTTGGTGTTAGTGTACTCAAAATAATCCTAAAACGGCCTTAAATTCGCTAAAAACTTGATAAAATATTATTTTTTAATGGCTCAAATTTAAAATTTGTAAATGTAAAAAAAAAACCAATGACAAATGTAACATTTGACTCTTGAGTTATAGCTTGAAATTACATCAAAAGTTTTAATATGGCTTTGTTGAAAATAAGTTTGAATTTAACTAAAAGTTTGCAATGAGCAACTTGCTGTCAGAAATATGCTGATTAGGTTGGAAATGACAATAGCTTTGAAGTTGCAAGTTGGCATTTTAAAAAAAAGTTTTTTTATTTCATTATTTAATAATACTCTAATTGTAATGTGTGCGGCTTTAAATATGATAGCCGCCTGTCAGTAAAATGTGATAACTCGAAAGTGTAGAAATGCCAACGAACAACTTGCTCAAAAGTTTGTTATAAAAACTTGTGAAACTTTTAGCGCACCGGACAAACTTCAACTTGGCACTTTAATAAAAAAAATATTTGTTGCACTAAAAATGTTTAGCAATTACCAATTAGGCTTGAACCCCTTGGAAGACATGTTAACCAAATTTTTCAGAGGCTTACATAAATCTCTAGTGCAAGCAAAACTTAAACAAAAAGGATCTCACTTGTCCAATCTATCTGTATGAATAATCTAAAACATATTTCATAATTTGCACAACAAATTGACTACCTGACAGGCAGGTTTACACAAAACCCACATCATGCTCTGCATAAACATACACATATACACCTAATCCCTTACATATAGTAGTGGGGAGTTTGGGTCTAGAACTTTTTAACCCATAAAAAGTTTTGGTTACAAAAAACAAACAAAATTCATTTAAATGAATTTTCGGCAAAAATTTTGGTTGGCCACCAGAGCGCAAAGCCGGCTACAAACGCCTAAAAGTGTATCAAATTTTAATACTTTATGCGACAAAAAATATAATCCTGAGCTTTAAATTCAATTTGTGCATGGTCAGAGGCAATACAAATGTCTGTATTATGCCTAATATTCCTTTTGGGAGGGTATGGTAGGGTATAATGTGTAAGCGCATTAAAAATTTAAAACTAATTTAAAAAGTTTTAAATATTTTAGCAGGGTAAAAGGCGGCTCTGTGTGTGTGTGTGTGCGTGTGTATTTGTATGTGTGTGAGTGGGCTGCTGATAAGCAAAAAAGGTGTCAAAACAACAAGAAGAAGCTTTAAAGTTTCCAAGACGGCGACAACTCTACGTTTTTCTTATTCACATACGCACACACTCACTGCCTAAAAATAGCAAGAGGAAGCTGTGTAAAAATGTGAAAAAGGAAGCGCAAAATACACACGCATGTGCGTTGTGTGTGTGTGTATCTATATTTGTGTGTGCTATAAAAAGGAAAATATTCCACTCTGTTGAATGTATAATAAAAAATTTTAATAGTGGCCTGTTGAACAAGCCAGCAACAGCGCTGCTCTGACGTCGACTTCTTCGCCATCAATTCACACACGCGTACACTCTGCAATACATTCACACACACACGTACACTTTGCAATACATACACACACACACATATATTCCTACCTACATTCATGCCACACACGCAAAGCTTTTGCCGCATTTGACAACCACCGGCAAAAAAACACGAAGTTGGCATCGCAGTCAAAGTCGGCGTTGCCAACTTCGTTACAGCATCCGCGCAAGCTCAGAGAGCAAATGGCAGCGAAAGCGACAACAGCAGCAACAACGCAGTTCCTCTCCTGCTGCGCTTGTCGCACAACAAATCATTGGCGCTAAAGCCGTCAAAACACAGTGGGACAAAACGATAAAATTTTGTATACGCTCACATAAATACTATTGTTAACATGCCTAAAGAAACAAGTATTCAGCTACCGTCCGTCTTTGTGCTTGTTCGTTTTATTTTATTATAATTTTATTTATTTTAAGATATTAAGATATCACTAATAAACACTTATAGGATCAATGATGCTTTTGTGACTTTTCAAAAATATTTTTTAATTTTTATTTGCTTTCTATTTCTTGTAACAATTGATGTAATTCATAATCTCAAGCTGTTTAATGGCGGGCAGGTTGTTAAAAACTTTTGCGGGTTTGAACATTGGATTATTAATTATCTGTCGTTTTATCCTTTTTATATTGACTGATTGATTCATTGGTGATCAACGCACAGCCCAAACGTTAAGAAATAGAGAGCTCAAATTTTGCATTTTTATTTTGCCGTTTTTTTGGAAATTCCTAAAACAGAGGAAATGACGAGTTACATTTGTATAGAGGTTACACTACTTTATCATCCTATTTACTTGAAACGCGGCTTGTGTTTGTTTTTCCTTTTCTATTGGATTAGTTAAAAACAAACGTGATTTATATTTGCACGTTGGTAGATCTTATGTCTATTTCAAAATCTTAATAATTTGTGCCACCAAATGTATTTAAGCACTTTGCAGCTATCTATCAATTCTATTTTATCTTTTGTTGACTCTTCCAAACGTACATCCTTCTATACCTTCTTCTTGGCTTGAGTCGGCAAACAAATAAGTCCACCAAACTGGCTGAATTGGCAATATGAATATATATTTTTGTTTTGCTTGCATTTGTAAATATACTTTCTCTGAACACTTCTTTAAGTAAATGGATATCATTGAAAAATTCACACAAAGTTTTGGAAATGTGTGTTATTTGTTTTGAATGTTATTTGATTGCCTAATTTATGCTGACTGTTTTTGTAAACAGTTGATTGCTTGAATTTTATACACATAAATAAATAAATCGGTTATTGCTGTTGCTGTTCAGTGTACTTCGAACATATACATATACAAATTTGAAACCGGTGCAGGCTTTGATAATTTTCTAATGATAATTAAATAAATAAATTTAAGTTTTAGCAACAAAGAGATCTAGCAACAAATACTTCTATAACAGAGATGATGCATTTATAATTGATTTATTGGATTAAAGGAAGCTATAAACTGTAGGTCCCTGTTCTCTTCGCCCAGGGGCGACTGACAAAATAGACAGTCAGGGAAATTATTATTATTAAAAACATTATTATTAATGCTCTTTTTAAAGCATTGAATGGGCTACGCTAACCTCAAACATTTCTATTAACTTCGTTCGTACGCCTTTAAATTGAAAAAAGTAAAGAAAATGTGAATATTTTTTTCTGGTTTTAATTTTTGATAACATTTTCGTAGCAATTTAATTAAGTGCAAACAGTGGGTTCTACAGATTTGAAGGTTGCAATATATTGGCCATAAACATGATGATTTATAATGCTTTTCTATCATATTACAATATTTACATAAGTTTTTTTTTTATTAGTTCAGGTCATGTACACAAGAACTGCTATAGCTTGCAAAATTTAGAACCACATTGACAATATAAATTTTTTCAAGCCTCTATTTATTGTTAATAATAATAAGATCACAGAGTTGTTTTAATTTAAGTTACTCCAATGCGAACTCAGTTGGTTCTAATGGAGCCTAGACTTTTAATCATCGCACTTAGCCTTTACTATTTGCTTTCATAAATTTAGCTTTATTGGCCATAAAAACCACAGACGCTCCCACAGTAAACCAACAAAAAAACATCTATGGATGACAAAAAACAAAGACGTCATCTTAGGGGTGGGAGCAGCAGCAGCAGCAAAAAAAAATAAAGTGGCATGTAGCATAATATGTGGCAGCAGCGAAAAAAGAGAGGCAACGCTTTGCTGCGCAATGTGTGTTCTCAATGCTGTTGTCATCGTTGTTGTTTTTTTTTGTACAAGTTTAATGTACGCAATATGGGGAAAATGATGATTGAAGCAGCGTCGGGGCGGCAAGGTGTCAACTGATGCTGTATGTGCTTCAAGCTTACTGCTCATTATGCATACAAATTAAATGCACTGTGGTTGTTGCTAAAAAAGTGTGAAGCTTAATGTAAGCGCTGTGTTTAGGAGTTAAATAAATGTGTTGCGGTAAACGCGAAAACCCTTTTAAAATAATTTGCATAACTTGCTTTGTTACAAATTAAATTATATGTGCACCACTGTGCGGTCGTTGCTCATATAAGTGTATACAGTACATATACCGCATATCCTGTGCGTCAAGAGGCGCGCGCTCTTGTAAGCTTAACAGCGCATGCGTTTGGCTCATTGTGTGTGCGCTGATGTGTGTGAATGTGTATGTGAGTGAGTGAGTATGAATGAGTGTGAGTTAGTATGAGTGAGTGTGCTTTTGTTGCGGCTGGTAAAAACCATGACCATGCCAAAGGATGAAATATTAAAGCGTCATATAAAAAAGTTCATTTGCTAGTATAGAGTTTAATAGCAGCAGCCCATATACTGTCTATGTATTGGTTTTGTGTGTGTATGTGTGTGTGTATGCGGCTTTTGAATTAAGCGTAAATGTGAATGACAGCGGTACAATGTGGAATTGCGAAACATCGCAGAAATTGGAAAACTTTTTTTTTTTAAATCTCTGGTTATGCTATTTTTTTTTTTTGACTAATACAAAAACATTGTGCTTTTTTATTTGCAGGCATGCCAAGTATGTACATAATAGCATCAGGCAGATGACAACGCCGGCGACAGGACACGGTCACGGGCACAGCATTTTATATTGGACTTTAATCGGATAAAATCAAATAAGCGCAAATATGTCTGCGATTATGACAAGCAGTGGTAACTCCGCTCAAACAACGCGTGAATTTGTGGAAGGTTGGACATTGGCCCAAACGCTGGGTGAGGGTGCCTATGGCGAGTAAGTACAAAAAAAAAAAAAAAAACAGCAAAAAGCTTGCAGTTGTGTGTGAGCGTATGTGTGTGTAGAAGTCAATAAACCGGAAATGCTGCGAAGCATAAGAAAAACGCACATTTCCGTTTTGTTGCTGTATACGAGTATTTCGCTCTCGCCGCATTGTTGTTGTGCGCATGTCCCATGGCGGCGGCGGCGGCATCATAGCAGGACTAAACAGGAACTATTCCTTGGACGGACGGTCAGTCGATACACAATCACAATGTCTGCTGCATTGCAATGCACACGCCGACGCCGCTACGCTATATACAATATTTTTATATCTAACTTTTCTATATGTAAATGTGAATGTGTTTTTTCCGGCATTTTAGAGTTAAATTGCTCATCAATCGTCAAACTGGCGAGGCTGTGGCCATGAAAATGGTTGATTTGAAGAAACATCCCGATGCTGTGATCTCTGTGCGTAAAGAAGTTTGCATACAAAAGATGCTACAGGATACGCATATATTGCGCTTTTTTGGCAAACGTTCGCAGGGCAATGTGGAGTATATATTTCTGGAATATGCCGCCGGTGGTGAACTATTTGATCGCATTGGTAAGTTGTATAACAAAATCATATTTAAATGTAAGTCTTAATAGGTTATAGTTAAAATTAAGGTATATAAATATCTATATATAAGCAGTAAATGCTCTTAAATGTTTATGCATAAAGCTTTCTAAAAAAAAGCATTCAAGTAATTTAATATAAATGCCAATTCGAAGGAAATGAGTTCACAAGAATTCACTATTTCTAGGAATTAAATAGCAAAAGGAATACATAAAGCAAACGTCAAAAATGTATGCATATAATATGACTTATGTAAACAGGTAACTTAGCTATCTTTGTATATTTATTTGTGTTAAACTTTCGTCAGAATTTTGTTGTTGTAGTTTCATAATCTTCATAAAGAAAACTAAAACTGAGCGTTTAATTTTATTTATTTATTTAATGTGTACAGCACTGCTCAAGGGTCACTAGCTAATAAGAAATTAAATATTTAGAAAGAAAAGAAGAATCAAAAATAGGTCTAATCTTCTACACTTTTTGGTAAACTTTTTTTAACAAAGAATAAATGGAGCAAGTTTATTTCTGTAGAGTTCTAAAACGTTACTCAAATTTGAACTTTTTTAGTGAAATCAGAGAGAGACGAAAAATAGAAACCAATATTCAAATGGCTTAAAAGAACGCTACTAAAGTTTGTGGTCCGTAGATGGATGCATTCATGGAAACTTAGAAAAGTCAAGACAAACGTAAGAGAGGACAGAGAATAAGAAAGAATAAGAATCAAAAAGAATGCTGAAAGGGGCTAAAGTCTCTTTTAACACAGTTTTTCCGACTCCCCCAAAAATTTGTAAAAGCAGTGCAAAGAGAGATGCATTGCAGTCATGTGAATTCTCTTTCTATGAAAATTCCTTTTCAAAACGCGCATCCGTTTTTTTGCAAAAGCCGAATAGTGACACAAAAAGTCTTTTGACGAGTCGTACTCAATGGCACCCATCTTGACCAAATGTCTAAATGAGTTATGTGCCATGATAAACGAAAACAGACCATAGGCCCACAGACTTTTCCTCGTCGGTCTAAATAGCTTTAGATTGGGTTCTTTCACAAAGAATACATACTGGTTTTCAATGTTCCTTGCAGATGTAGGGCGTAACGTTCGCTAGTCTTAGGCGCCGAGGTAGTGAAGATATTTCTGGACCTAAGTGTACTTAAGACAAAATTAATACTATTCCTTTTGTATTATTTATAACTGAGTCCAAGGAGTAAGGCCTGTATTTTTTTTTTTTTGAAAATGTATGTATACGCGGTATGATCTCGGAGACCATAAGAGCTTGCGAAGCCAAATAACTCCGTATAATCCCTAAGCAGAAGAAAACATCTCCGTTTATGTTAATTGTGACTTTTTTACTTTTTGAGACTTTTGGATATAAAACAATGTTTTGATCCAAAAAAAGAGCAAGTATCTTATACTTAGTATACTTAACTGCAAAAAGGATTCAAGCTTTACAAGCTCCTATGAGATGCAAAGCTATCTTAAGAAACTTTCCAACCAATCTTTTATGTAAAGCTCTCTGGCATACTTATGTACAAAATTCGCCATTTACCCACAACGCATTCTGAATTAGTTTTTAATTCCTATTACTTATTATGCTACTTAACTCAAACCGTTCAAGAACTTTGAACTCACATACATACTATACCATAATAACACTTTATGTATTTGCAACGATATTTCTGCAGCCATTAAAAAGTTGTTCTCGCCTGCTTATATACTATAAAATTTATTTAAATTGTGAAAAGCACTTCAGCCATATTGCGATTTAACATGCCCTCATCCAGTTTTTGGCATAAAACTCGTTATCAACACGAGGAAATCCAATAAAACAAATGATCCTTTAAGCTATGGCAGCATTACATGATACACGCGGACACACCAAGCTCATTAGTATGTATGTAGTTGGATGAGTGTCTCTTTCAAATCCTGCCCGGTTGCGTCTATCTCACTTGCTCGGCTTTCTGGCTGTTATTGGCATTTTGATGTGTCATGTCTTTGGTAGTTTTAAACGCAGCCAAACTATGACACTGGAAGCCTAGATTATAGTGGCAGGGTGTTGTAAGTAGTTTTTGCCAAAATGACAGACCAGCCAGCCAGCCAACCAAGCAGCCAGACACAGTTTGTTAGTGTCGTCCTGGGCGTCATGTGCTGCAAATGTGTCATATAGTCATATCGTATATAAACTACGCTTGAAAGTAGCAACAGCAAATCTGCAAATATATAGCTGGCAACTGGTTGTGGTCGGTCGTACGACTTGTGGTGGCAATATATAAAACCACAACGTTTTTGTTGTTGCAGCGGCACAAAGATACATGAACGAACATACATAAACATGGAGGGAAAACAAATCAAAATGACAAGATATAGATCTTGATTATAAGCAAGTCTAGAGCTGACAATTTGGCAAACGAATGGTCAGAACTGGCCAACAATTGCTAACGTTAGCAAGGTACAAGAGGAAGGAAGCTTTTATAGAGCACGTTTGCCATTTTCATAAATATTAACAGGCTGTGAAAGGTCAAGCGTGTAGCTTCAGCTGCTGCAGCAAGAGAAGGGTAGAGTTTTTTTTTTTTTTTGTGCAATGGTGCATTGGTTGTAAATTGATGAGTGGGCGTGGCAATTTGTGCTACTAATAACAACACTGGTATACATATTTAGAGCCCAACGAACCCAATGGCATACTAGCACCAAGCACTAAGCCAGTTTTAATTTGTTGCGCCTGTTGGGTATGCAACAAAAAGTTGCGCAAATCATTGGATAATCAGTTGGGTACATGTACATGATGATACACGGCCCAGCCCCTAAATAGCGTCATTATTGTTTATGCTTGGTACAGTGAATGCTTACAAGGACGATTAAGTCGGCTCTTTGCGACTCTATAAAGTATATAACAATTAGATCAACATGAATAGACCTGCTTGCATAAGCGCTGTGATATCGGAGACTTTTAGTGCTGGGGAAGCCAAATGAGTTCGTATAATCCCTAAACAGATGAAGACCTGTCCGTTTGTATGTATCAACGCTGAGATCTTGCAGATAAGCTAAAATAAGAGCTGGAAAATTTCGTATAATCCTGTATAATCCTATGCTGAGATTTTGGTGACCATAAGAGATGGGGAAAGTCAAATATTTTCGCATAATCGTTAAATACATTGATTTAGTTGAATTGAAAGAAATCTGTTCCACTTGCTTCCTAGCTTAATGGTGGTTGTTAGCTAAGCTGAGGCCTGTACAAAGACAGCCGTAATTTTAGAATTTGTTTTATGAAATAAAGTAAAATCGATTAAAAATTGCCCAACAGTCGCCTTTGAAGTGCTTAAATTTAAACTCACAATTTTTTTATATAACCTATAGTCAGCAAATTTAGCTAATCAATGATCTAACGCCTAGTTTTTAAGTGCTGATATCAACTTCTTCCCCATTTGACAATTTTAATCACTTCTATGCTCTTCCTTTTGCCGATACATTCTTCCCATTTTCGGAAAAGATTGGGGATATTTACGTTTTCCCATACTTCTCTACGTACAGTCTGAAACCTTTTACAGACATCTTTAAATCCGTTTCAATTTTTTCTTTAGTTTAAAATTTACAGAAATTATGAATAAATATTATTTTTGTTAACAAAAAATTGTATTATTAAACAAAAATTCCTTTTTAGACAGAAGTAGCTCTCGTAGTAGTCGTGAGCAATTTTTGGGTTCAACGCGACAAGTAATGGGTACATAAAAGTCGGTCACGCCCGACTATACTTAAACACTTTTTTTAATAGCGTCTTTTAGACGTTTTTGACCATTTCAGTTTTTATTTTTTAATTAAAGATTTCCAATTTAAGCATAATGAATTTAATTTCGTTTGTAAATTGCAATAAGGAATTCAACGAAACTTTATACTTTTAATCATCTCCATTACGCCATTTTAGTTTCCAATAGAAAGTTTCTACATTAATTATCTTTCTTTTGCTTTGAATTTCTTCACGGCAGTGTGTATAGTTTTTCAATTACTGCAGAACATTTAACTTAGTAAATTGGCCAAAGAACTTATTTAATCTACTAAAACTGCAAATATATGCATTCAGTTTTTGTGTACACATATGAACTTATGTTCTTGCTTTGATTATATTCTTTTTTCTCATCTGAGAGGTAGCTGATTATTATTAAGACATACAACAAAACTTAAAAGTTAGTCGCAAGTAAATTGCTAGTACTTGATAATTGAAACACTTTTAGTTGGGGCCAAAAAAGGTCCAAGAGATCGTAATGTAGAACAAAATTTAAGAAAAATATTTAAATTTACTTTGTATAACAAAAGCAACAATATAATGTCCAGATCTACTATTTGCCTATTATGCTAAGAAGGACTAAAATCAATTATATTATGAAATATGTTAAGAAGCAAGGAAGGACGAGCCGCTGGTGACGTCAAACAATTGGAAAACTTTTCGAAATGAAATAAAAAAATTTCCAACTAAAAATTCGTTGAATATACACTGCGAAATGAAGAAAAAAAAAAAAAAAAAAAAAAAAAACGCTCACCTACCTAGCTTAGTTAAGCGATATACCGAAATAGACTGCAATTTTTGCAACATTTGGGATTTAAGAAGATTTTTAATAGGGTTTTTTTGTAACGTGTATTGATATATCAACTATACTATATACATAATCATCAGACTTGGAGCAACGTCGGCATAAATATGTATCTACCTATAATATTCCAATATTTGATTTAGTTGATAAATGCCAAACCCGATTTCGGGTTATACGGCAGCTGTACGATATCGTCTTTCGGTTTAAGCCAAATTCCGCACATACCCATCTATATAAGTGTCAAATTTGATGGAAATAGGTTCATTGAAAAATGTATGAAATCGACCACTGTGCTTTGGACTTCATTTTTTTTTTCGGAAGTTGAGAACTGTTAGCCACCTCCTTGGCCTTTTTTTTTAGTATTAAATGTATAAAAATGTTGAATACATTAAATTTTAAATTGGTTTTTTGGATGTTACTGAAAACATTAAGCAAGAGAAATTCCAGTACGCATTTTTTCCCAGGTCAAACTACAATTTGACAGTACCAATGGCGAGATTTCCACTTCATATTTCAACAAATATTATATTTCATACAATAACTTTGACTTCTTTTAAATTAAAAAAAAAAAAAAAAATTTGCATTCAAAAGACTTGTTTGTATACCCATTACAAATAAAAAAAAAAAAAAAAAATGCAATTATCGAATGTCTACTGTACTTTTGTAACTGTGAGTGAAATCGGCTGCTGCTGCTGGAAAGCTATAAATAGGCTTCAATATGCAAATGAAACATAATGGAGACAGCTTTGCACATGCAAATTATGATTGCATGAGTGTTTGTGTCTTTGTGTGAGTGTGTGTGGGTGTGTGTTTTGGGCAAATGCATTCATTAAGCTGATAGCATTCAGTTGAACTCAGAGTTGAGTTGAGTCGAGTCGGGACGAGTCGCCCATGGTCAGGTCATTCAATCTGTGTGCATCAACTATAAATGAAAATTTCAAGTTATGTACTTTATTGAGTTGTGCAGCTAGGCAACATAATACAGCGTCAAGTATTTGCTTGCCACTCATGTACAAGTGTGTGTGTGTGTGTGTGTGTGTGTGTGTGTGTGCGTGCGCCATTAATTATCATGAAATGTTTCTGACAAGCCAATTTTATCGCATCTCTCTTGCTTCCTGCCTAACTTTCTCACTTACTTCAGCCATTACTTTGTATATGCCCCTTAATTTATGCGGCAGCCATTTAAATTTACTTAAATGCCATTTATATAACTAGCTCAAAAAGCCAATTTTCATTGTCAAATAAATTGCAGTAATTTTTCACAGCTCTGCCAAAGTCATGCATTCATCCATTTCCCCCAACTAACTTATTTACATCCATATAAGTATGCTATATAATGCAATATAATACACTTTTTACTATTTGCCTGTGCAATTTGTGTACATGATAAATGCATTTCAATAAGAAAAAAAGAAAGAAAGCAAAATCAAATACTCCAAATGGGTTGAGACCAGGACGTCAGCAAGTAAAATTTATATAAATAAAACAAGGGAGTTGAAAATTACAGTATCATTTGTATTGGAGATGAAGCAATGCAGATATATTTGCTTTGTGAGAAATTTCAATACATGAGGGATGCACTTTCGTCTCATGCAAGGGAATGGTAGAAAAGGGTTGTAGGGTAAATTTGTTTGTATGTACTTCACACGCAAAACTGATGCAGACATTATAAGACATGTGACTTAAATTAAAGGAAAAAAAATAACTATTTATAGTGAAGTTTGTCTGGTTTAGTTTCTCGAGAAAAAATGGTTTCATTTGAAAAAAACGGATAATCTTAAAGCACATAACCGGTATCTCAATAATGCCTATTTATTGCAGAAATCCGATTGAAATAAACGCCTTTTAGCATCTAGCATCTACGAGAGCGGTTTTGTTCGTGTTTTGTCAAAAAATAACCCCTTTTTTTACGTAATCCTTAAATCTTGATGCCCTTTACTTCAATAATACTTCTATTTTTTTTATTTCTTTGAAATAATTGGGGTTCGTCAGGGCTCTCAAAATAGGGATTGCCCCTTCATTCAACCCAATAGGCTAGGGGCCAGATCTCGATAGATCTTATGGTATGGAATGACTACGGTTGCGTTTATCTCGAGTGTCACAACTCAACGTTTGGACAGCTTTTACAATACATGTCCAAATATTTATATAATATGTGAAAGACGCGTGCAGTTGAGATGACTCCGGCCTGAGTCACCTGACACACTTACTCTGCGATCGTTCAGTATCATAGCCTTAATATAGATCCGTCAGTATGAAGTCAGAAGACATGGACCTTTAAGATTAGGTTTACCCGTACCGGCGCGTTTTCGGGTTCAAACCCTCTCTGTTGACCGTTGTACTTTCATTTAAGGATGATTTTATTTCTTTTAATTTGTTATATATTGGATTAAGTTGGAGTAGTTATAATTGATTTTCCTAGGACTCATTGATATTTAGATTGAAAAGTGAACGAAATAACAAATTCAAAACTCCTCCGCCTTGGTAAAATCCTCAATTCATAACTGCCAATACTCTATTTGTCATTAATCGGCCGTGCTCCGGAAAAAGAATTTAAACAAACAGCCAAAAAAAAAATTCCCAAATGCCAAATTTAATATTAAAGCGTTCTTAAACGTTTTTTTTTTTTTTTGAGTTATCGGTTGTATGATGCTATAGGATATAGTAAACCTGGTGGGGGAAAAGAAACAATAGAAACGCCAAATTTTGTTATGATATCTGCAAAAAATAAATTAATTATGGATTTAAAACTTATCGTTTTTTTGAGCTCATATATAATGTCCTAAGCCCGACATCGAAAAAATCAGTTTGGTATATACTTTATAAGGTAGTCCAAATAATTTCAATTGACGTCAGTAAAAACTATGCAAGAACTAGACTTTCAAGAAATGACATAAAAAAGGTTCCTTAATTCTATTCGCCGTATGACAGTTCATACCAAATTGCTTCATTTAAGTCACATTACGTTAGCTGCATATACGAAAAATCATTTACTAATGTAGCTTAAACCCCAAACCTGTCAATCCCCCCGCATATGGGTCTTGTTAATACAAATGTTGATTCGTTGGTACTGAGCTGTAAAATTGAAAAGTCGAAGAAACTATGAATGAAATTGACGCCTACTGCATGTGTATATACATATGGATAATCTTATATGCATGGTTAGTAGTTATGTGTACAAGACCAAGTTTATTTACATGAACTACAAATACAAATACAACTACAATTTGCTAGATGTGTTTGAGAGTCAATCAAGTGAAAGGCAAATAGAAAACAATCTGTCGCATTGAACTATACACTTAAAGGCACATACACCTACACCTACACCTACACACATATCCACACTCAACACACACACACACACTATACTTACCTGTCTCAAAACAAACTCAAAAGGTGCGTCAGTTGGTATATACAAGTCGAGTATATATCCTATATGTCTATGTATATGTTGATTACGTCGATTCACATTTCAAATGCACTTCCGAGTGTGCCGACATCGTCAGCGTCATCTATGTGGTACCCTAGCTAAGGTTATGCGACACTGTCTCTATAGCAGGGGAAAATTCGCATGAAAAGTACCTGACTGAAAACTTTGTGAATTTTCCCCCACCTAATTTTTTGCAGTCTTCCGCTTTTAGAGCCAGCTAGAACTGGATAATATTTCACTTGGCTGCAGCTTTTGAGGCTTTTACATACTGTTTATTGTTGTTGTAGTCCTAAGAAAATAGCATCAAACCAAAGCAGAGCACTCGAATGATCAAGAGCACTCTGAACTGGGTGGTTTTTGCATGGCAGCAACTACAACGTCTGTCCCAACAGGTTACTCTATATATAGAAAGTGCAGCTAACTAACTTTTGCTTGCCGCAAAGCCCAAGGCTCTCAGAGCCACAAACACACACATGCACAAATATATTTCCAGTGTTTGTCGTTTTGATTAATTTTTTATAAAACTGTTGATTGCATTTTTGTTTCCACTCTGAGCCAAAGGGCAGGATCAGAGTTTACATACAATTACAAACGCATCGTAAGCCATCAGTCACATGAACTTGTGCGTTTTTGTGACACAATGTCTGTGCGCTTTTTCGGCAGGACCTGTTCTGCCGCTGTTCACAGGATGTCCGCAGCACTGTTCAACAGTGCAATGTCCTAGGCTGGAGTAAATATTTACCATCGCACTTTATGTAGTTGTCAGCTGAGGACTAGTTAACGCCTCATTCACACCCAGTAGTCACTAAACTGGAATAAGTGCTGTTTTACATATAGATCGCAAAAAAAATTACGTTACAGGACTACATTGTAGATTGGAAAATACATGACGGGATAAGACTAGCTTTCTCCCAAGGTTATACCGTCTAACTTTTCTACAGCTTTGAAAACAGAAAATAGTCGCTAAGGTCTGGTTCCTGGAGCCCTTAATTTTGGTACGTCCAAGTGTACTCATTGAGATCGGCCCCCACCGCTGTTTTAAAATTTAACAGTCGTTTATAAGTCCTTGTTTTATTTAAATTTGTATTGAAATTGTTTGATCTTTTAGTGGAACAAATTTTTAGCACTGTTTTTCGGAAGTGCGATAACCTTTCTCGGGGCCATCCAACAGAAGTTGTTGGGATTACATCTTTAACAAGATACCTAAATAAATCTTAGTCCGCATACTTGAAGAGCTTCAAACAAAATGTTCATTCTTAATAATTTAGTTTTTGAGAGTCTAATCCACTCATCCACCACTTTAACGAATTCAGCATGATAGACGGCTACAAAATATTTCCACTTATGTTGATCTATTAGGTACCAGAACCTTTTTCAAATTAATAGGAAATCTAATTTGGCAGTTGTTGCCGGCTTTATTAAGTTAAAATGTTTTTCAGTAAGCAGTTACCTTAAGTACACATCTCTACTATCGAACCACTGTCTACTTAAAGCGGTAGGAATTGACAACCGTAAAACTTAGGGACAAAACATACATTGCGTACAGAGAGGAAGCTTGTCCAGCATTACCTATGTATTTATGCACCTTTTCTTTCTATTTATAAATGAACTTTCCATGTCCTTAGTTGTTTTTGTTTCCGGCAATATTTTTGCTCTGCTGCACAAATTTTCCATTAGTTTGCAGCTTCATTTTTTGCACGCACAACTTTCTCTCCCTCTTTCACTTGAGTGTCGAGCCTTGCTGCAGGACATACAACAAAAACGACACCAACCAAACTTGGAAAGTTGGTACGAACAACTCGAAAAAAATAAGGGGTTAACTGCTATCAAAGCGCCGAATTCTAGATACCCTTGTAGTACAATTGATTAATAAGTACATAGTCATAAAAAATGTAACCTTTATTTGAAAAAGTCTTGGGCTCAGCCTTGCTCTCACTCTCTCTCTCGAGAATCCTCATAATGGTTTAGCAAAGTGAACAAATAAACTGTCTCCAACTATCCTACCCATCTACACTAATGCACTTGCCATACACTATTCTTTTATTTCCATTTAGGCATTAAAATGAACCACTCGCCCTCGGAGTGATCTCGGCCTGAGCCGAACATCCTATCCAGCTTCACCTTAGGGGCTGTACCCAAATTACGTGACCCAAATTTTGCACTTTTTGACCCGGGTCTCGATTCTCTCTGTGGCGTTTTTCATTTGTATGGCATTTCCTCTATCGCAATAAATATTTTGTTCTTCACGTAGTTTTTTATCGCTAATTGTGCCTTTTATATGGTATGTTACTGATGCTAGGTTTACACTACGTTTCATTCCGTGTCTAATTTAGGCTGTGATGATAAGCATCATGGTTGTTGACAAGAATGGGAAATGAGCAACATCAAAAAAGTGCGTGTTTTTTTTACTCACTGTGACGTTTAGTTTTAACAACTTTCTGTGACGCCACTTTTAGCTTGTCACAATCCTAGGTTTGCATCATTTGCTAGTGCCACTGTGTGAGGCAGAGTAAACTAAGCATAAACATTGCTAACTTTTTGATGAAACTTATATAGCCTTTGACCAAATCCTATATATATCAACACGTCGCATAAAATTCATTTAAATTGTGTCACAAAATGTTATTTAATTTCCTTTTGCATTGCATTTCCGTTGATCTACGTGTTTCTTGGCGGTTAAACACAAAGCCGCAACTAAAAATAGTTGGATAAATAGTTGAGCACTGATTCATTTGCATAGTTTGCTCGGTTTTTATTTTTTTTTTTTTTTTACTGTCTGTCAGTCAAGCAGCAGTAGCCCAATCCAAGCGACTGACCAAACCCACTACGACCACAAAACAAATTTAATTAAGTTTGTTTCATACATTGTCATACTGCAATCTGCTGCTCGGCGCTGTCCTTACAACTCGCCTTTTAATTAAGTATAATTTATTTATATACATATATTTATATATATACATGTGCTATATATATGTAGACTAAATATTTTGCTCTTCTTTTATTTACAGAGCCCGACATTGGCATGCCACAGCACGAGGCACAGCGTTACTTTACCCAGTTATTATCGGGCCTAAACTATTTACATCAGCGTGGCATTGCGCATCGTGACCTAAAGCCCGAGAATCTACTACTCGACGAGCATGACAATGTGAAAATTTCGGATTTTGGCATGGCCACCATGTTTAGGTATTAGGTACAAGCAAATTCACTCTATTGTTAAAGTTTATATTAAACAAAACACAGAAAAAACCAAAGAAAAAAACTAAAAAAAAACTGGCAACACTACGACAGCAAAAACAACTAAAAAAAACCAAATGGAATGGCATTTTGTTAATTTGGTAACCAAATTTGTGTGGCTAACAATACCCGCAGGATTACATGACATGGCGTATATGCTGCTTGGCCAAGAGTTTTTTTTTTATTGGCCATTACTGTCATACATTAGTTTGTTGCTGTTGTAGTTGTTGCCAGTGTTGCCTAATAGCTGAACATAAAATTGAATAGTATGTTGCATTTGTAACTATTTTTGAAATTTTTATCTAGTGCAATCTTTAAAAGTACTTAAAACTTTAATAGCAGTTCGAAATTTTTATTTAATAACCTATATTACAAAATGTTATTACTAAATATTCGTGTTTTTAAGAACCCTTATGGCTAGTTACCTTTGGTTTTTACATCTTTTTGTTTTCACAGCTTTTTCTGTTTAATTGGAGAGGGAGATGTAACAGTTTACAATAATAATCAGAGTTAGATATAATTACAATTTGAATAGACAATTCCCAGTTTTCGTTGACGAATTTTTTATCAATAATTAAAATCTATGTACAAATAAAGTAATTTGTTCTTGTGAACACTTTAATTTAACAGATCAACAAAGCGAAAAAGAGCGTTGTCCATCCGCTGATGAATTCTGTCGAGTGCTTTTTAACCAAGACAATTTTGGTTTATAGCCAGGCGATAAAATCTATTAACACTACGCCTTTGCTTTCTAAGAAAAAAACTAAGTTGGATTCAACCATCCTTTTGATGGACAAAAATTTAATTTCTTTTGAGCGAATAAACACGCGAAATTTAGTATTCTTTTTTTAGAATAGAGATTACATGGTGTTCCACCGTTGAGCACATCCTCAATTGACTATATCACATTTCGTAATTACTTTGACTTTATTAAAAAAAAAAATGTGTACAATACAATTTGTCGCTGCTGCAGTTGTGGTTTCGTAGCTTCAAGCACTTACAAAGAAAAAATATTGCTTCAACTGCAGCAGGTTCTGCAATAGAATTCTTCAAAGTTAAGATTTTAATTCCCCGTGCTGTAATGAATAACACTTAGGTTCCGTGCTGGCAGCTGCTGTGTTTGCATCACGGAACAGCGTAATTTAGTTTCACTGCGTAGCAATTCAGTGTAAACAATCTATGCATTGGCACACTGTATAGAAATTAATACTTTTTCAAACCGTTCAAAATTCGTTCGGTTTAACATAAACTCTGTGACTGAGCTAACTAGTTTTTCAACCAAAACGAGCTCTGTTAGTGGAGTGTGAACAATTTTATTATGTTTACACTGCGATGTCCTGAACTGCTTTTAAAATTCAATAAAAACAATTTGTTTTAACACTTTTAGCGTGAAAAGCAATAAAAAATTAAGTTCATAAAATTCCATGTTTATTGAAAATATTTATTTTTAATAAATCCATTCGTAAATAAATATTTTATAAAAAACAAGATTCTAATAACTTCAAATCCTATATGATTTTTGTATTGTAACTTTTAAATAATAGCGCCCAAAATTTCATAATATTTCGACCAATAGTTTACAAGATTGCACAGGTTTTAGGAACGGTACATTTGTTAATTTCGTATAGGTTTTAAATTTCTGCAAAATCTTTGTACATGAACATGAACGGGAACTTTTAAGGCAATGTCATCATCATCGTCATTTCCTGTATCTCCCACTGGAGCATAGGGCCTCATGTCCTATGTTTTAAAAATTTTATTTCACCATTAGTTTTTTGTTTATGTAAAATTTAACTCAATTTTAAGGAATGTATCGATAGAGACAAGCCTAATATTGTGTTGTGTTTACACACAATACACTCCCTTAATCTTTCCCAACGTTTTTCACACTATTTCAGCAACTTTTTGTGACGTTAATGCAAATGCTTTTTACTCGTAACAGCTACTGTGAACATGAGGGCAGTGTGAACATAGCATTCGCTACTTGTTTGCATAGCCAAAAAACAGATTTTGTAATTACAGCTTGTCCTGAATGCTGTAGCTTACTCTTTTCGTTATGTTTAATATAAGCGAGCTATAATAAAAGCAACACACTAGCTAGTGCACTTAATCACACTTACTCCTTGCACACATGCCTAACTCTTGCCAATACTTCTTAGTTTGTTAGTTTTACTCACTCACACCCACACTTCCGCATATTTAAAGTGATTTACTAATGTAACTCAATTTGTTTTTTTGCTTTACTTCACTTGCACTCACTCACACACATGTATTGGACCTGTCAACTTTGCTCAACAAACGGACATGCATATGGATGGACTACGCTGCAACCAACGTGTTTTTTTTTTTTTTGGTTTCATTACAATGAAACATCATCATCATGAACGTCATGCAGATGCAAAGGCAAGGAGCGGCTGCTGGACAAGCGCTGTGGGACACTTCCATATGTGGCGCCGGAGGTGCTACTAAAACCATATCATGCACAACCGGCGGATATTTGGTCATGTGGTGTTATATTGGTCACAATGCTGGCGGGTGGTAAGTAGTCAATTTAGGTAGCACTTAATGCTTAAGAGTGGCGGATGCCGAAGCTTTAATTGTGCAAATAAAATATAAAGTGACAGTTTATAAAATATTCAAATGCACTTTTTGTAAATTGATATAATATTGTAATTTGTGCGCTGCAAAAGCTACAACAACAAACAACATTTGCATATAAATCATTAAATGCCTGCCACCCGTTCCACTGCTCGTTCGTCCTGCTCGCACGCACGCATTTTCATCAAAACGCCTAACATATATGTATAACGGTACAACTAAACGGTCAATTTGTCATGTCATTGTGTCTCTTCTTTTTTTTTTTTTTTTGTTTTTTGTTGTTTACTTCATACACATACACACATTTTAATTTTTGCTGTTTCTTTGGTATTCTAGCTGTAGATTGTTTTTGCAATTTGTATCATCTAAAGCTTTTATACCAAAGCTCCAGCTTAAATTGCTTGCCAACGCACCAAAAACAACAACATCAGCAATAACAGCAATAATGATAACTGCAACAATCAAATATATAATAATAACTGTAACTGCCAATAAGCACATGAAAAAACAAACTCAAAAGCTCATCACAAAAACAACAACAATGGCACAAAAGCATGATAATTATAATTGCATTATGCCGCACAATATTTAATGCACTCATAAATGTTTCAAACTCTTTCAAATTAAATTATAAATAATCTATTATTCACACACAATTGCATAAAATTTAAATAGTGTTTAATCCGTTTTAATTGATAGTTATGTTTGGAAGATATTTTAAAGTCAAAAATACTTTTAAAAGTTTAACGAATTGTAAAATGTATGTCGGGAAATATCGTCTATAATACCAATTTTTTTAGTTTTCGTCTGATTTGAGTACTAATAGGTGTTAATTATTTTTTTTCATTTGTTTAACCTATACTTGTTCTAACTTTTTGTGGGGATAGGGTTATGAGCTCTGGTGGATCAGCAGTACGAAATAAAATCTTAACCTCACATGAGTCTACATAACAATTTTGGTAACCGTTGGTTTTATAAATATGGAGTCTTTTTAAAAAGAGATTTTAGGCGAAAGGCGCTCTCATTAAAATTTGGGCTTATAACTGGAAATTAAATTTTTTGTCTCTTGAAGTCTATCTTCATAGCTGTTGGTTTTTAAAAGATACTTGCATTCGTTATTTTTTTAAATTTATTACCAATGTCGCTCAAACCAGGGAACTTGGGCAGAATTTTCAGTTGTTCTTAATCATAAATTGACTCTATTAATCAATCTTATTATCTTATAAGCTCTTAATTTCTAATAAAATTAATAATGATTTAATCACTTTGCAAATAATTGTCGTGCTTTAATTAGTGTTTTTGAATTTTTAAACAAATTTTATTGAAAAATTTCGCGTATTATAAAATGATTTGCAAAAGCAAAATAAATAAGCTTGGAGCACTTGAACCCACTTATGAAGCCTTGCATGAAAAATAAAAGATTCTAATCATGTGAAAAAAAAAAAAATGTAAACTTGAACGTTTCGATTTTTAAACATCGCGTGTGTATGCAAATTTTTTCTGCATTCATTTCATTTAAAAAAAAATTCAAATGTGATTTAAGACATTTCACAAATTTTTCTTAATTGTAGAGCTACCCTGGGATCAGCCATCAAGCACCTGTCTTGAGTTCATCACCTGGAAGGACAATGATCGCTGGCAAACTCAAACACCTTGGAGCAAGCTAGATACCTTGGCCATTTCATTGCTGCGCAAAGTGCTGGCCACAAACCCCAATACACGTCTCAGTTTAGGGAAAATTATTGATCACAAATGGTGCAACATGCAGTTTGTTGATAACGGTAAGCTGTTGTTCCTTTCAGTGTTGGAAAAGTGTTAGTGCAAGTGAATTGAAAAGTGTTGTGTTCTAACCGTCAACTATGCGCACGTTACTGCTCAGGTACTTAGTGACTCTCAAGGATTTTTCGAATTTTGAGGGTTACTCTGTACCTGTTCTGTACGTTGGAGGCCAAAACAACTAAACGGTTTAAAGTGAAATTCCAAATGGGGAACGCTGCATTTTCAGTGCTTTGGCGCTTTAGCTGTATGATAGATTTTACTACTTCATAAAGCTAGATTACCAAAGCATTGTGGATTGTGGTCAAGCTACGTCACAAAGAATGTTTCATAAAGAGAACAAGTGTTTATGCTGTGGTTTAGTTTTAAATTGTTATCTTTGTTGTGTTTTATTATTTTTTATGTTTTGCATATTATTTGCTCTTTGGTGATTTTAGCTGTATGGTGTTTGTATAATCCATAGAGCTTTATTACCAAAAACCAAATGGTTTTTGCGTTGCTTTCGTTTTGTTTATATTGTTTGTTAAACATGTTCAATTTTTACCAATTTAATTTGATTATTTTTAATTTTAATTTGCTTTCGTTATGAAAGTTGTCTTATTTCATTACTAATCCTCTAATACTGTGCATTGTTCGCTTACAGATCGCTCGTTTGACTTGGTGGATCATGCAGCCGCTTTGGAAATTAACTCACCCAAAGCCAAGCGTCAACGTCTACAATCCAGCGCCTATCTTAGCAATAATCTGGACGATTCCATATCACGCAACTATTGTTCCCAACCCATGCCCACCATGCGAAACGAGGAGGAATTTAATGTCAAGCGCAACGATCGTTTAACCACCAATGAAGGTGATGGTGAGCGTAGGGCCATTGCACAGGAGGCTCGTCTTAGCTATTGCTTCTCACAACCAGCGCTGCTAGATGATCTGCTGCTGGCCACGCAAATGAATCAGACGCAGAATGCCTCGCAAAATTACTTCCAGCGTTTGGTGCGTCGTATGACGCGCTTTTTTGTTACCACACGTTGGGATGATACCATTAAACGACTAGTGGGGACTATAGAACGCCTGGGTGGCTATACTTGCAAGGTGAACGACGAGGGCGTGGTCACCATATCGACTGTGGATCGACGCAAGCTGCGCTTGGTCTTCAAAGCGCATATAATCGAAATGGATGGCAAGATATTGGTGGACTTTAGACTATCTAAGGGCTGTGGCTTGGAATTCAAACGACGCTTTATCAAAATAAAGCATGCTTTGGAAGATATTGTGCTAAAGGGACCAACAACGTGGCCCATTGCGATTGCAACCAATTCGGTGCCTTAGTTTTTAAAGAGTAGTTCTTAATTCGTTTGTAGCTGTTTAATTTAAATGAAGTTGTGTGATTCTCACTCTCACATTGTGCTAAATATTTAAGCCCTATTGTAATTGAAATAGCTTTCGTTCAAGAAAAAGCGAATGTTATTTACAATGCTTAGGGGTATTTCTTATTTAAGTCGTTACATTTTAAACATTCACATTTTTTAGCTTTATGCCAACATACGATTTTACCTTTGTTGAATATTAAAAAGTATTCTATATTTCATATTTTAGTTAGTTAAGCGTTATTGAACAATAAATCACTTTTTCGATTTTAAACGAACTTGCAATTTGTGCTGTACTAAAATGTTTAAAAATCGACGCTAGATGGCGCCAGAAACGCATGCACTTTCAACGGTCTCTGTTGAATTAGAATATTTTGGATATTACCAAAAATTTTCATGCGTTCTTGATTTTAAAATAAAAAATTATATTTTGTTTTCAATACGTATTCAGTTATTTTTATTGTACATCAACAAACATTTTGAATAAAAGTTTATAATGTATTTATTTTTTGGTTTGGCTTAGAACATTAAAAATATTCGCCTTTTTATTGAACGATTATTTGAGTTAAACAATTTTATGCTTAAATTCTATGTCTCAACAACAATTTTGCATTATTTCTCTGTAATGGGTGTAGGTCAATAACTTCCACAAAAGAATTACTACAATGATATTCGTGCTTAAAAGCGGCCCTGACTAATGTTGTTTTTTTCATATGGAGGAGCATACATAATTTTTATAAATAATGATGATTAGATCAAGTTACACAACAATAATGTCTAAAAACGAAGCGAAGAGAGACATTAATGTTTTGTTAATTTAATTCTTTTCGTTTCTTTGTGCGCCAGACACAAATCCAAAGGTTGACGAACACATACACCATTTTCCACAACTACAAAAGGTTATTGTTTTTGCTACACTTTCATTTTTAAGATGGTGGTGGTTGGTGTTGTTGGAATTTTGAAGTGCTGCCTTACTGTGGCTTCCTGAAGCTCTTGCCAGCGAACTTCACGCCACTGCCAATCTCCTCCTCAATGCGCAAGATTTGATTGTATTTAGCCAAACGCTCAGAGCGGCAAGGAGCGCCAGTCTTGATTTGACCAGTGGAGAGACCCACAACCAAGTCACCAATAAAGGAATCCTCGGTTTCACCGGAACGATGAGAGACCATGGTGCCCCAGCCGTTCTTCTTGGCCAAGAGATGAGCTTGAATGGATTCAGTAACTGTGCCGATCTGGTTGACCTTTAGCAACAGGCAGTTGCAGGCGCCCTTCTCTACAGCAGTAGCAATGCGCTTGGGATTGGTGACGGTCAAGTCATCGCCCACAATTTGAATTTTGGTGTTGGAGGTCAAGGCAGTCCAGGCGTCCCAGTGATCCTGATCGAAGGGATCCTCAATGGACACAATAGGGAAATCCTTGATGAACTCCTGGTACAAGTTGGCCAACTTCTCGGGCGACAGCCACTGCGACTTATCGCTCTGTGGGTTCTTGAAATCCAGATCGTACTGGCCGTCTCTGAAGAACTCAGAAGCTGCAACGTCCATGCCGATTTCAATCTGTTAAGATACATAATCGTTACTTTTTGAATTCTAACCAGCTGGAGTAACCCACTCACCTTGCCAGTGTAGCCAGCCTTAGCAATAGCATCATTGATCAGATTCAAAGCCTCCTTGTTGGACTGAATGTTAGGTGCAAAGCCACCCTCATCACCCACTGCGGTGGCATCCAAACCAAACTTAGCCTTGATCACGTTCTTCAAGTGATGATACACTTCAGAGCCCATTTTCATGGCCTCAGTGAAGCTGGTGGCACCAGTTGGCAGAATCATGAACTCCTGCATGGCCAATTTGTTGCCAGCGTGGCTGCCGCCATTGATGACATTGAAAGCGGGCACTGGCAGAATGATTTCCTTGTTGCCAGCCAAATCGGCAATATGCTTGTAGAGTGGCACACTCTTCTTGGCAGCACCAGCCTTGGCAACAGCCAAAGACACACCCAAAATGGCGTTGGCGCCGAACTTGCTCTTGTTTTCAGTGCCATCCAACTTGATCATGAAATTGTCAATGGCAGCCTGATCGGTAACATCCAAATTGGCCTTGATCACCTCGGGGCCCAAGGTATTGTTGACATGACCAACAGCCTTCAACACGCTCTTGCCATGATAGTTGGCCTTGTCGTTATCACGCAATTCCAAAGCCTCATGAACACCAGTGGAGGCACCAGATGGCACGGCGGCACGGAACAGACCAAGATCTGTGGTAAGATCGACCTCGACGGTGGGGTTACCACGCGAGTCATAGATTTGACGAGCTTTGATCGACTTGATGGACATATTTTCGCCTGTTGAACTGCAAGTGCGGCAGAAATGAGCAATATTATTCAAATATGTATGTAGGATGTTATAGATAAAAAAATATTTGGTGCAACTATAGTGTAATAAATGCTGCGGTGGTGAAATGTGTCGCTTTGGGCGTTTGAATTAGTTACCAAACATTTTCAAGCCAGCTTTCTTAATTTTAAGCTTATAAAACTCACGCAACTGCACCTTGGCCAAACAGCATGGTTTTAGACATTTTAAGATTTGGAAGGTGGTTTATTTAAAGTTGTTTGGATGCGTTTTTTTAGTTTTATGTATAGTGAGGCTTTTAAAACAATTTGGACGGAAAATGAATGTGTCCATTCTTGACCTTTATAATATTTATAAGATATCGCATGTGACACTTTTTTCAGTTTCAGAAGCACCCGAAGTGTTCTTGATTGAGAAGTCTTTGGGGGGCGCTATAGCCGCAAACTTATTCAGAATTATTTCTTTGAATATATGGTAGTTGGTTACCAATTTTCGGAACTAAACTAAAGTGAAAGCTCATGTAATGAGTACATAAATTAAGCTGCAACTCATTGCATGTAAAATTGTGCAATTCTTTCCAAGGTTAAAATTAACAATGCGGTTGTTAATAAACTAAAACCAGAAACAAATATTTTGCTGATAAGACAGTACTTAATGTTAATTCGCGAATAATCTAGTATATATCTATATATATTGATATGATGATTGATATATTTAATATATGTATGTATGTGTATCTATGCATGTATGTATTATATATGTATGTACATATATACACGTAGCAATTATGCTATTAATATACAATACATATTCATATACATATGTATGTATTCATTGTAATTATACTACAAATGTTAAATAAATAAATTTTGTTTTTTAAACAATTGCGTTAATTATTAAAATGTGCGGCATTTTGTACTGCACAAAGTAAAATTTGTTAATGTATTTGCTGTGCACCCCACATAGAGAGAGTGTGAGAGAGTAATAAAGCGCGCTCTCCCGACAAGCGCATAAATGACCTCTACACAACGCTTAAAGGTCACAGCAAACTAATGTGCAAAATTAAGCCGGAAAATGCATAAAAAATTGTTTAACAAAATTGAAAGCACTTATGTTTTGCAAATAATAAATCAAGTCGACGTTTATTTAGGTTTAAAAGCATTTTTGCACTTAATAGCAACGCCCCAAGAACAAGCACTAAAAATGTGTGCTAAAAAAATATGTTAGATAATCGTAAAGCTTAAGAACTGCATACTACGAATTACACTTATAGTTGCCACACACTGCACAAAATATTAATAATTATTAACATCTGCACTTATATACATACCAAGTACTTTTAAATTTTATAAATTTAAATCCAGCTGAGAGCGACTCTAGTGAGCTTCCGGCTTGACTGACTGTAGGATTTCTGCTGCTGCTAAACGCAACCGACGGTGACAGCGATGAGAAAGCGACTAAAGTTGCTCTGCTTTGGGATTTTTTCGATTGTGGCGACGACGTCGACGTTGGCTGCAGCAAAATGTTAGGGCAAAGACGCAGTGCGGCGCGAAACGCCAAAATGTTAGCCATTGTTGTTGTTGTTGTGTTACTGTGATAGGCTTGCGGTGCTTTTCCAGCCGATTTTGTTGCCAACAACGGGGTGAGTGTGGGAGAAATTGACCTTCCCCAAGGTTAGGCCTAATAACATCCACAAATAGCTGTCACTTGCTAGTATATAGAACTAAAAATGAAACAGAACAGGGCATGTTTATTTTATTAAAACAAACACAAACATAAAAATGAACATAAAAGCGTCTGCTGCAATGTGTAAAATAAGTCATGTAATATTTTACGCATATTTGCGCGTTTGTTTATAACAGCTGTTACACAGGGTGACCATATTTTGTATATTAACTAGCCGGCCGGCCACAATTTGAGTTAGCTGCAACTATCAAACGATTTCACTTAAAGCTTTGTTTGAGCCACAGTTTGACATTTTTTGCATAAAAAGTGCTTAAACTTATTTAAAATTGTTTTAAATTTCTTAAAAGCTAACTTTGTCAACGCGTCGCTTACGTATTTTGCAGCACTAGTTTTATAAAACTGTTTGGCAACGCGCACAGCTGTTCGAGCGGCAACGCACGCGGCCGGCACTACACGCTTTAAACGTAAACAATTTGTTAACACATACGTAAAACATGAGCAGCAGCACAATTGTTATGCCTGGCGAACGCCTTTTGGCCATTGAGGAGGCTGCCAAGAGCAAACGCGTCATATTAGGCCCTGGACTGCGACGACTCGATGATAAGATTGTGGCCAGCAAAGCGGGTCCACTGTCACACAAGGAACCAAATACCTACTGGGTGGACAACTATCAGCGGCGTTATGTGCCTGCACGCGGTGATCTGGTCATAGGCATTGTCAAAGCTAAGGCGGGCGATATGTATCGCATAGATATTGGCTCCGCTGATACAGCTTCCATTTCATATTTAGCTTTTGAATCGGCAACCAAGAAAAATCGTCCCGATCTAAATGCTGGTGATTTAATTTATGCGCGCGTGCTTAATGCTAATGCCGACATAGAACCCGAGCTTGTGTGCGTAAATTCGGATGGCAAGCGTGGTAAATTGGGCGTGCTGCAAGAGGGTTTTTTCTTCAAGTGCAGTCTCAATCTGGGTCGACAACTGCTGCGTGAAAATTGTCCTGCTCTGGCAGCTTTGGGTCATGAAAAAGCATTTGAAATAGCCATCGGTGTAAATGGCAGAATCTGGCTGAAAGCACATTCAGCAAAGGACACAATTTCACTGGTTAATGCCATAACTGCGCTGGAGCAAGCCGGTTATGCAGAGATTGAACAGATATGCAACAATCTCGACGAACTGATGCAGACATAACAAATAAATTTATAAATACACTTACTTTTTAAACCAAATCGAAAAATATGTTTAATTTGTTAGATCTTATACAAAATGTTAATGTATATGGAAGTTTATTACTTGACTGCTGCGCCTTTTTTTGTATCAAATCAAAGTTAAAACTCTTGTACTCTCCACAGAGAGCATATTAAGTTTTAGGTGGCATCTTTATACAAGAACGTTTGGGAGTTCTAGAAGTTTTATTGCCTCTAAGAAATCAATGATCAGAATCTGTTTTATTTGAAGATGCTAGGACCCAGGACCTAAAAAGTTTATTTTGTTACTTTTTACATTAAGTCTAACATGTTTTAAAAATAAATAAAATATGCATTGAGTTAAAAACTCCCCAATTCCTTTTCAAATACTTTCGGAAAGTATGTAAATATTTTCATATAGCGCAAGCAGAAAAGAAACTTTCGTATCCTGAGCTTATTCATAAAGTAAGATGTTGCAAACATGTCCACCCTAATGTGCGTACTTTGTGTTAGTTGTATATTAGTGTTGTGTAAACATGACTCATGAGCTAACTCATCAATAGCTCAGTTGCTCATTTTGAAGTGAGTGAGCAGTCTTGCTCACTTGCTCAGTTACTCACTCAGTGAGCAGTCCTGCTCACCTGCTTATTCATAAATTCAAATATTCGTAAGTTACTTTTTAAAGACTATATTTGTTTATAATGAATTATTAAACTTAAAACATATGTTAAAGGTGCTGTTTTTTGGTTTAGTATGTCCAGGACTATTATAATGAAAAATTGTTTACTTTCTCTTGTGTAATATGTGTCGAACTGGAGCATTGCAAGAGATAATATATATTATAGTCAAAAATAAAGATAATAATAGAGCAAGTGAGCAGTGAGTAGTGAGTAATGAGCAAGTGAGTAGTGAGCATTTGAGCCAAAAAGAACAACTTTACTGAGTTGGCTCACTTGCTCACTTTAGTGAGTTGCTCATTTTTGCTCACTCACTTATGAGCAACCCAACATTATTGTATATTACTCAAACAGAACGATAAATAGTAACAAAGTAGATGGTTCGAAGACGGAAGAACGCACAGGAACAGGCGTGTTCTCTGAAGAGCTTGCGATGAAGATTCTTTTACGACTGGTGCAGCGTTTTTCAGGCCGAGATTTATGCAATCTGGCTAGCGGCAAAACTTATTGATACCCTGGATGAAAGTCCAAGGAACGTTTTAATTCTTGTCGATAGATAGGCTGCAATCAAGGCTCTGACATCGCATACCACAAAAAGTAAACTTGTCCGTAACACAGTAACAGCGCTAAACCATATCATCTACCACTCAATCAGCCTCTCTTGGGTACCGGGGTACTCCGGTGTCCCTGGTAAGGGATCATCCATAAACTACGTGACGCTGATTTTCGTCAAAATAGACCCCCCCTCCCCCTTATGACACAGTGACGGAATATTTTTGAAGATTTTCCATATGATCGCGACGCTACGCCAGACCCCCCCACCACTTGGACGGTCACGTAGTTTATGGATGATCCCTAACGAGGAGGCGGATGAGTGTGCCAGGAACGGTTGAGCATTGCCAGGCAACCTTGCGGTTACTGATATAGGAAGACCCTTATGTGCACGGCGCTTCTTAGTGGACGAACACAGTTTCTGGTTAAACCATTCTTTGAAGACCTGGGCAGTCTGGCAAATGTGCCTATAGCGGATCTGGCTACTTTTGTTGAATCCTCAAAATGGTTCTGCAATAAGAGAGACTTAGGTGACTAGAAATGCCCAATAGTTCTTGATTCACCTCTACCCCTTCCCCCTTCTTATAATTCTTTCCTCAATTAGGCATCACAATGGACCGCATGGTCTCTGTGTGATCTCAGTTATAGATTGAGCAGCCTCTTCAACCTAACCTAATCTAACAAAGTAGAAAATCTTCCTAATCTTATCTCCCCTTGCGTATTAAAGATCATTTTAATTACGAAATATCGCTCTTAAAAAAGCTATCGAAAAAATGCTTTTTCTGGAATGTCTAAATATCCGACGGATTGAGACAGTGTTTTGTAAGTTAAAATGATTTAAGCCTTTTATAAATGATATTTCGATCTCCGATTTCGAATCCGAAACTATCAAACTCAATTATTAATTATCGCTTTTTATTAAATACTTTTCATCTTATTTAAAATTATAAAATCTTTGATGAAAATTTAATTTGTATTATGATGTTAATTTTTGAAGTACATTGAGATCACGAAAACGAGTTTTGTGAGTGTAAGCAATCTTCGGCGATTCGAATTCTTTCACATACAATACAATTTTTGCATGTATAAGTACGAGCTATGGCTGCCAGCTGATTTCTCTTATCATCTGTTGCTTGCAAATCATTTGCTTGCGTTACGCCGAACCTAAAAGTTTACATTAAAAGCGGTCATAATGTCAATTTTTGAGTTTTTATTAATAGCTTTAGTGCTCTACTATATTATTTACGTACTGCTCTGGATAATATTGGATTGCAATGTCGCTTTATGGTACAAATCAAAGTTTGGCGTCTCGATTTCTACAATGCGTGGACAGGTGGTTTGGATAACGGGTGCCTCGAGTGGTATTGGACGCGCCTTGGCGGTAAGTTTGGCACGCCATGGTGTGCGTTTGGTATTGAGTGCGCGTCGTTTGAATCAGCTGGAGCAGGTGCAAGCAGAATGTCTGGAGGCTGCACGTGGCTTACTAGCACAAAAGGATGTGCTCATATTGCAAATGGATATGCTGGAGCTGGATAAGCATCAAAATCATCTTTATACCGTGCTGAATCATTTTGAGCGCTTAGACGTGCTGGTTAACAACGCAGGACGTTCCCAACGCGCCAATTGGACAGATATTGCAATCCAAGTGGATCGTGAGCTTTTTGAATTGGATGTCTTCTCGGTAGTGCATTTAACGCGTGCGGTAGTGCGTTATTTTGTGGAACAAACAGGCGGTCGTGGGCACATAGCAGCAACCTCTAGCGTGGCAGGCTTTGCTTTGGTGCCGTTTTCTGCAACTTATTGTGCGGCTAAGCACGCTCTAAATGCCTATCTGGGCACACTCAAAGTGGAACAGCAAAAATTAGACGTAAGCATTTTTTCGCCGGGTCCAACTGCCACAGAATTTCTGCAGGAAGCCTTTACAGATTCGCAGGGCGACAAGTTTGGCGGAAGCACGGCAAATCAAAAGCGCATGACGGCGGAACGTTGCGGAGATTTGTTTGCCGTTGCGCTGGCTAATAAAATGGAATTTACATGGTGCGGTTTGTTTCCCGTCAATGTTTTGGCTTACTGTGCACGTAGTCCCACTCTAACAAAAATTGTGGCTCAATTTATGACAGAGAATACTTTGCGAAAAATACGCGAAGGCAAAATTTAAGTAAAATATTAAGTAAACATCAGATTTTTTTATACTATCTTTATACATATACTATATTCAAAACAAATAAAATATTTTTGTCTATGATAAAACAAGGTAAACAAAGCTGTATATCTATATACGAGGGCGAAGCTTATTGCTCTCAAAATAGCGTTCAGAGATTGATCAAGCCAAAAGTTAGGTTGTGAATCCATCTTCTTAGCTTTATCAAATATTAGAGCTATTCCTTGCCCAGCGTTGCTTTAACATGCGCTGGTATCTTGACACGTTTTCTTTTGGCTTTCATAGACGTTGTTTGCTGCACTTGCTTAAGCGGCTCTGGTTTGTTTTGTTTTTTGCTCTTTTTACAGGATAGTGGATTGGGATTCTTAGGTCCTTTGCGTTTTTTCGCTGGCGCAGGTAACTCAGGTTTTAAGCCTTGTTTCTCTTTCATTTTATTAATTTTTTCCGCTTGTCCACCTAGCATCAAATTGCTGGCGCGCTTTTGCACCCATTTTTTGGATGCATCAGAAGGTGCCTCCAGCACAGGAGTGGCTTTATGCAGATATAGCAAACAGCGGCCGGGTAACTTGCGCAAACTTGCCTGCAGCAAGCGATCTTGTGAGGCCACTATGTAGCGACTGTCTTTTGTCTATAATGTAAAGTAGCTTTTAATTAACTTAAGTTAAGTTAAATTAGTAACTTGTACGCACCATAAGTTTAATGCATTCAGCAGCACTAACTGGCTTGCCTTCGTGCCCACATTTGTGTACATGAAACTGCTTAACAATTGATGTAGCTCCAGTAAGAGGTGCTCCTAAACCTTCTGCTTCTAAAATAATGCATTGTGAAGTGAGCAGCTTGACACCACATTGAAAGTATTTGCGTATTTGCTCCTCAATGATTACCTTATGCTGTGGAATAAGTCGCAAAGGCTTTTAGCTTACAAGTTTGGTTTATTTGTCACAAGTTTTACCTGCAGCGCTGCTTGACAAAAAGTGGCATCGATGAGCACTTGGTATGGTTCATGATAGTCAAAATTGGTGGCAAAGAACATAAGAGTCTTGTGCGACTTTTTAAAACGCGATATTTTCATTTTAAATAAGCCAAATTCTGATTAATTTAACAACTGTTGCTGCCTGGCAAAAAACATAAACAAAATAGCGTGTTGTGCATAGTGTTAGAAAACTGTGCGAAAGCTATCGATAGGCACATCGATAAAAAATTAGGTGCTCGTTAATAGTTAATAGAGAGTTAACATATTTAATGTGCTTCGCAGTTTGTATAAACAAAATTTGTTGTAAAAATAAAGTAAAATTAATATTAAAAAGGCTGTGTAAGTGTATACGCTAAATTACTTAAGATTTCGATAATAGTTGTGTTTCATACACTACAGCTTCTAGTTAGTTCTGCATTTGTAAAGCAAAAAGCTTTTGCTTGCTTGCCGTACAGCAGACAGCTTCTGTCGCAGTGCACTTAAATGGTAAGCGCGCCAGTTTCAATTTAAATGTGCATAGACATTTTAACATGCTGTTGGCGTTATTTTGACGTATTTATAGCCCAAATTAGCTATCAATACTATAAAAGCTCAACTCCTAATTTCACAAAATATGCGACAAACTATTGCATAATATTTTTAGTGTTGTGACATTTGACAGCCCTGCTCCTATTCAGCAGCCAAGCAGCCAACTTCGGTAAAGTTAAAGTTTTTGCTAGCCGCAAATTGGACAATTGTTTTTCTAATTTCCAAATGCGTCCCCATGCGTACATTTCCAGCACTCTACCACCTGCAACCCCCGAAACAAGGCACTCCTCAACCCAGCTGAAATTTAACAAAATGTCAAAATGCCACTTGAAGTCAGTTTGGTTTTCTCGCTTCTTGCTCATTTTGTTTTTTATTATTTTTCACTCGTTTCGTTTGCTGCTCCGGCAATTTTGCTTTGTGTGTAGCAGTTTTTATGCATGGATTTCTTTCGGGTTTTCCCTCTTTTTTTGTTTTTGCGTTTTTATGTGACCAAACGCTCCACTCCGGTCTTTCAACTAGCACAGTGTGCAAAGCAGGAAAAAAAAGTTTTCCTTGTTTTCATCGTGGCCAACGTTGACGTTCTTTTGCATACAAGTCGCCATGCAGTCCAACGAGTACTGCAAGTTGCCGCCCCTGAATTCTAACCCCAATCCAACCCAAGCCACCCCAATACGTTTTCCATAGCCAATGCCAAAGTCGTTTGTCGCTTGTGTTAACCCGCATTTTGCGCAATTTTGGCCTTCATTTAAGTCTTTTCAATTACGGTTCAACATTTTTTTAGTTTTCCTCAGCTTGTTTCAGCGTTTCTTTAACCAAATCCGCGATATTTCAGGTTATTTAAGCGTTTCCGCTTATAGCCAGCTTGTTTGCACTTTGGATATCTTGACAGATGTCTCAGTTCAAGGCAAGCTTTCATCCGTTGCATGTGACAAGCTAATTGTGAGCACTTGATTAGATTAAATGCTAAGTGTGTGGGAAACGAGGGGGGTTTTATGGCGGTATATGTGTGGGTTTGGGGTAGTTAGAGCCCTGCAAATATTTGCATAATATTTTTTTTGGTACCCAAGCAAAATCTTTTTTACCAAAACAAACAGTGCAAGTAGAACATATAAATTTCCTTGAGCAATTTACAAGCTCAAAGAAAACGAAAAAAAGTGTAAAAATTAAACTCAAAATTTTCTAGTGTCGTGTCTTTAATGCCCTTTAAGTCGAATTTTTCTGTATTTTTTTTTTTTTTTTTATTATTCTTTGAATTCTATGAATATTATATATATTTAGAGTTTTGAGCAAAGCTTTTCATAAGTCAAGTTTTCTATAGTGTTTGAAATTATAATAATTATAATAATGTACAATTTATAGTTGTTGTAATTTATTAATTAATATGGAAATTGGAGGCTGGTGAGAAAAAGATCAAAGTTTTTTTTTATTATCAGTTTTTTTGTATTTTCCCAAAAAAACTTTTTTCAAGAATGTTTTTCACTAAAAAAATCCCCAAGGCTATTTTTTTTTTATATGAAGTTTTGTCATTCCGTGCGAAATTTTTCGAACTGCGTATGGGCCTTAAGGCAAAACAGTTTTCCAAATATCGGTTGTTGTTTCAATAGGATTTATTGCGTTTTTCAATTCAAAATTGCTAAAACTGGGGGTAATCGGAAGTCATGCGAAAACACCGAAAATCTATTTTTGTTGTACGTTTCTAAGTTTTTTAAGCCCCAAAGATTTGTTTCAAATAAACATTCCTTCTTTCACGAACAAGGTTTTGAAATTATAGGTAACCTGCAAAAAGACTTTGACAGATTTTTCGCATTATTTAAAATGAAACTTTAAGCACTAACGTGCGGAAATTTTTTCAAAAATGATTTGCTTTACTATCCGTGGATTTAAACTCAAGAGCCACGGCCATATGCAGAGATTTTTTAAGGGTGTCGTGATAACCTACAAAGAAACCTACAAGAATAATTTTTTTCTATCACTTTCTCAAAATCTGCAGTAGAGTTATTAACTTCTAGAAGTGTTTAGGGAAGTAGAGTTCAAAGAAACGTAGTGTTCAAAAAAAAAGAGGAGGTTTTTGGAGGTTTTTCGTGTGAACGCATATTTGGTAGATAGAGCAGAGACTGGAAAATTTCTTATATTTGCTACATATTTTCAGTTCGAGGCATGGAAATTGGGCCCGCATAGCAAGATTTTGGCCAAAAGTCCCCCAGAAGAAAGTCAAAATTTGGACAAAATGACAATTTAATATGATTTTACACATATTAAGGTACCTATGCAAAAAAAAAATGTTAAATTTTAATTAGTAGTTTTTAAGTAATTAGCCATCAAAGTTGACATTTTGTATTTAGTTTAAGTTAAAAAACTTTAGCGATAATTTACAGAAAAAAAAAAAATTAATTTACCATGATACATGTAGCTAAGAAATCTTTATTCACTTTATTATTTATTTATAGAAAAAATAAGAAAAAATAAAACTGAACTTAAAAACTTTTTGGTTTTAAATATATTCGAGTAGTTATAAAGATTTTGTTGGTTTTTTTATCAATTGGCTAAGTTGCTTTAAGGGTACATCAGTGTAATCAGTTGAATTTCAAAAATTGACCCTCAGGAAATTTTACTATTTGAATTTCTTAGCTGCTTATGCTTTAATAACCATTTTTTCAAAAGTTGTACTAAAATGTAAAAATATGTACAATTTGAAAATTTTATAGCTTACTTACAACGATGCAAATCAAAATATGTAAAAATTATCAATTTTGACGAAAAAACGTAAAAGTTTAAATAGGGATTTTTGAAATTTGTTTTTCGGAAATTAAAAAAGCATGCCAAAAAAATAGCTTTTAAAAACCATATTGATTGGTGGTGTCGTCTTTTTGTAATTGGCTTGGAAAGCTGAAACTGTTTGGGGCTATAGCTCAAAAACCATTCAATATTTTGGGTATAAGCTATTTTTTCAATGTATATGGAGCTCATATCTACCTCTGTGTGAAAAATGGTCGAATTCCCATTAACAGTTTTTTTTTTAATAAAGTTAAACATTTTTTAAGGGATTTTTTTTAATTTTTTTTCAATTTTGGTCTAGATTATCTATATCGTAAAAAAATCTGAGGAGGCTCAAACTTCCTAGAAATATAGTTCAATCCTTTCCGAACACGTGTGTAAAATTTCATCACTCTAAAAAAATTATTATGGAAATGACAGATTTTTGGCCAAAATATGACAATCTGGGCCCACAGTGCCATGGTACGAATTTTCGACATTTTTATGAAAACTTTGATATGACTTTTTAATGCTTCTTTTTGATACAATGCGTTATTTCTCAATTTCTAAATATTGATTAAGAGAGAATCCTCGTAAAGCAGACTTACTGAGTGTGACGCTCTTGGCAGAAGCAAATACTACTTCGATGCACGACGTCACCAGTCTAGAACCATTCTAGTCCCTGATAATGCAGTTTTATCGGGAATTCGTCCAGCTGCGAGGCTCCGGCGCATAAGATTCTAAGGATCGCAGTGCAGTTTTACCAATATTATTATTATTATTATTTATTTGGATTGCAACATTTTTCGTGACAAAATTCTTATTTAACTTTCAAAATTAAAAAGTGCGCTATAGTCAACACTGAGCTTTATTTTCTCTCGCTATCCTGGCCACTCGATCTCTAAACGGGCCACAATAAGTATACATGTATTTTTTATAAATTTTTTATAAATATTTATTCTCGCACATATTTTTCGCTTAAAAAATTTAGTTGATTAAACAGATTAGTTTTGCGCCGATAAAATTAAACAGCTCTTCATATTTTTCCAAAAAAATATGGGGCAACACTGTTTTGACTGTTTTTGTTGATTGAGACTATTTTGTTTTTGTATATGAAGTTCGATGTTGTTCGAATTCCTTTTGGACTTCTGCGTTGAGGCACAAAACATAGATTAAGTTTAAATTTAAGTTTGTTCATTTTTTTTAAAAATATTATAGGGCACTTGGGTATTGGTATGTTGAGAAAAGATTGATGATTTGCCAGAAGGCTGATTTGAGTGATGTTTGGTTTCACGTATAATTTCGTAAGTTACTACTTTTCGAATGAATAAAGAAAAATTAAAATTCAAGTCCAAAAATTCCTATTTATACACCTTTTACTTTCTAAATATTAAAAGGAAAATATCGTTTATTTTTATAAGAGTTGAACGAAACTTGGTCAAAGAAAAATGCATTTTTAGGAAAATTTTGTTCGTTCTTTTGACAAAATTATTTTGGTTCGGTAACACTTGCTGCACTCGAAATGTTAAATAACGTTTATTATTATATATTTATATAAGCAACAAAATGTTTAAAAATGAAACAATGCCATTCTATCCAGGTAGAGTATAAAAATGTGAGAGTTAAGATAGAAAAAGCGGCAAAAATTTAGCTATAATTCAAAAACAGCGCTCAAACACACACACACATATGCAAAAGCAAGCGGCGTTCATTAGCACAAAACCCAAACATTAATTTCATAAGTGTGTGTGTGTGTACCCACGAGAGTTTGAGTGTGTGTGCGCGTGTGTGAGTATCTATGTGTAATAATCTTGTGGGAGTACTGCATATATGTGTCACTGTGTGCTCCACATAAAGTGTAAGCCATGTTTTTACAACAATGTGTCGCGCTCTCTGTGTGAGTTACTTTATGGAGCAGCAGCGAAGTTCCAAAAAAAAAGTGCAAGCGTTGCCCTGTTTTCAATGGCAGACAGAAGGAGCAGGGACCAGCTCTAGCTTCAGCATCCCCATCAGCTTCGGCACAAGCCAAGCCAAGGAGCGAGGCCAATTTCAGTTTTGGTGATAAATTTCGCATAATAAAGAAGACATTAAGCAAACGTTAGCAACAACGATGGCGACACCGCCAACAACAACAATTGCGACAATAACAATATGGGGCCTGGATACCCCGACCGCATATTATTCACCTTGTAGCTCAGCGTTTACGCTATGGATAGAGCTATATGTATATTGTACATGCATACGGGGTGATTCTTTTACATATCGAACAGCATTTTTTTCCAGTTTTTTTCGTAATTGCATGGAAATCTTAAAAATTAATTTAAAGCGTTTTTTATATATTATTAATAAATAAAAATAAATTTTGTTTAATAATAGACTTAAAATAATTTTTCCTATAATACTATACCTCACTATGTTCCAGTTGAAAAGATTATTTATCTAACTCTGTAATTTTAAATGGCTAGCTTTAAGCAAAACTTAAAAATTATAAAAAATAAAGCAAACTAACTAACTAACTAATCAAATGTAAAACGATATTTCAGCCAATTTTTATTTTGAAATTTGAATAAAACGGAGCTAGATTGGCCATTTCTCCCACTGTGCAGTGCTGCCAATGCTTTATGCTCGACTAATAACGTGAGCAACAAGAAGAACTACATTATACTGAAAGAGTAGCAAATATGATCACTCTAGTATCATAATGGCTTTTTACAAAACTTTCTGGGCAAGAATGCCCTACTTTGCGTATTTTAAGGTCTGGATCGGGCATAAATGCCCATTTTTTGTAGTGTAAATTGTTTTTGGGCACTTTGCCCTTTTACCATTTAGCATTTATGTCAGACAAAGTGAAGACCCCACCAAATGTATTTTCAATAAAAATGCATCGGTTCACTATTTTCACCAAAAAATATATAATAATAGGCATAAATGCCCATTTTTTGTAGTGTAAATTGTTTTTGGGCACTTTGCCCTTTTACCATTTAGCATTTATGTCAGACAAAGTGAAGACCACACCAAATGTATTTTCAATAAAAATGCATCGGTTTACTATTTTCACCAAAAAATACAAAAAATTAAGTAGAATATATTTAATAATTTTTTAATTTTGTTACTTTTTTTAAGTGACAAATTCTTTACTAGAAAATTTACCTAATTGTTTACTTACTTAATTTTGCAGCTATTAATATGTATTTATGAGTATCTGTTATCGATAAGCCACAACATTTTTTATTCAAAATCTCAAAACACGTGTGTTCTATAATAATTTCCTAAGATTTTAAATAAAATTAAAAAAAATTATTTTTTCGTTCGATTTGTAAAAGAATCGCCCATTTATATATGAGCGTATATATTTGTATGGGTGCGAGTGTAGTGTCAACGTTAAATATTAAGCTGCAACAGCGCGCAAGGTTTTTCTTTTTTTTTCTTCTTGCTACTAGCCATGTTGCAGACTAATTGCTGATGATTATTAAAAGTTGCAACCAAATAAAGTGACAGAACACAGCAAGAGATACAATAAATAAAAATGTATCGTAATAGTCTGAGTTTATGCGAGAAATATAACTGCAATTTTTAACTCGAGATTAAGTCTGTGGAGGAAGCACATTCGGAAGCATATTCGTTAAAAAAGTGAATGCTCGAAATCTGGGAAAAAATTTGTATGCGGCTGTGTTGTCGTCGTACTTAAAAGAGTTTAGTCGACTCAGACGTAGCCCATACCTGCCATGAAACTTCCAAGTGAAGCTCTTGTTTGGCTGCTCTTCTCTCTGCCTGATGTAAGGATAGGGTTAGCTGACCCTATCTCAGTTTGGCGAAGGGTTAGATGCTCAATTTTCCATCTGTATAACGATAGTGTGCTAATATGTGCAGCCAAGTCACCTCTAAACTCAAAACCGGTCTGGGATCCCAATTAAAATTTAGCAAATACAGCCCCGAATAGGGGTTCACTTAGAGTAAACGACTCCCTTGACTTTTATTTGGCTGCAGACTGTGAAAACTAGACAGTTGATTGACATTAACTGCCATGCGGTTAGGCTCGCAAATGGGTGCGTATTTGTTGCTAGGGGAAGACCCCAGTAAACGAGGGGCTAGTTACGATTCGCTTCAAGGCTTAAATTTTCAACATTAGCCTATTTTAAGAACATACCACGACGGTGGATGATGCAAACAAAGATGCGTTCTACGCCAGACTCGAGACTGAGTTTTAGGCATGGATCCAGGCGTGCTCCTGAGTTTCTGAACCGGGCAATTCAGTATGCACAAAAGAAAGTTTTTCATCCATCTTCATAATGCAGAGAAGTAGTTAGTTGGTAGATGGGTACACCGCCGCTAATGCACAGTTAGACGATTAGGTTTGATTTTAGATGCTTTCATTAGCTCATTACACATGAACAGCTGTGCAATTGTGGTAAAAATAGGAATTATTCCCAGAACAGTTACTAGAAATCCAATTTTTCACGCCTGGATTAGGTTTTTGAATTGAGTTTTTTCGTATAGAATTTCAATAAAAAAATAGGAAAAGAAATGTATTTGTTGTTAGGCATTCCTATGTCTGGTAGTACCAACATCGGAAAGACATGAAGATGATTTTTCGAACTGCTTAATCTGTCTTCAACCGGAGTAGGCCAACTTTTAACATAAAGATTCGTGATCAGCGACCCCGAAAACCAATATTTGCATACTCAACTTTTGTTCTAATCACAAAAATGATTTTTTCTGTTCTCGGCGGCCATCTTTGATTCGCCATTTTGAAATTTTTAAAAACTAATAAAGTACTTAACTAACTCAAAAGTATCTGAATAGCATATAACAGGGGTTGCAATAATGTTTTTCTGGAATTACTTTGCTTTGACGGCCATTGTAGCTCCGCCATTTTGAAATATCAAAAATCTACAAAAAGTCAACAAAAATGTAGACGAAAAGACGAAAATTTTAATAATGATCGAATCATTACGGCCTAAGGAGTAGCAAGTTGATGAGACATTCTCACTTCACCAAGTCCTGAAAGCCTTCCTGTGAAGTAGATCTTTGATCGTATAAAGGGAGATGTTATTGAAGATTCGTCAACAAGGAGCTTTGCTGGCTTGATTGTGTTTTGCTTATGAGAACAGAAGGTCCAGATTCACAGTGTTTAATACGGCTATTTCGGGCTGTCTGTGGATAATAGAGTTTACGGGAGGGATGACCACAGGGCCGCCGAGAGAAAAGCAGCTACCTGCTGGTGACTATCGACGGTACTCTATCTCTCTTGGGGAACTCTCCGTTACCACTCTCTTGTCGACAGGTCTGGATGCTCTACATTAGTCTGTGCCACGATAATTCATTATAATCGCCAATTAATAAGAAAAAGATGAAAGTCAGGGAGCATGAATACATTAAAACAAAAAAATGGGTGCTACAAATTTTATATTCTCGAAATTTCGTATTCTGTATAGACTAAAATTTAATAGTTTCTTACGTTTTAAAAGAAGTCCCATAAATCATGGTACAAGATTAAAAATATAAAAAAAATATATGGGTCATTCTCTTTAAAACCAGCCACCTCCACCTCACACTTCAATTATTGAGATAAATCAACGTTTTTGGGCTTAGAATTTAGATTTTACACTACGGCGGCCATCTTAGGTCCACCATTTTGTAATTTTGAAATTCTAACTCCAGATTTGCGATGAGCGTCCCCGTATTTGCATACCCAACTCGAACATTAAACAAAAATTGAAAAACACATCTTACGTCCGCCATTTTAAAATTTTAAAAAACTAATTGACAGAGAACAGCTGTCATAAACAGCTCGACTGATACATTTCATACATTTTCTATCGGAAATTTTGGTTTTTTGTCTTTTGTAGGTCAAATATATATTATTAGGTGCGCAGCTAAGTTCTCGCTGTTTTTTTTTTATGAAAATGTAACTTTATTAAAAAAAAAAATGGTTACCAATCATTTAAAGTATTGCCCATCGCTAGCTACAACTTTTTCCCATCTTTCTGGCAGAGCTCGAATACCTTGACGGTAGAAGCGTTCGTCTTTTGAGGCTATCCACAAATCAAGCCAATTTGTGATGTCTTCATATGAGAGCAACTGCTGATCAGCCAGACCATGTGCCATCGATCGGAAGAAGTAATAATCGGACGGCGCAATATCTGGGGAATATGGCGGGTGGGGCAGGACTTCCCATTTGAGCGTTCCTAAGTAGGTTTTAACAGGCTTGGCAACGTGAGGCCGAGCCTTGTCATGCAGTAGCATCGCTAGCCTCGTGCCTCTGCTCATTTTGTTTATTTCGCAGTGCTCGGCTCAATCGCATCAATTGAGTTCGATACCGTTTCCCAGTGATGGTTTCGCTCGGTTTCAACAGCTCATAATAAATAACACCGAACTGGTCCCACCAAATACACAGCAGAAGCTTCGCAGCGTGAATATTCGGCCGAGCCGACGACGAGAAAGCATGACCGGGTAGTCCCCAAGATTTTTTCCTCTTTGGGTTGCTGTAATGAATCCATTTTTCATCACCCGTCACGATGCGATGAAGAAAACCCTTCCTTCTTTGCCGTTTTCTTCGAACGGAACAAGAAAATCAACACTTCCCGCAAATGACGATTTTTTGGCACAAAATTAGACATTTTCACGCAACCAAAAGAATATAATGCAAAAAGAAATTCACTAATATTTCATAGCGGTTTGTTTACCATATGTCTAAGCTTGGTTCATGACGTTTTGGTTATGTCAAAATCCAGCTCCTACTGCTAAAGCCATCTATTGACAAACAGCGAGAACTTAGTTGCGCACCTAATATTTTAAAGACCTCGACAGGTACCATCTGTTTTTCAACATAAGAATTGAAAAGAACTAGACATAGTATGTCTTAAAGGCTTATAAAAATAGAAATTCTGAAAAAGAAACATCGAATAGATTTTGTAATTTTATTTTTTTATTTTATTTTATTTTATTTTAGAGGGGGTACAACAAAGTACTGTTGGCTTTAAGTTATAAGAAATGAAATATTGAAAAATAGAACGAGGAAAAAAAATAGATTTGAACTACTCGGCATCACTAGCCCGGTGGGTGAACTTTTTAGCGATATGCACCGACTCACATCAAAATCTGGCCAGAGACTTGGATTTACAATAATCAAGTGAAAAAAGGAAGTTCAAAGAAAAATTAAACATTACATGTATAAACCTTTGCTCCCCCGCGGAGCCATAGGACCATGTATATATAAAAAAAAAAGCCAAAAGAGCATCAATGACCAAACAGGTGCCTCATAATGCAGGATTGGTCAAGGATGCTCGAAGAGGCAAGTCAAGATGACTTAGTATAGAAGACGTGATAGAAGGAATAGACCGTTCAAAAGAGAGGAAATTAAAAAGGCTATTATAATTAGAGCATAATATGCAAGCAATACCTAAAAGGTGCGCGAAATAAGTAAGTGGTACACCTTATTTTGTTTTGTAGCCAAGTAGAAATAAATTATTTATGTTCAAATTAATTTTTTATTTAAACTTCTTAAAAAAAAAAATTTGAAAATCCTTTCATAGGAATTTATAAAAATTAAATAAAAATCCTTCAGAGCGAAATAAGTAAGTGGTACACTTCAATGTTTTATGCTTTTACTAAAAATAACTTAACTTAAATTGAAAATTGTGTCACAAAAACTGTTAAATATGGCCTCCTTTGTTATTAAGGACTTTTAAAATCCGGTTTGGCATTGAGATTATTAAATTTTGAAGCTGGGATTTGTCTATCTTGGCCCATTCAGTCATTATAGAGTCTTTTAAATCCTTCAGGGTATTAAATTGCCTCCCATTTCTGTACACCCTTTGGGAAAGTATGACCCAAAGGTTTTCAATCGGATTAAGATCCGGACTTTTTGCTGGCCACGACAATATTGGTATGTTTCGAGTGTTAAAAAACTCTTTGGTCTCACGGGAAACATGGATTGGTGCGTTATCCTGTTGAAAAACCCAGGAGTCACCAAAATTTTGCTCACCAAATTCTATAAGAACATCGTCTAGTAGATTAATATAGTCCTTAGAGTTCATTTAACTGGTCACAAAGCATATTGGACTCTTTTTAACAAAGCCAAAAGCAGCCCATACCATCAGTGACCCTCCTTGAAAATTCCGAGATACCTTTACTTGTTTTTCTGTTATTATGTCACGATAATAATACAAGTAACTATCAGGAGGACCATCAAGATTCAATTTTTTTTCGTCACTTAAAATGATATTTTGCCAATCTATGTCCCAAAATTTGTGCTGCCTTATGGCGTGGAAGAAGCTGACATTTGCGAAGTTTTTTTATATATGAGACGAATTCATTGGCCTTCAAAATTTGTTGCACACGTCTCTTTGAAATAGGAAGATCCAATTCTGAACAAATTTGGGATGAACTTTTGTTGTCCTTGATCGCTAGATTTTTAATTCTCCTTTTATCACGATTGTCTACTAGGGGCGGACGACCAGAACGACCATTCCGTCCATGATTTTCGGGATCATTTAGAAACTTTTGTATAGTAGTCTTGCTCCTTTGTATTTTACAAGCAATTTTACGTACGGACATACCCATTTCATTGTACACGGATATTGTTATCCGCTCCACATTTTTATAATACATATAACGCTTTAAGAAACAATTTTTTTTTTTTTAAATTTCTTCAAAACTTATTTGTTATTAATAAATTAACGAAAAAAACTGCTAACTGCGCAATCTAAATTATGCGTATCACTGCAACACGTGTTTGTTGTCGCAAAAACTAAACTGTACCACTTACTTATTTCGCTCTACAAGCCAATGTGTTGAAGCTTTTAACAAAAGTAACGCGACATAAAAGCTCACAGAGCATTAAGTTCTTGATCAATGTTAGGCTAAAGAAAGCTTTGAAAAATAAGTGAAAGTTGGACATCATAGGATGTATAGAAAAGCTTTAACAGGCCCTAAAGAAAGTGTACCACTTACTTATTTCGCGCACCTTACTAGGGGTCAGTATGCCAGCAATCATTTTGTAACTTTACTGTACTTTAACGCACTATTTGGTGCTCAAATTTACAGTACAGTACTTCGATGTAAGCCAAAGAGAAAAGAGAGCACAATGTTTTTGGTGTACTGTGTACACTGTACACATACTAAATTAGATGTGAGTAAGCCATTTGGCAAAGAGAGTAATTATGCTATCTCACTCATACTAGCGGCATTTACTATGTTATTACTGTAGATCAGTGGTCGGCACAAAATACACTCACAATTTTTTTTTTGCGTATGTATTGAAGTTTTCTCTGCCGCAGTGACGTATTGCGACGCTGACGTTGGTAAGCAACAAACACGAAGTTGATGGTGCGTAGCTTCGGCTATTGTTGCTCTGCTTTACTGCCACTGCAGCAGAGAAAACAATATCAGAGCAACAAGAGCCGAAGCCACGCACCATCAACTTCGTGTCTGTTGCTTACCAACGTCAGCGTCGCAGTAAGTCACTACGGCAGAGAAAATTTCAATACAAAAAGCACGCACACATGCATGCATTTTGTGTATAACACATGACGTGTGTCGACGTCGCTAATCCCTATGCTCGCGTGCATAGGCCGTGCCGACCACTGCTGTAGATGGTAACTCCGTTTCCTTCGTTGGACTCGCACCTTAAGAATTTCTATTTTACTCTCTGACCCTTATTAAGTGTAAGGCTTTATTTGGTCCGCATGAATGGGTATTAATACAAACATTGAACAAAAACAGCATTAAAAATAAAAATAATAAATTTGAAAATCGATTGTTTAGTATTGTGGCTCCCGCATTTAAAAGAGTATATTGCGATTATATCTTATATTTATGGCCCGTTTATAATGATGTTTGATATCAATCGAAAGATTTTTTTATTTTTACGGTATCTTGCCCGTACAAACTAAAGCTGTTGCTTTGAAATATTAGAAAATTAAATTTGCAATTATTTGGAGGAGGAGGGGGGCGTGGTTCCACCTGTCTTGTCACATAAATAGTTTAAATATTAAGTTTGGTTAATCTATCTCTTAGTCCCCAAGACGCAGGTGTTCATACAGATGGACAGTCTGACCGACATAGTAGATACATTTTTTGTCTGCGTCGGGTAACTTTGGATGGTCTCCTATGTCTCACTCTCTATGCTACATACATTTCAACAAAAAGTCTCTCAGAGCAAATTAAAAGTCGATATGTTTTCAATCATCGTTAGCAACCTCATAAGCATTTGCATTTTGATTACATTTTAATTGAGATGAAATAAAGATAGTAAAAGTATTGTAATTATTCATATTAAACAAGAACAAAAATGTGCTTTAACTTTGTTATTTATTTCATTTACTGCGGTTAATGTTTTAAATCGATTATTTATTATTATTTATTTGTTCTTGTTGTTTGCTTTTACTGTGCATATTTGAATATATATGTGTGCAATTATGTTACTTTGGTCATTGAACCAAACTGGGGAAAAACAATCACATACACAGTGTTCAAAATCCATAAATAGGCAAATCAAATTTAAATGTGACGAAAAGTAAATGCCATTTAATATTTATGCAAATTGATTTTTGATTATAATATTTATTGGGTCTCTTTTCCTAGGTCGTGCTTTAACAGAAACAAAACGCACAGCAGCATATTACAAAATAAAATAATAAACAAAAATTAAATGTAAATTTTTCACTCATGAGAAAGTTTAATTTATGAGGAACATCTGCAACCGAAATGAGAATTTTTTTTTCTATTTTTTTTTGTTACAAATGTGAATATTTTATTAAACGATAATATCAAATTTGTTTACTACTATAAAGAGAAGGCAGCTTAAACAAATTATAAGTTGGAGAATTACAAAAATTTGGAAAAAAAAGTTTTTAAAAATTAAAAAAAGACAAAAGAAATGTACCATACATAAATGTGTACATATATAGATGCTAATATAGTCAACCTTTTTTTTTTTGGTAGATAAAATTTTAATGTTTAGGAATGTTACGAAATTGTCTAAAATTCTTTGGATTTTTCCAGGGTTTACAACTCTAATAAAAGGTAATTAAATATTTGAATTATGTCTATATATATTTATTTTCTATATAATTTAGAGCTTTAAGAATTCTTCTTTAAGTAAGTTCAAAAATTTTTAAAAACAATATAATTCCAAAAATAATAACCATTCCTGAACTAAAAAAATATGTAATATGACGAAAAATTTTAATGCCATGACCAACAAAATTTTCAAATTAAGAGCAAAAACTTTCAAAAATAGACTGAAAATTCTAAAAAAAAAACAAAAAATTCTTAAAATAAGAATAAAAATTAAAGTAATGATTGATGCATACTTGCTTTGAATATTTTAAGTAAGATCAAACAATTTTTTTGGAGTATTATTAGAAATGGGTGTAAATATGTACTGCGACCCAAGTAGATCTATTATACCCCCTTCATGGCTCACAGCTCTCCCAAAAGCCCAATGGCCAGCTTATATTCCAGTATTTTGTTTGGACTTACGGTAACAACGATCTCCGGTGAGAGAACGTACTTGGAGTAAGATTTTTATAAATTTTTCTTAAAAATAAGATTAACATAAAAGTAAGTATAATATTAAATCAAATTTACTTGCTTGAAATCATGGTTGAGAAAAAATTATAAAAAACCTATTTGAACTGTTTTTAAGTAAAAAAAGATTATCAAACTTTAAAGAAGTTAAAAAATTCTAAAAGCAGGACCAATAATTCTCATTAATTAAAAAGTAAACTTCTTAAAAGACATTCTCAAATTATAAAAAAGGAAAAAAATAAATTATGTTGAAATTTTTAGAATTAAAAAATTTTTTTTTCCTGAATTTATTTTTTTAAATGAAGTTAAAAAATTCCTTAAATAATATTGAGTGCATTATTAAATTCTAGAAGTCTAGAAGTCAACTCTGGGGTGACTCCTCTTTGTTACATAAATTTTTACGAACTAAATATACTCCTTCACTTAAGACTGAAGCGCTTAAAAAGATCCATCGAAATTAGCCATTTTACCAATATACCAGATTAGTCTACTTTTTCTTCTTCTTCTTTAGTAGTTATATTTTCTGTTTTTTTTATTGTGTATAAGAAGCAATAACTTGTAAGTATAAACCTTTTTTGCTTTTTAATTGTATTTTTTCACACTAAGTAGCTTTTAACTTTTTTGTCTCAAGTCATAAAATATATTTTTATTAAAATCCAAATCGAGCCGAGCTGTATTTTCAAAAAATAAACAGACTTAAGTTTTAGAGATGGCTAGAGCAGTACTACATCGCCTGAAGACAGAGTGTTAACAGCTTTCACTTTATTAATCCCGGAGGCATATTCGCTGGACCAATCAGTGAAGATGATTACTTTACATGAGAGGCACTCTTTACTGGATCTGAGATACTTGCTTTCCAGCGCAACTCATTTTTCCAACCGACTATCCAATGAATCCACCGAAGATGAAATTCACATATGAAGTTTTTTATCCAAACATCTTTCCAGCGATGAAGCCTTGGAATATGAACTGTTATCCGAACGTTGGACACTTATTGCAAGCATTCAAAAAATACTCCTTACTATGATAAGCACGTTAGTGTCTTCTTATGGTGCATAATTCTTGTTATTTCGTACAAGATACCAGTCTCCTTTAAACTTAGTCTTGTAAAAATAAACTAAGCTTCAAAAAAAAAAAAAAATATAAAAATGTTGACCAAATTATTTAATGTTTATTATTATAGGAAATAAAACAAATTATTATTGTTGTAAAAATTAAAAAAAAAAGAAAGAGCGTAGCAAAAAGCAGGTTTATGCTTTTATGTAAGTTCATCTGTTCTCTCATAACTTTTAAATCGCTTATCAAAATTTAGCAAATGAGTTATCGTTGAAAGCGTTTTGATTGTCCGCTGGTTATAGACTATGTGACGTCACGATGAATATAGCGCCCACAAGAAGACATGATTTCATGAAAAACAAAATTTTTGTTGACGTAGTTTTGCTTTTCAAATGAAATTGTTTTAAAAAATTAAAAATAAGAGCGAAACAAAAAAGAGTGTTATGTGTTTGAGCTGCATGTGACGTCACATTAAATTGAGAAAAAAAAGCATACGCAGCGTTGCATATCAAATGAAACAGTTTCGAAAACATCTATATTGTTGGCAGTTGCTCGTGGCTTTGCTCTGAGAAATTGAATCAAAATAATCTAGTATTTTTTGTCAAATCATAAAATTCACCTAGATTTAACGTTTTTAGCTATGTTGATGAAGAATAAATATTTTACAAAACTTAAGCCCAAAAATAAATTAGATAAACAAAAATAAGTTCCAGAAAACTAAAACGGGGCACGTTCTGAAAAGCTCAGTACAAAAAAATATTCGCATCAGAAATTCTTATGTACAAGTTATTAATGTTCATAGTTTATTAAACAAACTACTTATTCGAATATTTTTTTAATATATTCAATACAAAACGATTTATACTTATTTATAGTGATTCCAGTCAAGTAACAACTAGATAAGTGTTTAAAATTATTTTCTTGTTTATTGAATTAAATGTAGGGGAAAGGCTTGTAAGTTGACACAGCTTGTAAGTTGGCACACCTGGTCGATTTTGATGTTCCAGCAATGAAACTACCAAAATTCCAACTGTCTTCGATGACAAATACGCCGTAAACAGTTTCGATGCGTTTTTGATGCCAAAAGACTCAAAAACGCAGTGTGTGTGTGACAAAATATAAAAATTATTTTTAAAGAAATCGGAAAATAAAAAACATTATTTTTGACTGCGCTCAAAAAGTGATCAAATCAAAATAAAAAATCAAGGAAAATATATGTGCTGGAAATTAAATTCAATGAACTTTCATAACCAAAAAAAGGTTTTCGGACATACAGTGAATAGACAAATTTTTTTCAATGCCTTCCAAAATGGCTTCGAAAATGTAAGTTGTCACACCTTTTGGCTTGTAAGTTGTCACACATCTAATTTCATTTTTTTACATTGCTGTGTTATTTTTATGACTGTCTGGAATTGAAACTAATTTGAATTGTTTTTAGTGCATTTTTCTGCCAACTTGGGATATATTTTTTCAATATTTTCCGTAACAATTCCTTTTTACTATGTCGACCAAGAAAAACAGATCACAAAAAACCACAATTTTGACTTCTCCGGAAAATTAAATTTTTCTGTTTTTTTTTTAAATTCAATTTAATGCTCAGTTAAATTTAAAATCAATAAATTTTCATAAATTTTAGCAATCATGCGTTTTTATTTCAGTTTTCTCAAATTTTCAGCGATTTTTGCAGGTGTGCCAACTTACAAGCCTTTTTTTTTTGGTGGTCGCTTTCAAGCTCTTTTGAAAATTGTCTGTAAAATGCTTATTTTTATAAATTTTAAATGATTTGCTTATAGTTGATTATAGCTCTTTCTTTTCTCTTTTTAATGTCGAGATATGTATAGCTAAAAAAGCTATGGCGTCTCAACCTACAAGCCTTTCCCCTATAAATATATAGATGTTTTATGTTTAACTATCAGGACTGTATTTCTGTGATCTTGAGTTCCTCAGTTTTATTTTTGCTAAAAATATGGCGCTTATTAGAAATAGAACTAAGGTTCATTATACTGATCAAAGCCAACTTTGTACATAATTTGCTTTTGGGGACCAAAAGTATGCATTCAACATAAAGTTATTTCGAAATCCGCCTAATAAACTAACAAAATATTTTGTGCTGGCAATTTTCTGTACACACACATATGTACATGTATATATGTGCAATTATTACATATGGAACAATAAACAAAAGCGCCAAGCAACCAAAATTAAGCCATAAGAGCTACATATAAAAAATATAAATAATATGCTAAACAAAATGCAACATGGCGAAAACATAAAAAGATAAAAATAAAAAAACAATTTTGCTTCGTTAAGTTTTTTAGCATGCGCAATAAAAAAAATGTGATACAGTCGAGACGCAGCTCGACTTTGGGTTACCCTGTATCGTATAACTTTTTTTGTTTTGTTTTTTAGTATCCTTCACAAGGGAACTAGGGGAGCAAACATCTGTATTTATTCAGATAGCCAAGCTGCTATTAGGGCATTATCATCATGGAGCATCTCCTCCAGGATGGTTAAAGAATGCCATAATTACCTCCAACTCCTGTCCCCCCGGTACAAAGTCGTGCTATGTTGGGTACCTGGACACTCAGGAGTGGATGGTAACACGATCGCTGACGATCTATCATGACAGGGTGCCTCCACCCTGACTACATCTCCTGCGCCCTTCTGTGGTATTGGTTGGTTCACAATTAAGACTATGGTAGACAAATGGGCTGTAGGAGAACATAGGAGATACTGGTTCTCCTTACCGAGGCTGCGTCAAGCAAAAGCGCTTGTCAAACCTCTGGATATGATCAAGACAAAAGGTTTTGGCAGAGCGGACTTAAAACTCCTGGTAGCTTACCTATCTGGCCACCACACTGTTAGATACCATCTACAAAAATTGGCCTAAGGACGAAAAAAACCACCAGAAATATTCTCTGTGACTGCCCAGCGCTGGTATGGGACAGAGCCTGTCACATGGGAAAGGAACGGATAAGTCCCTTCCATTTTAGGCCAATACCAACAAAAGACTATTGCTATTCATGCGAAAAGCGGAAAGTCTTTTGCCGTAATTTATGGGTATGGTACAAAAGATCTTCTGGTCGCAGTGCCCCACCTCTTTGTGAGGAACCCATACGAGGAAAAAAAAAGAAACATTTGTAAAATGAGCCTAAAAGTTTATTATCAGCCGTGCTCCGGAAAACGAAAAATACAAATCAACAATTTTATTCGAATTAGTTTATACGTGCTGCGGAAAACGAATTTTTTTGTCGATAACTTCCCTTTTTATTTTCGATACATATGTAAATTTCCCTAATTTTTTCGATAAATTGTTGTGCGCGAAATTATTTTTGTTTGATACAAAACAACTTTAGCAACAATGTTTGATTATTGAAATTAAACACGACTTAGCTATTTTTGTTATAAGGGAAATTTTCTTTGTATAACGCGGAAACCCTGTCGTACTTATCGTCATGTGTTCGTGTATGATATGTGCACATATACGATCATACAAAAAAAAAATTCGTTTCGGCTGTGCATGCTATTTTTTGGGTTGAGTCAGAAAAAAAATAATTAAAAATAAGTTGGCATAAATATAATCAAAGAATATCCAAGAATATTTAAAAAATTATTTCAGTATATAATGTGTACCTTTTTAAACCTATTTTGCCGATCCGTTTAAATTCCTCTAGCAACAAAACATTCGTTTTCAAACCACATGAAAAATTCGATTTGGTGGAATTGGGAGCACCAAACATTCGTTTTCCAAACGAATGCGAATAAATTGTTTGGATTCTTTTTCCGGAGCACGGCTGTACATTTTTTTGACGCCTTCTGGAAAAAAATAATTTTCATAATTAAAAAAAAAAAAGTATAATAATTTTTTTTAAATTGTTTCACCAAATCAATTTAATTCATATTTACACAATTTAAGAAAGGGACTAAAAGTCGTGTTTAATCAAAAAATAGGTGGTTGACATATTCAAGAAACATACTTTAAAAAATATATTTTTTTGATAAGAAATAATAACAAGACTATGTGATGGTTAAAAAGAAAACCTTTACTTTATCAATTCCATTTATTAAAAATACTTAAAAAATATTAGTGCCTATTAGCACAATAGTCACAATGAAAAAACGTATTTTATTTTTAATTAAGCCGTAAGCTTTAATTTTAAAACTGCAATTATCAGTAACTTTTTCTTACATATTAATCGATTTTCATAGTTACCTTTTAGATATTTTTTAGATATTTGTATAATATCTTATAATTTAAAGTTTATGCCAACAAATTTGTGAGAAAAATAAAAACCTATAACACCCTTTAGAGTATAGGGTATAAAACAAAAACAACATGAGCAACGACAGTGGCAACAAAGTGTTAATGTGTGCACAGACACACAGACACACACACACACATAGATGCAGTTAGACAGACGGACAAAGAGACAGACGCTTGTAAAAATGCAACCGCACAAAATGTGCAAGCTAAAAGAGCGAAAGGGAGAGACAGCATGCAAAACGATGGCGTACAGACAAGTGGCAAAAATGCACACATACAAAATGAGACACACACACACACACACAAAAAGGTACACATACATATGCGTGGATTTGAGAATGGCGTCGCTGTTGTCGACTTTATTCAAAACGCATATAAAATAAAAATACAAACTAAGAACTGCGAATAATAACAAAATTTGCTTTTAGGATTTTAAATATAGTGCAAAAAATTTAACTTTTTTGGACTTTAATTTAATAAATAGTAAAATTAAGGATATATTGAAAGAGCCTTTAAATTACTAGAGATCAGCTTTCTAAATCAAAATTGAATTGAAGAAACAGCCTGTAGTAAATGTCAAAGACCTCTTTAATGAATTTAGCTCTTTGTCTTTATATTTATAGAAAAATGAAATACATATTTTTTTTTTCAAATTTTTTAAGAGTATAACCCATAATTTGTTTAGTACTATTTTAATGATTTTTACAAAAAGGTACAGCTAAAGAGTATTATGCTGCATGTCTTCTGTTACTGCCCCTATTAATTTGGGCATCTAATTTTTAATAACAACGGTCATAATAACCAAACTACTTTGCTGATAAAAAAACATATAAAAACATCGGTGCCCCCATTAATTTGGGTTACACTGTATTGAAGAAGAAATTCTTAAGAAAAGTCAGGCAGCTCCGCTTTTCATAATGTGAAGCTTCCATTTTAACACATTTTCTCACACCTAACTACGCCGTGATTAAAATTGACATAAAAGATTTAACCTGGTAATTGGAAAAAAACTTGTTGGATTAGCTCACTGTTGTTCTTTTCGAAAAAGCTAGAGAGCCATGAGCATTTTAAAAATAAGTTCTCCAGCTTTGTCATTTTTCTGAATATATATTAAAGCCCTTGAGTAGGGGTGTAACTTTTTTTTTCCAGTATTTATACTAAAGTGCGAATGAACAGACCGTGTTGACATATTGTTCTGAATCTTGTATATTTTTAACTAGAGATTTAAAGCCATTGTTTCACTAAATAAAACTTTACTTAATTAAGACCTTATAATGTGCATTTATGCGTAAGAATACACAGCATGGAGCTGCAAAAATTATAAAAAGTCTAGCTGAAGGTACCAAAAACTACGATTTTTAAAAACTAATGATGCAGATGTAGATGCTCTCAAAATTTCAGTTTTTTTCAGCCTATACGCAGAATGCAAAAAAATTTCGCACGGAATGAAAAAACCATATAAAAAAAAAAATGTGGTACAGTCGAGGCGGTGCCCGACAGTGGAATACCCTGTACCTTTTGTCTCGCAAACAATTTTTCCTGCATATTCCTTCTACGAACTTTCCAATTGGAATTTTTTTTTTTTGGTGAAATTCGATATTTATACCTATAAGTTCCCTAAATTTTTACCGATTATGATGAAACTCGAATGTTACGTCAAAGAAGTTATTTAAAGTATATGGGGTAAGTTTCAAGTTGGTATGTTGAGGGGTGTGGGAGAAAACACGGTAAATCGATTGCGGGGGGTGGTGGGACCGCATCGATAAAATTTGGATGTGGATTTGTTCCCTAAATTTTTACCGATTATGATGAAACTCGAATGTTACGTCAAAGAAGTTATTTAAAGTATATGGGGTAAGTTTCAAGTTGGTATGTTGAGGGGTGTGGGAGAAAACACGGTAAATCGATTGCGGGGGGTGGTGGGACCGCATCGATAAAATTTGGATGTGGATTTGTTCATTAGAGCCACATGAATCAGTTTACCAAAAATTGTGATTCTAGGTCACTTGTAACCATAATTACGAGGAGTCAAATATTGATGCACTTTATGGGCAAGGGGCAGTGAAATTTGTACATTTTTGACTATAACTTTTTCTGCATTTGTCCGATTTTGTTCATTTTTTACACATAGATGCATGTATCCACAACGCATCGCTCTGTTAAATTTCAAATGAAAATATTAAACGGTGTGGCTAAAAACGGGGGAACGGGGAAAGATATTGACATGATTCAACAAACTTCATCTCCTTAGGAAATATGCGCACCAGCAGGTAAAGTTCCGTGTCTCTAGCTCTTATAGTCTCCGAGATCTAGGAGTTCATACGGACGGACGGACGGACGGACGGACGGACATGGCTCAATCGCTACCCGAGGTTATGATAAGCATTTTGGTATAAAGGACTTGGGGTCTGCCACGCCTCCTTCTGTCCGTTACATACATTGCACAAATCTAGTATACCCTTTGTACCTATAGGTACAGGGTATAAAAATCCCATTTGGGATATCCCATTATATTTTTTTGCATTCTGCGTAGACCCCTTAACGCGGCAGTATTTGGTATCTTATCCAGCTGCATGCTTTTTTTTGAAAGAAATTTCCATTTTCAGAAATCATAGCATACCTTTAAGGGCACACACATTCGTTCTGTTCATTTGCACTTTGCATTCGTTTGTTTTTTTTGTGAAGCTGTGTATTGTTAAGAAGTAATGTTTGGACAATTAAGGCATAATATTTTTTATATCATTTCTCAAAACAACTCGAAAGTTTGAATTTTTGCATATAACCTCCCACAGTTCTTAAACGCTTTGTTCGTTGACGGTCTATAACCAAAAAAAGGTCAGTTTCAAAGGGTTATCCCTTAAAAAACAATACACGTCGAAAAATTACATTTGAATCAAAAATTTAAAGTCAAGGTTCTCGATAAAAAAACCGAATTTTCCACATAATGGGAACATAGTTAGGACCAATTGTGAATTTCAGTCAAGTTAAGTTAGGTCTGTCAAACTGCTAAACGAGACCCACTAAATGCTGCCACAAGATGCAACAACAAACAATGATATACCCTTAAACACACACACACATATACACATACACACTATTCATGCACATGTATTACATGCTCGCATTTTCTTTTATTTATGTTAAAGTTTCCTCTTTTTTCCATATCTCTTTTTATTTTAATTTTTGTCACTTTTACATGTGCACAGACTTTTTGTACCCTATATCCTTAGCGTCATGGGTATTGTGGATTTGTACAACGTATGTTACAAGGGAAAGAGGCTCCTCAGTTGCTTACCTCAGTTAACGCTTGAGCTCCTATATGTCCAGCCGTCCTTATGAACACCTAGATCTTAGAGACATGAAGAGCTAGAGACACGTTTTAAAAACATAAAAATTTCCAAATTTTTGGAATAAAGTGAAGAAATGCTTGTTCAAATTTTTTTTAAGGATCTAGTCATGCCTACCTTTACGTCCATACATTGCGTATACGTTATTTTAAATAAAATTAACATAATATAGAATTTTTGTACTCTGTATCCTTAGCGTCATGGGTATTGTGGATTTGTACAACGTATGTAACAGGGGAAAGAAGTTCCTAAGTTGCTCTCCTCAGTTAGCGCTTGAGCTACTATATGTCCAGCCGTCCTTACAAACACCTAGATCTTAGAGACATTAAAAACATAAAATTGCCAAATTTTTGGAATAAAGTCAAGAAATGCTTGTTCAAGTATCTGGCCATGCCTACCTTTACCGTCCATATATTGCGTATGCGTAATTTTTCCAAAAAATTAATATGGTATAGAACAATACACATTAATAAATTAAAGTTTGATTTCTGTCATTAAAGAAGATTTAACTCGTTATTGAGAGTAGAATTATAGGTTTTTCTGTCGTACTGGTATTTAATCAACGCCTAAATTTTCGCAAGTCTGAAATGGCTTCTGGACTCGTTTTGCTATAAAGCCAATTACAGGGTGGCTTGATTGATCTCAAACTTTCCAAAAATTCAGCCCATGTATGAAGAATGGACAGAAAGTGTTACGAACATGTTTAAATATACACTTGATACATATAATATTTTGACATAATTACAAGTTGATTGAAAATTATAATAGTTTTTGAATAATATTTCTATTTCTAAGGACAAGACAAGATGAATTAACAATACAAGCATTTAAAAAATTTATCTTAATTTTTTAAATTTTCCTGTATTTTTATTTTGTATTATTTTGCGTAAAAAAGAAAAATTCTATCAGCTGGTCAATGAAATTTTGCAAGCTTTTGAAAATTTCAGGGTTGTCATTATATTACTGTAGAGCCCTGGCCGCCTCATTAATTTTTAATACAATTTTTAAATTTCACTTACTTTTTATTGTTATATAATTTAAGATTAATTTCTAAGAGTTTTTTGTTCTTAATAATTTTCCGACTTATCAACCTGTCCCTATAACCTGCCAAACCAATACTAAACCTAAGCCTGATAATCCTTCTATGTACGAATTGCCATTTGGTTGATGGCCTTTGTAATTGTTGTAATCCAGATATGTACTTTCGAAAATATAGCTAAAATTCAAATAATCCTTTAGGAAAGTTTTTACCTTTTTTTAAAAAATCTTGCGATTTAGGTGAAATTTTGTCTATTCAGATCGGTATATAAATGGATGCAATCGAGCACGACTCATTTGTTTTTTATAAATTGTATGGTACAAAAATTCTTAATTTGAGTCGAAAACTTTCAAATTTCTAGGCGAATATAATAATAATATTAGTGGGGAATGCTGCACTGCGACCCGTAGCATCTATTGTGCTCCCTTCTAGCCCTAGAGCTCCTCAACTAGTCCTATATCTGCAACAAACTTAATTATTTGAGATGGGTCTAGTCTAGTGATGTCATATATCGATACTCTATGCCCGCCGAGAAAGGATGTCCTTCTTCCGGCAAGGGCGTCACACTCTGCAAGTATACGTAGAGAGGTTTCCGCCTCAATCTCACAAAACCTGCATGCGTTCGAGCTCACGATACCAATAGTACTCAGGTGTTTCCTGAGTCTGCAATGTCCCGTCCCGTGGGAGTTCTTGCCCAGTTGGGATATTTTCTTGAACCTATTTAGGTTATAGGGGCCGAGGAGTTGCTTGGCTTGCCGTAAGCCAGCCGATCCGGTCCAATCCATTTCTTGTCTGGACCTTTCCTTTTCTCTTAGCAGCTGTCTAGTGGTGTGTCTGCCAAAGCCGCAATAAGGTTCAGGCCCTACTAGTGGTTTTGCAGCATCATTCCTCGCCAGTTCGTCAGCTGCTTCGTTTCCGAGAATATTCTTGTGTCCCGGTATCCATCTAAGGGAGACTCTGTTCAATTGTCCTAGATGATTGAGTTTGGTTTTAGTTTCCCGAACCAACTTTGAATTAATCTTCAAGCCAGTCACCGCATTGATCGCGGCTTGGCTGTCTGACAGTATGGCAATGTCTCCCGCGACTCCCAGTCCGGTGGCTTCTTTGTTAAGAGACCCGTCAGTATACCACACAATGGTGTGCCTATTCATAGGATGTATCTCCTCTTACGTTGTCCAATTCTTCTTGTGGTCATCTCAATCCTCTTACCCTGAGATGAGATGATTTTTCCCAGGTCGACAGCGTCGCTAGCACTTATTAAGTGACCCTTGCCAATTCCCTCGACTGTCATTCTTACCAGTGTTGCTTTCATTTGGAGCCTTATAACGATATGGAGTGGTGTTAATTCCAAAAGGACTTCCAATGCTGCTGTGGGACAGGCGAATATAATCAACTATAAACTTTTTTTAATCCAATTAAGCATTATCGAAATTAGTACAGTCGCTATAGAGCATTTGCGCGGGGGTAGAATATTGGTTCTTTATAAAGAAAATTAATATTATGAATGAATTCTGAATTAAATAAAAAAATATTTATTTTATTTATGTTCGTTGTTTTTATTTTAAGACCAAAATTGCTCAACTATTCAATATAGCTTCCATACAATAGTTGAACAAGTTCTCTGTAAAATACATTATATCATAAATTTTAAAAGAACGCAACAAAGAAATTAAAGAAAAAGATACTAAAAAAATGTCGTTGGTGGTAGAGGTGGGAAATTATGAATGTTATGGATAGTTCCATTTTTCGGATTCTATCGATGGTTTTATTCAATGTATCGGTAGTATACTTTCTGTGAAGAGGGAATAGCGCGCGTTTTTGCAAAGAGGTCTGGAACTTTTTTGACAAATCAACGGACAAAAAATTGGCAAAGTGCCGAACATGTCAAAAAGAGTTTAAAACTTGTGGTAACATATCGAACCTTTTTGACCATCCGAAGCTTTTAGAGCAGTGGTCGGCACAAAATACACTGACATTTTTTTCTTGCGTATGTATTGAAGATTTCTGGTAAGCAACAGACACAAAGTTGATGGTGCGTTGCTTCGGCTGTTTTAGAGTCACCAAATCGGATGGGGAGCATAAAAAATTATTTGACTAAGTCAAATTTTAATGAAAATTCTTTGCATAAAAAATCAATGCCGCAGTAGCCTTAATGATTGCCAAAGACGCCCAGCCTTTCTGGAAGGTAGACGACTTTGGCTTCTAGCAGCAATATTTGACATGCGACATTATTTGGCTAGTCCAAATTTAGCCAAGGTTAGAAAAAACAATTGAAAAATTTGACTGTGTTGGACTACAAAACTTAGTCAAAAAATTTTTACGCACTCCTGCCACTTCTACAGAAAGTGCGAGGATGTTCAGTAGAAGTGGCCTTATAGTTTCGACAGACAGATGGACCCGACTAAAACCTAGAAATGTGGGCATGTTGGTCTTCTATCACAAAACAATTCTACTTGAAGGATAATATCTTTTTTTATTAATTGTTCAATGAGCACTGGTTCTCTGTTTTTTTAAAGGAGGTATCCCAGAATTTGTCAAAAAATATATCTTATGTGCTACTAGAAGATAAAATTTATATACAAATAAAAAAAAATTAGCAAAATGTTGTTTCTTAACGCACTCAATAAATAAACTTATTTGAATTTTACAATAAGCCTGCTTAAATAAGATGCGAATTATAAGCATATACAAATTAAAAGATGCTCTTTGTCCTTCATAATCATACGTTTGATTAACTTATAAGCTACCTTAAAGCTATCCGCCCAAAATGAAATACTAACATACCTCATTAACCATCGAAACTAATTTATCAATGTAATATTCCCAAAATTCCGCTTTGGTATTTATTCCTTAATCACCATTTTATTTTTTATACATGTTCTTTAAAATTTAAATTTTTAAATATTTGTATAAATTTTGTAAGAAAAAAATTCCGTGCAGTGTATTCCACAGTCACGCCTTATGCCGCGACAGACATACATTTTTTTTAGTTTTAGTTATGACTGCCTGCGGTTTACTTCTTTTCATGTTATTTATGTTTATTTGCATATATTTTATGTAAAATGCGCGCACACACTCATACACAGCACACGCACACACACACACATCACACAGATACAAATGGAACATACTAAAACATGCTCATTTATTTGCATACACTGTGCGAATTTGTTAGGTCTTTGAGTGAGAGAGTTGAATTGCATTCTATGTATAAAAATTCTATGGCTTTATGTACATGTGTGCATGTGTGTGTATCTGTGTGTTTTGCAAATTAGTAGACAAATAATGGCAACAAGAACAAAAATAAAATGTCTGCAAATGAAAACCTACTCTTGGTATGAAGTTCTTTGAACTCTCAACATTAAAAAATATTTTTATAAACTAAAATTAAAATGTGAATAAAAACTGAGAAAATAAAATACATACGTTGCATGAATTAACTAAATTTAAATGCCCAAAGGATTCCATTTGCCCTTATGAGAGAGTTGAAAAAGTGGCACATAAGCAGCTTAAGTTGGGGCTTAAAACAAATTGCATGCAAATGAGCCGCAATTAAAATGCAACTTGCAACTTGAATTGCGACTAGAACTCCACATGGCAGCAAAAATAAAGAAAGATCTTCTTGTTATAGTTTTTTATGTTGTAACTATGTTATATATATGTTACATAAATTAGGTTTTTGGTACAATGTTGTCCGTTCAAACAGCTTTTATAACCTGTACCCAGAGGTAAGAGCAATATTAATTTGTACAACAAAATTCTGGTAGGAAACGGGCAAAACTGTATAAAGTATAGGGTCTATCAAAAAAATAATGGTATGACCAAAGAAATAATTTAGTCGAACTAAAAAGCAGATGTTTTATTTTCTATCGCACTAGAAGCGCTAAGTAATACCAAAAACATTTAAAAAAATATGTACACATTGGTAGATATTGACGCATTTTATAACACAGTTTTGACGGCGCTCTGCTTATCTACTTAACTATTCTAATAGGAGAGCAAGAGTCCGCCGTACCTAACACTATCCCTATCACCTACTCTCCACTTACACCTATGCACTAATACATTTCACTACACACTAATACTAAACAATAACTAGCGCGCCAATCTAAAGGCCGCTATACTTTAACTAGTATTGGTGAGAGTAAGCGCGCTTTCACCGCTACTCTCGCCAAGCAACTACTTAGTGCCCTATTGGCAAAATAGGAACAATTTTGTGAGGTGGCAAATTGCCTCCTCACAAAATGTAATCGCTTTTGTTTCAACACGCTCACAATTTTAAATATCTATTATCACTTAAATTTGATTATAATCAAGTCCCACACTTGTAAAAAAGCACTAGCATGCGTACAAGTTTTCTTTAAGAAGACCAAAAAGCCAACTCTTAATTGCTTTAAAATCTGAAAATGATTACAGTAAATGCATTGAAGCAAAGTCCCCAAGAGACCGCTAAAAAGCTACTGAGGAATGCAATGGTTGCTTGTGGTGTCCTCTCATCGTTGTCATGCATTTTCATTACGTTAACTGGTTACGATAAAAGGTAGAAAGGTAGGAAAAAAAAGGGAGAGGATAAATTGCCGTATGCTCAACTGCTCAGCTGCTGCTGCTCCCCTGCCTCATCAACACTTTGGCAGTGCAGTGGCAGCCAAGCGACAATTGCCAGCTGGTTGATGTTGATTCTGTTGCAGAATCTCGTGACTGCTGCTGCTGTTGCTGCTGCTTCCTGATGCCACTTGGAGCAGCTTAACTCTGGCCTTAGCCTTCAGCCATGCAAATTAAATTTTGCAAAGCGAGCGCAAACCAAAATGCGTGCGAGTGTTATGTAAAATCGCGCAGCAGTTGGAACGGCAGCTCCAGCGTAAAAACTACAACGAGTTGGCAGGGCGGCATCAAAAGAAACGCTGCGGCATCTGAGTTGAAAGTGAATTGTACAAAAACACCGCAAATGACGGCGACATTTACGCGCTCGAAGGATAAAGAAAACAGTTAACAAAACAGAACAAAACAAAAAAAGCTAAATGGGTACAAAAGAAAAATGTAAAATGCAGCTGCTTTTGGCTTTTAGTTTTCTTTTGCTCTTTGTTGCTGTTGTTGTTGCTTTAAGTTAAATATGCACAGTGGTGACTTTTGAATGGCATTACAATGAGTGCACAGTAGGATGAAATGATGTTTTTTTTGGGCATTAATTCGAAAAATTTAGCTATAGACTTGGTATATCTTTATTATTTTAATTGTACAATTACACTAGTTTACAATGAAATTCATCCTCAAGATGTTTTAGTCGTTTCCGTAGTAAAATGGCATGTTAATAACGAAAATGCAGTCGGAAAATTTTTTCATGCAACGGATTTTGATATACATATTGCGAAAAAAAAATATTTTTTCCATTAAGAAAAAAAGTGTCTCTACTTCACAGCAAATTTCTTTGGCTCTACTAAACTGAATTTGATAATTAAATTAATACCAAAATGCAGGTAATTAATTTACACATCGATTATATTTCAAACTTATTTTTGTAGCATTAATGTTTATAAATGTTATAATCGTTAAAATCATATCTTTCAAATTTATAACTTTCTTAATATTTATCACTTTCCTTCGGAAACAGGTGCGAAAATGTCTTTGAAAATCCATTTTCCTCATTATCATTTGGATTTTTTGGACGAAAGCGATGAACATGGCGAGTTCTTTGATCAGCAAACGAAAAGCATGGAAAGACGAGAAGGATGTGAGGAGTCCCCATAATGGGGGACTATTGCTGGTTCCTAATTCGACAAAAAGCGACGACTTACACAAGCGACAAAAGAAAAGAACAATTTTTTTCTTGTGGTAATTTACGGTCAAAATTGTTTTTTTTTTAAATTTCCTGAAAAATATATTCGAAACTTAATCGATGGTTAATTCAATTAAAGAAATTTTGGTATAAAAATTATCAAAATCAGTTTAGTACAACCAAAGATATTTGCTGTTGTTGTAGATACATTTTTTTTGTTAAAGGCCTATACGCGCATGCAAAAATTTCGCACGGAATGACAAAACTTTTTTAATTGCATTTTGGCATGCCATTTTACTACGGTAAAGTCTAAAACATGATGAGGATACAAAATATTTTTAAAATTTGTTAACTAGTGTTATTAATAAATAATAAAAATTGAAAGAATTTGAACTCAAACTCGATAATTGGTTATAATATTTTTAAAGGTTTAATATTAAAATTTTTAGTCGCTCCTTCAAAAAGTTATTGCACGGGTGATCGAAGATCTTTGCCAAATTAACTGAATTAGTGTAAAACATGAAAAAATTTAGAATTTCTTATACAAGCATTATATCATCGTCCTAAGTATTCTATTAAATATTTTAAAAATATATACAAATTTTTGACATCTTTTGACAAAAACAAAATTTTTTCATTTTATTTAAAAAAAAAAAACATTACAAAATTTTCGTTTTTTTTTTTTAAAGATTTTGTTTCCAAATCGATATGATATTAATATTTATACCATATATTTATGGTATGGAAATATATGTTAAAAAAAAATGGTGATTAACATATTTAAAGGACACAGTACTTAAAAAAATATATGAAAAAATGAAACATTTTTCTTGCAGGAAACAAAAACATTGATTCAAAAATACGTTTTTTAAAACACATTTTTAAATTTAATCTATATTGCGTTAAGCTGAATTTATGCATCATAAGTTTTTAAAAATCGCTGGGCGCAGTTTTTGGTGCCTTATTCAGCTAGATCCTTACAACCGATTTCCTTGTGGATCAATATTTAAGTCAAAAAAGTAAAGTAAAGTATCTGTGGTATGTTTTAAGCGCATATGTTTGTGGTAGAAAACACGGAAATCATAGATTGCAGGGGTTGGCGGCATCGCGTCGTAAAAAAGTCGAAAGCTATCTAAGAAAACACTTTGGTGACTCTGGGTCCGTATATAATAATACTTTCGTATATACGCATAGCTCTGTCAAATTTCAGAACAAATTAGTAAACAGCATAGCTGAAATCGGGTCAAGATATCGAGTGTTATAAAAAAAGAAAGTGAATTTAAACCAAATTACGTATACGCAATATGGACTTATATGGGCAGTCAATGTAGGACAGATGGGTGAAGTGAAAAAATTTACCCCAATGTTATGCTTGCTATTCTCCAACCCTCCAAGTTTGAGTTCTGTACCAGCGTTTCTCGAGTTTATTACAAAAATGTTTCTTTTTTGGCACAGAACTGGTCAATATTTCAAATGCATTCAGTGGGCGTTGCTATACATAAGGCATTCTAAATTAGCTAGTACATATTTTTAGAATATTCTGAATTTTGTCAAGTTTGGAAAAAAAAAACATTTGAATTCAATGCCATAAATCTGTTTGGAAACAGAGAATCTTGTATATTTGTATGGAAATTTGGTAAGTCAAAAAGTGAATTTTGTAAATATCCCCATTTTTCGCAATAATTAATTACGTAGAATATTTCACTATCTTTCGATTTCTGTTAATCAGAAAATGTGAATGTTTTGTTTTTTATATCATTAAGAGTGCTTTATAAAACTCTTTTTGAATAAAATGAAAAAGTTGGCATTTTTTTATTTCTGCTCCTTCTAGTCCCTTGGTGTGAAAATTAATGGGCTTTAAAATGCAACACATTGCTCTAGCGTGACTATAGAATCATAGAAATAATGTGAATATGGTAGCTAGACGAAGGTAAAGACAAATCCGATGAACCAACAAAGGAGTTATACAATGTACTCCTCCTACTGTTAAGAACTTATAGGGTCCTGAGGATTTTAAAATAATTGAAAATATCCATTAAACGCCATTTTCAAAAAGGTATAGGCTCATATATGTATATAAATCTACTATTTAAATTAAATGTTTTTTAAATATGAAAAAAACTGGTAGCATTTTCAAAAAATGTATTGGCACTACCATGTATAGCAACTAGTTAGAAAATAACTTTTTTGTTGTTATACGAACATTAATTTACTTCCAAATTAGATTAGAATGAGCTGTGTAAACTAATCTCATACTCCCAACAAATAAAAGCGCTAACTGCTCTTTAGTTGCGCTTTAAAATTTCTAAAATCATTTTATGCATAAATCCAAAATATTTACACGTCGGCTAATAATTGATTACCATAGTGTAGTGTATATTTCCATGTTTTTCTCTATGGCTCTCAATGTTTTCATTATTTACCCAAAGGATTTGGCATTAAATTTGCAATGCTTTCCAGCACATTAGGCAGCTATTATTTAGCTAATATTCGTCTTTTAGCCATATAATTTACACAAAATAACACACGACTGCACACTCACACGCACATATACTCGCTCTCACACACACCCACAGCACACTCTTACACAAACACGCATACGCACGCATAGCAATTGTAGCAGCTGCCATTTTGTATTACGCCAGCACTCATACGCAACGTTACACATTGGACCGCGAATAGGCCAAATTCTCTTTCGATTTTGACTTTGGTTTCCTATAATGCTTTTACTTTAGGTATATTCTTTTCTTAAATCAAAAAGTTTGCAATTTGTATTCTGTAAAACACATAAAAGTACTTATTGCCACATGTAAATGCTTAGATATTTATTTTTGAATATACCAATGAAAAGATTGCGTTCAAATTCAAATTTTTTGATAAGGAAACGCTTTTTTATCCTTATAAAGTCGTATAATAAATAACAAAATTGCGTATCTTCATTTTTAAAAATTTTATGTTGAAATTTCGAAGAAATTTGAAATTAATATTTTTTTATTTTTTATCATTTTTTATTATTCATTCTGAATCCTGCTAATTTTATTATTATTTTTAACTAAAGTTATAGAGAATTAAGATCGCAATGATTTTTCGAGTAAAAAATGTATTTTTATGACCTTTGACCTTGAATATCTACAGAGGCGGTAACGACAGCGCTTATTACTTTTATAGTTTGTCATTATACCTATGTCAAACCAATTATTCAAAGCATTTCCATACTGAGTAGCTATATTATTTATCACTATTCCTAGATATTGTTCACTAAGGCATGATTTTTGAGACAACTTCAGATCACGTTCAAACTTAAAAAAAATTAATTTGAATAATTTTTTTAAATTTTAAATTAAAAATTAAAGTTAGAAAAATATAAATTTTTTTTTAAATTTCCAAAAACTAAAAACTATTAAAAAAAGAATTGAAAAATAAATTTAAAAAAATTGAATATATATTAAATAAAATTAATAACAATGAAAAAATGAATTTTTTTTAATACTAAAAAATTTGTAAAAATTTTTTAACTTTTTTTTCAATTTAATTTTTTTTTTTTTCATATATTTTTATTTGCAATCTGTCTGAAAACAATCAAAAATTTTATAATAGCTTAGGTTACACCGGTTGACACCTGAAGGGGAGTCACACATAGACTGCATAGTCCTAAGTAAAAAAATTGTATAATAGCAATTTAATGAAACCTTTTTTTTAATTAAATATTTTTATATAAAAAACTATTTTTTTACCCGTCTACGTCACATGTCTTGTCAAAGAAAAGTCTAACTAAATATTCAGTTGTCGATAACTCGATGAATAAATGCAAATTTTAAAAATGCAATTTTTTTTTATGATACATTTTTAAGTTAGCTTGGATTGCTTGATACTTAATTGCAGATTTTGACAACAATTTTTGGTAATTTGTATAACAGTGTATAATTTAATTTTAGCCATTTTCCTTGCATTTAATTGTAAGAGTTAATAAGCCGGCTTCTGCTTAGCTTCGTTAACATTTCACTTAGTACATTGTTTATCGTAAATTCGAAATTTATCAAAGCTTGCCTGAACAAACTAATGCCGGTCGTACACTAGGCTTTCAACGCACGCATTCGACTCTCAACTCATTCAACGCTAATGTACGAGGCATTCAATCTCATTCAATCAACGCGTTTAATGCGTTGCGAGCCCATCATTCAACGCGTTGATCAACAAGTGTACGGCTAGTGGACGAGCTCGAGTTGAACGTTGAATAGTGTTGAGCAACGCGTTGAACATTAATGTGCTACACATAAACTCATCAACGCGTTGCTCAAATTTGATTGGTCAATTTCGAGTTTGTGTGCATTGCTTGAAGTGTGCGTGCGTCCAGTTGAATGTGTGCGTTAATGCCGGTCGTACACTAGGCTTTCAAACGCACGCATTCGACTCTCAACTCATTCAACGCTAATGTACGAGGCATTCAATCTCATTCAATCAACGCGAAAATGTCTGTGGAATTGGGTGAAAATACTGAGGTGCAAACCGTGCAAGTTGTGTCGACAAATGAATTAATATTCGATTTAATAACGGCTGTTGAAGAAAGATAAATAATTTGGAATGTAAAAAGCAGCCAGTACAAAAACCAAGATGGAAGAGAACATGCATGGAGCGCCATCGCGATAAAAATAAACGTGACGAAGCAGGCAGCAAATAATAAATGAAGACTGTTGCGGCAGCACAAAATTTTAAAAAAATGACACAGCATTGGAGAGTGCCTGCAGAATTTATCGACTTCAGTTTCGAATATATTTCGTTGAAAAAACTGCTTTCGTCGCGATTCAAAAACATTTCGTCCACCCAGAATCGTTTACGCTTTTTTTCGCTCTGGCGTCGACGTTAAGCGTCCGCTAAAATTATTATTGCGGCAGCGACTTTTCTCTTTCGTTCAGCGGAAATCATTTTTTATTTTCATAAAAACACACGTGTCTCACTTTCAAATCTCAAATAGAAATGAATTTACATTAACAGTTTATATACATTCGAAGCTACCAGTTGTCAAGTGCGTTGACCGAGTTGGTCAACACTCAATGCTTCGTCTAGTGTACGAGGTTATCATCGCGTGCATCAACTGGATGCTTCAGCCGTGTTCAACTCGTGTTGGTCAACGATTTTTTGTCCGAATTTGCGTTGACGAACTCAAGTTGATCAACTAGGTGGACGAGGTCTCTCAACAATTGAATGAGTTGACCAACTAGGTGGACGAGGTATCTCAACAATTGAATGAGTTGATCAACTAGGTGGACGAGGCTCGCAACGCGTTCAACGCATTCATGTTCAATTTCAAGTCTGAACGCGTTGATCAACGCAAAAATTGACAAGTAACGCACTAGTGTACGAGCCCATAATTTTGTTTATTCAATTGGAGAATGTGAAAGCAAATTGCGTGCGTGCGTTGAAAGCCTAGTGTACGACCGGCATAATAAAACAGCCAAGCCAACGCTGAACGGACAACGACTGCTGGGTCTAGCATTTTATTATAAATAATCTGTCTAATCTTTGTATCCCAACCTATTTCTTTTTTTAGATAAACTCAGACAAATGGTTCACATAGTCGATGGTATGCCCAGGGCCGGATTCAAGCAGGCGCCCACCAAACCCACAAACTTAGTTTAAAAACGCAGCTTAAAGCTTTACTGGGATGCGAATTTTGATGTATGCGTAGATATAAAAAAAATACACCAAAATTTTTAATCGAGAAAATGGAAAAATTTATTAAACAATATTTTTTATATAAAACCCCGCAGCTGTAAGCTATTCAATTTGCACAAAAGCGCTGGAGGTAAATTTTTTTGTATTGTGTATTTCAAACGATATTATATTTTACTGCTACTATTTCCAAAAAATAGACAAAAAATTGAAAAAAAGCGTACAATGAAAAATGTTATTCTTTTTAAAGGCTGACTAAAAAAAATAATAATAACATCTCTGATTATTATTTATTCATCATCATATACAATTTATAGAGATTAGCTTAAAAAGAAGCTTTAACAACATCTCTGATTAAAAAATTTTGTAGACGAGTGTAGTTGATAAGCAATTTTGTACAGTGGTAAGGGAAATTAATAGGATGGCAAAAGGACTCGCTTATGAGAATCCAATAAAAAGGCTAAAAATAGAATTCTTAAAAATCAGATTCGATAAGATATGATGTGAATCTCCACCAAAAGATGTCCGGTATTGTTGACCATTTCTTGGGGCAGTTGTGGCGTAGAATTAAAAAAAAAAAGTAAGGCTAATAATGTTAATCGCTAATTGAAGAAATTTAATTTGATAATAGGGTTGATACATTGCAATTGGCCTTGAATTCAATCTAAGAATATTCAACGCTTAGATAGATTTCCATTTCATTTTGGTCCGGAACTTTGACTAATGGTTTTTGGCTCGGAAATTGATGGTTAGTGCTACATGGTATACAAATTAAAAGTCCGAATGAACAAAGCAAACTGTAGAATTCATGTTTTTGAGCTGAACCTGAATCTGAGGTCCGTTTATCCATCACATTAGGTTTTCGAGGTGTATAAAATAAATTGTCGTTCAGACTTAAAGGTGTTTTTCCACTAAATTAAACTTTTTTTTACTTATGACCTTTTATTTTCTATAACGCAAATAATCAAAAATACATATAATTTTATGAACCACAATTTTCTAATTTTTGATCGCCAATCCAGCCTGATTAACTGCAGGGGCCCCAAGAAATGGTCAACATTACCGGGCATTTTCAGATGGAGATTCAGATTTTATTTTGTTGAATCAGAATTTGAAAACTTCTTTTTTTTAGCCTATTTATGACCTTACAATATGAATTTATTGCAAAAAATACTTAGGAGATGAAAAAATCATAGCATACCTTCAGGGGCTTATGCTTAATCTATTGTATCAAACTAGTTTTCTTCTATCTAGAGGAGAAGACAAATGAATTATTAATCCTAAGAAATGATAATATATATTTTAATATAAACTCAATATTAAACTACAATCTTATAATTATAGATACACAAAAAAATAAACACCACATGGTCAGACTTTTCTTGCCTTTTTGTGGTGGAACTGCTTGATGGTTGTTTTAAAATTTTGCTTACTAACTACTAGGCCGTTGGTCACAGTATCCAAACTTCGGCTTCTTCGAATTAAGTTTTCCTTTCGCGTAAGCTTTGCTATTGGCCATGTTTAATCAATGATTTGGAAATACCTTACGCAACATTAATTTTACGCTACATTTTTTTCAACTTTTCGCTCTCTTTTTCTTTGTTTATTGCTGTGGATTGCTCTCGTTCTTTGTTGCTGACATGCATATGCATTAATGTTCAGGAAATAGTTTGCTGGTGGCGCCACAGCGTTCGGTCACTGCCCAAATGACTTTTAATTAAAGCCACTCCCCAGGCCTAAGGCTGTAAATCAAATTTAAGTCCAATGTACAAGTAATCAAAAAAAAAGAAAGTCCAAAGACATTAATGCAACATTCATTATTGCATTAAATATGCAACAAAATATACGAACATACAAAGTTATTGGAAGTTTTTAGAAATATTCCAATGGTATTGAAACTGAGTACGAGGGCAGGTTGAAAAGTAATTAGCGTGATATAGAGTTAACACGTAACATATTATGCTTTTTGAGCAATTTAACTTATTTTTCAATTTTTTTTATTTCCATAAAGAACCATTTTAAGAGCTTCACTATATAGCCAGAAGTTTCACGGCGCCCTGTCACAAATTTTTTTCACCAACCAAAGTTTTGGAAAGTAAATTGTCACGATCAAATCCATAAACTAATAAAAAAATATTAAATAGAGATTTTATTTCTTTGAGTAAGACCAGATTAAGATTCCTAAAATAAAAGTAAATAATCTTTGAAGAAGGTTAAATTTCTTAAATTAATTCGGTACGCGGCATGCAAAATTTACGAATGTATATTTTTGGCACGTTATTACTAGCGTACCAGTGTGTGCAAATTTAGGAAAAGTGGTATTTTTTATCAAATTCTGTTTTTTTTTTGTGGTATTCATTGATATTTATTAAATCTTAAATTTCGATTTTGGGATTATTTTTTGAAACATCGCCTTTTTTTAAATCGACAACAAAAAAAGCTTTGTTGTCTATGAACATCTGGCCACAATTCAAGAGCCATCTTAATCTTAATCCAAACCGAAAAATAAGCCGATCATCTCATTTTGACGTCTTCTGAAACATAATAACTGGAAAAATTGCTATTACTATCTGGTCACACTATATTTTTTCAAATATGCAAACTTGTTCATTATTAAATCCCACAGCATCTACAAAGAAAGCCGCAGTTGGCTGAATCTTTGACAGAAAATAGCTTATAGCTCAGCTTATGTTGCTAACATGAATTTTTGTCCAGCCTGATAACTTTTTATTCTGCCCTCTTAAAGTGCTATAAAGTGAAAGCCTGATTCTGAAATTGCAACTTCAGTTGGAACTGCAAAAGGCAGCATTTGATTCTGTAAAATTGCAAATCAAACATGACTGTGGCACGCACACACATACACACACCCATACATAAACATAGGCGCACACAGACTTAGTTGTACCTATGTATATACACTACATATGTAAATGGCAACAGTAAGTTGCAAATGCAAATAAATAGCACAAAATGGATATAAAATTGTAAGCAGGGAGTTAGAGTAGTAGCAAATAAAAAAATGGAAAAATAGAAACCTATCGGGGTGATAACCGACAGCGAAATACACTGCAACAATTTTTATGAAAAAATATTAGCTGCGCTGAGCTTGGTATTGATATGTTTAAGGATGAGGGCATGTGCAACGAAAATAATTTGCGGGTTGGGGATGAGGGATTTTTACACACAATATTTTTTTAAAAATAAGTTATTATACATATGTCATAAATAATATAAGGACCATTTGCCTCAATTACCTACATTCTAAACTTACTGCAATAGGAAATTCTTGAAAATACATTCAAAACTTTTCTTGTTAAAAGACTTTGCATTTCATATCAGTAATCTACACATTTTTATTCTTTTAAATTTTTGATACACCATTACTAGTGAACTAGGAAAATATTTCTTCGTCGATTTTTTAAAAATAAATTCCCACATTTTCTTTAATCCCCCATAAGAGCACATATGCCAAGTTATAAGTCGATTTCATGCAGAAAAAGAAAACTTCAGGAGCGAAGTTATCAGAAATGCTAAATTTTGACCATGTTTACCAAAAATGATCACAGAGTTACGACCAGTGTCTCCTTTTTTTGCTCGAATGTCCCCGAATGCCTTTTAAAGGTATGGTCACACTAATGAGTTCTTTTGCCTCTTGTAAACTTTTCACAAATCTATAATACCCTTGAACCTTTGTCTAAAGAGTATAAAAAGGAAAATGGGCAAAACAAAATGTGAAATACACAGCTGTTGCATATACGAGAGTGTCTGTGTGCGTGTGTTGCAAGAGTTTTGTGTGGGTTGATTTCGGTGGGACGTGGCATGAACAACGTTTCTATGCCTTGCTGGCTTTTACTGACTGATTGCCTCCTGTTCGCAAATCTATTGCTCGTTTTTGCTCAAAGTCATTTTGTTAAAATATTTATGCATAATTTACAACTATACATATGTACAATGTACATATGTGAAATTTTTGTTGTTTTTGTTGTTGCCACTCATGTGAAAATAGTTGTGGCATTTTATTGATTTATGAGTAGGAAACATTGAAAGGAATGAGAGTTAGGCTTCTATCATATGTAATCATCTCGAATTATAGATTCAAATACTATAAATGTATCAAGCGATATGTTTATGTCGGCTTAAAATAATAAATATGGGGATATAACTTTTAGATAAAGTGATTTCATTTAAAATAGCAAATAAAACAGGTCATCTTTATTAAATATTAAATAATTTTAAAAAATGGTTACCTCTTTTAATGAAAATACATAAGTAGAACTTAATTACCCAGTCCCACAAAAGAGACAAAAATTTGGTTAGCGGAACATAGTAAGTAGTAGAGTCTTTGGATTTTCTTATGAAAATATGAATACACTGACGAAATTATGGAATAACCGTTTCTATTATTTTCTATTTCTAGAAAGATTCTAGCCTCAAAAAAACCTTACATAAAATAATATAATTTATTCCTCGATTTTAATAAAACATGTTCGGATTCTGTGGCGAAAAATACCTAGACAGGCGCTATTTTGGGTTCAATACTTTCCGATAATGGAGGAGCAGAACGCAAGGATTGGCTTTAATCGGGGCTGCTCCAAGTCCGAATGTTTATACTTCTTTTTAAATTCAATAGAATACGGCTTCGAACATCTAAATTTATTTTTAAATTCAACAGAATATGGTTTCATGCTAATCAAAATTTATTCAAAAATACTTCAAAAGCTTAGAAATAAATTAAGGAGGACTTCAGCATATGTTGTAACTAGTTCATTTAAATAGATTGTGCCAGCTCACTATTTCATAGTATCATTTATACATCAAAAAATTAGGGGGATCCGCCACCCTGACTACCCTTTGTACCTTTAGGTGCAGGGTATAGAAATCATCAAAATTAAAGAGATCTACTTAAAAAGTAATTCTTCTCGCCTTTACCCCTTATATACAGTTTCCCGATCTAATTATACCCTTGTACTTTTGGTACAAATACATTGGCAAAGAGAATAAAGGAAAATCGATGCTACTTTGGAGTCAATTGGCTATTGAGTACCTGAGATATTTTTCTTCAGGCGAGGTGAACGCTTTTCAGTACGCTTACTCTCCACTGAAGAAGGAAGTTCGTAAGGACAAAGTCCACGAACTGTGTGAGGACTAGAGGATTAAGCTGCTGTTAAAGAGCAGATATAGATACAACGGCTTCGATAGGTCCAGCTAGATGTATAGTAATAATCAGTGAAGAATGTTTACATAAAGTAGAGGCTTCTAAAGAGAACGGAGTGTAAACAAGCCTGTTATAGCAACTCCAGAATAAGAGAAGGTTTCAGAACATCACTAAGCCTGAAGCTCTTGACAAGATTGGAATTTTACTTTGGTTTGTTGCACTTGCACAAAGCTTAACAACATAATGCAACCGAAAAGGTAATCAACTTGAAATTCTTGCTCAGCTCTTATGGTGCAAGAACGGATGTGCAACTGTTAGCTGGACGTGTCTGCAGCAACTTACACTAATGCAGCTTAAGTGCAAATAAATTGAGGTTGCTTTTGCAACTGCAGCGGCTGCTGTTCTTGGATGCAAATGACATGCGGATGTTGCCACAAAAAGAAAAGAGAAAGGCATGAAGTGGCATGAGTGTCACCAGGGTTATAAAGAGCCAAGCGGCGTGATAAGAGAACACAAAAGTCAAAAACAACATGGAAGTTGTTTAGCTGCTGGACCAAATGACTGACTGACTGCATTGATGTCCAAGTGTTGCCGGAGTGTGGCAAATTCTTTTGTGTTGCTTAAGGGCTAATCTCAGGGACGGTTGGAAAGAATAGTTGTAAAAGTAGAGAAACATCATCATAGAACGAGAGTGCGCAGCAAACGACTTGACGCTTCGCTTAACTTAAGCGATTTTTTATATCCTTCCAAAGTGGCAACAAAAAATGGAAAGAAAACTAGAAAATATGTTAAACTGTTGTTGTTGCTATTCTTGTAGCACTGATGGACTGGACTACATCTAATGTTGTGCTGCTCTGGATGAATGGCTGTATGAAGGACACGGCTGGAAATCTGCTAGCAGCTAATTACAAGTTGAGCACAAACTTTGCTCAGCCCTCTCTACGTTCCAGTCTACATCTGCTAGTCACATCCTGTATTTTTTTTGTCGTACACCCTAGTGTCCAGCTTAAAGTAAATTGCATTTGACTCTGCACACTTTTGCTTTGAGTTAGTTTTTTGGTCCAAGCTGTAGTTGCTATAGTCGCTGATGTGCTAGGTATCTCTCTCAAATGAATTTGAATCCAAATGGAAACCATGCAGATTTCACTATTATGGATTGAAAGATCTCGCAGTCTGTTATAGAGATTACTGGCGCCCCGATTGTTTTTTTTTACTAAGAGATAACTATCTTTCTAGAAGTTTTAAATTGAACTTAAGACAAAAACTAAAGAGATTTCTAGCACAGCACTGAGCATGTTTTGTTTTTCGTTGCAACTTCCACGTTAGACTTGCTACACAAAAAAAAATTGCAAAATATGTTTGCTGTGAAAAATTGCGTTTTGCTGGCCGTTGCAGAGGGCAACAAAAAAACTCGAAGCTGCTTTCTAGCTGAGGGAAAAGGAAAATTGCATTTGGTTCCATTACAGCCAAACTGCGTGGTAGCAACTTTGTCCAATATGGCAGTGCATTTGCGGCCAAAATTTATAGCCACACATAGATACAAACACTCACACACACACACACACACAAACCCGCTGTCTCTTGGAAAAAACAACATTGAGAGCGGCACGCACAGGCATCTAATGAAATATTATCAATATATATTAAAGGGTTAACACATGGCCAAGTGTGTAAGAGCACTAGAGCCATTTAAAGAGAGAGAAGAGAGCACGACTACTTTTTGTAGCATACTTTTGGGCAACATCTGTTTAATATCAAGTTCTCTTAAAATAGTTTGCTGAAAGGAAAAGTACAAAGTTGGGCCAGACCGGAAACTATTGATGTATTGCCAAGTGTTTTCTCTAATAAAATATTGGTAACAAATAAAAATAAAACAGATGTGCCAACGGTTATTACTCTTCTAACCTTATAGCTACCTGCTGAGTAGCTTTTACTTATTGCCTTATCAATCAGATGTTCATTGACATACAAAATTGCGTAGATAAAAAAGCACAAAGTGTTTGCCATATAGGAAGGGACGGAGAAGGTTCCAGTCCATTCGTCATCTACCTAGAGGGAAGACCACTTAGAAGAAGGTGGAAAAAGTGTTGAAAAGAGGCACTCCGACTACATAGGTAAAGTATGCTCAACAGCAGCATTAAAGGCCTAGATTATACTCTGGAAGCTCGTTACAGTCCTTGAGATACATCAGTCCTTTGAACGCTCAATAGCCTTTTACCGATGTCAATCCTGATTAAGTCCATCCTTCTGAAGAAGATGCTGGATGTGATCAAAAAGCCTGTGAAGTTCAGGGTTCTAGCTCATGATGGTATTTATCATGCTACCCTACGAGCCCTGCCAAAAAAAGGCATAATCTTTAGTATTGATGCTCAATACTAGTCTAGAGACACAGCGATTCCCGGGTCAATGAATAATTGCCTGGTTAATTAGTATTCACAAACCCGATTAAGAAGAGTATACCGTCCAATCGGTCTTCTTCCCAAACTTACCAATGTTTGGTATAGACTATTTGGAAACATGCTTGCCGAAGGTCATTTCATGTTACCATTGTAAAATGGTCTTAAATGGCTTCCATTAAAGCAAAGCTCTGACAATGAGTTATAAGCTCAAGATTAGACCTGGCAGCTTTGCACGGAGTGCCAGGTCACTTTTGGAGTACAGACGCCTTTTATAGCCGCTCATTCTTAGTACAGACGCCATGTTGTGAACCGCTCTTCGCTTCATTACTCCTTCTAAGCCTTACCGTCAAGGGTGACCCTACCAATAGCTATGCTATCACCGACATCGGTCTAGAACTCATTGTAACTACTAAGTTCCCTCACCACGACAAGATGGCGATCACCGAGGGAGGGGCCCTAGGACCCACTAGGTGTACCAGAAAATAGCAACACAACCACGTCTCAAATCACATCCTAAAGGCGTTCTGTTATGAGAATTCGCTGCTGTCAAATACACTTTTAATCGAGTCTGAATTGATGGTCGAGTACCATCTTCAACTTGCTCTGTTCTTTTTTAAGTGGTCGTAGTTTTCATGCTAAAACACGAGTTATTCACTGAAAGGATAATGGGATCTGGAGTTCTATAAGGCAGCATTCAAGCATCCGTAGCTGGCGGATGTTGTAGAACTCGGCGGACTTATTATCATCGCAACTTACGCAGGCTGGCAAAAGGTCTTTGGAATACTCGTTTAATCAAGAGAGGCTACAAAAATTCATAAACACATGCGATAAACTAAAGGGACCTCACAAGAAGTTCAAAAAAGAAAAAGACCACAATTGGCCTTGTGAAGGATCCCGCCATGAATAACTGTATGACGAATTGCATAATAAATTAAAAAATATTTCAGTATAAGACGGACTTTGGTATCTTTGGCAGACCATACTTTTTTTTTACAACAGTACTCTACTCTAGTAATGCAGTAATATATATGAAAGATGCATGCTGCCAGTGCTAACAATTACGATTTTTTCTTAATAGATCAACGTTTCTTTAAAGTCTGATTCCCAAAAATAATTTTCGGTCTTTTTTTTGAAATATTTTAAAATTTGCATATACCACAAGCATGCTTAAGCTTGATGTGAATTGTAAGCCTGAAAAATGAAAATTCTCGTACTGCAAAAGCATATGCATAAATGAACATTTGGCTTACCAAACATTTTATAGTATTATTTTTTTACACAAACAAATTTCAAGCTTAATTTAACGGTGCAGGCATCCTAGCTATTAAATGCCACCAATATTGAAAAGTTTTCCACAGGAAAGTTATCGGTATCGGAAAACTGTTGATTTTATCTACAATTAACAAAAATATTAATTCCATATTTTGAATAGACACCAAGCATTGTTTTGATTTTATTCAAAAAAAAAAAAATTAAGAACAGACGAGAGCTCCAAAATGTAGCCAAAAAATTGAAAGGCATTTTGTATAAAAAAATTCACTACAAGTTTTTGCTGCATTTGGTTCTTTGGTACATCATTGGCAATTCCATAAAATATACATATAAAAATAAAAATAAAATACAAAATTGATTTTTGTTTTTCATAAATTTAATGAATGGCTGCACATTGTCTGGCTGACTTGTTGCCCGGTTGGGATAGCCCCATGTTAAAATTGTGAATGAATGTGAATACGAATGTGAATGAATAATTGACAAAGAAATGATTTTTAATTGAATACAAATTTACAGTTGAATGGCATGAATGATTCAATGGTTGCCATGTTTATGCATATCTCCGTGTATGCATGAGTATTCGGAAATATTTACAGTTTATTTTACACTTGGGTCTGGACTGCATGTGGTCTGGAGTCGAGACTAGAGATGTGTAAGGGATAATTTATGTATATTCATGCTGTCACGAACGATTGGATCATAAGTTTTAATTACGCCACAGACCATGGGCATAACAACACTTCAGTTTTGGCCCTTCGACTTCCAGATGAGTTATCGAATTTCGAAACGGGCCTTCTCGTGACGCTATCGCGCACGAAAACTGCCAAAAGGATCCAGGTTATAAGTAAGGAGGCCAATGTTCGTTCATTATAACTGAGAGCCTTTATGATGCTAAAACTTTGGATACAGGATGTACATTAGGGCCATAAAAGTTTCAGATTGGGTTTGCTTGCTAATCTTAGTAAAAGTTTCTATCTGGGATCCAAAAAAAGAGCCAATAAAAAGTAAAATTTAGTGACCGATCACAGAATGCTTTATTGTTCTTTACTTTAGCCTATTTACATTGTGGTTATGTTATGTGTTGTGTTATGTTATGTTACTGTTCATGTTAATGTGTATGTATGTGGGTTTAAATCACAATTTAATATTTATTTAGCGGGTAATTATAAGTGTAGCGTAATTATAAAATAAATCAAAAAATATTCTTCAAATCAAATTATTTATCGCGTACTTCACTTGCACTTTACTTTAACACGACTTCATTGTGCTGCTCTCTGCAATTGACTGGCTTTGCTCTCGTGTGCGTCGGCGATGCTCACTTGCTCTGTTCTTATTCTACTTTGTTCTTATATAATGTCTCTCACTCTAGCTCTGAGCGTAACCCCGGTGGCCTCATTCACCTTTCCACCCACATCCCACATGTATGTGTGCTTATGTATACATGACTACACTATAATATTAGTAAAACAACAATAATAGATAATGATATATTAGCTTTAATTAGCTTTATAACTAATATTAATATACTATTAATAATATTTGATTTATTTAATAATTATTGAAAAAATTAAAAATCATTATTTCATTATTTTTATTTTTGGGTAAAAAATTCGTGTTATTTTTCCGATTAAATGAAATATGATATTTCAGTTTTGCCAAAACGATTTTTTCTGTGTTGAAACCGAATGATTTATTGCGAGTGAAAATTGGTAAAATTTAATTTTTTTCTGAATCAAAAGGTTCAGAACTATGCTAGCAAACAGTGAGGAATATATCAAAAGATATCGCCAACAAAAAATATGAAATTGGGAGTACGCATAAACGAAAACGAATAATTTTTGTTCGTTTTCTTTTTCTGAAGCACGGCTGATAATACTCATTTGTGTTAAAAGGCGTTTTTTGTTTGACTAATATATTTTAAACTCGCTCTGAGGAGTCCCAAACACACTTCAAGAAATTTTTTTTAGACTATTTTATTAAACTGTCATTTTACAGTTATCTACAGTTATTTTACTGTTATTCTACTGTTATTCTATTGTTATCCTACTGTTATTCTACTGTTATTATACTGTTATTCTACTGTTATCCGACTGTTATATTCTACTGTCATGCTACCGTTAACAACATTCCGTTGCCGTGCGACTATTCCTTTGCTATTATTTTATTTTTATTCTTCTATTATTCTACAGTTTCTTCACATCTACTATTACTATTCTGTTATTGTTTTCTTATTTTACTGTAATTCAACCGTTTGTAGAACAAAGTTCGTTTACAGACTTTAGGCTTAAATGGTAGGAATATGATAGAATTTCTTGTTTATTGTTAAATTTTGTTAATAACATATAATATGCCCAATTTTATAAACAAAATGTGCCTTTGTGGCCCAATGCAACTTGTATTTTAAAATATTTGAGTGAACCGAAACAGGAGCGAAAAGAAACGCACGTCTGTATGATTTTATGATAATTTTGAGAGTGACATTAAATGCTGAGCGAGTTATAGTTAAAGTATAACAATCGTACAAAGAGCGTAACATGAGCGACTTATAAGCATTACCAGGAGCGATCCTAGTAGTTACATTCAATTAATAGCTTAGGAGCTACGTTACTAACATTAAGATAAATACTAAAAAATATGGATGTATATTGAAATGATTCAACATTAACTATTTTATTTATTTTACCAACTCAGCCTAGAAAACAAAGTACGGCTTTACAAGGCAGTCCTTAAGCCAGTCTGGACGTATGCCATGCAGCTCTGGGGGACGGCGAGCACCTCAAACATCGAAATCTTTCAAAGATATTAATCTGTAACTCTTAGAAATATTGTAGGCGCTCCTGGGTATGTAAGCAACCAAGAAATACGCAAAGACTTTAATGTTCCTTACGTCAAAGATGAGAGATTAGTATGGACGTTAGACGTCTGAAAAGATCTCACATTTTGGATCTTCCAGATCAATTTATGTAATATAAACTATTAGCAAAAAGTATTGTTTAATATTGATTGGACTCAATCACTTCTGTCATTATTATTTTATCTATAAAATTTGCTGATTGTCTCATATGACAGATTGCAAATAAAAATGCATAAAAAAAAAAAAAATTTCTTATACAATTTTTAATTAACAGTTTGTATACAATAATATTTCATACACAAAAGTTTCTCTTTAAATATTTAATTAAGTTTATATGTTTATCCTCAAATAGGATAAGCGGACGAACTTCGTTCTATGGAAGGCTCCTGTGACCGCATGCTATTTTTTTTTTTAACATTCTAGTCTTGTCCTTCTGTTATTGTAGAAAATTTCTCAGTTATATATTATCACTAAAAATCATGTTAGCACTGTGGTCTCACGTACAGTTCGCCCACGAATCACGAATCTGGAACATAACTAGCATAAATCAAGGATTTTTTTTTGAACTGACTCTGTTAAATTAAGCTTCCTTTAAAGCTAATTGAAAATCGAGTGCAGCCAGAGCGTAAATTTATGGCTCTGACAGAAGACTAACAACACGATATTCTGCCCCTGAATATAACTTCGATGGAAAGGCAACCAGAACCAGACCGAAACGGTCACAGATACCAAAAACCACTCTGTCTAGTAAGTACATGGTACAAGCCGGCAACAAAGCGGCAATAAATGCCAAATGCAAATGCAACTGCAACTGCAAAGTCAGTTGCAAAGAAAAAGGAAGCAGGGCAGGAGTCGAAACATGTGGCATGGCTAATGCTAAAATGCTGCACAAGCTGGTTGTAAATCTTGGCCACAAACGAGGCCAGTGCATTTACAGCTGGTCGGCCAATTAAAGTGTCTGTGTGTGTGTGTGTGGCAACAATTTGTGGCAGTGCTTGAAAGTGAAAGGTAATCGGCAATGGCAGTTGAAATGGTCGGAGATTAGATATCATGATAGCTGCATGTTGATAACCTAACAGCTTACTTGCGGCCAAGGAGTCTTTTTAGCCTTATCGGCATTTGCTGACCAACATTTTGAGCCAATTGGCAATTAAGTATAATGAAACTTGGAATGAAATACGCGTGAGCTGCATTTTTTTTTTATTTTTTTATGTTGCTCCAACTGAAAGGAACTTCAATAAATAATTGATTAAAAATAGCTGAGCAAATGTTTGGCCATAAGAAACTCGCACTCAGACGTGCACTGAGAGAAATCGCCGGTCATTTCTGACAAATTCGATCTATGTATATTAGGGCGGGTCAATTTGTATGGGGCCGAAAAAACCTTATGGGGCTCACTCGGATTTTGATTCTTTGGATAATTCTAAGCAAATTTGCTCAAGAAACTATGGGTCTAAAATGAATTTCGAGTCGCCCACTTTTTCAAAATAGGTTTTTTTCGACATATTCAAAAATCGACTTAGAAATTCATTGAAAAGGCCTAAAATCGATATATTTTCTCTAGCCAAATGTGAATTTGGGGGTTTTTGGGGTCGAGGAATTCATTATTGACATCTATTTTTAATTTTGGGTGCCGCCAGAGGGCGCTTTAGTGTTGGTTTTTGATTTTTTTCGGTTTTTTTTCTTGAAAATTTTGAAAAAGTGGGCGACTTGAAATTCATTTTAGACCCATAGTTTCTTGGGCAAATTTGCTTAGAATTACCCAAAGAATCAAAATCCGAGTGAGCCCTTATACCGAAAAAAATTGACCCACCCTAATGTATATATATAAGATTTGATATTTCTTATTAAGATAATTACAAAGGACATTAAATTATTGCAAAAATAAGTGGGAACATATAAATAGCTCCATTCAAATCTGAGAACGAAAGTTGGTTGTTGTTATTTTGGGTAATCTCAATCGTATATTTCCTTTTTGGTGGAAAAAGAAAGAAGAGCTGAATAATGTAATTTGAAAAAATCGTTGCATACTTTAAGGATCTGCCATCAGTAATAAAAGGAAAATTGTGAAACTTCAATTTCGAATATATCGAAAGCTCATTGCATAGGGAAAAATCTAATTCACTGTTAATATAGATCAGTTGAAAATTATTATTAGGACCATTTTTGGGCTCCGTAGAGTCTTTGTTGAAGAAACTTTCTTTTGGGTCTAATTTTTATATCTTTTATTATTTTGAACCACAGAAGATATTTTAATAATCAATCAGAATAAAATATTTTAGAGAATTTGCACAAATAAAATATAAAAAATAATCAAAATTGTATATGATTGATAAATGTTTAAATTTTGAAATAAATGTTAAAACACGGTGATTCGAAATGCATTGTCAAACTTTAAAAATATTTTTTAATGTTAAATTGCTAAAAAAAAATTAGATTTATTTATAATTTATAAGTGCTTTATTTCTAAAATGAATTAAATAAATTACAATATAATATAATTTTGTTTTTTGGAATAAAATCAGGATTGGAAAGATTTGGTGACGATTAGTTCACACGCAGGGCATCTGAAGTTTGAGATGACTGTTTATATAAGAAAAATTAGGGGTAAGATTAGTTTTTTGGTGCTATCATTTCCAAATCGTTTTATTTTCAACCAAATATTTTAGATTTCGGTAAATATTTGCCCGAAATATAAATAATAAATTGGGAAAAAATTCTTCCAGTCTTAATTGCATTTTAATGTTACGAAATACGTATATTTTTATGTTTAGCTTAATAAATAATAAGGTACATATTTATGATAATTTTTATTTGTATTAGAAGCGAATAAGCTTATTTTTTATTGACGAATTACGAGTGTTTCTATACTTCTCAATATTATGTAAAAAAGATTGTTTTTATTTTCATTGTGAGTATTGTATTCAAATATTTTATTAACTTTATTCCACTTACTGCTAGGGACCGTAACTCTTATAATTTTTAAAAATATAATAAAATAATTATTATTTTTTAATTTTTTTCATTAAAACTAAAAAAAACCTTTTTGACCTAAAAATAAAAATCATTAAATTATAGTTAAGTATTTTTTATTTAAAAATCGATAAATAACTCATATTTTTAAAATTTTATAATAAAAAATCATGAATAATTGGGCAATTTTTATTTTAAAAATCGGAAAAAAAGTTATTGCATAATTTTTATTTTTAAAATTGGAATTTAAATATATTTTGAACCAAGGAGCGCATAATAATGGTTGGGCGCATTTAGGTGATGCAAGACTTTGATGTCCTGGAAGGATCAATATTAAGCATCCCACAAAATTAAAATTCAATTTTAAACATCTTTTGTAGGAATTAAAATTTGATTTTTTGATATGAATTCAGAATAAAAATGTATCGTTTTTTGGAAAAAAGTTTTCGAAAATTATGTTTTATTATATTATACTTTTATCTAAAACACGTTTAAATCTTAAAATAAGTAAAAATTACGGCCAGTCTATTGTTTATACCAATATTAAACCATGTCTGTCTGTTCATATGAACTTCTACATCTAAAAGATCTGAGGTGCTAAGGACGGCATTCAGTTTAGCGAATCACGTTATATCTGAGGATATTCTGCGTTGTAGAAGGATTTCGTGGCTACAACTATACTACGAAGCCGCCCATTCCAAATTTGAAACCTTATGCTATATCGTCCTTTGCTAGAAGAGTCATGAAAAAAATATACCTTATTAATAACTAACAGATAACTACTTCGTTTTACTTTTTTTTTGGAAGTTGCAGCGTATTCCAATGTAGCACACAGCTCCGACTGCTATAATTTTAATACCTTTTTTAGCAGTGTAGATATATGTATAACTTTATATATACAATGCTGGCTAATTACTTGAAGCTGCTCATTAAGCGCGCTACATTTTCACTTTTCAACGCGCACTCCCACACACACTCTCACACAAACACACACATATACGCTCTACACAAAAACTCACACACATGCACATTTCGCCACTAATGAAGATTTATGGAAGGTCCTGGCAGGCAAGGCGTTTGGCCCAAGGACGAGTATCTGAAGTAGAAAAGAAAGCGAATCATTTTGCTTTAAACTTTAACAGCGCAAATTGAACACATTGCGTATACGTAACGTGGTAATGCTGAAATTTTAATGCATTTCTTTTGGTACATTTGTGTAATTTTTTTTTTTTTTACTTTCCAACAGATTTTTTTTCTGCAGTTTTTCTGGTTTCCTTAGCGGCGCTAATTATAAGCCAAACTGCAATGAATTATGCATTCGACAGCGGCCACCATTGTCTGCGCTATGGCAAAACTTTAATCAACTTTTGCATATCGAAAGCAGCGCAGACAGACAGATAGAAAGAGCGTGAAAGATACAGATACACAGTTATACGCGGATAGTTAGTTAGCAAAGCGGAAACTGTACTGAAACTGGCAAACAAACATTCTTAATTCAGCATTATTCAAATTCAAATAAGATACAAAAATAAAAAAAAGTAAAGATAAGAAGAAAGAAAATGTACGTCATGTTAAAACCAAAGGACTTCAACTGTTTGCAGTTTCCCACACTCAACTTTGTGTTACATTTTTATTTAATTTTTTCAACTACAACAGAAAAGTACAACCAGAAACAAATCCTGGACAGCATTGCTTTGTGGCCAAGTTGCTGCGGAATATAAGTAAAGCAAATGCGCAGGCAAAAGCAATTTGAAAGCTGCAAGGAATACAAGCAAACAATGCGAGTAATCGGGGTGCGAGGAACTAAAAAAAAAAAGTTGGAAATCGTGGAATATCTCGAAAATTAAGTGCAAAAGAAAGCAAAACTCAACAGAGAGCTCTCTACACCTTTGGGTGTGTGGCAGCTAATTTTCATTATTTTTTCAAAATGCAATCAAGAATTGTTTTTTTTTGTTAACTCTGTTGCTGTTTTGGCTGTAATTGAAAAGTAAAATGTCTGAAAGCAAAGCGAACCATGGCAGCGGTTATAGCCAAAGAAAAGGCATCTGTATTGGATTGGCGCTAAGATTTTTGCCAAAGGCATGCAGCAAACTTGGGGGCAAAATAAGATTCGTTGTGCTTTTTTTCTTTTTCAAAATGGCTGACAAGTTGATAAGCGCGCAACAAAGAAGCTGCGGCGGGTTAAAATAGGGCTGGGGGCAACTCTGTTAAGTTGGATATAAGAACTCGTGCAGTGCATATGTTAGGTTTGTTTACTATCTTGAAAGCATTTATATACAATTTTTCTGAATGCAACTGTTGGTTAGATTTTAGACTGATTTTTCACAGTGTTCATTCGCTTTGATGGGTTTTGAAGTATTACATTATATTCCCCGACATACTGCGCCATTATAAATATTGCCCCGAGGACATACATATTACATATGTTGGGTTTGCGTTAGTTTGGCTTTACATGGTACAGAAAAGTGTTTTTCTACTTAACTCATTGCATGTATTCTTAACCCTCTACCGTTGCAATACATTTTATGTATTTCTTCCAGAAAAATTTCTAGATTTCTTTTCTGCTATAAATCATACTTAGATACGAAAAACTGCAGGTTAGATTTTTCCTGCTACTTTTTAATATAAATCTGAAATTGATGATGATTTTGTAGAAGTTCAACTGACCAAGCTAAGAGTATATGCCCGGCAAACCGCATGCTTCAATGAGCGCGTGTTGACGACTCAGCTTATTTTTTCTCTCTCAGCATGCAGAAAGCCGTAACTTCGGCATGCGTTCGGCTGTGGTGTGTCAGCCGATTGTGATCGGCACTACAGTGCAAAGGCTAACAATCGACGTTGTAAAGGCACGATACTCATTTCTTGCATGGAGTCTTTTATAGGAGGCTTAACGGAAAGATTCATAGTGCTTCTTCATGGACTGGCTGCTACAAAAATGTCAACGAAACCGAAAAGATGGCTCCATACATTGAAAATAAAATGTTTGCTTTTGCTCTTTTAGCGGAATTTGGGCTGTGGCGCAACGGATTATTCAAGAAGAATATATAAATGTTCTACTTTTGTGCTGTGATAGAAGTAGCGCGGAATACATTATCTTATGGACATTTTAATTACTCTTCCAGAGTTGATGGCTTACGTGAAAACATCGTTCGCAACACTGAACCTAGTAAAAACTTTACCTACAAGTGATGTAGACCAGGAAAGACTGAGTCTGAGCGCTTATTTTAGTCCACTGCACTGTGGGCCCAGGTTTTCATATTTTGGCCAAAACCCTGTCATTTCAATAATAATTTTTTTAGAGTGATGAAATTGTACACACGTATTCCCAAAAGATTGAACTCCCCAATTTGAGCCTCCTCAGATTTTTTTAAAGATTTAGATAATCCAGACCAAAATTGGAAAAAATTTTAAAAAACAAAATAAATTTTTTAACTTAATTTAAAAAAAAAACGATTAATTGGAATTGGACTAAATATGGTCACACAGAGGTAGATATGAGCTCCACATACATTGAAAAAATAGAATATACCCAAAATATTGAATGGTTTTGGAGTTGTAGCCCCAAAAAGTTGCAGCTTTCCAAGTAAATTATAAAAAGACGACATCACCAATCCATCTGGTTTTTATCTGTTATAATTTTTTTTGTATGCTCTTTTAATTTCCGAAAAAAAATTTGAAAAATCCATATTTAAATTTTTAGGTTTTTTCGTCAAAATTGATAATTTTTATATTTTTTGATTTGCATCTTTGTAAGTATGCTATTTTAGTATAACTTTTGAAAAAATGGTTATTAAAGCATACTTTTAGGCAGCTAAGTAATTCAAAAAATAGTAAAATTTCCTGGGGGTCAATTTTTAAAATTCAACTTTTAGATACAAAATTCAATTTCCGAAAATCGGGAGGAATTACATTTAATTGTAAATATAAATTAAATATATAATATATTTAAAACCGAAAAGTTTTTAAGCTCAGTTTTATTTTTTTCTGAAGTAATACTTATAAATAATAAAGCGAATAAAGATTTCGTAGCTACATGTATCATGGTAAATGCAGGTTTTTTTTTTATGTAAATTATCGTGAAAGGTCAAAAAATACAAAATGTCAACTTTGATGGCTAATTACTTAAAAACCACTAAGTATAATTTAATAATTTTTTTTCCAGAGGATACCTTGAAATTTATAAAATCAGATTGAAATATCTTTTTGTCCAAATTTTGACTTTCATCTGGAGGACTTTTGGCCAAAATCTGGCCACGCGGGCCCATTGTGCACTGGAGTGATTGGTCAAAAATACAATCAAAGAGAATGCAACTTAAGAGTCACCTCTAAACACACTATTTTTTCATTAACAATAAAAAAATACATTTCAATAAAATACTCGTAAGCTGTACGCAACAAAACAATATATTCAAACGATAATAAGTGATCATAAGCTTTATAGAGCCTATAACCAGCGGACGGTCAAAACGCTTTCAACGACACCTCATTTGTCAAATTATTGAAAAGCAGTTAAGAAGTTACGAAGGAACTGTACGTACATTAACAAACCCCAGACCATAGCAAAACCCACAACTCCCGGCTCACAAAAAAAACTATAACCGAAAGATCTAAATTTGAAGCTATCTTTAGCTTGTTTGTTTTTTTTTAGTTTGTTGAATTAAGAAAGTCAAAATTAAAGTTGTCGATATCAGCATGTCTTTTAATAGGCAGTGGTCATCTGTTCATCTACGTGTCATCGGAGAAGCTTGAACACACAGACCACAATGGCAAAATCTGTCAAAGGCTCCGTAAAAAACTCTTTCCTGAAGTTCCAAATGTTTCACCAACCAACTTTGAAAAAAAAAGAATATGGAGTGAAAATAAAGGGTTCCAAACACACTTTGATGATGCTACTGTAGCCAGGTTTCGAATAAAGTACATTCAACTGTCTTCCCTTATCAAAAGTCGAACAGAAGTTTGTCTCGCGATTGTTCGCTGCACAGTTTGTATTTGCACTCACACCTCTCTGTGGGTCTTTCAAATATTATCAAGTAAAGAAAAGAAATTTTAACATTATAGAAAACAATGCAAGCGAACATTATAGATGACGTGCTAATGAAACACAATTGATTTGAATTGAGTTAAAACTTAAGCGCGCAGTATACATAAACTAATAAGTAAATAATCTCAATATAAGATTGCAGCCAATCTCACTTCCTCATCTCCATCTCGTGCTCTAATTCTTTCAATCCTTTTAGTTAACCAAAATCCAATTAGACTTTATTTGATTAAGTAGAAATGAATTTTTGCTTAGTTCCCCCAGCTCCATTCACTTGATAACTCAATTTGACAATCAATCAAATATACACAAGCTTATTGTATACCCTTTCTATTCTTCTTCTCTGCTTTTGCCATTCATGACAATCCAAACAATGCGGCAAAGGCAACAAAGGCTGCAAGAAACTTTACTTCAATTATGAAAAATGCCAAGCTCACGGCACTACTAGCAGGACGCCCACTTTTGTTTAAGGACCTCAATAGAGCAGAGAGATGAGAGAGAGTGTGAGTGTAACCATAAGTAAACATTTAAAAGCAGGAGAAGGTAGTCAGCAATTGTTAGCGTTAGGCAACAATGGCTAAAAGTTTCGATAGCTTAAGCCACAAACTTATGCATATAGAAAACATATTTTAAAGAGGTTTTTGGAGAGAGGAGTTTGTTGCTGCAAAAACAACAAGTACATAAGGGGAGACTCTGTCTTGAAGTTTTCAGTTTCAGCTACAGCCGAGAATTGAGCGTGTAGGGCCATTGAAAAGCAGCGACTGCGACTGCGGCAGCGACAAGCATCACAAATTGTGTCAACCACACACATACATATACACAAACACCCTTATATACCATCGACACACCGTCACACACACGCACACACTCACATGTCCAAAAAGCTAACTAATTTAAACGGCACCATTGTGCACCATAACCCAAAAACAATACTGCCAAACGGCAGCCAGAAACGGAAACCAGAGAACTGAAAGAGCCAAAACAGTTAAGGGAACACACGCCATGACGCTGCTCCAGTGGCAGTGGGTTAGAGGGGAACTTTGGGTGGACATTGGATTAACAATATTAATCTAAAATTAACACAAATACTTTATGAATGTATTACTTGTGTTATATATGTACCTACATATATAAATAATATTACAGCCCAGTATGCAGATGAAAATGAAAAATAGCCGCAAAAAATCTTCTCCAAATACGTTCGGAAGCCATAAATAGACGTCAAATTAAAATAAATAAGTGTTTTATTACTATTTATTTTGAGTTGTTTAGTATTTAATAATTATAAATATGAGTTACACACATGGCTTCACTAAGCACACACTATTTTGTCCTGAAGAAATTACGTTGGAGTTCTTGACCGAAGCGTTTTAGTCGGCTGCGTACTAAGCCTAAAGTAAAAGCAGTTTTTGGATTAAAAGTTGTAATAAAAAAAAAGTTTTGGAATCCTAATGTATTATCTACATTTTAATGTAAATTTAAGTCATATCTGAGTTCTTGGGTTGGGTAGAAGAGTAGAAGTAGCCTGTCCGGCGAAAATCGTGATCAACTAGAGCCTTTACGGCCTATTTGTATAAAAAGAGATGAGGTAGTGGTAGAGTTCAGTGGGAATTGGTGGGCGCTTGCTTAGACTGAGGCTTCGATTACAGCGCCAGGTCTTCTATTAAAAAATTTGCCAAATACCCTAGCTCTTCTAGGAATGATGCCTTACGCAGGTACTGGCTGCGTCTCCTAAAAAGTGCAGGACAGTCATATAGCAGGTGTTAGGGGTGTTATATATTGTCTATCTCCTTCTCATCTTCACACTTACGACAGAAGTCGTGGAGGCGAACCTTTATTCTTTGCCCTGCTGCTACACCTATCACCAACCTAGTTTAGTTATTGTGGTTGAGGCGCAAAAGTTTTGACGTTCCCTTTTGGATCGTATCTTCGCCAAAGTATCAGGCATGACAGCCTGACGTTGTGTCCTATCCACGTTCTGTCTTGATTCTGATTATCTCTGATATTTTAAGCAGAACATGTTTAGAGGGTCTTTATATCCCGCAACCCCAAGAGCTACTGATAGCGCTTGAGGAAGGAAACACACGTCCACCACCTCGTCATCGCATCGCCAAACATTCACCTTCTTTTTTTTTTTAAACTTGAAACACTTTCATCAAAACCATCTATGCTTTTAAAATAGATTCAAAATCCCAGGATTTCTAAATAAAAATATCATTTCACCCACATCGCTAAAAGCTATCTACGTCACTGCACTGCCGTATAGAGCACTTTAAGTAAGAGACTGAGAGTGTGTGCATGTGTGTTTCTGTGTGATATAGGAAGCTAGAGTGAGGCAGCAGGATAGCGAGTTGAAGTTGATGATAAAAGCAGCACCAGCAGTAACATGCCACGTTGCATGGCGTTGTTGGCCTGCCACATTGGCCGCCACTGCGTCCCTCTGTGCCACTGCTTTTGTCTGTGAATTCAACGAATTAATGCCACTTCAAAGTTTTTCCCCTGTGTGTGTGTAAGTGTGTGTGTTTGGCGCACTTGTGAATTATCAAAATTTACAACAATGCAAGCTTGTTCCACTGAACGGCAATTCCTATCAGGCTCTTCTTCCATTGAAATATGGCTAAACAGTGGAAAAGTACCTGCGGGCATTTTATAGATAATAGACATACAACCCTTGCCCCACCAAAAAAAAGTTCCCTCTCCTAACAAGTATCAAGGCATTGGCTGCCAATGTGTTTAGAGCCACATATGCTGCCGCTGTCAAGTGGGCGTGGCAGGGTAACAAGTAGCAAGAAAATGCAACGGCCAAGTGATACACGCAGAGAAAAATGGCTTGGAGTAGAGACTTGGTCTTCTTTCCATATCTCATGCGAATGTTCTGATGAAGCATCGGTTTAATTCTTGTGTCAGAGAGATCTTATAAGGATGTAGGCCCAAATTTAACCGAATCCTAAGCTTTCCTGGCGAAGCCCAATTCAACTTATTGGCACCGAATCAACTTCTCTCCTTCGATACTCGCCATATTTTCTATACTTCTTCACAGCAATATCTCTCTCTCTAGTTAATGCTTGAAAGTCCAAAAGAGTGTAGTTGTAGAAACTGCGTTGTCTTGAGTGTGGGATTTTTTTAAATACTCAGTCTTCGATGGAAAGTTGGCAGGATATGTTTGAAGAATCTTCTCTTCAGTCTTCTTTTTGTGACCGTTCCCCTCAGTCTGTTTGCGTCGCGGGTGCTATGGGTTGTCAACCTATCATTGTATTTGCTTTAAAAATAGTAGATCTGGTTCTCTATGCTACTCAGATTAAAGCGACGAAACATTGTTAAATTGCTGGCATGGCTTAGAAAATAAATAAAGCTAACTTCTTGTATCTGTATGATTTGGAATCTAAAGTGCTTTGATTAAGCTGCGGTACCCCAGATCCGAATACCTTAGCTTTAGGTAGACCATCCGTTTGGGACTCCGCTGTCGCTCCATTTTACAGTAGCATGACGCAGCGGGCGTGATGAAGAAGTCGTGTTATGTAGTTCAGGTGCAGTATAATACTGAGACATTTCACTGACGTCATCCTTCTCATTGCGATAAATTTGTTCCATGACCAGCTTGCTTTTCTTTCAGTGTATGCGCACATTTGTATTACAGCACTGCTTTCAATGTTGCCAGTTCAAAAATTTATATTTCTAGCATGATCAAAGTTTAAGCATATGCTCTCTGCTTCTTCTTTATGCTCTTCTTCAGTTCCTTATGCGTTGCTTTCATATTTACAACTGTTTAAAGCTCAAGACAATGCCTAGGTGAGTTGTAACTGTGTGTGTGAGAGAACGACCTCGTGTGTTTGCGATGTATACATATATGGAAATGGGTGTGTGTGTGCGCGTTTGTGCATTTGTGTGATTTGCATATTTTGGCTACGTTTTGCGGTTGCATGTTACTTTACGCTCTTCCTCTCTCTCGCTCACCCTCTCTTCATCTAAACGTGAGTGTGTGTGTACTTGTCTGTGTGTGTTTGTACAGTGCTGGAAATGTGAAAAAAAATTCATCACGCATGCAATTTGCAGGCAAGCGGACAACAAACCCAAAACTCTGTGCTACCAGAAGCGCCGAGAAGCGCGCTACATTTTTATTTTAAAAATTTTTCTGTTGCATTTTAAGTAGTTGCCGCACACCGATACACACCAATACATTGACGAGAGTGTTGCACTATGTGTGGCAAGGAAAAGCTTTGCTTTTGGCGTTGACAGCAGTTACATGCATATTACACACTGACATACACAAACACACACACACACACACACACGCACACACAGAGACACGCACGTCTTACCATTTGATGTGTTTGGCATGTGTTTCCGTTGTGGTGGTTAGTTGGTTTCGGTTTTGGGTGGTTTCACTTGCTGTTTTTAAGGGGGTGTGTCACTGTTTACTTTGCATGCTGCCAACACCGGCAACGAACGAAGATTAAGCATGACCAACACTGGCCAAGCAACTTGGCTTTGAATCGTTTACGTGCTAGAGAATTGGATGAGAGCGTAGAGTGGGAATATTGCCCGGCTCTAAAGTAACTTTGAACCTGCCTTGATTTATGCCACCCAAGCGCGCATCAAAGTGTCCATTGGGCGTGGCTGTTTTCCGGCTAAAGGGTCGACTCTTTTTAGCAAAATTGTTTTGGCACATGCATGCAAATACGCATAGTTCCTTTCGTGGTACGGGCAGGTTACGATAAACTGCTACAACCCACTGGCCATGTTGGGTAACATGGCTTGTGCCGCACAAAAACTTTATTTAGAATACTAATGAGTTTTCTACCAAATATCTCAAGCGCAAAGTCAGTGCCGATACTTTAGTTTAAAGACTGTCAGTAAGCACGGTCCATAAGTGTATGTATGCAATTATATCGAGTTACGTGCAAGCAAAACAAATCTTAGTACAAGTATATACAATGTATATATGTACTCTCTATTAAGATGTAATTCCATTAAAGTCCATAACATGAAATGCACACACAAAAATTGGAAAAGAGCGGAAGCTCGTTCTTAATGCAACTGCAATTGTAAACGAAACTGCAACAGCAAGCAGGACTTAAATAAAGCTACGAAGAACAACAAAATACAGAAACTTGAAGTCCTTACAAGTTCGGCAACGTTTTTAGCTGTATCCTTGGCAACCTTCTAACATTTCAGCATTGAAAATAATAACTTAAGTAATGTCATTAGAGGCGGGCAAATGGATTAGATGGCCATGCTGAAGAATTTCAACGATGATGATGACAAGCTCTTGAAATTAAGTTGAAAATGTTGCACAACGTTGCGTATACTTTATGCTGTGCGTTCTAAACTATGCTGCAAGTTTTGCCATTGTGTAAAAACAGGTAAAAGACTTTTAATTAGAGTCGAACTTACTTCAAGCGACGACAATTGAACTCACATAGACTTATATTATATATAGCAACGCACACGTACATCAGTTTAAAGGTCATACACATTTAGTTGTATTTGACAGTAAAAGGGTTTTAAGTATTTGATCTTTTTAAGCAATCAAATAATTATTTTCTGGGAAACAATTAAAAGGCAGCCTTGCTTAAATAGCCTTTGGTCTTTGGCCTTGTTCTCTAGTAGTTTTGTACTAGTCAGAGCTAATTCCCCAAACAGAAAAAATAACAAAAAAGTCATGAATATAAGAAATCTTGAATATAAAAAGTTGAACATTATTTATTTCAGTCCAAATGGTTTTTTGTCAATTAACCCTTCTTCCTGATGGGTTTGTTCATTTTTGAACTCTTTTATCATCACACATCCTCCATCTGGAAGTCTATTCAAACAACAAACACAATTCCGATTAATTTTTGACTCATCAACATATTTATAATTAATTATGTATTTAGATACAATTTGCTTTAGTAAGCCATTAAAAAAAAATATATATACCTATATAAAGAAAAAAATTTCAAATGTATAGAAATTTTTTTTAAAATATTTTTTAGCTATTTTTCTAGCCGATCATTGAAAAATTAATTCCCTAAATGTAGTAAGAAAATAGAAGAGCCCAATTTGGCAGATCATTCCAAGCGATGGCTCCAGCTGCACCCTGGATTGGCGACACATCACATACCTGTGATAAATGCAAGTTATAAAAATAAATTAATTTTTGATTGATTCAGTAAAAAAAGAACTTACGTTAACATATCAAGTTGGTTGCTTTTGGCTTATAGTATACCTAAAAAAGATAAACTTTTAATCATTTTTTTAAATTTTTGTTTTTTCTGTGTTATTAAATTTAATTAAATAATAAATTTATTTTCAGTACAGCTTGCCTTCCAATTTGTAGAATCAAAAAAAGATACAAACAAAATATATTAGAGATCCATCAAATTACATATAGTACTTAGATATTGTTTTTTTATTTACAATTTTTAAGGCAATCTTTTTTTTTTTTTTTTGTTTTTTCTTTTATAGCTGAGTAGTGTCATACGAAGCGAAAAATTAATTAACAAACAAAACCCAAGATTTTGTACAAAAAATGTTTTTTGGACCGATCGGTCCTATAGGAGCTATATGATATAGTCAACCGGCTTTGATCAAATTTGGTACAGTGCTTGGGTACTATAAAAAAGGGTTTTATAGTGTGAGTACAAGCTGCAAAAGGCTCCTCTGAAGATCCACCTGTGGTACTAAGTCTTTTAGTCTCAAGATCTAGGTGCTCATACGGATGAGTGCAGAGAGAGACATGGTTTGATAGTTGCTGATCAGGTTCAGCATGGGAAAAAAGCTCTATAACGTCTATGATCTCTTTTTTTCTTTATTTTGGAGATGTCAAAAAATTTGAGGTTGTTTTTATACACTGTACTTTATGTTCAAAGGGTATATTAAGTTTGTGCAAAAAGGTGTGCAACAGCTCAAAGGAAACATATTTAGCCACACAACCTTGACAACCTTTAGACGAAAATGATCAGAACGACAAAATAAATTGATTAAGCCATGTCTGTCTGCCTGTCCGTCCGTCTGTACTTATTGCCCATTTCTTGAAGACCAAAACCGACCAATGGGTGAGGGGCAGCCACCTAGTTTTTCCAAATTTTATTAAAAGTTTCTTAACTTGTTGTTCAGGAAGTTTGTTTAAAGTATAAACGTATTAGGTACTCTAGAACGTAAGTTATGCAGCCACTGAAAGGATATAAAGGCTGTTTTTGATACTTTTGCGTTGTTTTAAATTTAATTTCTTATTTTGTTAAACATGCTCATCGTTATTATTTATTTTTCTGTTTAGATTTTAAGACGTAGAATTCATAGTAAATAAAGTTATTTAATATACAAAAACCGAACAGGAGGCGGTACCCCTGTTTTAAATCAAATCTCTTTTTAACGCTTCAGTTTCCAACTGCTTACTCTCTTTGGTTAGATTTATTGCCTTTCTTGAGTTTAACTTCAACGCTTTCAGTCAGTTAGAAAATTGTATAACCCTCTAACTCATTGCTTTTACAAAAGTTTAAGCGCTTTTCCAAAACTCTAATTTCTTCAGTCCCCAAGAGCACACAAAAAGCTAGCCACATTAAATTTACTGCACTTACCAAAGCTTCAAAGCTCAAAAGTTACCAACTTTCTTATTGCCGGTTTCTTTGCATCTTTACAGTAGTAAATTTTTTCGTAGAATTAAAAGAACTAAAAAACTAAGCAACGAAAAACAAATGAAATCAATTCGCTTTCGAAGGGAATGCAACTCAGCTGTACTGACAGAGTTGCATTGATGAAGTTGCTGCCATTGCTGATATTGTTGCTGTTTGCTCTTGCCATAGATTTTGTTGCAGTTGTTGTTGTTATTGCTATTGTTGTTGTCCTGAATCGTGGTTAAAGGCTCTGTGGCTTTGCGTCATTGGAATAGTCAACGTCAACGCTGTTATCCTTTGCGAAGTTGTTGTCCTGTGTATAATGAATGACTTCCATTGTTGTTGTTGTTGCAGCCTGTGACTGTCATTTTCAGCAAGCCACGTGCTGAGCTTGTGTGTGTGAGTGTGACAGATAGAGAGAGAGAGAGAGAGCGAGTGAGCGAGAGAGAGAGAGCGAGAAAGACAGGAGTAGAGAGAAGTTTGGCATACTTTTTGGCGCATTCAAGCATTAAGAGTGACGATTATATGATGAATGACAATCCATATTTGTATCAATCATTTGCATTGCCTTTGCCTTTGTTTTCTTGTTATGTAACAAGAAAGATACGTATACGGATACAATCCGTTTCCATTTGCTGCCAGCACTCGTATCTTGAAGATGCAACACGTCTGGCTGGCCACTTAGTCATAGAGTTAACAAATACATTGACAGCCAGCCACTCAAATCAGCCACAACGACAGTGACACCTATTTGCACTCGATACGTTATTACAAACATATAACTTACACACATTATACATAAATCTTTGTATGTATAAGGTTATATGTGTCACAGAGTCTGATATGTGGTTATATGCACACTCCGTTTCACTTGAATAGGACTAGTAGAATGTAGATCAACTTTTTAGATTTTGTTGATACACACATAGAGGTTAGAGGAAGGTAGAGGTTCCAGACAAAGATTAGTAGCATAATATATATTTGATATTGAAAAAAAATAATACTTTTTTAGGATTTTTTTTTTTTGACATCTTGAAGTGAGGCTACTTACGAAGTAGCTGAGAGAGTGTAACCTAACTCATACAAGACACAGAGGACGCCCAAAAACACGCTTAATTGACTGTATTGAAAAAGATTTGCGAATAATCGGGAAGACAAACTGGAAGATGCTGGCCAGAGACAGAGGGAATGGAGCAGGATAGTAGAGGAAGCCATAACCCACAACGGATTGTAGTGCTAATAGATGATGATGATGAAGACGAGGTAGCTAAGTATTTTATATACAATTATCGATGAAAGAGCCTCACAAAATTCCAATTATGAAGCTTTAACGACCGGAGGAGATCAGGTATATTCATACAGCTGATTCATAATTGTTTTTCTGTGACCCTAATAGTCACAGTTATATCTTTTCATCATAAGAACCAAACAGACGATTCTTTCCATGTTAAAAAAATTTGTTTGCTTCATATTATTTCCTCTGATCGATTTTTTCAAGGATAACTTTTTGACGTTTGTGGGCACGATGGCTATCGAAATGGTGAGATATTTGCCGACTCTTTTGCAGCTAGGACTAAGAGATGAGAGAGAACGTTAAGAAAAGCTGGGTCAAATCCATGCTGAGACTCTGAAACTGGCAAAAAAGGTTAAACATCTGGGTCTTACTGCAAACAAGGCCCGTATACAAGCCAAGGTGGACGCATGACGAGTCTGCGCCAGTTAAACTATCTGCTCTAAAAAGCATATGTAAGCTATCCTGGATAAATGGTCCAGAGGCTGTTCTTGCTGTTCTTGAAACTCAACGCTCTTTAAAGACCTCAATATGGTATTGGCTAAAGAGCAGGTGTCCTTCTTCTCCAGTGGGTATAGAGATCGACTAGAAACGTATGACAGCGCACACTTGGGGAACCTGGTACGCTCAATAAGAATCAGACGCTTAAAGAGGAGTCCAGTCCAGTCGCCAGCAGTTGACACAATAACAGCAGAAACAGCCAACTCAACTTAGGCATCTTCAGCGGTAACTGAGGCGGGGTCAGTAGTGTTAAATTGATTAAACGCGACGTTGTATCCTGAAATCATAATATTTAAGCCTTTCTTAATGTCTGATTGTATAATTTTTTTTAAAAAAAAGTGCGAACACACTCTTTTAATTTTATTGAGATTGGGCACACTCCTTCACAATTGGTGACCTTGGTCTACTGGGCTAAGCGCGGTGTAGATTATACATTAAATACGACTTTAACTTTAATTTTCTAGTTCTTCATTCATTCAATTTATTTTTTTATTTACATTAGACTTATTATCTTATACCGCATGACCGCAAGGTCATTTATATACACTTCTATTGTTGGTATAATAATCATAATCTCAAAATTATTTTTTTCCCCTGAAAATAATTTGTTATTTTCTTAAAGACTTTACTTTACTTTCGACGCACAAAAAAAAACAACTTAAAAGCGGACTTTACTTTAATTTAATTTAATAAAATAAGTGCTTTAAATTTTCTTTTAGATTTTCACAATTTTCACTTATTTTCAGTTTACGTGATTTATTCAAGTGAAACAGAGTGTACATAGTACATTCGCCAGCCAGGAGCAAAACGTGTGCAATATGTGTGAAATATTCCCTGGCATGGCTGCAAAATGTAGCACAAGCTTATGAAAAAATTTTGCACTCCTCGCGCACCTCCGCCCCCTTTATGCTGCACTCACCACGCCCATGTGATGTGTGGCGTCACTCACATTTTACGACATGCCAATGACGTTGCCATAAAAAGGATACAAAGCAGCAGGGGAAAAAAGAAATCGCTTGTAAAACGCGCGACAAAAGTTGTAAAACAAGCCAAGCCAAGGACACACTCGAAGGATCCAACAAAGCAGCAGGCTCTGACGTAAATCTAGCGAGGCAGCTGTTTATTTTTCTCGCTTTTCATTTTTTTTTAGCTAATTGCCTGCTTGCAAATTGTCAAATATGCGTACGCAAAACATTTCACAATTTAAAGGATTAAGTGCGCAAAGTTTGCCTGGAATAAATAAACGGCACTTGGAGTTCAAGTTGAAGCTTAAGCCAGGGCTGGCAATGCAGCCGGACATTTATGATGCGTTTGGTAAAGTTTGCTGCGTGGCCCGGAAGTTGTCAGTCGGCTGCAAAATGGCGCAACTTCCGCTACTTATTGGGCGATGAGAGAGAGAGAGAGAGACAGCCGCCTAACAGCCGTCTGTGAGAAAGACTGTCAGCTTTGCCAGAGTGCCGGACTGTCAGACTGTTGCGTTGCCAGACTGTCAGCAGGCCTGCCTGAGTTGAATGTCTCGCTTCTGGCTGGCTGCCTGATTTATTGCACTTTAAATTCGGCGACATTTTTTGCATGTCGTTTATCTTCATTGCGTATGCATAAAAAGACGAAAAAATATACAAAAAGAAAGCAAAAAAGAAAAACAACAAAACGTAAAGCAAAACAAAACAAAATGCGCTGCTCAGCAAAATTGGCGGCCATTGCACACGGCTCCATAAAAAAAAAAAACCGAAGAGAGAGAGAGCGTAAAGCAAAGCTAGACAGAGTGTGTTATATATGCTGCATGCAACTTGGCAAAACACTCATCTTAAACAGTTCCAGAAGAGGCCATAGCTCTTGTTTAATCTATCCCTCTCTCCTGTTTCATCTCTTTATCTTTCTTCCAGCTGCATGTTTGCATTTTTGGCTTTGTCATTCGACTTGGCGAGGGCCAAATACTTGACTTGTAATTTTCTAAAAGCTTACTTAAATTTTTGCATATCTTGCATTCAAAATGCAACAAACAAAATTAAACTCTCTGCGACGTGTGTGGGTGAGTGTATACTACTGTGTGTGTGCTGAAAGAGCGAATTATTTTGCAGCATGTGAGCATGTACGAATATTTTAAGGCGCTGTAGTTCATGACCTAACGGAATTTATATGCTATTCCATGAATCAGGGCTTTAAAGTCTAACGAAAGTATTGGATGGAAATCGGTTTTATATGGGCAAGTTGAATCTTCACTAATCAATATTTTGCTATAGATACGGGATTGTGCTGCAAGTCTGTGAGGAATCTGCGGAATGGGTGGTACGGTTATAAATATAAAAACGTTAAAAACTGGCGAGCATTTTATATGACCCCGAAACCTCGCCGGACTTGGAATTTTTATTTAGTTTAACACATCTAACACACAACTTTAAACTATTTCTAGTATATTATTCTGAAAAAATATTGACCCATGTTTAGAATCCTTATTTGTGGCCAGTACTAAGCAATGCATGACCTGGGAGAAAACAAAACTTTATGTAAAATAAAAAAATGTGATACAGTCGAGGCGTTGCCCGATAGTGTAATACCCTGTACCTATTTTCTCAAAAGAAAAATTTATTCCTGCATATTCCTTCTAAGAACTTTGCGATTGGAATTTATTTTTTTTTTTGGTGAAATTCGATTTTTATACCTATAAGTTAAGTAAATTTTTACCGATTTTGATGAAACTCAAATATTACGTCAAAGAAGTTATTTAAAGTATATGGGGTAAGTTTCAAGTTGGTATGTTGAGGGGTGTGGGAGAAAACACGTTAAATCGATTGCAGGGGTGGGGGGACAGCATCGATAAAATTTGGATGTGGATTTGTGCTTTAGAGCCACATGAATCAGCTTACCAAAAATTGTGTTCCTAGGTCACTTGTAACCATAATTACGTAGAGTCAAATATTGATTCAGTTTATAGGCAAGGGTGGTGAAATTTGTTTATTTTTGACTATAACTTTTGCTGTATTTGTTCGATTTTGTTTATTTTTTACACACAGATGCACGTAGCCACAACGCATCGCTCTGTTAAATTTCAGATGAAAATATTAACCAGTGTGTCTAAAAACCGCGAAACTCTACAGCAGGGGAACGGGGGAAGATATTGACATGATTCAACAAACTTTATCTTCTGAGGAAATATGGGCACCAGCTGGTAAAGTTTCGTATCTCTAGCTCTTATAGCCTCCGAGATCTAGGTGCTCATACAGACGGACAGACGGACATGGCTCAATCGCTACCCGAGGTTATGATAAGCATTTTGGTATAAAGAACTTGGGTTCTGCCACGCCTCCTTCTGTCCGTTACATACATTGCACAAATCTAGTATACCCTTTGTACCTATAGGTACAGGGTATAAAAACGTTATTCAAATTCGTAGGGCAAAGAATTTGGCTCTCTGGTACGCTGCCTTGCTGACGACCAGTGCTGCCCTTTTTTGAGAAATTGGCATGTAGACGGCGCCAGCAGTAACATCACCTGTTCTGTTTGAGCACAAAATTGTATTAATTTGATACCAATATATATGATCGGTAGGCAAAATACGTGCACAAACTTTTCAAAAGAGCGAAAAATTGCTAAAAGGAAGTTGAGGGCTACCCAAATATTTGGGCCACAGCTATCGTTATCTTCCAGAGCGTTGACAGTTCGTGTAGGACCTAAACCAATCGTATAACAGCATTCCGCTCTTCTCTATTTCTCGCTCTGTCTTTCTTATTAGTGATCCCAATTCTTCACAGATCCTCCAGTACTCCGTCTATCCAACTTTAACGTGGTCGAACTCTTCTTCTGTTGCCTGTAAACATTTTCCTCATGGCCGGCACATTTCAGTTTTTGTATCTTGATGTATTTTATTATGATGTCTCCATTCATCAACAACTATCGTTATCACGCAGGTACAAACAAAACGGCCTAGGACGATTAGTTTTTTTAATTTTATATATTTTTGTGAGCTAACAGGTGATTTTCGTATTTATTTTTTGTAGTTACCGCTAAAACAAAACATATGTAGTTGCTGCTGGCGCCATCTAGCTATCGATTGTCCGCAAATGAGCAGAACTGTTTGCACACATATACAATTCTTTTTAGTTACAAATAAGGATCTTAAGCATTTATTTAATAGTTTAATATAATGTAATAAGCTAAATAAAAACTTCTATATCCGGAGTGGTTTCTGGATCATACAAAATTCACGTCAATCTCGAACATTTTTACATTCTTAACTCCCACCCATCCCGCAAATTCCTTCCCGATTTCCAGCGCGATTCCGTCTCTATAGCAAAGTATTAATAAGTGCAGCTAAAAGAATTAACACATCGCTTTAGGTGTATTTTTTGGTAAAGTTCTACAAATATGCAAATCAAATTTGGAAGTGGCTTCCATGAGGCTGTATCGACAGATATCAGTAAAGAGGGGGTTTCAACAATACTCGGTGTAAATTTTTGAGTAAGCTTTTTTTTTAGAATAAAAATGTTACGAAATTGCCAAAATTTAGTTACTTAATTATTTTTTTTTATTGTTTTTTTTTTTAATATGAATTTTTTTAACATTAATAGTTTGTTATTACACAAAGCCCAGAATAAACTTTAAAAACCTCGGAATAGGACGGGATTCTCAGTCTCTACTCAAATATTTGGTATATTTATTTTTGTTTTTGTTGTTCCTAAAAAAAAAATCATTTAAACCTGTCAATCCGTTTAATTAATTAATAATAAAATATTTTTATTCGTTTTCCGGAGCACGGCCTAATGTTTTAAATCTGGCAATTCAATGTAACCTTCTGGTGGGGCCATCTTTTGTCAAAAAAATGTAAATAGAAAACGGTTGGTGAGACAGACCTTATCAAGTAATTTCGGTTCCCTGACTTCCGGTCCGGCATCCAACTTTTTTCCGTGCTCGCTTTTATTGCGATTTCGAAAAAGTTGCCGATTCTAGATGATTCGGTTTAATTATATGTTAGCTTTTAAATATTTTAGTCTTCTATGAATCATTTTTGGCAGCCTGCGGTTGACTGCGAATGACAGAGAAATTAAATATGACATAAATTAATAAATCGATGTCGTTACCTTAGCCATACAAGAAGAGACTGGTTGTACAACTCGGTAGTTTACGCAAAAATTAAAATTATTTTCATTTGTCGTTCAACCATAAAAAATTTGATACAACGGCCCCATACACGATGCAATCGATTGTAAATTCTGATCTTTATGGTTATACTTACATACTTAGCTAAATCGACTAGTTGCAATCGAAATCAAAAACAGCTTAGTTTCTTAACTCTTTATGCTTTCTACAGATAGAGCATCACTGCAGCCTGCTATGATCAGATCTTAGCTCATATTTTCGCTACTACGCAGTCACGTTGACTTTGGGATTTCTTTCATAATTTTATAAACTTTTTGTTGCAAAATAAAACAACTTGCCAACAGTAAGACTTTATGTATAGCGGATATATCAGCCAAGTTAGTAAGGTGCATGTTGAGTTTGTTGTGAACTATGTTAAACTTGCAAATATTTTGCACTTTTACTTGAAGCATAAAGTCAGTCTACTGATGCCTTAAGTATCTTATTTTTTTTATTTTTAAGTGCAATAAACAAACAAAGTGCTGTAATAAAATAAATTAAACTTTAAACCCAGAACTTGAAGCAAGTTTTGGCAATTAAATGCTGGTTTGGGGCCAATACCATAAATCAAATTGTCTAATCAGCACGTTGAGACATTAGTCAAATTATTAAAAGGAATACATAAAAAAAATATGTTTTATTTTATGTTGTCAAGTCATGCCAAAACTGGGTAGGACTGACAGTGAGCAACTGTCTGACTGACAGTTTTGAGTGAGTTAAGGAGCTGTGCTGCAATTTGCTAAATGCAATGCTGTCTGCTGACAAGAACTGGGCACGTCACAAGGCAAACAAATTACTCATACGCCACGTTATGCATAAGGATAATGAAAAATGACGACGTGACTTTCAAAGCTGACCATAAACATGGACCACACCTTTTTGGCTGAAAGCAAGTTTGGGAAATAACGAAGCGCGATAAATGGCACTAAATCTTCTGAGCCAATAATTCAATAATTTTACGCTTAAATCATAGCAAATTAACCCATTTCCGGCGTAGACAGCGCCACATAAATTATGCCGCAGACGGCGACTTTGACAGAGCCCCACAACCAAAGAAGATTGGGTAGGTAAATGTTTTGGTGAGGTTACGTGAGTTCTATGGTTAGTTGGCAAAGTTTTTGCATTTGACTGCGCACGCTGTTAAAAAATTCAAAATGTCTTTTTACTTGTATCTATAGTTTTGGCAAGAGGCCCGTGGGGCAGGTAGCTGCATGCATCCTTTGGCTAGATACTACGACTTGGTTGGGGCTCCGTAAAAGTTAGCATGCGAATTCGCGTGAGCGTGAAAATGGTTTTTCGTTTCTTTTGGTACGTGCAGGCGCTAACTTTTCGTTTCTGGCAGTATCAACTTTATTTCTTTGCTACTCCACCGACAAAGGCCACTTAGATGATAAGGCGCGTAGTGTGGAGCAGGTTGCTGGGGTAGCTGAGTCACAGGCTTTGACTGAGTTGGGGGCGTTGGCTTTGTTGCGCCTCGACGAAGACAAGCTGACAAATGCTGAAACGTATCGTATGCCATCTATCATCGTGCATTAGACGATGACGATGAGGACGACGACGACGACAACGACAACGTAGCAGCAGCAGTGGATGCGCAAGCAGCATTCCCAGCGCTGCTCTGCTGTTGGCAGCAAGTTAAGTGCCCGTTCAATGGCCAGTTTGGCCACGTTTTATGTTACAATGTTAATTTCCTCTTTGCCGTTGTGCACTTCCATGTCCTGGCCGTAGTCTCTTTTAACGCCGCTCCCCTCTCATGTGCCCAAGCATGTCTAGACTTTTGTTGCATGTTGTTTGTTTCTTTTTCCACTATTTCTTTTTTCAACACAGCCTGCCAAGTGATTCCTAGCTTGTTTTATGTTAGGTGTGCGTGGGCGTAGATGCTCCGCATCGGCTCCCAGATTTATGCGCCACAAGTGCAATGATGTGGAATGCATGTTAATTGCGTACCCGGCGTTAGGTTAGGCGCAGCCAGTGAAGCATGTTTAATAGTCAGCCAACACTGGAGCTGTCTCTGCTCATGTCAGCCAATCCCCCCTTACCCCACACACTCTACCACTTAATGTTGTTGCAAATCAATTTCATGTTATTAGTTAATAATTACTCACAACCGCAGCAAGTAGTGGATGTTGCACTTAACCCGCCATAACATGTGCACTAACGGCACAAACGCGCCTGGGGTTAATGCATGCGACGTGTTTGAACTATAAATGAGATGGAAATGTCAAGCAGCTGTGACTTAATCTAAGCACATATTGATACACTCTATTGCATAATGAAGGCAGACATCATAACCTCACTTTTAAGTGGAACGCGCGGAAATTTTGCTTAGCCTAAATGTAAGCTGATTTCTAGATTTCGCACATTGCTCTAATTTTCACAAAGTCGACTAATGACTAATGAATATCGCAATCCGTTTCTTTGCCTTGGAATGTGAAAAAAATCAAGATTTATGTTCCCGAATGCCAAAAATGGCGGACGTGAAAGTCGGACTAGGATGACTTTGAAATAAACTGTACCATATCAACAAACAATGAAATAATGCTTAGATACTTGGAAAAACATTTGATTGCCGAATTCGAGTAAGATTTCGAATTTTATTTTGAAATGGTTTTTTTTCGAAACATGGGTCTTTTGAGGGCCGTGTGATATAGTTAAGCGATTTTGATAAAATTGCGTACATTGCTTAAGAACTCTAAAAAACTTCCAAACACCAAAATTTGGCTACGATAATTTTATAAAGTAACGATAAACAAACGAATTATGCACCAAAAACTTTTTTTTTTAACGATCGGTCTAATAGAGACTATATGATAAGCCGATTTCGATCAAATTTGAAAGAGTGATTGAAATGACTGGTTAATTGGTTACGATATCCTTATAAACATAAAAATGATTCCTTTAAGTCTTTTGGTTATTACTCGAGCTGCTCTGTTTATATAATATAAACCCGATTTTGAAAAAATAAAATAAACTTCTTTGCCTTAACATAATAAGGGATCAAAGCTGAAAGTTTGGTCACTCTAGCTCTTATCAACTCCGAGTTCTAAGTGCTCAGACTTACGGCGATGTTTCTTAGGTCTACGATGTACTTATTATCTTTGTTAGATACATTTTCGGCTTGCAAAAACCTAATATACCCTTTGAGCCAAATAGTCACTGGGTATAAAAATATTTATCAACACTACGGATAGCACGAATTTTCTAGCTTTAGTATTATAGTAAAAACTTAAAACGAGAAAATCCATTGTTCCGGGTTTCACATTAGGAATTATCCTTTATATCAGTTCTATAAAAAATTTAAGTAGGTACGGCTTTCTAAAATACTCAGAAAAGATGCAATAATCGTGTTCTCAATATTTTTTTTTTTTTGTAAATAGTATAGAAGTAGAAATTGCGTAAATGAAAAAGATGAGATCTTTTTTGATAATTTTTTTAGAATCAAGTCCCCAATAAAAAATTTTACTTAAAAAATATTCCGGATGGCGTTTGTTGGGGTTATCCATTTGTCCATAATCATTTATGTGTTTCTTTATTTCAAGAATCCAGCAATGTTTCTTTGACATTAAGAAGAATTTGAATTTCTAAAAAGAAAAGAAGGATGGAAAAATAGCTATGAACTAATCTGCGTCTCTAACCTGATAGGTGCATTTTTTTTTTATACGGTAGTCACCGACTCACATCACTAAGTCGCCTAAGACGAGGATTTACAATAACAAATTTGGAAAAAGGAAGTGCAATTAAAAATAAAACATTATATTAAAAAAAATCCAAAAGTGCACGGTTGAGAAAGTTGGTGACCTACAATTCAGCATTTGTCATGGAGGCTCGAAGATACAAGTCAAGATCACTTAAGTTATAAGAAGTCAAAGAGGACAGAGATCATTTAAAAGAGTATTTAGAGCATAAGATAAGAATCAAAAGCAAAGAAAAGATGGGTCTACAAAATTGTAATACATATAAGACGCAAAAATTACTCTAGAAGGCACCACAAAAGTAATGGAATCAATAAGAATGCAAAAAGAAGAACTTGATTTGGTACTAAGTCTATCCTTTACTAATAAATACGATATTGAGAACTCCAATAAACGGCACAGGGTATAATTACTTGATTTTAAAACGCGCAAAATAGATTTTAAAATCTTTTACACAGATTTTTGTCACATCGAAGCTTTTCATTTGGGTAAAAATTTGATTAAATGCGATTTGTGGCACATCGTAGAATGAAACTGCAAAGACAATGCCACATCCCTCCGCTGTCTGATTTTGACGATGAAATAATGCCACCTAATGAATAACTAGTTAACTTTTGCCCTCTAACTAGCAATTACAACTGCGAAATGCCTTAATAATAATAATTTGACAATATTTCCGTGCGTCACATACAGCATGCAACACACGTGTCCGTCCAGTGGCAGTTGCTGCCACATACACCCCGTCTTTCGGACTCACCCTCTGATTACACGTATTTAGTCAATTGCCCGGAAATGTTTCTGCGGCATAATTTGTCAATTGTGCGTGTTGATTTCTGAATTAGCTAATTTCGATTACGCACAAGCGAGGGAAGGCTAAAAAGTTATTGTCGTAGCAAAGAAGGAAGTACTTTTTTATACTTAGAGTATTTATGCTTCCAAAAAACATGAATCACAAAACACCATAACATTTGAAAGAAATCGTTTTTATTAAGTAGTTTTATCTAGTTTAGAATAAAATAATGCAGGGTTAAATCCGGGGAATATGTTAAGTTAGGAAACAATTTCTGTGCCATTGCGATTGAGCTGAGTCTTAATTAAAATAAATTATTTTCGTTGCGATGTGCTGTCTTTTTTACATAAAAGAAGCAGCGTTTCTATGCAATAAATCAGTAAAATCTGCCAATTATCTTGGCACTATTAGTGAAGCCGATAACTTTTAAGTCGATCTTTTTGGCTTTAATAACTTGTATGTCCTGTACCTGTCGCGAGTTACAGAAACCAAACTTTTAAGTAAGATTTCATATTGTGCCTCAGGAAACAAGTTTATTTAATTTTTTTTATTGAGGTAGTTTAGATAGATGGTTCCAAAATGATTTTTGGGCATAATTCGTTTGTTTTTCATTTATTTGTGGAGGTATAGTAAACAGGACTGAACTGAAATTCATCAAAATCAGTTGACTAAAGCTACCATAGCATTGCTTGGTCGAAATCGGATCATTTATTTATTTGATTATCGTGATGTTACAGGGTGTCTCAAAGCTTGCAAGCCCGACTGTAGCAGTTGGTATGTTTACATATTTTATAGAATTTTTATTTTTATTTGCAAATGCCAACTATCAATCGATTTATATGTATCTCCTAAACGATTAAATATCGAAAATACGTGAAGCAGGCCACTTTTTTCTATAGCTACAAAATGCTTATCATAATCTTGGGTAACGATTCCGTCTGTCCGTCCGTCCGTCCGTCTGTCCATCTGTCCGTCTCTATGAATACCTAGATGTCGGAGACTATAAGAGCTAGATATATAAAGCTTTACCAGCTGGTGCTCATATTTCCGCAGAAGTTGAAGTTTGTTGAATCATGTCTATATCTTAGCCTGTTCCCCCCTATTCGAATTTAGCGCTTTTTAGCTGCAGCGTTTAATATTTTTATGTAAAACTTAACAGAGCTATGCTAACGTCAGGGTTTTATGCATATGTGTGTCAAAAATGAACAAAATCGGTTAAATACAACAAAGGTTATGGCCAAAAATGTACTAATTTCACCCCCATTTGCCCATAAACTGCATCAATATTGTAAAAAATGACCTAAAATCATAAATTTTGGTAAGATTATTCATGTGGCCCTAATGAACAAACCCAAATCCAAATTTTATCGACGCGGTCCCCACCCCCGCAATCGATTTACCGTGTTTTCTTCCACACCTCTCAACTTATGAACTTAAAATTAACCCCATATACTATTACTACTACTATAATAACTTCTTTGAGGAAATTTTCGATTTTCATCAAAATCGGTAAAAATTTACGGAACTATAGGTATGCACATCGAATTTCACTAAAAAAAATAATTATCAATTGGAAAGCTCTTAGAACGAATATGCATAAAATATAAGATTGTTTTCGAGAAAAAAGGTACAGGGTATTACACTGTCCGGCACCGCATCGACAATATCACATTTTTTTCATATGTGATACAGGTTTTTGCCCATATGTATAAACGTCGCAAATTTCAATTTTCCGATTATTATCGATAGCTGAATATTTGGGTACACTTTCCTATGAGAAGACATACATCAAAAACTTTTATTATTTTATTTTAGATATTTTGTTGATTTTGTATGTTGTCAATGAAAGATAAAACTTTGATTTTTTAAAAAGGTACTTAGTTGTAATCTAAATTTTTTTTTCTTTTACATTTTTATTTTTAAATTAATTCAAAGGTGATTTCAATTTTGTTCAAAATTAAGACTGATTACTTTTTATGATCGTGAATTCACGGCGAAAAACGAAAAAAAAAATAAAAAAAAAGGTAACTTCTATAGATTTGCCTTCAATGGTCTTCATAGTAAACAGTGCTTGTAATACTTACAAATAAACATGGCTCCTTGGAATTGTAGGAATATATGTTGACTTTGACATATTATAAAAAATATTTACACTATTCAAAGTTAAAGGGCACAGAAATCGGATCTTTGCAAATACAATTTTTTCTTACCATACAAAATTTTAGAATATTCCTAAAGGTGTAGAACGAAAAAAACCCGGCAAACGACATTATCTTGATTATAATTATTTGAATAATTTTTCTTTTTAATGAAAGATACAACTTTTAATTTTAAATTATTTTTTTTTACAATATTTTTTTAATATTTATTTAAATTTTAAAATTGAAAATTGATCTGCGCTTTTCAAAAAAACAAGTATGATTAATTTACCATTATGTTTTGTCAAAAAGCGTCGAATATTGGTAAGTTCACTTGCCGCAGAAATGCAAATTAATTTAAGCTTAAACGTATCGATAATATCTATATTTAAAATAAAATTGGCGCTTTATTTTTTTAAGTAAACTTTGGCAATTTAGTTTTCTCAAAAAATATTCGAGCTGAATATTGGCAAATACCTCTGTGGTAGAAATTTAAATTAATCCTTGCCAGTTTAGTTGTGGTAAAAAATACTCGTACTGAAGGTTGGCAAGTACTTTGTCGTAGAAATTCAAACTAATTTCAGCTAAAACGTATCGATATTATCGATATTCTAAAAAAAAATATCGATTTATTCTAACGTAACTTAAACCTAGCCAGTTTAGTTTTTTCAGTGATTTAGCAATTCATGGAAGAAAAGCGTTACTCTGATATGCTACTGGCCTAAGTTATTCCACAACTTATATTATATATGTAAATATCATTAATATCGCAGATATCGATTGAAAAAGAGATTCGCTTGACGAAGATAGTATCTATTCCTTGCATATACATGCTGTCTAAAACTCCCTTAAGACTACGGAACCCATTCGGCAGACACGTTTCTCAAATCCAAATATTCAAGCATTTCAAGCTCTACACGTTCCCGCGAGATGCCTCTGGTCTAATCAATTCCTCATTTTCTTATTCGTTATGACCATAACGTCAATATTGGCAATTAATGGTGCCTGGGAGATGCACGTCAAAAATGTTCAGCTTTCGAGTGTCAAATGACAGAGTCCTCATATTATTATACAATTAGTTTTTAATCTCATTATTCGGCTTATGTTTCAGCAACAGAAATCCAATGACCGCAGGATATGAACTTTTATTTTATTTTTGTTATTTTATTAATTATTGTTTTTGTCAACTTTTGCCAAAATTATACAGGGTGACGCAGCTGGCTTGCTAAACGAATAAAATAAACCACATTAATGCTGAGTTGAACTACTTTTCAGCCCGCCCTCTCATACACAGCTCTGTATATAGTATATATTATGCATAAGCATATATATAGTATCTATAAAGTTATTAGGCGGTGATTACGTGAGTATCTGTAGATATTCGTACTATATACATATATCTAACATGTGTGTATATGACACTTCATTGGCAACAAAAAACTAAAACTAAATTTGATATCAAATGTTGCACACAAATTTTCGTTCCACGTGCATCTAATGAGCTCTGTTATTTTGTTGTTTCAAAATTTGTTGCATTTGCTGTTGTTGTTGTTGTTGTTGCAATTTGAAGCTGCTTATTTGTGGCTGCGGTTTGCCGTTGCTGTTGTTGTTGCCAATATTCCTGTTGCATTGTTTTTCCAGAACTAATTTATTGTAATTTGTACGAGTGTTTTTGTCCATATGTTCCGAGCTGTCTAGCGCATAAATTTTTGGAGTGCCCCATTGTGGTTATTAGTTTTTGCTCTACAGCTCTCCAGCCATCCAGCTCTACGGCTTTAACTTTCAATATATTTAATTATATTTTCAGTTATTTGAGTTTTGTTGCTAACAATTAATATTTATAGCATTTCGGAAAGTGCAGTTTATAAAACCCACTCCAAAAAAAAACCATATGTTATAATTATGGCCTAAAATCATGTATTGGCCTAAATGTATATACTATATTATTAAAATGAGTTTGCCAAAATGGCGTTAATTGGTTTGTAGCTGGATTTTGCACTATTTGAAATTTTATTTTGAATATGAGTATAGTATGTTTATATTTATATGTAAAACTTTTAAAAGCGTTTATATCACTTTTGGCTTTATTTATTTATTTTTTTCATAAGTTATTGCTTTAAATTAATGCCTTTATGAAAGGCATTTTAAAATTTTTGTAAAAAAATAATTCTCATAGAAACAAACGGTATTTATACCCTGTACCTATAGGTACAAAGGGTATACTAGATTTGTGCAATGTATGTAACGGACAGAAGGAGGCGTGGCAGACCCCAAGTCCTTTATACCAAAATGCTTATCATAACCTCGGGTAGCGATTGAGCCATGTCCGTCCGTCCGTCCGTCCGTATGAACGCCTAGATCTCGGAGACTATAAGAGCTAGAGCCACGGAACTTTACCTGCTGGTGCGCATATTTCCTAAGCAGATGAAGTTTGTTGAATCATGTCAATATCTTTCCCCGTTCCCCCGCTGTAGATTTTCGCGGTTTTTAGCCATACCGTTTAATATTTTCATTTGAAATTAAACAGAGCGATGCGTTATGGATACATGCATCTATGTGTAAAAAATGAACAAAATCGGACAAATACAACAGAAGTTATAGTCAATGTGCAAATTTCACCCCCCTTGCCTATAAACTGCGTCAATATTTGACTCTACGCAATTATGGCTACAAGTGACCTAGAATCACAATTTTTGGTAAGCTCATTCATGTGGCTCTAATGAACAAATCCGAATTTTATCGATGCGGTCCCCCCACCCCCCGCAATCGATTTTCGGTGTTTTCTCCCACACCCCTTAACATATCAACTTGAAACGTACCCAATATAATTAAAATAGCTTCTTTGACGTAACTTTCGATTTTCATCAAAATCGGTACAAATTTACGGAACTTATAGGTATAAATATCGTTTTGCACCAAAAAAAAAATAAATTCCAATTGGAAAGTTCTTAGATGGAATATGCAGGAAAAATTTTTTTGACACAAAAGGTACAGGGTATTCCACTGTCGGGCACCGCCTCGACTGTACCACATTTTTTTCAATAAGAATTGCTTTGCAGTTTAAATCTTATATCTTTTATTTTTACCGAAATTTTTTAACAAAATATCTTTGCAGTCGCAAAATTTTATTTTTTATTATAATACCCTACTACATGGTATTTGTCTAGGCTACGCATGTTCACCTGACCTGTTCACTATTTTCTTGAAGATCCTAAAAAATAAGATAAAAAAATAAATTTTGTGTCAATGTGCTAACTGTGCTTTAGATCTTAATTTTTTTTTTGGTATTGACTGTGTTGCGCTTTACTCGCATACTTTCATTAGGTATCTTTACATTTTTTTTTTAAATATAATTATAAAAATTTTATTTTTTTATTTATTTTTTTTTTTTAATCATTATTGCACTACATTATTATTTTTTTTTACACAGTATAAGAAACGGACTTAAATATGTCGTAGCGCGATAAAAACATAATTTTTTTAAAATGTGTTCTGGAATTTATTTTTATTTTACATGAAAAAATAAATGAAAATTTTGTTTTTTCATGTTTTACCATGTCAAATTGTTTTTAAACATTAATGGAAGTCTTTTCTCAACATAAAAAATAATTCAATGTAATCGGTTCGGTTGGAATTGTGGCGACCACTCCAAAAAATAGCATTAAGAAAAAAATTAACTAGTGTTTTGTCGGCCGCTTCCAATTTCCTCCGAGGTAAAAGAAGTTATCTACCTAAGGGTCACTATATATGTCTAAAAGTAAAACCATATTTTGAAAATTTTTAAAAATTAAAAAAAAAAATTAATGGTGATTGGTATATTTAGTGAACACATTTAAACTATATGTAAATACGTCAACAAAAAAATCAGTGTGGTACCGATTGTGTTCGTATGCATGAACGTATCGAGGATAAACTTACACTATGTGATAGCCACATCTTATATGGTTTGCACAATGTAAGTTTCACCGCGATAAGTTGAAATCATGCATGTGAAAACTCATACGAAACATTAAAATGTTTTATGAAAGGGGGAATAGCAACGGCAGCAATAGCAACCCTTGAACATCAATTCACTAGACATTATTTCAATTCTGTTGTTCACATTTGTTTGTTGAAGACCAGGGGTTGGCGTGCGAAGCACGCAGGGCGAAGAGCCCCCTAGTAAAAATAAAAAAATTTCATAAAGAGAAAGTGATAACAAAACAAATTTTTTGTATGACTTATTGACACAATATACAACAAAAAATAGTCCAAACATGTTCAGTCTTTTAGTCATAATTAAATAAAAAGTGAAAAACACATTTTTTAATTTTTATCGTTACCTTTTAAAATTGTTGGAGGAAGATTTGTATACCTTATACAAATAGACAATTTAAAACGCGTTTATTTAAATGTTTTTCTGAGAATTAACTATTTGCAAACAGATAAGAAAGCTTTCAAACTACGGAAATGAAGAGGAGTGGCTTATATTATGGGTTCTAATAAATATAATCCTATAATGATCGTGTGCCGACTGAAATTAACCTTTTTTCATGCACCCATTGTGCACGACTCAGAAGGAAACATGCTAGAAGTTCTTTATACAAAAATGCTTGCCATCACCTCAGGAACTATTGAATCAGGTCCATTTAAATGTTAAGATAATTAAGAGCACAAGAGCTAGAAACAAGTTCTCTTAAAAAAACTGAACCGTTGAAGTGTGTCCAATTATGGTCTTGCAGGAGAACTTTCCACAGTCGCTCTTTAATAGTATGCTGAAAAATATTATAGATTGCCGATCCATTTTTTGACTTTTTTTATGAGATTGGAAATTCTGGTCAGCTACGCTGTGAGCCATGGATCAAACCAAATGGTAATTCGATCCACGCAATACCTGGACCCGCCGTACGGTGAGGTAGGTTCCATTTATATGTGTCTTGGTATGTCTTGATCGGTCTGGCGCCATGCTGAAGGATGACTTTGTGGTGTCTCTCTTGGTACTGTGTCTGTTTTTCCGTCAATGATTGTCTCAAACGCATCAATGTCGTTCAATACCGATCCCCTGTGATGGTTTCACCCGGTTTCAGAAGCTCACAGTCTACCGCACCGAGCTGGTCCCATCAAATACCGAGCATAGCCTTAGCGTCGTGAATATTCGGTCTGGCGCCATGCTGAAGGATGATTTTGTGGTGTCTCTCGTGATACTGTGTCTGTTTTTCCTTCAATGGTTGTCTCAAACGCATCAATTGCGTTCGATGCCGATCCCCTGTGATGGTTTCACCCGGTTTCAGAAGCTCACAGTCTACCACCGTGAATATTCGGTCTGGCCGTCGACGTGGCGGCATGTCCAGGCAGTCCCATTGATTTTTTGCGCTTGGGATTTTCGTTTAACAACCCCTTCCGATTCTGTCTTAGAAGCAGCTATTCACAATAAATCTTTTTTTTCTGTCTCAATCCGTATTTAAGGTCAGAATTAAACATAAAAAACCGAACAAAACAAGGTATTCTGAAAAAGTCAGAGCACTGTAGTTTGATTCGGGTTCAATGAACCCAAAAACGTGCTATAAAAATTGTCAGATAACCAGACTCCAAAAATATTTGCATGGGTTTGTTACGATGGCGTCAGAACCCTATAGACAAAAATTCAGCCATATTAATGATAAATTACTTTTGGAATATGGTCCCCACAGAAGCATTCGAAATGCGCTCTTCTGGACAAAGAATCTTTAAAAAATAAGCGAGTACACGAAACAGGGCATTTTCTAAGAAAATCTTTAGTTTCTTGAAGACAGGTTTTGTAGTTTCTTAAAAAATCCGTATTTTTCACAGGCCATAGATTTTAATAATAAATTTAAACTAAGTACATATATGGATATATATATCGATATATATTACTTTTATGATAAAAGCGTAAACAATTATGAGCTCAAAATAATTGTCATTATTCAGCAAACCAAGGCCTCAAAAAAAGTTCTTTGAAAATCAAAAAGATTTTTGTTTAGTCCTTCACTTTTATCTAAGTTTTATTTTTTATTAATTTAATTTAAGAATAAGGGGAAAAACATGCAAACATTGTATTAGTTTCTTGTTGCAGCTTATCATTTAATAAAGTCCCCTCTACAGCTCTCACTATTCCCAGTATTATGGCTCAATCAAAACTCACCTCAAAGAGAAACTCAACGCACTCTTATACTTAACTCTTATACAAGCCAGACGAAAGCTTTGAGTGCTCTGCAAACTTATTACACAATGTTCTCGACGGAGCTTAAGGAACTCCCACAGGAGACAACATTTATGTGGGCTGGTAATAACAATGAAATCAGCTGATTGATTGTTAAACTTGGCAACTTGAATTATGTTTTATGCTGTTATGTTGTTAATTTTACTAAGAAATTTTTGTTTAGAACTGGGAGTACTCACGCTCTAATTAGAGCTGTCCCTTGTTAGTTGGGGGAGTTCAATGGAAGCACCCACGCACATTTTTGTTAAGATTTTATTTGCTCCATTTGTAGCCTGCTTTTTGTAAAGCTTACAAATTGAATTGATTCAAGTTTCATTTTTTGCCATTGATAAACAATATTAAAAATGCTTTATTCAAATTAATGAATACGCAATAAACAACGGCAGAATTTAATTTATTTATATGAACAAAGCAAGTGTTTGCGACAAATAGTGGCACAACAAATACATAAATAAGTAAGAGCTTGGGGCAAATATTTTATGGCCGCCTGCTTGCAAACAAAATAATAGATATAAAAAGTAAAACCGCTGCGTTGGTATTTCACACATACGCATACAAACAGACACACAGATATACACACATACGATGTGTGCACACATACATACATATGTCTGCATTCAAATCCCTTTAACGCGCGAGCTCACAAAAAAATGTGAAAAAAGTTGCAAAAAAAAATAAAAGCAGCCTCTTTCAAAAAAAAAAGAAGAAATAAAAAAATAAAATAACGTGGCAGCGCATTTAAGTGCGCTTGCGAGCGTATTATTGGCTTTAAGAGATAAGATGAAAATAAACTACTTTTACTACTACAAAAATAACAATAACAACAAATACAGCAACTACAACATGCATCACACAGATACACACACGCACACACAGAGGCAACCAGCAGCAACCGCAAATTGACTAAAACCATGCCCAACACTGTAAAAAGCTCGTGGCAAGTGCGTCGTCAGCGGCAGCTGCGGGGACACATGTGCAACCTAGTTACCTCTCTTTGTATGACCCCTTTGCTCCACACACGCTGTGTCCTCTGTGTATGCCGACGCCGACGCCGGTGTTGTTGTTGTTTTTGTTGTTCTTGTTTCAGTTGTTGTATTTGTAGTTTTCACTGTCTGTCACAAGACAATTTGTGCGCGCAAAACACAAAATAATACACACTAACACTACAAGCACACCCACACACACACACATACACTCATGCAGTGATGTATCTACACTGAGAGAAAAAATGCACAATATTATGTTGAGATTTGGTTCTGACGAATTATTGCATACTTAACTTAATAGAAACTTTTAGCACTATAACTTACAAAGAAAAGTGTTAATGCCAAAAGTTTTTGGATATCAATGTATCTATATATCTATGTATCTATGTATCTATGTATCTATGTATCTATGTATCTATGTATCTATGTATCTATGTATCTATGTATCTATGTATCTATGTATCTATGTATCTATGTATCTATGTATCTATGTATCTATGTATCTATGTATCTATGTATCTATGTATCTATGTATCTATGTATCTATGTATCTATGTATCTATGTATCTATGTATCTATGTATCTATGTATCTATGTATCTATGTATCTATGTATCTATGTACATATGTATCTATGTATCTATGTATCAATGTATCTATGTCTCTATGTATCTATGTATCTATGTATCTATGTATCTATGTATCTATGTATCTATGTATCTATGTATCTATGTATCTATGTATCTATGTATCTATGTATCTATGTATCTATGTATCTATGTATCTATGTATCTATGTATCTATGTATCTATGTATCTATGTATCTATGTACCTATGTATCTATGTATCTATGTATCTATGTATCTATGTATCTATGTATCTACGTATCTATGTATCTATGTATCTATGTATCTATGTATCTATGAATCTATGTATCTATGTATCTATGTATCTATGTATCTATGTATCTACGTATCTATGTATCTATGTATCTATATATCTATGTATCTATGTATCTATGTATCTATGTATCTATGTATCTATGTATCTATGTATCTATGTATCTATGTATCTATGTATCTATGTATCTATGTATCTATGTGTCTATGTATCTATGTATCTATGTATCTATGTATCTATGTATCTATGTATCTATGTATCTATGTATCTATGTATCTATGTATCTACGTATCTATGTATCTATATATCTATGTATCTATGTATCTATGTATCTATGTATCTATGTATCTATGTATCTATGTATCTATGTATCTATGTATCTATGTATCTATGTATCTATATATCTATGTATCTATATATCTATGTATCTATGTATCTATGTATCTATGTATCTATGTATCTATGTATCTATGTATCTATGTATCTATGTATCTATGTATCTATGTATCTATGTATCTATGTATCTATGTATCTATGTATCTATGTATCTATGTGTCTATGTATCTATGTATGTATGTATCTGACTATTTTACGAACGTACTAAAAACCTTCAACTATTTATTGTTAAGTTTTATAACTTTGACCTAATTTCGCGACCAGTACACACACTTTAACTTGCAGCTTAAACATCATTTATTGAGGTCACTAACATTTTTCCATAGCAAAAAAATTTTCCAAAGAGACATTAAATTTTTGACGAAGTTTTGTATTAAAACTTTGAATTTATTTACTACATAAGAAACATTATAAGCAAATAGAAAGAAAACTTGTTGTTGACGAGACTGTTGAACTGCTTAGTGGAGCGAGAAGAATTGTGAATGTTATTATAGGCAGTAATCAATGCTTGGAAGACGAGAAGCAATTATTCGAGGAACTCCATAGTCATAAGAGTAAGTATGCTGCCTAGCAATATTTTTGTAGCAACTTCATTTTCAACGCCACTTAAAAAAGAGAATATTCTATTAATACGTTTTCTGAGATCGCTATATACGAGTCGAAGGTCCAAAAAAACTTAGCATGTTGGGGTTCTGTAATTCAAAATACTTCGTTTAATAGGGTTATCTATAGTTTTTTTTTTTCAAGATAAAAGTGACTTCTTTGTAGAATTTTGTTTGAAAGTAGAGTCAATCTTTGACGAAAAATCAGTCAACTTTCAAAGAAAATTTCGTCGTAGGTTATATGACATGCATTAATTTATACATAATTAATTATATAAACTATAATAATTATATAAATAAAAACTGATAATTGCGATCAGTATCAGAAATACATTTCACAGATTTATTTAATTTATATCTCAACAAACAGCCTAATATTATAAAAGTTCCTAAAGCGCAATTCCAGCGTTTGCTTTCAATTTAAGTTTCAGTGTATTTTTATATAGATGAAGTCTGACCGCAGATTTCGCTCAGTGTACATGCATATTTGTATAAGCATATGCATTGCACAGTTGCACAGCTGCTGCCTGCTTGGCTTGGTTTGGTTGGGCTCTTGGCTCTTTGGCTGGCTGACTAGATGTCTGGCTGGGACCTCTGAAGGGCTGTTTGGTTGCTTGGCTGGGACTGACTGGCTTGTTGCCTATGTTTGTGCGCACAACGCATCGTATACGTAACGTAACGTAACATAACCAAGCAGCTATGCACATGAAACGCGTTGTGTGCCGCGTTCTCTATGTGGTCGTATATATATACATACATACATATATGTACTATGCATATGATATGTGCTTATGTGTGTTGCCTTGTAGTGATTTCAAGTGAATAACTTGTGCGGGTAAACATTTTAGATTTTGATAAATTGCAACTTATACGTATTCTGTATAAATAAAAGATTTACGTAAATCGCCTGGTAAATGGCTGTAAAGAAAATACGCTATCCCCTTTCTCGCTACAACTATAGACTTCCCAACTTTCTAACAAGCAGAACAAGGCCATCTAATGTATGCAGTGTATGGTTTGTGGTGTGGCCCAATGTGTGAGTGCGCGAGTGTGTTAGTGAGTGTCTACTGTTGTGTATGATGCATAAAAAATGCTTTGTTGCTTGCCTCACTCGCAACGCTGCTCTTACCACACGGCAGTGTCAGCTGAGCCTAGGACTGCTCTACCGTGCAGCTGATGAGCAGTTACTATGCTGGATAAGTAGTTGGATGCAGCTGCTACTTAAGCTGAAAGAGATACTACTCCATAAGCCAAACTTGGCAGCAGGTTTTCCATTCTGTGTCTGCGTGTGTTTGGCAAGCGAGCAATTTGACAAAGATAAACTAGATATTTGAACATTAAAGAATTTAAGAAACTCCCTTTTGGAAAGTTTATGCTAAAAGCAGTTTTGATACAATCAATATTAAATTTAAGCAGATTTTTGTGGGTTTCGTAAAACGCATTTGTGGGATAAGACTATTGGTGAAGATTTTACTAATGGTGATTTAGACCGAAATTTAAGAAAAATAAATCATAACAATAGCAAATCGAAATAAGACTAACATTTCTAATTCAAATTAGTATTCCAAAATTAATCTTAGTTGTGCAAATAAAACAAAAAGATGGCCTAAAAAGGGACTTTAGAAAAATAGAATTTAATTAATTGCGTATGCTAAGCCATATGTTGAACTCCAACGAAAAGTTAAAATAAAATGTTTTTCATCTTTTTTTTAACAAAAAATTTGGTATACTGTAAAAAAATTCTATATTTTTATCAATTGCATTGATCTTAATATCAATATAATACGAAATGCTGAAAAAATGAGTACAAAGGAAAAATTTTATGGTTTTTTTGTACCAAAAATCAAAAAATGTATATAAATGACATATGCATACATAAAATAATACGATTTTTTTTTTAAGTTTTCTTAAATGTGGCTTAAGAGTATGCGTAAGAAAATGCGTAGTCTTAAGTTTCGATGTTTTTAAAACGTTTTTAATGTCATATTTTCTTCGGCAATATTAAGCTAATATTTTTAAATAATAAATTAAATTTTTAACGAATTATATTTTATATTAAAAGGCAAAAAAAAAACAAATTTTATAATTATTATTTTTATAACAATTGCGCAGATTTCAACAAATCAAGTGTTTAATTTTTGAAGTTAACAGATTCTTATTTTCACAATTTTTCGTTCAAATTTTGACAATCTCATGCAAGGATGATATTAAAAGTGCCCCAATAATTTGTTATATACTTTTATACTTTTTGTTTATTTCGGAAACAATAATAATTATCTAACCAATTTCTACTAACCTTATAATTTCGTGTACACTGGAAAAAAACAGTATGTATTTAAGATTTGCCAGCTTAAAAATGCCGCTCTTGTATTCAATTTTTTTTTTAAGAATACCAAAAAATCTTGATTTAAGTTAATTAATTTTCACTATTTCACACCGAAAAAAATATTAAAGTAGGGAACTTAAAAAATCAAAAGCGTGACAAAATACTTATTTAGGATTTTTAACAATTTTAGTTAGTTAGTTAGTTTGCTTTATATTTTATAATTTTTAAGTTTTGCTCAAAGATAGCCATAGATGGATAAATAATCTTTTCAACTGGAACATAGTAAGGTATAGTATTATATGAAAAATTATTTTAAGTGTATTAGCGTTATATAGCCAAAGGAAAGTGAACACAAAACCTTGGTCCAAAGAATTAACAATTTTAAAATCAAAATTAAAAACAAAAATGTTTAAGATTAAACGAAAACTAAATATAGTCTAATATTGTGAGTTAAGTCTCAATTTCGGATATTAAGCCATCTTACTATAACTTTTTTCTGGTTCACTTGAAGAAAACTTAAATCATATTTTAATATAATCTATAAAGTTTAAAATTGTGACAAAAATTTTATTTTCGGATTTTTAATAATATTGGAATAAGATATTTATTTGAAAAAAAACAAAACAACAATTGGGATCAGTTTTAAATTGAAAAGACCTACGATATTGTAACTTTATCTCAAGAGTTTTTATTTCTACTAAAGAGTTGAAACGGAACGTTTAAAGAGTGCTGAATTTCTTCATTTAATTTAATTTTTTGTTCTTAGAAATATATATGTATATAGTATAGGTATATAATACCTATATATAATATTTAATATAATCTTTAAAAATATTTGGTCTTGTTTTAATTTTTAAATAAAATGAAAAATTATGGACATCTAAATTTAACCAAAATTTCCAATTCGCATATAGAACAACCTTCAAGAAATATTTTTCTGGCTCTCTTGAAAATATTTTTTGATTTCTAGAGCAAAAGAAAAAAAATCTTAAAGATTAGAGTTTTCATGATTAAAATAAGTCGTTAAACAGCCTTAAAACATAACCAAAAACATATTTTCGGATTTTTACTAAAATCTAGTAAAAAGTTGAAAAAGAACGAAGGCTAAAAAACATTATTTTGTTAGACAATAAATTTAAATATTTGATCATATGTTAACCACGTATCGCAAATAAGAGTTATGGGGTTAAAAAAAATCACAGCGAAAAAAGTGCTTTGGATGAGAGTGCAAGCCAGAGCGTATTATATTTTTGAAGGGACTGTACGGACTAAGGATAAAGTTTTATTTTAAATTTTTATCAAAAAAATCAAGCGTAACTCTTATTTATTACTATTATTTTTATTAGAGTTACGATCCCTGATTTTACCAGCATTGCCATACAAATTTTTGGTCGTGTCTTAAGTTAAATAATTTTTTTTTTCGGCATTTAAGATTTTTATACCCTGTACCTATAGGAACAAAGAGTATACTAGATTTGTGCAATGTATGTAACGGACAGAAGGAGGCGTGGCAGACCCCAAGTCCTTTATACCAAAATGCGTATCATAACCTCGGGTAGCGATTGAGCCATGCCCGTCCGTCCGTCCGTATGAACGCCTAGATCTCGGAGACTATAAGAGCTAGAGCCACGGAGCTTTACCTGCTGGTGCGCATATTTCCTAAGCAGATGAAGTTTGTTGAATCATGTCAATATCTTTCCACGTTCCTCCGCAGTAGAGTTTCGCGGTTTTTAGCCACACCGTTTAATATTTTCATTTGAAATTTAACAGAGCGATGCGTTGTGGATACATGCATCTATGTGTAAAAAATGAACAAAATCGGACAAATACAACAGAAGTTATAGTCAAAAATGTGCAAATTTCACCTCCCCTCGCCAATAAACTGCGTCAATATTTGACTCTACGCAATTATGGCTACAAGTGACCTAGAATCACAATTTTTGGTAAGCTCATTCATGTGGCTCTAATGAACAAATCCACATCCGAATTTTATCGATGCGGTCCCCCCACCCCCCGCAATCGATTTTCGGTGTTTTCTCCCACACCCCTTAACATATCAACTTGAAACGTACCCAATATAATTAAAATAGCTTCCTTGACGTAACTTTCGATTTTCATCAAAATCGGTACAAATTTACGGAACTTATAGGTATAAATATCGTTTTGCACCAAAAAAAAAATAAATTCCAATTGGAAAGTTCTTAGATGGAATATGCAGGAAAAATTTTTTTGACACAAAAGGTACAGGGTATTCCACTGTCGGGCACCGCCTCGACTGTACCACATTTTTAATCTTATTTCGTGGTTTTTGATCTTATTCTAATAGTTTTGGTTTTATGTGAAAAAATCCAAATTTTAGTTTTAATTTTTTTTATTAGTAATCGCTAAAATCGAGTGCAATTTGGTACCAAAAAAAAGGGATATTAAATTTCATAGTTCTCACAATATAATTTTAACTTAACCGATATATTATTTCAAAATTCCATAAAGCGTATTCAAGCTGTTGATATAGTCTAAATATTTCGCTCGTAGATCTGTCTTGCTTATATACTTATGCATGTGTGCGCGTATCTGTGTAAATGCATTTAAATGCAATTTATTTAAAAGCTACTTGGCAAAGTGCGTGAATGGAGCGTGTAAAATGCAACGCTTTAATCTTAATACTCTCACGTACACATGGAAACACAAACACACACAAAACTGTTAACTTTGTTGCAAGTATCTATGTAAGAGTATGCGTGGCTATGTGTGTGTGTGTGTGGTTTTGTCAACCCTTCGTCATTTAATCAACATTAGTGGCCCCCACAAACTGTGGAACAAAATCCTACACTAAATGGTTTATAAATTGTTGTCAGCCATCACAGGAGTCGGTTGGATTTGTTACTGGAATTTGTTTCAACTGAATTGCAGGCTAGATTTCAAATAAATTGAATAGTTTTAAATACTTGGAAAGAGTCAAGTTTCCAAACGGCTTTAATTGCAAAATACAAAATTTTGTCAGAAAAGAAAAATTTACAAATAAAATATTACGATGAAACTATTGTATCTACATAATAACTTTTTAAGTGTTAAAATTGGGTAACTTAATTTTTTTTTGAGACGACTTACAATTTCATTGTATGAATGGTACTGCATAATATATTGAAAGTCAAGAATTTGTGAATATAGGCACTCACTTTTAAGTACATACTGTATTAACTTATATATTACAAGGTGGTTCTGCCTCTGGTCGCTTCGCTTACCAATCCTCTTCCCGAGCAAAATGATGAGCTAAAAAAGTTAGTCTGAAAGCACGTGTAAATTGGCTTTAAAACGGGGAGCAAGGAAGAATTAAAGAATCCGAAAAAGCAGTGGAGATTGATGCCCTTAATTCCCACAACCACTATCTACCAATTAGAGGCGATAAATTTACGAATACGTAAATTATGCATTACTAGGGGGCTCTGCCGCTGATCGCTTCAAAAAAAAAGTAAAGAATTCCAAGCATGATAAATATGATATAACTTTTTATGTTGTAGAAAAATTTAAAAAAATATGCATTGTAACAAAAAATAATATTAAAAGTATTTTATTAATTAATTAAGTGGTCCACCTAACCCCTAGGAATAATATGAAGAACAACATTTCTGGAAGAGTCATGAACATCCTTCGAATGCTGACTGACTTATAATAATTATTATATCAACTTTCAGTTTTTCAACTTGAAGGTCATCTCGATTCGTTACCGGCTAACCTACAACCCCAAACCCCACTTAAAAAAAAAACAAATATTTGCTAAAATTCGGCGTATACCAGTTAAGGATTACCTAAGTATTACAGAAAATCATTTTCTGACGTGTGGGGCCAATAATTGTTTTTAATAAGTGTGATCACATTTTTTAAACTTTAAATAATTTCTGTAGAAAATACATACCCAAGGTTTGCAAAATAAACAAAAAAGTTGAATTTGCGAATTTGCAGGATTCTTGTGAATGTCGTACCAATTTCCAGTTGGGGTAAATTAAGACATTATTTTTGATGATTAACAGGGTGTATATCTGTTTTAAGTTTTGACCGGATGGCCTTAAGGGTATAAGAAGCATATAGCTCTAGTTCAAAAAGAATTGGTTGCTTAAATGTTGATGTAACGTATGATTTTGAAGTACCATTATGTGAAAAGAGCCCTTTTTTTTATTTTGTAATAGCTTATAATTCATATCTAGTTTAAGCATGCTTATGATATAAGCGAGTAGAACGTCTTACTAAAACGTGGTAATAATTCACAACTCATTGAAGCATTGAGTGCATTAAGACGCTACTTTTTAATATTCATAACAATTGCCTTTTTTGTTTATTTATAAATAATTTGAAGTTCTATTATCTTTACAAACATTTTACTTATTGGTGCACGGTAGCATATTTAGTGTGTCTCCGCCCATACCATTTACAACGAACGATTCTTACATATGTTATAGAAAAAAAATAAATAAAAATCAGAAAGTTTCCGGGTCTAATTTCCCAAAAGTGAGATGATTGTGCTATAAATTAAGTATTAAAAAGGAAGCCAAAATAATTTAAAACAATTATATTTTTTGTATCTGCTATCATATCAATATAATAAATAGAATATGTAATCTCAAAGTTGTGCAAAAGAAATGATGGGTAACTAGTGTTCATCAGTTTTCAAATTCCATTTGGCATTGATAATAATAATTTCCCTGACTGACTGCCAGTTGCCCCTGGGAGGAGTATTGGGGATCTCTATTAATAGCTGTTCGAAGAGAAAATAGGGACCTACAGAACGGCGGTGTCTTGAATTAATAGAGACTTTCGTAGGCAAATAGCGTCTTTGAGCTAGCGATGCCAGTGCTAAAGATATTGAGATGCAATTGGAAAAAAAATGTTTTTTCACTAAAAGCACCGAAATTTTTATAAATCACATAAAGTATATTGAATTAATATTGGCAACATATTAGGAGCAACTATGTGGCTTCAAAATTTGCACTGAGACTATATTTTTGAAATTCCAAAAGTAATTTGGGTATCGGCTTTTTCCATCGGCTGGTCGAGATAAATATGACAAAAAAAAATCGAAAAGTAATTAAGAAATTCAAAAATATTACGCGATAATGTATTATAAAAACAAATCGAGGGATTAGCCTGTTATTGTTTTCTGAAGTTTCGGAAAGATTTCTCTTAGATAGATTTTGGTCAACGATTCTCATTTTAGCTTATGATACAACGCTCCTGAATTCAGCCCATAAACCTGCTTTGATTGAAATTCAAAGTTTTTAAAAGATATGACTTTGGGCAGATTTCGGAAGGGTTGCCTGCATGGTGCAGCGTTAAATTTAAAGAAGCAATCTCTGTTCTACCTGTCACAGATTATTTTTGCTTAAAATTGCTTGCATTCCGACATATAACTCTCGTCGTCTATAAATACTTTTAATCTAAGCGTAAATAGCTTTTCATATGATTGCCTTATTCCAGTTCAAATCCCAAATTGAAGGGCTATGTTACTCGTAAAACGATTGACCTCGCAATACAACGTTAATGTTAATGCTAAAAGTTTTGCTGCTAACTGGCATTTGTTAGCCATTTTATTTGATACAAGGTCAAAACTATAAAAAAATAGTAAAGCAAAATTGTTATTTACAACACATAAATTAAACTCGAAGGGTCAGAGCGTTATGTGCTGAGTTCTAAGTAAAAGTGAAAAAGCAATAGCAACACGAGTAAGAACAACAAAAACTATCAAAAAGTTTTAGCCACACTCATTCACACACACCCACACACACTGACTCATACATAAAGCGTTGTAGACCGCAGGGCGTTTGTCGGTCGGTTTGACCCTGTTCACATGTGTGTAGGGTGTGTGTGAGCTTGACCACAAAGTTGAAATGTTTTGGACGTTAAACGAGTGAAAAAAGAAATGGAAAATAAAATCTAAAACAAAAAAAAGAAAAGAAAAAATGCCGAGCGTTAAATTGGGTTGCAGCCGACTTTGAGGTACACTATATCAACGCAGTATGAAGCAACCATGGATTGCAAATTAGAGTTAAGGGGTTGAAAAAAATCAAAGCGAAAAAAGTACTTTGGATAAAAGTGCAAGCCACAGCATATCATATTTTTGAAAGGACTATACGGATTATTGTAGAGGACCTATCCTACAGTGGGAGATATAGGAATTGATGATGATGATATGGACTTTTATTTTTAATTTTTATAAAAAAAATCAAGCGTAATTCTTAGTTTGAAATTTTTAAATAAAAATTGGCATTCAAATATTATTTCATAATTTTTATTTTTTAAGTCAAAAAATAAGAGTTATGCAATTTTAATGAAAAAAAAATCAAAAAATAATAATTATTTGATGATTTTTATTCTACAACTTTATATCTGCATACATGTACGTAAAGTATGTGCAATAACACTAGTTTACACGAAAAATGAACCTTCCTAAAAAAGTATTTTTTAGGCTTATTTGAGGTCGAGAAACACGAAAATGTCAACCATTTTTTTTTTCTTAAGCACCGTTTTCGAGATATTTTCCAAAAGCATGTTTTTGGGCACTTTTTTCAGTTATTCCTCAATATCTCGTGAACAAAATTCGTAAAAGAATTCCCTTAACATAATTTTCAAAAATTTTTTCTCGTTAATAAAAAGCATACCAAAAATGTAAATTACACATTTTTTAGACTTTGCTTGCCTGTAACTTCGATAATAATAAGATTGCCATTTTCGTGTTTCTCGATCCCAAATTATCCTAAAAAACCCTTTTTTTTTGGAATGTTCACTCGATGACACTTAAATTTGTAATATAGAGTGGTTCAATACAGGCGCAGTAAACGTACTTTTTGAAAGTACGCCATTTTGGTTTTCTGCCATCTTTTTTTTTTGTTAGTTGAAAGTCTGATATTTACCACGATGGAGTCATATTCGATTAACGACGATATTAAAATTATTTAAGAAAAATCGTCAAATTTTTCGTCAAAAACCATCTTCAGCGGTGAGTGGGATGCAGCTGAGCCAAAGAAAACCCTCGTGAAATTCAGGAGAAGCGAATGTATCTTCAAAAAGTGACTTAATGCTGTGCATTATGAAAAAAATCATCGTCGAGCCTCGTTTGGCTAGCGACACATTACCATCAATTCGGATCGATACCATCAAGTCAGACCGATACCATTCGATGTTTCCCCAATTGAGTGTAATTGACTTGGATGATGTTTACAAGATCGCGAAACTTTCCATACTTCGTGTGTTAATTTGGATGCATTGCAAGTGTAGTTCTGAAATCACCAAATTGTGCGATTTGACACCATTAGACTTCCTTTGGCGGGCATTATGAAAAGCAAAGATAACGCCATAAGTTTCCAAAATAACATGCGTTTTCTTTCCTGTGCCTATATTGGAACTCCCTATATAGCTAAGACATCTCCAGCTCAATAGGCTGGAATGGCGGTTTCAAATAAAAAAAATTAATTTAATAAAAATAAATAAATTTTTAAAAATTTTGCGAAATTACAATAAAAAAAATTTAATTTACCTCAAGTGGGATTTCAACCGTGGTCTTCAGATGACGGTAGGCCAACACTCTACCAATTGAGCTAAGCTTATGCCAAAATGTCCCAAATCAAAATTTGTTATTAGAAACTCATTAAACTTGTCACAGATTCTTCTAATAATTGCAAAAAGTATATTAGATTTGTCAAGATCGATCAGATCAAAATGCTGCTATAGGAACTATTGGTAAAAAAGTGACTTTGTAGGGCACCTTTTTTTTAGGATATCGTAACTAAACTCTAAAGTATTAGTATTCTACACAATTTTGGAGATTTCTTTTAAGATCGAATTATCATAACAAATAGTTGTCATAGGAGTGATGGGCAAAAATAAAGATAAATGGAAAATGTTGTATTTTTTCAGAAATTGGAACAAAACTTGTTAGTTTGAAATATTAGAAAATGTAGGGCTTTGAAATTATTGATTTGACAGCAACATATAAGGAGCCCAAATGTCAAGTTTGGTTATCCTAGCTCATACAATCTCCAAGATCTAGGTGTTCATACAGACAGACAGTCCTAAGGACATGTCTACATCAATTTCTTTTATGAACTCCTGAACTTATTAAAGGCAACTTTGGCGTCTTCGGCATCTCCTACAAACTTAACATACCCCTTATCTTAAGTTATAGTGTATTAAAATGCATACGCTACGCTTAGTTTTTTGCAAATTGAAGTTGTAGTGTAACTGAGTGCACATAAATGAATGAATGACTGGGTGAGTGAGTGAATGAGCGAATGATTGAATGAATGCAAATAGTTAACATTTAAGTTCAGCCCAAGGTTAGCTTTGCAATATTTGCGGCCACTAACTAACAATTCCAATCAATGCCAATTCATTGCAAAAATAGTTTTTCAAGCGATTTTATAAATAGTATTTGCGGTTTTAGCCACTTCTTGGTTTAGTTTTGGTACTACCAAAAACTTATTTAAGGGGGAAACTATGCAAACAACACTCGTAAATAAGTTCGACGACATTTTTAATTACATTTAAAGAAAAGTTTGCCGCTTGGCACGTTAACAGTTCGATCGATGGCCATAAATAACCAAGGCTAAAACAAAAACAAGAAACGATTTGCTAAGAAGCAGAACGCACGGAGTACAAACTTAATTTCAAAATAATTTTCTGCACATTAATGGCACAGCGAAAAGTGTTCAAACATTTGCGCAAAGTTTTTGCACGAATTTGAAAATTCAAGTTTTCTTTTTTTGCTCTTCGAGGAGTTTCTGGTTCTGGGTTTTTGTACTCAGTTACCTCTTAGTTTTTGTTTGTATTTATGCAGTTTTTAAGTTGCAGTTGCTAATGTATAATGAAGTTTATGAAATATTAAGTTTTACAAGTTTCCATTTTGGTTTAGCTTTAGCTAATTATCTTTACTCCTAAATATTTTTTGCAATATTAGGGGTATTTTTCAACGATGATTGCTATACTTAAGGTAATGCAGACTTTACCCCAAAAGGTTCGCTTTGTTGGACTTTTAAACTTTTTGTGTGTTCAATGTAGGACCCCATGTTCTCATTGCATAAATTTCAATTTCAAATAATTTTGAAGTATTTAATAAATAAATATTAAGCTAAATTTTTATACACTTTTACTCTGTATGTTGAAAATTAACAAAATGGGACATATATATATATGACACTTTCTCTTATAAAAGTACGACTTTTGATGATTTTTAAAACAAAATTCATTTCCACAGCTTAGACTGTAATGACAGAAAAAGTATAGAAAAGTCGGCAAGTAAAAGTGTGAGAGTATCAAATACAAACAATTGTGCTAAAGTCAAGGATGACTTAGTTGGTAGAGTTATGGAATCGAAACTTTTATATTCGGCTCGAGTCCCAGATAGTATTCTCAGTCGAGTCTCGTTTTTTTTTATTATATGGCACATAATTCTTTTTTCAAGTCACATTTGGAATATACATACAAAATTCGAAAAAACAATTCGGATTCGTTTTGATTTCTAGTGTTTGATTATACCAATTTCACCAAAACGAATTTTTTATGTGATTTAAATCCGACGACTTTTTTGTACTATAAATCAAAAGGAATTGACAAAGTAGGTTAAATAGTGTACGTATTTTAAAGTGAATTCTTTGATATTCTTAAATTCTATTTAAATTAATTTAATTTTTATTCATCATCATATTTATACATTAGTTTTTTTTTTTATATAATTTATAGAGATTAGCTTAAAGAAAAGCTTTACAACTAAAAATTCTATTTATGTAAATTTTTTTTTATATTGAAATATCGATAACTGATGGGTGGGGCAGTGTCGCAGAAAAATATTTAAATTCTAAAAAAATAGATAAATTGTGGTAAATTTAAAAAAATATTGTTTGAGAAAATAAATGGCGTTTTTGTAATGTTTATGAATTTTCAAATAAATTGATCAGCTATTAGAGTAAAGAAAGTATGAGAATTTATCGAAAAGAGTAAAAGTATCTGGAAATACCGGAATTCAGCTAAAAGAGTAGGGGAAATATGAAAAGTTATCAAAACATGTGAAATAAAAGCTATTCATTTTCGTTTAATGAAATTCGCAGCACGGCTGATAATTTTGTACATAACCAAGATGTAGAAAGCCTTAATGCGAATGAAAACTATTCGTGTTCATAAAGCAGGAATATTAAAGTTATACCGGCCCACACTTATACGAAAGGTACCATAATAATTGTAAACAAAATTTAAAATTCAGCCTCAATCTAATCGGTTCAAATTTTTATAACCTCAAACAAACAGTGACGGCAAAGGCACCAGACATAAAAGAGATTCCTAAGAAATGGCAAAAACTTGACGTTTGGACTCATGAAAGACTTATTTACAGAACAATGATGATCTAATATTTAGGCAAAATAACTCTAGTTTTGATGATTTTTATATAATTGCCAATATTCAACATTTTTTTTTTTTTTGTAGAACTTTGATAACACTGGTCTACAAATACGGGGGTAATGTCAGTTGTTGGGAAGCTAAGGGTCATTTCGGAAGTAATTTGCCGCGTAGAAATGCTAATGATGTTGAAGGGATATATTTCGTAACTTCGAAATGCCATAACTTTGCGAAAAAAAAAATTTTACATAACCTTAAAAGTAGGAAAAAACTTTGTTTTTCGGGTAAATAACCTCAAATATCTCAAAATCCTGACTTGATGGGCCAATTCTGACCGCGGATTCGGATTCTACGCATCATATTACTTCGGAAATAACATGTTGACCTGTGTAATTAATACTCGATACCTGAATGTTAAGGTGGAAGTTTTTTTAACAAATTAATGAAGTCATTTAAAATTTTTCGTTTTGTAAATTAAAGATAAATCTATGAATTTTATAAATCGAATGATAATTTTTTTAAATTTTTTAAAAAAATTTATAGATTTTTAAAATATTTTATAATTTTTTTTGTAATTTTAAAACTCAAAAATGATTTTTGCCTTATTCAATAATAAAAAAAGATCTCTTTTTCAAGGTAACACCTATATTGAAGAAATTACAATTAGAAGAATTTTATAAATTTCGAAAAATTTTTATTGTAAAGTATTTTTTATTTTTGAACTATAAAACTCAAAAGTGATATTCGCTTTGCTCAAAAACAAGAATGATCGCATTAATTCTGTAATAAAAATAGAGGAATGAAAGATAAATCTTTGTACTATATTATGAATTACGATCAGTATGTTTTTTCATTTTTAAAAGGATTTGTATATTTTTGTATTAATTAAAAAAAACAAAAACTAATATGTTTCTACAACATAATTAGGGAATGCAAGATAAATCTTTGAATCTCATATATTTCCATATATTCCATATTTCAAATTTTTTTTTAAATTATAAAATTTAAGAATTTTTGGTTAGGCATATCCAAAGATTTTTTTTAAAGATATAATAAAAATCCACGTCACAAGATATTCAAAACCAAAGGCAATAAAAATCAGTTTTTTTGGAAATATAATTTTTCCGGGTTCACTGTGCATAGTATGTAACAAGCTATTAAAAAGTTTAGAAATTTCTAAAGCATGCTCCAAAAAGTATAAAAAATTCGTTTTTTTAAAGCTAGCTTTTTGTCACTTTCGGATTTTTTCATACATTTTAGCAGTACTGAGCATATTCATTGCCGATTCATTGCACCCGCCAATAATGTGCTACTCCCAAACCCCCTCAAAAAAAAAAAAAAAATCTAACTTGCTTTACACATTTGCGTCAAGGACATTTTTCCTGCTCTTGCTCGGCAAGAGAAAAGTGCTTGGCACAAGGATACTGCTGTTGTTGCTGTTGGTGGAGGCATGCGTGCATGCAAGGACAACAAGCAAAAAAATTTTCGTAGTCGCAGCGACAACATTTGGATGCTTGGATGGTTTAGCCAGTCAGCTAGAGAGTCAGCGAGAATTTCAGTAGTAGTAGCATTAGATTTTTGTACCCTTTATGGAGTGTCTAGTATAAGAGTTAGTTTAGAACTTGTAGCTCTTTAGTTCAGATTAAAAAAATAAAGAATTATTCATTCGTTACCAAAAACATGTTTTAGATTAGGTCTGGCTTCGGAAGTACTTTTATCTTGAGGTATTGATTTCTATTATTTTGTCAATCAACGAACATTTACTCAGATATGCTCCCGAACTCGCGATTTTTGCTAAAGGTTAAGAAGAGTCTTAAATTTTAAAACCGCTAAAGGAAAATTTTTTCGGCACCAATATGACAACGAAAGGAATTTTAAAAATACTGCTAGAGAGGTATTATATAAGTGGAATTTGTAATGAACTAGGATTAGGATATGAAAGCGTACCTTGACGTGCTAGGAAACATCTAAAATCTTTTGATGGCTTTATCTGATAGTAGAAATTATACTTCAGAACAGAAACATAGTAATATTATCGGACAATTTAGTCCGATTAGTACGATTGTCAAAAAAAAAAAGACGCCGGTTAGCCCAGACCATACAACACTGTCCATGTAAATGAAAACCTACCTGGTCACACTAAATCAGACGAAATTATAATTTTTAAAATAAAAACCTTGAAATAACAACTATTTATTTTTTTTTATTGAATCTTTTACGTAGGTAATATTAAAAAATACACTCCCCGAAATTCAATTAAGAACACCTGTTCTTATTTAAAAATATTAAGTTTTATGTTATCTAAAAAGCATTTGTGACTCAAATAATATTTTTAGCTTTAATTTATTCCGAATAAACAAAAAACTTATCCTAAATAAACAAAAAAGGGTTGAAACTTCAAATAGCATTAAAAAATTATATTTATACTGCGAAATTCAATTCAGAACGGTTTCTAAAAAGGAACGAATTATAAATGTTTCTTAAAAAAAAGAAGGGAAAAACACTAATTTAATAGTGAGTCCAGGCGCCCGACTTATTTCTAACCCCGAAAATTCGGTTTGGCATCGAAAGAACCACCTTCTGAAAATCTGAATGTGGGATTTGAGCCCATTCTTTGGTAACTGTCCTGCGCAGCTGCTGCACCATCTGAAATTTGCTTCAGAACAGGTTTCCCCACATGTTATCAATGGGGTTCAAGTCCGGCTATCGATGCTTTTGTTCTGGAACCAACCAACCAACTCAACTGGCCGTTGAGACGTGGATCGGAGCATTATCTTGCTGAAAAATATCATACTGGTCGGCTTGGTGCTCCAGAAAGTCAATAAGAACGTCATCCAATAATTCTATGTAGCTTTCCGTGTTCATACGGGTGGGAATTTTGCAGATGGTGTCCTATTCTGGTAGTTAAAAGCCACACAAACCATCAAACAACCACCAGCAAAGTTACGTCTGGTGGAAAAGCGTTTCGGGCTGTTTATGTCATGGCGTTAATAATTGAAACCGTCCGGCCCACTAATTTTAACCTTCTTTTGTCGGAAAACACCACATTTATCCATTCATAAGTCCAGGACATTAGTCCAGTCAATGCTGGTTTCGACTTCTTTTTCTTCCAAGTAAGTCGGTTACTGCCAGACAAAATTTGTTGCACGCGACGGATACACACCGGTAGCTCCAAAACGGCCTTAATTTTTGTTGCAGTTGCACCAAGCTGACCAAAATGCTATTAATAATATTTTTAAATAAAAACAGGTGTTCTTAAAAATCGCTGAGTAAGCAACATGATGGTATACAAAATTGATTTCAAATATCTTTTGAACCAAACTATTGTAATATTGGGTATTCGAAAAAGTTCGGTTACAAATTTTCGCTAGGTGGCTCATAAATGTAATATCTCTGGTAATATTCATTGCATCTGACAATGCTATAGCTTGTTTGAAAGGTGACATTTTATGCTTCATTTTGTTAGAAGACATTATTAAAATCGAATTTTTCTGTGAAAAGTTATCTACGTTCAAACATGAGTGAAAATTCTGAATATTATCGCCATATTTTGCTTTTCTTTTATAGAAATGGTAAGAATGCGTCGCAGGCTGTTGAAAAAATTTCTGAAGTTTACTGGGACGATGTTGTAACTAAAAAAACGGCAGCGAAGTGGTTTGCTCGCTTTCGATCTGATAATTTTGATGTTAAAGATGCACCTCGCTCTGGTCGACCAATCACTGAAAAAGGCGATGAAATCATGGAAAAAATTGAGCAAGACCGGCACATAAGCAGCGTGGACGTTGCCAGGGAACTAGGTATTCATCACCAAACAGTTATCAACCATTTGAAGAAAGCTGGATACTCAAAGAAGCTTGATGTTTAATAACCCGAATGTCCATTTGCGAATCGCTGCTAAAACTGAACGAAATTGAATCATTTCTAAAGTGAATGATTGAGCAATTCAATTAATACGGCCAGAATTGATCAACAGAAAAAAAAAAAAAAACAACACACATCTATGATGACCCGGCAGAAACTGAGAGAGCTTGGCTGGGAAGTTTTGATGCATCCTCCATATAGCGCGGACCTTGTACCTTCAGATTATCATTTGTTTCGATCTCTGTAGAACTCTCTTAATGGTGTAAATTTAAATTCCGTGGAGGCCTGCAAAACACACATGGATCAGTTTTTCGATCAGAATATCCACAGGATCTACACATATGGAATAAAGGCTTAAGCCCAAGAATGGCTAAAGGTTATCGATCAAAACAGCTCATATTTGGTATAATAAAGCTTGTCTCAAATATAAGAAAAATATGTTTAATTTTTGGTCGTTTTTCAAAATAAATTTGAAATTATTCTATTTTCCAAAAACTACTTTTCTCAATTTTTTTCCAAATAACGGAATAACTGATATTTTCAGTAATTTGCAAATTTTTACTTCATCAATTGAAATTTTATAAATTGAAAATAAAAAGTTACAAATAATTTAGTAATTGCAGTTAGATATAGCAAATAATAAATTCTAAACTAAACTTGGAACTATTTCGCAATTTTTAAATAGAAATTCTTATCGAACTATTTCATAAACTTTATTTTTGGGTATGCATAATATATGTGATCGTTAATAATACATAAACCAATAATGCATACAATTTTGGATCTTTGCAAGTACAATATAGATTTGTTAATGGTCCACTGCAAGGAAATTACAACTAAAATTATTTAAAAAAAAACTTGGTTTAACCTACTTTTGGCCTTTTAGTTTTCGATCATTCTATGAGAATGGAAAATAACAAAAAATGTATAAAAATAAGCGCACACTGGCAGATATCGGCGCTTTTTACAACACAACTTTGGGCAGAAGTGCCCTACTTTTCGTGGTCAAACGAAAAACGAGAATCCTGCATTTTTGCCTTTCTGCAATTTTGCTGGACAAAGTGAACACCCTAATTGTTTGTAAACAACTAGCGGTTAGACTCGATATGCTAGTTCAATTGGAAAGATTTGCCAAAGAAAGGATTACCGAAGTCCTTAGTTGCATTCCCAAAGAGTATTCAAACTTCAGCACTTTTGGATCAACGCCTTTTGCAACAAGAATTTTGCTGCGTTTGTGGTTTTTGTTTGTTACAGTGTAGCTTGTGGGTGTACTTCATTGCATTTATTATTTTTTGCTTTTTTAACAAATTCAATTGCAGTACGTGTCGTCGAAACATACACTTACTAGTACATAAGAGTACATACATATGTATGTAACTATATGCCTGTCTGTGCGTGTGTGCGGGCTAAAAGCAACTGACGCCAGCAGTTTCTAGCCCGGCTCAACTCATCTCTAGATCTTTGCACATACCATTTCGCACTTGCAGCTTTATTGAGTTTATAGTTGCTCCAAAGAAATGTCGCACGGAACAACAAACTTGTTTACTGTAAACGGGGCGAAGTCTCATGTGTGTGTGAGCGTATCTTTGTGTACATAAATGTATCTGCGGCACACGTATTTGTCTGCGACCACAAAAAAAGTTGCATAAAGTCAACAACTTGCAGCGGTTTAGTGTTGTGGCAAATAGAACTTACCAAAGAGCTGATTTCGGGGTTGATCTGCTGTCCTATCCTGATGGCAACCAGAAGAGGTCAATTACATGATAACTGCAGCTAAAAAGCAAGTAGCACAATATTCTAGATAATAGAAGCAGCAGCATTGCGCAATTCCAAATTGCACTTAACTTCAAATTATAGACAAAAGTTGAGCATTAACTCAAATGATAGACCAAACTCGGAACTCAATCTAAATGAAAGAGTTCCACTGCAATCAAATGGCATCAGAGTGCAGACAGCCTAACAGCTCTTGACGACTTCTAACTCAAATGTCTGGCCCATTATCAATCAAAGTTTAGCACGAACATTCAAATGGCGTAAAAAACAAATAGAAAATCCAAGGGTGGGAAGAAAATTTTGAAGTGATGAAGTCTGCATACTCTGCTGCAGCAAAAGAAGCTAAACCAAGAGAATTGAGAGATCAATTCAAGCGTATTTACATCCGTCGAGAAGAAAGTAGTGCCAGGTAGTGACCATCGACGGGCCCTAAGCACATGAATTTCATCATTTTCATCTTGCAAGTCAACCCACACATGTCATAAATTTTATGATAAAAAAATAAATGACTATTATTAAAATAATACATTCTTCAAAAAAAATGATTAAAAAAAAATAATTGTAATCTTTAATTAAAAAAAAAAATCGAAAATTGCCATTTTCAATATTTCTTAATGTGTAATTGAAAAGAATTCTTAAACATTGTTATCTGGAAGATGTATTATATTTCTTCATTCTAGGAATTAATAATTTTTAGAATCAGTTTCAGTTTTATTTCAAACTGAAACCATATTATCATTTAGATTTCGATTTCTTCATTCATTTATTATTAAAGCGAGCAAAAAAAAATTATTTCAAGATTGTTAAAAATTAAAATGTGAAATAATCATAATTAACTCTTAAATAAAGATTTTATGGGCTTTTCAAAAAAATGCTTAATACAAGAAAGGCATTTCATGGCCCTTTGGTCACGATTTTATGAGTACAAATCTTTAATTCAGACTATTTTTTATCAGTGTTGTATTAACAAAAAATTGCCACATGTGGAATGGGCACATTTTTTATTATCTAAACCACATCTATTATCGAGCCACAAATAAAAAAAAAATTTGTTACAAGCAAAATAAATTTTCATTAAAACTTAAATTCTATTATGGCTAGGAAGCAGTAAGAAAGTTGATAATAATAAGTCCAATAATGAAATCAAAGTGTTAATTAAGTTTATGTTCTTTTTGTTACATTGCTATACACATAGTAATGAAACATATTTAGTTTGTTTCAATATAAATTGTAACTAAATAGAAAACAAACATTTAAAATATTCTGTTTTTCTATTATGGTATCGGGCACAAATGCATACGGGCAGAAATGCTGTGTCCAACAACAACATACACTAAAATAAACTGGGCATTTGTGCCCGACCCCAACATTTGTCTATGAAAAAGGGGGCACTTTTGCCCAGAACTACAAAAGTTGTTAACAGTGACTTAATATTAGTAATTTTTTTTTTTTTTTTTTTTGATATTATGTAGTGCCTGAGGTATCATAGGAAGTCAAAAAGCTTTTCTAAAAAGACTGCAAACCTGTTTTTTTGCTTAAGAGTAAATAAAGAGCTGTTTGTTGAAATAAATAGTATAAAATAATAGCGCAGGTGTTATCAGGACTGCAGCTGGGCTTGAAACAAATCTATTCGAACATGAGAATTGAACGGCACAATTGTGAACCAAATTGTGAACCGGAACATTGTTTGAGCAAAAATGTTTAATTGTCATTAATTTTCGCAAAATTGAAAATATGAACCCGAATTAAAAAAGAACGCTTAAGAGTGATTAAAAAAAAAAAAATATATATATGTATACAGATCCAATATTTTTGGCAATGACCCTTAAAAAACTTAAGGCCCCAGCGAGTTTCTTGAGATCTCCAGCAATATAGTGTACCTACTGTGATTTGTGAACACTGTCACAGGGCCCGGATTTTCATATTTGGAGTTTTAGAATTTTTGTTGGCCATTTTTTCATATAAATTTTATAAAAACTAATCTTTATTAAAAGTACAAAATATAATAATATACTAAAAAAGCAAGAAAAAAAATAAAAAAACTTAGCAATATTTACTAAATTTCTAACTTGCATGTAATAAGTCTATATTTTTTTTCTTATTTATAATTTTTTTTTTTTTTCTCCGATTTTATTTACAATCTGCTTAAAAACAATCAGTAAATTATATAAAATTATTTAAACAATGATTACTTATAAAAATAATATAATAATATAATAGTAATAATATTACGCCAAAAACTTATTTTATAATGTAATATGAATTTAAACCAATCCCTAGCATACTTCTATTCTTCGATTTTGGCTTATTAACTGGAGACTATGGTATAGGCGTCTTATGTTAAGGCAATATCTAGAGAGAACTATAAAAAAATTCCAACTCAAAATGTCTTAATGTATTATCCTGAGCAGCTCCCTTGCACCACGCTATAAGAGGGCATTGAAGAATGTGGTGGTGGCTCCTACCTGGAGGTAAGCCATTCCGATCTGGGTTATGGCGGCTCGCTTGAAACGATAAAGTGTTTAGACTTTTTAATACAAAGCCTACGCCTTATCATCATGACCTGAGACTGAAAACCTTTGACCGTTGAAAGCTACTGAAGCTCCATAATAGGCTGGTGAATGGGCTCCCTGATGAAAGCCCAAACAAGAGGATGAAAAGAAGAAGTTTCAAATCTCTCTCTCGATTTTGCTTGACTGTGGGTCTTGCTCTCTCGTGCGCTTTTGCTTACTGCGCTGCTTACTCACACAAACAAATGTTTGTTTGTATGAGTTTTGCCCACCACTGTAAAACACGATACGAAGTACTCAACAACAACGCTAGAAGTCCGTTTAAGAGAGCCAAATATTGGCCTTGTGAACTGTCAGAAACATCTTCATCTATTCAGGCTTGATTGCCTGAAATTTTAAATATTAGCGTCTAATGATTCACAACTTGTTATGGAACTATACACACCAAAACGAATAATATTGTTTTCATTTTATATTAATTGTTTTATTAAAACTTTACACTTTTCTTTATTGTTCATAATACATCATATTAATTTGAATAATGTCTAAAAGCAAAATGCCGCTAGACATTTGCAATTTAGTTTTTAATTTCTATGGCTTACTTATAAGCATAGCTTGCAAATAACAGTCGACCGTTTTTTCCTTTGCGGTCTACACGCAACCATATCCGAAAAAACCCAGCACGCTTGCTCTCTCTCTGAGCATAACACCTAACTTCGCTTTATTTCGGTTTTCAGCTGAGTGTTAACAGCTTAGCAATTCTTGTTACGCTCCTTCAATTACATCTTACCCAAGGCATACACTATACGACGTGTCAAAAATTATTGCATGTGACGAAGAAGAGGAGCACAGCCGAAGGACAGGAGTAGTGGTCAAAGGGAGTGGCTGTTGCAAAAAAATGAATTTTCCAACACAAAATTTATCAAAAAAATTGCAAGAAATTTGAATGCAATAAATTATTCATGAAAATTAACTATTTTTTGTTTTATTTTTTTCATAATTGGAGTATTCTTAGAATTAGTAAATATGTAATAACAAATTAAATGAATCAGTTCTCATAATTGGAGTATTCTTAGAATTTATAAATTGTCATATGAAATATCTAAAAGGGAGTATTGAAATTTTGAATTTTGTGAAAAAAATGGTATCAGATGTAGTGCGGCATACCATTTGTTTCACAAAATTCAAAATTTCAATAGTATTCATTGATACTCTGTATCATTTAACAGGTCTGCTACACTGCCGTAAGTTTTTTCAGGTGCCGCTGGCTTAGGAAAGGTTGTAGCAAAAGACACCGGTCCGCTTGCCAAAATCTATCTGAATTTGGGTTATGATGAAAAGATGTTACAGGTGCCGCTGGATTAGCAAAGGTTGTAGCAAAAGACATTCAAAAATTCATTCGATCGTCCGACCATCAATATTTCGTCGATTACTCGTTTTGCCAGCAGCTGTTGTTCCTTCTCCATATGCGCCCATCCGTATGAGAATGCACTAGCTTCGTCTTCATTTGTCGGCATTTTAGCTGGAGATTCCAATTTTCTTTCTTAAGTCGTCCATTGCGCACATATTTATTTTTATAATTGGCACTTTTGCAGTTAAACAATTCTGGCATATTTTTATACGCTTCAATGAAGCTACGCATTTCTGCAGTGTCTTCCATTTTGCTTATTTTAATTTTATTAAGTTTTAATTTGTAAAATATTGCCGGCACCATGCGCTCAATTATTTCGATAAACTCAAACAATAATTCCAATAGGCACATACACGATACGACCGTCTGTACGATAGGCCAAAAAATCAAAACTTTTTGATTTTTCGTACGACCGTCGTACGCCTTCATACAGCAGCATCACACACAATGCAATGGAAATACAACGCGCTCGATAAACAGCCTCGCTGTACGACACGTTGTATAGTGTATGCCTTGCTTTATTGATAGCGAGCCGATTGAGCGCTCGCACTTTAAGCATCAGCAGACAACCGAAAAAATAAATGCGTTTTAATTTGATTTGTTGAGAATGCTGCGCTTTTTGTGTCGGTCCATTTATCTCGAATTCTATAAGTCGTAAAAAAAAACTTTCAAGGCAAAAACTATCAAAATTGAATTTCGAGTTTTATTTGTATTGAAAGGTATACCCAGAAGTTCATATTCTCGGCGGTAGATGGCGCCAAAGTTAAAGCAACGACGTTTTTCGTATTTTTACCCACCCCCTTGCCCTTTTTCGTTTTTGGTGTGTATCAAAAAAAAAAAAGATCTCAAAAAAGTACACAAGACTGGTTTTAAATCGTATAAGTATCTCTAGTAGTTTCCAAGTTATAACGCTTTAAAATCTGCCCGTGCCTTGAAAAACATATGTTACTAACAAGCCCAAACAGACTCCTCACTCACATACACGCATACAAATGCAAAAGACCTTTAATTTTTCTCTCGCGACTAAACGGTTGGCGAATAACCAGAACAAAAGTAAAACAAAAATATCGGTTATTCGTTGAGCGCAGACCGATTTCTTAAAAGAGCAATATGAACGGTTGCTCTCTGAGACATTGCTCAAATCCTCAGTAAATAAGGGTTATTTTTTGACAACGAAAAACGGTCAACTGTTATTTGCGAGCTCTGCTATAAGCCCAAGTACCCTTCACTTTTGTTAAGAAAACACATGAAGTTTCTAATATTCTTATCAAATTTTTGTAAGATATAGATAATTAAACATGTGAAAAAATATTGGTCATCATCATTAATTTTCATAAAGAAGCAGATATGAGCTTACCATGTACGGACAAAAATAGCACACATGGCATTTAGATGGTTTTTAATTTAAAAAATTGTTCAATTTTCTTTTGGAAAATATTTGAAAATTTAACATTTCAATAGAAATTTTCGCAATACGAAAGAAATTACATTTTGTTGTATAACATGCAAAGAGAGCTTGAAAATTTTGTTTTATCAAATATCGAGTGAATTCGGCAAGGTGAGTAACAGCAATCGTTATCGATAGCAATGTTGCCAATTTGTTCAAAGCGTTGTGGGTTGCCAGATGAATCTCGAACTAAAGCACTAAAGGTTTTAAGCCTTATTCAAATTTTTTTTTAAGTAATAATTATTAATAATAAACAAAGATTTCCTAGCTATATGTATCAGGAATTTTTTATTTTGTAAATTATCACAATGAAAATCCGCTAAATGCATTCTAATAATTTTTTATTATTTATTTGTCTTAAATCATACCAAACAATTATTTTGTAAAAATTTTTTTGGGTGTATTTTGGACGTAATATGGCCTAGTGATCAGTAGACGGAAGAATTTGGAACCACCATCTGATTCTGTTTTTGATTTGTAACGGGCAGGGATCATTCATTGGTTGCTCATCATAAAGTAGAGTCCGAAGTTCTCTTTTGAATTCGATTTCCAATGAGGGTTCAATTTGCTTGAGTTATAAATATTTTATGAAAAAAACACAAAAACGCAGCGCCATCCAAGAAGCATGCAAATTTTTATATTTCGTTCACCGTATTATCGAAGCAGTTGTTTTTTATTTGATTGAGCTTAAGCCAGCTATAAAATTGCAAGGCCAGTCTTAAGTAACACAGATTTGAAAATAAGTTCAATTGATGACGTGCTGAAATTCCATTCAGATCTAAATGACACTTGGAAGCAATTTTCTTTTATAGTACGAATTTATTTTTTCAACTTAAGAAACTGACAAAAATGCAGCATTGCCAAGTGTTAGACATCATGTGAACTTTTGCTATGACAAAGCTAATAGACTCTGTGCCATTAGAGAAAAACAAAAAATAAAATAAACAAATATTTGGTCATAAAGAAAATTAGCGCAATTTGTGCGCCAGTTGCATGTGCCACATTTGATTTAAACAAACGAGTGTGTCCTGCATAAGTGTAGCCAACTGTAAAGGCAGTTAACAGCGTTGCCAACGGCAACAGTCAAAACACAAAAACCATTGCATACTTATGTGCACTGGTTCAGAGTCGGTTTAGGCCTTGGAGCTCTTGAAGAGTGGGTGGGGGTCGCAGAAGACAATTGGTATACCGCTGGCATGTGAAATGAAATGTTTGCGGCGCATAAACAAAAATTTTGTTGCCACAGTTCGGCCAAAATTTTACAGTAACACGCTAAAACCATTAACTAAACAATAACAGTTACAACTACAATAACAACAACAACAACTAAAACAAATAACAACATAAACCCATGTGAGTGGGTTGCGCCCGCTATAACCAAAAATAGCGACGACGTTAGCAAACAAGTTAATAAAATAAGCCTCTGGCCCGAAAAACTCTTTAGCTGGGGTTGCCCGCAGGGCGTAACGATAATGCTGCCCACACAGTGGCAACCCTATAAAACATGTGGCAACCCCCATTGGCAACTGTTTCGCATCTGTTGTCAATGCGTAAAACAATTTGCAACGGAAATTGCAATAATTAACTTTAGTACCTGTTTGAGTGACATTGTGGCAACTCTGTAGGTGGCTAGATGTGTATGTGTGTGTAGTGTGGTTGTGTGCCTGTGTGTGTATGTGTTGCATGCATGTGTGACTCTGCTAGGGGCATGCCCATGTTTGGTAGTTGTATGTTTTTCCAATTCAATTAAAATTGCCACACCAGCAGAGCAGCAACAACCGGCAACAACAACAACATCCTAAAGCTATAACAACAACTACAAGAAGTAGGTTAACACGAATATAAGTATGCTCTGCACCCTTTTATAATATACACTTTTTTGGTTTACATTTTAAATTGTGATAAAAAAGTAAAAGTTATGACTTTCTGCAATAAAAAGGTTTGGAAAATAAGGGAGGCCTCTAAGCCTATTTTACCTATAACTTCCGAAGTTTTAAGTAGTAGTAACGCTGAAGTGTAAGCCAAATTTCTTTATTTAAGTCCATATGAGTAGACGTGGTGTGCGCAAATTTTAAGGTAAGAAGGCCGAGAAAATGACGAACCTTGCTCTAGACGCGCCAGCACGTCAACAACTGATAAAAACTTTGAAGAAGTCAAGTTGAGAAACCATCGAATCAGCATTAGAAAAGTTGCTGATGACGTCAGCATCTCAATTTGCTCTTGTCATCAGCGAAGTATATTACGTAACTGCTTAGTTTCGACCAGAAGATCAGCATGAGCATCGCTTAAGAGCTATTGAATGATGTCAATGATGATCCTGATTTCTTTAAAAGGGTCACGAATCATAGGTATACCTACGGCTGTGATATCGAAACCAAAGCCCAGAAGAATTACTATCCCTCAAAAGCTCTCGAATGCCTTCATTGATGATCCTGTAATGTTCAAAAGAGTCATAACTGGTAACAAATCATGGGTTTATGGCTATGACGTCGAAATCAAAGTCCAATCGTTCAAATGTAAGTTCCTAGAAGATTGTTCCGTTTCTGCTTTATTTCTACCAGAAGAACCATAGCATGAGCATTGCTCATAAGCTGTTAAATGATGTCAATGATAATCCTCATTTGCTCAAAGGGGTTATATGACGTTGAAACTAAAGTCCCATCGTCCCAATGGAACTTCCCAGAAGATCAAAGTCCGCTAAGTTTAAAAATCAAAGTCAGTCCACTATTTCAAATAGGTGCCATATAAAAATTGAATCAACGTTCTCTTTTTTAGAGAGACACGTATAACAGACCTACACATTGCGTAACCTTTTAATTGTTGGATCATGTTTACAAATAGTTTGGGTTTGATGGGTCCTCTTGGCAAAGGGGCTTAAAGGGTCTAAAAAGCGCTACACCGATCTTAAAAACTTTTTTTATTTGCTTATAACTTCCAAAATTGCTAAGTGATTTACAAAATGTTAAAAAAGGTCTGCGTTAGTGTAAAATTTTTGTACTTGAAAAATGTGTGTGAAAAATGTTTTCCCCAAAAGGGTGTGAATATCAAGAAACTTAATGCAATAAAGAAGACATACCTTTTGGTAAAATTTCGAATTATTGGTTCTTTTTGCCTTTCAGAAGCAGGTAAAATGGTCGTTACTTCAGAAAAAATAGACCAAACTTAATCATAGTTGAATTTTTGTCACAACAATATTATTTTTTATCTCTGCATTTAGCAGAACCCAGTAGCAAATTTTTAGCTCTCTACCTTCCATGAATTAAAATTAAAAATCTGTCAATATAATATTATATACATATATTTTATAATATATGTATATTTTATACAATCAACTGCACTTTTTCTTTAAATCATTCAAATCATACTAAAAAAAAAACGGTTATTATTTTGGTCTAGATGTCACCCAATAAAATAATTTTCACTTACTTAATATACACCGTCGCACTTTGGCTACAGGGTATCAAAAACAACTACAATAAGTGTCGCAGTTACTCATTAGGCACGCTGGCTCCTGGCAAGCTTCTATTTACGCTTGTCTGGGGTGTTAATGTTAACTATCCAACTACATTTGCCTGCTGCGAGGCGAACACGTTTTCCCTGTAACCCCACTGGTTCACCATTTCACCGGTTCCCTTTGCAGCTCTGCTCACAACCAATGCAATGATTTAGTTTATTATGTAATTGTAAAAACATGCTGTGCTCTGTGCTCGAGTTTGAGGGGGTATTTGCTGTTGCTAGATTATTTCAGTTCCCGTTTTCACTTTCGATAAAAATGTGCGGAAGTGAAATCGGAAGTGTTTTCGAAGAAATAATGCTGTATTCGTTTTTGATAAGGCAATTTGAATTTAATTGCTGACTGAAATATGTGCTCATAGACAAAAACAGTCAACGATAGTTACTGTAGAAAACATTGCCACAGAATAAATTTGTACAGCACTTTACTTAAAATTATATTATAAAACAATATTGTACTTGAACACCTTGGCAAGTATATATGGAATACATTAAAAATTTTCGAAAACCTCATTAATTGCCAAATCCAGCATGCAGAATAAGTTTTAGCGAATTTTTTGATTCGATTTAATAAGTTTATTTGATTATGTATGAACTGTGTACCTGGGAGTGTTTTACTGGTTCCGCCTCAAAAATAGTTATAAATATATTTATATTTATTTTACATATTTATAATTTCATTATTTATTTAATGAAACCGAAAAAGCTCTGAGAAAAATTAAATCTAAACAATCATAAATTTAAATAAATACAGATAGATAATAAGTAAGATTACAAATAAAATGGTCCATATATATAAGTATTGATCAAATAATTATAGAATTTGGCGAATTTTAAAGTCTATTAAAGATTTCACCAATTTATCTCAGAAAAAAAGGCACATGCAGTTGGAAAAAAAATATTTATTTATAAAAGTGGACTGGATTGGGAATCGACCCAGAGTCTAAAGCGGACTTAATGTTGTGAGCTAGCGAAACATATAATTCGAATCTTAATTTTAGTTGTTCTCGTTTCAGGATTTGGCCATAGAAGAGTTTTTCACTTCGAAGTATATATACATATATCAGAGCTAGCAAAAAACTGTCAAATATTAATATTAATTAATATTCAATTTACTATGACGTCACATATCCTATAGCCAGTGGACCACCAAGACGCTTCCAACGCTACCACATTCGTCAAATTATGGCAAGCGTTGTAGAAATCACGAGCGAACAGATGAACACACATATATGTATATTGATTCTTCTTCTTCTCCCAAACCCTTGTTTACCTCTTTTCGGACTCGCTTATGCTCCTCCTGAGGTGTGGGTATGCGATCTCAGCCTTCGTCTGCAGGCATTCCGATCCTGGATCATGTCGTCGCTGAGACCCATTCATTGTTGATGTTAAAAAGGTGAGGTTTTTGGCACTTGTGTATGGATATTTGTTAGTTATGGACTTTCCTTTTACACCGGCGGTTGTCTCCAGACCCGGTAACCAATCGCATACACTGATCTTTGGAAGATCTTTAAGATGTTAAAAATGTGCCTCAGGCTCAATGTGATGGTAAGTATGCCTGCATCTGACTAGTTCTCTTTTAAGGGCCTCTTACGCCAGGCAGAGAATACCGTGGTGTTAAATTATATTACAAGAATTTATAATTGTTTAATTTTGACAGAAATTTCAAAAGTTTTGTATATTGATATTCTTTAAAAATAAAGATTTTCCATATTGTCAGTGCAGTATTGCAAAGCAGTTTTGGGATCTGTATCCCAATTCTCAAAAACAAGAAGGCGTATTTTGCTTCAAATTTTAATTCGCTCGTTAAATGAAAAAACCGGAACACTTTGACGTTGATTTGATTTAGTTTATACTGGCAAGTCTTTTTGCCCGTAACGCTGATTATGTCGGAAATTGAAAAACTATGGAAACAAAAATTTGGCACAGTACGAGTATGTGTTTGGATTAATGCATTTTACACATTAGTGAGATAATTGAGAGACATTTGAATTAATTCTTAGCTGGATATTTAAAATTTTTGCTCGCAACTGATTTGACATGCTGTCTGTGGACTTATCTGGCCACTTACTATTATTTCACAAAACATGGCTTTAGCGATTTTAATTTCAAATAGTAGGTACTAGTTATATATGTATGTATATGCATTATGTACATATTACACTCGTAGTATATAAATAGTGTGCATGTAATTGTATAGTAAGTGCGGACACAAAATGTGCAAATGCGATTTTAATTAATGCATTTTCGGTTTCAGTTTATGAGTTCCAGTTTCAGTTTTAGTTTCAATTTTAGTTTTCAGTTTTTGTTCCCTTCTGGCCATTTTGTTGCTATTTGGATTTTTGGTTGAGTCATTTTATGGTAAAATTTCAGTTGCTTTTTGCTTATGGCCAAGGACATTTAACGATAGTTTTTGGCCCAGTTTGCTGATTATTTAAAAATTATAGCTCATATCCTATACAAAAATTAAAACAAATATATAATACAAACAAATCATTATATGGCCATTGAATGTTGGCATTATCAGCAGCTTTTGTTAGCCATAGATTTTAAGCCAAAAAATTATCTGCGATTTTAATTAATATAATTTGCAGTGCAACGCTGCGTGTGGATGATTTGGCATTAAATTAGTATTACGACTGTTAGCTGCTGAAATATTTACACCAAAGTTGTGCACAAAATTTTCGATATTTGTAATCTGTAAAGCAAATTGAGCAACTAATAAACATAATTTGCAAAACTGACATAATTTAGAATTCAAGCATGAAGTTAAACTAAATTATCAGCCTCAAATGCGCTCAATGTAAATTTTAATGACATAAAACGAAGGGCTAAGTCCCCCCCAGTCAATATTAACTTATTATGACTCAAAGAGAAACCTAACAAAAACTCTAAATGAATGAGCAGCACTGTATATCTTTATATGTGTATTAAATTTATTAATATTAACTAGATACACTGGGAGAAATAGAAGATGCACAAAATGAATTCAACGTGAGTTTAAAAATAAAAAAATAATTTTTTGCAATATGGCCTGCAAATCTAAAAATTTTGCATTTTTTAATTTATTATATATAAAATTTGAACTAATTTAAGATAATTTAAATTTTTGCTATTCTATTATTTACATTCTTTTCTTTTACATACGACATAAATATTTTTATTAATACCTATTACTTCGATGCACTGGGAAAAATAAAAGAGGCACCAAAATTAAATTCGTTTTTAATGTACTCACTAAAATTAAAAAATTTTTCTTTTCTAAACTAATTCACTAAAGTTATTAAATATGTTTTTTTTAGTTTTTATTTTTATATTAATTTTTTAACGACATAAAGATTTTTTTTAGTATTACCAGATACACTGCGAAAAATAAAAGATCAAGATGAAATTCCCGTAAACTTTATATAAAAATAAAAGTTCCCAAATTTTCTGTCCAAACGCGTAGGACAAGTGGACGCAGCCAAACAAACAAAGCAGTGTTGTCCTGCGATTTTACGTAAGATGGCGCCACCGAAGTTCACTAGATGGCGCCTGCAATAACAAAAGCTGTTCTGCGTGGATGATGACCCAGTCTGAAGCAAATGATTTTGGAGAGTTTGAAAGAAAAGTACTCCGTAAGATCTTTCATCCTTTACGCTTTGGTGATAGTAACATTTGGTGGAACGACGAACTGAATGAGTTCAACGATGATATTGACATCCGCGGCTTTATTGGCTTAGTCACGATGTGATGCAGTGGCAACCCAGCAAAGGTGTAGACCTAGACACCACGGAAATGACCAGGTCGTGTTTCCATTAGATATTACCATTACGAGATGTCTAAAGGATCACTCTACGTCGAGCAGTAACCCGATACAGGATTGTAATGGTAAATAAGAAGTTATAGCACGTTCGGTTTATTTCCTAAAGCGTCCAGAATCATCAAAAAAATACTTTGAAAAATATATATATTATACTATATGCTTTGAAATGGACTTAAGATGTTAAAAAATTGTGATAATCGAATATACTAAAAAAATTAAGAAAAATTTTCTATATACAGTACAGGCCAAAAACATGGATACCCCTATAATGAAATGCTATTGTGTTCTATTTTTTTTTATTTTTTTGATACAAATACAAATTTATTTACCTATTTGAAGGAAATTCATGCGCATGAAATAATTTTTTTACTGTCAATTGTTTTATACGCCGAAATCGCCAAATTATTGAAGGTTTTAAAGAGTGGTGTTAGTGGTGTTCGTTGGTCGTCAAACAGATGAGCGGCTCAAATTCGAATAAATTGCGGCAAATATTAAGAACTGTTGTGGTTCTATAATGGTTTGGGGTTACTTTTGTATGGTGGAAAAGTGATGTAAAACTCAGATACTTCAACGGCAATCTATACCATCTGGAAATGATTTAGTTGGTCAAGGATTTATTTTCCAAGCAGATAATGATCAAAAATATAATTCGGGATTATATACCAGCGATTTAAAAAAAAAAAGAAGAAGTTGGTGTGTCCAAGATCATGGCCTGCACAATACCCTGACATCAATCGTATAGAGCTTCTATAAGATGAGCTCGACCGCCGCGTGAGAGATCTGCGACCATTTAGCCATCCTCATACATTACAGTGTCTCAAGGATACGTGGCAAGACATACTAGTGGAAAAACTTCACAAACTCGTCCAAAGAATGCCTAAAATATATGCCGCAGTGATCAAGGTCAGAAATGCTCATTTCCAAAAAAATGACCTAAGGTCATATTATTATACATATATTTTTTAAGTACCAATGTTCCAATTTGTCATAAATACGTGGAAACTAGTCACTAGAAGTGATAAAGATAAAGTGAATTTTTTCGATAAAGTAGGGGTATCCATACATTTGGCCTGTACTGTATATTTTTTGTTAGGAAATCCAACAACATTTTTTTTTTATAAATCCTTGACAACCTTTTTTAAAATAAAATAGTTACAAGATTTTATAAAAATAAATAAATATTACAAAATATGCATTAAGTTTAAAAAATGAAATTTACTAAATTTTTTATTTTTATACATCAATCGATCGTCATCATAACTTGTTTGAAGTCATTGGAAAAGTTTTTTGTTCCTTATTCACTATAAATATTATAACCCCAAAGCCACAAACCAAAAAAAAATTTTGAAATAAAAACTACCAAAAAATTTTTATAAAAACTTGTTTTGCATTAAATTATATTTCTCTCAGTGTACTGGCAAGGCATCTTTGTATATAATTTTCAAATTATCTCTTAAAATAAATTATAGTTGTAAATTATTCAAGCATTCATAATAAAGAAAATCTGCCATCTAGCATACGCACACAGATACTCCCACCCACACACGCACGCACACACATGTAGACAATATTCGTTTATGGATACATTTTGGTTATTGTGGAAATTATCCTTGTTTCATGCATAATTATTAATATTTCGATATTAGTATTTGGTTGCTCACTTCATCCTTTTCACTTGGTTGACTTAAATTTCATTTTAATCACTTTTAGCAAATCTTCATCTATATGCCTTCTTTTATGCCCGCCCTTGACAACATGCATAAGTGTAGCATATATTTAGGCACATAAACTATATATTGTAGTTACATGTGTGTGTATGTGAAATCTACTTGTTTATGGCTTTGTTTTGCCCTACAGCTCTGTGACTAATGAAGGTTAATAAAAGGGAAAATCTTTGTCGATTGAAGTTACTCATTTCATATGCACGTGTGAGTATCTATGTGACTGTGAAGGAGTATCTGTGTATGAGTGTGTGTGTGTGTGTGTGTATTGCATGATTTGATGGGTTTTTAATGTTGTCTGTCAGTTTATATGGCTGAGTTGATTTGTCAAGCGTTTTATGGCTAATGAAATTGATTTAATGAAGCAATTTGTATGACAATCAGGCTTATAAAACTATAAGTGCCCCTTGAAAGTAATTCGGTCTCAAGTTCTTTGCTAGTTGCCAATACACATTAATTACATTTTCATTTAGATTTTTATTGTTTACAAGCAATTCCATTAAACACTTAACAACACTTTAAAGCGAAAAATGCTTAAGTAACGCCTTCCGGTCATAACTTTTATTTTCACGCACATAATTCAAACAGCGCGCAAAAATGCGTATAATTGAATTATCGTGACTTGGCGCTATATAAAACTCTATGGGGGTTTTCTTCTTTTTTTTTTTTAATGTATATGGTTTGTTTTAGACGCACAACAATGTTGAGGAAAACTATGGCGAACACAGCAAGCAATGCAACATTAGACATAATTTATTATCGCATTTGCAGCTTTTTCAGTTTAAAATTGGTTTGGATATAGAAAATTAAATTAGTAAGTAAAAACTAGGGGGATCCACACCCTGCTTGCTCAAAAATCAACGTCCAGTAGCATTCCCAAAAAATATAATACATTTATATATTTAAGTTCATACTTATTTTCGTGGCTGTAGCTTACAAAAAGTTTTCGAAATAGCTTAGGTATTTAAAAAAATTCTGTACACAAAGGGGTTAAAACTCCTGAAATTCCCAACGGTTTTTAATAAAGTTTTTAGCTACGTATGTTTAATGGAAAACTAAGGGTCTGTATCAAGTTAGTACTTGAAAAATAGAAAGGTATAAACAGTAGGAACTTATGGTATTTGAGACAAAGTACAAAGATTTTTGATATTTTAGTCTAGTAAGTGTCTACTTATCGATTTTGGTGAATGTTGCTTTTTCACACTTTTGCAAATCTTTTATTTTTTGTGAAGTTTATTATGGAGAGGTGTCTAAAAAGAATACATTTTCACCTATGTCTATTGACGATTTCCAAAATTCTTTGAAGTTGTAGGTGAAATTCGTGAATTTGAGCTGCAGGACAGCGCGGCGCCAAATCGATAAACATTTGGGTACTTAGTCGAAACAAGCTACTCTAATTCATACAGTGCAACCTGCTAGTCAATAGACAAGAATGATTTTTGAGTAGTGATTTAACACAAAAGATTTGAAAACACAGATTTAATTTAACTCGGAAAAGATTTGAAGTTTGTTAACTTTTTTCCATATAAAATTGAAATCCTACGCAAAATCCTTTTGCAAAAATGTCGTGCTTCGAAGCTATTTTTAACAAACAAAAAAATTAGCTATCGTATTATATTGGTGAATTTTAATTAGTCTTCTCCATGTAGAAGTAATGGATTCGCAAAAAGCTTTTGTAGTATGGCGGGTATATTGCTTTGGAAATTTGGAAATTTTTGAGTGAACGAGCAATACTTGCGACAAAGAATATGGTTGCAGATCACTTGACCCTCCGTCGGACACCTGGGTCTGGCCAGACCTATTTCGTTTTTGACCGTTAATTCAAAGTATTTCTAATTATGATATCGATTTAAAAAGTTTACCCTCGGACGGAAACATGATGCCTGGCTGGACCCCTATATATTTTGTAGTACATGAAATTTGATCAATATCATTATTTTATGTTATTAATGGGATCATACTGCCATGTATGTTCACTTACCACACAGACAGATATGGGATAGTTGCCGGGCCAACTGAGCGCTATAAAAATAACCCTTTACTTATGTTAATAAAACAACAAAAAATTATCACGAACTGGGATTCAGGCATATGTTTTCTTATGTATTTCGGCGCGCTGAATCTGAATCCACTGACAGAATTGGTCTAATGGATCTAGGTTCTACCCGAACCACAACAGCACAAATTTTATTTTGTGTGGCTGTGTCATTATAAAAAAGTCGGGAGAAGTATTTGACTTAAAAGGCGTTCTCCTGTAATTATGCAAAAGAACAGAGATTTATTTTCGTTGGTCCAAATACATTGCGCAAAGCAGTTTCGTACAACTTTCGTCTGGGAAGAAAAATTTCTAATGAGCTTTTTGTTGACATAAACAATATTACTTGGTACATTTTATTAAAGAATAAAAAAATAATAATATGTAGTATATATATTTTAAAAAAGGAACTATCTGGTGTTTTATGCAAAGAGGTACATTCTCTTGAAAAGTTCAAGTTTTCTAAGCAAAGCATAAATTTTAATGTAGTTCTACACAGTAATAATTTAAAAGTTTTTCAAATTGTCAATAGTGACTTGTATACCATAAGCCATTTAACAATTTTCACTTATGAAAAACGAAATATGGCGTTTCTTCTTCGTTACTCCACCTTTCCCTTTCCGGCGCATTTTTTGCGTTTTCTTCCTTCTTCTTTTCTTGTTTATCGCGGAAACTGTTGTGTCTTTAAGTAACGATACACTTGTGAACCGCTTCGACTCTCAAGTTCTTATCATTGCGGCAAAATCTTTGAATAACAATGTAACAGTTTGTCAAAATGTTGGCAATGAAAGTGAAATGTGTAAAAAGCATATATATATATGCTATAAGAGTATATACATTATATACACACACACAGCAGCGCACGCACAGCGAGAGATATGGCTCGATAAATTATACGTATATATGTACTATATGAATTTTAATGATTTTCAACAACAAAAAGCAGTGAATTTTATTTATTGTACTCTTGATACTATTCGATAACAAGTATACAGACAACGCACTTCTCCCCCCTGACCATTTATACCATAATAATATTATTATCTGCATGACTTATGCGAGTTAAATGAATTTTATTTAGTAAAAGCGTTAAATTTTTTTCTACATTTAAGCATTTTAGCTAAAAATTTTATTTTTGATAGCTCATTTAAATTTTCGATATTCGATAGTATTATGCGGCAACTGCTGCTCCTCGTTACTCTCATGGGGAGTCTGGGTCTGATCTTGCAAAGCGATTGCTTTGATATTATAGACGGTAAGTGATAAAAATTTTAAATTTTTAACAATACGCTTATTATTTTATCACAGCAATATGTAGGGCAAGAGATCCAATGAATCTATGCCGACGCAATGATACCTTTGCCTATAATGTCAAAACTAAGAAATGCCATCTAGTTAGAATCCATGCCGAGCCCTGTGGATACTTTACCGATGCTATAAAATGTGTGGAGTTTTGCAAAAACTTTGTTAAATAGAAAAATGCATTTAGTTATATAAAATACATTAGGAGTACCCCCTGGAGTCATGAGTCCCAATACTAGGATACTACGATCTTTTTAGCAAATACAGTCGAACTTCTTTATAACGAGCTGATCTACGACGAATTTTTCAAGTTTTTCACATGAGAGTAAAATGTATACAATACATGGACATAATTTGCAAAACTTTATGTGAAGAAAACTCGAATTTTTTGAAAAATTTCTTGTCTCTAGCTATTATAGTCTTTGGAACTTCGGTACTGAAAGGCTTGGTGTACCTAATGAAAATGAACAACTCTCATTAAATTCGAAAAATTGTTAAATGTATAGAATAAAGTGAAGAAATTTTAAAATTTCTTCTTTCTTTTTACTTGTTTCAAATACACTAGCATGCATATAAAGTTCCCTCTCTCTGGAGGGGCTGCGACCTTGTTGTGGTGAGGAGGCTCAGTAGATGCTATGATCCCGAGAGCGAAGACGGCGGTAGCATAGCTACCGGCAAGGTCAAGGGGGAGCTTTCGAAGCTAACTGCAGCCCACAACAATCGGCGACTTATCCGGTTGGTCCTTTGCCACCTGGACGTCCCGGGATGTAAGCGAGAATTCAACATACCTCTCTGCTAAGAAGTCCGCCGATCTCAGACTCTTTGATTCTGAATGCCAGTCTGGTGGCCTAGCTGGCAGCCCAAGCACCAGTCTAGGTTGTTTGGGCCAATCACCCACTCATCTGAATCTCAACCTAATTACTGAAACTGATCTCAGCCCTATGTTACTTGTAGGAATTTAATTGATTAAATATATATAAAATATATATTTTCCATAATACGATTTTTTTTTTCAAGTACACTGCGATCTAATTATATCGAAGTTCTGTATGACGAACTTTCTATCATTGTATAATATGAAAGTATAACAATATTCTCCTTATATATATACATAAGCTTAAAACGAATGTTACCCAAATACGGCAAGTAACTGACACGCTGAACTCACCACATATTCTCCGCTTCCATCTCAAGATGGTATGTATGTTCATCTGTTCCCCAATATATTTTAAGCCGCTTTTCATAATTTCACAAATAAGGTATCGTTGGAAGCGCAGTGATCGTCCGCTGGTTATAGGCTATATGACGTCACGTTAAATTAAATATTGCTTCCTCTATAAGAGGTAAACCTATGAAAAAAAAAATTTTTTTATTGACGCAGAGCCTATGAAAGATTTTGTGGCCATCGATAGCGCTAGTACTCGCTTTGGAAGCCGATGATCGTTCGATTCCTCGCAGAGGCACTGGTCTATTTTCCTAGCACTGGCATCGTTAGCAAAAATATGCTATTTTCCAAAAAAATCTCTATTAATTCAAGACACCGCCGTTCGGATTCGGCGACGGACAATTCAGAGAATTATTATCTAAATTGTGTCCTATTTCCCTTGAATTTAGGGAATTCTCTTGGATTTCTGAATGCACTTCTATAGATTTAAGCGCAGCCATATTGGATGGAAACTATGGAAGTCTAGCGACTGTAATTAATTCTAAATTCTAGAATCTTTTTGATGTGCGTATAAAATTTTTAGTAAAAAGTACTTATAACAACCGTAACGAAATCAATCTGTTATAGATCTAAGACCGTGTCTTTCAAGATTTAAATGAAATTCTCGATTAAAAAGCTGTTTTGGATTTTATTCCATAAAGAATAGAAGATGAAACTTATACTAAGTGCTTTCATGGCTCTAGCATTAATATCCTTCAGTTTTTCCTTCGATAAAAGGGAGCTGACTGATCAGAAAGTTATTAATGGTAAAAAGAAACAGACGTTGCAACCCTTTAAATATTCGATTTTTTTTGTTCTTTTACAGAAAAATGCAACGATGCTAATAAAGGAAGTGGTTCCTGTCGCAAAAACAATACCTTCTTCTATGATATAAATCATCGGCGTTGTGTACACGTTAAAATGAACACAGGACCATGTGGATTTTTTATGCACAAAGAAAAATGTGAAATAACTTGCGGCAGAGTAACTAGGATAAGGGATACCTTAAAGATAACTTAAGATTTCAAATAAATACAAATTTTTAACATGCAAAATTTATATAATGTAAATGTTTATTGACTTTTTTTTTATAATTATGTATAATTACTTAATCTGTGCCTCGGCTCTGAACCTAACAAAGAGTTCCAACAGTAAGGGTTATCTCAAAAATTTTGCCAAACCGCTAATAAAATTTTATTTTTAAAGCTTAAACTATGCATCTGCTGTTAAATTTGTGGGGTTCCAGCTTTTATGGTCTCCGAAATCAAGGTGTTCATACGAACAAGTACCTTTGACTCTATGGGTACAGGGTACAGAGAGATACTGCAATTATACTGATTTAGAGCATAACCTTCGCTACGTCAAGCATCATCAAAGCATTTACATAAATTATTATGGAACAAATTAAATTAGTAATGCTACGTTAAGCATTTTCTTGGAATTTTCTAATTAACTTTATTATTATTTACTTTTAAAATTTAGTTAAAATTTGGATTTGATCGCCATGAAACTGATATTATTATTTTTCATAGCTATGGCTTACTTTTGGCACTTGGTGGACTGCCATTATGATTTGTTTTTAAAGTGTAATTACTTATAATGTACGGCTTGTATTATTATTTACTATATTTTTATTACAGCACTTTGCGTAAAAGAAACCGGTGTCGTGTGTCCTACAAATGGTACTTTTACCTGGAAAAATAAGCACAAAAAGTGTGAAGTTGTTCTATTGAATTCTGCACCTTGTGGCTCTTTCACGGAAGAAGATAAATGCAATGAAATGTGCAAGAATATTAACAGAATAAAACGAAAAGGCTGAGATAAAAATAAATCCGATATTTAAAGATCTGCATAGAACTATTTTACGTTAAATTTTTTCTATCAGATCATATTTTTCAAGAGCATGGTACAGGCAGAAGGATAAGTGTTTCAGTATTGAGAACTTATGGTAGTGGACTATTGAGCTTTATCCGACGTTCCGTACTTCTGAACATCTAGTTTATGGGGACCACAAGAGCTAGAAACCTAAAACTTTTCGTTTCGTTTATTCGATTACGTCAAAATCTTGTCCCTTTCCCGAGTAAAAATATTTTTCATTTTTTATACCCCATATCTTAAGCTAAGTTGTATGCATATTGAGTTTTAGAGCTGAAGCTCATAAATAAAAAACGGCGTCAAATGAAAATCGCGCGCTCATATTGGGACACCCTATATAATAATAGTATTATTGGATTTAGTTTAAAAAAATAGAGGTTTAGGTTTGACAAAATGGTTCCGAAATTCCTTTCTGATCGAACTCTTTGTTAGGTTCAGCTCCGAGTCACACTTTGTACGTAACATACTTTTCGCAGCACGGATTGAGTAATTATAAAAAAAACAGCCCCGATCTTCTGTAGATCAATTTCGCGCCTTTTTTATACCCTGAAAGTTCAGGTAAGTGGTATATTGAGATTAAGTAAATGTATGTGACACAAAGAACGTGACGCCAGAGACCCCAAAGTTACCAGCAATATTGGTATGCGGATAAAAGAGATTAATCGAAACATATCCGTCTGTATGAACAACTAGATCATGGAGACTATAAGAGATCCTAGCTCTTACCACATTTGCCATCTCCATATGTCACCACCCAGATTATTTTTTTTTTCACACTCCCTTCCTCACACAAATCATTTCAAAGTTTTTATTATTAAGTATAATATCCCAACATTTTTAAAAATAAAGAGTCATCAATCTTGAGGTTTTCACAAAAATTTCAAATAAATCGAAAGATCTTTATTATCAATAGAAAGAGCCGTTCTTGCCATTCAATTTTTAAAAATGATCCCTTCCACCTGTTGGCCGCAACTGCGCCGTAGCTCGTCCAAGCGGAGGTTCCAATTTTCGATGACGCGTTGGCCTCTAATGCTTCAATCGTAGCTGGATTATCCACAAATATTTTAGACTTCCGTGGTGGTCGTCTGTGGCGTAGTGGTAGCGTACTCGCTTTACAAACCGAAGGTCGGTGTTTCGAATCCCCGCAGTAGCACTGGTACATTTGCCTAGCATTGGCATCGCTAGCTCAAAGACGCTATTTGCCTAAGAAAGTCTCTATTAATTCAAGACACCGCCGTTCGGATTCGGCTATAAACTGTAGGTCCCTGTTCTCTTCGAACAGCTATTAATAGAGATCCCCAATACTCCTCCCAGGGGCGACTGACTAAAATAGTCAGTCAGGGAAATTATTATTTTAGACTTCACGTAGCGCCAAAGGAAAAATTCTAACTGTGTGATATCACACGATCTTGGTGGCCGATTCACCGGTCCGGAGCGTGAAATTAATTGTTCACCGAATTGGTTCCTCAATGTGTCCATTGTTACACGGGCTGTGTGGCAAGTAGCGCCGTCTTGTCTTGTTGAAACCAAGTGTCGTCGAGATGTCGGGCTTCAATTTCAGGTAGCAAATAATTCGTTATAACGGTCGCCATTGACGGTTACGGTCTGACCAGAGTTATTTGTGAAGAAATATGGACCGATAATTCCACCGGCCCATAAACTACGTACTGGACGAGGTCTGTTCGGTCGAGTGTCATCCAATAATGAATACTGGGTCTCAAATTTGTTGTTGGTATGGCGAATAGTGGTCTCAGCGCGAAATCAAAAAAACCTTATTGAAAAAAACCCTCAAGATTGATGACCCTTTAAATTCTCCGAAATTTTTCTATATTGTGAGACCTTTTTTTTTTCCAAGTAACAAATTTTTTGGAATTTTTAGTAACCTTTGGAATCTTCGAGAGTTTAGTTATTAAAGCTTACCAAATTTTAAAACCTTTGTCTAGAAGATCTTCTTATAATTTTATGAAGCTATTTCTGAGGTACAATCATAGAAATCGGTATCTAGATTCATATCATGTAGAAAAGCATTTTTATTTTTCTGTATACCACAGAAGGGTTCTAAACGTGTCAAAATCTCAAATCGACATTAAAGTGGCAAGTCCGGCTTTTCTTAGTCGGGAACGAATTTTATAGCAAAATCTCTATCGAGCCGTACCTGGCGCATTTATTTAAAGAAAGAGCCTAGCGTCAAGCTTGAAGCATCTAAAGAGTCCGGTAGGAAGTTCAAGGGTTTAAGCAGTATATTAAATTGTTTTTCCAATACTTCCATCCCTACTTGGTAATTACTTTTGACCTAGCCGTGACTAAAGGGTTTACAATTTCAAAGCGTAGCTGTAACTTCTAATAAGAATTATGCAAAACTTTGTCACAAGCTGCTTTAAAATTAAAATTCTAAGCTTAGTAAAAATATGGTTCATTTAGCACCCTTCATCATGGGGCTGCTATATTTACTTTACTCGAGTCCATTTGGCGGCACAATATCTCCCAAACAAGGCATTTAAAGCTCTGATTTTATATGATACATATTTGAATTATATAATTTCTTGAATTGCAGTAGTCTGTCGCGTTTCTACAGGACGTATAATGTGTTCCAAAGACAATACTTGGGTCTTTCATCCTAAAACTAAGAAATGCACGATAGTAACTAAAAATAGGGCGCCTTGCGGTTTCTTTGATGGCGAAAAAGGTTGCATGGATTTTTGTCTAAAAGACGGCATATAATAGTAAATAATGTAAATGAATTAGCTATATATAGTACTTATATAAATGTTTTTACAATTATTAAAACTATTGATAAATCGGCACAATGAAGATCTAGTTGGCAAGTGTTGTGGTTGGTTTTTCCAGAAGGAAAAGCTAAGTGTTCAACTGTTTCAACTTGTGTTTTTCGTTATAAAGCCCTTATAAGAATGAGCTCAAGGCAGGATCTTGTGTGTGTTTTTTTTTTTAAATACACTTAATTCTGTTGATCTTATATAATATAAATTATATTGCGAAATCGGAATTAGAATTCATGCACACCACTGGGTGATACTGAGATTAGGTTATCCAAACAAATTTTTGGCATAGCCTACTTAAAAATTCTCAAGAATATTATGACGGGTTATTCCTTTGTGTATGGTCTAAATGGAAACAGTTAAAGAGAGTTTTGGGCTTGGTTGAAAATCGGCCCCTCTATTTGCGTCAATGACTAGCCCTCTTGTTGTAGTTGTTTTTTTCGTTCTGCTTTAGCTTTTGTTTTACTTATTCCTCAAGTTCTGGCATTTTGGCGTTCTTTCTTTCTTCTTCCTTTTATTAGATTTTATTTGCTTAGCCTTTATTTGTCTTTTATGTACAGCAGTCGCCGTCTGCTTCGTCGTGTACTAAGTGTCCAATTTTGCTCCTTCTTGTTATACTCTATATGCATAGGATCAAGGGTGTTATGGAATAGTGCAAGGTGCTTAACAGGCAGAAGGAGGCATGGCGGAACATAAGATGTTTATTCCAAAAAGCTTACTATCTCCTACGGCAGCGAGTTCCAAAAAAAATATAGTCACTACCAATTTTCTACTAGCCAAATAATTTTTTATTGCAAAATTCCGATTATTTATCGAGTTAACGATAACTTTATATTGGATTTTTAATTTTTAGACTTTTCTTTGATAAGCCATATCACCTAATAAAACGAAATGAAAATAGTTTTTATTTAAAGATAAAATTTTGAATTTAAAATTAATAAATTTAAAAAAAATTTGAATAAAAAATTATTTTGATTTAATTTAATTTTATTCTTTTTAATTGGTAGATCTTAACTTAGCCTTTTCTGCTTAGACTACTTTATATAGAATCGAAGTTAAAAAAAAATTGTTAATTTAGTTTTGGGGCAGTTTAACAAAAAACCTCTGTAAATTTTGATTTAAAAAAAAAATTTTATATATATTTATTTTGATTAAAATGATAAAAAAATTGTTTTTTGATCAAACTAAAAAAAAAAATTAAAAATTTTTTGAAATCAAAATTTACATAAGTAAATGAAAAAAATTTTTTTAAATCAAAATTTACACGGTTTTTTTGTAAGAGTAATATATATAAATTTCTTAGGAAGGGGAAACATTTTTTATTTTTTATTTAATGTTATCCTCATTAATAGAAAAAACGTTGTAAGATCTTTTGAGAGCGAAATTCTTAATTTTTTTCTCTATGTAATTGTTAATTTTGTTAAAATTCTTGTATATGAAATTGTGATTGACATATTTAAAGAACATAATCTAAAAAAAATAAGAAAACGTCATATATATTTTATTCAAAAATTTAATAATTACTGGGAAACAATTTTTTAAAGAAGCTTTTTTGGCATTTTGGATTAAAAAATGGTTGAAAAATGGTTCAAAAACATTCAATAGCATAGTCAATAAGTAAGTAAGTACTAAATAAAAAGTGAAAAACTTGTTTTTTAATTTAAGCCATAACGCTTTAAAATTAAAAGCTTAAGTTTAAAACGATTTGGCGCAGTTTTTGTTCCTTATCCAGTGAGATCCTATGTCAGAAATAATTTTTTTTTTTTTGGAAAAGTGGCTGCAGTGTATCTCAAAATCGAACCCCGCTTCGGCATTATTTTACACTTCTTGTTCTCTTTTGATAAAAGTGTTGTTGTTGTAGTTGTTGTTACTGTAGTCAGCAAATTTTTAGTCTAGCTATTGTTGTTGTCTTTTTTTTTTGTTTTTGATGTTTTAGTCTGTTCTCTTTGCACTTGGCTATTTACTTTGGCATTTTGTTTGTTAGTTCTGTATAAAAAGTTTTTTCTCTTACACACACATACACACACTCGCATACAACGTAAGCGGCCACATGTGTCGCTATCTCGCTTGCTTTCTCTCTATTTAACACACACACACTTTCTATCTCACTTGTTGTTTGTCTTTTATGTGTAAATTCGTCAAGTTAGTAAACACAAATTATGACAATTAAGTTCGAGTCTTTTCTTGTTTGAGTTGTTCACTGTCAGTTCCTGGGAAAGAAATCTTTATTAGCAATTTAAGCTGAAAGAAATCTAAAATGCAATACATTTTTCGCACTTTAACTATTTTTTTGCTATTTTATGATTAAAAGAAATTCGGGATGACCAACATCTAAACTTCGTACAAGCAATAAGTAACTGCGCCAAGGAATATAAGTCAAGCTATCTGCAAAGTTATTTAATATTTATTTTATTTTTCATCTTTTGTACAGATAACATCTGGTGTCTCTAGCTCCTATGGTCTTCGGTTCTTCTGGCTCACAACGTCAGACAAAGGCATGGATAAGTCCCAAAACAGCACTCCATATGCAAACAAGCAAATCGTATTCCAGAAATGCAGCCAAGTCCTCAAAGTTTTGACACAAAACTTGTCGCAGACATCAACTTTTTATGATTTTCTGATTAAAATTTCTTATTATAGGTGATACATTAATTTTCAAAATATCTTTCCTAAAATCGCGCTATTAAATAAAGTATATACCTGAAGAAAGTTTGCCCCTTCACTTGTCACTAACCAAGAAATCAGCAGTTTAACCAAAACAGCTGCTGAATTTCCTAATTCACATGCATTTAAATGTCAAAAGTTTAAGTTTCCGATTGCAGCTGCAAACATACTGCAGTCGGGACATCGTGACCGTAATATACACTATACTTTCCTTTCACAAAGTGTTTATCCACATACTACTTGCTCATATTAAGATTCGACTTTTTAGAAGGAAAGTTTTGGTAGAAAACTGGGGGGAAAATATTATTTATATATGATCACATATCGATTTTGACTGTGACTGTGCCCTCTGCTCTAACTTATTTACCAACAAAAAGTGTTTCTTGCCTGTTATAATAGGTTAGAGATAGGGACGGAAACTGCAATTCAATCCCTTTCCGCCCAACAAAAGAAAAAAAACGGCAGACGATGTTAGCCCATTCAACACTTAGTTAATAATCAAAACACCTAGCAGAAATTGTAGAATCATAAAAAAAAAATTAAGCCCAACTTTTAAAATACATTCCCGTTCCTCCATCCGTATCCCATCTCTAAAAGTTTGCTCATTACTAGAACAGATGGACTGACAGAAACATAGACAGACACTGCATAATCCTTGATAGATAACGAGCTACAGCGATACGTTAAAGTTTTTATTTTTTTGCTAACTCTCTTATATATAATTTCCCTGACTGACTATTTTGTCACAGTGACCTACAGTTTATAGCCGAATCCGAACGGTAGTGTCTTGCAAAGCAAGTACGCTACCACTACGCTACCGATGGCCACTGCTACCTCTCTTACGATCGTCATATTACTAACATCTCTCTCTCTCTCTCAGTTTGCTAAGTCGGTCAGCAGGTTGTCGAATAGTGGTCGTTGTTATGCCCTGAGCTGACTTTTTTTTAGAAAACGCACAAAGAATACGTCGCAAAGACCTATCGTTATCTTTAGTGTGATTTTTTGTGTAATGAGTTTTAAGGAAAATAACTTTTTTGGTTGAAAATAAAAGCGAAAAAGACAAGCTTAGACGACACAAAGGTTGCTGGCTTACTAGAAAGAATATATCATCCAGTTTGCAATGTTAATTAATTTCTTGAAGATGATATGCCTACTGCCGAAGACATACCATAGTCTCACAAGTGACAGAAGACAGAATGAAGGTCTAAAGGTAGTAAGAATTAGCCTCTATCGAAAATAAGGCGATACCTAGCCTTTTTACCCTGAAAATGCCCCTCATGTCCAAAATGGTGTGTATTAAATGTTTTAAAGCTATGTTATATTTGGCTACCACAAACATCTTCTTAGATTCTTTTGATTTTTGCTTTAATTGTTGATAAAACTTATATGACAATAGTTTTGCGGCATAAATAGTTTGATAGCAACCTAAAGGTATTAGTAAAGGACACGCAATGTCTTTCTTTTAGGCTAAAGAGGCATATATAAACCCTTAAACGATGATTGACAAAAATTCATTCAAAAATTTTCTTTTAAGAACTTAACTTATGTTTCTCTGATGTACTTAATCTTTTCATAAAAAAAAAAAAATTATCTTTTCAGGGTTAATCGATTTCGATTGCCGACCTGATCATTTTTTCAAATTTGTTTTAGGGTCTGGCTCGATTTGGTCCAGGTGCTACTTACTAAATTTAAACGAACCAACGAAATGTATCGATTTATTTGGCCATCCTTGTCATTTTCTTAAAAATGTTTTATCGTCTCACTAGAATCCTTCCAGGGTCTACGTTTTAAATCTATTCGAACCAACTAAATTTATCCTTATATCTATATTAAAGGGCATACAATAAAAGAAAGAGTAAGCTAGTGAGTGCGTGCAAGCCAGGGATTGACAGGCTGGTTTTAAAGGTACAGCAAACCACGATTGTTCATTAGATTACAAGTTCAGAAACTTTTTCCAAAGCTCAAATGCAACTTTCACTTGACTCTCAAACACACACTTCGTACTCTTCCGCTCCCTACAATCTATTCGCTCTCTTCGGTTTGACTGCTTTGGCTTGTTCATTTTGGTAGCTGCAAGAATTTTATGAATTTTCTTTTCATTGCGAGAGGCGACAAAAAAAAACTTGCCATATCAGTGCATGCATACATACACAAACACACATTCATGCGTACGTTTTATACTTCCCTGCAGGAATTCGGTGTCATATAAGTGGCCTCAACTACTCTGAACGTAACTAGTTTTTGAATGGTTAAAAAAAGAACTAGCGAGGTATAGGTTAAAACGGTAAAGGAGAGCGCTGTCAAATTTGTACCGCTCAATGCTCACGCTCTCTCAGAGAGTGATTTTGTTTTTTTTTGTGAAAAGAGATGAATTTTGGGTATACATAAAAATGTATTACAACCAAAAATGCTGCTGTACGAAATAGTCATTTCATGTTTTGCATTGGCATGTGTGGGCAAGCGCGAATTTGGTAAGTGATAAATATTTTGTAATTTAGTATATTTAAAATAATACTTTGTGAGAATAATTTAATTGTAGCAAGTTACTTATAGTTTTTTATATTAAGCTTATATATAAAACAAATAACTTGTTTTTTTTTGTTTTAAGTGTTATAGGAATGTACACCAAATAACTTGAACTTTTTATTTTCAGCTTAATATGTATTAAAAATAATTGTTTTATTTTATTTTCAGTTCTATAAGTACATATAACACATAACTTGTTTTTATAAATATAAGAAATTTCTTGGTTATTTATTTTCAGGAAAAATAATAATAACGTAGTTACCTAAAATTACTTTACAATGAACATTTAATTTAAACACATGTATGTATATGTGTATATATGTAATTAAAAAATCTGTAAATTTTCAATCTATAATTTAAGAATTGTAAATGATTAATAATAAGTTACTTATAAGTGAATAAAATGATTACAAATTGAATTAAATAAATAATATTTTAATACAACAATAATTACTAGTTCAATATTTGGGTTAAATATACTAGAACGAGAGCATACCCAAACGAATTATTATATTCTAGTATGGAAGCAACTAGTTTTGTCCCATATGCAGGCGAACCAGTTTGCTACCAGTTGAACATCATGCCCAAAAATTCTGGTTGCTTCCTATGACAAGCCCATGTTAAAAATACTAGTTAGCCAGGAGCAATCATACTAGGTTTGGGACACACAGTGTCACCGTCGGGGTGGTTGGAAACCAGTTCTGAACTAATTTTTTTTCCTGCAGGGTTACTTATGCGCGTGTATGTATTTGTGTGATTGCATGCTTCAATTTGTCATTGAAGTTTGCTGTACTTGACTGGCGATAAGAAAGTTTGTCTTGATTCAGGGCAAAAGCAAAACCGTCCATTGACGCCAAATGTTGGCAGTTATTTCACTTCTTCTTTGGAAATATATAAAATTTCTACAAATTTACATGAATTACATTTGCAAATTCGTTAAAGTTAAGCCGATGACAAAATCTGAGTGGATGATAGCGTTATATTGGAAAACTTAAAGCTGCCTTGAATTGAGAATTTTCCATCGAAGCAATTGTTACTGCTATTGACTACTGCAATCCACAATCCCTGATTACTGTCACTCACTCATGTATTGGTTTTGTTGACTGGTCAGCAAATCATGTAGGTTACTGCTAGGGAAAGTTGATAGGTTAGTAATATTTTCTTTGGTAAATATGTGTTTTTTTTCTCAATTTATTTATTACTTCTAAACTATAGGTCTTTCGAAGGCTTTTGAAATTCTAGTTTAATTATGTTATGAGCACGAATACATGCGAATACATCTATGTACGAGGGCAGTTTGATAAGTCCGTTATTTTTTGAATAAACGTTTCATATTTTAGCATGGACTCAATTTTGTTATTTTTTTCCTACAATTAGTTTATCAAGGCCCTCAAATAGGTGTTTCACCTTTGATGACTTACCTATTCGACCCAAATCGCTAATCTTCCAGCTATTTTTTCAAGTTTGGAAACAGAAAATAGTCGTTGGAGGAAAGATCTGGAGAGCAAGATCTATGGGACACACATTTGTAGCACAATTCATGAAATTTAAACAGGATCACTTCTCGAGAATAAGCACTCGCAGCTCAGTTGGCTCAGCTACATCAATTTCTTTTTTACATTCCCAGCTCTTTTAGTACCATTCCAAGGTCTTTATCGAGGAATTCTGGTAAGATGATCACAGCTCAATAGAACTCTGTAACGTAATACATAACTATTGAATATAATGGTATAGAGTCCCCAATCCTTTTCTTGGTATCGATATTTTTTGTTTCATGAAAAAAATTTTCTTTTTTATTTTTGGTGAAAACTATATATATTTACCATCAGTGGCCTATCAAAAATGTTATATTTAAAGTTACTGCGTGGAATTCGAATAGTTTTTGACCAATTAAACTACTCTTGTATTTGTGTAGTTACTCGAGAAGTACTCACTTTTCAGATGCAGCTTCATTGGAAGGACCAACTAGAGAAGGGTCTAGCTCTTTTGGGCATCTCTGCATTAAAACGCAGACCAGAGGATTTCTGCAAGACAAAATGGTCAAAAGAAATATCATTTATATGGACAAATTAAAGCATTGGTTTTAACCAGATGCAATAAGATTCTAAAAGACGGATGTTTCAATAGATATGCTTGAAGGAGTTACTGAAATAAGGTTGGATTGTTGCAAGAAAAACTTGTTTCTGTTCCTTTGCTGCCAAATAGACGATTTTTGGGTAAGGGAATAGACCATCTTAGCTATATGTTTTTGGGGTCGCTAAATCCGAGTCCGAGGTCGAAAAACCATGGCATACATTTTATTCAAGTCTGGATGTCCGACGATGTTTATTGTATGTTTTTGGGGACGCTGAATCGAAATCCAATATCCAAAAAATTCGGGCTCTGATAAAACCTCAAAAACCTCATGAAAAATATTTTTTCGAGTTCGGTAGTTCAACGATGTTTATTGTTTCCAGGGTCACTAAAAATATATAAAGAATTTTATAGGGGATAGAGAAGGAAACTATCGAAACTTTCATAGGGATATCTATATTATACGACAAACTTGGCCTGCGTACGGATAATTCGCATATTACGTATTACGATACACTAAACTAAAAGTCACTTAGTACCTTAAAGATTAAGATGAACAGAACTGCTGTTAAATCATTGTACTTCACGGTACAATCATAGATATATATCCACTAAAAAACCGAAAAAAGCAAGCAACTTTTTTACACCAGTTGTGCCAACTCCCCTTTAATTACCCAGTGTGTGGTGTTGTACTAGTTCAACGCACTATGCCCAAGGAAACTTACAAGCGCTTTGGGGCTTATCTTTGTGTGAATTGTGAGAGTATTGGGTAACTTTGAGAAAAGCTGCCCGCTACAAACTTGTTAAATGGCGCGAAATTCTTTTCAATTTCAATTTGAGCTATAGGCATCGTTCTCGATCTGCCTTCAACATGGGGCAACATGCTGGTTCTATTTGTTGTTGTTCCTGCCTCTACTGTTGCTGCGAGTCCAAATATTTGCATTTGAACTCAATTGGTTGGGCTTTGTGTTTATTGCCTTTTGGTATGTATCTTTGTAGGTAGCTGGCAAAAATTGAACCATTTTTGTACAATCTCATAGAGTAAACGGGTATATGGAGTAAGTCGAATTGTATGTAACAATTAATTCCATATAAAGTATTATAGGTATATACAAAATTTGACCAGTAGAAATTTCCAAAAATCCAAGAAAAAAAAAACCTTAAATTTCTTGATTCAAACTCTTCATCTTCTTTGAAAAAATCTTAAAAAATGAGCATAATTCTTAATATACGACCAAAGAATCTGGAAAAAATATAAAATTTCTGAAACTAAAAAAACACAATAGCAAACTTTGAACAAGACCAACAATTTTGAAATTAAATTAAGGATTTTATCTTACTTGATTTTAAATCTTTGTCTTACAAAAATTCTCGAAACATGACCCTAATTCTTAATACATGTCCAAAGGACCTTTAAAAAAAATTAAAATTAAGACCAAAAATTTTTAAAATAGTTTACTGCCCATAATAAGACTTCAAACTTATAACCAAAACTTTATAAAATAAGACTAAAATTAAAATTAAAAATTCTTAAAACCCATCACTGCTTTTATATCTCCTTAGCAGTAAAAAAAAAAACAATTAGTTATGTTTAAAAAATAAATTAAATTAAATAAAAATTTTAGCGCATAGTGTAAGGTGGGGCAAACCCGACAGTGTGGATAAGCTCGACCACCAACTGTTTCTAAAAAACGGCAATACTGAGTGAGTGCATATAAGTGATGTCGTGTAGAGCATCAAAAATAACCTAAACGGTAGCATGACAGTTGTCTGTCAGTCTACATTTAGATGCTCAAACGACAAAAAGTATATTTTTCAATTTAGTTTTTGTGAATATTTTTTCTTGTTAAATAAAGTGATCGGAGAAAAACGGTAAATGACTTAAAAACTATAAACCTATATAGTGCATGTGAAATGTCGTTAAATTTTTTTTATTCGCGAAAAATTACACAGTGGGGCAAATCCGACCTCTAAATGATCGGTCCAACAAGACGACCAGCTCGAACCAAAAATAAATAGCTTAAAAATAGGCGGTCGGGCTTACCCCACCATTTTTGAAAATTGCTAATATATACTTTTTTGATGAATGGCCATATCTCAGAAATTAATAATGATCAGAAGAAATCAGTAGTTGTAGAAAGTTGCGGCAAAGCGTTGGCTTTAATTTCGTATATCGAGTTGATCTGGTCGGCTTTGCCCCACCTTTCCATACATATATATTTTTTTTACATTTAAGTTTTATTTGCGCTTCATTTTAATTTTAAATATTATTTTTTTAGTTTTAACGATGTGAAATATTCATAATTAATTTTACATTTTTTTGGGCTTACCGTAAAAAATGTAAATTCAAGAATGGCGATTCGAGACAATTTGGTCACAATTTTGTGACACACAATAAAAGCATATATTTAAATTGGAAAATTCGTGGGAAACTGATTACAGACATAAAAGTTAATGTTGCCCCACATTTTTTACAGAAACTAACTTTTTTAGAAACAAATCCTAGAAGTTTTATTTTGGGTATATAGAATTCGGTCACATTCAACTTAAAAAGAACGCAATTTTTTATTTTACCAATTTCTGGCCATTTTTGTTGTTGTAGTATTTGAAAAATATTTGTGAGTGGTGCATGTGTGTGTGTGTGTGTCCTCGCGAATGTTGACAACTCTGACAACTCTATGTTGACATACACAGCAGGTGGACATATTGGGCCTGGTCGAGAGCAATGGGTCCTGCCATACGCAATGCAAATAGTAATTCAAACAAGTGAAAAACGCTTTGAACCCGCATGTCAATTTGCAAAAACAAAACAAAATGGAGTTTTTGGAATAAAGCGGGTGGAGAAGCTGACAGCCCAGCCGCCCGCCAAAAAAATGTGCGACTAACAATCCGTGCGATCAGCATATAGAAAATATGGCCTGAAAGCACAGTACGCTAAATAAATATATGGCCATGGTAATAAATTTTACTCGCTCTGGCCTAATGTATTTGACCTCGTATTAATCAATGTGTACCAGACTGTATGCTCCCTTTACGTCAGTTGTCTGCTGTCGCCTTTTTTCTATGCCGTTGTCCATTTTTTATGACCATTTCACATTTGTTTTAATTTATTTGCACTGTACAATTATTTGCCTTTGCATTTTCATTTCTATTTGTTGTTGTTGTTTTTTTTAGGAGTCACACAGATACAAATACACAAGCACACACACAGATGCACATACAGTTACAGATACACGCGAATGCGCAGAGATACATAAGCATAAATCAAATTGCTTTGTTGATATGTATGTATATAGTTAACATGGCCAAAACATGAGCAAATAGCAAGCACATTGCACAGTGGTTCCACCAATAGACCAAATTTATTAAAATGGAGTTCCAGAATGAAAATGGGATTTTTAGTGCACAAACCAAAAGCTGAAGGAAATGAAAGTTCTGACGATTCATAAAATATTTTGGTGATCCAAATTTGATGGCAAGAATTATAGGAATTGATGAAAACACACAGATTATAAGTTTAGGAACATTTTTGAAAAATTCAAAGGATATGCTTTTGGCACCGCCGCATCCGAATAAAAAGTATCTGTTGTAGGTACTACTTTCTAGCTTGGACCTTATTTACAATCATCTTTTGCTGATAAGAGAACTATTTCAATATTTAAAAAATATCCATTTAAATCCTTTTACTTAATCATAATTTTTCACGTCCTACTAGGAAATCTGGTTTGATAAATATATATATATAAAATATATATATTATAAAATTCATTATAATAACATTTTAAAATTTTTTTTTTTTAATTAGAGAAAAAATCATGGAAACTATTTATGAAAAAATTAAAAAATATATTTTATTAAATTTCCGAAAATTTTTAAACGCCATTTTGTCTTTTTTGATGTGCATTGAGGCGGGGCTTACTAAGCCGAAGACGAAGTTTGAAGCTTGCACCATTTTCATACAAACGTAACCAGTGTGCATTGACTATAAGCCTATCGGCTGATTTGTATGGAGATTTGTTCAAATTCACCAAACATAATACTTTAAATAATAGTTTTATGTATAAATATTGCTTTTTAATTGTTCACTGCAGATTTGGCATTAATTTTATTTTCCATTAAGTTATGCATTACTTTTAATACACTATTAAGTGGATCCAAGGGACGTTGACTTTGGTCATAGGCAAGATTCGCTGATATATTTACAAATAGTAAAAATCACAGTAAAAATTCAAGCCCAAAATCAAATATACAAAAAAATTTACAAATTTTTTGAAATAAAGTTCCTGAATCGAACTTATGGATAAAGTTAAATAGTAGAAATATTGTCACGTAACGAAATAAGGTAATTATGTTGTGTGAAAAGAGTAAAAATTATATATACGGATAGCTGAGTTGATAGAGCATCGGATCGAGTCCCAAGTTCGATTCGCAGTCGGGACAATTTTTTTATTGACGAAGTATGTAATTACTTTTACATAACACCGATACTTCCGCCAAGCAGTGCTCATACTGCCCCATTGGCTATGTAGGCGCAAAAGATTTGAGGCGGTAATTTGCCTACTCAACATTTATTTACTTAATTTTTTTTTATTACTAAAACATATAGTATAAATATTTTATTTTGATTATTTTTTTAGTATATATTTTGAAAAAATACACAATTTACTATTATTCATAAAATATTATATGCAATAAGTATTCTATATATATTTTTGGAAAAAAGTTCCTTTATGCAGTTTGCAGAAGACATGTCAAAAAAAAATTTTATTTACATCACATTTTTTATCGTGTATGAACGTATTCAAATTTTAAAAAAATATGTTATTGTATGTATAATTGGATGTCCAAAAAGAATACAATAAAAATATTCTCAAAGAAATCGGAAGATCCGTTCTCGTATTAGGAAAATACAAACATACTAAAACACCCAACACGAAACGACTAAAATTCCATAAAATTCATTATGAAAGGATAAGAGCCCGTCTATCTGCTTATCCAACTTTTAGTTCCTCGGTGACTAGGAGCATGGAACCTTGGCATTGGGTAGATCTCATAAATGTTTGTCGCTTCTATGCATATCATAATCTTCTAGAAGATCAGAAAATATAAAGGTAGTACAGTTTAAACTAGTAAAGCCAAAAATAATCAAAATCGAATTTCGAGTTTTATAGAAGGTATACTCAGAAGTTCATATATTGGGCGGTAGAGGACGCCAAATTTATTAAAATTGGTTTTCGTCATTTAAGGAACCTCCTTGCCCTTTTTTTTTGGGTATTATTTGCATGAGAAAGTTGTTGAACTGTTTTGAATCATGGAATTATCTTAAATAGTTTCCAAATTAAAAATTTTTTTGTTTTACAAGTTTATTGGTTCGACCGAACTTGAGATAAATGGGTTCAAATATTTATCAAGGCAATGGAAAACTCTACAGGAAAGGGTAGTACTCGTAGAGATAGGACGTTATGCGTAACTACATGATTGTTGAGATCTAACTTCGATTCCCTCAGGCAGATTTTCGGGATGCTTTTTAAAAGATATTGAGTCGTTGGCTTGCATATAGTATGTCACACCCTGTTCCTATGTCAACACTATACTTTACTACTATAAAGATGGCTTAAAATTTATTAACAGGTGTTTTTTTTTCCCTTGAAGACGCATACAATCTCCAACATACTAAAAGAAAACTTGTTGCAGATAATATCTTCTTTTTTGGCGGCAAATGGTTGCATGGTAACCCAACGCCCCAACTGGAACATTCACCAAGATCACCATGTGGATCTTAGTACTCAAACTTCTTTTACTCTTGGAAATGCCACAGCCTTACAGTAATATATAAAATCCAAACGATTTTCAAGCAAACCTCTTCCAAATAGTAAAATAATCGTTTCGTATTTATGTTTCGAATTCATTTCATTGTTGAGAGTACAGGGTGTCTAATAGTCGGTATGTTACGACTGCGACTGCTTTGTTACTTTTTAATTATTCGGCATATCTGCTTGTTTTTTGCATACCTTTTATTTATGTGTGCAATCTAATTGAATTGAATAGTAAAACTCTACGGCTAAATGGGTTTCTATGTATCATAGGTTTTTACTTTTTTTGCATGTGCATTTAATTTATAATTTATTTAAAGCAATTAAATAAGAATGTAATTTATTGAACTTTTGTTGAGCTAACATAAAGACTATTTAGTTTGCGCTTAATCGCGATATGCGTATTGGCTTTATATTAAATAATTTATTATATTGATAACACTAGTTTACAAATTTTAGGGTCATTTAGTGAACCTTCGTAAAAAAGTGTTTTCAGGGTCATTTTGGGTCGAGAAACACGAAAAAGACATTACATTTTTTTTTCTTAAGCACCGTTTTCGAGATTTTTTCGAAAAACATGTTTTTGGCACTTTTTTCAGTTATTCGTCAATATCTAGTGAACAAAATTTTGTATCGACATGAAAAATATATCGAAAGGTATTGATGCGCACTTTACGGAGATAAATGATATGTACACATTAAGTAAAAATTATTAAAGTTACAAGCAGCCAAAGTCTAAAAAAATTTTCAGCCGTTTTTCAAAATTACAAATATTCTTCTTTTTATTAACGAGAAATCATTTTTGAAAATTATGTTAAGCTTTAAGCAGAAAAGGAATTCTTTTACGAATATTTCGAGTCTAAGATCTTCGAAATCGGATAGGAACTGTAGATGATGTTGTTTGTGTTTCTCACAAACTGCGAGCAGCTTGCTACACATATGAAGCTGGCTACGTTATCATTTTCAAATAATCCAGGCTGGTCACACTAGTCCCATTTCCAAAAAAAATTTATTAAAATCCACTAAATTCTAAAGCTCTTAATTGTGCCAAATATTTGGCTTGACACACTTAGACCTGTCCCACCCACTGTGAAATAAACTTGGCTCGTTGAAACTGTTTAAAAGTGGGGAGTGGTTCGCAAGAGGCACAAAAATTGCCTTCATTGAGCTTCAAAAATTTTTACGAGTACGACACGCTCTAGCAAAAAGTTCGTAAATCAAAAGCAGATAATTTTCAAACAGCTTCACTTTGCGTAGAGCAGTAACTACCCGCAGGATGGCTATTGTGGTGTGGGGCTACTGGGTGTCATCATGGTCGCACAAAAAGGCGAGCCTTGACACACCTAAGCAGCAATTTTTGGGAAAACTGGCGCCTTTGTCTGCACGAGCTTACATAAAATAATTGTCCAGTGAAAACCACAAATTATACAAATTTTATGGCGTTTTCTTTGTCAACTTGCAGCAGCAGCAGTCTTAGTCAGTCACAGTCTCAGACTCAGTCTGCGTGTACTACTCGGAGTCCATCCTTCCTGCTGTCCTGCTGTCTTGGGCAGTAAATTTGCATGTTCGCTCATGATGAGCATAGCACGCACGTGGAGCACGACTTTATTTATGTTGAAGCTCAAAAGCGGCTAAAAAAAAAAAAACATGAACAACGATGTGCTTGGTAATACTTGTACTTAAATTTCCAGAATGGGATTTTCTGGGGGCAGATACTATTAGGGCAGCTGGGCAGGGCGTAGATGAGCACAATTGTGCGTCATAAATTTGAATTATTATATGCCTTTTGCATTTGACAACGACTTGAAAGCACTTGCTGCGATTTTGTGCGCGCACAAACATGTCCTTGAGACCAACACACCAACACCAACACACACACATACACGCTACGACTGTGTATATCGATACACATAAAATGGCGGCTTTTGTATTATGTATCCGCTGCACTACGCCCACTGACCACACATAGCCACTGCATGGCAGACATTTTTAGTGGACATTTATTTTATGTTTCAAACGCATTGAAATTTCCGCCCTTAAGCAAAACCGGCTCCAAGTCACTCTGCATTATGTGGGCCATGGCGTGTGGCATACAAAAATGCCTGCTGTATATCAAATAATTTGTTCCCTTTTTCCTACTCGGTTTGGGTATGTGAAAGCGTTTACTACTGCAGACTCTTGTAGTCCTGCCCATAAGGCATATACTGGGTGGAAAAAAAAAAACAAAAATAGGATCAAGATTCCGGACATTAATTTTAATGCAACGCGTTCGGAATTGGATATACGGCACCCACAGTCAAAAGTTTCCGAGCACTGCATTACGAAATATTAAAATATATTAAAGAACTTTTCAAGTGTAGATAGTTTAAGTGGGTCAGTCAAATATTTCAGCCCCTACAATAAAGACTGCCAGAGTAGAGCACTTCATGTGCAACCAAAGAGACTTTGTGTTGAAAAGTCTATTGCAATTGAGAGCGCTCATGCCTCGAGAGCACATGTTCTGCGTTCTCTGCCACAGACAAAAAACTTAAAACATTTCATCTAACTTCTTTATTTTATAACTCTCTTAGGCAATGAATAGCTTATAGTTTTTAAAACTTATATACTTCTTTACTTCTCCATCTGGTAAACCTAGATAAAATTATGATTGAATAAAAAATTTGGATACTTAAGATAAACACAAAGATTTTGAATTACCATCAATGGTAATTCCAAAGAACTTAAACTAGTTAGCTTTTATGTAATTTTTCTTTTAACATTGAATGATAATAACAAGCTTTTGATAAAAATTATCTGCTTTAAAAGATAAAGACAAAGATTTTTGAAAAAGCACAAATCATCTTCCCTGGTGGTATTTCCAGGTGAAATTATGATAAGAAATTGTTTTTAGAAAATCCAAAAACATCTCTAATAATACAGTACCACAGCTCTTAAACTTATAAGATTTTCTCGAAAATTATTTTTTTTGTATAACGTAAAATAATTATGAAATTCTGATTAAAAAAAATGTTTGTTTTAAAGGTAACCACAAAGATTTTAAATTAAATCAACTCCAATAATAATAATTCCACAGCACTTATTTTACTTAGTTTTTCTCAAATATTTATTTTTTAATATTGTATAATAATGATCAAATTACATTTAAAAAAAAGTAGCTTTCAAAGATAATCACAAAAATTAAAAAAAAAACCCTCATCATATCCTCTGTTTAGTGCGTCCAGTTAAAATTTTGATAAAAAAATATACTGCTTAAGATAACCACAACTATTGTTAAAAAGCTTAGATGGTAATTTCATAGTTCTTCAAAAATTATGAAACTATGGTAAAAATAAATTTGCTTTTAAATTTTACCACAAATTTTTTGTTAAAAAAAAAAGCTCGAATCATTTTCTTCAAAAGTACAACCTGACGCAATTCTGATTAAAAAAATTTGCTGCTTAAGATAACTACAAAGTTTTTAAAGAAGTTCAAAATTATCTCCTTAAGCTTGCAAGGCTTTCTACAAAACCTTTTTTTTTTATTAATTGATGATAAAAAAAATTAAGCTTTTAAAGAGAACCGCAAAAACTTTTTAAAATGCTTTTTTAATATTATATAATAAACGTTATAAGATAATTCCACAGCTCTTAAGCTTATAAGGCTTTGCACAGAATATTTTTTATTTATTAATTCTATAATAATGATGAGATTATGATAAAAAAATCTAGCTTTTAAAGAAAACCGCAAAAACTTTTTAAAAATCTGAAACCAGCTTCATTAATGGCAATTCCAAAGGTCTTGTCTAAACATTTTTTTATTATTATATAATAAACGTTATAAGAAAATAGATATATAAAACGAAAAAAAAAGCATTCGTACAATTTAAACCAAAATAAATGTATTTAGCCATTTTTTTATGTGCACTATTTTTAGTTGGGTAACCGTTTCCAGAGAACACCTTAACATAGGAAGTATTCAGCAACAGCGACTTATTTTGGCTTGAAAAATTCCAAAAGTATCCATAACATATCTCTTCTACATTTTTCAAACTTATAAATAATTTTGTAATATTCAAAAAAAAAAGTGGTTTTTAAAGAATATTTTATGGAAAAAAGTTGATACGCCTAATTCTGTTTTTCAACGGTAGATACGTTCCAAAAAAGAACGTGTAAAAAAACCGCTTAAAAAAATTAGTAATTCCTTAATCGGCTACGAAAATAAATTATAATTAAATTTCGAAAAGACTCTGCAAATAAAAATATTTGTTTTATTAAAATTTCAATCAAATTGCTATTTTTAATCATGCTATTGAAATTGCGTAAAAAAATTGGTTTCTAGACCGTATTATTTCAAAACCGTGTATAAACAGAATTGGGTTTACTTCTATTTTTCAAGTATTCCATTCAATAATGCCAACTTTGATTGACTTCTTCCTGCATCTTGCAATGAGTATCTCAGATACCTTTTTCTAATGTAGTCTTTCAAATCCGGAACTCTCCTTGGATCGAATGATCTGATGTAGCCCTACTGGAGATAGTCCAAATGTGTTTTCTTACCAAACTTAATTAGCAAATAAAATAGCCAGTTTTGCTGGCCCTACATATAAACCAGTGTCAGCACGCAAATTAAGGCAATTAAGGGGTACAGTAGTTCTCTCCCCCAAAAGTTGGAAAAATGGGTTGAAAGTCTTTTGCGAGCTCTGATATACATATATACACTTCGAAGCGGAGAACACCCCCAAGACCAAATTCAGTTCAATTCAAAATGAGCTGCAGATAAATAGAGCCTTAAGGTGGTTCGTTGAGGCACACTACCAATATCTTCAATGCCAATACTCTACCAAATAAATAAATATAAATATATCATCCAGAAGGCCAATGGTATTGGTAGTATTTACTCAAAACCCAAATAGCAAAAAAAAAATCACCCGTTTTTGTGTCACTCAAATATCAAAAAATATTAAACTTACTCCTAGAGTATTCCACAGTTGGTACGCCTGCTTGTATACATTTTAAGTCTCCTTTTTTTATTTTTTGTTTTGGAACTTAATGCTGGTTGTCTTTTGTGGCTTAAAGTGGAACTTAAAGTGCCAGCTGGTTGAAATGCCAAGCATTTCACTTTGAGTTGCGTCTGTAGCTGCATTGGAAAATGCCATCAAGTGGATGGTAGGTTGTGGGTATGGGTTGGAGCTGGGTAGTTCGTGAGTCAAAATGACAGACGGCAAAACTGATTAATATGTCTCAGAAATTGACAATACAAAGGCAAAGAGCAGAAGGCGTAGCCACAAATTGCATAGCAGAAGTCAAAAGACAAACAATTTTAAACTCGCCTGTTTCGACGCGGTTCGGAAATGTGTGCAATAAAGTTGTCATTTACAGCAGTTAAGGCTAGGTAGGGTGTGTGTGTGTGTGTGTGTGTGGAGATCAAATTCCAGAGCTGAAGCTTGGAGCAGGAGCAGGCGTGTCTGCTACCGTCAACGGTAGCTGCAAGTAGCCATGTTAACAATAAACAATTGACCGCATGACATGACAACCAACAAGCGAAATGTACGCTCTACAACAAGACTATCTAAAAACGCCCAAAGGCAGCAATAAAACTATTAAACACACGCACACACACACGATAAAGTTGACCAAAATGGCCGCTCAATGTTGCCATGGCTCATGCTTTTGCTCAATTGTACAGCAATTTTATTTGTACTGTACTGTTTTTTATACCCTTCATCCGACTCAATGGATGCAAGTGTACTATAGATTTCTGCAGTTTGTGTAACAGGAGAAGAAAGGAATTGCAGATACTTAGTTCGTAATACCAAAGTGCTAAGCATGATCTTGGGTAGCGATCAGCGCCGTAGCGGAAAAAGTACGGGATCGGAAGTAACTATCATCGGGTACCAACTTTTTCCCGAAGAATTTGAATATTTATGCTTTCGTAAAATCTTCGGGTATTTTAGAAAACGGGTGCGGCGGAATGATCTCTGCCGCCTATCGACAGTCCCCGCAACGATGGAACCCTGACCGTCCATTCAACTGCGTGTCCGTCAGCATAACCATTTCTCTGAGAGTCTTAGGCTTAAAGAAATAAAGTAAACTTAACCCAAATCCCATCTAACAAACGTTTGGAGGGTACATCAATGGATGTCTACGATCCCCTCCACAGGTGTTTATTCTTTGACGAGAAGCGCAGCAAGACTTCGGCCACCGAACCTTCCCTAACCGTACGTTTACAGCAGTGTTCCAATTGAGATAGGATGTCAGCAGAATGCACAGCAGTATCCTACAAGAGAGTGGCATACACTTTGAAAAAAAAAATTACTGCTGCACCACAGCACATAAATGAAAAGATAATTCCATCACGGTCTACCCAAAGTGAGAAGGTTGGATGCGAAAAACTTTCATCAGGAACAACGAGGTAATGATCTAAACAGACGGCTCGCAGATGTAAGAAAGCACAGGAGCGAACAGAGCTTTCGATGCAGATTTTATTCCCAAGGAACGTTCCTGTCGACAGGTCATCGCGGTAAGCTTAGCCGAAATACGACGTATCCAACTGCAGTCAATCATCATGGGAACTCTGGCATTCCCATTAAAGAGGAGGTGAACGAGTGTGCCAGGAGCGGATCAGTGACTTTTGCGGTTACGGATAAAAAGAGTTCACATCTAGACACGATGTTTGAAATTAAAACGATAACCAGAACCAATCCAGAAAGAGAATAAAACAAAGCGTTCGGCAATCACATATCCCCATTTGCAATCCAAAGCAATCACCCGAACTAGAATAGGACCAGGGTAGTGATTGGAATTGAAATGGCCCACTGCAACATAGCTTTATGGCCGGGAGGCTACACGTTGCTCACCACGGCGAAGCAGACAGAAAGTATCCAACATCTGACTGCTCTACACATCTTAGAAAAAGCACCCAGCACTTCTTCGTAGACCTCATTGCTAAATGTGGCCATAGCGGAACTGGCTCTCTTTATCGAATGCTCAAAATGGCTTAGCACGGAAAGAGAATAAGCGCTTTATAATACCAAACAGCATTTATCCTACCCAACTACATCACCCATCTTTCCACCATTCCTTTACTTCCTTTCTTCTTCTTAATTGGGCATAACAATGGATCACGTAGTTTCTGAGTGATCTCTACCAAACCTAATATAACAACCGTACGCAGGTAACTTTTGCTGATTTATGTTGATATAATGCCAATATTTAACATGTTGTTCTTGAATAGGCATCTGTCTCTACAAGAGACAGCAAAAAATTTATGAAAAAAAATTAAACAAATTTTTAAGGAGTGTAAAAATTTAAATTTTTGTTAAAATTAAAATTTTCGTAAAAATTAAAATTTTCGTAAAAATTTCAACATACGGTCATTAATTAAAAACACTGCACTGCCATCATTAGCATTTATTTTGCCAACAACTCCCAATTCCGTATTCGGCTTAAATTTTACTAAGCCTACAGATGTTAGAGGCCCTGATGCCGAGTTTGCTTAGGGGTTTCTGAAGCGTACAAAGGCTCATAAGCTGTCTAATTACTATGCCAAAGTAGTTCTAGTAGAATTTTTCAAACTTATTTTAGTTGAAGAGATCTAGAAAATCAAACGGAGGCAGAGCTGTTGAGATGTTATCTTCTAAGTAACCTAGTAGATATTTGGTATGCAATTTTTGCGTCTCCACCTTTTCTTCGAACCAACAGATCCAGCGGAAGTCATTGAAGGCAGCGGGAGAATCTGTATACATGTTTCAAAGAGAATCAAAATTCTACGTGCCATTTAAATAGCTTCGGGTCTGAGGTATTCCATTTGGTTCCCCACTCTCCACTGTCTAAAGGCCTGGACGTTTTATGCGAGCCTTATAAAGGAAAAAAGTGTTGATATTTTCATCGCCGAAAAGCATATGAACATCTGGTTTTTGGAGACGACAAAAGCTAGGAAAATCAAACTATTCTCATGCACACCTTGTCCGTCTCTACAACGTCACGTCGCGACGTCTAAAGACAAAAACTTCAGATTTTTTGGGATCATTTTCTTAAGGGTATCACACATTCGGACATCGCACTGACCAATTGGTATTGTTTTTTTTTTTTCAATTTTTGTCTGTTAGTATTTTATTTTTTGTATGGCACATGTCTGCACAAATGTTGCATAGCAATTGCTTTGTGTTCAATTTTCGGGATAACAACAAACAAGCAAACAAACAACTAAACAGAGAGAGGTAGAGAGCGGGAAGGTGGTCAAACAAGTGAACAAGAGCGCACAAATTTTGCAGCTGTCAGTGGCATACAATACCGCATGGCAGGACATAGAATGAACGGCAGGACTCACAAAGCAAATTTTTATTTGGCCAACAAAAATAATCGAAAAAAAAAAGAAAATGGCTTAAAAATGTTTGTCAATGCAATGACCGGCAGCAAAATTCAATGGAAACCGGCTTGCACATCTACCAACTGGAAATGTTTTTTTAAGGAGTGTAGGTCCGGGTACTCTGTGTCTGAGTACTCTAATGTTTGGTAGTAGAGCTATAAACATTTCTTAAAAACTAACTGCAGCTGCTTCTGCATTGTTTGCTAGGTATAGAGTAATTAGGGCAGAGTAGCTACAAAATTCACTTTTCTTTGTAGCTTTTAAAAAATGTTTTATCCTAAAACTAAAAGCAACTGCTGATTGTTCTTACAGCTGATGAGTAGTTTTTCGAATCTATGATAGCAAACCGAGACTGCTGTAAGAATAAAATTCTATTTTGATTTTTGAAGTTTCATTAAAAACGTGCTTTCTGGCTATCTTGGCCTAGAATGGTAGCCGGAACTAACCTCAGTGGAGCTCACGGTATCAGAGGGAAGATGAATCATCATCGGTACTTCAGTTCATGTTGACATATCCGACAGACTGTTTGTCCAGATGTGCTTTAAACAAATGTATGTGACACAGAGACGCAAAAGACACCCCAAAGTTATCTCCAATATTTTGAGAAGGATAAAAGAGCTTATTCGAGACATGCCCGTTTGCCTGTCCGTCTGTATGAACGCCTAGATCTTGGAGACTAAAAGAGCTACTATAACCAAACTTGACATTTCCACTCCTAGAAAGTTCTGCCTTGAGTTATATGTTAGAAAATTATAACAATTTCATAATTCATTTCAATTCTTTGTTTGTTCTGTTTACTACAATTACACATTTATTTAATTTTATTTTCAGCGTATTTTATTTATGAGAAACATTTTATAAAATGTTGACCAGAAAATTGGCTGTATGTATGCTACTGACCCATTTTTTAAACGTAAGTAGAAATTCTATACCAAAGAAAACTATTTGTTGGCACTAGCATTTTCCGCAGATAATAACTTTTTTGAATGTAAGTGGAAGACCACTTGCACAAGTGAAATTTTCAAGCTTTCCCGTGCCGTCCGTAATTGTTCAAGACCACTATACCCCGGTAAAACACAATTTTATCACATCAAGCCTTAAAACTGCTGCTACCAACTTTGTGATTACAAATAGAACCGAGTCAATTGAAGCCTCTACTGAGAACGCCAAAATTGTAGTTGATTTAGAAACTTCGGTTAAGAAAATAGCAAAAGATATGAAAATGGCTGCTTCGTCACAGGAAGAAATTAAGCTAACTTATAAACTTAACAAGGAATTGGACGAGTTGTTGTCAAAAAAGTCTTTAACGCAATTAGAGGAAACAAAAACAAAGCAAACCAATGAGACACAATTTCAAACAGCTGTAGCTGATAGTGAGATAAATGCAGGCGGTAGAAAAAACTACGATGATAGCGCACCAAAATCTAAAACTATTAATTTGCTATGGGATAACTGGATACGGGATCCTAAGAACGCCACACGACCGACCCAGCGATATAATTCACCCATTAACGTGAATCTAGCAAACAATTACTATCCACCAGAAAAAGAAGACGATCTAGCAGTTGTTTGTGCTCAGAAAAGCACTATTTACAATATACCTAGGGTCCACCATTGGCTCGGAAGAATTCATTATGTCTATTATTTGAAACACAGACCCATCTGGGTAGATCTCAGAAGGGAAATTTACAATGCCGCAAGATCTGAAGAATGTCACGTTCCGGAGCAAGACAAGTTAATGGCCTATCTGAATTGTGCACTGCGACGAAATCAACGCATGGAGTATATGATTCCAAGATATCCCTTACATCAAATTGGATACTTCAAAACGTTTGCTATGCCATTTCCACAAAATCCACCATATGCTGACCATATAGATACCATTTATAAACATGATGATGATGTATGGCATAATCCCGACCGGTTTCCAAGAAAGAAAAGTTTCTTCCGGAAATACCACTGAATTTAAGATACGGATGTTCTTGGCATTCAGGCCAAAAACTTGGATATCAGCAATGATTTTTTTTAAAAAAGATCACAAGTCAGCTGTAAATTTAGTGCCGATTTGCTTTGAAAAGTTAGAGCCAAGTAATCAATAAATAGATACAAATATTCCTTAATGCTTTTTTTAACACTAATATATTTATTGTTATTGGCATTAGTTTTTTTGTGTGGTCTCTCTCTCTCTCTTTTGTTGCTATCGGCATCGTTTATTTACCTGTTCAGTGTGACCGTACTTTTAGTAGCTAGGTGACTAGTGTTTGTCGCTAGATGGCGCAACTAAGTTGTTGACAAGACTAAAAAACTTATTAATTTCTTGCTGACCCATGAGTAGATGTCTTATATTTTATCTAAGAATTAATCAATAATAAGGTCACCAATTGTTGTAATTGTTAGTTCTATTTTGAAAACAGCAAGAGCATATTGTTACAGTTTCAAGTAATTTGCCTTCAGTAGCTTAACAGCCTCTCTTATGCTAATATGACATGTTATGTTATCTTACAGCTAATATTCAATTGTTCTCTCTTATTCTATGCTAATGGTTACGATATAATAAACTAAGGTGACGTGACTGAACAATCATCGCTGTATTATGTAACTGCTATATCATGTAGTACCCAAAGGATATCGACCAACTTTTTTTTTTATTAAAATATAACGAAATTCGGCAACGAAAGTTGTAAGATCAAAATGTTAAGATGATACAGGATAACAGAGAGTCAGTTGCACCCGACTTTAACGCTTGTCATATCTTCGATGTGTGTATAGATTGCAAAAAAAACATATGGACGAAAATAATTATAAAAAACCTTTTCTTTTGATCCCGTCAATAAAACTGGAGCTATAGCCTGCCTCCATTTAATACATCTGTGCAGAATATTTTTCTTTCACTGTCCACAAAATTCGTATTCCATTCACAGATGACCGTGCTATTCCATTGATTGATTACGGATAATTCAGTGACTACATTTTAGCGTGAAGTGTCTACGGCATCTGATCGTCATTGATCATTTTGTAGATTTTTTGACACTTATTTCCAGGCTTCTCTTGTCCAGCCTAGGTCGCCAACAAAAATAGTTGTTGATCTGCACTTGAGGGCTTATTCAATAAAAACATGACTTTTCCAATTTCTCGGGCTAAGCAGATTTCATTTGGATACCTTTTTTTTTTTTGGTATTTTGGTACACTTGCTTTTATAAATGTGACCAACTTATCAAACGAAAACTAACTTAACTTAGAATAAAAAATTAAAAAAAAATTTATTTCGAAATTTTCAAAAAAAAAAAACTATATCTAACTATTATTTCATAATTTATATTTTTAGGTTAAAAAATTAGTATAAAAAAGATACTTAATTTTTGGACTATCAATTTAAAAAATAAAAAATTGCCTTTCGTTTGGGTTAGGTCAATTTTGGTCAACTTATAAAACGAAAATTCACTTAACTTATAATAAAAATTTTAAAAAATATTTGTTTCTTAATTATTTCATAATTTATATTTTAAGGTTAAAAAATAAGTATAAAAAATATACTTAATTTAAAAAATAAAAAAAAAAAAAATTTCAATTTTCAAAATATAAAATTTAGAAATAATTTGTATTATTAAGTACTTTTTATTTAACAAATAAAAAAAAAAAAATTAATTTTTATGAATAAAAATTAATATTTAGGTCAAAAAGTACCATAAGTAAACAAAAATATTTATTTATATTGTGTTTTTAATTTAAAAAATTGGGACATAAGTCTTATTTTCAATTTATAGATTAAAAAAAATAAAAAATATTACAAAATGAAAATTAACAAATACTTTGTATTATTACTTTTTGTTGAAAAATAAATTTAAGAGTAGTTTTAGTGGATTTCAAATATAAATATATAATTTACTATTATTTTGTAATTTGTATTTTTAATTCGATTTTTACTTTCAATTTTAAAAATAAAAAAAATGTGAAATAATTTTTTATTTTAAATTTACAAAATTAAAATAAACAAAAAAAAATAATGTATTACTTATTTTTATTTTAAAAATAAAAAGATTTCGTGAATTAAAAATATGTGTTTTAGAGTAGATTTATGGATATACAAATTTATGTAAAAAATTAAAAATATAATGCTAATCATTACGATTTCTATTTTTTAATTACAGGCGTCTAACCCCTTTAAAAAAGAAACATAACTTTTATGAGGTATTTTTAAGTTGATTCTTTTATTTTCTATTGTTTTGGCTAAATTTAAATTTCATGAAAGATCTGTCTAGAGGTGGTCTTAGGTAGTAGAATAGGTGTTGCAATTAAATTTTTTTACCCATCCAATCCAACCCAGCTACTCTAGCTGACCAGAGGATAATTCCAAGACACTTGGCCTTCAAAATCTAACCAAATATCTAATTTTAAGCTAAATTAAATAAATTTTATTATTATACTATTTGGATCATATAAAGATATAAAATTATATGTTTTAAAAAAAACAATCAATGTTAAATACGTCACAGATATTTATTCGGCCAGCCCAAAAGTATGCTACATAATTATACTAAACTTGTAATTAGTGAGTGCTGAGTGAATACTTTATGTCTTCTGCTCCTTAAATGCAGCAATTTAATGTGCTCTATAAACTTAAGAGTGCCATGAATGTTTGTGTGTGTGTGTGTGTGTGTGTGTAGTGGCTTCTGTAGTTTTGTGTCCTTGCTGCTCCTGTTTCATGTGTGGGTCACATTTAACTGAGCGCCCTGTTCAACAGGCCGTAGTACATGCGTATTAAATGTAATTAACTCATTATAAATGATAACCTGGAACCTGTAAAGGAGTCACAGTCACGCTGTCTGGACTGTCTTGGGTCTGTGGTCAACGCCGCGGCATCTTGGCGCAGGTTTCCTGCTGTCGTCACAGCTAATTTAAGCGAACAGGCAACCGAGCGTATTATATTGCTTCATATGGGTCACACGGACATGAAATTATTACCGGAAAAGGACAATGCCAACTCGTTGAAGCTATTAAGCACACAGACTTTCACACACCAGTATATGCATGCATGCGAAGGTTGGCTGAAAAGTAAGTAAAAAAAAAAAATTATTTTGTTTTTGCACACTGTCTCCATGTTTCTATGCCTTTAAAAAGTTGACAGATAAAATGAGATAACCTAAAAACCGCTTACAGTTTTTTTTCGATTAATTGACGTTTTAGTAATTAGTTTTTTAGCACCAAAATGAAATGAAAGTTTTTTTTGTTCTCAAAAAAGATTTTAAGATTATGAAGTAACCCCCAAAAAATTAAGTCCATAGGTGCAATTGTTCGTGAGAAAATGAGCTCAGCGCAATCGTTCTTCTCATTAAAATTACGTATACGCAATGTAGCAATGTGTTCTGATTAAAAATAAAAAGTTCAGCTCAGTACAAGAAGCACTACCCTGGAAGAAACAACCGGCATGATTGCTTACGTATTTTCCCCTCGTATTCCGATAACTTTTCAGCCAGCCCTCGTAACCAGGGTATCCATAAACTGCCGTAAAAATACTTGCTTATGTGCTGACATTTGCCTTTTGCTGCCCTAGTTTATTGTCACGGTTTATTTTATAGCTAGTCTCTCACCTTATTTTCACGCCATTTTGTTGGCCATTTATCTTTGACTCTTACTCAGAGCTGCTCGCTCTCTTAATTATATAACACGCTCAAGTGTTCAGTTACGCACCTTAGGTGTAGCATTAGTGTTGGTAAACGTCTTTTTTTCACTTACTCACATGCACATTTAATTTATATTAAGTGGAAATGTGGATTAGTATAATTGCTGGGCCATGTCAGTCCTGGCCATAAGACGTAAAAAGAAATGTGTACGGTCATCATGACTGTGTGAAAACTATTTTTGCTAACAAGCTTTGCCCGGATATTACCGACTAAGCTTTGCTATCAACTTTAAATTAGCCTGAAAACAAGCCGGACGTGTTGTCAGGCATAACTTTGACATTATATGTTACTCACACACAAAGTATTTTATATATGATATACACAATATTATTCTAAAAGTGCTCAGAATTCAATGCTCAATGGACAGACAGACAGTCAGACAGAGAGACGGACGTACGGAGAACAAAACTGACAACATAGTTTCAGCATATGACATTTTTCTAATAAGAAAAAAAAGTTTGTTTTTGGACACACATGAAATGCAGAACCAAGCAATTTGCTTTGTGATTGTTTTTCATACGCACGTCTCTATCTGTTTGAGTCCATCTATGCCAGTGTTGCCAGTCGTTGAACTAAAGTGGCACCGAGTGAATGGCTTGCTAGCTGTCAGATACAGATATGAGGGCAGTGTGATAAGTCTGTACCTTTTGCCTCGAAAAAATGTTTCCTGCATATTCCTCCTAAGAACTTTCCAATTGGAATTTTTTTTTTTGGTGAAATTCGTTATTTATACCTATAAGTTCCCTAAAGTTTTAATGATTTTGATGACACTCGAATGTTACGTCAAAGAAGTTATTTAAAGTATATGGGGTAAGTTTCAAGTTGGTATGTTGAGGGGTGTGGGAGAAAACACGTTAAATCGATTGTGGGGGTGGGGGGACCGCATCGATAAAATTTGGATGTGCATTAGAGCCACATGAATCAGATTACCAAAAATTGTGTTTCTAGGTCACTTGTAACCATAATTACGTAGAGTCAAATATTGACGCAGTTTATTGGCAAGGGTGGTGAAATTTTTACATTTTTGACTATAACTATAGCTGTATATGCTCATTTTTCACACACAGATGCATGTAACCACAACGCATCGTTCTGTTAAATTTCAGATGGAAATATTAACCGGTGTGGCTAAAAACCGCGAAACTCTACTGCGGGGGAACGGGGAAAGAGAATGACATGATTCAACAACTTCATCTTTCCAGGAAATATTCGCACCTGCTGGTAAAGTTTCGTGTCTCTAGCTCTTATAGTCTGCGAGATCTAGGCGTTCATACGGACGGACGGACGGACGGACATGGCTCAATCGCTACCCGAGGTTATGATAAGCATTTTGGTATAAAGGAATTGGGGTCTGCCACGCCTCCTTCTGTCCGTTACATACATTGCACAAATCTAGTATAAACTTTGTACCTACAGGTACAGGGTATAAAAATGGCTGTTGCTCCTGCTGAAATAAGAGATAAAATAAAGATCCTGGGAAACGATGTTGTAGGTAGTGAAATTGCTTACGTTGACGAATTATGTTTCTAGTTGCTATATATTTTATTGCGTTGTGAGAGTCCCAGCTTCATACAGTCCACAAGTATTTTCTAAAATATTCGAAAGATTATTTTTAAATATAATGTCAATAGTAAGCAGTGTCAACGAAGCTATATATTTATTCTTAATGCGTTCGAGAAGAAGCCATATTGCTCCGAAGTGTTCCTGGATATCCTGTAAGTATTTGACAAAGTCTTGCGTGAGGCACTTTTATATACTCGTCGTTTTTATGTACTCGTCAGGTCATTTCTTAGTCAAAGAGCGTTTACGTTATCAATCAAATATGAGACTTCAGACACAAAAATGATAAGAGCAAGTGTTCCGCAACGCATTCCATTCCATTCCAATTCCATATACAGTATTCACATGCGAAAACTGACTTTAAAAAACTATCTTGTCTTCTTAATCCCCAAAAAAAATTAACAAAGTATAAAGGCTATAACCATTCCTATATGGACGAGCGCCATCTAAATCTGGGTTACAGCTTAAACACACCTCCCAACTCCGAAAAATTTTTGATTGCCGAATTTGGTTATGATATCTTTATATTCAAAGGAAATATGCATTCAACCCTTTTTGTATACCGATCGGTTACGTGCTGGAAGGATTCCTCCTCAATCTCATAGAGCCTACAGGATTAGAATTCGTAAAACCCATTTTACTCAGGTTTTTACTGAGCCTTCAGTGTCCCATTAGAAACGCAGTCAGTACCCCAAGGAAATTCTTGCTTAGTTCGAAAATTTTCTTAAACTAATTAAAATTTTAGGAACCGAGGAGTGGCATGATCTGACGTAGGCCAGTCGTGTCAGTTCAGTTTGAGTCTCATATGGATCTTTTTTCTTCTTTAAGCAACTGTTTAGTGGTGCGTCTGCCAATGCTACAGAAGGGTTCATGCTGTAATAGTGCATCACCGCAGCAATCAGCTACTTTACTCCCAGGGTTGTTCTTATGTCCTGGAATCGATGTAAGGGACAGTTAATTTCATTGTCCTAGATGGTTCAGTTTGAGTTTAATTTCCTGAGTCAATTTCGAGTTAATTCTCAATCCAGTCACCTCGTTTATTATGGCCTGACTGGCAGTATTGCAATATCTCTGTTTTCTTATTTTCTGGCAAGGTCGACGTTAACACATTGTCCTATAGCACATTCTTCTACCTGAAATATGCTACTGTATACCTTCACAGTTTCTGAGATCCCCGTTCTTCCATAGTATCCAACACAATGGCGTGTCTTCCCATGGGGTGTATTAACTACACCGTGATATAATTCTCTTTGTTACTCATAATAGTGCTTAAGTGCCTTTTCAAGTCTTACCTCCACCCTTACTCCACATGCATAAGCATTGTAGATGAGCAATGGCCTCACGACCATTAGATATAGCCAGTGAATAATCTTGGGCGATGTTTACCATCAACTCCCGGTCATCTTTCTACACGTAGAGCTCTAGTGGATTTACCTGTTTGTCATGTTTTTCGTCATATGTAACTTCAATGTATTTGACTTCCTTCACAAAAGCACAGTCTACGATGAAAATTCAAAAAGTCCCTGACTTATCAAACTACCCTCGTACAAAGTAAAGCATATAGAAATAAAATTCATATTCATATTAAACAAATAAATTTATTCCAAAAAGCAAACCAGATAACCAGCACTTGTAAATGTTTTGGAAAATTTTAAGTGGTATATGCGACCAGCGCTTTAGGAGTCCTCCGCGTTATTTTCCAATATGGTCTTAAAGGAGTAAGGTTCGAAGGCGTAACCAGCGCCCTCATAGAACTTGCTCATGAATTCGACCCTGTAGAAAAAAGTAAAAACAATATTTAAAAACAGTCTTAAGCTTTCCAAAGTACTCCAGACTAACCAATGCAAACGTAGTGTATGCAAAAAGGCGGATAGACCCTCGATAAGCACCAGTATGCCTACAGTGAGCATAGCCCAGATGGCAAATATAACATAAACCAAAGGCACGCCTATATAGCCGGGGAAGATAAAAGCCATATGGAATATCATGTTCCACAGCACCTCAGAGAGCTCTAAAAAAGATTTTTTTTTTTAAATAAAGACTGTATTGTTTTTGACTATTCAAGTTATATACTTACGTGCATGGGCCAGGGACAAAGCCCAGAGTCGCAAATATGAGGCAGTGTGTGAAACCGTGCTCAGCACGTACTCTATAGTGTGTATGGCCTGCTGTATGAAGATCTCACTCATGGGCTCATCGGCGGAACCATGACCGCCATGCGCACCACCACCAGCTGCAGGTTTTGTGCCATTCACATTCAAAGTCATTGGCGGTGGCCTGGTAAACTTAATGTATAAAGGTTTGCCCAGCAACATCCAAGGGATACAAAGGAGCGCAATCATAACAAAGATCATTTGAATAGTAGACTGACCCTCGAACATATACTCTTTGCAGCCATCAAGTGGTTCCTGATGACCAAAGAGCATCATGTTGATAAACAGTATAAGTATAGATGGTGCACAGCCTGGTGAAAGCGCCTGATCATCAGAGGTATCATTGTAGACAACCCACTTGAAGAACATCATAAACACCATGTAACCGAAGAGCAGCAAAAGAAACAGTATCTGTGGCAGAAACTCCAGTAGAAGACTCATATACTTGCGGAATTTTATGAAATTAATCACAGACATGAATACACCAAAGGTCATGTGCAGCACGCCAAAGATGATGGACAGTTTCATCTTAAAGGTATTTAAAAAGATGATTTTGTTGTCAGCCATCTGCCATATGGGATCCATGCCCAAAGGATAGGTCTTATAGTTCGTATCATTTGGACGCAGTGTTAAATACTTGAGCGTTGTATCGGTAACAGTCGCTTCGTTGTAAGTGATGTGCCAGCCGGAACCAAAGATGTTCATAGATTTGGAAAACAAATCATTGTAGATAATGCCCGTATACATGGAGAACAAAGCCATCAAAAAGATGATATAACGACCGCCAAAGAATATATTAAAGATTTCTTCCTTGATCTTCGACAACTCACGTTCTTTTATGATCAAAAAGCTAGAAAAGGCGAGCAATATCAAGCCGTGTCCCAAATCTCCAAACATGACAGCAAACAGAAATGGAAATGTTATGCAAGTATACAAAGCAGGATTGACTTCACGATAGGAGGCCATGCCATAGGCATCTATTAAGTTCTGAAAGCCATTGGTAAACTTGTTGGTGCGCGTATAAGTCGGCGGTTGCTCCTTGGTTTGTATAATGTTCATAAAAGCTGGTATGGTGCTTTCCTCTTGTGCGGAGGCACGAGCCAGCGCTAGCTGTACAGTTGAGAGATCCCGCGTGGGTACCCAACCTTCACCAATTAAGCACTTGCCCGTCACATCGGGATTGAAGTAGTTTAGTATATGATATATGGCCTTCATTTTGCGCACCATAATGGTCCAGTTGGCCATGTGCGTGGAAGCACGATGCAAAACGCCGCTGCGATGATCATCGGTTTGATTGAGCACCAGCCGCAAGTCCTCCAAACGCGTATTCACATCTCTGATCATATCCTCACGCTCAGCAGCTGCAGTGGGACAGGGATAAATGGAAGCATGGTAGCCGGCACAAACCTTCTTAATGCGCTGCTTCAGCTGATCACCCTGAAAGAAGGCGGCAAAGACGGTCTTCAGCACGGGTTGTCCTGTCTCATCATCCTCGGATAGACCGCTTATGTCACTGCGACGCAAAAAGATGTTGCCTCTGGATATGCGCCAAAGCATGCGCTCGAAGCTAAAGAAACGCTCCAGCTTAATAATGCCCGCTATGAAACCCAGCTGACCACGTTGTGCCGCAGCCAATTGGCTGGGATCCAAGGGATCGGCAAAGCGACTGGGACTCAGACTTAGCACCTCTTCATCGGAAAAGAAGCCCTGTGTATTCTCCAGCACATGTTTCAGCTCCTGCATGTGCCTAAAGTTGGTTCTCAGGCTAGCAGTGGCCACAGACAGCTCACGCAGCTCACTTTCCGTCTTTTCCAGTGTTACCTCCAAATCGATGGAAGCACGTGGATTGGGTGCACGCACCAACTCATCTTGCTGCAGCTGTGGCACCACTACCTTATCCTTACGCATTTCAGTTTCTATATAGCGTATGCGGCGATCCATTTCATCACAACGACGCACCTCGGTAACAAATTTGCGCTGAAAAGCATTGACGTTCTCGTTGAGATCACGGAACTGCACACAGCCGCTCTCGCCCAGCTCATCTATGGACGCGTACGCCGCCTCTGGTTGTATAAACAACTGGCACAAGGCCATTTTCTCGCTGCGAAACATGTCACCCATGTTTGGTTTTTGGCTGTATTTGGTAACGTATAATAATGGATTAGTTAGTTGTTGACCAAGCGCTTAGAGGTTGCCTAATTGGCCTTAATAGCTTTGTTAACCTAATCCGCAATGTTGACGCGTCTGTTGACAGTATCAAATGCAATGTTCCAATCAATCACATGGAACTGTTTATGACGCAGATTAGATATAGCCAGCTGAGCCAACTGATAACAACACCACCGCTCTCCCGCACTCTAGCCCTATGCTCTTATCTTACTGAGCAGCTCTTATCTTTGAGTGCCAGCATTGCGCTCACTAATAGCTTGAAATTATTAACAATTACCAGCCAATCACTTGCTCCATATATTGTACATTTATATTTTAACCGATTGCCTAAAAATTTTTTTGGTAGCTCTATAAATATTCAGACTGAAGTGTCCCCGTTCCCGTGTCCAACCGATTGGCGATTTGTTGTGAATAATGGCGCAGACTTTAGTTGTGATATCTGTTAATGAGATTAAACTTGGATATTTATGACGTGCTCCGTTTTGTCTGCTGTGATTTTAGCCAGCGTGTCTTTCTGGCCATAAATTTGATTGATTCCGGCGTTGTGATTGCCTACGCCGATAAGAATACAGCGCTATTGAAGTTGTTGAAGGCTTAAATTTTTTTTAAGGATTTATCAGTTTCAAGATTGTCAAGTTTGAAGTGGGCGATTTTTTAGAAAAAAAAACTACTCAAAAACAGGAAGATATATTTCATCTTGGTACAATTTATAAAATTTAAGCAGTTCCACTAATCTGTACAGAAAGTACTTTTTGTGAAATGATGACTATGACGTCATCAGTATGCAATGAGACCGATAAGCGATATTTTTTTTACTTTTGTGTGATTTCAAAATGTAAATAAATTCATTTTGCCATTCACAAAGCAGACGAGAGCTGATGACACCAAGGGTTGTCATATAAATTCAAGTAAGTATGGGGTGTGGAAAGTTCAGAACCCCACAGCAAGTCTCCATTTTCGTCAACGTGGGAAGTGCAAGGTTCCTTACTCATGACTATGAAATCAATACGCCTTTTAAGAACTAGAGAGTAGAAAACTACGTGCTTGAGATTTTAAAGTGTAAGCAAATACATTTTTCCATTCACAATGCTGATGAGAGCTTCTTACAAGCAGGGCTGTCATGCAAACTCATGTATTGGGCGAAAAATTATTCAAATTTATTTTGAAGAAGCGACAAGCTGAAAAATATGTTATAAATTATGGCCTTATTCTTAGATCACTTTTGAAAAAAACACTTGAGTATCTAAATAGAATAAAATTATTTTTGAACAGTTGCAAATCTTTCCTACCATTCTCATTGTAGCGTACTCATTTAAAAGCAGGTGTCCTAAAAACAAAAACTTTCAAATTTTGTGGCATCTACATACAATAAAAATTTCCGAGATTTCTGTGCCAACCCTGTATAAATCTCCCTGTATTGCAATGCCTTATTCAATTTTAGGTATTTTGTATTATTTCTCAATTAAAAAGTAGATTTGGTTTAGGTATATAAACGCAGATGTATAGGTAGATTTTTATCATAAACGGCTTTTATCCACTTCAGCATAATTCATCAATGTAACCAAAAAGAGTTTCGAAGTCATCTAATTTAAATGCTTGTCTTGCATTTTTTTTCTTGCATTTTTTCAAATAAAAGACTTGTTTTTTTTAAATAATGGATACTGTCCTGCGAATAATTCCAAGACGTCCATCTATCTTTCTGTCAGCGACATTTTGACAAACTTCTCATTACTTTTCTGTAACTAAATGTAGTTTTTGAGAATTCTCCAAAATATGTTTTACTTCTTTCTCGTAATAAAATTAAATTGAAATACGTATAGAATTAATTGGTTATACAGAGAACGGAAGCCCAAGTGAGTTTATCTTTGCACAAAAAGTTGTTATAGCAAAAAATTTTAATTTTCGGAAAATGTTTATGATCATATAATTAAAAAAAAAAGTGATTTCCCATGCGCTTTTTTTTTGATTTTCAGCTTAAAAAATTTTAATTTTATTTAAATTTTAATTTCTAACTGAAGCGTTTTTATTTATATAATAATAGTAAAGGCAGCTAAGAATAAAAGTAAGATTAAAAAAATATGTTAAAAAGCAAATGAGAAAATTAATGACTAGTTATTTGAGTTTTTCAAGGCGAAATTTTTTGAAAAATAAATAAAAAAATGCAAAAATAAGCTGATTTAAAAAAAAAATTATGGCGTCTTATGTGGCGTTTGTGAGCAAGCCCAAGTGACAGCTAGATGGCGCCAGCAGTAACTACACATATTTTTTATTTTAGCACTAAAAACAAAAAGTCAATGTGAAAATCAGAGGTTTGTTTACAAATAGTAAATGCGTTGCAATATGAAATACGACAGGGGAAATTTTTGTATTATTATGAATAAAATTATTATTTCAAGAAAGTTATTTTTAACATAGAAATTCTTTATTTAAGAATTTTTAGTTTGATTTTAAGAAAAATCTTTGTCAAAGTTTGATATGTGGAAACCTTCTCATATAGCTGCCATTAGAAAAGCTAAATCTTTTACACTTTTGGTTTTTGGACTGAATTGACTTAAGGCAAACAATATATAGGTTTTTCGTGTCAACTTTAATAATTGAATATGATATTTTTATAATTGTATTTATTTTCTATTTCCTATACAAGTCCCAGTAAGCCAATTAAATAGTAATTAAATAATTAGGTCAGAACTATTATAAGCGTAAAAACCCAAAAGTCCTTAAGTCTTAAAGAGCTCCAAACTAGCAACCCGAGCAGTTGTTTCTATTGTAGCCCAATTAACGTTAATGCCTTTAATTAGGAGTTGGTTGGTGGCTCCCTTGGGGTAGCTATAAAAATGCCCCAAATACTATAAGTGTTATCGGAAATGTTATAATTTGTACAGCAATTAACGTTTGCCATGTTGATTGTTTCACATGATCCATCAACGTCACGTGCTCTGACGTCACATGACATTTATGAAGCTCTTGACGTTTGCTCTATACTCAGAATTTGGCAGTTGAAAATGTTAATGTAATGTGTGCAATTATCAAAAATCAATTAAGATATGTTATCGCAAAATATTTGGCTATTAAGATTAGACATAATTGTCTTGAATATGGGCTGGACTCATAGTTTATGATTTTATAAAGTGTGGCAAACAGTTTACACAGACAGAATTTACAGCAAATTGTGACTCAGTTTAAAAATCTTTTTTAATTTGTTCAAATTTTTGCGTTGCTTGTTATTTTTAATTTTTGATAAAATTAACTAACAATATTAATTTAATGTCATTTATGGCCTGTTGTTAGCAGCTTATCTACATTGTAGTACTAAGTGATAAACCCAGACTAAGAACATACACTTATAATTTGCTCAAGATTCAATTTGCCAACACGGCGTATAATTAATTTTATATGGCTATGAGAGAGCGGCGCATAGAAAAGTAGACACTTTGTTTCGTTTAAGTTCACATAAATACTGTAGTATGTTGCTTAAGGACACTTTACACACCTCCTTTGTGAGTTCTAGGTTAATTTTGCACCTTTTTCTAGAAACTTTTACGCGTTTTTCAAACCTGTCACCTCAACGGTGCTCAAGAAACTGCAGAACTACGAGCGCCTTGGCGCACATGTAGCTAATAGTATTTGGCCAATTAAACTGAAGCTAATCTAAACATGCCACAAGCAACAAAAAAAAAACATAATCTTTATCAGAGTTTTTAACAGTGTGTGAGACGCCTTTGATAGACCCTAACAACTACAACAAGCGTTTGTAGACAAGGCAAGCTCTTATCTTAGTCAAGTATTCATGCGCTCTACGACATTGATCAAGTCCATAAAATTGGAAAATATTCCAGTAAGAAATATGACAACACTTGAGCAGGTCGCTCAGTTAGTAGAACGTACTCATATCAAATGCATTAACATCAATGATTGAGCATTAGCACGAGTTCGTAATTCAAATGGGGGACTTTTCATTAAATCATGGGGAAAATGGAAATTCAAGAAAAATGCCAATTATGGGAAAATAAAAACTTTGTTATGGCAAATATATGGAAATATTTAGCAGATCATATGACTTATCTGTCTGGAAGACCCACTTGACATTGTTTACACAAATGACTCGGTGAATCATCATTTCGCACATAATAAATATAATAATCTGTGTACTACATCTTTCATATGGTAGCTTCTTTGGAAACTTATCAAAGTGTCTTATGTATGATGAAATTCTGTCATAGAAGCTAATTCCTTATTTACTTTTATATTAGAAATGCTTCAGTTTTATTATATTATCATAGATAGGTCTTTCCCGTTGAAGATAAACTCGGTCTGATTTTTAAAACTATTTGCTGCAGAGCTGATAGTAATTAATTACTAAGCTCACTAAGTCAGTGGCCTTGGAACTGAAAATAGATTTCTCTCATTTGAAGTATAAATTTGATGGGAATTACTGGAACGCGAATAGATATTGCTGAATCATATGGGAAAAATACCTCAAGACGTTGACTCCCGTTCCCGCAGCAGGCGCGGAAAAAGCCTTTAGCTATTTAGACAAAACTGATACTATGCTGAACACTTAAGAACTTTTACTTAAGATAATACTAATAAATTAAATGTGCATTACAAAAAGCTTTAATTATTTTTTATTTGATATGAAAATAAAATAATAAAACATTACTTAATTTTTTCACTAAACTTAAACTCAAAATATGGCGTACGTCAAAATCGTTCACAGACGACTTTAAGATACCCTGTACATTCATTTTATTATAAAGGAATTTAATATTTGCATACATACATCTATGTTAATTGTAATAATGTATCTAAATAATGAATAAAAGCAGTGCTAAAACTTTTAATAAAAATTAAAAAGAAAGATAGAAAAAAAAAAAAATAAAAAAAAAATCTTGCTTCGGCTGGGAATCGAACCATGGAAAGCTTGGCGCCGCAAAGGTCCGCAGCCAACACTTTACCAACTCAGCTATACTTGTACTTCCTTTTGCATTGAGACGATTCCGTCTCTATCCTCTATCCAATTATAATATGTGTGTTAACCTTGTTAATCGAAAGATTCATTTATTTCCTGCATTTCACGGGGAGAGGTATTGGTCTCTAAACCTCGCACCGAAATGTTCTAAAGCCAACGCTCTACCAACTCACCTATCCTTGTGTTTGCTTTTGCATTGAGACGCTTCTCTCTGTCCTCTAAAATAATATTTTCCGATTATCTCCGACATTCATATTCGATTATAATAGAATTAGTGTTCATTGAAAGATTGACATATTTCGCATATTTTACTTAAAAGCTTCAACTTTAAAATTATATTAAAGAATAGCACTTCGACATTTTATGGGCCGCAAAAGGGCGTGACGGAAATAAAAATAATATAGGTAACTTTGGGAAGCTACGAAATTTGCATATCTATGTTAACTGCAATTGCTTCAACTTTAAAAATCCCTTACCTTCAGGTTCAGTATATATAGGGTGGGCCATCTATTGGTTTGCTTGTTAATTGCATTTTATTCGTATATTTTCCAATAAAATAGGCAAATGTATATATCACATCCATCGTTAAATTTGAGTAGTTTGAACTTGACATATGTCGAAGAGCTGAATTATGAGTGTTTAACAACCAAACCAATAGATGACCCACACTATAAAATTCTATGTGCTATGTGCGTGTACTTTCATATTAACTCTATTATAGAGCTTACAGTGTTTATGACTATTTGTTTTTTAAAAAGCTTTATATCCAAAATTAGATATTGGAATGTTCGTTTGGTCGAACATTTCTGAAGTTATTGCTGTAGTCTCATTTTTAAAGATTTTGCATTTCTTATTCTAGCATCACAATTCGGGGTTAACCATTGCTTCCGTTACAAAATTACATAGCCCAGCAAAAAAAAAAAGACAGAGGATTAGGACCAGCTGAATCCGAGTCCGAGGTCCAAAAGAATCCAACGCCCAAGAGTTTTAAAATAACCTCCAAAAATATATATATTTTTTGTAAAGATTGTTGATTTGCAAAAAAAAAAACAATTTTAACATTTTACTACTAAGGTTGAGAGGGCCCAGCAAATTTGGTGTCATCGTTTCATGGGCTTTTTGAGGGAATGTTAGCAGATGGTTAAAGCATCTCCTTTTGAACTTAATTACTGGCACCACTTCTTTAAGTCTCCTTGCGAAGCTGTTGTTTGGCCATCACCCTATCATTGTTCATACTGCAGAAACACAAAATCTGGTCCCCTATGGCACCCAGGTGCTTTTTTTAAATTTAAAATATATATTGATTTTTTTTTGATCTTTTGAAGCAAGCTTACGACGGTTGATGTGATCTTCGCTTTTATACCTTTCCATTGATACCTTATATGTTCAATATTAGGAATCTGACAAAATAAAAATTATTATTTATAGAATAATTTTTTATGCCAACAGCTTAAACGTAATTTTAACCATAAGCTAATATGAGCCAATAAGTAGAATGCTTTATCAAATATGAAATTTAATCTCACCTTGGCATTCAAATGCGTTCTGAAAGATAAAGTTGACAAGTATTACAATAGAGTAAAAACTAGAGATAGCTAACTTTTCGGGCATTTCATAGGCAAACATTTCTTCAAAATGAATACTTTACTTTTAAATGAAATCGTGAGGAATCTTTGAAACTTTTTTCAAAACTTTAACCTTCACTTCTTTTGCAAAAGAAACCAAATCTTATTAAAGTATAAAGGAAACAGTGATAAATAGAGGCGAAATTCCTTAATGTTTTCTCTAAAACTCTAAAAAAATACGGGAGGCAAAAGTTTCTTTGATCAATTTTTAATATGTTAAAAAATGTATAATAATAATAATGTTTTTACAAGCATGATGTTAAATTGCTGCCTGCGATTAACTTTACCTCATATTAATATTGAAAAGTTACGGATCTCAGTCGAGCTCGAGTAATTGATTTTCAACCTTGTTAGTGCACAATAGATCAAGCTCACAAACCATTACCAACCTTGTTAAACCAACAACTAAAAACAGTTCTTATTCTTGAAATTTTGCTGAACAGCTGGTTGCTCTTTTTTTTACAAAAAAAATTTGATGAAGCAGATAGTTGAGTTTATCAAAAGTAAAGTGGTTCTTCAAGCAAAAAGCTTCAAAAATGTTCATTAGAATGTTTGCTATAAATTCCAGATAATAACATTTTTAAATTAAATATTAAATAATGTAGTTGACTTTTCAAAACATTGATAAAGTATAGTCGCATCTGTTATTGGCAATATTAAATGTATTAAAATATCGTTCTCAGTAATTTTATTATTGGCTCTCATTCTTAAGCTTATCAGCGGAACAATGAGCTATTTTTTGAAGTACCCGATGTTATCGGCAATCACGTGCATCTGCCTTCTTGATTTGGTACTCCATGGCAAATAAACTTTATAAATTGTTGTTGAATAATGCCGATTAAGTTGAATTATTTAAAAACAGGCTGTAAATCGGTGCATTTGAACTGAGTAGTAAAAAGCGTTTAAATTATAAGTCAAATTTTTATTCCAAATATAAAAAAAAAAAAATAACTTTACCTTTATGCGATATTTATTTTAATCTCTGGCAGCTGTGTTGATTTCGGTTGAGTTTGGGCCAATTAAAAATTTCCAGTTAATGAGCTTAAGCGTCTTAATTTATGTTAATTAAATGAGTTGAGTGCAATTTTTTACTAACACTCTCAAAGTGCATTTAAATATTCGTGTGTGTATATGTGTGTGTTGAGTGTGTGTAAGCATGTGTGTTTGCGAGAGTGACCGCAAATAAATGGCATGCAACTTAAAGCACATAAAACTGCAACTTTTCACACATACACACATACGAGTTCTCTCACACAAACATACACACTCGCTCCCAGACACACAGACACACACACGCTGTGAGAGCGAGACTGAGAGTAAGCAGCAAATTTCGCTGGCCGCTTAGCTGCTAATGCTACATAATGAAGCTGATAATGGCCATTGGAATGAAAGCGGTAACAGCGGGGTTCCGAGAGAACTTCGACAATGCACTCTCTGCCAAAATGTTGACTAAAAAGCGCACATGGAACAAACACACACAAAGTGAGTAACAAAAAAAACAGGTAAGTTCGATAAGCCGAAATTCGTATACTCTTTTCATTACTATATGAGACTGGTTTCTCCGAAAATTATTTTCAAAACGTTTCTTATAACTCTTTCTTATATATATGGTATGTAAAACAAAATCGTGTATATTGAACCATTTATAACTCAAGAACGAATGAACCGATTTTTAAAATCTTTAATTTGTTGGATGTTTCTCCGCCAGGAAAATTCTACATTTTTTTAATTCTGCCTAGGCATTCAAGCTGTTCAGGCACCAAAGAACAAAGATGTAGATAGCAAAATTTGACAATTCCAAAACAATGCAATCCTTCGAATCTATTGATAAACAAAGACGAAGCAATTAACTATCTTACCGATTATGAGTGCCAGGCTTTCCTGAATCCGTAGTTCTCCTGCTTCGAAATTTACATCAATCGAAACTATAGGGTAGGATGAACAAGCTACAAGATTCATTAGTGCAAGCGGAGAAGTGACCGATATTTTATCCAGTCGGAAGTAAGCACGTATTTGTCTGAGAACTTCTATTAAGAAGCGTTGTCACGATCCATCTCGAGCAGCGCTACGCCTTATTAACGAAGATTTGGTCATGGACACATACATTCAGATTTTCATTTCCGATTCGTGATTAACAAATCACATCCTTGAGAGCTTATGACCTGAATTTAGGAAATGAATCTTGCACTCAAGGTCAGTCGCACGTGGCATGTTCATGTGGCAGCGAACCAACCGCTTTGTGCGTTCTCGTACTGAGCATTTCGGAATTTTGACTCCAAGTGGAGAATATGGTGCTCAAAATTATTTGGGTACCATTTTTTTTTATTAAATCGACTTTTAAAACGATACATGGTGATTTTGGAGATTAAAAAAAAAAACGAACAAAGGGCGTAGTTCTGGCTGCTCCCAGAAAGTGAAGTTGACTAAGATGTCCAACTTCAGAATTTTCACTTTCGAAACACTTAAAACGATTTTCAAAGCAATGAATAAGTCGTAGCAACAGTTTACACATCATTTGAATGGATTCTTAGATGAATACTCGATTTAAAGTTTTAACTCCGTGTTCCAAAAATATGGTTTACACAGTAACGCATATTTTTGGTATAAACAAAATATGCCAAGGGCTTTTACTTTGTCTGCCATTTTGGAAAAATTACAAGAATGCCAGAGTTAGGACATGAGGCACAAAGGCAAGAATAACCGAACAATGAGTATGAAAAATAACTAGAGTAGAAGTACTGGTTATTTTTCATAACAAAAATCAGCTGTTTAGAAGTGTCATATTGTTTGGTTTTGTTAAAAAAAAGTTCTTTTGACCAAAATTACATTTAAAAGCATGAGAGATAACGTTTTGCTTAGTTGTAATCTTTAACTGCAAAGAGATATATAAACCATACATTACAAAAATATTTTTTTATTGCATATATTTTTATTTTTTACCATATCTTTTATTTGTATTTAATTTATACAAGCCTCAGAGGCGGCTTTTATCACAGTTTTTATCTTTATTATCATTCGCCAAGCAATTGTAGTGTCATCTCATATGGAGAGAATTCGTAATTATGCAGACTTTGAGGGCAAGTAGTGTTTTAGGTAATTAATTATATTTTTATGCATCAGCAATATTTTCCACCAGTTCTGTCGGTATGTAGAGGTCCTATCAAAACAGTGTTGTCCCATTTTTTCTGTTAAAAAAATGTGAACAGCTGTTTTGTTGTGCTGCCACAACCAAAACAATTGTGCATCAACTTATTTTGAAAATAAAATACATTTTTCATATTTTACTATATAATTATTCAAAAGCGTTTGGTTACCAGGTAGATCTCCAAGAAACAAACAAAATATAAAATTAATTTTTTTTATAAAGTATAGAATACTAAATAGTTTGACAACATTTTATTAGAATTGAACATCTCCATTATCGTCACAATAGAAGATAACTCATATTCTTCTTCATATTGTATACCAAATCCAATTTGTAAACAAAAAACAGCTGACCGCAAAAAAGCGACCACAAAAGATAAAAAAAAATACCACAAAAGGAAAACAAAATACCATTTTTCGTGCTTATAATCTGAAAAATTTAAATCTTTGCAGAATTCTGTCACATTTGGTTTGACGCGGGGACACCGGAACAAGCATCGAGATTCGAGAGAGATGGATATCCCAAGCAACCGTAGCGAAAAGAGACGCGACATATGAAAAAGTTTACATTACAAAGCTTACGCTGGTTACAAACTTCACCTAGAACTTGTCATACTTCTCTACGGTAGAGTATAAAAAAATAAAAATACAGATAACAAAATTAAACCAAGTTGAACTTTAGCGTTTGAAGCACATTAAATGTTGCCGTGTTGGAACTCGTTTCTGCAAGTTTGGCGTTCCCATCTAGTACTGGCTAATGTGCGTCACCATTTGGATCCACTGCAGCAACAACAATCAGACCAACAACTACAATAACAACGCAGCAATTGCATTTTGGTCTGGCGCGCTTTTCACATACAAAGCAAAGCGCATTTTATCTCTACATCTGAGTATATGTTTGTATCTATGTTTATGTTTGTGTCTATGTTTGTAGCTGTGTGAGTGCTTGTTTGTGTATGCGTGTTGAAGCATGCTGCGTTGACCAACACACAATGAGTGTGTGTGTATGTGTTTGGATTAGTCGAATTCGTGTATGTAACAACAAAATGGTTGAACGCTTATTAAGAGCTCCTTAGTGGTATACCAGACAAAATATCCTAAGATCCTCAATGTTGATATGCCAGTGCAGCAGCAACAACAAATGCCACAAAGTAGCCGTTTGTGTATATAGATATATATAACAGTTGTTAATCAATTATTGTTTTTGTAACATATGTTTTAAAGGCTTTTGAAATGATTGAAATGAAAATGTTGAAAAATTTCAGACTTTGGCCTTGGAAAAATGTACGATAAATCTTTGTAAAATTTAAAGCAAACTCGCACAAAAACGGAATATTAGTTCAATTAATAGAAAACTCGTTAAGGCCAAGTTATTTGATTTTAAATTCGTGTTTGAATTTTGACTTTTCTTTTCTTCTTCGTTAACAAAATGTCAAACTATAAGAGAGTAATTTTAAAAAAAAAATCGTGCCTTTTTTGAATTGGTTCAATTTAGCTGCACTCACTCCAAACTTCTTCTGTCCCAACGCAATAACAAATATTTTGACTTTTTGTATTATCAGTGCCTACCTATATCTGGTAGATTTTCGGCTTCTATCTACTACTGCATTGCTTTATTAAAGAAAGTTCCAAAATCTGTTTTTAGTGTTAAATTTCTGAATTGAAATTCCAAGATGCCTAGCAATAACTTTTTAGCAGCTCCCTTTTTAACTTTACATATTATAAATAATTATAATTAAAGAAAAAGGCTGGATTCTCGCTTCATATTCACTGAACAATAACAACTTGCAATAAAAATGGCTCTTGTAAAAAATTCTTCTAATGAACACTTCTTTGTAGTTGAGTTCTTTTTAAAAAAAATGCGGCTATAGCTATTTTATAAAAAGTTTCTTATTTTTTCTAATTCCATATAAGTTCAGCTAGTGTGTGCCATTAAAATTTGTAGTTTTTAAAATAAAATGTTTACAAAGTTAAATTGCTTTGAGCTGACATGTGTACAAGTGAAAATAAACTTTGTGCTTTTTTAATGGTTGCTAAAAAAAAACTTTAATTTTTTAATTCTTTCATTCATCTATTTTATTAAAGTAAAAACTAAAACAGACCTAATAACAGCAGCATCCAACACCAAGCAGCCAACTAGTGTGCTACGCAATTTGACTGTAAAATAACATAAACGAAAAATGTTATCGAATTAATTAATAATGACAGCCGAAAAGTATGCTACAAAAAAATTAACATTAACAGCTGCAGTAACAGAAGCAAAGAGTAGAAGCAAACATCAATTTGTATTTATTGTATTGTTTTTTGTACCTTTTCCGGTTGTTGTTGTTGCAGCTAAAGCTGTTGCTTTTGTTGTTGTTGTTATTGTGCTGCTTAATGCTTATTATTTTTTATTATTGGCTTTACGATTATTGCCATTGTCTTGGTGTGCGTGCGTGGGCGCTTTTTGTTCTCATATTTTTTTGTTGTTGTCGTCAATTTTCTCTCTCTCTCTCCTCTCTCTTCTGTTTAGCCACTAACATTCAAGATGAAAAATCCAATTTTCTGCTTTTGAGCATTTTCATAATGTGCCACAAAAGAACAACTCCAAACAATATGAGTAACAGCGACAACAACAAAAACAACAAAATGAAACAAGAAAGGGTTAAAATGCATAAAAATATTGCGAGCAAGGTAAGCGATTTTTTTGTTAGTGCTTTTATTGTTGTAACCCATGCTGTTGTTGTATTTGTTGCCATTTTAACACGTATTTGTTTTGATGTTAAATGTTTTTAAAGCGTTGTGTTTAAATTGTACATGAAAAGTATTAATTTTAAATATAAAATTTGAGAAACATGAAAGAGTTTTGGAACTCACTTAAATTGTGTGTGGAAATGGATAATGTTACGCCAAAATGCGATAAACAGCTAGATACATGGGCGCTGCAAACCCCTAAGCCAATGTTTTTTGTTGTTGATAGTCTACAAAAATTTTATTTAAGTAATAATTTTAAGAAGATCTAAGCAAGGAACTGCATTCTCTAAGGCATTCAGCGTAATTAACCATATTGGACAATAATAAGTTGAGTTAGGACGAATAAGTGTTGAAGCGTATGAACTTATGTTTTTAAATAAAAAAATTATTTGTAGCTGGGAATTTTTTAAAGCCCTAAGCGCTTCAAATAATGTTTGGTTTCTGTACCAGTACGCTGAGGTCTAAACAAAACAGACAAGACAGTGTTGTTCCATAGTTCAATGAAAATATATGAAAAGCTGTTTAGTTGCGCCATCACAAGGTGCAGCAACTGAATTTCGGAAGCGAATAAAAGGGAGAGTAGCATTTTTTTATTTTTTACCTAGGCGCTGAATATTTATTGTCAACCGCTAAGGAGCAAGTAGCGCTTTAATAATCCATCTTATACAAGTTGTTATTAATATTTGCCGGATACTGAACCATGGCTCCAAAAACAAAAAAACTAATAGCGAAATACCACAACAAAATGAGGCAGAGTACATCAAAATTAAAAAAATACCAGACAAATACCATATTTTGTTAATAGGCGCACAATCTTCATTCTGTGTATTGGCCTTTAATCGAACGCTGGCCTAAATTGCCAAATTTTGAGAATAATGTCAAAAAATGTTTTTACAAAACTAAAACTTGGTGGATTTATTAATGAAAGCACGCGTAACATTTACAAATTATTTATGATCGATCTGGACTCAGCTACCTTTACCGTTCATATAAGACCACATTACGTATACGTAATTTGTAAAATTTTTTTTATTTTATTTTATATAATTTTATTTTATTTTAGTTTTTTTAATTTTATTTTTGTGGAAGCTTTAATATGCGTAAAAGTAAATAATGATATGCCAAATTGCGATTTACGGCTAGACATGGGCGCGGGAAGTTTTTTCTCCTGACTTCGAGAACCTCACAAATTGTTGCTTTTATTATTACGTTGCGATTTGTGTTGCCAGCTATCATTTAAAGAAATGTATAACAATACGTTTTAGCAACAAGATTTATGCACATGTATTTCAATTTTGTCACGCATGAATTTCAAGCTAAAACATTGCCGCAACAAATACGCAGCTGGCAGCAAATTGAAACCACAGTGAAACCCATTCAATGTGACTGCCCGCCACGCCCCCGCAAGTCAGTCACTCGCCTTTTATGCTCGTTGACAATTATGAGCATTGTTATTACTCATACGCACCGTGGCGCGGCAACAGTTGCTACTTCAGCTGGCACCAAGCTGGCCTCAGCGCATATCAGTTTAAAATTATGTAAAAATATAAAAGCCGCGTTGCGACATGTCGACCATAAACGTCAACTGTTGCACACAAACCGCAGACCCCTGCAACCCCGGCAACCTACTAACGATTCTCGCGTAAGCCATAAATGGTTTCAAATTAAAGTGGAAATAGTGTTTCCTGTATATGTATATGTGTGTGGATGAGTTGAAGCTTGCATTTATATATGCATGTACTCAATTTGTTGCCACACTGCGTATGCGCAACTTTATTACAAGCAATACATATGAAAGCGGGCATTTTTCTACATGTTTTATACATATGTACACTGGAAAAAACAATTTGTTTTAAAAGCTTAAAGTTACACGGAAATATTCATGCGATTAACTGATGTTATGCTTCATTGGATTACAACGTAACTTAGATGAAAGAGGCTAAAAGATCTAATGCAATAAGTTAATTAGTGAGACCCCAGGATTTTCGCAGTGTAGTTAGTAACCTCGAGCCATATATGCATATGTGTTTATACACAAGAGACACGATATACTTTTCAATCGCATCAATACCCCTGATGTATGACGATGATGTTAAAAGCTTCTCCCTAGTACCTGGGTAACATTTTCAGAAGGATCTGAAACGCTTAGTCTGCTCGCTTGGCGTAAACCTATAGTTTTCGATTGCAAAATTAATTTTTCTGGTTAGTTAATTTAGATTGTAGATCAAAATATTTCGCAGCATAGCTTCAAATTTCGATAATCGGCTTGGGGAAGGGGTAAGCAAAAATCGGCTTGATTCATCAACTCCATCTTATAGAGAAATTTGGTGTTTTAGTTTTTAAGATTAAATCTGATTGAATCTGGTTAAATTTATATTTTAAAAGTTAGGTTACTCAAATTTCCTCCCATAACGTTGTCCTAACAGAACGTTGTCTTGGCTGATATAAGTTGATAATGGCAAGGCTCTTTGATGTACAAAGAGTTAAATGATCATGAGGGTAATACCTAAATAGAAAGGCAATTAAGATTAAATTGGCGGAAACTTTCAGGAAAACACATAATTTAAAACTCAAAAAAAATTTTAAATTTTCTTAGTAACCTATAGGGGAAAGGCTTGTAAGTTGGTTTTGATGTTCCAGCAATGAAAATACCAAAATTCCACTTGTCTTCCATGGCAAATGCGCCGTAATCAATTTTAATGCCAAGAGACTCAAAAACGCAGTGTGTGTGTGACAAAATATAAAAATTGTTTTTATAGAAATCGGAAAATAAAAAACATTATTTTTGATTGTGCTCAAAAAGTGATCAAATCCAAACAAAAAAATAAAATAAAATATATGTGCTGGAACTGAAATTAAAGTTAAGTTAAGTTAAATTTTTCTTGTTTTTTTAAATTCAATTTAATGCTCAGTTAAATTTAGAATCAATAAATTTTCATAAATTTTAGCAATCATGCGTTTTTATTTTAATTTTCTCAAATTTTCAGCGATTTTTGGTGGTCGTTTTCAAGCTCTTTCGAAAATTGTCTGTAAAATGCTTACTTTTATAAATTTCAAATAATTTACTCATTGTGAATTACAGCTTTTTCTTTTCTCTTTCTATTCAATGATCTATATTTACATTGATGCCTATGTGTATTCAATGTCGAGATAAAGCCAATAAAGCTATGGTCTGTCAACTTACAAGCCTTTCCCCTATATATAAAAATGTAGCGTCAAAAATAGTTTGTGACAATGCGTCTACAGATTTTATCCGAACCTTTTAAATTAAAGAATGGATTCTTCTTTAGGATTTTGGCGAAAAAAAAAGAAGCTAATAAAAATGTTCGAATTCTTTTTCCGGAGCATAGAGGAATATTTAATTATTAATAAAATTGTTAGAGCCGAAAAAATGCGACAGTAACTTTATCAGAAAATGTAAAAAAATAAGAAATTTGTAAAAACAGATTTCATAATTGGAGAACATTTTTAAGAATAAATGAAATGAAAATTTGAGTTTATCTGAAAATTGAAATTTTATGAAACAAATTTACTTCATGGAAATCAATTTATTTTTTCAAGTGTAATATATACGTGTACATAGCCATTCATGTAAATGTAGCCAAATTCATATGCATATGAATTTAACGTTTATTTTTTCGTTTCATGGTTATTGTTATTCAGCCTGTTGCATGGCCAATTTTCATATGGAAAGCATCGCCATATAGTAGGTATGTATATGTATATGCTTTATGCTATTTTTGGCCAAAACATCAATTTCAGCTAGATGAAATCTAATTTCTGTTGCTTAAAAATCTTCAAAAGCTTACAAAAAGTTGCTGGTACAAGGTCACCCAAAGGTTAGATTGGGTTAGGCTAGGTTAGGTTTGGGTTTCGCCTTTCGGCGGGGTAGACCAAAAAATACGAAAAAAAAAAATTGCTTTTATTTGAATTAAATTTTATTTTATTTCATTGCCGGGGTTTTCAGCTTTGCTTTTGGCTGTTGGGTTTTTTTTTTTTTTTTTTTTTGGCCTGCTTTCAATTGAATTTGACTGCTGTCAATCATGCGCTGCATACGCTTCACTTGGCTGTAAAATTCAAATTTTATGCTAATTTTACGCAGAGCAAATCATTGGGTGGAGCGCCGAGGCTGAGGGTTAAGGGCTAGAGGCAAAAAGCTCTTGCGCAAAAAGGGTTAAATGTGTTAAATATTGATTGGGCTTAGTCGCGCGATGCGGCAGCAACAAAAACAGCGAAATCGAGGCAAAAACGCCCAAACGATGTTTTAAGCGCATTTTCAAAAAGAGATTTGTCAACAGTTGCAATGCGTCATAGAGTCAAAGCAAACTACGGGTCGAATCAGCTTAGCCGAGACACCAAAAAAACGAAAAAATAAAAAATATCAAAAAAATATCGTAAAGCAAAAATAAACCAACATCTACCCGCAAAAAGACAGAAATCCGGCAATGCGGTGTTAATCGGACTTTGATTATGCACTGACAGTGACAGTAAATGCTTAAATTGTGGTAAATGCAGCGAAGTATCTTGAAAAGCGGAGCTCTTTTTAAGAGATTTTGTTTAAGTTGTGAAAACTGAGTGAAAAATTCAAGTTTGCAAGTTTTTAGTTAAAATATGTTAAATTTTACTTATTGGTGCTTACAATTCACCACTCATTTAAGCATTGAGTGCTTTTAGACAAAAATTTTCACAAAATTTTATATTGTTTTTTTACTTCTTTAAGAGTATGTATTAGTTAAATTTTTTTGTTTTCGACGAGAATCGCTCATTATGCAATCTGGTGGGGTTTTTGTAAAACTCGTAAAACTTCAGGTTATGGACGTAAACTTTAATATTGTACCGACCTCCGGCTTGTCCGGAACAACGTCTGGGACATGGTATAATAAGTATACCATTATATTATACCATGGTCTGGGATAGCTAAGCTTTGCAAAGGATAAATGCCACAACAAATTTATAATTTGCTGAGACTTTCGATATCTGTATGTCTTCTTTATATATAAAAACGAATGTATGTTTGTACGGGGCTTATAGAATCCACTATATTGCAGTGTGATTGTGTTCATATTTACAGGCTATGTTCGGTATGTTGTCGATAAGGTTTACAACATAAGTATGGACACCTTTCGATAGGTGCCGATGAGCTATGAGCATAGTTTTCAAATGCAAAGAAAAAAACACCGTGTTCACTCAGTTTCCATTCAATTCCAATTTGAGAACAAAGTCCGTCTTTACAAAGCCATCTTGAAGCCTATATGGACTTATGGTATCCAATTATGGGGCACAGCAAGTCACTCAAACATTGAAATCATTCAACGGTATCAGTCCAAGACTTTAAGACTTATTGTTGACGCCCTCATGGTTTGTATCCAATGAGCAAATTCATAAAGACCTAGATATTCCATACGTTAAGGACGAAATACGAAGACTAAGCACCAGTTACGTGGAAAGGCTACATAATCATTCGAATGTTTTGGCAATAGGCCTCTTGGATGATAGCGATAGAATACGAAGATTAAAACGCAATCATGTCTTAGACATGACATATTTAAATTAAGCTTACAGCACTTAAAAAAGCAATAGTTGTTACTCATTGGAGTTTAACTATTTCTCCTGTTAATTTATAATTTCCAAAACATTTACTTATTGTCTAAAGGATAGATTGTAAATAAATATAATTAAAAAACAAAAAAAAAAAAATTCCAATTTGACAGACGAACAAAATTTTTAGCTTGAAAATTGGTGTTCCTATTATACTCCTCAGAAACATTGATCCTCCACGTCTTTGCGCTTTCACCGCTACTCTCACCAAGCAGTTCAAGCAGTTTAGCTGTTGCCCTATTGGCAAAATAGAAACTATGTTGTGTGTGTCCTCACAATATTAATGTTAATTTTTAATATTACAAATCTATTTATTATAAATTTAGACAAACTATTCGAAATAATATTATTTGCATAAAACTGTACGTAATTATTCTTGCGTTGTTTACAAAAAAACTAAATAAATACTGCAAGCAACAGAATTTGACAATAATTGATACTCTTTTGTAATTTCGCACTTGTTTATTTGTAAAAAAAAAAATATGATTCGAAAATTTGGCATTATATAACACTAAAAAAAATACTAAAACAAAAAAAACCTTCGTTTAATATGTAGAGACACACTGTTTGTCCTTTTTTTTTTTTTTGCGTTTTTGACTTCTCCGTTTTGGGGCTTAGTGCGGAAATAAGTGTAGCCTTGTTTTTATTTATTGAAATTGATTTTCTTTGCTTGTGAAAATAACACCAAAAAGAAAATTTAAGGCCGAATTCCATGCGATTTTCGACAATTTTTTTCAATACAAAGTAATTTAAGAGACAAAAATGGTTCAAATGGTCGATTCATTTGGTTTATTTCAATTATCTAAAGAAAACATGGCATATGATTTGGACTACTGTGTCCAAAAAGTAAGACCAATTTTTTTTTTTTTTTCAAGGACTCTTACTTATTCATTTAAATCTATTTCGTTGTCTTTAAAGTAGACCGGAGTGGTCTTTTTAGTTTAAGGAATAGCCAGAAGTGCTAAGTCAGATGAATACGGAGGTTCTGGAAAGATAGGATGCATGCAACATTTCACACATGAATATTCATACATTTTTCGCAAATTCTTTGCTCAATCAATTCAGACATTTCAAAAATCGACGAATTGACTTTTAGCGTCTGACAAATATCTATCGAATATATCGAAATGGATAAATTTAAACCGCTTTGCTTCAAAGATGCAAAACAATTTCTTACAAAGCTTATTTGTGTAGAAGACTCATTTAGAATAAAAGATACTTTTTCGTGTTCTATGAAGAAATTTCTGTATAACGTGAAGCGAATTTGATTGGTAAATTACGATGCTATATTTAACCGATGGACGTTGTGGAAATGAAGGAAAGAGGAATGGATATTATAGCCAGTTTTTCTAGAAATTAAGGCCGTACGGCGGTTGGCGAGTGAAGCAGTCAGGAGGCGAATGCCCCTTATTTATTACTTATTAAAATCGGAGTGGTACTGCGAAATTTAAATTCTCTTGCCTGGAATATTCTTTAAAACCAAGACCAACCAATTGTTTGCGAAGAACCCAAAGTCACCAAAATCGGAACGTAGACTCATGTAGACTGAAATATAAACAATTTTTTTTTTTACATTTTGGGATACATGACTGAACTCATATGAATTAAAGAATCTTTTACAAAGATGCGATGACTGTTTTTAGACTTGGCAAAATCTGGTGCGAAAACGCGGAATGGCGTTGGTGTAGAGTATTGCAGCGTCGGGAATTTTGAATCCAAAGAGCACTGTAGAAACTAAGGGAATTGCAGGGTGTATTTTGAAACGAATATAGCAGGCTGTGCGTAAGTTGGCGTGGAAGCTCGCAGGAGGCGGAATCCCCTAGTTTATGTTTTTTCATGTTCATGTTGAACTCAACTCTGCAGTGGTCTAAAAGAACAGCTAGCAGGTGGTGGAGTCCCCTAGATTCGATTTTTTTTACTGTAGATGTGCTCTTAAAGAAGTTTAAAGTGTGGTCTAAAGCTCTAATCTACAAAAGGGAATTTCAAAATTTTTAGTTGCTTTCAAATTGATAAATGGCCAAGTTGGCAGCACTTGCTGCCTTTGTCAAGCTGTCACTGTGTGTGTGTGTGTGTGTGTGTGTGTCTTTGTAAGACTGTATGTGTGAGATTATCTACAATAATAAATTTATTGGCAACAATTTTTGATTTATTATGCGTATGAGTAATATAAATAGCTGCTCATATGACACTAATGATGCGCCCGTGTGTTGACGTTTACCTTTGAGTCAAGCAGCAACCAAAAAAAAAAAGGCCCAAAAAATGGAAAATAGAAAAAGGTTGCCAGGTATATGGCAAGAAAAGAGTTTAGCGGGGGAAGTTGTAAGCTAAGGCAGTCACATGTGTCACCTTGGTTGTTTACCCTTTTTTGTTGGTATTATATTATTTGTTGCTGTTGCGCCGCATTGTTAATATTATTAACATGGATTTTTACAAGCCATAAACCCATACATATTGCCACGACCCTCACAAACATACACTGGCATTTTATTAGCGTGTAAAGTTTGCCTTTCATTTTGTGCGACGGCTGCCGGGAAACTTGCTTCGATTGCGAGTCCTTCGCCTTTTGTGGCGCCACAACTCTATCCGCACTTAAGCGGTCCCAGCATTTCAAGTTGCACGTTTTCAATATATATCTCATATTGTTTGGTCGTGCAGCGCGCGTGTTTATTTGCCTTGTGGTATTTAGGCACGACCTTAGGCCCATTAGGGTGGCTCAGCAATTTCGGGGCGTTGCCAACTGGGCCATAGTTTTGTGTGGCTTATGCATATAAAATATTGAAATGGCTGGCAACTTGAGCTGTATTAATAACGTTAGGCATTTTTATTATAGATCTTTGGCTGGTATTAAGGTGTGCCGTAATAATCAAGGACGCTCCCAGCCCACGCTCCAGTACGAGACTACAGCGGTTAAAAGCTTTTAGCCTGCCATTGCATTGTAAATCTTTAATGTCCTATTGGCTTTGTATTTGGTTTATAGGCTAGATAGTTATCTTGGCAAAACCGGGCTGTATGTTTAAGTAAGTAATTTATGTAGGTGCTAACACCCAAAAAACTGTCAACTATTTGTTGCCCTGATTAGTTTGTCTGACTTATAGCTGCTTGGCTTTCAATATTTGGGCTGGGTTGTCATTGATTTGGTTTAGGCAAATGCATAGTTAATAAGTATCCAAGTGAAATATGGTCAATTGGATTGAATGTGTTAATAAGCAAATGTTGAATTTGTGTTGCATGCTTTTAGACGGTCAATCAAATCGACTAAATTAGTAAAATTAGATAGATTTAGATCTAAACACGATATTTTAGTCACAAAGTATTGGAATATTTTCACCTAATAAAATGTTACCTCACTGCTTTTAGTGTAATTTATTCTAGGCTAATCATCATAAATATGGAAATAATAGGGTGGCATTTTCTGTTTCGAGATTATTTTAATTATATAAAAATTTAAATTGCTTGCCCTTCAATACGGTGTCTAAGTTCTAACTTTATCAGAGATGAATTCTAGTATTAAATAAAAGACAACAGTTTAAATAATCGGCCGTGCTCAGGAAAACGAATCCGAACATTTTATTCGGATTCGTTTCGAAACCGAATATTTGGTGTTCCCAATTTCACAAAACCAAATTTTTCTTGTAGTTTGAAACCGAATGTTTTGTTGCAAGAGGAATTAAAACTATTTGGCAAAATAGTTTTAAAAAAGCACGAATTTTATACTGAAATAATTTTTTAAATATTTTTTGATATTCTTAGATTATATTTATGCCAACTTAAGTTTATATATTTATTGGCAATTATTTTTTATCATTTTTTTCTGACTCAACCCAAAATATACGAATTTATCGAAAATAAAAAGCACGGCTGAATATTTTTATTCTCTTCAACACGTATGAATATGCAACAACTTACTTGCGCCATCTAGCGACTAACACTGGTTTGCCACCTAGCTGCTTCTAATTAATTATTAATATAAGGTCACACTGAACAGATAAATAAACGATGCCGATGACAACTCAAAATTTGTAATGCCAACAACAATAAATATGTATATTAATGTTAAAAAAGCATTAAGAAATATTTGTTTCTATTTATTGATTACTTGAATGTAGCTTTTCAAACTAAATCCGCATTAAATTTACAGCTGACTTGTGAACTTGTTTAAAAAAAATAAGGACTGAATTTATTGCTGATTGGTAATGCTTAGTTTTTGTCCAGACATCCGTGTCTTTAATTCAGTGGTATTGTGGGAAGAGACTTTTTTTCCCGGAAACCGGTCGAGATTTTATTTACCGTCTGAAGTATCCAATTTTTTCGTCGCAGTGCTGAATTCAATTAGGTTATTAACTTGTCTTGCACCGAAACGTGACATTCTTTAGATCTTGTGGCATTGTAAATTTCCCTTCTGAGATCTATCCAGATGGGTCTATTATTTTAATAATTTCTGGGTTTTGCAAAGTTGGTTGAAATAATGTTTTATTGGATTGGTTTGGTATCCTACAACAATAAAAGATATGAATATGAATATTAATTTGAATATGTCATGTCTAAGACATGATTGCGTTTTAATCTTCGTATTGTATCGCTATCATCCAAGAGGCCTATTGCCAAAACATTCGAATGATTATGAAGCCTTTCCACGTAACTGGTGCTTAGTCTTCGTATTTCGTCCTTAACGTATGGAATATCTAGGTCTTTATGAATTTGCTCATTGGATACAAACCATGGGGCGTCAATAATAAGTCTTAGTGTCTTGGAAGATGCTCATTTTACTACGAAAACAATTTGTTGATTTTTTGTTGAATATGTAAACTTGATTAATTTTTTTGATTGTTCAATATATACAACTAGTGGGCCGCTTATGGTCGGGGAATTCAAAATTAAAAACAATTGTTAATGCAATGATGAATTGCAAAATGTGTTGCCTACTTTTGGGCAGCTTGATTAAAAAATCAACTCCATCTGAATCAAACATATCAAGAATCATTTTTGATGCCTTAACCAAGGCAGAGCCGAAAACATAAAGTCACATCAATTTTCAAAAAGTAACCACAAACGTGAAGCAGTGCAGGAAAGGATTTGGATTGATGCACTGCTGTCTTTGTCTAGGAATGTGTAAGTCTGACTTTTGGTACTCTCTAATAAAATGAGTTGTCGAAAATCCTGAACAACGACTACACACACACACACACACACACACAAATATACACCAATACATTGACTGACAGCCTTTCTCTAGCGAAACTCAACGACGAAGTCAACGGCGAGTTTTGAACGCTGACTTGGAAATAGACTGAGCACTGCTCAGTGTGTGTGCGAGTGTGTTTGTGGGTATGTCTCTGCATATGTAAGAGGCTATATGTATATGTGTGTGTGCGCAAGTAAATGACTTTGCAAATGGACATGCCGACACAAAAAAAAAACTATGGCAACGAAATTTATATACTCTTTTCTATGCATGCATTCATTTTTTTTCGGAGTTGACTTTAATATAAATATTTGAATGGAATTGCATATTTTCAAAACTATACTGACACTTCTTAAGGTTGATTATAACAGGCCCCGTCTACAAATTACATTGAAAGTGTGTGTACTCTGTTTTTTCATATAAACTTATATATTTCAATAAGGAGGAAATTCATTTAATTTTTTGGTTATCATATAATTTTGAACCATTAATTATATTGTAACGGCTAGTGAGTTATTGGGGAAACGAGTTGTTCTTAATTAACACGATTTTGCGGAGAATATGTTTTAGTTCGATTTTTTTTATTTACACTTCTTTCGGATTTTAGAAGAAGAGTTAAGTGCAAATAAATTATTCTTTTGTCATATAATACAGAGTTTTAAGAACGTGAGCCTTTGAACATTTTTCGGAAATGTAAAATAAATGAAAATCTCATAAAAAATGCAACAGAAATCCCGAAATATGTGCAAAATAATTTCTTACTAAGAATTTCAAAGATAATTTCATGCGAATCAAAGACTAAATATATTATATTTGTATATTAAGGGTAGCTAACTTAAGTTGATTATACTGCGTCTTTTAAACGTTCCATACAAAATCCAAAAATCATAAAATCATGTTGAAACAATATAAACCTTTCGGAATAGAGCTAAAAATATAGGATTAAAAAATCTGAATAGGCGGCTTTAGGCATGATAAACTGCAGTTTGTAACATTTTAATTTAAAATTTTCCATCGCGAAACGTTTTTTTTGTTCAAGTCAGATAATAAGATACCTAACACGAATTTCGAACAATTTTTCAAACAAAAACTAATATATATATTCTAAAATATAAGTATAGATCCCCAAATTTCAAGTTCGAAAATATAAAAAAATATTTTTTTTAACTCGTAATTTCATGAATATAAAATAAATATTATTTTCGAACTCGAAATTTCGGGAAGTGAATTTTGTTTCGAGCTTTATTTAATATAGAGCCCCATTATTTATTTATTTATTTATTTATTGCTTAATTCCCTTAATATACAAATTTTCTTTAGCTAGTATATGAACAATATTATTTACAGTGTTGAGCTATCGCTTTTCATCTGAGAAATTTATATATGTCGTTTTACATGATGCGTTTTAGTGTAATAATATATAAAAGGGTATAATAAGGAAAATGGGAGTAAAAAAAAACCTTAATACAAAAACTACTTAAGACTAGTTAAATAAATGAAAAAAAAAAAAAAAAAAAAAAATATTCACAAAAGCTTAATCACGCATGTTAGAACATATGTTTAATTTTTCCTTAATTGTATCAAAGTCCACAAGAGCATGGATAAATTTTGTGTTTGTATAAAAAGGAAGATTTAAGACAAGTTTTAATAATTTATTTTGACATCTTTGAAGTTTTTTTATATGGGTTTCCGCGCAGTTTTTCCATATTGATGATCCGTACAGCATAATGGGTAGAAAAATAGTTTTAATCAAAATGAGTTTGTTTTTAGCTGATAATTTTGATTTCCGGTTAATAAGTGGGTAGAGCATGCAAATTGTTTTATTAACTTTATTAATGGTTAATGAGATATGATGGCTAAAAGTCAATTTTCTGTCAAAGTTTATTCCTAAGTATCTAACATTGTCAACCCACTGTATTGGGAAATTATTGAACATAAGAGGGCTTATAGGCAAATGACAGGATTTTCTTCTTCTAGAGAAATAAATAGCATTTGTTTTGGTTGTGTTTACTTTTATTTTCCATTTATGATAAAATTTTTCGAGATCATTTAGCGAGTCTTGTAATGATTGTTCTATATTCCTTAGACTTAAATCAGAACAATAGATTGCGGTGTCGTCAGCAAACATTGAGAGGGTGCAACGTACTGGTTTAGGTATATCAAATGTATAAACATTGTATAGGATGGGCGCAAGCAGAGCCCCATTATAAATTTCCCAAAAACTACATTTTGAATTTTTGCAGTCAGATAAGCTCTTTGGGCATTCGTTCTACACTAATCGATAGTATGCTTACTGAATATAATATTTACAAGATTAATATTAGATACATCTTTTTAACAGACAATCTTTTCGAAACCCTTAGAAACTTAATCAGTTTAATTTCTCTCCTTAATTTAATTTCTCCCTGCAGTACTACAAAATAATGTCTAGCTGACTAATCCGCTTAAAAATAACAATCCTGGCAAATATGTAAGTTACCTGCTATTAAAGCTATAGCTGATGGTTTTAATACTATTCTATTATGTCTATCATTTTTAAATCCCTCAAATTATTTTGGATCCCCAGCTACTCGGTTTAAAAAATAATTGCATGAATGGACAATTATTAATATTTTATTTTTAACAGTGTATTTCAAATAATCTTGAGAACAAATTATAATAGTAATTCCAGGCGGCAGTTTACATATTATTACTATTGCGGACTTGGCATCCAGAATTTTTCCTAATCGATCTCCGAAAAATTGAACATAGAAATTGGAGTCAGAAATCTCGAAAATACAATCAGAATATTCATTTTGTCGGGCAGTAATGCCGAAGTCACAGACAAACTGTCTGACAACCACAATCAGCTGTTAACAAATGCCATATGGCTTAAGTCGCCTACTATACTTTTCATAGTCAACGGTCTCAGTCGGGCAGAAATGCAATATTTCTTTAGTGTAAACTGTTGTTGAACCCATCTGCTTTTCTGCCCGAAAGGCAGAACATTTTAGGCACGTTTATTGTACATATGTAGCTCTTATTGACTGTTTCAAAAGCTTAAAGAGATTTCGGAGACTTTGGAATAAAGTATTTTATAGTCTATTAAAATGGATCGTTCTGCCTATAGCAAACGTGATGATGAACTTGCAATACTCTACCTTACTTCGAGAGTATATTGAGAGAAAGAAATGTAAAGCAGTCCATGCGCTGCCGCAGTCAGTCCGTTCAATCATGGACATTTCTCTGCTGATTCTCGTTTTGGTTGCTCTCTTATCCTCTCAATTTTTTTTAACACATGTGCCGGCAACAGTTACACGTTGCCTGCGGCTAGAGTTTGCCTTAAATGACCGAATGCGGGAATGGCTGGATGAGGGAATGTGGGAATGACTGAATGATGAAATGTCCGACAGACTTGCATGCAAGTTTTGTTCGTGTATTAGTGTGCTACACTATATGTGTCAGAGAGGTGTGTGTGGGGGGCTGTAAGGCATCCTGCCTCTATGCGTTATATTTTCAAACCCACAACAAAGCGGAAACGTATTGACAACGAAGGAAATGGACTTAAGCCATGATTTATAGTTTACGGATTTTCCATTTAAGTTTATTGGTTTTCTGTAAATGCAACTAGGCAAAAAAAAAAAAGAAAAGAAAAAAACAACAACCACAACTACAATGAGAGAAATGTTGCAAACAAGTCACAGAAAGTGGTTTCTGCAACATGAGATCCCTTGCTCCTGCTGTCGTTCCTTCCTAGGCTCGCACACTTTTATTTTCCAAACTTTTTGTCTGTTAGTTGGCTTTTGAAGTTTGTTGTTGCTCGTTGTGGCCCAGAGGAGAGATTCCGGGAATGGCCGGCAATTTATGCTTTTAGTTGCAAGTTGCAACAACATATTGCAATTGGCTCAGGTTTTATGTGAATCCTCTTTGAAGTTCCTTTCCGCTTTTGGGACTTAAGGATTGTGAAAGGATAGCTGTAAGCTGAAAAGTTGTGCCGATTATGAAAGTTAATATTGGTAGACTTGAAAGAAAATAAGTTTTGGGAACATGATACCAAAAATAATGCCGAAAAACCAAAAATTCGTTAACATATGATGATAGATTTTTGTATTGTAGATGTATAATTATTGAATAGTCCCTGGGAAGCATATCAAAAAACAAGTTGGGATATTCAAACTATAGTATACCCTGTACTTGCCTCAACTTTTTATAAAAAATGCCAATCGATATATTTTTATTGAAGTTTTCTAATTTAATGCAAATTATTGAAAAAATGTTTATTCTGTAGATGATTTTTTTTATATAAGCAATCATATAAAAAATTAATCTGTAAAATTTTTGAAATGAATTAAAAATTTTTATTTTTTTATATATATGTATTTATAATTTAGCTTAAAAACTTAAGATAAAATTTTTGAAGCGCTGGCAGCGTAGGCATTCGACTAAGAATTAAAATTTTGTATTTCATTCAATTTAAAACAAAAAATTTTTTATTTTATTCAATTTAAAACAAAAAATTTACATAAAATTATAATTTAAAAATTTATTTTTATTTTATTATTTTATTAAAAAAAAATATGATTTAATTCGATTTCGGAAAACATAATAAAACGACCATTTTTTATTATTTATTTCTAAACTGTATGAAAAAAAATTTTGTAATATGTAGTTGGTATGCACTTTAGTGATTTTACTTTGTATTAAAAAAAATGTTTCTATCAAATTAAAAACAAAAATTTTATTTGAAGTTAAGAAAAAAAAACTTTCCATTAAATTAAAAACAAAAAAAAAATGTTGTATTTAAAAAATGGATTCTTTTAAAAAAATTACATTCAATTAACACAAAAATAAATAAATATTTTGTTGTACTTAATCGATTTGGTTCATATTTACTCTATATAAGAAGATTTAAAAAAAAAAAAACTGAAAAAAAGTTTTGATTAACTTTTCTGATAATTAAAATAAAAAAATTAAATTTACAAATATTTACTTGTTTAGCCACAATAAATAGGTAAGTGAAATTTATGGAATTTTTCTTTAAACTTATTTCTTGAACGGAGCTAGAATGAAGTGACAAAAAAGTCGTCACGTAACGAAATGAGGTATACTGTGTGTATACATGTGAGTATTGAGTATGAGCGGGTTCCCATGTCCGTACTGTGATTTATTTATGAATCGAATTATATTATTAGTTAAAAAAAATCTTGGGAACACTTTTTTGTTCCTGAACCAGAGTGAACATTTGCGTTCTCTAGTCTCCGAAATCTGTTTGTTTATACGGACTAAAAGATATGGTTATAACGAATATGCTGTTCATGCTGCTCAGGAATGCATATAGATCTTATATCGTAAGAATTTAGCTGAAGCCCTGGGAGTGGAAAGACTACACAGAAATGTCTTGATTTGACATCTTCAAAGAAAATTCGAAAAATTCAATGAATATAATGACTACGTCTCAAGATATTCAAAGTCAAAGGCCATAAAAATCGGTCTTTTTGAAACGCAATATTTCATGTTTTTAAATAAGTTCATTCGTTTACGAGATATATTTTTGCACAGAAAAGTCCACAGAAATATTTACCTATCGATAACTCGATAAATATAATTTTGGTAAAAATTCTAATTTTAATATTTACTCCCACATAAGGGGAAATCCGAAAAAATATATACCAAGAGCAGAATATTAATGTTCTCAAATAATGTTCCGTTCTCTGATGAACTTAAATTCGATTTATTGTACAATTAAATATAAAAAAATATGTATTTTATATAATCGATAATACCTCCTTTGGTATAGGGTATAATAGATATAGGGAATAATAGTTGCGTGCATCTACAAGCATGAAATTATGACTATAAAACAGTACCTTAACCCATACCAAATACTAAATTCAATTTTTGGAAAAATTTGTTGGTATAATTTTGACAGTTTTTGACAAATGACTTTTCTATCTGATTTGTGCTTGGGTGTACCATGTAGACATTTTTGCTTACAGCGCCGTCAGTTTTGATCCGATTGGAATGCGCTGCATGACGCACATGGAAAATAGTAATAAGAATATATTGTAGGTGTCAATATTGAATTTCGTTATCCACTTAAATCTATTGGTAAAGCTAGCATTCAATGTAACTAGCAGGGCATTGACGTGGATTTTTTAAATGTCAGCTTTTAATATTCTAATCAATTCATAACTTTTGGTCTATTTAGTGATAAAGCGATATGCAAATATGATGAAAACATTCGATATACGATAAATTTGTTATCAGATGTTAGTGCAGCTCGCTTTGATGAAATAAAAAAGGTACCTATATATAAATCTAAGTAGGTTTTTTGGTGACGTCATTAACTTTTGCCATAGAGAGCAGGACCTCATGTAGATTCCCAAGAGCTCTTATAGTACTTTGCTTCAGACGCTTTTTTACTGCACTTGAATCGTAAATGAGTTTAAGTTCTCTTCAAATAGATTTTCCAGTAAAACATGTTTCATCCTGTGACATCATTAAAAAATTTTCAAGTTCCCAACCTTGAAAAAAAATTTTAAAAGTCTAAAAATGAAATTCAAGATTTTTTGTAACTTGGTTATTTAATGTCAATGAAAGAACGATTTGAAAACTACGAGATGAAGGAACACCGAAAAATTTAGCCTTTGAAAAAATAAGAAATAAGTTCCTAAAAAGCTGATTAAGAACTGTTTACGATCATTATACATGTGCATTGAAAATAATATTTAAAAAAATATATATTTTCAAAATGTGCAAAATGTGTTTTTGCAGAAAAATAAATATGTAAAAAATTAAAAATATTTTAATATTTTTGTATTTATTTTTTTCTTTTGATTATTTAAGTTTTAAGTAACATAATAGTAGGTTTCAAAGGAAACTTGCTGATATACTTATATTTTATTAATTATTATTTAGTAAATTTACTTATTGTCTAATAAAGACAAATTGTAAATAAAATATGAAAAAAAAAGTTTTAAGCAAAACTTTTAGTATAAGAAATTTGTTCTATCCAAAGAGTTTTCCCCTACACCTATACCTTTATCCGACACTGTAGAAACATTTGATGTTTCTGTTTTAAAGCCTGTACACAGCCACCAAAAAAGCTTTGAAACAAAGATTAAAAGATAATGATAAGTGCTAAATTAAAATATTAAAAACAGTTTGAATTAATAATAATAGTTAAACGAAAATTTTTATGAAAATTATTTTATATAAGTATATATATTATTTAATTGAAATTATTAGTTGAAAGGTTGGTGAACCACTTGGTACCTTGGTAACGGGTCACAATAAATAATAAATGGCTTTGAAATAAATGTTTCACAGCCATTTTTGCTACCCGCCATATATGAGGGCTGTTCCAGAAATGTTTTAAAAAAATTGGTAATATGTAATAACTTAAGCTTTCCAAAAGAGGTACTTCCACTTTCTAACTTCTGTTTCTATTTCAGCTAATCTTGGGATGGTCATCGTATTTTGCTTCCAATATAAATGGATTTTGTAGTGTAAAGGCTTGGTTTTTTTTTTTTTTGTGAACGCGATTTTATTGTCTGCGTACTGGGCCTTAGAACTGCAGTGGTATTAGCCACCAAAAAATGTACAAACAAGCTTCAATTTGCATCCAAATTAAAAAGATCTTAAGAAACATTTAAGTGAGACAGGAAAAATTTACAATTGTGGTCAAAATCTTATTTTTATATTTCCAACAATTTAAAAAAATAATTTTTGAAAATGTTTGAAAAAAATGAAGTCTTAATTTATTAATTTTTTTTATTTATTCAGAATTTTTGTCTCAATTTGAGATTGTTTGTCCATATTTTGAGAATTTTCGATTGTATTTTAATAATATTTCTTTAAGTTTTAAATTTTATTTTTTTTTTATATTTTGATTAAAATATTAATTTGAGAATTTTTGATTTTATTTAAATAATAAATATTTCTTCTAGTTTTAAGTTTTAAATTTTTATTTATTTATTTTATTTACTTAATATTGCCAGCATTTGCCCACAAGAAAAAAAAGTAGTTTGAACTTTTCCTGTGAGCCGCTGAGTCCAAATCCGTGGTTCAAATAACCGTAACACCCAAGGGTTCTGAGATAAACTTTGAAAGTTTCGCTTCCAAAGCTATGTTTTTGGTACCAAACACCAACAAATCAGGATTGTTAGGTAGCCTCCAAAATACAGATTGACAGAACACCATTTCAAGACCAGTCAGTTCTATTTTTCTTCGAAATACAGAACTCCATAAAAAGTTCACTGTGAGACAATCTGCTTCAAATGCTGCACTTTACTTGTCCTACCTTAAATATTCCGGAAGTTAAAGCTGAAATTAAGTTTTCAAGTATCCCACAATTACCCATCATCGACTGGAAAATGCTGCGACATTATTCGCTTACTTTGCAAACTATCATTGAAACTGCTTCGATACATACATATATATTGTATATATATACATGACTGCTTCAATGTTTGATCTATGAGTCTGGATGGCAATAGTGCAAATTCAAAATCAGCAACAATAAATGCATGTCCCCGCCTCGGACCATCCTCTGCTGTTCCTAACTCGCAGCAAAATCAGCAGCTAACCAAAAAGTGAAGCAATCCTGAGCTGAATAAACCAAAGCAGAGCCCGGTACTTGCCAAGTGCCAAGGCCCTGTCAGCAGAAAGTTAAGCCGGAGCTAAGCAGCTGTTTGCAGTGATAAGCAAGGGGTGAGCGAGTAGGGGGGCGGGTCACAACTTCCACCTTTGGCTGCAGCACATCATCAATCTTCTTAGACAGCAAGGACAGGAGGCAAGGTAAGGACACAGTTACAGTGCTCCCGTCTACCGAGGTGCATCAGTTTTGTGTACCGAACGTGCTGCTATTTCCTGGCCTCTACTACCTTGAGTACTCTCTTCAGCTACCGCTCACCCCTCCTACCTATTCATCATTTGCTGAGTTTTGTCGTCGCATAAAGCTGATGTTGCCAGCGTTCGTATACTTGATATTTATGGAGCAGAAGGGTATATTAGGTTCGTCCAAATGTTTGCCGTCTTGTTGTCACCACATTTCAACCGAGTCCACATCATAACATTAAGGCTTAAAAAATCAATTGCCACGTTTCGATATGGATTGGCATTTATAGACGGAAAATAATAACTCAAAATCGTCGCCTCGACAAATCCAGTAAGTCACTCAGAATGAAATGAAAATTCTTGAGATTGTTATGGATTAATTTTTTCTTAGTAACTGTCTATTATTTCCCAAACAAATATTTGTCTCAACAGCAAAAATGATTTTTTTTAGAAAAATTTTGAATCATCCTAAAACGCTCTAGAGCTTTTGTTATTGAAAGTTTGTAGCACCCCATAGTAAAGTTTTATTATTGTGGAATTTGTATAATTATATATCTTTCAATAAAATCAGAGTTGTAGAAATTCAAAGTTCGGGCACAGTTATTAAGAGAACCTAGCCATACATATCGTTACATACCAGATACAGGTTGAGAAATCGGCTATGTGGGCTTAATAAACAAAACAAAGTTGATCTTATGTCGGCAAAAGTTCTCTGCAACCCTCGCATTAGATTACTTGACGATACTATTTTTAAATACTTCGAGCTTAGATTCGAATCACAAAAAATTTAAGAAGAAGCGATTTTGCTTGGACCGTGTGTGGAAACCTTGTCGTGCCTATTGCTGTCACAGAGATGGCGCTGAGCTAAGACAAATGCTTGTGGGCATTGGACTCAAATAAATTAAAATCATAAATATGAATTATTTATTTTATCAGGAATTGCAGATAAAAGTTATGGTTTTGAAAAAAAATAATCAAAGAATAAAAATTGATTTAAATGATTATACAAGCCATCATATATTTTGTTAATAAATTATTATTATAGTTAAATATTATAATAACTTTTATTTTAAAATCAATCATTAGCTTGTTTTCAATTTTTATTGATAGCAAAAAAAAATTGTCAACTTTTATTTTATAAATTTTATAAATTGGAAATAAAAGTCATTTCGAAATTATTATTTTAAATATTTTATTTTAAAATTTAAAATTAATTTAAAAAATTAAAACTAAAATTTTAAATATTAAATCTTATTTAAAAATCACAGAATATCTGTTATAATTTATTATTTTAAATTTTATTTTTTATATTTTATTATTTTGTCAATTTTTATTTTAAAAATTGGAAAAAAGGCATTTCGAAATTATTATTCTAAAAATTGAATTTTAAAATTTATATTGAAATTTTAAAACTAATATTAATTAATATTATACACCTATTCAAGAAAATTAAGTTTTAATTCTTATTTATCGACTTTAAAACTAAAATTTATATTTTTATTTAAAAATCACGAAATCACTTTTATATTATAATTTTTAAATTTTAGTAAAAATTATTTTGTTTTTTTCAAAGATTTGCAAAATTGAAAATAAAAGTCACTTCGAAATTTTTCTTTAAAAAATTGAGTGTAAAAATTGTTATTATACTTTTGAAAGGACTAACCACTAAAATGATTTATTTTATATAAAAACATATTCAAGAAAAAAAAGTTTTAGTTTTTTTTAAAATAAAATTATTAAATAGTAGCCAAATATAAATTTTTATTTCACAATCACGAAATCGTGCTTATATATTAATTTTTATAGTAAAAATTAATAGTAAATATTATTTGCAAAATTTTTAATTTATATATTGAAAATAAAACTCATTTCGAAATCATTTTTTTTGTAATAGAATACAAATATGAATTAACATTTTTTTTGGTTTATTTTAAAGAACTGTCTTTCAATACCTTTCTATCGATGCTAAAAATATATTTCAAGGATCCAAATGAAGGATGCCACAAAATAAAAATGGAGTACAAAAAATCGTTTAAACCAAGGTGCTTATTAAAATAGATGAGGCATACATATAATCTATGTAACATTTGAATATCTTTGTTGTTGATACCTCGTTGAATCATCTGCGGCGTAATAAGTACGACGCAAAATAGAGATTGATTTTAAATATCTTTGAAACTAAGGAGTTTATTACAAGAGTAATCAATAATAATTATATCTTGCCTTCTTCGTAAAGGATCAACGTAAGGATCACATAATCCCAAAAAATGATTTCAAAAGTCTTTTGAGCCAAGTTGTATATTACAATAGTTGACATATTTATATGCAATCTAGGTTTTAATACCTATCTGTTTATACATTACATGTCCTTAAAGGATGACGAAACATATAGATTGCTAAATATCTTTTAAATCAAATTGTTGAATAGATTTGAATAGATTTTATAGAAATTTCAATACCTTTTCGTCGACACATCAACTGTCCTGGAAACGATCAATTTTAAGCAGCACACAAAATAAGCATTGATTTCAAATATTTTTTTTTATACAAGTTTTATATTGACACATCTATACGATCTTCAATTCAACATCTTTCCTTTGAAATCTCATATGTCCTTGAAGCACATGTTGAGTCGCAAATATCGACTTATCGATTCTGCACTATTATCGAAGTTGCACAATTTAGTGTATCCCATAGTCGGACATCATTTTAAACTCATCGTACGCAAGTTTTGAGTTATGCCCTGCAGTTCCCAACTGCCCCAACTTGGCTAGCTCTCTCTCTTATCCCAGAGACCGCTTGGAAGTGGCACGTAGCCGTTTTGTGGTCGCCAGTCGTCGTTGACTGCTTTGTTGCAGTTGTTTTTGTTGCTGCCGCATTTATTTTGCAAGTGTTTTGGAGTCTAGTAGTTGACTCCAGTAGTACTCCCTGTCCGTGTGAGACCCGGGGCGGCTGCACTTTGTTATTAATGCGCATTTAAGTTTTTTTTTTGCCATTTTTTATATTTTTTTTCTATTTTTTTTTGGGTACAGCTTCAGTACACCTTTTTGGCTGGAGCTTTTGTATGTTTTCTAATTGAGGAAACATTAAAAGTCAAGTTCTGCTTGCCGCATTGTTATAACCCAGAAAAACACGAGTGCACTGCAGTCATGACGTGACAGGGGCGTAGCCGGAGGCAGGTTCCCAGCTGTTTGTCTTTGTCTTTGGCTTTGTCTGACTGACTCTTTGGCTTTTTGTACCTATTTTTTTTTTTCAATTTTTTTTTGTTTTTATTACTAACTTACTTATTTTGTATGCAATGCTGGTTCGGCTTTTTAATGAAGTTTTGGCTGTCAGTGCAATTCGTTTGGTTTTGGGTCTTAACTTGGCTTGGGTTTGACTTTTTGACTTTGTCGTCAATTTGTTGGCCAGTGTTGAAAGCAATTGAAAGGGCGTTGTCAGTTGAATACGACGATTGCCAACTGGAACATCAAACGCTCAATTAACTGAAACTCAAAGGCAGCAGAGCAGTGTTAAATGTTTTTGGTATGTCGTACTTTATTTGAAGAGGTCTAAAGGGGGATCAGCTGCTGCTCCCTATTCGTCTTGACTCAGAGCTCAGTTTGTGCCACATTAATCATTGCATACAATAAAAATAAATTGCAAGCAAACCAAAGCTAGCCCATACTGCCAAGTTGTACAGTGAAAGAAAAACTTGGCAATTGCTGAGCTGTGACCACGAAACTCGTTCTTTATATTAGTTGCAGTATAGATCCACTTTTAAGCTGCATCATTTTGGTATAGCAAAGTTGATTAAAAAGCATGCAACTTTTAATTTTTATTTGCAACTATAATGGCACACATTATTCTTTTTTTAACAATATTTATATTTTTAGTAGGTTCCAGCAACCAGAGAATTTATTTCTCGGATTTTCGGTTTTTCATTTTCGTTTAACAATATAAAATTTATTTGGTTTAATTTTTTACGAAAATTTAAATTTTTATTAAAAAAAACGCTTTAAACAAAATACTTGGTAACGTTCTAAAATAAATATTAATAAAAAAATAAAGAATAAAAAAATAAACTAAAAATTTTAATTAATTGCTGTTATAGAGTTAATTTTAAATCTAATGTATTTCTGCTCCTGTTGATATAATGCAAATTAAATAAAAAAAATGAAGCTAAATTATGAATCTATATAAAAATAAAAAATAAATAAAATAAAGACGATTAAAATTTCAAATTTTTAGAAAACTATTAGGTATAAATTATTTCGTTTTTCCGCCAATTCATTTCTCTGAGTGCACACTAAGTGAGAACTATGGTACTAACGAGGCAGCTAAGCAACTACTGACAAGTTATAGAAGCTGCAAGAGAAGAAGCAGCAGAAGAAGGCAAATGCGCAACGATTATGCGAGTTTATAATAAAGCCCACGACGATGACGATGAGCAGGATGACTACGGGCAGCTGGTAGCTGGAGAAGAAGTTGGCGAAGGATGCAAAAGTTGGGTAAAAACAACTTCAAGGCATTGTCTGTGAGCCCAGTGCGGGAGAGCCTAGACGCCAAGCCATTTGTCAAAGTAGTGGCTGTTGTAAGGGGTAGGAGGGCATGCCAAAGCTAAGGCTCAGTACAGTTCAGTTCTATAGATAGAAATGAGAGAGTGGAATGGGTGATGTGGGAGAGCGGTAACGCTTACTTCATCACTATCTCTCATTCAGGGACACAAGTCATTTATCATTTATGCATTGCATATATATCGAGGTCGTCTGTGTGTGTGAGTGTGTGTGTGGGTGCGTGTAGGTGTGAGGGAGTGTGTGTTAGTAATGCGATGCGTGGCAAACACATCAACAACAACAACAACAACAACTACAAGAGCAACCTCATGACGAACGACACTGACACTTCTTTGACCAGCGAAGCGTGCAAAAACCGCAGCGACAGCCACACAACAACAACCACAGAGAGAGAAATTTAATAAAGTCAAGACGATGGTCCGATAGTGGAATATCCTGTACCCTTTTTTAAAAAAAAAAAAAAAATTGTTTTCTGTAAACATAGTCTTGCTATGCCTAAGTTTTTTGCCGCAAGTCTTATCTAGCATAAAAAGCTGTTTTGAGTTGGAAATTGTTTTCTTTTTTTTTTTTACTAGTGTGACCGTTTCAATTATGCGACACTCGTGCATATTTGTCCGAATATTCGGATACATTGCAATGTCGATTCAGACAAAACTTGGAAATGTTACCAAGTATTAAATTTAATGTGAATTTAATGTTTAACGAACTCCTCCACGACCGAATTTCTGTATAACGAATTTTCTCTATAACGAACCAATATTCTGCTACCTTGCGAATGCGCTGTAAAATGATTATAATATTATATAATAACACCTAACACATTTGTGGCCCTATGTACCACCTTTGAACTCCAGCAAATATATATATAATTTATTAATTAATATTGAAGTCAAAAATTTATACTAAAATATGTTTAATTAATATTTGAGTAACGTCACGCCAAATACTAGTTTAACGAAAAAACTAGAAATTGTTGACTTGACTAACCTTTTTCAAATCATACTAAAAAAAATTGTTTAACAATTTTAACAACAAATTTATTTTTTTTAGCGTCACGCCGAGCGTATTTTTGCTCATATCTTTTAAACACTGAAGCCGATTGTTCTAATTTTTTTTGCTCAAATAAAGTGCGTCTTAGTTGTTTAATAAGAATAAGAAGCTTTTGAAAATTTTTCCCTGTTTTGTTGTCATAATGAACAAAATGGAAATGCGCATATAATTATTTTTATATTTATTTAGCGACAGCAATAAAAAATTTTTTGAAATCCCTCAAAAAGTTCCATTCAGTTGTTTCATCTTACTTTCACCGAATATAACGCATATCAAGATATTTTTCTGAAGTTCATGTTCAAAATTAGTTGAAAAAGCTCGATGGACAAATCAATTATAATTTTTTTTAAATAGACGAACTAATGAAATAGATAAACCTCCCAGTCACTTAGAGCTACGATTCTACGAACACCGTCTTTCAAAAAAATGTAAAATGTGAAAAAAAGAGATTCTTTCAGAAATAGGGAACATTTGGTTTGAGTCGGGGAAACCTGGATCAGCATCAGATACATTGCTTAAGTAAATGGAATAGATGATATAGGGGTTAACATAGGGGTTAACGCATAAAATTTGTAAAGAACCTAAATTAAATTTTTCAGGAGCAGATAAACTAAATTTTGTACACAACAAAAAAAAAATTGCTAGTTTACGTTGAGGAAAAACAGATTGGAAGGCACACAAAAAAGCTAATCAAAGTCGGTTTAAATTAAAACCTTTAAAACTTTACTGGTTTTTGGTTGCGACATCGCAACTCAGACTCTCAAAGAGGAACTAAAGATACAGTGCCTCAAGTCATTGCGTACCTGTGCAAACACGGCGAGTTTCTTCAGAAAAGATACATTTTGTAGGTGCTCCTTGGTAAGTAAGCAACTTAGATATGCAATTGTATGGTAGGTACGATATCAGTAAACTTGATAGACTATCTGATCATTAGAACCTACTGCCTTTAGTATGGAAGTAAAACTTCTAAAACGTTTTCATATCATGGACCTACCACATAGATTTGAAGAACTATAACGAATAAAAATTAATGACAATAAGCCTGTTGTATATTGATTAGTTTGATTAATATTCATTTTGACAAATTTTCTTATATTTAAAAAACTTGCTGGTTGTAATCTGATAGATTGTAAGTCAAAAGATTGTGTAAAAAAACATTGCGGCTACTTAATTAAGTTGATTACTTATAAAATTAACTTAACATGTTTTTTAATTATAGCAAGTACAACTAGTGGCGTACATAGCATACATTTGATGGGGGATCAAACTAATTTTTCATACAAAAAAAAAATGTTAACTCCTTGAACAACCCCTATCTACGCCACTGCTTACAGCTAATAAAATAAAAAAATAACTATTGATAAGCAATAACTAATAAAGTTGTCACTTTTTTCATTCAACATTAATTCATTAATTGAAAAAAAAAGTTTGTTCTTGTTTTTAATGTTTTATTCTAAAATTATATGAAAACAGTTTTGGTTTTTAAATCACTAAATAAGTTGATTTTATTTGCACTGTGTAATGAAGATCAAAATAAGGTTATGAATAAAATTAATTTATTAGCCGAAGGACTACGTTGCCGGTACTTCAAAATTATTATCTTTAGTTTTTAAGCTAAATTATAACTATACATAAAAAAAAAAAAAATTATTAAAAAAGTTTTCGAAACATTTTTTTGTGTATTTTAGAGGTTTAATTGTAAATGTAAATGATAAAAACAATTTCGTCAAAATAAATTGCAAACTGGTTTCTTTCTGTTTTGCGATTTCACCCTTAGCTTAAAGTCCATATATTAATTTGTAAACGTAATCACATCAAACGGTCTTGAAAGATTAGTTGCTTATTGGGGATCCAACTGAGGCCAGATATCCAATTAATCTATAACCATAATTATTTACGTATATTTAAATGTTGACGTAGTCTAACCAACAATAAGTGAAATAACTTCAATTTTGACTACATCTTCAATAATAATATTTTTATGCAATTTTTATATTTGTCAGAACGAGTACTTTCAGCCATTTTGCATTTTTAGTCTGTTTTTGACAGATACAAAATTTAGAAATATATTATTGATGTACTTGGCTATTTTTAGCTATCAAATAAAAAAAGAATCAAAGAATCTGTATTAAATTTTTCGTGAAAAATAAAATAATATGCTACAACCAGTTGCAATGTGAACTGGGGCGAGCGCTCCTCAGAAGGTTGAGGAGATGTCAATAACAATGGCAAACCTGGACGCCCCAGTGCGTCAAATAGCGATGCAAACATTAAAGCAGTAAAGAAAATTGTTGGATGTCAGCGTATTGGTTGGTTCCTGACGAAACATTTGTTTGGATGTTTTGGGTATGAAACGCGTGACAGCGGAATTTCTTCGAAAATAGCTCAATTTTGTTCAAAAGAACCGTCGCATGAACATTGCTTAAGAACTGTTGACTACCGTCAACTACGATCCAGATTTGCTTCAATGAGTCCATTGCCGACAGCACATGGGCAAAGATTACATCGCAATCAAAGTGCAATGGAAGCGGCTAAAAAAAAAGCAAATTCCCAAGTACACCCAAACACGTCTAACTATTAAAACTGTCAAAAAGAAAAAAAAAAAAACAATTATGCAAGAAACTGATCACACCCGTATGTGTTGGTAATATCGGCAACCAAAAAAAAATTTGGTGCAGTAAGGGAACCCCCATCAGAAATAAACATCATCCAATGAATATAATAGTATAAGTTTCATTTAACAATTAAAAACTATTTCTTAAACATGGTACAGAAAAAATTAATAATAATAATAAATAAATAATAGGAAAAATAAATTATGAAAATATATATATACATACCAAATATTAATTACAAATTGCATACAAAATATTTAATTATATACGAAAAATAAATATTTTTTATTTAAATTTAATTAAATTTTAATTAAATAATTAATTACATTTAGTAGGCAATCAGCCAAAAATAGGATAATATTCCCACAAAAAAATGTAAATAAAAAAACATATTCATGTTTTAAGTATAAAAAAAAAAAAAAATTTTAAATATTAAAAAATGACTACTTAATCATAAAAAATATATATGTATATTTAATTTAATTATTTTTGTAATTTTTTTTTTTTTTTATAACATATTAAACAGTATTTATTTATAAAGTTATGTAGCAGATGTCAATTATTATTATTATAAACAGCAAACTTATAATTAATTATATTTTACTATTATTCTACAGTACTTATGTATTGGGTTAAAAAAGTATTGTACATTTTGTATATTATATAAAAATAAATTTCAATTTTAAAAATTAAATACTCAATATTTTATTTTATTTTTATTTATTTAACATTGTAATTTAGAAATAATTCTGGGGAACAAAGTAATTAAAAGCCAGATCAGGCTGATTTTATTTTAATTATTTATATATTAATTAGTATACATAAAGAAAAAAATTATTATAATATAATAACTAAGGAGAAAAAAGAGTGCTAGGTGCTAGGGCCATCGACCCGGAGATACTAAAGAGTAATTCAGGTAAACTCTATACAAGCCAGTAATTTAATTATATTTAATGATTCATATTATATTTAAATATTAAGTAATTAATAGAAGAAAAAAACATTTTTGCCTATACTAGGTTGGTATTATATAAGTATAAAATTATATGTATTGTTTGGTGAATGTCTATTATTTTTAAATACAATTCAAATTAAATATAATAAACCTTAATTTGTGTAAAGTAATTTCTAAACGCCCTAATGATGACAGATACGCGCTGTAAAACTAAAATTAGCAATTAAAATTAATTATTTTTAAAAGTAAATTATATATTAAGTATAAACAAAATATTAAAAAAATATTAGGGACTCAAGGCTTTGTTTACATTAGAGGCAAACACTTTAAAAACTCATCTAACCTTATATATGAAATTCTATTCTTTTTGCCCAATTATTTTCCTAAATTTATTTCAAGGAAACTCGTTCAAAAATAATCGAAAATGGAACGAACGTTGACTGAAGAATTTTAAACGTCACCTTTTTCTTTGAACAGACCTTTTATATAGGGCTATATATCGATACACGAATCGATCGAATTTACTGCCATACATAAATTTCACATATCTATAATGCCCTTGTGTATAGGGTATCAAAAGAGAGTGTAATAGATAGTACAAAAAAAAAAAACAACAACAACAACAAAAAGCAACAAGAGCAAACCTTGACTAAGCCTCAGTTGATTTGTAAAGCTTTGCGCCCTAAATCTCTGGGCCACTATGTCGCATAGTTCTCTGCCTTCCTCTCTTCCGTTCTCTCTCTCTTCTTTATTCACTATTTCTCATTCCCGCTCCGTCTACTGACATTTTAGTTCCAACTTACTTGCATGAATATGGTTTGAATGACATTCGAGAATTTGAAGGACATGCTGGCAAAGTTTTTGACAAGCTCTCAGCCCTCTGTCCCCTCCCTGTGTCCCTCTCTAGCCCGTAGCACAACTTAATGCATGTCACGAATATTTATCAATGAAGTGCGTCCAAAATTGTTGTTGTTATTATTTCCATAGTATATAAAAATGAAATATGAGAGGTTCTTAATAATCAAAATTTATGCTACAGATTTAAGCACACACATCAAATGTCTTTCCGTGTGTGTGTGTGTGTGTGTGTCTGGGAGAACTTAGTTTTGTATGCCCATCTTAATGTATACATATGTCTGGAGTATATACTATACATATGGGTAAAAATATGTGAAGCGAAACAATTTTTTAAATCAAACTTTTTACCAGATAGAGACACTAGTCAATATTTAGCTCGAATTTTTTTGTATAGGGTAGGCCATCTGTTGGTTTGTTTTTTAATTGCATTTATTCCTATATTTTCCAACGAAATTGGGCAAATGCAAGTATATACCAAATGCAAGCTTGAAACTACTTATTTATGTATGAAAAATAATTTCGTCGGAATGGCCGCCGCAGCTGGCTCTACTGGCAACCAACAGATGACCCACCCTTTATAAATTGCTTTTCTTTCTTAATCTTCCTCCGTTTGGCAGTAGGATATGTTCAAATTATACAATTAAAAATATACTATAGGAAGTTTCAACTGATAACGTCATACCCACTTCATGGGTTTCAGAATCACATTATTTTTATCGAGCGAAAATGTCAAGATTTTTACCGAATAAGTGTCACTTGCGAAAACTATTTATTTTAAAATAAATTTGTATAAATCTGTGGCATATCTGCTGACTGCAGAATCACATGGTTAGGCTGCTTCAAGTAAGATAAGTTAGCATTAGTGGTTTTAAAAAATTAAAAATCATGAGCTTTATGTGGAAATACCAGGAACGCTGTAAAAGACCGAAAGTGTGCGAAGATACGTAGCTAAAATTATTACTGAATGAAAAATTTAGAAAATTGGGATCACATGGATGTAAAGCCCATACCGCTGATCGCTTGAAGAAAAAGAAAGAAGATAAAATCATTGGGACCACCTTGTATGGTTAACCAAATGGAATATTCATGGAAAAAAAAACTCATTCGGTGTACTTGGTTGTGTTACCTTTTTGTGGCGTGTTAAAAGTTTCGAAAACTGAGCAGAAACATTACTGGAGCTCTCAATTGAGATTAAGGCGAGAACTCAAGGAATAACACGCATATGACGTCACGATGCAATTATTCCCCTAACTAACCTTCAGAAACGCTTAATTGGGAAGTCCTAGAACGCCCCACTGCCCCTTTCGATTTGAATATATTCGAGCCAATGGCACATGATCTGTCTGAGCTGCACTTTATCTATGAAGATACCAAAGAATCGATCAACTTGAAGCAGCCATTAAAGATGAAATGTTCTTCTGAACGCCTCTTAATAGAACACGACGGAAATTTATTTATACTCCCTGTATTTAGGTAGCATTTATTTAAACAAATCGTATCTCAAAAATGCATAAAGATGATTTAATATTTTTTAAAGTTTAACTGCACTTAAAAAATTATACTCATTAAAAAAAAAAAATAATGTTATATACGAGAATTCGAAAGAAACGAGTGTATTCATTTTATTTATACCAAAATGATCAGGACTACATAAGGAATCGACTAAACTTTTCTGTCCGTCTATCTTTCCGCCCATCTGCTGCTAGACTTTGTTTTTATGAGCCAAAGCGCTGGGAGAAAAACAATTTGCACATAGTCAGCCATGCTCCGGAAACCGAAAAAAGAAAACGAAAAAATTTGCTTCGTTTTCGATTTGACGTGCTGCCAATTTCCCCATTTTTTGTTGTCAATTACTTCTCATATTTACTCTTTGTAACGGGGAGAAAAACTCTGAATCTTTTGATTGCCTCATATCGTTTATCTTAAAATTTAATATCGGCGTTCCTATTCATACTGGAGACTTTTCAATTAAAATCGTTTCGCAACTTTGGGAGTTATCGGAAAAAATAACCAAATTAAAAGTTCCTTTACCTAGAAGCACTCCAAATATGTTTGTAAAGTGGCAAAGCTCTTTAAGGTTTTAAAAATAAATTTAATTTTTGATTTAAAATTAAGAAATTATTAATACATTCGGTATATTTATAAATTTAAAATTTTATAAGTTGAATTTTGTTTTCCCAATCCAAGACATCGATTTAAATCGTAGCGAGCTTTACATATTTCCACCCGTAGACACATGTGTCCTCTCAATGGTTCGATTCATGTGACTATGAATATGGCGATGGCATTACAGACTACTCCTGTGATTGATGGTCAATGCCAAATGGATTTTTCATATTTTGTTTACTGCCTTCGAATTGGTATTGATATTTATGCATACACACTCAAAGGTAATTCGGTATGGTCTTTAATCAACGCAGAAAAGTATACTATGAGAATTGAGTGACCCGTAAGGTGGACACAATGTGAAATGCCAGGTGTGGTAGGTTTAAGATTGAGCTACGGTAGAATCTAGAATTGTAGAATATGGGCTTGGATAGAGAAAGATGAGATGGATTTTATCTGCATGCTGCAAATGTTTTTCATCTTAAATTCTAATGCTATTAGTCAAAAGCTTTAAAGCTTTTAAACTACAAAGACTGAATAATTTTCTAATTGATTATAATTGCACCGAACTGAATTATGATCATTAACAATTGAGAAATATGAGTTTTCCCATTGGCTTTATGTTTGTAGCTAATGCAGATCTAGATGCCACTGCTACAATCTATTCGCGACGCAACTGATAAAAAAATAGTATCATTATACCCTGTACCTATAGGTACAAAGGGTATACTAGATTTGTGCAATGTATGTAACGGACAGAAGGAGGCGTGGCAGACCCCAAGTCCTTTATACCAAAATGCTTATCATAACCTCGGGTAGCGATTGAGCCATGTCCGTCCGTCCGTCCGTCCGTCCGTCCGTCCGTATGAACGCCTAGATCTCGGAGACTATAAGAGCTAGAGACACGGAACTTTACCTGCTGGTGCGCATATTTCCTAAGCAGATGAAGTTTGTTGAATCATGTCAATATCTTTCCCCGTTCCCCCGCTGTGATTTTCGCGGTTTTTCGCCACACCGTTTAATATTTTCATTTGAAATTTAACAGAGCGATGCGTTGCGGATACATGCATCTATGTGTAAAAAATGAACAAAATCTGACAAATACAACAGAAGTTATAGTCAAAAATGTACAAATTTCACTGCACCTTGCCCATAAAGTGCATCAATATTTGACTCCTCGTAATTATGGTTACAAGTGACCTAGAATCACAATTTTTGGTAAGCTCATTCATGTGGCTCAAAAAACAAATCCACATCCAAATTTTATCGATGCGGTCCCCCCACCCCCCGCAATCTATTTACCGTGTTTTCTCCCACACCCCTCAACATACCAACTTGAAACTTACCCCATATACTTTAAATAACTTCTTTGACGTAACATTCGAGTTTCATCAAAATCGGTAAAAATTTAGGGAACTTATAGGTATAAATATCGAATTTCACCAAAAAAAAAAAAATTCCAATTGGAAAGTTCGTAGAAGGAATATGCAGGAAAAATTGTTTACGAGACAAAAGGTACAGGGTATTCCACTGTCGGGCACCGCCTCGACTGTACCACATTTTTTTTATTTTAGCTCATGTTCTTTCCGATTTATAGCCATTTGAAGTTAAGAAACTAAGCTTGGTTCATTGGCTTCATATTAATACCTTATACTATATAGCGGGTGACGTACCTGGTTTAAAGCGACTCCTTTTTCAGTACGTCTACTGGCTGAGGCGCATAAATTTTGTGAGAGTAAAAAAAGTGTGTGAGAGAGAAAGAGATGGATAGAGAGTGAGAATACACATATGCTGCGTTGCAATCAACCTACCTCATGGACAGTCGCAACGAGAATGAAAATTATGAGCCCAGCAAGAGAGCGCCGCAGCTGTCTTAGGCTACCTTATATTAGTATACTCTCTTCCTTTCGCTCTAGGACTTCTAGTTTTCGAGTTAGAGCTGTTTGAAGTTGAGAAAATTAACTTGGCCTGAATAGCTTTAAATTGGCGGCTCATTATTTGTTGTCCAACACTTAAAAGGCAACCCTCGTACCATAGAGTGCCTATTGCTCTGCATATTTCCCTCAAAGTCAATTCGGATGGCATTTATTATTGTTATTTCTAATGTTGTTGTTTCTGTGTCTGGTATGTGCTTTGTCTTTGTTAAATAAATTAATAAATTCTTGGCATACATATTTGTATGTTATGCAACAAAATCTGCTTGTGTATGTGCTTGCTTATGTATATTTGAGCATTTATGACTAACTATGAAAAATTCTCAAATGTTTGAAAATATCCTTTGGCTATTCATTCTACCTGCTGTTGCGCATTTTTTAACAAAATCGATTATTCGATTTGGCTGAAAATTTTCATTGGCAATTAATATCAACAGAGCTGTTCCGCTTTTCACTTTCAATAAAATTTACAAAATCGAATTTGAATTTATAATCAATTGATTTTTTGTAGTTTAAGACTATTCGCGAATAAGCGAATTTCTTTGTAAAAAAAATCATAACATCTTTATTCAAAGCCTTTTCCTAAAAGAAAAATTCTTATGATTTTTTTCGTATTTACTTAATTTTAATTAATATTATTTATTATTTTAATGTGAATGAAGGATTAAAAAAAAACAGTAGCTTGACGAAGAGAAAAATATTTGATTGTTTTGCTACTGTTAAGCTGAACTATTCTCCATTATTTGGATGGTAAAGATTGAAGTGACGAAAAAAAAAAACTCTTAAAGATCAACCATGTAGAGTTCTTATCAAAAATATCTTATCAAATTTTTGTATCAATTTTTTGAATAAGTTAGTCTATTGAATGTGAATAGGAAAAAATTAAGTTAATTACGTATTTGATTAATTTTTCAAGTAAAAAACGTAATTATTTTTTTTTAATTCTAAACGAATTTCTTATTTCGGAAACAAGCCTCAGTAAGCTAAAACTGAAATAATGAGTTAAAAAAGATTAAATTAACTAAAATTTAAATTCCAGTTGACGCCAATCAGCGTAACTATTCACGGTAATATGCAAAACTGTTTTTTATTTTTAAAGAAACGATAATTCGAAAAAACTAAGCATACTTTTTTAAGATAAAATTTGGAATTGATCTGCATCATATTATATATTTATTTTCTTGAACTTCGTCATTCATATTACAGAAATATACACATAGTTATATAATATAGGCATAATGTGATTCAAAAGTCGCTCCTGGCGGAACATAGGCCAGTCTGCTTGGGTTGTTGGGTATATTTTTTCTTCCATTCCTTAATTCGATTTTTATTATTTCCCAACTTTAAAGTCAAAAATCTTAACATAAACAAAAGTCATATACGGCCCTTCTCCTGGAAACGAAAAACAAATAAAATACTCGGTTTCGTTTTGATTTCATATTTTTGGTGCTCCAAACTTCACCAAAACGATTTTTTTGAGGCCGACTGCTTTGCTAAAAGCGAAATCAAAACGAATTGGCAAAATAGTTTCAAATGGTAGGGAAATATGAGAATTTATCGAAATAAGTAAGACAAGTATGATAATTTAGAAAAGTTATCGAGCACAAAAAATGTGAAATTGGCAGCACGTAAAAACGCAAAAAAAATAAAATTTATTCGTTTCGATTTTGTATAGCTCGGAACATGGCAGAGTGTTGTTTAGTTTTTCGAAAAAAAAGAAGTGCGCCTAGGGCCATCGCAACTAATCTTGAAACTTTGCATGTGTACCCTACTATAGGGTTATTTGGTATTTAGACTCTCCAAAAATTTATCCAATAGCTTTTTGTTAAGTCTGGGCAGGTCAACGTCTTCCCTATTCCCTATATACTTAAATTTCACTAAATTTTAGTTACAGTGAGAACCGGAACATTCTGTATACCATATACTGATATTCTATACCGCTAGCAGCTTAAATAAATTCAATTAAAATTGACAACCCATTGATGATTGACTAACGCAAATATTTGATTATAATACATAGATATATGTCCCTAGGACGATTCAAGCTAAGCTCGATTTACAACACTGGCAACATTTCGCTTTAAAATTGCCATTCACAATGTCTGCAAAAAACCCTTTGCGCCATATTTTATTTGCACTTTTTTTTTACATTTTGTGTAGAACATAGACAGGAGAGAGAAGTAGAGGTGGAGCTGCAGACGAGATTGAACCAGACCATGGTAAACTCAACCATCGCATTATTTATGCATGCAATGCTCTTTGAGTCTGCCGCAAAAATTTGGCATTCGCTTCGTTTTTATTCCGTTTAGCGGTTTGGTACTCCAGGTATATTGATCTGGGACGTAGGACATTTTATTGAACTTGGAGTATGCAGTCATTGATCTTTTGTGCCAGACTTTGTTTATGACCAGGTCGAGTCGCTCTTAAAGTATTCCAGTCCAACTCCATTAAATTTTCACTTTATGTGCAACATTTGAAATTCTGTTTTTACCCATCTGTTCTAGTCATGGTCATAACTCAAGTTGATTGTTTAATGTTGTCAGCAGCTGCCAAGCCAGGAACCTCAGCCGCACAATTCCCTTGTCCTTCACTCTACCGAAACTCCTTTCCCACCAAAAAATAGGTACTCTCTAAATGTACAAGTATGTGTTTGTGTGTTGTATTATGCACTTGGCTGGTTAGCCAACTTTTCTTCTCTCGCTTACAACAATAACAATAATTTATAAGAATTGATTATGCTGAGTGTGCAATCATAAATCGTCGACAGCAACACAGATACACACGCACACACAGCTGCAAACACACACACACACAAACTCGGAGATAAACCAAATCACCCAACCATCTATTTAGCCACTAAATTTTGGCCTTGGCTTTTCAACATTTTCCACATGACCAAATGAGTTGAATTACTTTAAAGCTATTTAAAGCTTTTCCTTTGAAGCTGAATTGATGTGTAAAGTTTTTTTTTTTCCTCATTTATCTAAGGAACTTTATATACGCAGATAAACAAAACTCACCTCAGAAGCTATTAAACGAAAACTTTGCTTAAGTATATAAGTACAACTGTACATTTTATCATTTAGCTATTAAACAAAGTTCTCCAACGTAGTTAAGAGTGAAATAATAAAAAAATTGTCACGTAACGAAATAATGTGCGCTCTGTGTAAGAGTAGAGTAAACTGCAAATGATTTTTTAACATTTGGCCGTATCGGCCGTGCTCAGGAAAACGAATCCGAACATTTTATTCGGATTTATTTTGAAACCAAATGTTTGGTGCTCCTAATATTCTTTAATATTCTTACATTATTTTATGCCTTCAATAAATATTGTTGCTAAAGTAATTTTTTTGTGTAATTTTATAAGGTGACGATATAACAAATATTTTGAGGTAGAACAAAAAAAATTAAAAAAAAAACAAAAGTACATGATTAATTTTCGGAGAGGCCGCAGCTTTTTGACGTCACCATTGATATGAAACATAAAGGAATTTTTTTCCTCTTAATCTATGCACGAAAAGCAATTGACCTACATAGGGGTTTTCAAAAATATCAATTTAAAAAAAAATTACAGGTTTTAAAAAAAAAGATTTGTTTTTCGTCAAAAAAGTCATGAAAAATGAGTTGTAAAAATTTGTTATTCTTCTTCTTCTTAGCTTTACAGTTTTTGGTGGACCAAAGCTTCCGCAAAAATTTCTCTCCATTTGTCCCTCTCTACAACAACATATCTCCAGTCATCGTTTCCTTGGGCGCCCTCTTCTTCTTCCTCCAATCGGTTTCAATACAAACGCGTTTCGAGCTATTCTTTCAGTGGTCATTTTTAGCACATTACCCAGCTACCTTATTCTCTGTACTTTAACAAATCTTATAACCGTTTCATGTCCTGCTAGCGAATCTAGTTCATGGTTGTATCTTATCCGGTAGGTGACATCCGATAGTCGGACAGGGACCTATATTTTTCGCCATATTTTTCTTTCGAAACACATCAGTTGAGTTGTAACTGTGCTCTTCAAGACCCAGATTTCGCAGGCATATGTGAGTACTGGTTTTATTAGTGTTTTGTACACTCTGAATTGTTGGCTGCGTGAAAGAATCTTTGATCGGAATAGATTTAGATTAGCGTAATATGCTATGTTCGCGGCCGTCGAGTCTTGTATAGCAGATAGAATTATAACCAGGTATTTAAATTCTTCTGCGCTCTCAAAAACATATTCGCCAATGGCTAGTTTGCTAGATTCAGGATTAGAGCTGAATCGAACCATATATTTTGTCTTGTCAGTGTTAATTGTTAGCCCCGCTGCTTTGGAGTTTCGTTCCAGATTTTTGAAATTTTTTATTATTTTGTCAAAATCCAACGTGGTCCACTAAAGAAAAGATTGTGTAAAAATTTAAAAACGATCGGATAAAAATTTAGTGAGTTATTCGTGAAGCCATTCAAAAAAAGTGGTTTCGAGAAAAACGCGTTTAAAGTTTTACAACTGGCCCGACCGCAGGTGAGGGATTTTTTTTTTTTTTTTTGTTAAATCACTTCGGGACACAATTTCTAACATAATTGTCTAACAATTTAGATCGATTTTCTGAAGTTGTTCCCCTTAATGTACAACTTATCGGTATTTTGAACAGATTTAGGTTACAGGGTGTGGCGTTTAGCCAGAAGAAGGATATCGTTCTCTGGCATTTAAAATATTAAACGTGACTAGAACCATCCGAAATAATTAAAATTTAAAAGTTTTATACTTGCTTCAGCAATTGGAAACACAATAGACCCTTAGGATCGCAGGTCAGCTTTCCCAACAACATTATTAGTATAATTATTAATATACAACTTACCTTATAGGTACAAAACGATAAGAGAGAACGATATTTTGTTAATTTACAAAAAAAAAAAAAATAGTACAATGGTAATATGGCATAAAAATAACACATAAAATACAGAAATAAAAAAAAAAAATTTAAATAAAAAAATTAGAAGGGTACCAACTTAGTTAGTTAATATGCTTGATCTGACTGGACTTATAGGGAGTCCAAATGTCAAGTAAAGCACTCATACAGTCCAGGTGCTCATACAGACGTCTGTATCTATTTCTTTTGTCTTTTTTGGGATGTAGCTTAAAGTGCAGGACAAAACTTTATGTCACCATATACATAAGCAACCCTGGTTCTTTAAACGTTAAAATTTAACTATTTTATTTTAGTGCATAGAGTGCATGACATTAGAGTTTAAGTTCTTTCAAAGTTTGTCAATTAAAAAGCACTGAAAAAAATTGTTTTTATAAACTTTTTTACGCGGTTAATTTATATGTATATACGAAAATAAAACATTTACCAACGCAAACTTAATTATTGGCTTGTCATTTAATCAAGTCAAATAGAAGTAAAACTAAAAGTTTAATAAATATGGCCAACCAATTAGCCGTGTTATGTTTTTATTTTTCAATATACTTCTATCTACTTTTATTGCGGTATAAACTTACGTGTGCACAAAATCATTTTAAAATAATTAAATTTAAAAAAAAAAAAATATATATATATAAAAAAGGCAACGAACGTGAATTTGGCTTTATGGCAATGGCATAAAGGGTTATACGGCCTGGAGGAGGTTGTAAGGGAGCGTAAGCGGGTTAGAGAAAAAAGTCGCGCTGGTAAATAAAAACCATAATTCGTCTATAAAAATATAGTAAAGGAGAAACGAGCTTATATAAAATAAAATAAAAAAATATAAAGCACAGCGACAACGACAAAATATGTGGCCACACCACGCATACATACATAGACACAATCACACATATGTAGACACACACACACACTCCCGCGTTATTTATATATATATATACTCACATATATACTACGAGTATGTGGCATGGCACTTCTGTTTTTCATGTTGCGGCTGCTGTAAACCGAGCCACTTAATGACTTCCGCCATAAACTATTTTCGGTTCAGCTAAATTCCAACAACTTTATTGCCCAGCGCGCAACCAAAAAACAAGAAAAATTTTTTTGGATCAATCGAGACGGAGCCCGGCAGTGGGATACCCTGCCGATTTTCCAAAGAAAATCATTCTTACATCCTTAAGATATGTTAAGAGTTAAGGGCTAGCGCCATGTGCTTGTTTTCAGAAAAAGTTAACCTTTTTTGTTTAATAGGCTCACAAGATCATAAATATCAAATTTAGTGGCCTAGTACAATATTTTCAATAGAATTTGTAATTTCTTGGCAATTTAGAGAGAAGGGGATTCAAAATTGATTCATTACTGCTTATTAGGGATTAGATTAGATAGGCTGCTCGGCTCAGGCCGAGATCAGTCCGAGAACGCAAAGTCTAAAGTGATGCCTAATGAAGACAGTTTATAAAAAGAATATGGGTGGAACCAGAAGAGTTGTATTGTTGATTGGGATAGCTTGTAGGCGTTATCAGAAACGGCATATTTACTGTCCTTGCTTATCCATTGCGAGGATTCGATAAAGAGTCAATTTTTGCCCATGTCTACAAAGAAAGAGTTTCATAGGTGCTGTGTGCGTTTTTTAAGAAGTGCAGGCGGTTGGATGCTTTATATCTTCTCCCATGACGGAAGTCGTGGGAGGGATCGTGCGATCTGGTTTATTATGTTTACGTCACAACTCCTGTCATCATCCTTGTGAAAATATTAGTAGACTAAAAAAAAATGTTGTTCAAAATAAGATTCCTTCACTCTGGATTTTTTTTTGAATTTCTCGTTCTCTGTTTTCCTTAAATTAAGAATCTCCTTAAGACTTTGAGAGCACTTCTAGAGACAATTCTATATACCCCTATTTCTATTTTTACACGGTAGATACGTTCCAGAAGAATCAATTTAACAAAAACCGTGTAAAAATTGACGAAATAAATCCTTAAGCTACTATAAAAATAAATTAAAAGGGGGAATTCCCTAACTATATATCTAAAAGATTTGGTTAATAAAAATATTTTTCTTTAAAATTTCAATAAAATTGGTTTTTTTAATCGTGCCAAATTGGGTGTATACAAGAAAAAACTCTAAAATAAGAGTTTTCCCAATATAAGAGCGGGAATTTTTTTTTTTCTCAGTGTAGACATAAGAAAAAGTTCGGACGTAGAATGCAACAACCTGTAAGGGTTCTACTCTACTCTTCTGGCACTGTCACCGAAACAAAGTATCACAGTGCAAAAAATATCTTAAAAAGTTTTTAGTTGTAATGATTACTTTTTTAACAGAACTGGAAAAAAAGATTGTAGATTTAAAAAATAGGAACATATTCACTTTATAAAAAACTTCTCCAGATAAGCTAAAATTTTTATTTTAAATTTGAAATTTGAAAAAGATTTTCAAATTTAAAATAAAAATTTCTAACTGGAAATAAATCATAGCAAGGAAGTTGTGTATTGTTTGATTAATGAAAAAATATCTATAATTTCTAAATTTTCTCATTTCTTACATAAAGTAGAAGCAAAAAACGAAAGAACAGTAAGAAAAAAGATTCTTCCTTTTTTTTGAGTCACTAAATCAAAATCTGAGCTCTGTTCAACTCGGATACGTGAGGGTTATTCAGTCACTAAGCATTGGCAAGGCAGCTCCTAAGGGTATGCTATAATAATAAAAATTTATATATCATTTCTCGAAAATCTTTGTTTTTATTTACGAATTTCTTTTCAAGTTTATACTTTTCTTAGCCCCCCACTATGTATTTTTGGACATAGCATCACATTTTGCAAACACACAAGAAAAAAGTTGAACTAAAAGGCAAAACGCCATTTTCAACTTTTTGAGGTTATGTTGAAAACTTGACGTTTAACTAACCTCAGATTCTGCTTATTTGCCATATTCTTTCGATATTTTTGCGTAATCGATTAAAATCTAACATTCACAAATGAAATATTTTTTAAAATTTAAGCTAATATAAATTTTTTATAATTTTTTAATATCTGCACTTGTCTAATCATTATAACAGTAGGAACTTGTGGTCTGCCATGCCTTATGCCGCCTGTTACACATACTGCACAAATCTATAATACCCTTCACGTCCTTTCCGCTAAAGTGTATAAAAAGCGCAGCCCGAAAAATAAAGAAATGAGAGAAAAACCAGAACTGAACAAATGGCCAGAGAAGCGGCAAAAATTGGCAAAAGGATATGGCAAAGGCACTGAAATTATGGTATACGCCACAATGCTTATACATACATATTTAACTCCACATAAGTGTGTGTGAGTGTGTTTTTGTGTGTGTGTGTGTGTATTTGCGGAGAAATTTGATGTTTGCACAACATAAAAAAACATTATTTCTTACGGCTCCAGGACCAGCCAAGATCCAAGCCATTGGCAAGATGAGTTGAGACGAAGTGGTGTGCAGGACTATTTAAAAGGCGAGGAATTTTACGTACTCTTTATGAATGCGCTTTGAGACAATTTTAGTTCCTCAAAGGCTTTAATTAGCTTGTTAAAAAAGATTTTTTTTTAGTTTTGAGACTTTTTATTTTAAGCGATTTCAAAACCAACAATTGTGACGGAATTTGCGTTTCTATTTTTTTTTGAATATTTTGTGAAGAGTACTTAAATTTCAGACATTTCTAAAAAAAGTATTAACTTGTAGGTCCATACATGCGATTTCAGAATCATTTTATATTAGAAATTTAAAAAAAAATTTTATTAATATTAAATTTTTTTTTCAATAAACCATTCAACTTTATCAGATAAATCCATTAAATAATTTCAAATTAAAGTTATTATTAAGATTTTAAGTTGTTAACAATTAAAAATTTAGAAAGGTTCGAGCTGGATCAGGAACAAAAAACTGTCGCAACGATTTATAGGTAAAAAAAAATTGTTAAGAAAACTTCTGTTTTAAAACTTTATGCTGGAGGATTAATTTAAAAAAAGGGGTTCATTTAATTGTGAAAAATAATTTTTATTTTTATTTAACTTTAAAAAAGAAACTAAAGTTTTAAACCTTTATTTAAATATAAGACCTCATAAGGTTCTTTTAAAAAAATACAATTTTCTTGTATTGTTGAGTATGTTATAAAAACAAATAATTTTTATTTTTTTTTAAAACTTTTTTTTTTCTAATGTTTATAAATCATGTTAAAAAGGATCTTTGAAAAAAAATTTGACCATGTCTGTCTTAAAAAAAAATTAAATTTTCCAATTTTTTAAAGCATGTTTATAAAAAATGTCAATCACCATTTAATTGTACATATATTTTCTATCTTATAATCAAAGGTGCAACTATATTATAAAAAAAAGACATTTTTTCATGGTTTTTTTTTTTTAACTTTTTAGTGTAGTAAAAATTTGGTAATTTGTTTATAAAATAAGTCAATCATCATTTTGTTTTTTAACAAGTCTTTAAGACTCTTGCATAGATTTTGTAAATAATAATCAAACGAAAGTTCACTAAATTAAGTTTTTTTAAATTAATTTTTGAATTCTTATTTATTTTTGAACACGTCTTTTGGGATCCCCTTTATATTATGTAACTAAAAAGCAAATTGATTTGGTGCAACAATATTATAAAAAATAAAACGCATTTTTTTAATGTTTTTAGAGTTGCATTCATATTTCTGAATTTCCCTTACTCTGAGGTAACAGATTTCAATTAACTCAATTTAATTTTTATTATTTATAGTTATTTTGATTGCCATATAAAAACCAATAACGAAACTTTTTTTCCTAGGCGTTTTATAATTTTTCACATATGTTTTGGTTACAATTTTCTTTTTAAAGATCAGCTGTTTCTAATTAAGACACTTTGACACACGTTTTTATAAAATTGTTATATCATTATACCATTTTTTTTAAAGAGTATATAAAATGGCGTCTGCTAGCACCTATACGAAGTAATGGCAACATCACACAAGCGTGAAAAGCCAGCTCCGAGGCAAAGCCCAAAATAGGAAAAAAATTAATGATGCATAAACTTAAATGAAATATCAATATGAGCAAAATTTTCTTGTATTTTGGGCCAGTTCAAAGGTAGAGAATAAGACAAGAATTGTACCGAAAAAGAAAACAAAAAATTATGCTCAAACGAAATTTTACCAAATTGAATTGCGTTTGAGAATTTTTAATGTCGCTGCAGTTAATCAGCTTTAAATGCGCACACAGACAGCTCAGCAATAAGTGTGTGCTAGAGATGGACGCGTGACATAAGTTATTTGACAGTGTCACGAGACGAGGAATGGAATCGAAAAGGGAATGACTCGAAAAGTTGCAGATTGTGCAGGATTTTTTCATGTTCGCGAAATTCCGTGTCACACTATTTATATAAAAGTTTGCTTAGGAGCGAGATGTTACTGGAGCCTTCAAGTCGATATTGGGTATATGCAATGACCTCCTTTTGGTTTTTACTAGATATTTTAAAGCACAGTGGGATATTATAATCACGGTATCCTGAAATAAATAAATAAAAAACGTCTATAAATCAGTTTAAATAAACCGCTTAAAACCAACAAAATCAAAGATAAGTTTTTAATTGTTTTTAAATATAGGCAGACGCCGGAACCACCCAGTTCAAAAATGGCTTAGAGGGCAAAAGAAATTTACACAGACTTGTTCGTCCATCTATCGCCATTAGCTATAGAAACTAGGATAGCAACAGTTGGGATTTGAACTTCTTATAAGTTTAGGCAAATTACATTTAATTGTTTTTAAATTTAATTTATTTTATTATTACTTTTATTAATAGCATTAAGAAACATTTTTCAAAATTTTGAAATTTTTTTTTTTTAAATTATTTTAGTTTATACAATTACGAGACAATACATAGCCAAAAGATGGCGTACGTTAAAGTCGGGCGCGGATGACTTCCAAAAGTTATTTTATTTGCCAAATTTGGTTACGATATTTTCATAAACAAACAAAAAACAGTCTAATTTTTAACCACACTTTTTTTTTGACCGATCGGTCCTATGTGGGCTATGTGATATAGAGTACCGATTTTGATCAAACTTGGTACAGTGCTTGGGTACTCAAAAAAACTTCCGAGTGCCAAGTTTGGTTACGATATCTTCACAAACAAACGAAACACAACGAATTTTGTACACAAAACGTTTATTTTTACCTATCTGTCCTATGTGAGATATAGGCAACTGATTTGGATCAAATTTGGGAACTATGAAACCAAATACATATCTTCATAATGAAACGAATTATTTATCTAAAACTTTTGGCGTTTTTCGAGATCCTCTCATATAATATAAAATAAACTTGTCTCCGCTGACATAATAACGCATTTAATCTGAAAATTTGGTTGCTCTAGCTCTTACCATCTCTGAGACGAACAGACAGACGGACATGGGTATGTCGACTTTTCTAGTCACCCTGATCATACTTTAGGTGACTTTGGGGGGTCTCCGATGTCATACATTTTCGGCATGCACAAACTTAATATACCCTTTGTACCATAAGGTACAGGGTTTAAAAAAATTGTTTTTCAAAAATAGATAAAAGTAAAGTTTTTTAATCAAATTAAAAAAAAAAATTTATCAAAATAGTTTAATTTCTTAATTGAGTGTTAAATTTTTTAATCAAAATTGTTTAATTTTTTTTAGGTTCGAATCTTATTAAATTTACTTATTACAAATTTTTTTTAAGTCTTCAAAGTTAGCTTTATTTTTTTTATTTTTAAGTTAAAAGGCTATTTTTCCATACCACAAATATACGAATGATCACAATATATGCGTGTGAGTTCCCTGAAAAAACAAATACTGAAAAATAAACTCCTGAAATTGAGAAAGCTACTTAGAAATGTTCTTTTTGTAATGGCGCCTCAAATCGTCACCAAAGTAGTTAGTACCTTGAAATTGTGAGAATTAAGCATATATCTTTGGATAATTTGGAACAACTCGTTAAATATTTGGGTGGTTATCTGGACCTCGTCTCAAGATATTTAAAATTAAAGGTCAAAGCTATACATAAATCGATAAACAGTCGAAATTAAAAAAAAAGAATTAGAGTGGTAAAAATTGGCTATCAAAAAAGTAATACGCTTCATATTAAATGTAAAAAAATGACAACATCTTAAATAAGATTGTTTCTAGAAGTGTTTTGAAATTTTTGTTGTATTATTTGCTGTCAACAAAACAGCCAACAGTATCCGAAACAGAGATATCAAATGCGAAATTAAACTCAAACGAAACAATAATTTGTCACGTGGAACCAACCTTTTAGAATTTGTGCCATCTCTAACACACTTTAAGAACTTACACGTGACATTTGACAAGTTAAAAATTTAATTTGTCATTTGTTAAGTTCTCGAAGTAGTTCCTTTTGCTACTTATACATAAACAGCTTACAGTTAAGTACAAATGAAATAAAAATGGCTACCTTTGTGTTATTGTATGTGTGTGTGTCGTTTCCTTGTTTAACTCGAACCTGCTTTTGCTTTTATTTTTTTGCAATTGTAGCTTCCTCCTGAAATGTCACGTTGTTTTTGTTTGCTTAACATCTACTCCGCCCTTTTTCTACCCCCCTCTCCAACTCAGTTTTAAGTTTGTTTAAAGTGAAATCGTCCGTTTTTTAGTGCAAGAAATTTTAGTTAAGGTCGTTTGAGTTTTTGCCCAGTTGGAAATTTTTTTGCACTTTGATAGTATTTCGGACGAACTTTTTCACTTTTGTGTTAACTAAATTATTTCGCCTCATGCCGTTTTTCGAATTACCTGTTGGAAATGTTTTTGAACAATGTTTCCCATGGCCAGTACGTGATAAGGTACTTGGTTCCGTCTGGTATACCTTTTTCGATGGAGGACATCGAACAGATTTTTTCATACAAAAGCAATTCCATGGGGGGTTAATCCACTTGTTCAACCCTATGCTCTTTTATGGGTAAAAGCTTATGTGGTAATTTTTATCCGTACTCTTTAAGCTATGTATATGGTTTAAAAATAAAATCATCTTTGCAGTCGAAGTTATTCTGCTTTATGGCTCTAAGGACCGCCGAGAGAAGAGTATAGTATCGACGGGGCCTTAGCGCAGATTTTTTTCGGTAGAATTTAAATTACGTTTGTCATAGAGAAAAATATGAGTAACAGCAACTAAAAAAAATTTTTTACTTCATTAATAAATATAATAAATTATTAAGCATAATTAATATTATACATTGAATTTATTTACATAAAGAAATTAGGCAACATAATAAAAATCAAATGAATTAAAAAATTCAATGCATGATTTTTGAAACTTTCCGAAATAACTTAAATATTTTTTAGACGCGATTATCTAAAATTTTTCCAAATTTGTTGATTCATGTCCATTTCGTTCCCTGTCCCTTTCGTAGAAGAATTTGGCGGCTTTCACTCACATTATAAGAGATACCTGGTTAAAATTTGATAAAAACTTCAAAAATCATATGAAAAAAAATTATTACTTTTTTGGACCACCTTCCCAATGAACTGTACTTAAATGAAGCAAGTACAACTTTTTGAGATGAAGCTACTACAATCGCCAAAACTGGTACGTAGGCCCTTTAATTTGAGGGGATACCAGCCCCAGTCCCCCACAACAGTTTTTTACCAATTACTTCAAAATCGTTCTATTGACAAAGATGTTTGCCTAGGAGATCCTTTAAAAACTTTGTGAACGGCGTTGTAGGGTCCGTCAGGCATAACATTTTATGAAAACGGCCTATTTCCGAATCCCTTGCATTTTTATACCCAGTACCCAATACAGAAGGAGAAGGCGGAGACCCCCCAAAGTTACCTAAAGTATGATCAGAGTGACTAGAGAAGTCGATATACCCATGTCCGTCTGTCCGTCTGTCCGTATGAACGCCTAGATCTCAGAGATGGTAAGAGCTAGAGCAACCAAACTTTCAGAAAAGATCCCTTATTAATCCATAGGAGACAAGTTTATTTTATTTTTTTTTTATCGGGACTACATTATATAGCTCCCATAGGGGTGTAACCAAATTTGGCATTCAGAAATTTTTTAGAGATCTTCAAAACTGTACCAAATTTTATCAAAATTGGTTGACTATATCATATAGCTCCCATAGGACCAATCGGTCAAAAAAACGTATTTTGAACAAAATTCGTTGTGTTTCGTTTATTTGGCAAAGAAATATCTTTTGGAGTTTGTAAGCAATATATCGGACTTGATTGCAATTTGGTGGTACAGGGTATCCCAAAGTCGTCCGCGCCCGACTTTAACGTACGCCATCTTTTTTATTAAATGTTGGTTTTATGAATTTCGGTACAGTATTTGTGCAATCAGTAGATTTAGGATTTCGGGATGCTACAATTTTTACCCAATTCGCATGTCGTAATACTTTGACGTCCCACATTGAAACCCACATTATTTCAATCCCAGTCTCATCTCAAGTCGGAAATGCCTTCTTCTTCATAATTTTTAAACGAAGTTCCTTTGCCTTTTAACTCTTTGAATAACAAGTTTAAAAACACTCGTTTCTGCCGAAAAAGTTTTACAAACTTTTATTTCATTATATTACCATTCCGCTGCAGTGTTCAGGATTGTTTAGCTGAACAACTTTTGCTCTCTTTTCCTTTGACTTGCAAAACATTTAGGCAACTCTAAAAACTGAACATTAATAAAAACCAGCTCCAACTTTCACTAGCTCCCACTCTGACAGCTGGGGATTAACAGTTGATAGACATTTTCGGTTTGAGTCTGTTATGTCTGGCGCAACGAATTGATACGAATTGAATTTCACAAAATAAATAAATATTGTCATCCCTGGCGCAGGGCTATCAATCAAATGAACACTTAACTAAAATCCTCCCAAAAATAAAAAAGGTAGGAGGCAAAAAAGGACGAGAAAATGTTGGTCCAAAGAAAACTTCAAGCCTGAGAAATGAAACAGCTGACGTGGTTTTTCTTAAAGACCCAACTCAGCATTTGGGAAATACAAAACTCTTGGCATTTTAATTGACTGTTTTTTTTTTCAAAGGATTCAATGTGTGCTAAACTAATTGGCAGAAAGTCAATTAAAATATATACACATATGTGCGGATACTAACTTCTCTTTAAATTATCTGGTTTAATACATTTTTTCAGAAGTTAAACAAAAGGGCAGTTTTTGAAATTGTTTTAGATGAAAGTTCAGTATTATGTTTATATGAAATTATTTTTGTGAAATTTTGTCATTTTTCATTATTTAAATTATTCGAAAATCTTGTAACTCATAAGGGTTAGTCCAATGCAGACGCAGGAAAGTAAAAATAAGAGAAATTTATTTTGAAATCAAGTGGGGTATTTGGGTTTATGGATGAAATTTATATTAAAAAAAAAAATATCTCACCAAAAAAAAACAACAAAAATTTAAATTTTGTGATATATAATCCATAGTATCTTTTAAAGTTAATTTGGAGTGCACGAAATTATACTCAAGATCATCGCTCGGAATTTTTCAATCGTTAGCAAGAGCTTTAAACAAGTTAATAGATCAATGATAAAATTTTCATCACTTCAACCATTTAATAATATGTTGCCAAAGGGGCTATATGAGCAGCTGCTTCAAAAAAACCTTTTTTCAATATAAAAAGAGCACGGCAATGGAGTTTTTCTGGACAACCATCAGGCAGGCATACCAGACTAATGGCAAAAATAAGACGCTGAACGCCAACATTTACAGCCTCCTGTGTAATAAGCGGAAGCTTATGAAATGAAACACGGTATTTAGTTGTTTGTTTTTTATATTTCAGTTCACTTCGTTACAGGTAGGATTGTACGCCTTGGTGGTTCACGCTCGCCTGAGGTTCGCTCACTAGAACCAGCGACACACCAGGGTTACCAGCTAACTTAGATTATGTCTAGTTCACAATTATTACATCCTGCGCTTCTTCCTTGAGAACAGAAAATTCTATCTACAGGTAAGGCATCAGCAGCATAAGTGCCAGCCAGATCTGCCTTAGTTATAGTACAACAATATATTTATTACACCAGAGAAGCTGCTTCTTGCCGCTTACGATGTTGTTGGCCTCAATAGAAGCAAATCTTTCTACGTATGCTTGGCATTAAGGCCTAATATTCCGCTCGTGTTTTTATCAATAAAAACACCAACAAAATATCTCGACATTATTTTGGACCAGCGACTTACATACCGTGAAAGCTGGATCGACTCCATTGGCTTCTAAATAAACGTTGTAAATTCTTCCTCCGCTGCAAACGGATGCTCAATCAGCATATACCTGGAGATATGGTTTCAGATCTGCGTTACCGCTGCTAAGTCAAAACGCTATATGTTCCAAATCAAACAGAATAAGGTACTTCGCCTTGTTTCTGAATGCGAATCAAGCGGCTGCGCTGCAACAGCAGCAACAGCTATATGACGATACTATCTATTATCAGTCTCAAGCTATCTACGGTCAGCGGACAGTATCCGATGTCACCAGAGCCCATCTATGCGCCGGGTGTACTGTCGCGTACTAAGCCAAGGCCTTCACAGCCACAACCACAAATGCAAATACGCCTACGCGTGGATGCAGCATGTCCACAAGACGTGATTTTTTAGGAAGATGTGTTAAAGTATTTACAAATTTTGTACAATTTATTTTATATAGGTACATATTTTAAGCCATCCATTTATAAAATTATCTTCGAATTTATATGTGCAACACGAAAGCACATACTTTTCGAAGACAAAACATGCCTAAATCAGGAACACTTTCATTCCACTCGTTCAACTGAACAGTTCGAAATTTTCTTAAAACATTAAAATATAATACAAAATTAATTTCAGTGACATTAAATGCATTTATTTAAGTTCAATTGAAGCAAATTATTTTTCATTTCGACAGCTGCGAGCTAAACTTTTCAAAACGGTTCGACTGTTGTCGGAATCGAAATCCAGAACACCTTTCATTTCACACTTTTACTGGAAATCGAAATCGGGAACATGCCTGTTTATTCGTTTAGAAATTAAATTAACGCATATTAATAATTTATTATTAAATTACTAGTTTAGTCATAAAATAAGTCCTAGATATAAGTCCATCATATTCACGGGTTTTTTTGTAATTTTTTCCCCGCCTCTTACGACTCTAAATCTATTATATATATTCATTATAATTTAATTTCACAGTAGAATAGCCATGGCTTTCTATTTTTGTAACTGTTAGTTTATATCTTTTTAAGTATAAGCTAGCTTTATATAAAATAAAATAAAATAAAAATTTCACAGTAGAAAAGGTAACTAATTTAGCCTGAACTCTGTATTTAAAAATTAAAGTCCATAAAGTCTAAGATTTAGTGAATAAAATTGAATTGAATTGAAATTATGGTTTGTCAAAGAAAAGTCTAAGATTGAAAGATCCAATTTTCAGTTATCGATAACTTGATAAATAATCGGAATTTTGCAGTAAAATTTGACGTGGTTACTATTGACTAGTAGCTCTACCACATACATATTTAAAAATCATCAAAATCGTAGAGGTTGAGGTAAAAAGTGGACCGTTTCACTTATTTTCGCCGATATGTAAATATGTATATATAAATAACTATTCTACTCGACACACAGTGGTGCTAATGAAGTTCGCAGCGCCGCAAAAATCCATTTTGAAACTTGCTAATTAAGCCGATTTTTTTTACTTTTTCGACAGAATTTTGTTTTTTTTTTTTGTTGTGAGTTGTGAGCTCTCCTATCGATTTCGAAAAGTAAACTTTAAAGTTAAAAAAAAGTAAAATATTCGAATATCGTATAATCTTTTGATTCGAAAAAAAAGTTAAAGTCCCATAAAGCAGTGATGGTCAAAACTCATACAAACAAACATATCTTTGTGTGAGTAAGCAGCGCAGTAAACAAAAGCGCACGAGAGAGCAAGAACCGCAATTAAGCAAAAACGAGCGAGAGATTTCACACACTTGGACCGTGCATGAGCCGAGACCCTGCAGGAATTCGGTGTCATATAAGTGGCCTCAACTACTCTGAACGTCACTAGTTTTTGAATGGTTAAAAAAAAAACAAGCGCGGTATAGGGTAAAACGGTAAAGAAGAGCGCTCTCTCTGTCAAATTTGTACCGCTCAACGCTCACGCTATCTCAGAGAGTGATTTTGTTGTTTTTTGTGAAAAGAGATGAATTTTGGGTATACATAAAAATGTATTACAACCAAAAATGCTGCTGTACAAAATAGTCATTTCATGTTTTGCATTGGCATGTGTGGGCAAGCGCGAATTTGGTAAGTGATAAATATTTTGTTATTTAGTATATTTAAAACAATATTTTGTAAGAGTAATTTAATAGTAGCAAGTTATCTATAGTTTTTTATATTAAGCTTATATATAAAACAAATAACTTGTTTTTTTTTTGCTTTAAGTGTAATAACTTGAATTTTTTATTTTCAGCTTAATATGTATTACAAATAATTGTTTTATTTTATTTTCAGTTCTATAAGTACATATAACCCATAACTTGTCTTTTTTCAGTTTTATAAAAATAAGAAATTTCTTGTGTTATTTATTTTCAGGAAAAATAAAAATAACGTAGTTACCTTAAATTACTTAACAATGACCATTTAAGTTAAACACATGTATGTATATGTGTATATATGTAATTAAAAAATCTGTAAATTTTCAATCTATAATTTGAGAATTGTAAATGATTGATAATAAGTTACTTATAAGTGAATAAAATGATTACAAATTAAATTAATAAATAACGTATGTGTCCAATGGGAAATTTATATAAAATATCTTGGTATTTATATCGACAATAAATTGAAATTTAATGTGCATATTGCAAAAACTTTAGATAAAGTAAATAAGACAATAAAAATTTTGTATCCTCTTATAAATCGAAAGTCGAAGCTGCAAGTAAACAACAAACTAACTTTATTTAAATCTATATTTGTACCAATTATTTTATATGGCTCGGAGGTTTGGGGTGATTGTGCAGCGTGTCACCGACTTAAATTACAAAGAATCCAGAATAAGATCCTAAAAATGATATTTGATGTTCCATTCTATTACTCCACTTCTCGACTCCATAAAAAAGCAGATATTTGCATGATTGATGACAAAATTTATCAGGCTATAACAAAATTTAATTTAAAAACATTAACATCCCACACTATAAGTGATGATCCAGATCTTTATGGTCCTTAGCCTTTTTCTAGTCTTAGTATGTAATTTACTTGTAAGTCTTTAATTACTTTTTTTTTTTTTTTTCCATATTGTAAGGTTTTTTCCCCTTTTTCCTTATTATTTAATATTATATAACAAATATTTTGACTTAATGCTTAAAATGTAAATATTATAGTTGTAAAGCTGTAAAGGCTAAACTCTATGTTTTGTAATTAATTATTAAATGAACATTTATAATATTAGGGTAAATAAATAAATAAATAAATAATAAACTAATATTTTAATACAACAATAATTACTAGTTCAATATTTGGGTTAAATATACTACAACGAGAGCATACCCAAACGAATTATTATATTATAGTGCGGAAGTTTTTTCCCATATGCAGGCGAACCAGTTTGCTACCAGTTGAACATCATACCCAAAAATTCTGGTTGCTTCCTATGACAAGCCCATGTTAAAAATACTAGTTAGCCAGGAGCAATCATACTAGGTTTGGGACACACAGTTTCACCGTCCGGGTGGTTGGGAACCAGTTCTGAACTAATTTTTTTTCCTGCAGGGGAGTTTATAATTGCAAGATAGTTTAGATGTTGTTGGCGTCAGTACAATATGCAGTACGGCACCAAGGTATACTTATTTAAGGTAGCAAACTCCCGCCGAAGGCTCTCAACGAAAGTTACCAATTTTTAGTTTCGTTGCGACTGCGCGTGAGGAGGGTTGTTTTTACGCATACTATTTTAATATGTTTGCGTTCTATCTCTCTCGCTTTTTCTTGCTCTCAGTAAAATTGGTGACGACGCCGGCAGCATTACTCTACCTTAAATAAGTATACCTTGGTACGGCACAACGAGCCAAATCTGCATCTTCTTAAAATTTTATTTTATAAATATCATCATTCATATTTCTACAACTCATGAAAAATTATTGCCACTTTACTGTTTTAAGCTATAAGGCCCATACGTAGTATGCAAAATTTACGAATGTAATGAAAAGCTTGATATACAAAAAATAGTCATACTATTTTTGCATGCTGCGTATTAAAAAATATTAGTAGTAAAAATAGTAAAAAAAAATGTGGTACAGTCGAGGCGGTGCCCGACAGTGGAATACCCTGTACCTTTTGTGTCAAAAAAATTTTTCCTGCATATTCCATCTAAGAACTTTCCAATTGGAATTAATTTTTTTTTTGGTGCAAAACGATATTTATACCTATAAGTTCCGTAAATTTGTACCGATTTTGATGAAAATCGAAAGTTACGTCAAAGAAGCTATTTTAATTATATTGGGTAAGTTTCAAGTTGATATGTTAAGGGGTGTGAGAGAAAACACGGTAAATCGATTGCGGGGGGTGGGGGGACCGCATCGATAAAATTTGGATGTGGATTTGTTCATTAGAGCCACATGAATGAGCTTACCAAAAATTGTGAGTCTAGGTCACTTGTAGCCATAATTGCGTAGAGTCAAATATTGACGCAGTTTATTGGCAAGGGGAGATGAAATTTGCACATTTTTGACTATAACTTCTGTTGTATTTGTCCGATTTTGTTCATTTTTTACACATAGATGCATGTATCCACAACGCATCGCTCTGTTAAATTTCATGAAAATATTAAACGGTGTGGCTAAAAACCGCGAAAATCTACAGCGGGGGAACGGGGAAAGATATTGACATGATTCTACAAACTTCATCTGCTTAGGAAATATGCGCACCAGCAGGAAAAGTTCCGTGTCTCTAGCTCTTATAGTCTCCGAGATCTAGGCGTTCATACGGACGGACAGACGGACAGACGGACGGACGGACATGGCTCAATCGCTACCCGAGGTTATGATAAGCATTTTGCTTAGCTATTGCTGATGATCAGTGATGCTGATTGTTATTTACTACAGTATACAGAGTTTGAGCTGGAAAAAGATACTTAGTAGCAACTATCATCAGATTGTTTGGGACCCTGATTAACTCTTAAACCGAGTTTTCAAGCGGCAAGTTGCCGCCGGCAAAATATCCTTTCCTTTGCTTTGTCAAAATTGAATTTGCCGTCCCAAAAATCAAAACTAAAACAAGTATATGAAGTAACAACACTTTTAGTTATGGAAACAAATTATAGTTTAGACACATACTATTTTCTATGAAGAATGCAAATAAAAAATTTAATTTGTATTTTTTTTAATACTTTTAACATCGACTAAACATAAACTAATGTTATAAATAATTTGGCATTAAGGAAAAAATTTAGTTGTAGCAATGCACATACATATGTGTAATTATTTGTCTTGGGTAGTTATTAAGATACAAAAAATTAATTCAAAATATGCTGATGTAATTAAAAATTATAAAGTAAATAATTTAAGGCTCCTTTTTATTTATTTTGCAGTCAGGGTCAAGGCGATACATTCTACACTTATATAAAATTCTTATCATAACCTAGGATAGCGATTGAACTAAAATGTTAGGCCAAGTCACGCAGCCAGAGCCAATGCTTTGACCGAGCCCAAGTCAACGCAAAAACGTCACAACACAACACAGACCGAGCCAATGCTTGCTTTTGCCATTGCCTTTCTTCAGTCAATGCATAAAGATCAACACAAAACACAAACCGACTGACATTGCTGTTGCTTTTTGTTGTTGCGTGGTGTTTATTTTGTGTTTGATTTTACCCCAACCGAGCCCATATCGACGCATAATCTTTCAACAGTAAATAAAGCTCGGAGCGAATTGTTCCCTCTGTCTATTTTAGTACTCTATGACTCTATAAAGATTCTCTTGCGCGCAAGTATTGTTCTAATCGACGTTTTCGTTAATTTGGTTTTTTTAAATAACGCGCAAAAACGTATGATCTTTTTATAGTTTAAAAAAGAAAAATGTATCTTTAAATGTTCTCTTTCTTTTGTCGTTTTAAATTATTAAGAAAATTGTATCTAAGTATGAGGAATTATTGAAAAGCAATGTTTATCTACACATATAGTAGTATTGATTATTATTTTCTCACGACTAATTAATTTGATTTTCCTAAAAAGATTCTCAACACACAGAAAATCATTGAGCTCAACGGCTGTATCGGCTGTATCGGCTTTATCGGCTGTAGCGGCTGTATCGGCTGTAGCGGCTTTATCGGCTGTAGCGACAGTATCGGCTTTATCGGCTGTATCGGCTGTATCGGCTGTAGCGGCTGCATCGGCTGTAGCGGCTTTATCGGCTGTATCGGCTTTATCGGCTGTATCAGCATTATCGGCTGTCGCGGCTGTTGCGGCTTTATCGGCATTATCAGCAGTCGGGGCTTTATCGGCTGTATCGGCTGTATCTGCTTTATCGGCTGTATCGGCTTTATCGGCTGTATCGGCTGTATCGGCTGTATTGGCTGTAGCGGCTGTGGCGGCTTTATCGGATGTATCGGCAGTATCGGCTTTATCGGCTGTCGCGGCTGTAGCGGCTGCCGGGGCTTTATCGGCTGTATCGGCTGTAGCGGCTGTATCGGCTGTAGCGGCTTTATCGGCTGAGGCGACTGTATCGGCTGTATCTGCTTTATCGGCTGTATCGGCTGTAGCGGCTGTATCGGCTTTATCGGCTGTATCGGCTGTAGCGACTGTATCGGCTGTACCGGCTGTAGCGGCTTTATCGGCCGTATCTGCTTTATCGGCTGTATCGGCTGTATCGGCTGTATTGGCTGTAGCGGCTGTGGCGGCTTTATCGGATGTATCGGCAGTATCGGCTTTATCGGCTGTCGCGGCTGTAGCGGCTGCCGGGGCTTTATCGGCTGTATCGGCTGTAGCGGCTGTATCGGCTGTAGCGGCTTTATCGGCTGAGGCGACTGTATCGGCTGTATCTGCTTTATCGGCTGTATCGGCTGTAGCGGCTGTATCGGCTTTATCGGCTGTATCGGCTGTAGCGGCTGTATCGGCTGTATCTGCTTTATAGGCTGTATCGGCTGTATCGGCTGTAGCGGCTGTGGCGGCAGTATCGGCTGTATCGGCTGTATCTGCTTTATCAGCTGTAGCGGCTGTATCGGCTTTAACGGCTGTATCGGCTGTATCGGCTTTATCGGCTGTAGCGGCATTATCGGCTGTCGCGGCTGTAGTGGCTGTCGGGGCTGTTGCGGCTTTATCGGCTGTAGCGACAGTATCGGCTGTATCGGCTGTATCTGCTTTATCGGCTGTAGCGGCTGTATCGGCTTTATCGGCTGTAGCGGCTGTGGCGGCTTTATCGGATGTATCGGCTGTATCGGCTTTATCGGCTGTCGCGGCTGTAGCGGCTGTCGGGGCTTTATCGGCTGTATCGGCTGTAGCGGCTTTATCGGCTGAGGCGACTGTATCGGCTGTAGCGGCTGTATCGGCTTTATCGGCTGTAGCGGCTGTGGCGGCTTTATCGGATGTATCGGCTGTATCGGCTGTATCGGCTGTATCGGCTGTAGCGGCTGTATCGGCTTTATCGGCTGTATCGGCTGTATCGGCTGTAGCGGCTGTATCGGCTTTATCGGCTGTCGCGGCTGTCGGGGCTGTAGCGGCTTTATCGGCTGTAGCGACAGTATCGGCTGTAGCGGCATTATCGGCTGTCGCGGCTGTAGCGGCTGTCGGGGCTGTATCGGCTGTATCGGCTGTAGCGGCTTTATCGGCTGAGGAGACTGTATCGGCTGTATTGGCTGTAGCGGCTGTATCGGCTGTACCGGCTTTATCGGCTGAGGCGACTGTATCGGCTGTAGCGGCTGTATCTGCTTTATCGGCTGTAGCGGCTGTATCAGCTGTATCGGCTGTAGCGGCTGTATCGGCTTTATCGGCTGTATCGGCTGTATCGGCTGTAGCGGCTGTATCGGCTTTATCGGCTGTTGCGGCTGTCGGGGCTGTAGCGGCTTTATCGGCTGTAGCGACAGTATCGGCTGTAGCGGCATTATCGGCTGTCGCGGCTGTAGCGGCTGTCGGGGCTTTATCGGCTGTATCGGCTGTAGCGGCTGTATCGGCTGTAGCGGCTTTATCGGCTGAGGAGACTGTATCGGCTGTATTGGCTGTAGCGGCTGTATCGGCTGTAGCGGCTGTAGCGGCTGTATCGGCTTTATCGGCTGAGGCGACTGTATCGGCTGCATCGGCTGTAGCGGCTGTATCTGCTTTATCGGCTGTAGCGGCTGTATCGGCTGTAGCGGTTGTATCGGCTTTATCGGCTGTAGCGGCTGTATCGGCTGTATCTGCTTTATCGGCTGTAGCGGCTGTATCTGCTTTATCGGCTGTAGCGACAGTATCGACTGTAGCGGCATTATCGGCTGTCGCGGCTGTAGCGGCTGTCGGGGCTTTATCGGCTGTATCTGCTTTATCGGCTGTAGCGGCTGTATCGGCTGTAGCGGCTGTATCGGCTTTATCGGCTGTAGCGGCTGTATCGGCTGTATCTGCTTTATCGGCTGTAGCGGCTGTATCTGCTTTATCGGCTGTAGCGGCTGTATCGGCTTTATCGGCTGTCGCGGCTGTCGGGGCTGTAGCGGCTGTATCTGCTTTATCGGCTGTAGCGGCTGTATCGGCTTTATCGGCTGTATCGGCTGTAGCGGCTGTATCGGCTGTATCGGCTTTATCGGCTGTCGCGGCTGTCGGGGCTGTAGCGGCTTTATCGGCTGTAGCGACAGTATCGGCTGTAGCGGCTGTATCGGCTGTAGCGGCTTTATCGGCTGAGGCGACTGTATCGGCTGTAGCGGCTGTATCGGCTGTAGCGGCTGTATCGGCTGTAGCGGCTGTATCTGCTTTATCGGCTGTAGCAGCTGTATCGGCTTTATCGGCTGTATCGGCTGTATTGGCTGTAGCGGCTGTTGCGGCTTTATCGGCTGTATCGGCTTTATCGGCTGTCGCGGCTGTCGGGGCTGTATCGGCTGTATCGGCTGTAGCGGCTGTATCGGCTGTAGCGGCTGTATCGGCTTTATCGGCTGTCGCGGCTGTCGGGGCTGTAGCGGCTTTATCGGCTGTAGCGACAGTATCGGCTGTAACGGCTTTATCGGCTGTCGCGGCTGTCGGGGCTGTAGCGGCTGTATCTGCTTTATCGGCTGTAGCGGCTGTATCGGCTTTATCGGCTGTCGCGGCTGTCGGGGCTGTCGGGGCTGTAACGGCTTTATCGGCTGTAGCGACAGTATCGGCTGTAGCGGCATTATCGGCTGTCGCGGCTGTAGCGACAGTATCGGCTGTAGCGGCATTATCGGCTGTCGCGGCTGTAGCGGCTGTAGCGGCTGTCGGGGCTTTATCGGCTGTAGCGGCTGTATCGGCTGTATCGGCTGTATCGGCTGTAGCGGCTTTATCGGCTGAGGCGACTGTATCGGCTGTATCGGCTGTAGCGGCTGTATCGGCTGTAGCGGCTGTATCGGCTGTAGCGGCATTATCGGCTGTCGCGGCTGTAGCGGCTGTCGGGGCTGTAGCGGCTTTATCGGCTGTAGCGACAGTATCGGCTGTATCGGCTTTATCGGCTGTCGCGGCTGTCGGGGCTGTAGCGGCTGTATCTGCTTTATCGGCTGTAGCGGCTGTATCGGCTTTATCGGCTGTCGCGGCTGTCGGGGCTGTAGCGGCTTTATCGGCTGTAACGACAGTATCGGCTGTAGCGGCATTATCGGCTGTCGCGGCTGTAGCGGCTGTAGCGACAGTATCGGCTGTAGCGGCATTGTCGGCTGTCGCGGCTGTAGCGGCTGTCGGGGCTTTATCGGCTGTATCAGCTGTAGCGGCTGTATCGGCTGTAGCGGCTTTATCGGCTGAGGCGACTGTATCGGCTGTATCGGCTGTAGCGGCTGTATCGGCTGTAGCGGCTGTATCGGCTTTATCGGCTGAGGCGACTGTATCGGCTGTATCGGCTGTAGCGGCTGTATCGGCTGTAGCGGCTGTATCGGCTGTAGCGGCATTATCGGCTGTCGCGGCTGTAGCGGCTGTCGGGGCTTTATCGGCTGTATCGGCTGTAGCGGCTTTATCGGCTGAGGCGACTGTATCGGCTGTAGCGGCTGTATCGGCTGTATCGGCTTTATCGGCTGTCGCGGCTGTCGGGGCTGTAGCGGCTTTATCGGCTGTAGCGACAGTATCGGCTGTAGCGGCATTATCGGCTGTAGCGGCTGTCGGGGCTTTATCGGCTGTAGCGGCTGTATCGGCTGTAGCGGCTTTATCGGCTGAGGCGACTGTATCGGCTGTATCGGCTGTAGCGGCTGTATCGGCTGTATCGGCTGTAGCGGCTGTATCTGCTTTATCGGCTGTAGCGGCTGTATCGGCTTTATCGGCTGTATCGGCTGTATTGGCTGTAGCGGCTGTTGCGGCTTTATCGGCTGTATCGGCTTTATCGGCTGTCGCGGCTGTCGGGGCCGTAGCGGCTGTATCTGCTTTATCGGCTGTAGCGGCTGTATCGGCTTTATCGGCTGTATCGGCTGTAGCGGCTGTATCGGCTGTAGCGGCTGTATCGGCTTTATCGGCTGTCGGGGCTGTCGGGGCTGTAGCGGCTTTATCGGCTGTAGCGACAGTATCGGCTGTATCGGCTTTATCGGCTGTCGCGGCTGTCGGGGCTGTAGCGGCTGTATCTGCTTTATCGGCTGTAGCGGCTGTATCGGCTTTATCGGCTGTCGCGGCTGTCGGGGCTGTAGCGGCTTTATCGGCTGTAACGACAGTATCGGCTGTAGCGGCATTATCGGCTGTCGCGGCTGTAGCGGCTGTCGGGGCTTTATCGGCTGTATCAGCTGTAGCGGCTGTATCGGCTGTAGCGGCTTTATCGGCTGAGGCGACTGTATCGGCTGTAGCGGCTGTATCGGCTGTAGCGGCTGTATCGGCTGTATCGGCTTTATCGGCTGTATCGGCTGTAGCGGCTGTATCGGCTGTAGTGGCTGTATCGGCTTTATCGGCTGTCGCGGCTGTCGGGGCTGTAGCGGCTTTATCGGCTGTAGCGACAGTATCGGCTGTAGCGGCTGTCGGGGCTTTATCGGCTGTAGCGGCTGTATCGGCTGTACCGGCTGTAGCGGCTTTATCGGCTGTCGCGGCTGTCGGGGCTGTCGGGGCTGTAGCGGCTTTATCGGCTGTAGCGACAGTATCGGCTGTATCGGCTTTATCGGCTGTCGCGGCTGTCGGGGCTGTAGCGGCTGTATCTGCTTTATCGGCTGTAGCGGCTGTATCGGCTTTATCGGCTGTCGCGGCTGTCGGGGCTGTAGCGGCTGTATCTGCTTTATCGGCTGTAGCGGCTGTATCGGCTTTATCGGCTGTATCGGCTGTAGCGGCTGTATCGGCTGTAGCGGCTGTATCGGCTTTATCGGCTGTCGCGGCTGTCGGGGCTGTCGGGGCTGTAGCGGCTTTATCGGCTGTAGCGACAGTATCGGCTGTATCGGCTTTATCGGCTGTCGCGGCTGTCGGGGCTGTAGCGGCTGTATCTGCTTTATCGGCTGTAGCGGCTGTATCGGCTTTATCGGCTGTCGCGGCTGTCGGGGCTGTAGCGGCTTTATCGGCTGTAACGACAGTATCGGCTGTAGCGGCATTATCGGCTGTCGCGGCTGTAGCGGCTGTCGGGGCTTTATCGGCTGTATCAGCTGTAGCGGCTGTATCGGCTGTAGCGGCTTTATCGGCTGAGGCGACTGTATCGGCTGTATCGGCTGTAGCGGCTGTATCGGCTGTAGCGGCTGTATCGGCTGTATCGGCTTTATCGGCTGTATCGGCTGTAGCGGCTGTATCGGCTGTAGCGGCTGTATCGGCTTTATCGGCTGTCGCGGCTGTCGGGGCTGTAGCGGCTTTATCGGCTGTAGCGACAGTATCGGCTGTAGCGGCTGTCGGGGCTTTATCGGCTGTAGCGGCTGTATCGGCTGTACCGGCTGTAGCGGCTTTATCGGCTGAGGCGACTGTATCGGCTGTAGCGGCTGTATCGGCTGTAGCGGCTGTATCGGCTTTATCGGCTGAGGCGACTGTATCGGCTGTAGCGGCTGTAGCGGCTGTATCTGCTTTATCGGCTGTAGCGGCTGTCGGGGCTGTAGCGGCTTTATCGGCTGTAGCGACAGTATCGGCTGTAGCGGCTGTCGGGGCTTTATCGGCTGTAGCGGCTGTATCGGCTGTACCGGCTGTAGCGGCTTTATCGGCTGAGGCGACTGTATCGGCTGTAGCGGCTGTATCGGCTGTAGCGGCTGTATCGGCTGTATCGACTGTAGCGGCTGTATCTGCTGTCGGGGCTGTAACGGCTGCATCGGCTGTCGGGGCTGTAGCGGCTGTCGGGGCTGTCGGTGCTGTCGGTGCTGTAGCGGCTGTCGGTGCTGTCAGTGCTGTCGGTGCTGTCGGTGCTGTTGGTGCTGTCGGTGCTGTCGGTGCTGTCGGTGCTGTCGGTGCTGTAGGTGCTGTCGGTGCTGTCGGTGCTGTCGGTGCTGTAGGTGCTGTCGGTGCTGTCGGTGCTGTAGGTGCTGTCGGTGCTGTCGGTGCTGTCGGTGCTGTCGGTGCTGTCGGTGCTGTCGGTGCTGTCGGTGCTGTTGGTGCTGTTGGTGCTGTTGGTGCTGTTGGTGCTGTCGGTGCTGTCGGTGCTGTTGGTGCTGTCGGTGCTGTCGGGGCTGTATCGCCACAGTCGCAAGGCGTGGGATGTTCATTAACGTTATATGGATACGGATAGGCGCGTACACTGCTCAACACCTGGAAACTTAAAAACGCCAGGATGCTGAGCAACAGACAGAGATAGTTGGTTAGATTACTCATAGTTCTCAAGATGCACGCACGTTTGACATGGATTAAATCGTCTATATTTATACAACTTTTTAGATTGGGTAATTAAACAAATATGTAATTAAGAAATTTGAAAAAAAAAATCTTAAGCGCGTGTTGCATACTTTTTTTTGTGCTTACATAAGGAAACAAATATGTTTATAAATAGGTTCTACTTTAGGAAGATGTGTTAAAGTGTATCTGATTAGGCAGAGCAAAAGTTAGGAGAGACATTTTAAAAAGACGGTGAATAATGAAAGCGGAGAATTGCAGCTCATTAGCTCGGGATTTGGTTATGAGATTGAGCATAATGATTAGCTGGTAAAATTCAACTTTATATCGGCTGTAGCGGCTGTGGCGGCTTTATCGGCTGTATCGGTTGTAGCGGCTGTATCGGCTGTATCGGCTGTAGCGGCTGTATCGGTGCTGTCGGTGCTGTCGGTGGTGTCGGTGGTGTCGGTGGTGTCGGTGGTGTCGGTGGTGTCGGTGGTGTCGGTGCTGCCGGTGCTGGCGGTGCTGCCGGTGCTGGCGGTGCTGCCGGTGCTGTCGGGGCTGTATCGCCACAGTCGCAAGGCGTGGGATGTTCATTAACGTTATATGGATACGGATAGGCGCGTACACTGCTCAACACCTGGAAACTTAAAAACGCCAGGATGCTGAGCAACAGACATAGATAGTTGGTTAGATTACTCATAGTTCTCAAGATGCACGCACGTTTGACATGGATTAGGTCGTCTATATTTATACATTTTTTTAGATTGGGTAATTAAACAAATATGTAATTAAGAAATTTGAAAAAAAAATCTTAAGCGCGTGTTGCATAGTTTTTTGTGCTTAGATAAGGAAATAAATATGTTTATAAATAGGTTCTACTTTAGGAAGATGTGTTAAAGTGTATCTGATTAGGCAGAGCAAAAGTTAGGAAAGACATCTTAAAAAGACTTGATGTGTTCACTACGAATAATTAAAGCGGAGAATTGCAGCTCATTAGCTCGGGATTTGGTTATGAGATTGAGCATAATGATTAGCTGGTAAAATTCAACTTTACTTTTTTAATTGTATAATTATTGATTATCTCATTCTTCATTTTAAATAATTTATTGTTTACTGGCAAAATAAAAATCATGTGATTAGGCCCGTCGAATGGGCCCAAAGTGCCATATCTTTCTCGACGGCCTAGTTGGAACAGACAAAAGCAACTGCTTCCTTTAGTATTGTTTGATTCCTACAAATATTCATATTCTAAAAATTATATGTACATACTTTATAAGTAGGGGAAGTTATCTGGTTGTGGGCATAACCCGGTTATGGGCAAGGGAAATGGAGCTGATCTTTAAATTGTCGTTTGTGCGTAATTCTAGCACCATGTTTTGTTGCTGATGTCGAAGCACACGGCGCATATGTTTAGCAGCTACTGACGATAATATTTTTTCATGTGTAAAAATCAAATGTTATCAGATTTTTGGTTATTTTATATTTTTTATTTGGGCATTTTCTTTATTAGGGTTACATAAAGTTAATGACGGAATACTCTTTTTAAATATTAAATTTCTGGATTGACTTATTGCAGGACACGTATTGAGGATGTGTTCTACATTGGTTGCTTGGGGTTCTTGACATATTTCACATTGGTTACGAATATTTTTGTTCATGTAATGTTCGTGAGTTAATTTGGTGTGTCCAGTAATATGGAAAAAGCCCATATTTAATTACTTTTGCTTCTGTAGTTATGGCAAAGGTGATACGGTCTGAAGCTGATCCATCTGTGTATATGTATATATTTACGGTGCGGGTTCATGACCTGAAAGCTAGTGAAGGCAGTTTAGAATACTATTGGGTTGGTGTTATTTTGATTTATTTGGCTTAAGAAGATGTTTATGGTTTGTTTTTTAAATAGCCAGTAAGGTAGATTCATTGTCATTTTTGGTGGATTCAGATTAAGCTTTTTGCAATTTTTTATCAAGTTGTCTAAAGTTGAGTTGCTCCTACAGCGCTTTCGCAATGCAGGCTTATTTAAATATTTTGCAATGGGGGTGTCTTTGGATTGATGTAGAATTTTGTAAAGTTTGGATTTCAAAAAATTGTGTCTAAGTTCCAAAGGTAAAGCTCCGAGGGCTATTATTGGGCTTATTGCTGCTTTTATTAAGACTTTAACTTTACTTAGTATGGAACATGGCGCGCGACCGTATAGGAAAAGAGCGTAGTCAGCTTTAGACAGCACTAGGGCATTAGTTATTGAGATGAGGGTAGTTGTGTTGCAATTGCACTTCGAGCTACCTAAACATTTTATAATATTCAGACGATTTGTGAAGGAGTTGGTTAAGCTATTAATATGATCGTTCCAGTATGATTAATAGTTACGCCGAGAATTTTTAATGATTTAACGGTTGGAATAGAAATGTTGTTAGGGTAACGTTGCATATACACTGACGTTTGTTGCATACGTGAATGTGTTTGCACTTTTCTAAAGACAGTTTTCTTCAGTCTTGGATGTTTTGGAAGAGTAGATCTAAGCTTTTTACTACGTTTTTGTTTTTATTATAATTTATTATAAGTTGAAAATCATCCGCATAGCTGCTAAATGTGATGTCTTTCTGCATTTCTATTATTTTAGCTAGTTTGTTATATGCAATTAAGAAAAGTGTAACCGATAGTGGTGAGCCCTGAGGTATTCCATTGTGGATGGGAACGACTTGGGATAGCTGTGAGCCTACTTTTACTATGTTTTTCCGATGCGACATAAAGTTAGTGACAAATTTAATCATTTCCAATCTTTCAGTTGCTCAACAATAGCGTGCACTCCAATTCTGTCAAAGCCTTTGCAAAATTAAGGGAGACGATTGAAATGTGCCTTTTTTTCCGGAGAGCATCAGTAATCAGGTGATCTATATATAATAGACTATCTGCAACTGATTTGTGTTTTTTAAATCCAAAATGGTTATTGGATAACCGATTATTATATTCTACAAACCACCATAGGCGTCTTGCCATGATTTTGTTCATTACTTTAGAAAGACATTGGTTTAGAAATATTGGACGGTAGGATTCTGGTGTGGTTTTATCAGTATTTGGCTTGGATATTGGGATAACTAGGCTTGTTTTATATTGCTATTCGAGTAGTTATAAAGATTTTGCTGGTTTTAAAGGGTGCCTCCGACTACCACTCGATATTTGATCGAAAAAAATTTTATAAATTTCTTCACATGTTTTACAACAAAATGTAATTCCTCCCGATTTTCGGAAATTGAATTTTGTATCTAAAAGTTGAATTCTAAAAATTGACCTCCAGGAAATTTTACTATTTTTTGAATTTCTTAGCTGCCTAAAAGTATGCTTTAATTTTTTTCATTTTAAAAGTTGTACTAAAATGTAAGAAAAATGTACAATTTGAAAATTTTTTATAGCATACTTACAAAGGCGCAAATCAAAAATTGTAAAATTGATCAATTTTGAAGAAAAAACGTAAAAATGTAAATATTGGTTTTTTAAATTTTTTTTCGGAAATTAAAAGAGCATGCAAAAAAAATTATAACATTCAAAAAGCATATGGATTGGTGATGGCGTCTTTTTGTAATTTGCTTGGAAAGTTGAAACTATTTGGTGCTATAACTCCAAAACAGTTCAATATTTTGGTTTTAGGCTATTTTTTCAATGTATGAGGAGCTCATATCTACCTCTGTATGAAATATGGTCCAATTCCAATGAACCGTTTTTTTTTTTAATTATGTTAAACATGTTTTTTAATTTATTCCAATTTTGGTCTGGATTATCTATATCTCAAAAAAATCGGAGGAGGCTCAAACTTAAATAATAAAAAATAGCTCAATCCTTTACGAACACGTATGTAAAATTTCATCACTCTAAAAAAATTATTATGGAAATGCAAGGGTTTTGGCCAAAATATGAGAATCTGGACCCATAGTGCAGTGGATGAATGAGTAACCCTGTTTCTATAAGGTTGCCATCTACTTTCCTCATCATTTTCTTAACCAATGTTACGTTTTGGTTTGCAAGTTCAGTTTGAATTTCATCCTCTTTTATACAACGTACGTCGTTCGAGTAGATTACCCCGTATGAATTGTTGAGTGATCGATGTTCTGAAACTGTAATTGGCATATCGGCAGTACAGTAGGTCATTTTCAGGAGTTTATTGGCTTGTTGAACATTTTATGTTTTGATTAACAAGTCACCGCGAGTCAACCTCGCCGCTGCAGTTAAAGTCAATAACTTTTTTAATGGCGAATGGAGGTAGATTGAATTGCATTTCGTTAACATTATTGCGAGAAATTATAAGGTATTTTGGACCAGGTGTTGTGAGTAGTTTGACTTGGTTTGGGGTTGTCAGTGCTATCCCCTCTGCCTTTCCCGGATCGGGGGGCTGGGCCTCACCCATGCTTTGATTTTTTATAGTTGGAAGTTTCTAATTACACTCTTATTTGTTTACAATATAGTTCAATGAATAGATAAAAAGCAAAAGCTGGCGCAAGAAACTACATGCACGTCAGAGTGTGCAAACGTAAAAAGTGCGCACGCGTAGCACAATCACAGATGCCAGAAAAGTCTTGAACAAAATTTGCACTGGCACTGCACAACAGTTTATTTTATTTGTGTTATATTCGATTTTATGCACATAAATACTTATATGCACTAGTAGTAGTAGTATAAATAATGCCACGTTAGTGGACTTGTCCATAAATTAAAATTGTAACAATTTTATTTTCTCGCTACCGGGGAAAAACAATATATGGCCACTACAGCCTTTAACTTTTTTTTCGATTCAAAAGATTATAAGATATTCGAATATTTTACCTTTTTTTTTTTAAAATTTAAAGTTTACTTTTCGAAATTGCTAGGAGAGCTCACAACTGCGAGAATTTGAAGAGTCATCCAAAAAAAAAAAACAAAAATCTGTCGAAAAAGTAAAAAATATCGGCTTAATTAGCAAGTTTCAAAATTGACTTTTGCAGCGCTACGAACTTCATTAACCCTTTCATGCACTTGTTGTTTCTGTACAACATTCCACTTTGGAAGCGTATATCTTCTAAACTAATGCGAATTTTTTGGTGAATTAAAACAAAAACGAAACTTGGATCTCCTGAGTTTAACTTTGCATTATTATTTAGCCCGATTTTTTAGAGTTAGAGTGTCATATTTTGGTTTTTGTTGACTTGAGTCGGACTTTTTTTGAGCAGCGAAAAAATCCAACTTTTAGATGATAAAATTATTAACTTAACAATACACCAGAGCATTGGTAATTTTTTTACTGCTTAAATACTTTATAAAAAAGCGAATTATAATAAGAAACAGGTAAATTTAATGCACATAGTATTAATAAAACGTAAAATTGATATGTTGTATGTATACAACATCGTGCATTAACAGAGTATTTTGCGTACACCGAAAATCAGTGGGTCAACAAGAAATATACGCAAGGGTTGTTTCTGTGATCATGAGCTCAGAGAGCGAAAATAATAAATATGATAAGTTACATAAGATTAGGCCCATTTTAGAAGGCTTCCGCAAAAATTGTCTAAAGATTCCTCCAGAGCAACATAACTGCGTAGATAAGCAAACTATACCTTTTCGAGGACGACAACAATTTAAATAATACAACCCAAAAAAGCCGCACAAATGGGGCTTTAAAATGTTTACAAGATGTGGAAAGTCTGGTATAATATATGACTTCGCCATGTACGTAGGAGAAGGAATTTGCCCTAATTATGGTTTAGGCATTTCGTCTGATATAGTTATTCACTTGGTAAAGGATATACCAGCTCATCGGAACTTTGAAGTATTTTTCGACAATTGGTTCACATCGATACATTTGTTAAAAGCTTTAAAAGAAAAAGGAATTTCGGCAACTGGAACAGTTCTTAGCAATCGTTTGGGAAAATGTAATTTGGACTCTGAAGCAACATTAAAGAAAAAAGGTCGTGGCTCTTGGTATTGAACCAATATCTGCATGCCAGCGATGGTGCCAGAAAGATAAAAAGTCAACTGACATTACAATACCTAGAATTGTTCAGCAATACAATCGCTTTATGGGAGGCGTAGACCTGGCCGACATGCTCTGTGAATTATACAGAATAAATCATCGATCCCGAAAATACTATATGCGAATTTTCTTTTGGATCCTCAACTCAGCAGTTACGAATTGCTGGCTTTTGTATAGACGTCATTGTGAGCTAAACAAACTTAACGAAAAAGAAACGCTAACTTTAATTCAATTCCAAAAACAAATTGCAATTGGATTAATACACAAAAATGTCTTTATCCTAAAAAAACGAGGCTGCCCATCGTGTTCTCCACAAACAACACCATCATCATCACGACGTGGAGCAATAAACAGTTCAAGAGATCCGATTTGATGGAATAGGGCATTTTCCCAATTACAAACCATCGCAGTCGCGCTGTAAACTCTGCAAAAGCGGCTACACGACAGTGATTTGCACTAAGTGTAATTTAAGTTTGTGTTTTACCCCAAAGAAAAACTGTTTTACAAATTATCATTTAAATTAAAGTGGGCTAAGTCATCTATTCAAACCAAAAGAAATATATTATGAATGTTCCTTTTTATTTATAAAAAAAAGTTTCCTAATGAATTCGAAATATTATAATTTATTTTAATTTGCTAAAACAATTAATTTTCTACTATTAGTTTATAATTTAGTTACTTTAATTAAATGAATGCAAAATTATTTGTTTTTGAAAATGGATATCTTTTTTAGCTTTTATAATACTTATATAATTATAAGTTCCTCAGTAAAAATCAAGAAAATATATTTTTTTTTATTATTTAGTTTTAAATTGAGTTTAAAGCAATAAACTGAAGAATTATTTGCTATGAAATGTTAAAATATAAGTGTTTGTTTTGATTTAAAAAAAATATTGTTTTAATTCCATTTTGCTACTCAGTTTTACCCCTTTAATGCACGATGTGGTACATGTACAACAAAGTACTAAAAATAGTAGGAGTGACTAAATTTTTGAAAATTTGATTTAATTTTGTTATTTGTCCACAATATAGTAAAAAACAACCGTCAAAATAATTCTAGCTGTCCTGTGCAAAAAGCGTGCATGAAAGGGTTAACACCACTGTGTGTCGAGTAGAATAGTTTTTATGTATATTTTTCCTCAACCTCTCCGATTATGATGATTTTTAAATATGTATGTGGTAAAGCTACTAGCCAATAGTAACCACGTCAAATTTTACTGCAAAATTCCGATTATTTATCGAGCTATCGATAACTGAAAATTGGATCTTTCAATCTTAGACTTTTCTTTGACAAACCATACTTTCTAAACGAGTAAAAAGGCATGTTCCCGATTTCGATTCCGAATAAAAGTGTGAAATGAAAGGTGTTCTGGATTTCGATTCCGACAAGAGTCGAATCGTTTGACAATTAGGACATGATGATATTAAACAGCATAGAACTCAACACACTGCCTTGGTGGACTCCCACCTTAACACTGAATTCGTCCGACTCACCAGCTGTACATCTGACTTTAGTCCTGGCGTCATCATACATGTCCATAATCATGCGGACGTAAACCTCTGGTACATCATGTGTTCTCAAGGCCAACCAAATCAATTCACGAGGAACTCTGTCGAAGGCTTTCTCCAAGTCGATGAACACAAGGAACAGGTCTTTTCGGGCGTCCCGGTGTTTTTCCATCAGTATCCGAAGACTCTGAATAGCATCAATTGTTGACTTACCATCCACAAAGCCACATTGATTGTCTTGCAACCTTATAATGTTTTTTAGTCGGTTGTTTACCATTCGCTCGTACATTTTTAAGGTGTGTGATGTTAGTTTTATTGCACGGTAGTTGGTCAGCTTACGGGAATCCCCTTTATTTTTGTAGAACGGGAGTAGATAGCTTTTCCTAAACGCATCTGGCATTGGGCTACTTTTTATTTTGTTGAAAAGAGCGGTGAGCAATTTCAGCCCACAAACGCTCGTTTCCAGCCAAAACTCCAAGGGTATTTTGTCTGGTCCCACAGCCTTACCGCGTTTCATCACCGCCTGCTTTACCTCCTCCAAATTAAAGTCAGAGACATCGGAAAGGTTTAGCTCTATATTTGGAAAAGCTTCCCTAGGAAACTCTTCGTTAAGCAGCTCACGAAAGTACTCGAAGTGTCCGGCACATATCTTTTTGTCGTCGATTAGAAGGGTGCCTTGCGAATCCTCGATATATTTCGGAGCTTCTATTTCCCGTGCATTTATTTTCCGTTGCGCATGCGAATTTTCGTTTACAGCTTGGCTTTCTAGTTCTTGATAGAACTGCTCTGCTGATTTCGCTCTTGCTTGAGCCACCACTCTTATATCATGTGATTATGCTGCTAGTAATTTTGGCGCTAACAGCAATGAGTAGGTTTGAGCATGGAATAGAGCGAGAAAAGAAAAGTGCATAGGACTTGCGCTCTTCATGCACCTAGGGCAGTGATTGGCAGTCTCTCAATTTACATAACTCGCGAGGCTATTGCACCAAAATCTGCCGCAGCGCAGTCGGCTCATGTACGGTCCAAGTGCGTGAAATCTCTCGCTCGTTTTTGCTTAATTGCGGTTCTTGCTCTCTCGTGCGCTTTTGCTTACTGCGCTGTTTACTCACACAAAGAAATGTTTGTTAGTATGAGTTTTGCCCATCACTGACCTAGGGTATTTCTAATGCTTTCCAAAGCTCAGCTTAATCGCTCCCGCTAGAAGTGATTCGAAATGTAAAGGTCAGTCCAAGTTTGGCAGTGCAATTGTGCAGTTGAGTGCGTGACAAATATCTATTGTTTCCGTAAAGCAGTATATAGCTTTATTTATATACGTATATATATCTGCAAGTCTTTAAGACGCTTTACCTACAAAGTGTATTTTGGCGGAAAATGTTTGATTTTTTAGTGGAGGTGATAATTGCGAAAGCAAAAGGTAATATGCCGCGGTAATGTTTTACCGAAATTCTAAGGAATTTTTGTGTTTTAGACCAGTTACGCATAACACGGACTAGGCTTCCGTCACCAGCAGCAACAACTACATTAGCAGTGCCGGCGTAAATACAACACCTCAGCTAAAGCAACAGCAGCTAAACTAAGAGCTGCACTTACAACAACAATCGTTGCTCCAACAACAACGACCATCTGAGCGACAACCACCAAGAGAGCAATCGTAAACAAAAATAAAAGAACCGCAAGTTACAACAGAAGTTGTATTAATAAAAACAAAATCAGCTGTGTTAGGCTTTATTAGTTAATTGATTTGTTAACGTACGGCCAAAAAAGACACGCCATAAAAACTTTGCTAAACGCACTCACAATCTCTATCTTGCGCGTAAGCTTTGTTCGACTCTATAAAGATTCTCTTGCGCGCAAGTATTGTTCTAGTCGACATTTTCGTTAATTTGGTTTCTCTTAATAACGCGCAAAGACGTATGATCTTTTTATAGTTTAAAAAAGAAAAAATGTATCTTTAAATGTTCTCTTTCTTTTGTCGTTTTAAATTATAAAGAAAATTGTATCTAAGTATGAGGAATTATTGAAAAGCAGTGTGCTGCAATGTTTATATACATATATAGTAGTATTGATTATTATTTTCTCACGACTAATTAATTTGAATTTCCTACAAAGGTTCTCAACACACAAAAAATCATTGAGCTCAAGGGTTCGGCGTTGTATGAGAGAGTGAGTGAGTGTATATGAGCCAAAAACCGCCAGTAGAATTGTTTGAACCCAAGCGAACAACAACTCCTTTCACCAGAAATATGAAACATTTATTAAATGCGGCTGTATCGGCTATATCGGCTATATCGGCTATATCGGCTGTGTCGCCTGTAGCGGCTGTAGGGACTGTAGCGGCTGTAGCAGCTGTAGGGGCTGTAGCGGCTGTAGGGGCTGTATCGGCTGTAGGGGCTGTAGGGGCTGTAGCGGCTGTAGCAGCTGTAGGGGCTGTAGGGGCCGTATCGGCTGTATCGGCTGTATCTGCTGTATCGGCTGTATCGGCTGTATCCGCTGTATCGGCTGTATCCGCTGTATTGGCTGTATCGGCTTTATCGGCTTTAGCGGCAATATCGGCTGTATCAGCTGTATCCGCTGTATTGGGTGTATCGGCTGTATTGGCTGTATCGGCTTTATCGGCCTTAGCGGAAGTATCGGCTATATCCGCTGTATCGGGTGTATCGGCTGTATTGGCTGTATCGGCTTTATCGGATTTAGCGGCAGTATCGGCTGTATCCGCTGTATCGGCTGTATTGGCTTTATCGGCTTTATCGGCTTCAGCGCCAGTATCGGCTGTATCCGCTGTATCGGGTGTATCGGCTGTATCGGCTGTTTTGGCTGTAGCGGGTGTATCGGCTGTATCGGCTGAAGCGGCTGTATCGGGTGTATCGGATGTATCGGCTTTATCAGGTGTATCGGCTGTAGCGGCTGTAGTGGTTGTATCTGGTTTATCGGCTGTATCGGCTGTAACGGTTGTAGCGGGTGTATCGGCTGTATCGGCTGAAGCGGCTGTATCGGGTGTATTGGCTGTATCGGCTTTATCGGCTTTAGCGGCAGTATTGGCTGTATCCGCTGTTTCGGGTGTAACGGCTGTATTGGCTGTATCGGCTTTATCGGCTTTAGCGGCAGTATCGGCTGTATCGGCTGTATTCGCTGTATCGGGATTATCGGGTGTATCGGCTGTATTGGCTGTATCGGCTTTATCGGCTCTAGCGTCAGTATCTGCTGTATCCGCTGTATCTGGTGTATCGGCTGTATTGGCTGTGTCGGCTTTAGCGGCAGTATCGGCTGTATCCGCAGTATCGGGCGTTTCGGCTGTATTGGCTGTATCGGCTTTATCGGCTTTAGCGGCAGTATCGGCTGTATCGGCTGTATGCCCTGTATCGGGTGTATCGGCTGTATCCGCTGTATCCGCTGTATCCGCTGTATCGGGTTTATCGGCTGTATCGGCTTTACAGGCTGTAGCGGCTGTATCGGCTTTATCGGCTTTATCGGCTGAATCGGCTGTATCGGCTGTATCCGCTGTATCGGGTATATCGGGTGTATCGGGTGTATCGGCTGTATTGGCTGTATCCGCTGTATCGGGTGTATCGGCTGTATTGGCTGTATCGGCTTTATCGGCCTTAGCTACAGTATCAGCAGTATCGGCTGTATCCGCTGTATCGGCTGTATCGGATTTAGCGGCAGCATCGGCTGTATCCGCTGTATCGGGTGTATCGGCTGTATTGGCTGTATCGGCTGTATCGGCTTTAGCGGCAGTATCGGCTGTATCCGCTTTATCCGCTTTATCGGCTGTAGCGGCTGTATCGGCTGTATCGGGTGTATCGGCTGTATCGGCTGTAGCGGGTGTATCGGCTGTATTGGCTTTATCGGCTGTAGCGGCTGTATCGTCTGTATCGGCTGTATCGGGTGTATCGGCTGTAGCGGGTGTATCGGCTGTTTCGGCTATAGCGGGTGTATCGGCTGTATCGGCTATATCGGCAGTATCGGCTGTATCCGCTGTATCGGGTGTATCGGCTGTATCGGCTGTATCGGCTGTAGCGGCTGTATCGGCTGTATCGGCTTTGTCGGCTTTATCGACAGAATCGGCTGTATCAGCTGTATCGGGTGTATCGGGTGTATCGGGTGTATCGGCTGTATTGGCTGTATCGGCTGTATCGGCTTTATCGACAGTATCGGCTGTATCCGCTGTATCGGGTGTATCGGCTGTATCGGCTGTATCGGCTGTATCGGCTTTATCGGCTTTATCGGCAGTATCGGCTGTATCCGCTGTATCGGGTGTATCGGCTGTATCGGCTGTATCGGCTGTATCCGCTGTATCGGGTGTATCGGCTGTATCCGCTGTATCGGGTTTATCGGCTGTATCGGCAGTATCGGCTGTACCGGCTGTATCGGCTGTATTGGCTGTATCGGCTGTATCGGTTTTAGCTGCAGTATCGGCTGTATCGGCTGTATCCGGTGTATCGGCTGTATCGGCTGTAGCGGGTGTATCGGCTGTATCGGCTGTATCTGCTGTATCGGGTGTACCGGCTGTATCGGCTGTAGCGAGTGTATCGGCTGTAGCGGCTGTATAGGCTGTATCGGCTGTATCGGCTTTAGCGGCTGTTTCGGCTGTTTCGGCTGTATCGGCTGTATCGGCTATATCGGCTGTAGCGGCTGTATCGGCTGTATCGGCTGTATTGGCTGTATCGGCTGTATCGGCTGTAGCGGCTGTATCTGCTGTTTCGGCTGTATCGGCTGAAGCGGCTGTATCGGCTGTAGCGGCTGTATCTGCTGTATCTTCTGTAGCGGATGTATCTGCTGTATTGGCTCTATCGGCTGTATTGGCTGTATCGGCTGTAGCGGCTATATCGGCTGTATCAGCTGTATCTGCTGTATCTGCTGCAATTTCTGTAGCGGCTTTATCTGCTGTATCTTCTGTATCTGCTGTAGCGGCTGTATCGGCTGTATCGGCTGAAGCGGCTGTATCGGCTGTAGCGGCTGTATCTGCTGTATCTTCTGTAGCGGATGTATCTGCTGTATTGGCTGTATCGGCTGTATTGGCTGTATCGGCTGTAGCGGCTATATCGGCTGTATCAGCTGTATCTGCTGTATCTGCTTTATCGGCTGTATCTGCTGTAGCTGCTGTATCTTCTGTAGCGGCTGTGTCGGCTGTATCGGCTGTATCTGCTGTATCTGCTGTTTCGGCTGTATCGGCTGAAGCGGCTGTATCGGCTGTAGCGGCTGTATCTGCTGTATCTTCTGTAGCGGATGCATCTGCTGTATTGGCTGTATCGGCTGTATTGGCTGTATCGGCTGTAGCGGCTATATCGGCTGTATCAGCTGTATCTGCTGTATCTGCTGCAATTTCTGTAGCGGCTGTATCTGCTGTATCTTCTGTATCTGCTGTATCGGCTGTAGCGGCTGTTTCGGCTGTATCGGCTGTATCGGCTATATCGGCTGTAGCGGCTGTATCGGCTGTATCGGCTGTATTGGCTGTATCGGCTGTATCGGCTGTAGCGGCTGTATCTGCTGTTTCGGCTGTATCGGCTGAAGCGGCTGTATCGGCTGTAGCGGCTGTATCTGCTGTATCTTCTGTAGCGGATGTATCTGCTGTATTGGCTCTATCGGCTGTATTGGCTGTATCGGCTGTAGCGGCTATATCGGCTGTATCAGCTGTATCTGCTGTATCTGCTGCAATTTCTGTAGCGGCTTTATCTGCTGTATCTTCTGTATCTGCTGTAGCGGCTGTATCGGCTGTATCGGCTGAAGCGGCTGTATCGGCTGTAGCGGCTGTATCTGCTGTATCTTCTGTAGCGGATGTATCTGCTGTATTGGCTGTATCGGCTGTATTGGCTGTATCGGCTGTAGCGGCTATATCGGCTGTATCAGCTGTATCTGCTGTATCTGCTTTATCGGCTGTATCTGCTGTAGCTGCTGTATCTTCTGTAGCGGCTGTGTCGGCTGTATCGGCTGTATCTGCTGTATCTGCTGTTTCGGCTGTATCGGCTGAAGCGGCTGTATCGGCTGTAGCGGCTGTATCTGCTGTATCTTCTGTAGCGGATGCATCTGCTGTATTGGCTGTATCGGCTGTATTGGCTGTATCGGCTGTAGCGGCTATATCGGCTGTATCAGCTGTATCTGCTGTATCTGCTGCAATTTCTGTAGCGGCTGTATCTGCTGTATCTTCTGTATCTGCTGTAGCGGCTGTATCGGCTGTAGCGGCTGTATCGGCTGTATCGGCTGTAGCGGCTGTATCGGCTGTATCTACTGTATCTTCTGTAGCGGCTGTATCGGCTGTAGCGGCTGTATCGGCTGTTTCGGCTGTATCGGCTGTATCGGCTGTATTTGCTGTATCTGCTGTAGCGGCTGTATCGGCTGTTTCGGCTGTATCGGCTGTATTGGCTGTATCGGCTGTATCGGCTGAATCGGCTGTATTTGCTGTATCTGCTGTATCTGCTGTAGCGGCTGTATCGGCTGTATCGGCTGTATCGGCTGTATCGGCTGTAGCGGCTGTATCGGCTGTATCTGCTGTAGCGGCTGTATTGGCTGTATTGGCTGTATCGGCTGTATTGGCTGTATCGGCTGTAGCGGCTGTATCGGCTGTATCAGCTGTATCTGCTGTATCTGCTGTATCTTCTGTAGCGGCTGTATCGGCTGTATCGGCTGTAGCGGCTGTATCGGCTGTTTCGGCTTTATCGGCTGTATCGGCTGTATCTGCTGTATCTGCTGTAGCGGCTGTATCGGCTGTATCGGCTGTATCGGCTGTATCGGCTGTATCGGCTGTATCTGCTGTAGCGGCTGTATCGGCTGTATATCCTGCATCTTCTGTTGCGGCTGTATCGGCTGTATCAGCTGTATCTGCTGTATCTGCTGTAGCGGCTGTATCTGCTGTATCTTCTGTAGCGGCTGTGTCGGCTGTATCTTGTGTAGCGGCTGTATCGGCTGTATCGGCTGTATCTGCTGTAGCGGCTGTATCGGCTGTGTCGGCTGTAGCGGCTGTATCTTCTGTAGCGGCTGTATCTGCTGTATCTTCTTTAGCGGCTATATCGGCTGTATCAGCTGTATCTGCTGTATCTTCTGTAGCGGCTGTGTCGGCTGTATCTTGTGTAGCGGCTGTATCGGCTGTTTCTGCTGTAGCGGCTGTATCGGCTGTATCGGCTGTATTAGCTGTATCTTGTGTATCTGCTGTATCTGCTGTATCTTCTGTAGCGGCTGTATCTGCTGTAGCGGCAGTGTCTGCCGTATCTTCTGTAGCGCCTGTAGCGGCTGTAGCGGCTGCATCGGCTGTATCAGCTGTATCTGCTGTATCTGCTGTATCTTCTGTAGCGGCTGTGTCGGCTGTATCTTCTGTAGCGGCTGTATCGGCTGTATCTGCTGTAGCGGCTGTATCTGCTGTATCTTCTGTAGCGGCTGTGTCGGCTGTATCTTCTGTAGCGGCTGTAGCGGCTGTATCGGCTGTATCGGCTGTATCAGCTGCATCTGCTGCATCTGCTGTATCTGCTGTATCTGCTGTATCTTCTGTAGCGGCTGTGTCGGGTGTATCTTCTGTAGCGGCTGTATCTGCTGTAGCGGCTGTATCGGCTGTGTCGGCTGTATCGGCTGTGTCGGCTGTATCTTCTGTAGCGGCTGTGTCGGCTGTATCTTCTGTAGCGGCTGTATCGGCTGTATCTTCTGTAGCGGCTGTATCGGCTGTGTCGGCTGTAGCGGCTGTATCTTCTGTAGCGGCTATATCTGCTGTATCGGCTGTGTCGGCTGTATCTTCTGTAGCGGCTGTGTCGGCTGTATCTTGTGTAGCGGCTGTATCGGCTGTATCTGCTGTAGCGGCTGTATCGGCTGTGTCGGCTGTGTCGGCTGTATCTGCTGTATCTGCTGTATCTTCTGTAGCGGCGGTGTCGGCTGTATCTTGTGTAGCGGCTGTATCGGCTGTATCTGCTGTAGCGGCTGTAGCGGCTGTATCGGCTGTATCGGCTGTGTCGGCTGTAGCTGCTGTATCTGCTGTATCTTCTGTAGCGGCTGTGTCGGCTGTATCTTGTGTAGCGGCTGTATCGGCTGTATCTGCTGTAGCGGCTGTATCGGATGTGTCGGCTGTAGCGGCTGTATCTGCTGTATCTTCTGTAGCGGCTGTATCCGCTGTATCTTCTGTAGCGGCTGTATCGGCTGTATCGGCTGTAGCGGCTGTATCGGCTGTAGCTGCTGTATCGGCTGTATCAGCTGTATCTGCTGTATCTGCTGTATCTTCTGTAGCGGCTGTGTCGGCTGTATCTTGTGTAGCGGCTGTATCGGCTGTATCTGCTGTAGCTGCGGTATCGGATTTGTCGGCTGTAGCGGCTGTATCTGCTGTATCTTCTGTAGCGGCTGTATCTGCTGTATCGGCTGTAGCGGCTGTATCGGCTGTATCAGCTGTATCTGCTGTATCTGCTGTATCTGCTGTATCTTCTGTAGCGGCTGTGTTGGCTGTATCTTCTGTAGCGGCTGTATCGGCTGTATCTGCTGTAGTGGCTGTATCTGCTGTATCTTCTGTAGCGCCTGCAGCGGCTGTATCGGCTGTAGCGGCTGTATCGGCTGTATCAGCTGTATCTGCTGTATCTGCTGTATCTTCTGTAGCGGCTGTGTCGGCTGTATCTTCTGTAGCGGCTGTATCGGCTGTATCTGCTGTAGCGGCTGTATCTGCTGTGTCGGCTGTAGCGGCTGTATCTTCTGTAGCGGCTATATCTGCTGTATCTGCTGTAGCGGCTGTATCGGCTGTATCAGCTGTATCTGCTGTGTCTGCTGTATCTGCTGTATCTTCTGTAGCGGCTGTGTCGGCTGTATCTGCTGTAGCGGCTGTATCGGCTGTGTCGGCTGTATCTGCTGTATCTTCTGTAGCGGCTGTATCTGCTGTATCGGCTGTATCTGCTGTATCGGCTGTATCGGCTGTATCGGCTGTATCGGCTGTGTCGGCTGTATCTGCTGTATCTTCTGTAGCGGATGTATCTGCTGTATCTTCTGTAGCGGATGTATCTGCTGTATCGGCTGTGTCGGCTGTGTCGGCTGTGTCGGCTGTGTCGGCTGTATCGCCTGTGTCGGCTGTATCTACTGTAACGGCTGTATCGGCTGTGTCGGCTGTATCTGCTGTATCTTCTGTAGCGGCTGTATCTGCTGTATCGGCTGTATCTGCTGTATCGGCTGTATCGGCTGTATCGGCTGTATCGGCTGTATCGGCTGTATCGGCTGTATCGGCTGTATCGGCTGTATCGGCAACGGAAAGAAGTGTCTTTCCGTTGCCGCCACAGCCGCAAGGCGTTGGATGTTCATTAACGTTATATGGATACGGATAGGCGCGTACACTGCTCAACACCTGGAAACTTAAAAACGCCAGGATGCTGAGCAACAGACAGAGATAGTTGGTTAGATTACTCATAGTTCTCAAGATGCACGCACGTTTGACATGGATTAAATCGTCTATATTTATACAACTTTTTAGATTGGGTAATTAAACAAATATGTAATTAAGAAATTTGAAAAAAAAAATCTTAAGCGCGTGTTGCATAGTTTTTTTTGTGCTTAGATAAGGAAACAAATATGTTTATAAATAGGTTCTACTTTAGGAAGATGTGTTAAAGTGTATCTGATTAGGCAGAGCAAAAGTTAGGAAAGACATTTTAAAAAGACGGTGAATAATGAAAGCGGAGAATTGCAGCTCATTAGCTCGGGATTTGGTTATGAGATTGAGCATAATGATTAGCTGGTAAAATTCAACTTTATATCGGCTGTAGCGGCTGTGGCGGCTTTATCGGCTGTATCGGTTGTAGCGGCTGTATCGGCTGTATCGGCTGTAGCGGCTGTAGCGGCTGTATCGGTGCTGTCGGTGCTGTCGGTGCTGACGGTGCTGTCGGTGGTGTCGGTGGTGTCGGTGCTGCCGGTGCTGGCGGTGCTGCCGGTGCTGGCGGTGCTGCCGGTGCTGGCGGTGCTGTCGGGGCTGTATCGCCACAGTCGCAAGGCGTGGGATGTTCATTAACGTTATATGGATACGGATAGGCGCGTACACTGCTCAACACCTGGAAATTTAAAAACGCCAGGATGCTGAGCAACAGACAGAGATAGTTGGTTAGATTACTCATAGTTCTCAAGATGCACGCACGTTTGACATGGATTAAATCGTCTATATTTATACAACTTTTTAGATTGGGTAATTAAACAAATATGTAATTAAGAAATTTGAAAAAAAAATCTTAAGCGCGTGTTGCATAGTTTTTTTTGTGCTTAGATAAGGAAACAAATATGTTTATAAATAGGTTCTACTTTAGGAAGATGTGTTAAAGTGTATCTGATTAGGCAGAGCAAAAGTTAGGAAAGACATTTTAAAAAGACTTGATGTGCTCACTGCGAATAATGAAAGCGGAGAATTGCAGCTCATTAGCTCGGGATTTGGTTATGAGATTGAGCATAATGATTAGCTGGTAAAATTCAACTTTACTTTTTTAATTGTATAATTATTGATTATCTCATTCTTCATTTTAAATAATTTATGTTTTACTGGCGAAATAAAAATCATGTGATTAGGCCCGTCGAATGGGCCCAAAGTGCCATATCTTTCTCGACGGCCTAGTTGGAACAGACAAAAGCAACTGCTTCCTTTAGTATTGTTTGATTCCTACAAATATTCATATTCTAAAAATTATATGTACATACTTTATAAGTAGGGGAAGTTGTCCGGTTGTGGGCATTACCCGGTTATGGGCAAGGGAAATGGAGCTGATCTTTAAATTGTCGTTTGTGCGTAATTCTAGCACCATGTTTTATTGCTGATGTCGAAGCACTCGGCGCATATGTTTAGCAGCTACTGACGATAATATTTTTTCATGTGTAAAAATCAAATGTTATCAGATTTTTGGTTGGTAAACTAAAGTGGATTTTTGCAAAAAGGTAGGTATAATATATATTCATGCAGGAAATTCAATATACTTTGTAATTTTATATTAGTTCGATCAAAATGTTCGCGAAAAAAATCTAACGTTAAGCATTTTTAAAATTAAAAGACAACACTGTATTGTCTGGTTATCTGCGTCCACTTTTAAAAAATTTTTCGTGACTATGTGAAGTTTTTCATTCCGTTCGTAAATTTTGCATGCTGCTTTAAATACAAAATATTTTGGGATCCCTAAGGGTGTCCAAAATGTAGTTTACTAGCTTGGGTACAACAGCAACATAGGAGCACATTTTTTTTTAAGAATGTTATTGGCATTGAAATGCATCCTCTGTGTTTTCGATCATAGCTATCTTTGCTGGAAGCTGTTTCCAAAAAGAAAAAAATCCTCTTAGCTAATTTCAATTAAACAAAACAAAAAATCTCCACAATTTTAAATTTTAAAGAGTGTCGGATCTTTATGCGTTAAACGGTGCAAAATTGTTAATGAGCATGTAAAACCGATTGCCAAGCATATGGCGATCCTCGGAGTAGCTAACAGCGCTATCTCAAGAAAGTCGATAGGCAGCTGGGCGACATTTCGAACGTCGAAGATAGTGTTTTGTTGGGTTTTATTCGTAAATGTACCTAACGTGTGCCATTGGGCATTTTGATAAAGTGACCAGCACACCCGAGCCATCGACATTGGGAGCTACCTCGATGAGTAGCCTCTAAATTTTAGATGCAATAGGTCCTTGGCAAAGATCTAAACCACGGAAGCCTTCAAACCGTGGCCGAAATTTAAGGATAAAGCCGCTTAAGCGACACAAATAAAACAAACCGCAGCTTCAGCAACAACAGTGACTCTGACAGCTAAACGTGCCAAGATGAAACCGACGGCTAGACGCGTTAATGCAAAGAAGGCTCCATCATCATCATTTGAGATTCCGATTATTTATCGAGTTAGCGATAACTGAATATTGGACTTTTAATTTTTAGACTTTTCTTTGACAAGCCATATCTCCTAAATGAATATAGATGCGGTCGCAACTTTTTGTCCAATGAACAATAATATTTTTTTTTATTTTTTTTTAAATTTAAAAATGACCTCGCACTTTATAAAAAGGGATAACGCCATTTTATGTGCTTAAATTCACTGCAAAAAAAAAAAGGTAAGTAACTCCCATAATTGAGGAAGTTCGGCTTATATTAGTGATGGCATCTCGCAAAGTCGTCATAGTAAACAGTACCTCGAAAAATTACAAACAAGCGTAACTCCCCGGAATTTGATTAATTATTTAATATGAGTAGTGGCAATAATCTAAGGAAAAAAAAATATTTTAGATGAATATAACCAGTTGTCATATTTTTAAAAGAACTAATTCCAAAGATTTATTCATTTCTTTATGCATTATACTGTCAAAACGGTAGAGCTAAAAACCAATTTTCGGCCCTTTGACCTTGAATGTCTTTTGATATTCATCGTTAATTCTAGCATTTATATAAAGTTTTGCTGTATTATCTTTCCATTCTAAGAATTTATGCTTATTTATTACTACTCCTACTACAAGGAGCTTATTACTATGAAGACCCTAGGTGGCGCCATCTCAAAAATAATTATAAGTTCTTCATTTGTAGAAGTTACCAATTTATTATTTTTTAGTTCCATCCAGTGAATTCATGCATCAATTTGTGATGTTTTCTATTTCTGAACACGGCGCTGATCACGTTTACAGAAAACCTAAAAGAAGAATTATTAAAAAATTATTACTAATTAACTTTATTGTTAACGAGATATGACTTGTCAAAAAAAATTTCTTGCAAAATATTCAGTTATCGGCACCCCGATAAATTATCGGAAAATGAGGTGCGAAATATTGGCATGTAACTGTAAAATGGAAGCGAAGAAGGTTCACAAGGATGTAAATTTTAATGATGATATGCTTAAAGTATAAATTAATTCATTCCTTGGATTTTTGGTATATTTTCCTACAATGTTCAATCCGAAACTCAATAAGGCAAGTCAAATATTTCTTCGCATTAATGGGCATTGTGAAAATGGTGCCAGCGGAAAAATCTTTTAAGCTCATTCCTTAATGTATTGAACGCTGTGAATATTTGTAGGTGTTGGCAACACTGTTTCTGAACAGTTAACGTCATCAATGTCATAAAAGCGTTTATTGAAATACATTTTTTTTTAACAATAAATAGATTATCAGAATCTGTTCGAAAAATAACATTAAAAGTTTTAAAGCTTTTGGTTTTAATATTTTTTTTTTTTTTTGTTTAACCATTTTAAACCTATATTTTAGTATAAACTATTTTTCCTTATATATATAGGTATATTTAAAAGTTTTCATTGTCCCATAATCCCAACCTACATTACTTAAAACCAAACTTGATTAATACCAAATAGCAGTCTCTTTAAGGCTTTAATTTAGGAGTCTTCGTTTTGTCTGTTTTATATACTTTTCTTATTTTCGCGAACTGCTTTAAAATTCATCGACAACAAAAACCCGTGGCGTGACAACAACAAATTCAAGTTAATTTACTCAAATTTCAAACGATTTCGCTTCGAGCTATAAACAAATGGTGGTAAATTATTTTTTTTTTTTTTTTCGCAGCCATAATATACTGAAGCAACTGATACTACAACAACTTCAATAATATCTTATCACAAAATTTCTGTCGTTTGTCATTTTCTGAAACTGACAATTGGAAAAGTTTATCATGCAATGCAGTAGTTCCAGACCAGTTACAATTCGGCTTTGGCAATGACAATGGGACAGTAAAATATCATAGGAATTAAGGAAGCGTGTTGGTTGGGGAGCAGGGGTACTGCTTTGGGAACACGATTTGAACAAAAGGCGTTTTGCTGTCAGTCCTCAGTGCTGTAAGTATGTTTTTGTTTTGCTACTTGGTTGGTTCTACCACTTCTTTTGTTTTCGCCCTTATAACTTTGAGTATCTAAGCAAGTTTATCGCTTGACATGCGTCAGTCAAAGTTTATCCAAAAACCAAAAAAACCTCATGGTTTCAGTCCAGTCACTGACAAGTTTATAGACTCTAAGTGGGCGTAGGCTAATGAGTCAGCGTGTGGACTACTCGTGAACTTGTCGCTAAAGAGTATCCTTTTTACATTAACAACAGAAAAAAAAGCTAGAAACTACAAAATTATTTTGAGAGCTATCAAGATGTTTGTGAGTGGATGTTCTTGCAAATGATTAGTTTAAAGTTCTTGGCCTGCATAAGAAACACTTTTTGTTCGTGGATAGGAAAAAACGCGGGCAACTTATATTTGGAACTTTCGGACTTTTGAAAACGAGTTTTCAATGGTCATTATACAAAAGCTGAAAAACTCAACTGGATATGAACTAATCAAGAGTCGTATTCAGATTCAGTGACCCCAATCCGCATTCCAGGTCTAAAAAGCCACATCACGTCTGGGTTTCGACATAACCTCAAAAACGAGGTATTTTGTAGGTATCTCTGAGCTCAAAATCCTTGTGGGTAGCTCTGTCACACATAAGGTTCACACCACTTTTTATGTATGCCAGCGCTATCGATAATATACGACAACTATTTAATGACATCCCAAAATTTTGTCTTTTGATACCAAAACCAGGCCTCGTCATACATTCCAATCCATCTATTTTCGTGCTTCTCAAATCTGTTTGAAAAATTCAGCTTCAACGCATTGTGCGCATCTGACAGACAATACCATCAATCCTGGGCACAAATATGATTATCAGTAAAAACTCGGAACCATTGAGCAGGTGAATCGCATGTCTGCATAAATTCGATTCGAATACGAATATTGAGAATACTTTCACAGGCATTCAACCGAGTGTGACTTCAAAGATTAATAAATAAAATAAATCTCTTGATACTCCCAACTTTCACAACCTAGAAGAGCTGGTTCAATTCCAAACTGTGAAACAATATGAAAGGGCGCTCTCTAAACTTCTGCGAACAACCACTGGTGCGCCATAGTACATTTGATGGCTCTATTTTTCAAGGTAGGGGTCTAAAATTAATACATAATCCCCATGGCTGCAGAAGTTTTTGCAAGCATTGTTATTAAAAAATTTTTCTAAATGGAAGATATCAAGATATCCACATAAATCGCAAAAAATTCGTGCAAACTTCAATTGCGTACGCCGAATTCGCATTTTTTTGGGGTCTTCGGGATTTTGTTACTCCTGCAGACGCTCTGGATACAATGTATGATAAATAGCACAGTGATGCTCTCAAGTAGATTTTGTACATATTTTAATTAGGTTTTCATTGTCTCTTCAACATGTTCTCCATTTTTTTTTTTGGCTTCTTTGTTTCTAAAAATGTTGTTTGCTGCAACTTTGCATTAAGAGCTTATCCCGCTGGAATATAAATGATGCCATTTAAATACACAGAGCGGGTTTTTTCAACATTATCCACAACAACTGCTTAATTGGGCAAAATAATTGCACACAATTATTTAAAAAAAAAAAAAAAAAAATTCCTACAAAAACAATCCGGGAAACAGCTACAAGAATGGTAAATAAAATTAAATTAAGTAACAAGTAAAAAGGATTGCGTTGCATTAATGAAACCATTAAATTTCGACTGCGCTGCGACTAATGAAGCCTTAGAGCTAACAAAACGCTCTGCTAGAGTTTTTGTTCACCTGAAATTGGACAACTAAAAGAGCTTTATATATTAATTTTAATTTATTTAATGTCAGAGACTAAATTAAGTTCTTTTTTTGTTAAGTGCCATGGCGCACAGTGGTTTAATTAAACCGAAAAATGAGCGCTTAATGCAAAAAATAATTTTGAAAATTTGTAGATTTAATATGACTCCAAAATAGATTAAATTTTATATCTAAATGTAAAAAAGCCATCAATCCAGCCATTTTATGATCGGTGGAGAAACCACTTAGCTCCTAAATATGCAGTTATCGATAACTCAATGATGCGACTGGTTGTTTATTTATCGAGCAGGTTGTACAATAGATTGCATCGCAAGTAGTGTCGTTGTATGAAGTGTTATATGGTTGCAGCGCAAATCAAAATATTTTAATTCGATTAACAAAAAAGTTGTACAACCAGTCGCATCGTGTATGGCAACGAACGAATAAATAGTATATCCAAATAATTATGGTTTGTTTCCGAAGATTTCTTTAGTTTCCATAAAGTCTTGTGAAAATAGCACAGCCACACAAAAATAATCTATTTTCGTTAAACAGTGTTCTAGCATAATCTTAAAACACCTCATAAATAGTTTTTCTGACGTTAATCGCTTAAAGTTTTTGTATTCCCTGAAGCCGAATCCAATATCTAAAAAAATCCATAACATCCGGGTTCTGAGTTATGTCAGAAATCAGTTTCGGAATCTGACGATTTTTACTGTATGTTTTTGGACGATCATATCCGCATTCCCGTTCCAAAAAAAAAAACTTTTTTACAGAATTTTTTTTTTGTTTTCCGTAGGTCAAAACAGTGTTTGAAAAATTTTTTTGAACTAGAGAGTAAGACGATGTTTATTGTTTGTAAAACCATCGCTAATTCCCGGTTCTAATAACATCATCAATAAGTCTCTTGTGGATGCCTCGAAAATTCTTATTCCTGCTTTTTGCATAGGAGCTTGTTCTAATAAAATTATCCGTTCAAGTCCTTGATAAATCAGGCCGACGTCGATAAAAGACCAGCATGACATGTTCCCAAAATTACTATCAAAATACCTCGATTAATAGTTTCATTTATTTGATTGTTATTAAAATATATTGACACTGTCTACTAAAACTTAAAACTACCCTACAAACCAGGGCAAGCTCCCGGATATGTTCATAGTCTTATATAATAGAACTAGTATAAAATTTATAGGTAGATTTTCGATTCTGGCCGAAACAGTACATCATCACATTACCACCCACAGTTCTCCCGATAGTTTTTACCAAATCTTTCGAAATATTTATAATCAGCAAGTTAAGACTCGGCACATACTTATTTTTTTTTCATTATTTATCCATGGATGCAAATTTTGTTGAAATAGGTTAAGAACTTCGGAAGCCAAAAATTACGAAATTTATAATACCATTAGAACATCCTTCAAAAAATGCGGCGGTACAGTGTTTTTAGAGTCCAGTGGCTATGACTGTAGAATTGGTATATACCGTACCGAATTGAATACACCGTAGAGGGAGTAGACGGACTAAGCACACAGGGGGCAAAGCCCCCTAATGATATAATTTTATTCTGACAGATATGAGGCTTATTGCTATAATTTGTATTAAACATCATAAAGCATTCTTTGACTTAAGTTTTAGTTTTAAAAAAATGTTTTTAAATAAATTTGCTGTATTATTTTTAATAACTAATCTTAATTTAAATGCGCATAGCTCAAAGGCTTTACCTTTTGTAACACAGTACGAGCTGCCATCAAAAGTGGCAAACAAAACAATACAAAAGGAGAATCCCGTGCTACAAAAAAGTAACAATAGTCCTCTAACATATCCAGAGAAACAATCTCTCCGTGACATTTCTTCTGCCTTAACCGAGGTAACACCATATCAAAATGTCATCAAAAACTTGCGGAAAGATTACGTTGGAACGCAGAAAGAAAATGCTGAAACTTCCACGGAGCCGAATTATATTTTTCGCGCAACAAAAGTAAACACTAAAAATGTAGATAAGGCATTTTCCGAAACTCGGCTTAAACTAAATAATCGCAGTACTACAACTTCGCCGTGGTCAACCAAAAGCTCACAAAAGGCAACTCTAGCAAAGCTTTTTCAAGTCAAGAATCAAAGTGTGAAAGCTTCAGCTACAGTAACTCAATCCCCGCAAGCCATTGGTCAGAATTTACCAAAACTTAAAGATAGCTTAACAAAATTTCCAGCGTCAAAAGTCAATACAAACATACCACCTTATGTAAGCAATACATGGAAATATATTTTATTTATGGAACAGAATGACAGCGTAGACCAGGCTTCAATAACTTTGAGTCAAAATGTTAAGCAGCAGATAACCAAAGAACCGCTAGGACGCAACTCCAAAGACTTAACTAAAACGACCTCAAAGTTTCAAACAGACGAACATGGCTCCTGGGTGCTGAATATTGGGACTGTCACATTGGATGAAAACCATGTAGATCCACGTTTTAATTTTAATAAACGCCACATGGTTCCGCGCGTAGCTGTAGAATACGATCCAACAATTTATTATCATACAGGACTTCCTGGAAGAGTCTGCCGAGGTAGAAGCACGCTATATAATGTACCCCGTGTTAAGGCATGGATACGACAAGTTGCCAAAAAACAAATTAACCAAATAAGACCCATTTTTGTCGACCTCAGGCGTCAAATCTACACAAATGGCAACTCAGAAGAATGCCACACAGTAAAACAAACGCATTGGCCTACCTTTGTACAATGCATGTTAAGGCGTAATCAGCGTGTAGAGTATATGATACCTAAATATCCATTACATCAAATCGGTGTTTATCTTGTGAAGAACGATTAGCAGTCTACCGAGAATGCCGAGAGGTGTTAAATAAACCTGGAATGAGAGATGGAATACGAAAAGTTGCCACAAAAAGCAAATCTTCAAAAATAAAAATTTGTAAGAATGCCACCAAGTCCACCAAAAACTACATTACACCAAGTCTGTACTTATATTACGGAGACTCTAGAGCATTCTTCCGAGTTAGCAGCATGATATTCAACATACCTTGGACAATAGAATGGCTAAGGCTCATCAAATTATACCCTCTGGCGGTAAATCAACAAAAACGTAAATTCTGAAGAATGTCCTCAAGTATACGCAAATACCTTGTATCCATATTACGAAGAACCAAGTGCAGTCTTCCGAGATCGCAGCATGGTATTTAACATACCTTGGAAAAAAGAATGGATAAGGCTCACCACACTATACGCTCTGGTGGCAAATCTGCAAAAACGTAAATTCTGAAGAATGTGTATCAAGCGCAGTCTTCCGTGCTCGCAGCTCGGTATTTAACATAACTTCAAACACATAACTGATAAGTCTCACAAAATTATGTCCACGTGCGGGAAATCTACAAAATTCAGAAGAATTATACCAAAACTGCCTTTATATTCCAATACATTTGTAAAGCATGCTTGGGCATAATTGTTATTTAATTTGTTCCTTTTTGAAAGAAAGAAAATTATTATTATACAACTTTTGATAAAATGTTAAGCAATAAATTTAGAGTATTTGTAATACTTTGTGTTATTAACTACGTATGTGGAAAACCACTTCTCAAAAGTCAACTAAAAGTTTCCAAGTCTGTGAAACCTACCCTAAGGCTTTTCTCTAGTGTTACAAAACCATCTGGGACGTCTACAACTACTGCGTATGATTATGAAGAGGCAGCTGATGAATTTAATTCAAAGAATTTAGTTGCTAGTATCGCAAAAACTTCTTGGCAAGACAAACGCAATCCATGGCTTACCTCTAGACGTCCCGAGCCAACTAAATACACTTCAAAAAATATTGATCTTAACTCGACGACGACTGAAGCATTGGAGGAAGTTGAATGGGTCAACTATGTCGCTAAGGCACCACCCAAGAACGCCAGAAAAAATATAAAAATGCATGCAGCTGCACAGAAGGCACCCCCAAAAGAACCCCCAGACGAACCCCCAAAGGAACCCGCAAAGGAACCCTCAAATGAACCTCCAAAGGAACTGACAATCTCGATACCAAAATTTAAAACCGATGAATTCGGGTTCTGGGTGGACAATCCATGGGCTGTTACATTTGGCCAGGTCTGGAGGGATACACGCTACAATGAAGATAGATACGCAACCATAGAGAGAATGCGAGTTGAATCCATCCTTGTAAAATATTATTATCCCGATGCCAATCCGGATTCAGTGTGCATAGGACGCTCAACAGTCTACAACAGGCCACGTGTCGATACCTGGCTAACACATCATGCAGGTAGTCAACTTCTTCAACATAGACCTATTTTGATGGCACTCAGAAAGGAAATCTACCAAAACGGCAATTCGGAAGAATGCCATACACCACAGCAAACCGTTTGGCGTCCCTATATTGAATGTGCCATGAGGCGACATATGCGACTTGAGTATATGATACCAATGTATCCTTTACATCAGATTGGTTACCGTGGTGGTTACCAAACCCCAACACCAAAATCATATATGAGGAAACATTGATCTATAATGAAAGATGAAAAAATTTTGATATATACATATTTTTGCAAAAATTATCAGCATCAAAAAAAAATTATGTCCATATGTCCGTAAGTCCTTCATCTCATATCAAGAAAACAGGATGATTTGCCAAAATATGCGGAAAATCTTTCAAATCCTGAGAATATTTGACTACCATATCTTAGGTAGAATTTCACGGCTTTTATGAAATAAAGAAAAGATTTTTTATATACTAGATATTGTAACATATAGAGCTGAGTGCATTTTTAACTGATTAACGACTGATAGATAAAAAAGAACGGATAAGGCTCACCAAACTATACCCTCTGTAGGCAAATCTACAAAAACGTAAATTCTGAAGAATGTCCTCCAGTATACCCAAATATTACGGAGAGCCAAGTGCAGTCTACCGAGCTCGCAGCATGGTATTTAACATACCTTGGAAAAACGAATGGATAAGGCTCACCAAAAATTCTGAAGAATATGTCTCAAGCGCAGTCTTCCGTGTTCGCAGCACGGTATTTAACATAACTTGAAAAACAAAATTGAAAATACTCACAACATTATGTCCTCGTGCGGAAAATCTACAAAATTCAGAAGAATTATACCAAAACTGCCTTTATATTCCAATACATTTGTAAAGCATGCTTGGGCATAGTTGTTATTTAATTTGTTTCTTTTTGAAAGTTAGAAAATTATTATTATACAACTTTTGATAAAATGTTAAGCAATAAATTTAGAGTATTTGTAATACTTTGTGTTATTAACTACGTATGTGGAAAACCACTTCTCGAAAGTCAACTAAAAGTTTCCAAGTCCGTGAAACCTACCCTAAGGCTTTTCTCTAGTGTTACAAAACCATCTGGGACGTCTACAACTACTGCGTATGATTATGAAGAGGCAGCTGATGAATTTAATTCAAAGAATTTAGTTACTAGTATCGCAAAAACTTCTTGGCAAGACAAACGCAATCCATGGCTTACCTCTAGACGTCCCGAGCCAACTAAATACACTTCAAAAAATATTGATCTTAACTCGACGACGACTGAAGCATTGGAGGAAGTTGAATGGGTTAACTATGTCGCTAAGGCACCACCCAAGAACGCCAGAAAAAATATAAAAATGCATGCAGCTGCACAGAAGGCACCCCCAAAAGATCCCCCAGACGAACCCCCAAAGGAACCCGCAAAGGAACCCTCAAATGAACCTCCAAAGGAACTGACAATCTCGATACCAAAATTTAAAACCGATGAATTCGGGTTCTGGGTGGACAATCCATGGGCTGTTACATTTGGCCAGGTCTGGAGGGATACACGCTACAATGAAGATAGATACGCAACCATAGAGAGAATGCGAGTTGAGTCCATTCTTGTAAAATATTATTTTCCTGATGCCAATCCGGATTCAGTGTGCATAGGACGTTCAACAGTCTACAACAGGCCACGAGTCGATACCTGGCTAACACATCGTGTAGATAGGCAATTTCTTCAACAAAGACCTATTTTGATAGCACTCAGGAAGGAAATCTACAAAAACGGCAATTCGGAAGAATGCCATACACCACAGCAAACCGTTTGGCGTCCCTATATTGAATGTGCCATGAGGCGACATATGCGACTTGAGTATATGATACCAATGTATCCTTTACATCAGGTTGGTTACCGTGCTGGTTACCAAACCGCTGAGCCAAAATCATATATCCGTAAATCCTTGATACCAAATCAATAAAACAAGATGATTTACTAAAAAATGAGAAAAGTTTTTCGACACCTGATAATTTTTGACTACCATATCTTAGGATGAATTTCACGGCTTTTATTAAATTGAGATATGATTTTTTTTTTATTAGATTTGGTACGGCTGAGCCCATTTATAAGTTAACATTTTTTTTTTCATTTAAAAAGTTCACCCATCGGGCTAAAAACGCGGATTAGTTCATATTTATACCCTCGCTCTATTTTCTTTTCTAAATAAATTATACCTTTTTTATAATACAAGGTCTGAACTTAGTTGTACCCCTCAAATAAAATAAATAAAAGGTTCAGCACTCTTAACAACTTATTTTTTTTTTAAAGAGTGGAAGCATATCATAAGAGGTCAACAAAGCCTAGGTAGAGTGAGGCGAAACTTCGAAGAAACGAGAAGTCTTTAAGAAAGAAGGTCTTAAAAGATCGACCCTCTAAAAGCGTAAGTACAGTAATGACAAGTTTGATGTATTATTTAAATGGCATCAAATGATACGGAAGTAAGAAAGTAATTCTACCTTAAAAAGTCGCCTAACTTTCTGAAAGTTTGATCTCCCAAAAAAAAGAAAGGAGAAATTTGGAATAGTAGTTTAAGGATTTAAAAAACTACGAAAAAAAGAGCAATCTTCGTTAAGGATGGTTAAGGAGGGAAAAAAAAGGCCCGGATAAAAACCCGATACCCTGATAAACGACCTGCCAAGAAAAAGGACAACAATCTGTGCATCTGCACCTGGAACGTACTGCGTCTAGGGCGGGTGCACTAGAGGAACTTCGACAAGTATTATATGACTGCAAAGTAGATGTGGTGGCTGTATAGGAGACTCGTTGGGCAGGAAACGAAATTTTGCAGGATAGGAAGAAACGCTACAAAACGCCCAGTTAGCGACAGGATCTGCTGCATTCGACTCAAAGCCCACTTTTATAACATCAGCATAATTTGTGCATACGCGCCACGGAAGACGCCTTGGAGGAAGTGCAGGACAAATTCTACGACGAACTGAAAGAAATTAGTGCATGTTGCCCTAATAACGATATGAAAATTGTCCTCGGTGATTTCAACGCGAAAATTGGCAACCAACACATATACAACATAATAGTCTACATGAGGAAATATACCGGATTTTGCATCAAACACGTTATTTTGACCGATCGTTCCTATGGGTGCTATATGAAAAAGTCAATCGATTTTTATCAAATTTGGTACAAGACTCAAGAACTCTAAATAACTTTCGAATGCCAAATTTTGCTACGATATCTTAATAAATAAACGAATTATCCATCTAAAACTTTAGGTTTTGAGTTTTTGTACTTTTTACAAAAATTCCCGTTAATTCCATATTTTTTCTCTGATTTTGATAAACAACCACTCATTTTCTTCGTAATCGATCAAACTTTACGAGCCATGAATAAAATTAAATGAAAATTTTTTTTTCAAATTTTTAAATTTACGTTCGAAATAGATTTTTTTTAAATATTTTCTGAAAATGACGAATAGTTTCATATTAATGGATGAATAACGACCAAACTGTAAATTTGACAAAAATATGTCCCAACTATAATCGATAGGTAATTCAATTATCTACTTGTTATTAAAAAAATAATCAAAATACGTTAAATACAACAGAGATATTTGGTTTTAAGTAGACACATTTTTTTTTTTAATTTCGAAAAGTTTTTTTTTTTAATTATCTCGAAATCCGTTCCATGAAAAAAATTTTAGACTTCATTTTCGGATTTAGCGTGCCATTTTACTACGGAAACAAGTAAAACATGTTGAGGATACATTTTGCTGTAAACTAGTGTTATCAAAGGATATGCAAAAAAAGAGCAGTCTTCATCAAGAATACGTCCATAAAGCGCAAGGAGTGTGAACAAATTTCCTAAATACGGAACACCTGTACATAAATGATCTGCACAGTATGGTTATCCCCATATCTAATTACCAATTCATTCGTTATATCATTTGAATGGATATTAAGGAATTGCATTTGAAATTTTTAGATTAATATTTGTCTTTGCATGCCGAAAATGTAGAGAAGGAAACGTCGGAAACCCCGAAAAGTTACCTAAAGTATAATTAGGATGACTACAGAAATGATATATACATATTCGTCTGTACGTCCTTGGTCTAAAACAAACTCTGAATTTTAAACCATTATTATGTTACGGAAAAAAATTGTATTTTATTATTTTCGATTTCAGCGTTATAGGTGATATTTATAGTCCCCATGGGACCATTATGTAGCGCATAAAAAGAAAACGTTTTTAAAGATAAAAGCCAAATTTGGCAGAACTAAGTTTTTAGACTTATTGGGTACTGCACCAAATTTAATCATTTGGAATCTCGCCAAAGACAGAATATATTGCAAAATCAAACAAGTTTTTTTGAAAAACTTGTCAGTCTATTTATTTTAGTTTAAAACTAATAATTAACAGGATAATATTTAAAACACTGGCTACGCAGGCCTTCGGCTCGGTGGTGTTGTTAAGCTTTTCCAGGTTCATGACACTTTAGTCTGCCTTGAACCTCTGTCTGTAAAATCTAAACGAATCTATGCATATTATTGCTGAAAGTAATAATTAAAACTTACTCTTATATTCCATTTAAAATTCTTTTTTGCCTAAAGTATTGCAGCACAACAGAACTACATCTACCAAAAAAAAGTTGTAAGCTTTTTTTTTGAATTTATCTCAAAATGTTTATGAGTATGTCTAGCCAAGAGTGAATGAGCAGCTAGCATAACAACACCTTGGGTCATAGAGCCTCTCTACACTTGAAAGTTCAAGCAGGTGCTTAACCCGCAGACAACGGCGAGGGCAGCTCAATGTACTAGTGGGCTTGGCGGGGGTAAAGTGTACTGAAAGGTAGGCATTGAAGCAAGAAAACTTATTAAAAAAGAATGATACAGGCGAGGTGCTCCACAGTGGCATACCCTGTTCCCTTATTGCCGAAAAACGTTATAAAGGGTCATCAATCTTGAGGTTTTTTTTCAATAAGGATTTTTTGATAAACCACACGTAGGTACTTACAAGTTGCCATGTGTTTTTTATTCAGTTTTCATTGCCATTTCATCATGGAAAAACTTACTCCCGAACAACGTTTACAAATCGTACAATTATATTACGAAAATTTGCGTTCTGTAAAGGATGTTTGTTGTGCGCTTAGGCCATTTTATGGTCGCCATAATCGACCTACTGAGACCACTATTCGCCAAACCATCAACAAATTTGAGACCCAATATTCATTATTGGATGACACTCGACCGAATAGACCTCGTATAGCGCGTAGTTTATGGGCTGGTGGAATCATCGGTCCATATTTCTTCAAAAATGGCGCTGGTCAGACCGTAACCGTCAATGGCGACCGTTATCGCACCATGATAACGAATTATGTGCTACCTGAAATTGAAGCCAGAGATCTCGACAAGACGGCGCTACTTGCCACACAGCCCGTGAAACAATGGACAGACATATTGAGGAACCAGACCGTTAGACATTTTCCTTTAGGGCTACGTGAAGTCTTAAGTGTTTGTGGATAATCCAGCTACGATTGAAGCATTAGAGGCCAAAATTACCCATGTTATTCGCGAGACACCGCCGATTATGCTCGAACGCGTCATCGTAAATTGGAACCTCCGCTTGGACGAGCTACGGCGTAGTTGCGGCCAACATTTGAAAGGGATTATTTTTAAAAAGTGAACGGCAGGAACGGTTCTTTCTAATGATAATAAAGATTTTCCGATTCAATTGAAATTTTCGTGTTTTTTTGTTATTTAAAAAAAAACCCTCAAGATTGATGACCCTTTATTTCTGCATATATTAAATATGATGACTTATCGACAAGTGAAAAGCAGCGCAGATATCGACTCAGTTCAAGAAGCTACCACTGAAGCGGGTTTGTGTGCATAGGTTGGTTAAATTTTGGGGCTCTAGTTCTGGGGATCTCCGAAATCTAGTTGCTGATAGTTGCACAGACGGACATGACTTAATCGCTACTTGAAGCTATGATACCTGAAGATAAATAATAAATTCGAAATATTAATTTTAAAGGAATATTATCATATTCACTTATCACCACTCTCATGGGAGAGGATATTAGAACTATTCGTTTTCTACTATTGAAAACACGTTGTTACTCAAGATATAGTAAAAAAAATAGTTACATACAAAAAAAAATACGAACAATTAATTTATTACTCAATATTTTTCGTGAAAATTTCCATTCCTTAATGCTCGCCAATAAATCAAAGTTCATTAAAATCCAGCCCACCCTTCTTGAGTAATAAATGGCGTAATTAACACGATACTTTTTTATATTTACGTACATCAAGTATATAGCAATTTTTCAAACAAAAACTAAAAATAAATTTTAGAGAACAAGCCAAATTTACCAAAGCCAAATACATCACATTTCAGTTAGTTTTTCCTTAAAGCCTTTTGAATCAAAATGTGCATTGTAATATTGCGCATACGCACGCTTGGCCATTTACCCTTAAGCTTAGACCACACAATTCGTTCGTTGTTGTTGTGCTCTAAAATAAAAGCTCATTTAATTTGCATATTATTTAGTGTCTAAATATATCTCTCTTAAATGTGATGAACCCAGTGCCTTAATATGCTGCACGTGCTGACCAAATTTATCAAATGCTTGTTTCCACAAATGAAAACGATGACCACGAAGTGGTCTGCAAATTTTTTTTCCTCATTTTTCCTTAGACTTTTAGAGGTTTCATATGTGTTTCCGTGTGGGCTGGTTACTCGTAAGCTCATGAGTTGTTGTTTTTCAAGCGGGGCCCATGATAAATGATGTTTTTGGAACTAGCTGCTAGAGCCACTTAAAAGTCCAAAAGTCCAAGAGTCTAAGTGTGTGTGTGGGTGGGGATTGGTAGAGTAGCTTGTTTTGCAAGTAGATTAGCATTGAATTTGAATGCAAAATTAAATTAAAATGTTTTGTTAACAAAAAAAAGCTTGGGAGATGCCGACTAAAAAGTGCCCTAGCAATCGACTACATATTCCAATAATTTTTTGACTTTCTATGTATAATTGAGAATATTTTCAAAAAATGTTTTGAAAAATTTGTGTATTTCATTTTTAAAAGGTATCAGCAACATTTTTTATTTTTTGCATAAAAAGTCGCACTAACCCAGTGCCGTAAGTCAGGCAGGTCCGTAGAGAAAAAATTCTGGGGGAAAAATTATACATCTAAAAAAAACAAACTCCGGGCTCGGGGGAAACCTTCAATTCCCCCACCAAGTATTGAGAGTTCTGAGCCAAAAATTAAGATCCACAGGGAACTGAATATAAAAAGGGAAATCGAAAAAGTAAATGGTACATGCGTCATATGTCATACTTCTTTTCCTTTTTTTTTGATATTTGAGAAACAGATACCCTTCTTCAACTTCTATATTACGAACAATTTTCTTATACCGAATTTTTTGTATCATGAATTTTCTCTAAAAATAATTCTTTAAAAGGTATAGTACTTTTTTTTTTCTTTCAGATGATATACACAAAAGTATAATACCATTTGTGTATAGTGTATAAAAATAACAAAAATAAAAGGCAAAGTTACGACACTACAGTATCTTTCAATTTTGTTATGCTCGTATCTGGTTTATAGTTGTTGGCCATAATCAAATAAATTTGATTGCCATAAATCAAAGTTGAATATAAATTTTGCAAAGTCATAGATAATATATAAACACAGAGTAAAAACAAACTACAGATATTTGCCAAGAGAGTGCAATGACCTTTGACCAGTAAACAGATGTACGGTCCATCGATTGGATTTGCTTTTAATTAAAACAAATGTCTAGAGAAAGTATATGGTGCAGAAAAGTTATACTGCTCAAAGCTTCAAAACATATTGCTCCAAAAAGCGCTATTTTCAAGAATTGTCTTTGTAAAAAAAAATAGTTTTTCTAAAACCATTTTAAAATAGTTTTTTCAATAACAAATTCCTAAAATGATATTTGGCTTAAAATACCTTTTTCCAGACATCTTTTGCGGAAAGTAATAAACAAATCTTTTTATTTCACTTATATCCTAATGCTGTTCGTGAACAAACGATTTACTATAATTTTTCTAAAAAATCGACTTATGGAGATTTGTTACTATTGTATGTACTTTAAGGTACTAAGAAATATGGTAACTATTGGCGCTGCCAACACAAAAGTAAGCATAACTTCCTTAATTAGAAGTTAAATTAAAATTCTTCTACTTCTAACAGAGGACAAACGTTTTAAGGTAACAAAATAGTATAAAAAACGTTTTAAAAAAAAACATAAAAAAATAATTCATTTTCAAAAAAAAATTAAAAAGAAAATCAAAAATTTTAATCAATAAATAAAAATGCAAAGATTTAAAAATTCAAATTTGAAATAAAAGTTCGAAATTTAAATTAAAAGAAAATTCAATGTTTAAATTTTTAAAAAATATTTAAATAAAAATTTTATAAAAAAAAGAAAGTTTTCTCGGTTTTAAAAAAAAAAATATTTTAGCTATCGTTGTTCGATATTGCGAGATTTTCAGATGCATATTAGGGTGGCCATTTTTGCAACATCTCACAATTTTAATAAGGCCACACCCTAAAAAGTTTCCTTTTTACCTGCATATAGCGCCTGTAAAATTTAAAGGCGACCCGAATTTATTAGATGGTCCCTAAAATTAGTCAAAAGTCATAAAAAATGTTCATATGAATGCATAAATAGATGTTTTTGACAAAAACATCTTCCAAATATATTATTATTATATTATTAAGGACATTTTCATAATTTTAACAAATTATAAACGTAGTCATTCACAAAGGTTATTAACAAAGGATTTCCAATGCTCTCTGTTTCGCGCCATTGCTCGTAATTCGATAATTGATTTCCCGGTCTCCCGGTTGAGCGTCCTGCGCCAGGTCATTTTAGGTCTGCCTCTGGATCGATTGCCTTGTGGGTTCCATTCCAGAACTGCATGCGGTATCTCATCATAAACTTTACGCAGCGTGTGACCCAACCAACCGCATTTGCGCTTGCGAATTTCAATCTCGATTGGTTTTTGTTCACAAAGTTCCCAAAGGCGCACATTGCTAATGGATCGGGGCCACCATATACGTAATACGCTTCTGAGACATCGATTGACAAATGTTTGAAGCTTCTTGACAACGATACTGGCAATGAACCATGTCTCGCAACCATATAACAATACCGACATTATGCATGCGTTGAAGACTCGTATTTTGGTTTTTCGTCGGACATTCGGTTCTCGCCAGAATCTATTTAATTGTCCAAAGGCGGCTCTGGCTTTACGAACTCTGCAGTCTACATCGTCCAATGCTCCTCCGGATGATGTAACTTGGCTTCCAAGATACTCGAATTTGTCAACGTTTTCAATGTGCAAGTGGTCGATATTAAAGGCGCTTGTGTTATTGGGGTTTACTCGCATGCTTTTCGTTTTTGCGCAGTTGATTTTTAGACCAATTTTAGAGGCTTCTGTGCAGAGTCTATCTAATTGGGTTTGAAGGTCCGAATGACGGGAAGAAAATCGTACAACATCATCCGCATATTTTAGATCTCCTAGTTTACGGTTAAATTTCCAGTTGATTCCAAAACTATTCAATTCAGCTGCTTCAAATACCAAATCAAGAACGGTATTAAAAATCAAGTGCGACAGTGTGCATCCTTGCTTCACTTCGCTATTGCATTCAAAAGGATCGCTTAGTTGTCAGCCGTGCAAAACTCGGCATGAGGACGTATGTATACGACGCTTTTATAATATTGAGAATTTTGTCTGGAATACCTCTGGCTCGAAGTTCCACCCATATTGCTTCCCTATCAAAGCTGTCAAACGCTTTCAGAAAAACGATGAAAACTAGATATAACGTAGAGTTGAATTCCTCGGATTGCTCTATGATGATACGTACAGTGTTTATTATATCAATACAAGATCTTTGAGGGCGAAAACCAGCTTGATTTCTATGTAGAACATTGTTGAGTGGCTCGGAAATGCGGCGTAGTATGATCTGGTTGAGGATTTTCATGATAGTTGGCAGAAGAGAGATACCCCTCCAGTTAGAGCATATTTGTCGGTTTCCCTTCTCGGAATTTCGATAATTACAGATTCCTTCCAAGATTTAGGCACATTTTCAGACGTTCCAAATATAATCGATGGGTAATTCAATTATCTACAGTCAAGTAAAAAAATTATCGAAATTAGTTTAGTATAACCAGAGATATTTGCTGCTAAGTAGAGGTACTTTTTTTTCTAATTTCGAAAATTTTTTTTTCAAAATATCTCGAAGCCCGTTTCATGAAAAAAATTGTTGACTGCATTTTCGGTTTTAGCATATCATTTTAATACTAATTTTTATTTGTCAACTGGTGTAATTAGTCAATTTAATCAATTTTAGAGCTTACCAAATTTATTCAGGCCGACTCTATATTTTTTAAAATTATGTTTTGATAGATATGAGACTTTTTGAACCATAATTTGTTTGTTTGGAAATAAGTTTTTAAAGTTTATGTAGAACAATACAGTAAAAAACGGAAAAAGTGAAAATGATGACTTTTGACCTATTCTAGCGCCCATCAAATACTTTCGGATCGTCTTTAAATTTTACAGGCGCTATATGCAGGTAAGAAGGAAACTTTTTATGGGGTGCCGTTATTGATATCGACTGTTTAAAAATCCTACATACCAGCGACGGCCACCCTAATGCATAAACTAATAACTCGATAGGTAATCGGAATGTAGCAAAAAAAAAAGTACGTATATATGTAGGAGAAAGGCTTGTTAGTTGACACACCATAGCTTTTTTAGCTATATCTCGACATTGAATACACATAGGCATCAATGTGAATATACCGTTGGAAAGAGAATATAATAATAATAAAAGAGCTATAATCCACAATAAGCAAATCATTTCAAAATTTATAAAAATAACATTTTACAGACAATTTGCAAAAGAGCTTGAAAACGACCACAAAAAAAAAGGCTTGTAAGCTGTCACACCTGCAAAAATCGCTGAAAATTTGAGAAAACTAAAATAAAAACGCATGATTGCTAAAATTTATAAAAATTTATTGATTTTAAATTTAACTGAGCATTAAATTTATTTATTTTTTTTTTTTTTACATTTTATTTACATTCTGTCTTTATTAGACAATAAGTAAATTTACTAAATAATAATTAATACAATATAAGTATTAAATATTAAAAAATATATCCGAAGATGGCAGAAATATGCACCAAAAACAAGTTAATCATTTATCATTATTGTATAAAATTGTACTGAATTTAAATTAAACTATTACATAGAGTACAGATGGAGTCAACATCTCTTTTATGGTGTCAAGGTATTCAGATCTTTGTCGACTTGATGCCAATTAAAGTTAATTTTATAGTAGCCACATTTTGTATAACTTTGTTTTTAAAGCCCTGAGTGCTTTTTGTTAACAGATAGTACTGGCAAAAAAAATGTTTGTGTTTTACAATAAGGCGTCTGGGCATCAAAAGTCAATGACTCTGACGTTATATTCATAAATACTACAGTCAAGCCTAGCAATAAACAAATCTGAGCAGCTTATGAAAATTATCCTGGGAGTAACACTTTGAATGAATGTATTTGTTAGTAAATAAATACCTACGAATAACTTTCGAACGCATCTTTTTTTTGAATCTAGAGTTTATATATGAATTATCGTACAAATAATATTAAAAAATGTGCAGAAGCTTCTCACATCATCCACACCAAATTAATTTTTTTTAAAAAAAAAAAAACAACATTGAGCAATAATATTTTCAAATATGAATCGGTTCTTATCTTCGAGTTTAAAAAAAAATAGTTTTCGATGAAAAATGTGCTTATTTACTCATATAATCAGGAAAAACAAGATGAAGGTTCCATTTACATCAAAAATCTGTTTATTCCAAATTCCAAGCTTAAAATCACTATATGACACTATAAGGCCAAAATTACCCAATACGGTTCATATTCAGGAAAAAGGAGCTGTCATCGAAAAGGGACTAAGATATTGAACATTGACCAAACTGATTACCAGAAGACATAGTGAAAAATGATTATGAGAACCGAACGGTGAAGAGTTAGAAAATTTTGAAAATAGTTTTATTCCACCTGTGGGACTTAAAGTAAAGTCTAACTTGCACTTGAAACAATTTCGTAATATAGAAATATTCGTGGTAGTGAAGTTCGTTATAATATAGTTCGAATATAGTAGATAATGCCAGATAAAAAATAAAAATCAGTTTCCAAACTACATAATAAAATATTAGCTACTATAAATAAATATCTTAGATATCTTCAGATATATCCTGAGCATTCCAAAGTTGAAAAAACGGGCAGCACTCAATTTAAAATTTTTTTTTTTTATCTTAAGGCCGGTATGCAGTTCAAAAATTCACAGCCATTCAAGAACTGTAAATTAATTACTATCGTTATGACCAGTTTTTAACGGATTCATCACAATTTCGTTGCAATAGTTTGGCTTGATGAGCAAACGGTCACACTATGTATAATCAGCTGTTTTTTGTTTCAAATTTAAAACGTTGGCATATGCTTAATGAAACTAATAAAAACAACATTAATTGTCGTCATTCAATTTCTTATTCTTGCATTAATGACATCGAAAATTAATTAATTTAATAGTCTGAATTCCTAAACAGCTCACAACAAATAATAAACAGTAGATGGCTTTGTAAAAATGTTTCGCAACGATTTTTCTACTATTCATTTGTTACGTCCCTAATAATATGTTTAGTTTTAGCGGCAAATCAAAACAGCTGTTGTTACTGCTGGCGCCATCTAGTGAACTTTGGTGGCGCCATCTTATGTAAAGCATTAGTAAAATCAATGGATGAAATTCTTTTTTTTTTGATTTAGTTGGACATGAAATTTCGTGACTATTTTTTATATGCAGTTTTTACTTTACGGCTGTGATTTTCGGAGCTGCATACATGCATTTAACGTAAACTTCAAAGATAATGATATTGTAACATTTTTTTTTTTATAATTAACTTTGTTTAATATGAAAACGCAGTTAAAAAAATGTAATACAGTCGAGGCGGTGCCCGACAGTGTAATACCCTATACCTATTTTCTCAAAAATATATTGCATATTCCTTCTAAGAACTTTCCAATTGGAATTCTTTTTTTTTTTTTTTGGTGAAATTCGATATTTATACCTATAAGTTCCGTAAATTTTTACCGATTTTGATGAAACTCAAAAGTTATGCCAAAGAAGTTATTTTAAGTATATGGGGTAAGTTTCAAGTTGGTATGTTGAGGGGTGGGGGGACCGCATCGATAAAAATTGGATGTGGATTTGTTCATTAGAGCCACATGAATGAGCTTACCAAAAATTGTGATTCTAGGTCACTTCTAGCCATAATTACGTAGAGTCAAATATTGATGCAGTTTATAGGCAAGGGTGGTGAAATTTGTACATTTTTGACTATAACTTTTTCTATATTTGTCCGATTTTGTTCATTTTTTACACACAGATGCATGTAACCATAACGCATCGCTCTGTTAAATTTCAGATGAAAATATTAAACAGTGTGGCTAAAAACCGCGAAATTCTACTGCGGGGGAACGGGAAAAGATATTTATATGATTCAACAAACTTCGTCTTCTCAGGAAATATGCGCACCAGCTGGTTGGTATCTCTATCTCTTATAGACTCCGAGATCTAGGTGTTCATACAGACGGACAGACGGACGGACGGACGGACGGACAGACGGACATGGCTCAATCGCTACCCGAGGTTATGATAAGCATTTTGGTATAAAGGACTTGGGGTCTGCCACGCCTCCTTCTGTCCGTAACATACATTGCACAAACCTAGTAAACCCTTTGTACCCATAGGTACAGGGTATACAAATTCCAAATAAAAAGTCGAAAATTAAATAATTAATTTTTTTAAATTAATACCGTATCCCCTACTAATATCCATAATAAATTGATTATTTTTGCTATAACTAGAAAGCATAGCTCTGTCAAGAATTATAACCTGCCAAAGTTGTTTTTTTTTTTTTTGATATGTCGGTCCTATAGGCGCCACATATTACACTAAACCGATTTTTATTTAATAGTTGATTAAACCACCGAAACGTGCCTTGAAATCATTTTGTCGAACAATCGGTCCTTTGATGTGAAGAATTCACATATCTTTAAAATACAAAAAAAAAAAATACAAAATTATTTTCGGCATTTTCGAGCTTAATCTTGATTGCGTAGGAAGCTTCGCGATTTGGTCCGCTGGGTATTCAGTGTCTGTGTGAAGGAAGTAGCGCGTATGTGTGTGTGTGTGTGTTTTTTTTTTTTTGTGGTCTGTGTTTGAGTGCAGTGAACTTGTGCCGTGTACAGAACAAACCATGGAAAATAAACAAGTATGAAAAAAACTTGCTGAATTAAAAACGAAAAAGGTAAAAAATTGTTAAAATGCTTTCCTCTGCGTTGCACGCTACAAAAACTTTAAATACAACATGCAACTACAAAAGCTCCAGCAGTTGCAACAAAACAACAGCAACAACAACTTGCAACCTACTGCAAATCCGCAGCTGGGTCTGCCTCAAGCTTATTATGAAGTCGTTCTAATTAAAGGAAGCAGCTGTACATTTAATTTTATGCTGGGGAAGTCCCTTTTTTTTGCTCCTTCAATTTCTTTGCTTTTGTGCATTACTGCACCCACTCCCTCCTACCTTATTAAAGCATAGTTTTTTGGTGCAGCTATTAATGCAATGCAGTTTGATTCCTTTTGTTATGACTTTGCGAGTTGTTTGCATAATTAATGCAACACACATAAAAAAAATAATAAATTTTTATGCTTTTTTAAGAAATATGCTTTCCACATAGGAGTATACTTAGTACTTCCATTGTAGGGCAAAAAAAAAAAACAGACGCCCTCATAATTGAGCTGGGCTATAAAATAAAGCCAAATAATAAAAAATAATGTGTGACTAAAAAAACTGAAAACATAAAATTTACGCTAAATTTAACAGCAAGATACATTTTACTTCGTATAGTATATTCTTGTAATATTCGAATATTAGCAAATAGAATGCTAATCAATTACACAGGTCAACATGGTTTAGTTGTTGGAATGCTAAGTGCAATTTCTGAAGTAATTCGCTGCGTAGAATCCGAATCCGGGGTCAGAAATGGCACATCACGTCAGTATTTTGAGATATTTGAGGTTATGTACCCGAAACACGGCGTTTTTCCTACTTTTGAGGTTATGTACAGGGTGCCAAAAATTTTCCAGTTACATCGTTTAGTACCGCTCTTACCCTTTAATTTAAAGTTATAGCTATTCGAAGTTACGAAATATATCCCTTCGACGTAATTAGCATTTGCATTAAGCCTTTGAGACAATAATTTTTTACTCTGTAATTTCTCTTAAAAGTTTTCACTTGGGGGTTTATTTTTCTGACTTCATATTAGTTCTCAGCGACCTCAAAAGACGAAGTTATAGTTGAAATCTAGATTTCACAATTTGTTTTCGTTCTTACCTTACAAATTTTGGCAATTGTTTGAATTTTTTATACTGCAAGTGGTTAATATTATGAAGTTTTTGAAAAAATTTCCTGTTGTTACTGAAGTTGTTAGATGGCGACACATCTGGCTTCAAAGCCAGTTAAAAGTTTCTAATATTGAAGAAAAAAACATTGTTATATTTGTTTACAATAGTCAAAAAAAAAAGTTGTTATTTACTATTTGTAATGGAAATTTTATGTAGCATCACGCCATATATTAAGGATAATAAAAAAACGAGAAGCGTTTTTTTCCTTACATCTTTTATTATTTCAAATCATACTATAAAAAAAAGAAGTTTTCGAATTTGTAATACAGATCAAATTAAATTTTTGATAATGTCACGCTGCGCCTATTTTTATACGTATCTTCTGATAAAGCCGATTTTAGTCATATTTTTTGCTAAATATAGTGCTGCTTAATTTCTTAGTAAGTAAAAAAAAAAACTTTTCAACAATTTTACTACTTGCTTTTATTTATATATATTTGGCGTACAAATGTGATATCACTTCAATTTGGAGATATGGTAATATTTTTGTAGTCTTAAAAAATAAAAAAAAAACGTTCTGGCCTGCAAAATTCAGACCTGAATTCAGGCATGAAAAGGAACTGAATGTTCATGACTTTGTAAGAGAAACAAGGACAAATATAAAATTTCTCTTTCTATCTCTTTCATTTGACAGACAAGCAAAGCAAAAAAGAATAAGCAAAGAAAAATATGAAAAGTCAATGGAGTGTGCTTTGTGTTTGACTTTACATTCCAGTGTATTAATTACTCACTTGACTTTTATAAATAAATCAGCACTGAACTCAAGTCCGATTTTTTAAAAAAACTAATCCCTGATTTCAGACCTGACTTTCAAAAAGGAATCAGCACTGATTTCATATCCGATTTTTTAAACAATTCTCCCTGATTTCAGGCATTACTTTTCAAAGTCAATCAGCACTGAATTCATAGCTGATTGTTACGGCTAAGGTTCAGGCCTGAAAGCCTAGGACATACATGTGTTAAGTTTAGTGACAAATGAATGCCTAGATTCATGGCTCGTAATGAAAATTCAGGCATGATTTCATGACTAATTCAGACCTGAACCGAAATGAAGGGAAACAGACAGAGCGAGTGGAAAATTCTTGTTGTAACAAAAATTTGAGAGCAACAAACAATTCCCCTCTTTGCAATAGTTGCTTCTTTCCATTCCGTCGGTATATTCTCAGTCTCTCAAATTAAAGAGAAAAGGAGGTACAGTTTTTGTGCCATCACTTCCAGGATTGCTTCAAAGCATTTAGCTGCCAACCAATCACTTACACTGGATTTAGCGTAATTATACGAAAACATGACTTAAACAGTCATGAATCGTCAAAAACACATAAAACTATCGTCATTATCAGATATTGGAAATCGGCAATTTTTAAAAACGATGAGTTTTGGTGAAGATACTGATAACGAAGAGAACGGACTGGAGCGTTTCGATGAATATGCACATTACGAGTCCAATCTGGAGATAAATGAAGGTACTAAAGAGATAGATAGAGTTGTAAACTAATCTGAGTCAGTTTTGGAATCTGAAGTGCTTTGGAGCCCATGCGGGAGTTCCACTTCGACACATTTTTTTTCACCAGGCACCTTCACTAACAAACCGGACAAGTCCGTTATCCTCTTACAAGCCCGGAAGATCACTGCTGAGCCTAACAAAATCATCAACATCAGAAAAGCTATATATATTTATTATATGATTTGGTAATTTTTATACAAAACTTGCACTGCTTGTTTACCTAATATCCCGTGGAATTCATTCCTGGGGTACCATTCGCCTTAATCGAGTTCCGAGGTATGATCCAAAAGAAAAACTTAGAGGATCTCCATGGAATTCTGTGCTATTGTGGCTGGTGTTCCTCATCAGTTTGGGAAGATAACAAATCTGTCTGAATCTGTAAATCAACCTGCTTTGGCACAAAGCCTTTTGGAAACCATTAACATTATAACACCGAAATCTTTTTTTTTTTTATATGTATTTTTATTTGCAATCTGTCATATGAGACAGTCAGCAAATTTTATAATTAAAACTAAAACAAAAATGGCTGGATTGGTTGTGCTCCAGTGAGTCCAATCAATATACAACAATACTATTTGCTAAAGGTTATTATACAATTATTATAAAAATCGATCTGGAAAGTCCAGAATATGAAATCTTTTCAGACGTCTAACATTCATACTATTATCTAGTACGTTAATTGCCAGCGAGTTTTCATGGTTAGAAAGTCTCTCTAGATATTTTCGCGATGTTTTGCTTATTTCATCTTTGACGTAAGGAACATTTAAGTCTTTGTGTATTTCTTGGTTAGAGTTATCGATTGATATCTTTTCAGGAGGATTTCGACGTTTGAGGTGCTCGCCGTCCCCCAGAGCTGCATGGCATACGTCCAGACTGGCTTAAGGACTGCCTTGTATAGCCGAACTTTGTTTTCTAGGCTGAGCTGCGATCGTGGGCCTAAAAGCCAGTACATCTTTTTAGTTTTAAATTTTAGCTGCTTTTGTTTCGTTTTTATGTGGGCTTTCCAGGTCAGTCTTCTGTCTAGATGTACCCCGAGGTATTTTACGGTTTCACTTTCGGGTATGATGGAGCCATTTAACGATACGGAGGGACATTTGCCGCGTCTCAATGAGAAAGTCATTTGAACATATTTCTGCGTATTTACTTATATTCTCCATTTCTTTAGCCATTTTTCAATCATAGTAAGCTGTTCCTGTAAGCGCAGTGAAGCGTCATATTCGTTTGTGGCAATGAATGCTGTATCATCAGCATACGTTGCAACAAAAGTTACATTGGCAGTCGGCAGATCAGCTGCAAATATTGTGTACAAGACGGGACCTAGTACGCTCCCTTGCGGAACTCCAGCATTCATAGAGTACAACTCTGACTTTGCTCCTGCTTCATGTACATAAAACTTTCTATCTGTTAGGTAAGATTTTATGAGTAAAAAGTAGGGCGCTGGTAACCACTTTTTAACTTTGTAGAGCAAGCCGGGGTTTTAAACCTTGTCAAATGCTTGTTTTACATCTAGAAAGACTGCTGCACAATACTGCTTGCTTTCAAACGCACTCGTTATAGTATTGATTATTCGATGGCATTCCTCAGGAGTCCCATGTCCCCTTCTAAACCCAAACTGGTATTCAGGTATTATATTTAAGTCCTCCAAAACAGGCAACATTCTTCTTAGAAGTATCCTTTCAAATACTTTAGAGAAAGTCACCAGCAAACTGATCGGACGGTATGAAGAATGACAGTGTTCTGGCTTGCTGGGTTTTAATGTCATGATTACCTCAGCGCACTTCCACTGGCTTGGGTAGTGATCGAGTCTAAGCATGGCATTGAAAAGTGAGGAGCCTGATGCATTTTGGAGGTATGTTTCTTAAGGTGATAAGGTACTGGAAACTGCCACCAACGTTTTTTGAAAACTAATGATGCAGTTCGATGAAGATCGCAAAAAAAAAACAATTTTCGCAAAATTTCAGTTTTTAAACTTAACGCGTTACGGCTTAATTTAAAAAAACGTATTTTTCGTTTTTATTTAATTGTGACTAAACAACTGAATATTTTTGAACCAATTTTTTTTTTAATCTAAGTTGGCACAGGGCTCTTTAAAATAAAATATTAAATTTACTTTTAACCAAATCATTTTCTTTAAAAAAAAATGAAATTTTCTTATTTTTAAACACGTTATTATACGTTCTTTATTTGGTATGAATATGAATCAAATCAATATGAAGAAACAATGTTAAAAAAAAAAAAAAAATGTTAAATTTTTATTTCAAAAAATTTATGACAAAAATGTTTTTTTTTTCAAAAGATGGCAAAACTTATAAAACATTTTTATACTATTTAATAGAATACATATTAATTGTTTATATGATGAGACAAATTGATTTATTTTGTAGGTAAATATACAAATTTTAACATTGCGCAACAAACGGTTTTTTAATTTTTTTGCATTAAATCATGCAGTTTCAATAAAAATGATAACCCCATACATTCAAAACAAAAAATTAAACAAAATTAATCATTTTCAATATAAGAAATTCTACATTTTTTCATGATTTATTTGGGAATATAAAAAAGCACAACTATTTATTATCAAAAACAAGTTTATTACCGATATATTCAAATATTTGAATTATTTTTTAACATTTCGTGATAAAAATAATAGGAAGGATATTTTCGCAATCGTGGCTTTTATGGGTTTGCGTTTTGCTTAATGACATCATTGGTTATGACGAAAAGGGAAACTCCACTCAAGGAAGTGTTTAACGATGCAAGTTTGTTCCAAACATCGTGCACTGGATCGTATTCCTCCACAGTCGAAATGACAGCATTAGAGATTTCGCCGCCGGCTGCCATAATACGATTATCAAACAGAGCACATCCATGTTCACCCCTGCTGTTTGCCATTGAGCTAACCATTGTCCATTCATCAATAGTTGGATTGTAACACTCAACAGAATCGCAACAACCGCCTACTGCATAGAAAAGCCCATTTGCTTGAGCCACTGCACAAATTCCAAGAATTTTGTTCATGGGCGATAAACGAATCCACTTGTTTGTGCATGGATCATACCTTTCCACGCAGCTCAAAGACGTACGATTATTATATCCACCAATAACATATAGGCAATCGTTAAGAACTGCTACACCGACAGAATGTCTTGCAGTGGGCATGGGTGCCACACTGCTCCAAGTACCTGTTCCAGGATTCCATCGCTCTACTGTATTTAAAGTTGAACCATAACAACCGCCTACAACATAGAGTAACCCCTTTAGCACTGCCACGCCCACCGAATTCCTTGGTGTACTCAAAGGTTGTAGTTGGGCCCAGGTCATGCTCTTTAAATCTAAGCTCAACATCGTGTTCAAATTAACTCCTGCATTACGTCCCCCAACCAATATCAGTTTATTCTCAATAACAGCCGCACCATAATATGCACGTTGTAATTTTAGTTTCCTTACAAGCGTCCATTGCTTCTGAGTGGGACAGTAGCTCTCAATAACCAGATCTTGTTGATTTTTTCCAATTGCAAGCAAACAATCATTGCTTGCAGTTGTCTTCCTCCGGGCAAGCGATAATAGTCGCTCGGGCCTTAATTGACACTTGTAGGCTTCTAAAAGTAAATGCTGACAATCATTGGTACTGCACACGCTCTCCACATGATCCTCAATAAAAGACAGCTTTAGCAGTGGCAGCCTCACCTTGGCCATCAGTTTTGGTATGTGCTGTTGGCGTGAGGGCTTATCATGTTGCACCCAGACATTAGACTCTGAAAAACATTCTGCTCGGATGGTACTTGAAGATCATCACTGGACAGCAGCTTGCTCAGCTGATCAGCGTTGAGTTGTAGGAACTCCTGACTCTGGACTACATCCACGAAATGCTTGCTGGTGTAGTCCACAGCGAGTTCCATCAAAGTGGTGCAGTTGTGCTGCTCTGCAATGAAGCTTATGCCTAGACAGTTGGATGAATCCATTTTGCGTGCCATAAAATTACCGCAAGCCGTGACTGCAGAGTCCATTTGCCACCTATTGGCGGTGGTTATGAGTAGCTCAACATTCTCGTCATGCACTTTAAGGATTCCCGTGTAGCAGTAAGTGACCAGAACTTGTAGAACATCATTGTTTACATCGCCAAGAGTCACCTCATTGTCGTTGGCTTCACGCATTGGATTGGTGAACATGGCCGAAAAGAAATTACTGTTGGCGGACAACACCAAACGATGGGCCGGCACACGTCTTCCGTCTATGCCCGAGATGAGAACCACGTCGCACAATTGTTCTTGTTGTGGGAGTCAGGCTTGTATTCGTTACAACATTGAAAGTTATATCAAAGTCTTCACGCCATAATCCAAGCTGCTCTTCCGCTCTCGTTACCAAGTTGCCATCACGATTTTTAATCGGCACGTTACAATTATTACTGTCGCAGGATAATTTTCGAGTTATGGCAAATACTTCTCCAAAATCGTTCTTTGATGCTGCAGTCTCAGTTGCAGTTTAATACGATCTCTTATCTCTTCTGGTTTGCCTTTCAATCTTTTTTGTTAAAGTCGCAATTTCTCTATGTATTGTAGTTCCAAAGTACTTCTATGTAGTATTGACCTTATTGCATCTTCTGTCTGCTATCTTCGACAAGTTGCCAGAAATTAACACTGAGCCGTTCTTTATTACTTTTTGTTGTGTGACCAAGTACCTCAGCAGCTGCTCCCAAAAGTGAGGTTTTTGCGTTCTCCCATAGTGCTCCAACACTTAGAGACAACTCTTTATTTCCTGGAGTTCTCCATATTTTATATCCAAGTTTGCTTTCACAGTCTGCATAGTTGAAATGTCTTATTAGATACTGATCCCTGCCAATTTCCGCGCTTCTCTTATTCCTCACATCGAGTAAGGTGCGACTCCAGCGTTCTCTGTGTATGCGGCATTGGGTTCGGGGGCACCCATGTTGATTTATTTACATCTTTGTGTATAAACATTGATCCTCATATCGTAAGTTCATGATTAGCTAAAGTTTCAATTAATAGGTCTCCATTTTCGTTACTCCAGCTGCATCTCCCATTAGGGTTACAAGATCGTTGTGATTGATGTGGGTGAGCACGTTATCAAGTTTTCTATAGAATTGTTCTTTAATTTCGGTTTCACTTTCCTCTGTTGGAGTATAACATTGGACAACGGTCGTTTTGAGGGATTTCGTCCTCAATCGAGCCTTAATAATTCTGTCGGATGCTGTCCGTCATTCAAGCAATATCATACCATGTAGGATTATCTTTTTCTTTTATACGATCGCATACCCAATTGTTTTTTCATAAAAATTATTTTTAAATTTTTTTTAGCGTTGAAAGTTAGAGGTTAGTTTCATCTTTGTTAAGAAAAAGTTGGTTGACATAAAACCAATATTAAATGCTTATTATTATTGGACTGAGGCAAAAAGAATGCAAGAGGACGATATTATTTATAGGATCAGCAAGTGCGCATTGGGATGGCCGCCGCTGGTATGGCAGATTTTTAAACCGACGATATCAATAACCCCACCGCCTAAAAAGTTTCCTTTTTACCTGCATATGCGCCTGTATAATTTAAAGACGATCCAAAAGTATTTGATGGACTCGAAAATAGGTCAAAGGTCATAATTTTAACTTTTTCCGTTTTTGACTGTATTGTTCTACATAAAGTCTCATATTTAAAATTTAAACATAATTTTAAAAAAATTTTGAGTCGGCCTGAATAAATTTGTTACGCTCTAAAATTTATTACAGTTGAAAAAAATGGGAATTTTTGACTTAATGCATTTTGTTTGATCTTTTTATATTATTTTAAAGAAACAATAAAAATTACTGAAGAGCTTCACTTGTTTGGGATGCATTCTTTCCAAAAATGGGGAAGCTAGAGAAGGTGTATTGAGCCGTATTCAAAAAGCGCGAGGGGCTTTCTTAAAATTACGCAACATATGGCGAGCCAATGAAATCAGCGCTAAAACTAAACTCAAAATCCTTAACGCATGTGTAAAATCAGTTTAAATGTAGGGATCGGAGACCTGGCATGGGACTGCAGTCCTTAAGGCAAAATGACAATCGTTTGTAAACAGCTTGTTGAGTTAAGAATATTTTTTGCTAGCATTTATTTTAAACCGACTTATGTACAATGATGCACTGTACATTTGTGAATTTAATAAAATCTGGCCTAATCAGGTAAAAAAAGACATATTGCTGCAATGCAGGTGCTATTTGTGCAGATGGCGTAAGCCCATCAAATACTCGTACCCTTTGGATTAAAGGGCCAAAGTGGTTATCTACCTAACCCAACAGCTGGTTTAAGTCGGGTTGCATACACGATGGTGTTTAAGGAATATACAGGCTATATTATAGTCGGGATTTCCTGGCTGTGATTTTGCTGCCTCACAAAATGAGCGCCTACAAGGCCATTAACTTAATTATTAATTACCGCAATAAAGTATTTTCTTTGCTTTCTGGTATTTTTTGTGGTATTCATTGGTATTTACATAGTTGCGGTATTTTGGCTTGAATACAAAACGGTAATGAAAAATAAAACAAAACACAAAATGAATTGTTGTCAAAGACTATGACTTACATTGTTCCATGGAACTTGTTTATTTTCTTGAAAATGCAGGCTGACAAATTATGAAAAATTTCATGTGACCTCGGAAAATAGCTAATTTTAAATGTGGTCCTTGAAGGAGTCTTTGTGTTTAATGCTTCACAACGACTTATCCCAAATGCAAAAATAAAACTGCAGATCTACAGAAAATGCGCGTCACTGGTGCTGCGTACCACAAAGGAATATAATATATATATAATAATATAAATTTAATTAGAAAAAAAAACCTTTGCACAAAAAAATAAAACGATTTTTTATTAAATAAATAGGACAGTAGCAAACGGTTGCATTTGAAATTTTTGGATGAACCAATTTTAAGATTCAACAATATACCACAAACTTTTAAGCATTTCGACCTTATGGGTATCTACTCTTAAAAATTCGCTACATACACGTTATACTCCAACGGCATAAATCATTTTTATCCGAAAAACATTCAAAGTGAATTTTATAAGACCTTTCAGATTGCAGATATATGAAAATATCTCATTCAGAAGTATTTTTCCATACACACTCATATTTATCAAGTCAATAACTTATTCGCCTGAGTTTTGATAAAACATTTGGATTCATAAACAATTCAAGGTCAGTACTTTGCAACAACGGCATAAATTCAAAGTCAAACCAAAGTCCACACTTTGAAATGCCTCCGAATTGGACACCAGACGACAAACATTTTGGGCGACGTCATCAGAAAGCGCTAGGAACGATCATCATAAACATCAACTATAAAGCAAAGCCAACTGCCATCAATAACAAATAATAAATACTCTACTTGGAGGGAGTATCGACCAGACACACTTTGTATAACTCGTTGTCAATTAAGTTTGAAAAAAAGGTGAAATATTTTTTTGTTATTAATTTATAGTTGATTGCCAATTACTTTTTATTGGAGTACAAAATTACGTTAATTGTGAATACGAATAAGTTTGATCGGGATGGAAGTTTGGAAAACCAAGCCTTATTGGCCCCACAAAAATAAAACAAATATTTAGGGTATTCACGCTTTGTGTTGAGTTGAGGAGTTGAAAAGTTGAGGACTTTTACAAAAACAAATACATGGCGTAAATCAACCCTGCGTTTCGATTTTCAACTCAACTTTTCCTCAACTCAGACCCTAGTCTACTTTTTCCTGTTGAGTTTTTGAGAAAGTGTTGCACAATGTGGTAATTCGCTGCCTTTTCAGCAGTAATGCATTTGCCATTTTTAAGCCATTTCGTGGTATGAAAAGCAACGAGTTACCGTATACTCGTTCGAAAAAAGTAAGCGCCAAATTTAAAATAATCAATTTGCATTAGCGCAAGTACAGAAAGGTTGCGCCTTATTTGTGCGAAATTAAGTGAATTAGACATGATTACTTGTTTTTGGTGTTTAAGCAAATAAAAGAGTAAAAATAGATGTACTACGCTTAATATATGCTGGAACTGTTGTGGAGTTACCCTAAGCATTTGAACAAATCGCTTGTCGTCGAAGGAACTGAGCACGTTCTGGCGCCAGTCAACTTACTTCGGGATGTGGAAGTGGCCGCCCTGCCGCAATAGCATTCATGTCCTCTAAATAATTATCTAAAACTTCATCAATTTGTGCGTCGCCACGGAGCCCCATATTCGCTGTATTAAATAAAATTTAGTTTTTATACGATGAATTTGTTTTAGCAGACGAACCTTCAATAAAATCAATTTCATCCAAAGCAACTTTAGCAACAGCATCAGTCCAAACACACTTTACGCTTAGTCTCGGCATTTTTACATTAAAATGTTTAATTTAAATACATTTTTGCAGCATTTCGCAAATCGCAAATGTAAACAAACACACGCAAGATGAAGAAGCACAAAGTCAAATACGGTTTTTCTGCAATTATGGGATTTTTGCAGCAATAAAATAATAAAAATCGATGTAATACATAACTACTTTAGCTGCAGGTTTAATTGAAATAGATTTTATGCTTTGACTCGGCATAGTTAATTCAAGTTTTTTAATTTTAATGTAAATTGTACCAATTTCCAAATGTAAACAAACTCTGCAAAGAAGAAGAAAACTCAACAGCTCAACTCATGAAACTCAACAGGGCTGTTCACGCGTTGGCCTGCGGACTTTTTCCTCAACTTTTCAACTCCTCAACTCAACACAAACCGTGAACACCCTAATTTTAAAGAGTATTTCAAACTTTTTGGAAATATTTTATGCATCATGCATACATAGTTATTATCGCTTAATCGACAAATATTATGCGGAATTTCTAATTTTTATATAATTTTCTAAAAACTCTCGACCGTGTTGTAAATATAGCCAGCACTTCTTTGAAATGAGACCATAATTATTAGCGTCTATAAAGAATATCGCCCTTTTGTTTTTGTCATTATTTTATTTTATTTTTAACTGTTTGGTGGCGATTGCTACCATTTTTAATACTCGTACTTTTGGTATTTAGACAAAAAACATACTGCGATAATGCATGTGCAAGTATGGTATTAAATATTTGTGATATGGTCACACTGCCAGTTGTTTGCCGTATAAAAGCATGTGTTGACTCACAAACATCATCAGTCAGTGTACGAATATAATACATACAGCATGTCTACGGAAAACCAAGAAAACTGCAACACTTGCAATATTAATAACCATGCCGACTTGGTTCTAAAAAAACTAAAATTGCATCTGGACAAAGAAGAATTGTGCGACGTGGTTCTCATCTCGGGCATAGACGGAAGACGTGTGCCGGCCCATCGTTTGGTGTTGTCCGCCAACAGTAATTTCTTTTCGGCCATGTTCACCAATCCAATGCGTGAAGCCAACGACAATGAGGTGACTCTTGGCGATGTAAACAATGATGTTCTACAAGTTCTGGTCACTTACTGCTACACGGGAATTCTTAAAGTGCATGACGAGAATGTTGAGCTACTCATAACCACCGCCAATAGGTGGCAAATGGACTCTGCAGTCACGGCCTGCGGCAATTTTATGGCACGCAAATTGGATTCATCCAACTGTCTAGGCATAAGCTTCATTGCAGAGCAGCACAACTGCACCACTTTGATGGAACTCGCTGTGGACTACACCAGCAAGCATTTCGTGGATGTAGTCCAGAGTCAGGAGTTCCTACAACTCAACGCTGATCAGCTGAGCAAGCTGCTGTCCAGTGATGATCTTCAAGTACCATCCGAGCAGAATGCTTTTCAGAGTCTAATGTCTTGGGTACAACATGATAAGCCCTCACGCCAACAGCACATACCAAAACTGATGGCCAAGGTGAGGCTGCCACTGCTAAAGCTGTCTTTTATTGAGGATCATGTGGAGAGCGTGTGCAGTGCCAATGAATGTCAGCATTTACTTTTAGAAGCCTACAAGTGTCAATTAAGGCCCGAGCGACTATTATCGCTTGCCCGGAGGAAGACAACGGCAAGCAATGATTGTTTGCTTGCAATTGGAAAAAATCAACAAGATCTGGTTATTGAGAGCTACTGTCCCACTCAGAAGCAATGGACGCTTGTAAGGAAACTAAAATTACAACGTGCATATTATGGTGCGGCTGTTATTGAGAATAAACTGATATTGGTTGGGGGACGTAATGCAGGAGTTAATTTGAACACGATGTTGAGCTTAGATTTAAAGAGCATGACCTGGACCCAACTACAACCTTTGAGTACACCAAGGAATTCGGTGGGCGTGGCAGTGCTAAAGGGATTACTGTATGTTGTAGGCGGTTGTTATGGTTCAACTTTAAATACAGTAGAGCGATGGAATCCTGGAACAGGTACTTGGAGCAGTGTGGCACCCATGCCCACCGCAAGACATTCTGTCGGTGTAGCAGTTCTTAACGATTGCCTATATGTTATTGGTGGATATAATAATCGTACGTCTTTGAGCTGCGTGGAAAGGTATGATCCATGCACAAACGAGTGGATTCGTTTATCGCCCATGAACAAAACTCTTGGAATTTGTGCAGTGGCTCAAGCAAATGGGCTTCTCTATGCAGTAGGCGGTTGTTGCGATTCTGTTGAGTGTTACAATCCAACTATTGATGAATGGACAATGGTTAGCTCGATGGCAAACAGCAGGGGTGAACATGGATGTGCTCTGTTTAATAATCGTATTATTGCAGCCGGCGGCGAAATCTCTAATGCTGTCATTTCGACTGTGGAGGAATACGATCCAGTGCACGATGTTTGGAACAAACTTGCATCGTTAAACACTTCCTTGAGTGGAGTTTCCCTTTTCGTCATAACCAATGATGTCATTAAGCAAAACGCAAACCCATAAAAGCCACGATTGCGAAAATATCCTTCCTATTATTTTTATCACAAAATGTTAATAATTAAAATATTTGAATATATCGGTAATAAACTTGTTTTTGATAATAAATAGTTGTGCTTTTTTATATTCCCGAAATAAATCATGAAAAAATGTAGAATTTCTTATATTGAAAATGATTAATTTTGTTTAATTTTTTGTTTTGAATGTATGGGGTTATCATTTTTATTGAAACTGCATGATTTAATGCAAAAAAAATTAAAAAACCGTTTGTTGCGCAATGTTAAAATTTGAATATTTACCTACAAAATAAATCAATTCATCATATAAACAATTAATATGTATTCTATTAAATAGTATAAAAATGTATTATAAATTTTGCCATCTTTTGACAAAAAAAAAAACATTGTGATTGACATATTTTAGGAACATTCTTAAAAAAAAATAAGAAAATGTAATTTTTTTTTTGTAAGAAAATGTGTTGGTTAAAAAAAAATGAAATATTTTTTTTTAAAGAGCCCTGTTGCCAACTCAGATTGTAAAATTTGTTCAAAAAATTAAGTAGTTTAGTCACAATTAAATAAAAACGAAAAGCACGTTTTTTTAAATTAACCCCGTAACGCGTTAAGACTGCATCGTTAGTTTTAGTATCTAGCTAGACCCTTTGCGGGATTGAAACAATGTGCGTGTATTCCACTGTCCAAATCGTATCCTTTTTGAATTGCGTATGGTTGTCATCGATTGATCATTGTTATCCGAGGCCATTTTTCATGTAAATACACGAATAACTGAGATCTCAGACGCAGTGGCTTATTAGACGAGAGCGCCCTATTTCGGTGGTAGGGCTGCTTCCTAAATTGTTATCCGAGTTCGGCCTCCGAACTTGTCAAACTTGCAGCTAATGTCTATCAATATTTCCTTTAAAAGACAGGTGTTGGGGCGCAGTTCTACCGCTGCACACTCGGTCGCCATTGCCTCAGTCAGTGAAAATAAATAAAATTGCAATCAATGTAAATGAAAATGCAATAAAATAATAAAATGGTTTCGGTTGCGTTTAAGGTGCGTGAGAAAAGAGTGCGACAATAGTTTGGATGCACTTGTCCAAGGCATGCAAGCAAGATAGCATGTATTAGCTACGAAATGTAAAGAAACGAGATGAGTATATTGGGTAAGTGTTGATCCTTTTTAAATGTGTGCGAAGGTATTTTTCAATGATCCAACTATTAAAAGGTTAAGCATTGCGCAGGACCATTTTGGGGTCTCTCTTAAAGAGCACTGATAAAATTTAAGGTTTATTTGTTAAAAGCTATTTTGAAACTTATTTGACGCTAAACGGACATTAAGTTTGCTTTATTTTAGAATATATTGTAGGTTTGAGAGGCGAAAACTGGTCTTCAAGCAAATGTTTGTATGGAAATGGAAATATTTTTTTTTGATGTATTTTGTATTTCGCGCGAAAAGTGCAAGATGATTTTCATATTTTTTTGGCTCTCAGACTATTTTCGAGTGAACCTTCATATAGAAGTGTCTTTTAGGATCATTTTTGGTCGAGAAACACGAAAATTGCAACCTTTTTTTTCTTAAGCACCGTTTTCGAGATTTTTTTCGAAAAACATATTTTTGGGCACTAATTTCCGTTATTCGTCAATATCTCGTGAACAAAATATTGTATCGAAATGAAAGATAATTAGATCGAAAGGTATTGATGTGCTCTGTGCTCGTGTGATATATAATTATGTAGAGATTTAACAAAAATTATTGAAGTTACAAGCAACCAAAGTCAAAAAAAGTCATTTTTGACCAAAATTACAAATTTTTGGTTTGCTTTTTATTAACGAAAAAAATTGTATAAAAATTATATTGAGCCTTAGGCTGAAGGATAATCCTTTTATGTTAATTTCGAGTAATTTTCCTGAGATATGATGAATGTAAATGTACAAAATTGTACTCAAATTTAAATGGTTAAAAAACACTAAATAATATTTAAAAAAACATTTTTTTTTTCATACATCTTAAATAAGAAATATAAATATATTTACGAATTATTAGTGTTACTATTTGCTAAAGTGGAATAATTTTGAAATAATATAAGAAAAGTACGAAGTTTTACACCTCTTAAAGTTCTAAAATAATTAAGACGATTTTATATAACAATCTTCAACTTTTGACGCAATTTGAGGGACCTTCCCAACGATACATCTTTGTCCATTGCTTGATTAGGCTTTGATAATAATCGGTTTTGTTGCTTTAAGTCCGTCACTGACGTTTATATTTTTATATTTTACCACAAGTTACCGTAACTAAAAATAAATTTATGTGTGTTTTCAGTTTATTAGGTTATTGGCTGTTTTTTTTTTTGCCCGCAAACTGCATCAAAATTCGATTATGCATATAAAGCCTTATGTAGGCCTTATAAACAAAGCCACAACGACTCTTTCATTTTGTTTTTGCACTAACTTCACATACCTCTTGTTTCCAAAAAAAAAATGGCCTAAAAACTCATCCTGCAGGCTATGTAAAGTCGAGCCGTTGCCTCAATAACAGATATAACTGAAATTGTACAATTGAGTGGAAGGAACAGCACCAAAAAAAGCAAAGAAAAAAGTTGCGGGTGAAGGGAACACATGCCACATGCCGTGGCGGTTGCACGTTTTTGATGCCAAATATGACGTATGTACATATGTCGTCATTACGGTAGCATTGTGTTTGTTTTAATCAGTAAAGACAGAGGGGCGTGGCAGCTGAGGCGTATGTGTGTGCCCCAGGCGAGGGCGTTTTTGCCACCGGGCTCTGCCTTGGAAGTTGCAAGTTTGCCTCTAAAGAGAAAAAGTCAAGCAAATCAAATCACAAGCGAGAGCATAGCATGCGTGTGTGTGCTCTCTTTTTTATGTTACTCTATCGCTTGGATTCCTTTGCTGTTCATTTCATTACGTGTGTGTTTGTGTGTTTGTGTGCGTGCGTACATGGGTTTTGCCTGCCGCCATTTTTATTTCCAATCGTGAAGCAATAAATGTGCGCGGGTGTGTTCTGGTTGCCGCAGCCATTTTTCTACTGACGATTCTGGACCAGCAAAAAGAAAAAGAAGAAGCAGCAGTAGGAAACCAAAAAGAGAGAAAGAGGAATAAAAAAACAAAACAAAACAGCCGTCTGTAAGCAATGAAAAAGACAAACAATCAGCAATCATGCCAAAATTTGTTTTCATTTTTGTGGCGCAAACACACACATACACAAACACACTTACACGTAAGTAAACATCCAATGAAAGTAATACCCAGTTGGAAACTACGGAACGCAGGTGAATAGGCTAGTCCTAGGGTAGGGTATAAAGCAAATATGTTTGTTATCGTTACCTTGTGGAAACTTAGCTCGAACTAAATTTTAATTCTTAAAGAGTAGAACGGTGCACATCTGGTCGAAAGTATCTACTGTACCATTAATAAATTTAATCATGTTTAATATAGTGATAATAGTTCATTCTGCCCTCTCTTTTTATATTATACTTTCAATAACTTCCTCATATTCAACACCTTGATCACTCTCCAAGTCTTTGTAATGCTCAAGGAAAGGCTTAGGTGCCATATTTTGTAGTTTCATGATTTTTTTACTGCCCGTAATGTAATGAAGCTACACAGCATTAAAATATATAACAAAATCTGCATTTTATACAATTCTTGTTACACTACACTCACACAACTTCAATTTACACAAAGTACATCGTTCGTCATTTTGACTACATTTTTTTTTAAAACAAAAACAAAGCAACTAACATAGTATGCAGTTCGTTTTCCATGCACTAAAATCTTCAGTTGATTTTTGTATATCTTCCTCATAGTCTTTTATATCATTGTCAATTTTTCTGAAGTCTATTACATTAGATTTAAGTATAAAAGGTAATTAGAACCTGAATTCTTTAATCAACTATTTTAGAACTCGTGTACACTGTACATATTATACATTGAAACCGTGAATAGAATTAAAAAAATTAAAAAAAAATCGAGCGTCGTCGTTTTGACGAGTCCAGGGTTAAGAAAAAGTGATTTTCACTTTTGATTTTTTTTTTTAAATGAGCGAGTGAATATTATAGAACTACATATTTAGCAAAAATATTATTTTTGCAAATATATGTGGCTAGCAAAAAGAGATATTTTCGACACTATAAATTAAATAGCCGAATTGATATTATGAACAAAAGGATATACGTTGCTGTTAGACTAGAGATCTAAAGAAACGCACTATCGACTGGCAGATCAACATATCTTGCCACATTACCAAAATTGGGTTAAAACTATAAAAGATATTTTTAAAATTGCATCATCTTAAAATCAGACTGATTATGTTTAAGTCTGCCCCACATTTAAACAAGCGCAAGATTTTTTGTTGTCTATTTATGAATGAACACAATAGTAGGTTTCGATGGAAACTTGCTATTATATTTATATTGTATTAATTATTTTAGTAAGTTTACTTATTGTCTAATAAAGACAGATTGTAAAAAAAAGTGAATGAGTCATCTTTTGAAATAAGCTCAAAAAATTCGAATGTAGGATTTAATTATGATTATTTCACACTGCAAAAAAGCAAAATAAGAATCAAGAAGTCTACAAAAATCAGGGAAAAGTTGAAAATCGTGAACAATCTTGAAATTATATTATTCTGGCTCATTTGAAGAGCCAATTCTTTATATTTCTAGGACTGCTTTTAAGACAAAAAAAAAACTTAAATATAAAAATATTCAAATGTAGTTATATAAACACTGAAAAAAGTTTAAAGGTTTATTTGAATTTTTGGTTTTCTTACAAATTTAAATTTAAGAATGCTGAACAATTAAAAATGTTTGCTTAATTGAAGACTTTTCAAGTTTAAAATTTAATTTAAGTCTTTTCGTAATATTTTAAGAACTTTTTGTCTTTTTTAAATATTTTCGTTCTTGTTTTAAGTTTGACAAATGCAATAGATCAATCATATTTTAACATTTTGTTTAACAGTCTACAAACTGCAAAATATTTAATGCTAAAAAATAATAACTCTAGCTTGTTACCAACACACTTCAAATTGAGACTAAAATAGAATATTTTTTTTTACTAGGGATATTTACCCCGCAAGCTTTTCTTGTAGTTTAATTAAAATTAGTTGAAATTTAAAATATTGCAAGGTATATTATAGTCGGTATGTCCCGAATGCAATAGAATTAGTAGTCTTTCAATACTTAAGTTGAAAACAATGTATTTTTTTTTTTTAAATGGGCAAAATTGATAATTATTTGCAAATAATAAATTTTAAAATTATATGATTGTTGCTTATAAATTCATGAGAAAAAATATATTTTTTTATATGAATGTATTCGTAAATACTATTATGATAAAAAATAATTTTTTAAAATAACTATAGACTGGAAAAACTTTTGATTGAAATGCATTTGATTTTTAAATTATTCCTTTCTCACGCACTGGCGGTAATAATTAAATTAAATAATTAAAACTTACAGTTATTAAATTGTATGCCTTTTTATTTGTGCTTTAAAAATGTGGACTTTCGACATATTATATGTAAAACTTCTTAATGACAAACGCATAAAGGTTACAAAAGTAACATTAAAAACTTAAATTTTCTCAAAATTTCTACCGGGCAGCCATTCACACACACGCACATGAACGGTGATTGCTGGCATGGCCATTTGGCATTGATTGAAGTGTATTTGTTATGCGGCGGAAAAGTGTTGTTGCCATCACTAACAACAGAACTCACTAACGTGGATGCGTTTGCTCTGGCAAATTGCTTAAAGAACGATTCGATGAGTTCCTGCGGTTCTCGGGTTCGTTGCCTTTTGAAAAGGCTGTCAAACTTTGAGGTTTTCATTGCATGTAAACCTTTTTCTGGTTATTTATAGACCAAACTTTAGTAACTGATAACTTTAATTTAGAAATATAAAACAAAAAAAAATTATAAAAGTTCAATAAAAAAAATATTAAGCAAATCAATCAAAGTGCAATTCTTGTTTTAAGTTTCTCGATTTTATTTCAATAGCTTGCAATAAAAAACTAATTAAATAGTTTTTGTTAAATTTGTTTTAATAAATTTGGCAAGAATTATTATAGCTCGCACAAAAATGGGAATGTGGGAATAAGCCATGGACTTTTATAAAAAAAAAAAAATAAATAAATAAAAATAAAATGCAAAGCTTAAAAGAAAAAAATCATTTTTCTCGACTGATAATTCAGGCCAATACCCAAGTGTTCTGAGTTAACCTCAAAAACTCCATAGCACAAAATATTTTCGAGGTTATCTCTCGAAGAAAAATTTTGGATGATTTTTTAAAGTCATGTTCTAAAACAGCCATACAAAAAAACGTCGTCTTTCACGTAGGTCAGACCATGTTTATTATTACTATATGCTTTTGGGATAACTGAATTCGAATCCGAGGTTAGAAAAGTGATCTATTTTGGAGGTTATCTCAGTACTTGAGCTTTGGGATTGAACAATTATGTGGGGAAGGTTATCTAGGAATAACTCGATGTTTTGGTTATTTTTTTTACACCGACTTCGAATTCAGCGGCTCAAAATCTGTCACCTTTAAAGTTCATCACTTTTCTTTTTGTGGGCCTGTGTAGTCCAATCCAGCCCTTTTGATGACTTTAATCTTTTTGGCCAACTTCAAACTTAGCTACCCTTTAGTATGCTTTTGCCAAAGAGGCGATTTGGACTTTGGCCTCAGCAATACAATATACCGATTACACTTGTTTACAAATTTAAGGGTCATCGAGTGAACCTTCTTAAAAAAGTGTTTTGTAGGGTAATTTGGGGTCGAGAAACACGAAAATGGCAACCTTTTCTTTTTCTTAAGCGCCGTTTTCGAGATATTTTCGAAAAACATGTTTTTGTTCGAGATCTTCGAAATCGGTTGAAAATTGTAAATGCTATGGAACCTCAATATTTTTCGATCTAATCATCTTTTATGTCGATACAAAATTTCTTAACGAATATATTGATGAATAACTGAAAAAAGTGCGCAAAAACATGTTTTTCGAAAATATCTCGAAAAAGGTGCTTAAAATAAAAAAAGGTTGCCATTTTCGTGTTTCTCGACCCCAAATTGCCCTAAAAAACATTTTTTTAGGAAGGTTAATTTTTCGTGTAAACTAGTGTTATCTGCGATGATCCGATTATAATGACGTACCTTGGAAACAGGAAATAGTCGCCATTGTTTCTTTGGCAAATTTATGGATACTTGGCTTGCTGACTGCATAAGTTAGAAATCGTGGATTGTTTTGGTGAAAAATCATTTTCGACTTCAAAAAATTCGTTCGTTTTTGCTTCAAATCAATATACAATTTGTCTAACAGCTTTGAATACTATTCGCTAGCATTCGGTTAATCCTTTTCAAGATCATCAAATGTGGATTTCATGCATCCATTACAAAAGCATAATTTTTAGAATAAAGTTGAGAGTATTTAGTTCATCCAAACTTCGTGAAGTTGATAAAATTTTTGATTAGACTGGCCTATACTGGCGTATACGGGGTTATATTTAGAATTTTGAAAACAATGTGTTTTCTTTTGAATTCTAACGGCAATATAATAAAGTCCCACAATTATAATATAGTTGTGGTCGCAGTATATATTAATTTTGACCTCTTGATGGCAGAGTTATTTAAATGATTTATAGGTCGGTTAACGCTATAATCTTTGGACGACAAACACTGCTTACTACTTCAGTCGTAGACTACAAAGTAATACAATAGTTGCTCTGACCAACCTACAGATTTGTTGTAGACCCACGGAATTGGTTGCCAGCTGTCCGTTATGGCGTGATAAGAAACGATAAGTATTCAAAAAGTTGAAATTTAATTTCTAGCTGCAGAGATAAGTTAATGTCACTTTTTATGTATGAAAAAACCTGCATATGAACATGTGTTTGCACTCACTATATACTCTATATTTACCGGGAACATGGTATAAATTTATAGCATAAATTTTATACATGGTATAAAAATAAAGGCATTAAGAGTTAGTAACTTAAATGTTGATGTAAAGTATGCTTTTGAAATAAATGCATTTGAAAAGAGTATAATTTATTTTGTAGATGTTTATAATTCACAACTAGTTGAAGAAGTATTTTAGTACAAGTAAAAATTTTAATATTTTTTTTTTGACGCTTATAATTCACGACTCATTTAAATAAGAAAATATTCTAACTTTGTATTTGCTGAAAGATACCAAGCTTTTTAAAGGAAGTGTAAAACGGGCCTGGTAACACTTATAATATGCAAGTCTGGAAAATAAAAGGGAAACCCCAAAAACCCTTGTTAAAATGTCAAAATTGAAGCCTTGTAAATAAACTACAGTAACAAAAAAATGTTTGTTGACTCAGTCGAACCTAGAAAGCCATCGATATTTTTTTGTACACCAAGTATGTATATTACAAAGATTGCATGCACATCCAATTTTGTTTTTAGACGGTTTTGAAATAACACGGTCCAGAGAACAAATTTTTTACATAATTTGATTTGATGTAGCACGATTAAAAAAAGCTATTTGATTGGAATTCGAAAGAAAAATATTTTTATAAACCTCACAAACAAATACAAAAGGCAGGTAATTCCGAAAAGCCCAATTCGAGATCCAGCAGGAGGTTGGTGCCTTTCAAGCCAGCGCAAAGCGGACGTTTTTGCAGACAATCTGGAAGACAGATTTAAGCCACTCAATCTTACCTCTGAAGAAACTTGTGGAGTGATCAGTACAGCTTTACAAGAACCTTTCCAAATGTCTCTGCCGTCTAGTCCAGTCACATTACAAGAAGTGGTGCTACAAGTCAGTAAACTAAAACCCAAAAAATCACCGGGAGAGGACCTTCTAGATAATCGAACTCTAAAGCTACTTCCTACCAAGGCGCTGTTATTCATAGTCCTACTTTTTAACACTTCTCTAAGACTGGGATACTTCCCACGTGCTTGGAAAACTGCTTTGATCACCATGATCCCGAAACCGGAAAAGCAGCCCACCAATGTGGATGCATATCGTCCAATTAGTCTGCTACCATCACTAGGAAAAATGTTGGAGAGGGTCACTCTTGACAGAATTCTACAGTTGACGAGCGTGACTGAAGCTATACCTAAACGGCAGTTCGGTTTTCGAAAAAGTCACGGCACGCCAGAACAACTTCATCGAGTTGTTAACTTCGCCTTGGAGGCCATGGAGCACAAAGAGTACTCTGTCGCAGTCTTTATGGATATACAGCAAGCTTTCGATCGAGTGTGGCATTCTGGCCTTTTGTATAAATTGAAGCGTATACTTACTCCACAACTTTTTCAAATAACAAGTAGCTTTCTAAGTAATAGGACTTTTTGTGTAGCAGTTGACGGCGCAAAATCAACCAACAGAAGTATTTGTGCTGGTGTTCCGCAAGGTAGTGTACTTGGTCCCACACTTTATTCAATTTTTACTGCCGATATGCCAACATCAGAGTCGATATCTGCCGTAGAGGAGAGCGATGTCCTCATTGCTACCTATGCTGACGATACAGCTGTGCTGACCAGATGCTCCTGTCTTGATGTGGCCACAGAAGCCCTGCAAGAATATGTAGACAGCTTCGAGAAGTGGGCGCTAATGTGGAATATCGGCTTCAACACCAGCAAGTGCGCCAATGTCACCTTTACGAACAGGCGAAATTTGTCTCGTATATCAATGCTCGGCTCTGCATTGCGTCATGAAACTGCGCACAAATATCTTGGCGTTATTCTGGACAGGAGGCTAACCTTCTCGAGGCACATTACAATGGTGCAAAAAACTGCTGGCTCCCAGAAATAAGCTTTCCTAATTTAATAAAGTTTCGATCTACAAATCTATTTTAATTGCAGCGAAATCGAACTTAAATAAAATCAGAGTTGTTCAGAGCAAAATATTAAGAAATTTGTGCGGCGCTCCCTGGTACATGCGTACTAGGGATATAGATAAAGATTTGAGGATGCCTAAAATTGGGGACGTTATCCAATTGCAGGCCAAAAAGTATTTAGAGCGTCTTGGATCACATCCAAATTTACTAGCACGACTGCTAAATTCAGAAAGACCGTCTTCCAGAGCACGAATGAGAAGATTAAAACGGTGCCACCCACAGGATCTCCCAAGGAGAATCCTTTAGTAAATTTATATAAAATCTTCAATAATAATAATGTTTAGTCTATAGTAATTAAAGAATATTGTAATGTTAAGTTTTGTTGTATATATATTAATGTTTCTTTTTAGTCATTAATTATCTTTGTTTTTTATTTAACTTATAATTTGTTTAAGCTGTCTTTTTTAGGTAGTAGTACACAAATTTTATATTATTGTTTAATAAAAACTACACATTTTTTAACAAAAAAAAAAATAATAATCTTTTAGAAATTTAATTAGGGACTTTCACTTGCCGATTTATTTTTATATCAGCACAAAGATTTACTTCATGTCTTTCTTTTACACAATTTTTAATATGGTTATTTCTGGAACGTATCTACCGTGTAAAAATAGATTAGATGTATAAATATTTTTACAAATATATGGTTTATCGTTTAAAAAAAAAACAAAGTGCTCTAATCTTCTTTTTTTCATTCCTATGAAATCTGTTATATTTTTTTTAAGATTATTGTTGGCATAAGGTGTCTACCCTTAGATAACTATCTTAAAGAAAGCTTTTTCAAAAAAGAGGTTGCTTGAACTGCTTCTGATCAGAGAGATGTGGGGTAAATATTATGAGAGTTGGGAAAAGACATTTTAAAATATTAAAAAATTGGCAAATAGCACACCAGTTAGTCTTTATTATACAGAATATAATACATGTAGGATTGATGTTTATCCGACTTTACTTAATGCAAACTACATTGTATTCAAAAGGATCTTAAAGCTAGTGCGTCTTTTACAACTTTAGCGATTTTAACAACTTCAACAACTTCAACGAGCTTAACAGCTTTCACGCTCTGCTCTCTGCTTTTACAACTTATCCGTTCGACTGCTAATTCACAACTCATCGCTATCGTCTGCTGACTGCTCTCTGCTGCTTCTTCTCTCTCATCCGTGTTGAAAACTCCAGCTGTTATTCGTGCTGCCAACTCCTGCTAACCATATTTACATATATCTATTCAAACGTATCTACGCTTAATTTAAAAAAAAAATTCAATCATGATCGGTTGAATAAATTATTCTTGTTCAACACTTTAATTGTAATCGGAATCTTCGTCACTAAGATCACCGTAATTCATTGGACTTTTTCGATGATTTACAAATCATTTCATGACGTCTACCCTCCCCCCCCCATAATGAAATAAAGCTCTACAACCATTAAATAAATAACAAAATATATATTTGATAGAACAAAAAGTTTTACTCGAACAACTTAAATTTACACAAAGTACATCGTTCGTCTTTTTGACGAAGTTGATTTCTTCCCAGCCAAAAAAGTAACAAACGCTGTACAAAAACGAATATTAAACAACTTTGTAAGAAAATTGAGCGTCGTCGTTTTGACGAGTGATGAAGCTCCTGTGTTAAACAAAGGAAAGTTTAAGCTTTAAGCGTACTATACATAATATTGTATTATAGATTCAAAGTCATATTTTCAAAGTAGGTTAAAATCAGATAAAAATAAAAAAAAATAATAATAAGGCACAGGGTATTTTTTAGTCACGTTGCCCCCATTGTAAATAGCCAACTTGTTTATAAAATATACATATTTATGTTTTTATGGTATGTACCGTATTATATGTATTACCTGCTAAAATATTCATGCCAGAAAGTGCCACAATTGCGCAGTGGCAGCGGCAATCAACACGATAGAAAAACATTAGAGGCAGCGTTTGATATGGCAAAAAGTAGCAATATAGACTTTGCTTATAACTAATAATAACATTTAGATAGACACGCGAGGAACAGCTTTGCCATTTCCGACATGCAGCTGGACTGGACGGAAGCACGGTTCCGGCAGGCTCAAAGTCATACATAAATTTGGAAATTGTGTTAAGAAACGCGTGTAAAAGCAAAGTAAAAATCCGGCAAGTAACTCACTTGAGAAAGTGAAAACTTGTCTGGTACATAAACATGTTACCCGTGTGGAAAAGTGGGCGGCACAGTGGAACACGCTTTGGCCAGTTGAGCCCAGCTCATAAGGAAATTGTCATAAATAACGCACGCGTAATGGTTTCCTACCATATGTGTGTGTGTGTGTTGTTGTTGTTGTTCTTGGTTTTAGTCAAAAGCTGGCTATGAATTCCATTGGCATACAAAAATTTCTAAAGCGAGTTTTTCTACGTGAAAGGTCTCACTAAAGTGAAAATCACACTATATTTCAATTTCATGCGGCAGTGCACCGCCGAGCGGCAAAAGTGGTGCGAGGTGACGCACGATGTGCTATGGTAGCGTTGGAGCAAGGTGGCATACGCTGGGTGTGTTGCTTTTGCAGATTTATGACTAAATTCCACATGCGAGCAGCTAATAAAATGCCGAGCTAAGCATTTTGACTTGCTTTAAAAAAGGAAATACCAAAATAAAGCTGAATCTCAACGAGACGAAAAGCGTAAGATGGCAAACTATTTTGGCAACTGGCGGCAAATGTGTACTAAAGCTGATTGCGTATACGCAGCGTGTGCTCTAAAAGTTGATGGCACTTGTTGTTGTTATTGCTGCTGTTGCTTTGTTGTCGTTGCTTTATATACAGTCAGAGTGAAAATTATTTGGATGGAATTGAATGCGGTTGTTTTTGGAGAAATTTGAATGTTTATGTAGTTTTAAAGAACATTGGCAAGAAGTCGTAGAGAAGCTCCATCAACTCTGATTTTTAATATCATCGGTTTTGGGATATTTATAGTTTATGATGAAAATTAGTTTGTTTTAGTTTTCTAATTTCACATATATTTTTTTTCTCATTATCCAACTATTTAGATTCTTCACAACTTTCTTACGTTGAGCCAAAAAGTTCAGATCCTAGCCAAAATAACCCACGAAAAAAATCAAAATATATTCGAAATGAAATAATACTTTTTATGGTGTGCCATAATATTTGTTGGAATAAAAAAAAAAAAATTTTTATATTTCTGATAACAAATATTTTTTTTTCTTATTATCAAACTTTCAAGCATATACAAGGGAAAAATTTAGTTTCCATGCACAAAGGATGTGGGACAATACATCCCACTGTAGAATCAGTTGCCAAATATATCCTTAAATCGATACAAAACGTTTCGCCAGGCTCTGTGAACTCAAGCGCTCACAGCGTTCGGCAGTTGTAGACGCAGGAAAAAGCACCTGGGAAATTATTTCCTCAATAACCTAGAGGAGCTAGGTCCTATCTCTCCGAGAATGATGGCAAGCTATATCGCAGCAACAGGCTGGGATTTTCTTTAAGAATACTTACCTGGAGAAGGGCGTTTAAATAGAGATCCGTGCGATATCACAACGGGCCATTCCAGGCCTAAGTGTGCTGGCTTTTTAAGCCATCTACCGCCATAAACAAACCTAACCTAACTTATTATCAAACGTTTTGGATTCTCTACCACTTTATTTCGTTGGGCCGCCAAAAAAATATAAATGGGCCTTAAAATATTTGAATGTTATTATAGGAAGATTAAATAAAATTTTTTGATTTTGTTTATCAGGTGCCAACTTTGTTTAAAGCGTAACTTTGACAACTAAAAGGAAAACATTTTTTTTTTGCATATTTGAAAAGATTTCGTTATTCCTCCCGAGACGCGGAAATTCAATTTTCAATACAACTGTTTTGGGATTACGTATATCTTATGATAAAATTAAATCTTTCAAGAGTTCGATTTTTTGGCAACTTTTTCAATATTATTCGGAATTGTCTATATCTGCAGAAAATCTGAGACGGCTCCAATTGAAACTCGACAAAATTTAATCTTTCAGAGTATTTTCGCAAAATTTCATATTTCTAAAAAGATTATTTTAGAAATGCTTGAATTTGGGCTAAAATATGTCAATCTGGGTCCATAGTACTGCTTACGGATAATGCAATGTGCAAAATGTTGTTAATGGGCCTCCTGCTCTTTAGTTTCTGAGATCTGGTGGACAGATAGACAGAAAGAAGAATATAGCTCAATTACAAAAAAAACGAATAATTTTGACAGAGAAAAAATTCGAGGTCTGTCATCCTAAATCTAATTTACCTATAGTACCCTTTTTGGTATAATAAAATGGTTTGAATATATGAAAGCTTTCTGTTTATAATTTTTTTTTAGTGAATGCAGCTGTTATTGCCGTTTTTAGTTTTTAAAATTTTTTTTTAAATTATTTAAATTTTAATAAAATATATTTGCAAAATTTTGTCATAAAATATATAATTTGACGTGACGATATGTACGACAAAATATGAGAAAAAAAAGGAAATAACATTTTTTGTTTAAATTTAGAAAAAAACTATAACGACCATCGGTCTTACCGATTGAAAGCCAAAAACCATCTGGCGTGACGTTACAGCAAATAGAAGTGGTTTTTAAATTGGTCTACACAATTCCAAATTTTTGTGAACGGGGCAAGTCTTTTGGTATATATTTTTTATGTTAAATATAATGATATGTAACTTTTAAAACTTGTAGATCAAAAAATCTTTTCTCTCGTTTTGACCTAAGAAAACATAACTTTTAGCTTTCATATTATAACTTTAATTTTTTTTTTTTTTTTTTTTTTTTTTTTCATATTTTTTATTTGCAAGCTGTCTATTGACATTTAACAAATTTTGTAATAATATTATAAATTTAACCGGATTGGTTACGCTCCATTGAGCAACACCAATTTATATAACTTTAATGAATACATTTTTGTATATTTAAAAAAATTAAATTAAAAAGAATTTAAAATATGTATCGTACTTGAAAGTCTGGCTTTACGAAGTCCATTTCTGATTCCATTTCGCTTTTTCCTTCCACGCATACAAAGTTTGCATACAAATTGAAAAGTAATCCATTTAATCCATGGCGCAAAACTTATAATTTATTAATAAATACATATTAAGCTCATATAGCTAATTGAAATTGCATAAAACAACATTTATCATTAAAAGCAAATAAATAAATACACAAAAAATAAAACTCCTCTTTGACTCGAATTCTGAATTTAAAGTTTTAAAGCAAACTCTGCCAACTTAGCTCAAAAAGATTAAAAAAAGAAACAACTTCTGAACTGGTACTGTCGAATCTCCACGCATTTTATAAATACATGCTAAAGTTTAATCCTTGAAATTGTAAAATATATAGCGCATTAAAATTTTTTGGTTTTGAAAGGGGGCTTTGATAGACAAACGGGCGGACGTCCACTTGTCCACTTGACCATATTGGTGGTAACTGCTGCGTCTAGTTTTTGTCATCAATCAAAAGTCAGCAAAAGGTTCGCGCCAAATGCCAATGCTGTCATTGATTAGCTGGCTTCCTAAACGCGTCAAATTTATAGGGTTGCCACAAAGCTTGAAAAAAAGTCTTATTCTAATTTGGGTATCCACCTAAACAAATTTCCAAACATATTTTTATACAATTTTAGTAAGCTCCTGAGTGAAAAATTTGTGACCGCTTAAGTCTTCTCAGAATGTTGCTCCCAGTGTCTGCTTGCCTGTGCCTACAAGAATTTGATTACTAATGGCTGTACGAATAATTTTTGTTTAGACTGTATGTACTCTTTTTGCCAAGTGCTAAAATATTTCTTGTGTCAGCGTTAAATTTTTTCCATTTTTTTGCCATTTTTACTTCTTTCTCTCAAGCTTTTTTTTGGGAGCAACGGCAACGCCTTCTCTTGTCTGTGCAAACATTGGCAGCCATTTTGTTTACTCGGGGGTGCTACAAAGAGTTTATGTGTGTGGGTAAGTGTGTGTGTGTGTGTATGTGTCTCCTACTGACAATAAAACGTTCAAACACAAACACTGCCATACACACACATATGAACACTAAAGTATCTGGCATGTCTTTGAAGCGTGTTGCGTCAATCTTTATGCGCCTAGAGTTTTGCATACGTCACAAACTGATTGCCTAGAGTTGCCACCATTGAGTTAAAGAGCCTAACGGCAACTTATATACACAGTTGGAGGTCCCAAAGAAACTTGTTTCTAACTTTTATCAGGGTCTAGCTGTCTTTGGACAATAATTGATCTGTTTACCTCAGCACATCAGCTTTATTTTCCTGAAAGGTGCCAAATGAGCACAGTACCCATACAAGACCATACACACACAATATCATGCTAATTATGACTGTGTGTGCAAAATGTTGATGACTGCCTTTTCCGGCTCTTTAATACAGATTATGCGAGAGAAATTCAGATATTTTAATTTTTTTCTAGCTCTGTAATCCTAGCTTTAAGGTTCCCATTGATTTTTGCACCTAGCTTGAAAATAATCATTTTGGTTAATTCAAAACATTCTTAACCATTTATTAAAAATCATTTTAACCATTTTTGAATAAATTGTGAAAAATCGAATATTCTTAATCGACTAGGGTAACTATGGAAATCTTAGGATTTTATGTAGGCTGGAACTTATAAATTTCAATCAAGTATAGAAATTCAATAATATTAAAGAGCCTTGAAATAATAAGCCATATAGGTGAATATGAATATTTCGATAATTTTAATAAGCTAAATTTTCGATAATCATCTAAATATCTCTCTGACTCAGTAGAAGCGCTCAAATTCAAGAGCTCACATTTATCAAATACTGTCTTATTGGAAACAAAAATGTATACATTTTGAAAGCTTTCTTTCAGCAACACTGACATTTATAGATGTCAAAACTTCGAAGAATTGGCTCAAACAAAGTTTTATAAAAAACTGGGGCAAAACGCGCCATTCCGGAAAACGCGATTATCACGTGGTCTATTATCACGTGGACTATCTAAAATGGAAGATTCAATTAGCAATTTTATAAAAAAGCTTTTTTTTGAAAATATCAAGGAAATTATTAATTACAATTATCATTAATTTATAATTCTATGCGGGCGGCCACGTTTCTTTTTTGGTGCGCATGAATTTTTTGTTGGCTTGCTTGCTTTTTTCCTCCTATGCCACAGCTTCCATACGCTCGGGGTCGGTAACGATGGCAGTGACGCGATGTTTTCGGCCCCTGTGTAAAGTTTGTTTTGGCCTTCGTTCAGCTTTTGGGTACCGGCGCAAAACGGCGCGTTTAACCCACAAATTATTATAAAAATTCAATTACAATCAAGTCCGATGAAAAAATTTGACCAAGAGTTGATATTTCCTTTTATCGAAATATTTATGACGCGGTGCTCAGCCATCACCGTCGCATATTGCCCCTCTCCCCTACCGTTTGAGTTTTTCAACCATTTTCCGCAGCATTACGATCGAAAATATTTTTTAGTTTTTTAATCTGCCAGGTTTTTGAAAAAAAATGTAAAAAAAAAATTGTGTGGATCTGTATATGGATATGGATATGTATGGACGGAGTCCATTTCGGTTGGCTAGCCTGGGGCCCTAATGTCGGACCTGATAGTTGTTAAGGCAGACAAATCCTTTAATCCTTTTGGTCTAAAACTGAGTCTTTAGATCTTGTTCGGCTCAACTCTTGTGTAAGCACACTCTATATACGGGTTTAAGGCCAAATCGAAACGAAAACTAAAATTTTTTTTTAAAAGTCACTACTTTGTGTTCTTTATAATGCGTCATACTAAATTTAATGTGACGTCATATAGTCTATAACCAGCGGCCGATTAAGATGTTTCCATCGCTAGCTATTTTGTCAAATTACGATAAGCAGTTCAGAAGTTGTGAGGGAACAGATGAACATATATAAATGCATACTTTTTCGCCGCAATCGTTGTGAAGTCAATATTTTAGGGACTTTTTTGATACTGGTCGCTACGAAGTGCCTTTGGAAAAACTAGAGCTTCATCATACTAAGGTGGTAAAATTTTTTGAAAAGTAATTTATTTCTTGATTTAGATTTTGGCGGTTTTTCAAGATAAACATGCGCATAAACCATTATATGTGTTGTTGTAATTAATGTTTTCACAGCACTTTTGTTTGTAGCCATTACTGGACAAATGCTTACGCAGTTTTTCCAGCTTTTTTTTTTCGGTATGATGCAGCATTAAAACCGCAAAAGGATGCATCAAACTTTTCGCACACAACAATAAAGCATTAATTGCAAATATAATTAATAATATATTTAATGCAGACATTGTATAAACTGGGAACCATTGAAGACACATTGAGTATACGGTCAACTATTTTGGAGCAGATAAATTGCGCTGCTGACGTCAGCAGCAGCGTCGACGTCAGCGCTGTCAACTGGCTTTGAAATGTCAGTGGCGGTTGCGGCTTTTGTCTTTTCATCCTTACGTCTCTCTCTTTCTGCATCTTTGGTGAGTTGTGCTTGGCATTTGACATGTCGCTTAGTGTAGTTGTAGCTATGTGAGTGTCACTCTCTCACTTTCCACACTCTCTCCACTCACCGAGTATGCTTAGAATGCGTTCGATGTCAAAGAGCTGTCAGATTTGTGTCAGTTAAGCAGCCAGCCAGAGAGATACTTGGTTGCTCAGTAGCTGACTAGCCAATGTCCCTATGGGGTGTTGTCGTAGCGGGGGAAACTAAGGTTTTAATTAATATTGATGCCACTGCCACTGCCACTGCCACAACCACTATTAACCACATTGCCATTAATAATGCTGATTTTTGGCCACTGGGCTGACTGCTGATTAAATGTGAGCAACGACGATAAGTTCTGATACAAAAAAAAAAAGAATGAACCTAAAATAAATACTTGGGGTCCTGAACATACTCAAACAAAACGCTTTGTCGCCAGCTTAATTAAGCATAAGCCAGAGCATGACATTGTAGATTTGCAATCATACCCAACAATTACTCATTGTATTTGTGGCTTAATTAGGATTCCCTCTTGTTTTATTTAAGTTTTTGGTTTCGGCCAAGGACAATTGCTGTTGTTTAAAGTTTCCAACAGTCTCTGTTCTAGTCTTGAATTAATCAGCACAAAGTGCTGTCAGCATACTACTAGTGGGATGACTATGAGTTGTTTCGAGTAAAACTGTCAACTTGTTGTCACACACACAGACATACACGCATACTTACAAAGTGCAGTGATAAGAATGTAGAGGCAGAGTTATCATCTGAAGTCAGTAGTCGAGTAAGAGTGGTTAGGATAGCATATATACATAGTTGAGACTCAGGTCAGCAGAGTTGACTTCATATGAAAGTGTTTTACTGTACTACTCCAACTATTGTATTGGTTTTTGTTTTCGAGCTCGACTCTCTGACTCCCTGACTCCCTGACTCTGACTGTGCATGATTGTTGCTAATGCCAAAGAAAATTCATTACACTGAAAGCATTTTTATGGAAGTTGCTTTTGTTTTTTTTTTTGTTTTTTGGTTAAACATTACTGCAATTGTCTGGCATTTTGATGTGCACTGCATTGGCCACTTTATAGTTGTAGTCATAGTTATAGACCTCTACGAAACTACATTCTCGGAATGCTCTTGTCTGTTTTCTGCCTAGTTTAAATGGAGTTATGCTAGAGTAATGAAGTTTGTCCATGTTATTTGTAGTCAGAGAGCAGAAAAAAAGATACAAAAATGTGAATCAGTTGGAACTGGGAACGACAGTGAGATGTTTGAAAAAATATTCTCCTCTCATTCTAGTTTTTTTTTTTTTGAAGGCGTAATCAAAGAAAATTTAATATTTTAACATTTATAAGGGTAAAAAAATAATAATAGATTGATATTTAATAAAGAAAATAATTTGTATTTAACAATTCATCTAGACCAGTGCTGGAAAAATATAAATATTCTCGTTGCTTTTAACTGGAAAACATCGACGTATCTATATATCGAAGTTTAACTTCAGATAATATTTTTTTTGAATGTATTTCTATTTGCAATCTGTCAAATGAGACAATCAACAAATTTTATAGATAAAATAATAATGGCTGGATTAATTGTGCTCCAGTGAGTCCAATCAATATTACTTAAGCCAAAATTATCGTCTTTTGAAATTGTGAGACATTCGATGGGATTGCATTACTGGTGTGGGTGTAACTCGATGTATTTTGCAACGCTGGAAAGGTGTCGCCTATAAAAATAAACAAAAACCTTCGTACCAAAAGTACCCATATTTTGGTAAGCATTGGAGTCTCTAGCTTTTATAGTCTCTGAGATCTAGATGTTTAGACCTACGCTTGTACAGACGAACCAGTCTGAATCGTAACTTATAATGTCCTTCCACGCCGCTCCTTCAAAAAAAAATAAAAAAATTGCTCTTGACTGAAATCATTTAAGCATAAGTTTTATAAATCGATAGAGTATCTTAATACACAAAAACGACAAAGAGTAAAGCTGAATTGAAAAAGAACATGTTGATAAAGCAAAGGCGCAAACAATGTGACGACAGCTGACAAAAAATAAACTGAAAATCAGTATTAAAAAAAAAAATACATTAAAGTAGAAGAAAAAGAAAAATGCATGAAAATGCCAAAAAGAAAACGCAAAAGCAAACAGCATCCAAAGCAAACAAAGGGCAAGGATTGCGTCAAATGAAGCGCGCCAAGCTGACGGGTACAAAGCTCTTGTCCTGCAGCTGCTGCAGCTTTGTGTGCCGTGCCGCAGACAATTTTAGAAAAGGAAACCTTAAGCATGATGGCATAAGGAGCGCCAGAGCGTATCTCATGGATGCAACTAAAGCCTGTAGAAGTTGCTGCAAATGCGATAACAAAGGTAAAAGGTTGCCATGCCATGCAGGCGACTTTCAATTAACAAAATCGGCTAAGATGCAGTCAGTAGGACTACTGTACAAGATGCGAGCATAATGCATTATGCCAAGGGCTAAAATCTGAGATGAAAATTGCTACGCAACGTTCTTTAGTCAGATACTAGCTCACGCAAAAAGAACAAGAAAAATTAAACAAATTGAATTGCGTATACTTAATACAGTGGTGTATTTCTTCGCAGACGGCGAACATAAACTTTTATATACTCCAAACTCTTCTTCCCAGTTTTCATCCGATTGATGCCCTTAGAAGCTTGGGTTAAAAATGATTATTTTCTCCTATCAACTTTTTACGAAAAAAGGGTTGGAATTGGAATCGTCGTGGAATCCCAAAAAGGTTAGACGAATTTTAGCAACCCATAAGTTTATTAGTTTATTAATATCGTTAGCGCATCAGGGTCATAGGGCGAGCCACAATAGTGTATCTGTGCACATAGATCTAGGCAACCATAAGTGCTCGAGGCACCTAATTTAATCCAAAGGTCGTGATTTTCCATGCATGTTGTTATCGGAACTAGTAATATTTCTGGGTTAACACCTACACTATAAAAGCCATTCAAATTTTTTCAAAAAATTAAAAGACATTGTGATCGGATGAAAACTCCATTAAATCAAGACACCCTTTCTTTATTATAACACTATTAGATTTTCTTTTGTTGACATCTTAACTCCTACTCCCATAATAGAATTTAAGCGTTGACGCCCATACTATAAAAACCATTAAACTACCATAGTTTCTAAAAACTTTCAGACACTAAGATCGGGTGATAACTACTTCCTTTTTATAAACTGCAACTATATTGGAATTACTTCGATTAAAAGTATTTGAGCCACCAAACTTGGTATGCACAGCCATGAGAGCCTAATAAGCAACACAATGTTCACTTTTACCAAGGAAGTTCTATATTATTTGCTTTTACTCAAATCAAACTGCTTATGACTCAAAACTTCACTTTAGCATTTAATTTTACTAAGCATACAATCTATCTCCTCTCGCCCTTGGCAACACTTAAGGTTTGAAAAAATTCACAACAAATAACAAAAAGAAGTTTTGGAACTAGTTCAAAAAAAGTCATTATAAAAAGAAATACTATAAATATTGTTTTCAGAAAGGGATCTTATTAGCTAGATTTCGGAATGCCTGGTACAATAATTTGTTACAAAAAGGAAGCTATTGGAACGCTTAATAATCCCTCTGTCAATTCCTTTAAGATATAATAATTTAATGTTTTATAATATTTGTATAATAACAGTTATAGGAGTCCTTTAAAACAAAATAATTGTAACATGTCCGCATCTCTTCGTCTTCGTCCTTCCATATGAACATCTGTTATAGTGTTACATCAGGGGAAGACATTTTTCTAAGCCAGACTAGTGCGATATATACAGTACAGGCCAAAATATGGATACCCCAACAAAAATAGCGTTTTAACGAAAACAAATAACTTTAGCTGCTTTTTCTTGGTACATGTTATTGCAAATTGTTCAAGAATAAAATTATAATAATATAACTTATTTATTTATTTATTTATTTATTTGAGGGGTACAACTACGTACAGTTGACCTTATATTATAAAAAAGTACATATAATTTATTTAGAAAAGCAAATAGAGCGAGGGTATTGATATGAACTAATCCGCGTCTCTATCCCGATTGGTGAACTTTTTAATGATATGCACCAACTCACATCAAGAACTGGCCAGAAACTTGGATTTACAATAATAAAGTTGAAAAAAGGAAGCAAGATAAAAATTAAACATTATATCGCAAAAAGAGCCAATGGATCACCGTTGACCAAGTGGGTGACTCATAATATAGGATTGGTCAAGGATGCTCGAAGTGGCAAGTCAAGGTGACTTTAATGCGACTTTCGTGAAAATGTGCACACTTGGCTTTGACCACTGCGGCAAGTATTTTAGGCCTTGTTTTGACGAGTTTGTGAAGTGTTTCTACTTGTATGTTTTGCCACATATCCTTGGTCGCAGATCTCTCCCATGTCGGTCGAACTCATTCCATTGCATCTATATAGGAATGATGTCAGGCAACAATGGCGGTCAATCCATGATATTGAGCACGGCAAGGTCTTCTTTATTTTTCAAATCGCCGGTACGCAGTCCTGAAGTATGTTTTAAATCATTATCTTCTTGGAAAATGAATTCGTGTCCAGTCAAATCATTTCCCGAAGGAATAGATTGTCGTTGGAAAATGGTATAATATGACTCTTTTGTCAGTTTTGCATAAATTTTCTAGAGTTGGCCGAATGCATCATAACAAAACCATTACAGAACCACAACCGTCTTGTCCAATTGACCATAAAAAAATTATTTTATGAGCCTGGATTTACTTCAAATAGGTAAATAAATAAAAAGGAAACAATAAAAACCCATAACATACTATGATGAATTTTTAGGGGTATCCACATTTTTGGGCTGTACTATCTATATATAACTGTATTTATCTATATCCATCCATATCTATCTTTTCTTTTGAATTTTGCAGTCGATGGATTTTATTATGGTTATTGTATATATGAGATATCGTTATCTGAAAAAATAAACTACCTTACAATTTTACACTTGTTTTGAATTGGTTCCCAAATATTTTTAGCTTTCGAATATAATATCAAAAAGATGAAATCAACAATTCCATTACTTACCCTTTTAATTTCCGAAGAAAAAATATAAAAATCCCCAAAAATTTATTAGTACTAAACCATACATTTTTTAAGTCGCACATTTCAAAACGATTTCCAAAAAAAATGTATCGTTATGCGCTTTATAATAATATGAACAAAAATATCTCAAAACAAAGGAGGCTCATTTCGGCCGACTTTGCCAAAATTATTATATTATTTTTAAAACTATGAATTTTTTTTTATATTGTTGAGAAAAAAAAATAGGAAAATGAAAATAATAACATCTATAGCATTTACAATAATAACATATAGATATACCAACTAGCCTCGTCAAAATTATTTTCAAAAATTGTTAAACTCTCCACAAGGACAACTTTAAAACTTCAACTTTTAGATAGAAAATTCAATGTTGGCAACTCTGAAGTAACCGGAGGTAACCTGCATCTAATTTGACCAGTATTAAATTAAAAACCCAAAAAAATAAAAAAAAAACGACTTCTACTACATTTAAAAAAAAAGTTTTTAATCCCAACTTTGGGTTTTATTTAAAGTTAGATTTATGAATTATAAAGTGAGTGAAAATTTCGCAGCTACCTGTATCATGCGGGATCATGATCAAAATTGCAAAAATCTTTCATAATAATGGTTTGCTTTTTATGCCAGTCAATCAATGCGAGAGCCTACTGTAGCAGCTGCTCATAAACAACACTGACAAACGGATAGGCTGGCGAAAGTGAGACGCAAGAAGAAAGAGGAACAGCGGAAGCTGCCTACGTGTAATATGAAGACCCCAAAAGAGTGTCTATGTATGTGTGTAGGTGAGCGTGTCGGCGTAGGTGTGCTCTCTTTCGGTGTGACCCAAAATCATTAGCAATATGAGCAGCACTGTTTCGTATTAAAATAATAAAAGAAACAAAACAAATGCTAAAAAACGAGCTGAGATATGCATAAAAATGTGTGCTCTCTTTTTGTTGCTGCTGCATATGTGTGTGTGTGTAAGAGAGAGTGAGTGTGTGTGTGTGTGTGGGTATGCTGGCAAAAGGTTAAATTAAATGGTTAAATGATAAGCATTTGGGTTAAATTGTTGGCAAGTGACTCCTGTTTAATGCGTCTGTGTGGTATGTCAAACGATGGCTGTATCTGTGTGTGTGTATCTGTGAGAGTCTCGTCTAATGCTTTTAATAGCAAAAGTTATAATGAATTTGTAAAACAGAAATAGAAACAAGTGAGAGACAGACCTTTTGCCACGTATGCATGTAAAATGTAAGTCGGCGCGTTCTCCACTTCCCGCTGCTCCTGCCACACCCGCCTTCCACATCATACAAAGCTTGCCCCTAAAATGGCTTTTGATTGTCCTTTTGCAGAAGTTTATATGTGTGCGGGTCGGTATACTTATATTACGCATTTTGTCAACGTTACCAAACAAAAATGTTACTAACATTATTTGGTTGTGTTTTTGTTTTGTTTGTCTGTTTGTTGTTATTGTTATTGTTGTTGGCCTGGTTTGTTAGGCAATCAGCGGCAACATTGCGGGGCTTAATTTCATTTTTGTGGCCACGCAGCTTGTCAGCATTTTATGTTTTATGTGCTGCGCATTTTAAAATATATATGTATGTATATCCCTCGTTTGGGGTTTCATTTATGCATATATAGTATTTTCCTTTTTTTTTGTCTTTTTGTTTGTAGTATTTTTTTTTTTGGAAATTTTTTTGGTTAGGGACTTGTTGTATTATAATAATAACCACGAAAAATATTGTGCAAATATTTAATTATGAGCTTGTTAACATTATTTGTACAGTTTTAGCTTGTAAGCAATAATAATTTTAGATATATATATTTTTTTTTTGTTCTTTGTTATGCTAATTTGGACTGAATGAAAAAAACAGAACAATGGCTAATTTAAAATTTTAAGGCCGTTTGAGGCACACATACAAATTTGTATATAAAGCTTTTTAAATTGATCTCTTTGATTTCCTTGATATTAGTTTAGATTTGTGGATTTTCGTTTTTCAAAGGCCGATGATCGTCGAATGTGGTAAATTGTGGAATGAAATAAAGATGCTAGCTAACAACCGTACCAGATGGAAATGCTTTACTATATTGAGGCCCTAGGATAATGATAATATATGCTCACATAGTTTTAAAATTAAATTACAACTTTTTCTTAAAACGATTTCTCATATTTCAATAAACAAAAAAAAAATCATTTCAATCCATTTTTAAAAGCACTCAAATAAAAAGAATAAATATATGGGTACATTTAATTCAATAAAAAAGAAAATAATTTTAAACACTTATCTAGTTGTAACTTGACAGGAATCCATAGAAATAAATACCTATAAATTGATTTGTATAGAATATATTAAAAAAATATTCGAGTAAGTAGTGTTTAATAAACGATGAACATTAATTACTTGTACATACGAATTTCTGATGCGAATATTTTTTTTTGTACTGAGCTTTTCAGAACGTGCCCCGTTTTGGTTTTTTGGAACTTATTTTTGTTTATCAAATTTATTTTTGGGCTTAAGTTTTGTAGAATATTTGTTCTTCATCAACATAGCCAAAAACGTTAAATCTGGGGAATTTTACGATTTGACAAATAAAAACCTTTAAATTATTTGTATTAAATTATTTTGATTCAATTTCTCAGAGCAAAGTGACGAGCAACTGCCAACAATATAGATGTTTTTGAAACGTGATTATTAAACTGTTTCATTTGATATGCAACACTGCGTATGCTTTTTTGTTTTTTCTCAATTTAATTTGACGTCACATGCAGCTCAAACATATAACACTCCTTTTTGTTTCGCTCTTATTTTAAAAATTTTAAAAAAATTTCATTGGAAAAGCAAAAGTGCAACAACAAAAATTTTGTTTTTCATGACATCATATCTACTTTTGGGCGCTATATTTATTCATCTTGACGTCATATAGTCTCTAACAAATTAATTGGTAAACATTTTTATATATTTTTTTTTTTTTTTGAAGCTTAGTTTATTTTTACAATTATATATACACCAAGACTAAGGTTAAAGGAGACTGGTATCTTGTACGAAATAATAAAATGTATGCACCATAAGCAGACACTAACGTGCTTATCATAGTAAGGAGTATTTTTTGAATGCTTGTAATAAGTGTCCAACGTTCGGATGACAGTTCATATTCCAAGGCATCATCGCTGGATAGGTGTTTGGATAAAAAACTTCACATGTGAATTTCATCTTCGGTGGATTCATTGGATAGTCGGTTGGAAAAATGAGTTGCGCTGGAAAGCAAGTGTCTCAGGTCCAGTAAAGAGTGCCTCTCATGTAAAGTAATCATCTTCACTGATTGGTCCAGCGAATATGCCTCCGGGATTAATAAAGTGAAAGCTGTTAACACTCTGTCTTCTGGCGATGCAGCACTGCTCCAGCCAGCTCTAAAACTTAAGTCTGTTTATTTTTTGAAAATACAGCTCGGCTCGATTTGGATTTTAATAAAAATATATTTTATGACTTGAGACAAAAAAGTTATAAGCTACTTAGTGTGAAAGTATACAATAAAGAAGCAAAAAAGGTTTGTACCTACAAGTTATTACTGCTTATACAAAAAAAAAAAAAAAAAAAAAAAATAATATATAACTACCAAAGAAGAAGAATCGAATAGGCTAATCTATTGTGTTAATGGTACAATGATTAATTTCGACGGATCTTTTTAAGAGCTTTATCTTAAGTGAAGGAATATATTTAGTTCGTAGAAATTTATGTAACATAAAGGAGATACAGGAGACACCCCAGAGTTAACTTCTAGACGTTCAAGAGAATAAAAGAGAATCACTTTTGCAATATTTATTATGACATTAAATTGAGAGTCGACCAAAGATTCAAGAAATAATAATTATTGTGTGTAGCGATTTACTTTATAAAACAATTACAATTTGCTTTATTTGCCATAATATATATATAAATATAGACAAATGTTGCTCTAGGTAAGCCACTACAAATAAGTCACAGTTAAAACTTTTATTTACGAAGCCTAGTTTATTTTTACAAATATTTACACAATATTTCCGCTGGAAATATGAAAGGATACACCAAGACTAAGGTAAGAGAACACTGGTATCTTGTGGGAAATAATTTAAATTATTCATCATTAGAAGCCATATCATACTAAGGAGTATTTTTTCAATGCTTGCAACAAGAGCGCAAAGTTCGTTTGACAGTTCATATTCTAAGGGATCATCGCTGCAAAGATCTTTGGATGAAAAATTTTACATGTGAATTTCATTTTTGGGGGACTCATTGGATAGTCGTTTGCAAAAATGAGTTGCGCTGGAAAGACGAACCATCCAAAACAAAGTGTCCTTAGGTTCCATGTAAAGCCATCATCATCACTGATTGGCGCAGTGGATATGCCTTCGGATGAATCAAGTGAAAGCTCTTTATACTCTATCATCAGGCTATACGGCGCTCTAGCCCTCTCTCGAACTTTAGTCTCGACTCGATTTGGATTTAAATACAAACATATTTTATGACTTGAGACAAAAATAATAATACCAAATCCATAAATAATAATTAATTTCTTTAAATTTAAATTCTCCTAGTGGAGCATAGGGCCATCATGATGGTTTCCGTTATATTGGTATTTCTTAAACATGTGGATTGCACTTCCAAATCCGTCGTAATCCTGCTGCCGAAGCAGGTGGATTAGCCGCAGGAACACGGGCATCACTTGGAGACTTAATATTACTCGGGCTTACTCTCATGTTTATAAAGAAATATGTGAAGGAGCAGGGTTCTGACAGTGAGTTATAAGCTCAAAGTAAGTCCTGACAACTCTGCTCACATTGACAGGTCACTTTAAAAATAGAATCGACCATAGATTCAAGAAATAATAAAAATATTTCTGTTATTTTCAACGTATAAAGTCAGATTGTTCCACTGTGCGTTGACTCACACAACATTGGCTTTGAGCATATAAAAATTGGACTATTGGGTCATCCTCCCTTGCCGACTATTAAGGAAAAATTGTTTGAAGCCTTCAAAAATTCATTTTGCAACTATCCATTGAGTGGATAAAGTGCTCGACTCAAGCTTATCAAAGGTGCATTGATTTTATTGCAAAAAATTTCTCCAAAAAAAATTATTTATCTCTCACTATGAGGCCGGATACCTTAAAGGTAACCCTCGTACAATTAAAAATAAAAGCTTAAACTGTGCATAACCAAAAAATGTCTTTCAAACTCCATTTATGACAAGTTACCGCAAGAATAAATTTCCGAGAATGAAATACAAAAAGCGCCAGCTGACATTAAGGTCATGTCAAGATGCAATCAAGCTTAAATATAAAATTTTGGCCAAATTAAGCCCAAAACCGAATACTGCTTACCACATTGTCAGAGTCACAGTTACACTTACATTTATGCACACAGAGAAAGAGAAATGTAGAGAGAGAGCGAGATAGAGAGAGAGAGAGAGAGTCAAATGAGTTGGGAAGTGAGTCATTGCGGTAATGTGACCAACAATTTGGAGTCTCTACTCTTGCTGACAAGCCGCTCAACTTCATTCTGTCAAAAAGGACGAGACTGTGTAAAGACTAAAAAAGAGTTAACTTGCCAAAGGGCAAGTGAAATTTGAAATTTTGTGGCTGCTACAAGCTGCTCTTGCTGCCATACAGGCGTATACGTAATAAAATTTTATTTAAAAATTTTGTACCAACCGCAATAAGCGCATTTAATTTAACTAGACCAAAAGAGAGAAAACAAGAGAGTGACAAAGTGCGGGCAACAGTAAACGGGAGCCATCTTGGATGCCGAATAAATTTCCGCTTGCCAACTTTTGCCAAATAATTTTGCACAAAATGGCGGCAGGCACTAAAAAGTAAAGCAACAAACTGAAACTGAAGACAGGCTACTTAATGACTTCCGCAAATAAAATGTTTTGTACAGCTTAGCCAAGTAAATTTTAAAGCAAAAACGTTGCAACACTTTACTACAGTTATATAGTTATACATATATAGTATGTACATGGTTGTATATGGGTAAAAATATATGAAGCGGGACAGTTTTTAAGACGAACAACTCTTTCTTTTTAAGGACTTATACATTAGCTATTATTACACAAGAAAAATAAAAAAAAAAAATGTAAATTATAGTTTACTCTTTGTTGATCAAAAAAGCAGAAAGGCAAAAGTGCCAGACTAACAACATGAGCAACAACAATCATCTAAGACAGTACAAAAAATATGTACACACTGGTAAATTGACGCTCTTTTCGGCACAAGTACCATAATTTTAGTAGTAAAGGTTTCGGATCGTGCAGAAATGCAAAATTTTTCTAATGTTACTAATTTCAGTCTTTCTGGTTTGCCAAGCACTCTTCTTATTACTTAAAGCGGTTTTGAAAATAATTCTTTAAGAGCATTTTTGAACTTAACTTACATTACATTGTTTATTTATTAAAATTATTTTCATGTGCAATTAAATTTTCGAATTTCAGTTTAGCTATCTATCTATATTGTATCTACCTTTAAGGACTCAGTTATGGTTTTTATAATTAAAAGAAACGTGTTTTTTGTTCTTCCATACTTACGTTAATTTCAAACTATTTCGGCAAAAAATAAATAATTTTAATAAGTTTTATTTACCAGACATTTTATGGGTGCCATATCCATTTTTAAAGCATTTGGTACACATGTCTGCGATTTAAAGTCATTGTAATCAAACACTTCATGTTATGACACTATATAGCTTACAAAATGCCATAAAATATTTCCTTGGGCCTATCTATTTGTTTCAAATGCATTACATCAAGGAGCGCAAACGTATTACACAAACAATTAGAAAAATCACACAAAATATAACGATACGTCTCTGCGACGTACTTGTGCCTTGAAAATTAACAAAAAAATAATCATAGTTTCTTTAAATATACGCTTACCGATTTTCTATCGAGCTTGGATTTTCTTATTAAGCTCACAATGAGAAATTCTGGGAATTAAAAAAACTCGATCCAAAAAGGCCTGCTTACACTGCGTATACGCGACATGATTTACTAAAAATAAAATTTACCCGATTGTTTGTTGATCGATAACTTGATAAGTATCCTCGATGACCTCTAAGTCAAAGTAATACTTTCAAAAAGTATCCCGCTTTATGTATTTTAACCCATATTTATATACATGCTTACATAGCTACGCATTTGTTCTTATTTATGAGCGCGTTGCTGCAATTTGCTAAATGCATTCAACATTCCCTGCCTTATCCGCATCCTTATCCAATGGCAATTGCAATTTGAAATGGCATTTCTTGCCATGCTTTGGACTAATGAATATTGATGACGTAACCCAAACACCCACACCCACAACCACACACACATAGTTGCAACATATCCACAGAAACATTGCACAGAGCAAAGCATATAACAATAAAAATATTTCAATTAGAGAACCAAGCTGCCAACACATAGAAGCCACACAAATATTGTTACCAAATCCTCACACATAGCCGCCTTCCTGGCTAAGATCAACGACTTTGTTGATGCCACAACAAGTGCAACTCCAAGACCTAGTCCAAGTCAAACTTACAGCTGCAACTTGCCACCAGCAGCACAAAACCACAAACGGAGACGGAGACGGAACAAAAAGATAAACCAAGGCACGCTCTCGTTGGCATGCATAAATGATGATGACACATGTGTGTGCATGGTGAAGGAATAGTTATAGGAGGGTACCACTAGAAGGACATATGGAGCTGATTTCAGCTGGTATTTCCAATTGCAACTCATAGCCAGAATACCATTCCAATGCGTTGGGCTGCAAAGCTGAACCGGCAGCTGCATTGTTTATCAAATGATTAACCAGCTGGATTAGAGTATAGTATGATGTACCAGTGGCAGACACTTCTTAAAGATTTGAAGGCTTAAAGTTCAAGTTTTAGAGTGCTTGAATTTGCGTAGGGATACTAACTATGCTTATTTTTATTACACAAAAGATAACGTTCGTCTCTGTGACGTAGACAAATGTCACTGTACCAACAGCTTTTTTAAGTTTATTTTTTTCAGCGTTATGTTGACTTTATGCCAAGGAATAGGCATGGAGTGCGTCGCAGAGACGTATCGTTATTTTTTGTGTGATTTTTATGATTGTTTTACAACTTGTTAGTTGCAAATAATGATTTTAAAAATGAGAATGCATTATGGTATCATGGCATCCTTATTTTATAAGCTCATATAAGGTTTATGAACTGCACTAGAATAAACGAGTAATATAAAAGTAATCCCTTCTAGCGGATCGTCACCTTGACGTGGTGAGGGGGCTCAGTAGCTGCAATGACTCTAAGAGCAATGCCGGCGGTAGCATAGCTACTTGTTGGGCCACCCTTGCCGGTGAGGTCTACGAGAAGCAGTGATGCGAAGAGCGATCCACAACGTAGCGTCTGTACTCAGAATGAACGGCTGCAAAAAGCGTCTGTTCTCCAGATTACCTGCGCCTTCACATATTTCTTTATAAACATTATAGTAAATTTGAGGAATATATAATCTCAAAGTGGTACACGAGTTCCAGCGGCTAATCCAATATAACGGAAACCATCATGATGGCCATGATGGCCCTATGCTCCACTAGGAGTAACAGCACATAAGAAGAAGAATAAATAAGTAGAAGAACTGAGCGTGTAAAAAAAAGCGACCAAATTAGTTTAAGTGAAATTGAAAATGAATCTTTTGAAGAGAACATCCGATGTGCCGAAGAGGCTGATCCTTTCGATATTTCTGAGTGAGATGAAGAGATAGCAACGTCACACTAGTGGAGAAGGGTGGTGTGGACATATTTGACAAAATGTGCGTCTATACCCCATGCTCTAGGAACAAAATTTTATAGATATAATATTTGCACCAAACAGAGATACGCCTTGCCCAAACGCATAAGAGATAATATCTAAAGGTTTTGTGAGATTAAGAGGGAATCCTCCCAACATATGCTTACGTATTGCAACTTTCTTGTCAGAAGAAGTGCATCCTTCAGTGCAGTTTTCCCAACGAAATTAATTATTAATTATGGATTTGGTATTATTATTTTTGTCTCAAGTCATAAAATATGTTTGTATTTAAATCCAAATCGAGTCGAGACTAAAGTTCGAGAGAGGGCTAGAGCGCCGTATAGCCTGATGATAGAGTATAAAGAGCTTTCACTTGATTCATCCGAAGGCATATCCACTGCGCCAATCAGTGATGATGATGGCTTTACATGGAACCTAAGGACACTTTGTTTTGGATGGTTCGTCTTTCCAGCGCAACTCATTTTTGCAAACGACTATCCAATGAGTCCCCCAAAAATGAAATTCACATGTAAAATTTTTCATCCAAAGATCTTTGCAGCGATGATCCCTTGGAATATGAACAGTCATACGAACTTTGCGCTCTTGTTGCAAGCATTGAAAAAAATACTCCTTAGTATGATATGGCTTCTAATGATGAATAATTTAAATTATTTCCCACAAGATAAGATACCAGTGTTCTCTTACCTTAGTCTTGGTGTATCCTTTCATATTTCCAGCGGAAATATTGTGTAAATATTTGTAAAAATAAAAGTTTTAACTGTGACTTATTTGTAGTGGCTTACCTAGAGCAAAATTTGTATATATTTATATATATATTATGGCAAATAAAGCAAATTGTAATTGTTTTAAAAAAAATAAAAAAGCGTAGCAAAAAGGGGTTTATGCTTTTGACATGTAAGTAAGTTCATCTGTTCTCTCATAACTTTTAGACAGCTTATCAAAATTTGGCAAAAATTTTTTAAAAATGTGCAGAAAACGCAGAAACGAAAAGAAAATATTCGGATTCATTCCGAAATTGCTTAATTTAACTCAAAATTTTATTTTGGGTTTTCAAAACACATTGGATTGTTTTGTAACAAAAGAAATCAAAACAAGATTCTAATTTAAACTAAAATATTTTTTTAAATATCCTTTGATATTCTTCGATTCTATTTAGGGAAATTTCAAGTTGGATATTGCGAATTATTATTAATAATACCGATTACAAAAAAAAAAAATTTGTACAAAAAATATTTATTTGTAGATAACATTTACCGAGAATAAGGGACTTTGGGGAACAAAATTTTAGATATCTAATTCCTTATTTGTAGCATATTTACGGAGTTATTTACCAATACATATTTTGGGGAATTTTTTTTTTTGTAAATATTCATGTCTTGTAATCGCAAAATATATTTTGAATATCGAATGTTTGAAAACACAAGTCGATAAATTAAACACTTTTTTTTTCTCCAGAGATGAGACTTATTTTCTATGTTAGGGCAATGTTTCGGCATTCAAAACCCGATTTTTTTTTAATCCTCCCATGGTTACTTTTTATACTATAGGTACAGGGTATACTAGATTTGTGCAATGTATGGACAGAAGGAAGCGTGGCAGACCCCAAGTCCTTTATACCAAAATGCTTATCATAACCTCGGGTAGCGATTGAGCCATGTCCGTCCGTCCGTCCGTTCTTCCGTCCGTATGTCCGTCCGTCTGTCCGTCTGTATGAACACCTAGATTTCGGAGACTATAAGTGCTAAAGATACGAAACCTTACCAGCTGGTGCGCATATTTCCTGAGAGTTTGTTGAATTCTCCCGTTCCCCCGCAGTGGTTTTTCGAATTTCATGAAAAAGGACTTATTTAAAAGGTAATAGTTCCAAATATAGAATAAATCAAGCACTTTTGATTAAATTAAGCTGTTGCTTAAATGCAGTTGAAAGTGACAAAAAAAAATTGCTTCGAAAAATTTTTTTTTTTTTATTTTTACTAAAAATTCAATAAATCTGTCATTTTGTATCATAAAAAACGACACTATACAGAAATCGCATCGACATATCATGACCAATAACATAAAATAGTTAACTTTTCAAGTGTCAAAGACTTTTTCTGAAAGAAATAGCGATATTTGTACGAAAAGTCACCAAAATGTTGTGTTTATCGGGTTTTCGGGCGCAAACATTCGGCTGTAGTTTTTTTTTAAGGAAGCCAATTTTTTTGATTGGTGGCATTTTGGAAAGGTAGTCCACTCTAGTTTGGAGAAATATCAAAATAATGAAAAAATTCCAATTAGTACAGTTTTTATGACCTCATATGTGCAACCGTATTTTGAAAAATGTCCTTTTTCACGAAAATAGCCATAAAACAAAAACTAGCTATGGGAGGATAAAACAAAAATCGGTTTTTGAATGCTGAAACATTGCCCCAACATAAATTATAAGTCTCATCTCTGGATATTTTTCATCGTTGACTAGTGAAATCTTAAAATTCCAAACTAGACTTTTGCAAGAAGTTGGTTGACGAAGCCCCCCCTAACAAGCTAATTTATGTGCAAAACTTTCAATTAGTTTCAATTACTTTTATTCATAAACACGACTACTATTCATTCATTCATTTCATTTACTCGTCCATTTAACCCTTGTGTGCAATAAAAGCTGCCTCTGGTCGGCCAGTCAAGGACGCCATGCTTCACTGTACTACTTGCTACACAATTTCTTTGGTTATTGTTGTTATTGTTGTTTCTCTTGTTCTTGTTGTTGTTGTTGTGCAGTCATTTGTTCATTAGGGCAGTGCATAAAACTCATCAAAGGCAATTAACATTAACGCAGGGCAATCAGCAAAAGCATAGCATCTGGCAGGCGCTATATTTACAAGGTCCATCGTCCATCCAGCATGCTTGATGTCCTTGGCTGGGGCCTTGAGCATTATGCGTACGCCTAGACTAGTAGCTCCCAGGACATTAATTATCTCATTGGCCTATATCGAACTAAGTGGCAATATTTGAAAGTCTATTAAATGCGCTGCGCTGCGCTGCCCTGCCCTGCCTTGGTATTAAGACCCTTAATATCCTAACAACAACAACAGCAACAAGGAGGTCAGAACTCAACGATTTGATTGCAGCTGCACACGGATACAAAACACTGGCTGTTATTGAAGGCTATGGATATTGGCAGGACATAATGCAGCTGCTTAGTTAATGGTCCAGTTAAATTATGTATGGATTGGACATAAATTGAAAATGAAGGCAATTTTGGGAGTCAGAGGCAGCTCAAATCAAAGCCACAAAAAAGAATTCCCTAGTTGCATATTAACAGCAGCTGCCGCTATTTTTATATCTGATTCTCCATCTCTGGATGACCTCAGTATATATGTTTGTGTATATCCTTTGTCAAGTTAGAAATGCAAATTGCCATGACATGCCCTTAACCATTTACAACAGCAAGAGTTTTCTTTGTGTTTATACTCTATAAACTATGCCTAAGAGTTATGTTAAGTGGGTTAGAAAAAAAAAATATGATCAAGTTACAAGAGTAAAGGATGTATTAAATCCTCAAAAAATTGGCCACATTTGGCATTTCTGAGCTTTTATTAGCGTTTTGAAAGCTTTTAAATATAAAAATAAATAATTTTTTGAGCCAAAAAAATGAAATATAAAAAAAACAAGAAATAATTACATCCTTAATATTGATACTACAAGAACATATGACGCGAAAAAAATTGTAAAAATTGTTGTTTTTTATTTATAATTCACATTTGTTTAAATTTTTTTTTTATTTAAAATTCAAAATTGTTTATTAATTAATAGAAATTTTTTGTAATTCAAAATTCAAATTTGTTTAAAATGAATTTTTTTATTGGAAAATTCAAAAGCGGCCTGAAATCCAAATTTTTGAGCAAAATGATCTTAACTTTGCTTTAAATTTTAAAATACCAAAAAAAATTGGAAAAATTTCAATGTGATATATTGTGCTTTTTCATCTTTTCAAAACTCCTATCTCACATTAAAAAAAAATATTTATATATATTTATTCGCTTACGAAATATGTCTTGTTAATTAAAAGTCTATGAAAATTAATGTTTACCATCTATCGTTAAATTAAAAAAAAAATTTGACAAAAAAAAAAAAAAAACTTGGCAAGTAAAATTTTCAAAGTCGAAGAGAACGACTTAAAGAGTAGCACGCCTTACTTATTTTTTATATATTATAATATACTTGTAATATTGGGTCAAAAGATATTTAAATATAATTTGTATTTTAAATTTTAAAAACAAACAATTGCGAAAAACCTTATTTTCAATTTCTGAAATAAAAACTGTCAAACAATTTTTATCAATTTAAAAAAAAAAAATTTTTTAAAATATATTTAGTGATTGTTAAATAAATTTTATTATAATGTTTATTTATTTCAACTTTTAGGGTTAAAAAAAGAGTACTTAATTTTTAATATTAATTTAATATTTTTTAAGGTCCTTTAAAAACAATGCATTGCTGACTTAGACTCTTTTGTCATCCCTACAACTCCTTTTTTTCTAACCATGGTTTTTGACATCTTGTCAGCTTTCAAAATCCTGCAAATATGTATAATATTAAAAATATTTTTCCATTTATCAATATCTGCTTTTGTTTTTAATAATAAGCGAATTTGAAAACTGTGAAATTTTTTAGTTTAAAATAAAATATAAAACACTATTTTTTTAATTCATATTCTTTGGTTTTCCCTATTAAAAGTTTTTGGTATATTTACCTTTTTGTAGGTTATTGTGCAAATAATTTTTGTGATTCTTCTTATTACAAATATACTTCTTTTTTTTTTTCAATATCAAACGATTTTTAAAAGTTCATAACCAATTTTTCTCAATATACTGTGGGCCGCATGACCAAATTGTGCACTAAATTTGAAGCAAATTGTGAAATAATGGGGAAAAAAATGCTTGCATTTACCTTGAATCCGGCAGCTACGAAAACTTCGTTGACTTTACAATTCATAAATATAACTTAAAAAAAAAATTAATTGGGCTTTAAAAATTTGGTGTTCGTAATATATAGGAACATTTATTCAGTCTCTGTTATCATTTTCTAAGAGTATCTCTGAATACCATTTTCTCTATTTGCTCAATAGAAATTTGTCAACTTTCTTTTCGCATTTTAAATAATTAATTTTCCCTTCCAAATTGCGGAAATTCAATTTTCTATCTAAATATTATATTCTAAAAATTTTTCCCGCGAAATATTTAAAATTTTTTTGCATGCATAAGTGCATTTGTTAGCAATATCCTTTTTTTTTGTGTATGAAAATATGCAATTTAAAAATTTAAATTTGAAGGTCAAAATCCTTAAAAATTCGAAATTTTACCGAAACATGCTAAAAATTATTATATACTTTTTTTAACTAAAGTAGATGGAATGATTGATGGCTTCATCTTTTTGTTCTTGGCTTCGAAAGCTTAAATTATTTATGTTGTTGGGGTCGGCGAACCCGAATAAATTAGAATTCTGACATGCTGGGAAATCCGTATCCGAAAATAATTTTTTATGGGATTTTCAGAACACAACGCTGAATACGAATGTAGTGTCCATACTCTGGCATGGCCCCCAAAAATCATATTTAACTTAGAAAAAACCAACTTAGCTATATCTTAAAAAAATCTAACGCGACTTAAACTTAGCAGACATAAAATTAAATTTATTGAGAGAAAATTTTTATTAACCTAAAAAGATTATTATGGAAATACTAGAATTTTAGAGAATATTTTGATGTTTATAAGGTTAAGGTTTGACCTAACTTATCTGTTTTTTGATATCCGTCGATTTTGAGAGTTGATCGTTTTATTAATTCATTTTATTTCTACAATTTTCAAAAAAATATTGTTGACGCTCAATCTGCTTCGAGATTTTTGTATTAATTCGATTTCAAAATTTTTTGTTAGTGTATATACAAATATTTCGTTTTTATCTTTTCCACTTTTTGAATTAAATCAAAACGTTTCTAAAGTATTAAACCAACTTTTTGGAAGACTACAAAAGTTTTGTGCAAAAATGTCAGCAACTAAGTGCGATAGAGTATCTTAAAGTCTTGATCAACAAACTTTGGCGTGTTTTTGCATTTCTATATTTTTTATCCTCTATTCTGTTTTCTTGGTCGTCTTTTTTTGGGTTGCTCCATTGAAATTCTGCATAAAGCAAAGCGCAGAAGGAAAAACTTGCAAAAGAAATCGCTTTTTGTGAGCCAATTCTCTAGAGCTTTTTGACCATACGTCTGCGGTTAGGTTTACCTGGGCTGCTTGATGCCCATTGGCGTCAACCAAAGCCCAAAATACCAAAAATGTACCAAAAAAAAAAAAGAGAATGGAGAGAAACAACGAGAAAAGAGGCCAGCCACAAATTGCTTGGGACGTCACCGTCATCGTACTACACCCAAAACCTGCGAACCAATGCAAATTTCTCCCTCAGGTAACTTTCGTGCTTTGATTGATTGATGGGCAGCCCAGGCACAGACACTTCCTTGCAACTTCTTTATAGTTGGGTCCCCTAGTGTCGGGGGGACAGCGTCGGAAAAATTGAATTTAATTTGTAGACACGCGTAGCTTGGCATTATGTAAATTTCACCTTTTTTTTTTTTTTCTTTGGGCCTAGTATGAGCCTGTAGAGAAACCGTGTGATTGCTGGGCATTAAGCACTTTTGACATTGTTTTTAGATTTCTTGGGAAATCAAGGCAAATGTTAAACCAAACTTCAAACCAAAACCCAAATATTTTAGGCTTTGTCATTGGCACTAAAAAACAATACAATTATTTGGGTTGCCTTTTGCAGAGGAAGTGGAATTGGAAATGGAAATGGAGTGTCGGTTGGTCGGTCGCCATTTGCAAATTCAATCAAACTGTCAAATTTTTGACAGAAAGCGACGGCTACTGACCAAACGAACAGCCAAGTAAAATCACATTTTTGTGCGCAAAATTAATTAAAAATTGTAATGAGTTTTGTAGTTAGACAAAGCACGAGCCTTAAATAACACCTACAATTAATTTATTTTGTATTTCGATGCATTTTTAATGTAATCGACCTTTTTTTTTGCCAACACTGGATATGGGTTTGAAGGAACTGTTAGGCAATATGGAATCCGGTTAAATTTAAAGTGACATAATTTCGGAGAGCTTTAATTTATATTTTTTTTTGGCGGCGTTTGAATTGGAAAAGCTAGAAGGTTATTATCAACGCAGAAATAGCAGTTCGGCTCGGTTCAAGATATGCCGAATTTTTTTGAAACGATGTTTCTTGAAGGAGCTTCTAGAAAGAGTAAAATGAGAGAAATATCGTCACGTAACGAAATAAGGTGTCAAGTGATATTTTTATTCACTTTGAATTGTCTGTCATTTGCCTTTTAAATTGAAACTTTCATTATTTTTTTAGTATAGTGTATTTTTCTTAAATACATAATTTACTATTTTTAAATAATTTGTAATTAATATTTTATATATATCTTTGGAACAAATTCTCATTATGGAGTATGTATATGAGAAATTGTGACAAATTTTTATTTACTTTTATATTTTATTCTAAATTCAAAATTATGAATAAAGAAAAATCGTCAAATAACAAACTTTTTTTGAAGCCGATTTGAACTTTTAAAAATTTTTAATCGATTTATGTTTATAGCTTTCCATTTCGCCCTTTGGCCTACCAGAAATTGTGCTATGAAAAAAATAATAAGCCAAAGGAACTTTGTTTTTTTAATGAACCTTTTTGTTTTTTTCTCCCACAATATATAAGTTGTAGGAGTTATCTGCGCAAAGCGAGCAGAGTGTGACGCCCCCTGGTATTGTAATATTATAATTAAGTTATTAAGGAATTTCGTTAATAAACAGCACTCGTTAAAAAATAAAAATATAAAAAAGAATGCAAACGATTTAAACCAGCAACTGCAGGAATTTGACAACAATTAGGGATGAAACAAAAACTTGTTCACTTTATTTCCAAACCTTAATTATTGCGATTTAAAATTTTATCTGGTTTATTTTATGTTAGCTGGTTGCAATACTTAAAAAAAAAATATTTTACAAATACTTAAAAATGCAGCAAATTTTTTTAAGTGAACTCTACAAAGGAATTAAAAAATGAGGGTGTGGTCATGAAGTTCTTTCTATTTATTCTACTCAAGCTTAAATTTTATGCATAAAATATTAACTAAGTAGAGTACATAAAACATATAGTAAATTATTCATAATTAAAAAAAACACATACATACAAAATTAATTGTATTTATAAACATTTATATGTTATAAAAATCTTAGAAAAAGAATTGAATACGAAAAAATTAAGAAAAACTAATAACATAAACATTATTAAAAAAAATTGTCAAGTATTTTTATATTTTATAAAAAAATATTAAAAAAGCACGAATTACAAAACAAAAATGATCAGCACAATTAAAATTATTAAAATAAAAGCTTTGTGGAGCAACGTTAAGTTTTTAACATTTATTTACAAAATAAATCCATAGTCGTGTTTCGGAAAACGAAAAATGTTTTAAAAAATACTTTTTTGAGCAACATTAATTTTTTAATATTTACCTACCTACAAAATAAATCTTTTTTTTTCATTATATACACAAATAATAGATAGCATTTAAATTAAATTAAAAAATTGTAAAAATTTATTACATTTTTGACGTGTTCTAAAAAAAAATGTTGCTTTTTCTAAAATTAAAAAAAAAACATGGAGAAATTTGTTGTTGCACTATATAAAGATGAAAAAAGATTGAAAATGGTGATTGACATATTTAAGGAACATACTTGAAAAATTTATAATTTTTGATTTTTTTTTAAGAAAATAAATTCATAAAAATATGAAAAATTTTATAGATTATTTTTTTTATTTTTGCGAAAATATTTTGTTTCTTACCCATGAATCTGCATCTGTACCTATTAGTTTCTTGGCGCAGTTTTCGGCATCCTATCTATCTAGATGATTTATTGAAAAACATAATAGCAGAGCTGTGGCAACAATGTTGAAGGGAAATATGAGAGTTTATCAAGAAGAGTAAAGGAAATCTGTGACGTTATCTACAACAAAAAAACGTGAAATAGGGAGAACGTAAAAGCGAAAAAAAATGATTCCTATTCTTTATATGAAATTCGGAGCACGGCTGCATATTCCAAATATATACTGCCAAGTTACGCTGAGAGCTGACTTTAACTTTTTGTTTTTTTTACCACATTTATTTATAGTTTCTTCGATACTCAGTATACCAATTTTCGTAACGTGACGCAAACTTTTTACAACTTACTTATTTTCAAATTACTTACAAGTTTCACTGTACTTTTGCGTAAATTTCGATTAATTAAGCCTGTTGGCAATTAAGGTGTATGGAGCATATGTCGATTTGGATTTCGATTTCAACAATTTATTTCGCTTGCCAACCAACTGAGACAGATTGAGAGAGTGAAATGCTGCCAAGCATGTTATCAGCGACAAACAACAAAAACAAAAACACTATTGAAAATACACTACAACAAAGGACTGGCTCTTATCAGGAATATGCACGCTTAGTTAAACACTCGTTTTTCAACGAAATCGAGTTGAATTTCCAGCTGCCAATTGCCATTTTATTTAACGCATTGAAATTGTAGTAGTTGTAATTGTTGTAGAACGATTCGATTTTGAATGCAACACTTGAAAAATCTCAAATCGATTGCAAAAATGCACAAAATATTTGTTGGCCACTCCCAAAAAGTAGAATATTTGAAATAGGTGGATAGTTGAATACACTGCAGGCCAAAATAAAAGGTATTATATTATTAAAATATTTAAGAAGTTTTACTACACTCATAAAACAAAATCTTGGCATAATTTCAAAAAGGCCTGGAACGAATAAAATTTATTTCTAAATTATTATCAAACAAAGCCGGTTGCTTTCTTCTTACTTTAACATACCTTCCGACTAACTTTATATACCCTTTTGCCTGATGCATATGCTGCATAAAAAGTGTTGTAAGAGTACCGGAAATCGAACCCAAAACTAAACCCAAACCCTTTTCAGAAACTATTTTTACTATCTATGTCCTTGTTGCAGCTGGACATGTCACTGGACAAATGAAAAGGCATTTACATGGTTGCAACAACAATTGCAACAGACAACACCAACATCAACAACAACTACAAATGTTCATTTGTCTGTCTGACTGAATATTTTCAAAGTTGTTCTAGCTGCTGTTGTTGCTTGTATACGCTACAATCAATGCATAAAGGTTATATATGAATAGCAGGTTCAGAAATGCAAAAGTGCCCGACTAAGCATTTGAGCAACCATAAGAAGGATGCAGAACTGCAGAAGCACCCGACTAACGTGAGCACAAAATCTCTCAATTATTTTTAGTGGAAAAAAAAAACATTTTAGTTTGTAATCAAACAAAAAACAATACATATTAAAAAAATGGTGTAAAAAATATGTACACACTGGTAGATATGGGCGGTTTAACAAATCTCTTTACTTTTTGTGTTCAAGAGTCTCGATAGGACAGAAATAAATATTTTTTTTAAGTAAGTTCTTGTAAGTCAGTTCTACACTTCTGCCTTTATATCCGACAAAGTGCACTTCTCAACCAATAATAAAAGTTCCATTCATTATTTAAGCAGGAGAATTCAATCATTAATAATTGTATTCAAAATATTTATTAAAAATTGTATATAAAATAGTAAAAAAAATTGTAATTTTAACTTCATATTTTTGAAGAAATATGAATTCGAAATGTTATACAAAAGTAATATTTAAAAATATGTATACATTACAAAATATTAATTAATTATTTTGAGGCCCTTTGATCCATCTAGGAACCACGGGAAAATATTAATATATAATTAACAAAAATTATGCATCAAATAGTATAATCTATTTTATGTAAAACTAAATACTCAATAAAAATAAATAAAATTTTATGCAAAATAGTAGTTAAAAGATTATACTAAAAACAAAATTTATTTATTAATTTAAGGGTATCACACAATAGTTGAATTGAGAGACTAGCAACAATGGCCAACGACTCGGAAAACATAATTACACATTATATGAATTACACACTATACAAAAAAAATGTGTACAAAAAAGAAATTAAAAAAAAATTTTTTTCTTTTAGAAGCGAACGTAAGACTCGAACCAATTTTAAATTTTATATGCTTTTTGGCTGGCATACTACATTTCGTTACGTGACGATTTATTTTATCATTTTTTAAAGAACTGTATTCCAAAAACTGGAATTTATTGCATATTCCATTTTTTACAAAAAATTAAAATTTAAACAAAAAAAAGTCCAACCAAATTAAAACAGGCAGCGAAAATCTTTTTAAAAGAATTTCATTCAAGTGTTCCAAACACATATTTGAAAATACCTAATATTATTAGCGAAATTATACTTAAGAGCCTATTTCAAAAATTCTATTAATTTTTATTTATTAATTTACTTGTTGACATAATTATAAGATAATAATAACTTATAAAACAGTAGAACAGCGAGTAACTACACCTTATACTCTGTTATTTATAATTTTTAATAAAATTATGAATTTCAATTAAATATGCATATTTTTTTTTTTACAATTTCTAAGTTTTCCAATTTTAATTCACATTTTTAATTTATATTAATTGTAAAATTTTTTTTTATTATTTTTTAATATACATGTTTATTTACTTATTTTTAATATTTTTATTAAACTTTAATTTTTATTTTATTTTTTATTTTAAAAAATTAAATCTAGTATTTAATACTTAACTTAATGTTAATTTAACGAGCACTAGCTATTAATGCCTTTGACTCAAAATATTTACTTTTTATTGATATTGAAGGATTTTATAAAAATAATCTTAATCTTGTATCAAAATGGCTGTTTATCTTAAGACAAATAGTTTTTTTTCCTAAAATTTGTGGTAACACTGATAAACAGTAATGATTTCAGTGCTACCATAAGCTTTACTGTTCACATTCAAATTACAGGATGTTCACACTTTTATACATACTATTATTATAAAACGCTTCAAAATTAATGAAAAATTTTGGAAATTATGGTTATTACAGGGTACCTTATAGTTTGGAGGTTTCACCGGGATTCGGCCCAATAGTTGTTGTTTTTGTTGTTGCTGTGCTCACTTATTGCAGCTCACTTGATATGCAATACATTTTTGGCACGCTATGCTGGACAAGTGCAAAAACGTGTTAAGCTATAGATGGGGTTTTTTAGGAGCTTGGGGAGTGACAAGAGGGGATGCCACAACTGTCGCAAGTGGCATAGCAACAAAAAAAAACAAAAAATACGAAAAAGGGCAACAGAAATCAACTGTACAAATATGAAATTTTATATGGCATATGAAAATATGCAAATGCAGTTATGTATGCAACCCACTATGTCTCTCTTTGTGTCGGGAATGAGAAAGAGGTTATCCGAATAGTTGAGAGAGTGTCGAAATTTGTGTTGAAAATTGCATTTGGCAACTTTCTGTCCGCCCCTCGCAATAGTTTATGACAGTAAAAAGCAAAAATGTGTGTCAAATATTTACAAGCAATATGAATGTACGTACAGTCAGCATACAATTTATTCGTACACCCTTAGCTTTCAAGTGTTAGGCACTGTAACTTTTAGCCCAATACTGGAGTGGGTAAATTTTTGCTCTTCTCGAGAAGATTAAATCTATAGCTTTCTAGTTTTACGCAATTTCTACATGGGAATGATTATTTAATTTTTTAAAATTCTACATTAGTTTCCCAATTTGTATATCATTGGTATTTGCTTGAGAAAAGTTTAAGGAGGAATGAAATAAAAGCCAAGAAAGTATTAGAATCAGCAGTATCTATGCTACCGGAAAATATTTGCTCCAAGGATAATACCATTTATCAATTGGTGCTCAGTTTAAAAAGTCGTTTAGAGGTCTTAACCCTGAAACGTCATCAGTCGTCAAAATGAAGACATTGCACAAAAGAAGCTGTTTTTATTTTGTTGTGAAAGAATAAACGTAGTCAAAATGACGAAGGATGTACTTTGTGTTAGTTTTAGTTGTTGAAGTAAAATTTTCAAGTGCGGTCAAATGTATATTTTCATCTTGATTTTAGTGATGCTTATTCTGATTATGATTTGGCAGGGAATGGCGCAATAGACGGTGTAGACACGTAGGACCAGATGTGCGGCTTCCTGAGCTCTTTAAGAAAGACTAACAGGTGGCCGCTGTACCATTTTTTTTTTTGGGATTTTAAATATGCATTTTATCAACTCACATATTATTTACTCCCTGGACAGAAGCCGCTCAAGCGATCTCTTTTTATGAAGAAGCTTTTGTCCCGATCTTTTAAATAAACATCTTAAAGACCGGCTCTTTATGGCAATAACAAGCCTGGAGTTAGGAATAATACCAATACAATTTCAGAAAATATATCAGCAGCAGAAATCTGGGAAACGAAAAATAGCAAATGTTGCCAAAAAAGACTATGTAGACTATGTTTCAGCCTGTTGACATATTCAAAAGAAAAGATAAGGTTAAAAATATTAAATTTTAAAACAATATGCCTAAAATTAGTATAACCTGTTTGTATTTTGTTAATTTTGCTACAAATAAATGTCAAAGTTTATTTTATTAGATTAGTAATCCAATTAATAGAAATCAGCAGAACTTATTTGGATTAAAAATAAAATAAAATAAATAAGACATAAAAATGAATATACTTTTGCAACAATATTTATGCTTGGAATCGTTATAATATAGATTTAAAAACGGTCGTCGTCATTTCGATGAACGATGGCGTTAGTGTAAGCAAAAAAAAAGGAGCTGTATCAAACAAAATTAATTTGGCGCCCACACAACAGGAGAATTTATCGGGAAATATACGAATTTATCGAAAATAAAAAGGGAAATATAGAAAAAAATTTATTTTTCCGGTGCACGCCAAAACGAATCCAACTAAAATTGTTCGGTTTGCTTTTTTCGTTTTACGGAGCACGGCTGAATGTGTTTTTTTTTCTAAAAATTTGAAAAGTTATTCTTCAATATATTATGACACCTGTGCGCAAAAACTTGACATCTTAGCGTGTACAAATAAATTTTGCGCTGACTGTACATGTTCGTTGCTGACAGCTAACCGAACTAGAACTGCAGTACTCTGTCAACTGCTTATTAGCAGTAGCTGCTTCAAGTCAATCAATATTCCTTCTAAGCAAAGATATCGTCAACGTTAGTCATCAATCTTTAATTAGCTCCACGAAATGAAATCAACTTAAGATACATTCCCAATTTTAGCAATCATGGACAAAATATATATGGCCGATTAGCAGTAAACTAACCCCCAAGTATATAAGCAGGCGGCATTAAGTAAACTTTTTCAATTAATTTTACGCTACCGATTGCTGCGGTAAATTCGTTTACCTTAATCCCAGTCCGGAGCTCCATAACAAAGGAGTCAGTCGTAGCAATAAGGTTTGAAGATTGTTGCGGTTGAATCAAAGTGCGGCAATTGTGGCGCCGATTTGACAAATTGTTTAAGTAAGAGCCCTTTTGTTTCATTTGGAATTTTGTGAAGACATGGACATGGGCAGCCTTCGCCCAAGGATTTCGTTTAGAGTTCTCTCTCTGTGTGTCCGCCGTTGATAAATGGCAAAGACAGCTTGAAATAATGGAAATACATTCGCTGGTCAGTGGCAGAGGCAATATTTTCGATTTGGCCAGGGTTTACAGCCAACTTTGCTATTAGCTTTGGATTGTATTGTGGCAATAATATATCCATGGAAATGGAAAATGTTGGCAACATGCAGAGTTATGTGTGGAGTATGGAAAGCACGGAGCAAGGTATTTTTCAATTGAATTGAAATTTTAGATGGAAGATACATTCATTTACGTGTTGCTTTTTGTTGCTGGGCTAGTGCTTAGTAGAACTCTGGACTTTGGTATGATGAAATTTATCTTATTCATTTGGTTAAAAAAAATAAAAATATTTACTTATGGCACCAAGTATAGCATGAATTTTTTAAGAAGGCTTGCTTTTCCAATGGCATTTAGCAATGTTCATGTACATGTAAACTAACATAGAATATTCTCTTAAGACATCACAACATAATGTTAACATAAAATACACAAAATGTTAGTAACATAAGCTTATAAAATCTCAATGCAAGCCGGCATTAAGCTCTCTTTCAATTGCACTTATAAAACAAACGGCCACTGCAACTACAATACATCAAACATATGTAAGTATATATAAAAACCTAAAACTAAAAAAAGTGTAATTATTGGAAAGACCGATCTATTGTGCCCGAACTCAACTCCTTCGGCGAAAGCAGGGAACAGTAATAATAAATGAATTAATTTAACTATACCTTTAATAGGGGGCTCTGCCCCTGCATACTTCACACTCGAACCTACGCCCTGCCTTGTGCGTGGAGAAATTTAATTTTACAATGTGTGCCATTTTCCTTTTATTTCAACATACTAAAAAGAGAAAGTACTTTCGATAACCTATATAACACTTGACATTTGACATTCAATTGACATTTAAAAGTTTAATTTTTTTTTTCATTTTATAGGGATATATTTTTTTACAGCTTGTGCACAAAAAATGCATAACAGTGATGCATTTCAGCGAAAAAAGTTGAAAACTGACTTTTTAAAAGCCGAACAAATAAAAAAAATCACCCTATACAAACTTTAACCAACACATTTCCCACTTGAGGTGAAATTTCCTAAGTACTGCTTAGTTGCACGTACACAAATAGATTAAGAAAAATATTTAAAAATTAAACAAGAAATACTAAAAAATAAAATAAAAATACTTAAAATTAAAATAAAAAAAATAAAATAAAAGATGGCGTACGTTAAAGTCGGGCGTGGACGACTTTGGGATACCCTGTACCACCACATTGTATTCAAATCCGATATATTGCTTACGAACTCCAAAAGATATTTCATTGCCAAATTTAGTTACAATACTTTTAAAAACAAACAAAAAAAAATCGAATTTTGCACCAAAAACGTTTTTAGACCGATTGCTCCTATGGGGGCTATATGATGTAGTCAGCCGATTTTGATCAAATTTGGTACAGTGCTGGGAAACTCTAAAAGACTTTCGAATGCCGAGTAATGCCCTAAAAACTTTTTTTATTGATCGCTATATGATATAGTCAACCGATTTTGATAAAATTTGGTACAGTGCTGGGGATCTCTAAAATAATTTCGGAATGCCAAATTTGATTACGATATCTTCATAAACAAACGAAACAGAACGAAGTCTATTTGCCAAAGAAAATCTCTATTAATTCAAGACACCGCCGTTCGGATTCGGCTATAAACTGTACGTCTCTGTTCTCTTCGATTAGAGATCCCATGCTCCCAGGGCGACTTACAAAATTGTCAGTCAGGAAAATTATTTTTATTAAGATATAAAATAAAAATTCATTGAGTGCTGTACAAAATAAACCAGCATATTCCCACAATGTTTCATTTGTCTGCTCTTATCTTAATTGCTTAATTAAATACACCTTAATTTGTGGTGTTATTTTTTATGTGTTTTTGGTTTTTGAAGGTCATTCGAAGGCTACATATTCTATAATTATAGGAACTAGACAAAAATATTGTGAGCATATTTAATTTGATAAACTTTTGCCGCTTTATGTCTTTATTTTGTCATAAGTAACACATATGGCACGTGTGTGGGTGTATCTATGTGTGTGCGTGTTTGTTTATGTATTATGTATCTATGTATTAGTGTGACTTGTAAGCAATTACGGACACTCGCATACTTCTAATTAAGTAAATTAATGTACTGAATTTACACGCGACACTCGGCAAAAGCAAAAGGCAATACCAACAAAAACTGAGAGAAACCGGAGAGAAACAGCCGTTGCGACACTAATTAAAAACAAAATACTCATGTGTGTGAGTGTGTGAGAGAGCAGCAGACGTCACACGTGTGTTTGTTTGTTTATGTGAGTGTGTGTGTGCGTGAGTGACTGCATTTGTATTAAACAAAAAACCTTCAAACGCACAAACCAAACAAAAACCAAACCAAACAAAACCGAACCGAACCAAACCAAACCAAGCTAAACCAGAGTCAAACAAACAGTCGGCTTATTTTACTTTTATGTATGTAATATAGTATGTTGTGCGCTATAAAGTATGCTATGTTTTTTTTATATACCTTAATCATGGATTAAAAGAGTACATATATTTTAAGTTGTAAGAATGATTGTGCATGATAACAGGAAGCAATATAAATTTTAGACTATTTTTAAAAATAATTTATTTTATATATAATTGCTTATGGGAACTATTTGCATATAGATGTTTTTATTTAATTTTATATTTTTTATATAAGCTTAAAATTTAAAAAAAAGAATGACATGACTTTTGGTCATTTTCGTGTAAACTGGCTTTCTTAAATCGAAAAATAGAGTCGTGTATTATAGCAGAGAAAACTTTTAAAAAAATATCCATAATTTTTAAAAATTCGTTACAATTTTCACACCTGGAGATTATAGAAAAAATGTTCACCACTGTGAACATTCCCATTGTTTCTGGGAAATAAAGAGAGATTTGTAATATTCGCATTTGTTACTGCTGGCGCCATCTAGTTAACTACGGTGGCGCCATCTTACGGTGCTGCATACGAGCCTTCAAGGTAAACGGTCACAAAGGTGGGTATGAGTGCTATGATTATTATTCAGATCAATCTAAAACTTGGCAAATGTGCTCTTTATGAAGATTCAAGGATACAAAGCAAAAGCATCTGAATGCGAAATACTAGTAAATGTATTGGCTTTTGGGGTCTAGGTAAGAGCTTAGCTTGGAAAAACAGGTTAAAATATTGCAAATATATTAATCCATTACTTTTATGAAATATAGCAAACGCTCTTTGGCAGTTGTGAAATACAAAGACTAACAAAAATGTATATCGAAAGGATTTAAAAGCATGAAAATCAGTAAACAATAGATCTTCTAGAAACTAAAAATGTTACGCCTTAAGTGATTTCATGTACTAAATATTCCTGATAGATATATGTATATACGGTCATGCTTTGGAAATCGAATGTTTTGCTCGGATTCGTTTTGAAACCGCATCTTTGTTGCTACCAAGTGAAAGTGAAAACGTGAAGTGAAAACCAAGTGAAATCTAAACGAATTGACAAAATAGGTGCAAAGGCGCTTGTAATTTAAACTGAAATAAATTTTGAATATTTTTATGGTATACTAAGGTTCTATTTTTTCCATTTCAAGTTAGAAATATATTGATAACAAATTTTTTCAGAATCAACCCAATAAATAGCAAAACACATTTTTGGCATACGTTCACATTGTTCATGTCTCGCATAAATGGTTTATGTCTTGCATAAACAAAATTTCCCTTTTAATAAAAACAGCTTAGTTGTGGTTAATTTCAATCGAAAGGTGTAGAGCTGTGTGAACAAAAAGTAAGGGAAATATGAGTAGATAGCGACAAAAAGAAATAAGGAATTGAGAGCACGCAAAAACGAAAACGAACAAAATTTATCCGTTTTTCATTTTCAAAAGCACTGGCGATAGTCTAATTATATTGTTAATATTGTAGTCCTAAAATATAATTTTAAATTGGCTGACTTTGTTGATTATAAGATAGAGTTTATTTATGGAGCTAAGCCTAATTTAGCTCAATTGGTTAAAATTTGGCCATTAAAAGTTGTCTTGAGTCCCATGCTCGTTTCTCAGTCGACCCAATATAATTTTTTTATTTTCTTAAATTTATTTTATTTATATAATATGTAGTTAACTATTCTCTGTTAATTTTTTTTTATTAGTATTGTTTTCATAATTTTTCATAATATATAAGAATATGCAAAAATTTTTATGTTATGAATATTTAATTTTTAATATTAAATGAAACTTGCATTGTTGCTTTTGGCCTTAGCTGCTACGAAAAAAAATGCAAGCTCGGTGCAGTTTAAGATTGCGATCTTGATAAAAAAAACTTTTTCCACTTTTTCACTCGACCTCGCCGATTTTGATGCTTTTAGCATGCTTTTATTAGCTTCACCTGTATGTATGTATGTATGTAACAAAATCTTTCAGTTAATTTTCACCAATTTCAAGAAGTCTGATCATCTTGAAAACTTTCACAGGCGTCAAGGAATGATGACAATACAATTATTTAATAACTTTGTTCTAATGTCCTGACTAGGATCATCAGGATTTAAAAAATAAAATGTACACTAAGAGTATGCAACAAATTTTCAAAATAATTAGTAGGCTTGTTGACAAAAATCCATGTTTGTTTTTAGTCTTAAAATAAAAAATTATAGTTTAAAAAAACTAAAAAAACACGTTTTAATAGTAAACCGAACTAAAAAGTAGAAAATAATTTTGATGTATCAAGAGTTTGTATAACAGCAATAGAAAATTCCGACAGTCAATTACGACTAATTAATTTCGAATAAGATTAAATTAGAAATTAAATTATTAATAAAATAATTCAATTAAAGTAAAAAAAAAGCGTGGGGTGCAATTTGCTATATTTTCATAATGACTTTAATTTTATAAATAGCTACTACTGAAATAATTGTAACATTTAATATAAAGCACCCCACGCTTTTTTTACTATAATTGAATTATTTTATTAACAATTTGATTTCAAATTAAATCTTATTCCAATTAGTCGTAATTGACTGTCGGAATTTTTTATTGCTGTAAAACAAACTCTTGATACATCAAAATTATTTTCTACTTTTTAGTTCGGCTTACTATTACAGCGTGTTTTTTTAGTTTTTTTAAACTATAATTTTTTTTTTAATATTTTTAAAACCTACTAGCCAATTGTTACCACGTTAAATTTTATTGCAAAATTTCGATTGATTATCGAGTTATCTATAACAGAAAATTGGGTTTTTCATTTTTAGACTTTTCTTTGACAACTCATATCTCCTAAGCGAAAACAATTTTTTTTTTAATAATTTTATTATTTTATTTTTTTAATTTTAAAATTCAAAAGTGATATCCAACTTTTAAAAAAAAATGTCAATAAAAGTTGTTCAATTTTCATTGCTTGCAGAAATATATCTTTTTTTCGCCGGGAAAAAGGGTATTCTCTTTGTTGTGGCCTGGCATAAGGAGCATTTCGAAGTCGGTGACTCCCGACTCAATGTCTGTAATTTTTTCCACACATGGGAGTAAATTTTATTTCATTTGATGGCAATGCCGTTAACGGTTTTTTTCGCTTTTCTCTAGGATTTTTTTTCGCAAGTTCTCACGCGCTCTCCTGCCAAATGATGTTGACAGGCCTGCTGAACAGCTGTGTAATTAACACAAAAAATATATATACATATATGTGCGACAGCTGCAACAACAACAACTACAAAGGCAGGGCCAACACACTCTGTTACATACTATATAAACAGATATTTATATAAGTATAACGTACATATGTAGAGCGCTTCACATAAATACACATATTTGTTTCATTCCGTGTAATTAAATTAAACTTTTGTGTGAAGTGTATTAATTAGGATTTAAATGGGTTAAACATGAAAAGCACAAAAGTGACAGACATTGCTAAAGATAACCAAACATTTGATGGATGAGTGGAAATTACTCTGCGGTTATTTCGAATCTTTCCGAGTGATGGACATGGTAATAATATTTTATCTTTTTTGGTGGCTTTATGGATTTGTAGCAAAACCATCAGGGTGACTATCATTGAGCTTTTCCTCTTTCCCGAAGAATTTGAAATGTACAGGCTCTTTAGAGAAAGGCCTGATAACCATACGCTGTTTATTAATTATTTGAAGCCTATTTTGCATTGAAATAATTAAAAAAGGCTTAACAGTGGCAAAACAAAATTCCAATTTCCAAAAATGTTAAAAGCGTACTTTACATAAAGTTCCAAACAAAGTAAATTGCGCGAAAGGCGGTACGACCTCGAGTTTTGTTTTCCTTTTTCGTCTCAAATTTTAGCTATTCACTGTAAATGGTATGAAAATTTCGCTTAAGTTTGCATTTTTATTTCTTTTTTTTTTGTACTCTTTGATGTTACAAGTATATCGTTTTTCTTCAACTACAAGTTTTTGGGTAGTGCTTCTTTATTTTTATGAACCGGCAGTCACATTTTATTTGCCCTCAAGTCACTTGCAACTTCAGAACTGTTGCAAAACTCTTTGCTCAAGTGTACTCGAGCCAACATGTCGCATACGTATTATTGACTACCTCAGCCGTTGGCAGTTGACGCTATGTAGTAGATATTGCTCAGCACCCCTCACACAAAAGGGGCGTTTGCCCATTTGGGCCATCAACTAATGTTGTTTGGCAAGTTGGCTCTCATTTTGTGAAAATTTTATTTTTTTCCTTGTTGCTGTTGAAATGTGTTGGAAGCGGCAGCATTTCGGCCAAGTTTTTGGGTAACTTTATCTGCGTGTTCGTTATACCCTGCACGGATGGTATCAGGGGTATTAAAGATTTTCTATATGTAACAGGATGAAAAAGGCGTGACAGACTTTAAGTTGTAGATACCAGAGACAGTTTGGTCTTTCGTAGGGATACCAAGATCTTAGAGATTTTTTGTGCGAAGATACGAAATTTTATAAAAAGGATGATCAACATACCTGAGATACCAGAAATCTGAGAATTTAGACTTGTATGCCTTTTTTCTTCGCCTTTTATATTCGTAGGAACCCCAAATCTAGAGACCTTTAGTTCTGGAGATACAAAATTTGACCAAAAGTTGCGCCCGAAGAGCTTGTTGCTGAGAAATGCAGAGTCCCCTCGACTGATCAACGATTATTTCTTTATCGACTTTACTATGAATGCTGATCTAGGATATATGCACCAGGGAAATTTAAAAGGTGCGAATGTTTTTTATCCAGCTTAACAGATTGTAAAATGCTTCACATTGCTGTCCAATATTAACCTCGTAAATTTTTGTTTTCAAAATTCCGAATTTGTATCGAGTTATCGATAACTGATATTTAAAAAGACATTTTTGGATAATGCAAATCTAGAAACATATACAGTATAATTTGCTTAGCTGCCTCCAATAGTTTGCACTGTCTTGCGAGGCAGCTATCCTAAAAAGGCAGTTAACTTAAATTTTTTTTTTTTTTTTATTTGCATGGAATTATGCTAAGAAATTTAAAGCTATACATTTTTAACATAATTTAACACTATTCAAACAAAAATTCAACTTCAAAATTAATATGTACTTATATTACAATATTTATCATTAATTAAAGAACCAATGAAAACAACTTCAATATTTATACTTATATTTAAATTATTTTGAATTCAACTAGCTAAAAAAGTCGGTTATTTTCTTCTGCCTGGCATTGTTTTCGCTTAATGATAGAAGCTTTTCTTCTAATTCACTGAGAGTACTTAAAAATTCATTGCAATTTCTAGCTATGCAAGTGTTTTTTAACACATTGATAGCGCAGAAACCCTCTTTAAAGGATGGACACTCAATTTCACCGCCATCATCACTATCAATTTCCTCGTCTGTGCTCTTATTGTCAGGAGCCAAGGATTGAATTATCTCTTCATCCGTAAGAGCACCATGACAAGGAACATCGGCGTCAATGTTTATATATTCTGCCCAATTGATGGTTATGCCAGAATCAATTGGAAATTCTTCTTCTTCAACGATTGTGCTATCTTCGACATTAAATCCGGCCTGTAAACAACAATCATTAGTTCAATTCCAAATCAGCATGGCCCTATTCTACGTATGTAGAGATGCGGATGCTCATTTCGATGTCGCTGCGCCACTAACACTACTGCACGCTATAAAATAATATGCGTACCTTTTTGAAGCAATTATAGATGGTTGACTCCTTAACACGCTTCCATGCCCGATCTATGTTATGCAGTGCGTCCAAAAGTGTCATTTGCTTAAAAAATTCTGTTGTAGTTTTTCCCCTTTCCACAGCGATCAATTGTTGTTTTACCAGACTCTGTCTGTATTCAAGTTTAAATGAGTGGATGATGCCTTGGTCGAGTGGTTGCAAAAGAGCAGTTGTGTTTGGCGGCATAAAACAAAATTTAATTTGTTCGCAATCTTCAACTGCATTGTGAGATGTAGCATTGTCAATAAATAAACAAATTTTTCGATTTTCTTTCTTCATTTCTTCGTTCAAAGACAGCATAATTTTTTTCCAGAGCTCTGCAGTCATCCATGCTTTTTTGTTTGCATGGTATTGCAGTGGAACATTTACATTTTTAAAACAGCGAGGAGCTTTGGATTTGCCAACCACGATCGCCTTTTTGTATGTTCCAACTGAATTGCAAATGAGTAAAATTGTTAATCGAACTTTCTGCTTTTTTTGTCCTCTTAGGTGCTCATCGGAGGTAAAAAACGTAGTGTTTGGCATTGCCTTATAAAAAAGCCCAGTTTCGTCGCAATTAAAGATATCAATTGGATCATAGCTCCTTATTAAATTAGGTAATACTTCGCGTATGTAGCTAGTTGCAGCTATGTCGTCACATTGAGCAGCTTCGCCGTGAATCTTGCCAAATTTAATGTTGTAGCGTTTACGCCAACGCCAGAGCCAATTGGCATCAGGCTCATATTCGTCATTAAATTTTATGGAAAATTCCTTTGCTTTAGCCAAGACAACATGCCGATCGAGCATAACGTTGTTTGAGCGTTGTTGCTTGAACCATATAAACAACGCATCTTCTACCAAACTATGCGTCCCCTTTCGTTGGCGCTTACGCTTTAAATTACCTGCGGCAGCAGACTCTTCGATTGCATCTTTTTGACGTACAATACGGTTAATTGTTGACCGATCGCAATTGTACTTTGCGCAGAGTTCACTTTTTGCTACTTTATTATTGATCGCCTTTACTATATCCAACTTTTGTTTCACTGTAAGGCCAATAACGCGCTTTGTTTTACCCATTTTGCGCCAAAATATCACTACTAATTGTAATGAAAAAAAAAAACATATGTTGCAGGTGGTTGAAAAAAAACGGGCATGCGCAGAAAAAAACACAAAATGACATTCTCAGCGAATATCATCATATGTATTTTAAAGATTACGCAGTTTCCCATAGATGGCGCAGCTAACTGCAATTTGTTCTTCGAAAAATGTCATGAAAAATCTGCCGATAGGAGGCACTTATGTGTCAGATGCACTTATCTTCAATGCTGCTAACTTAAAATATTTCATATAAAATTGACTTTCTGTGCAATAAAAAGGGAATTTGAGGCACTTATCTAGCCGATGCAGCTAAGTATCGAGGCAGCTAAGCAAATTATACTGTACATATTTTTAATATAATATAATATAAATAATTGTATAGATTTTATATATATATTTTTTTATTTTTTTTTTTATTTTTTGACTTTTATTAAAAAATTCACGGCTGAAAAGAAAAAACTAAAATTATAGTTTTAGAAGTTATCAAGTTTTTTATTATTTTGCTTTTCGATGCTAATTTACTTGTATAGAGAAAATTACTTTTTAATTCTAAATTTAAAATAAAAAAAAAAATTAATTAATTAAAATTAATTTTAAATTAATAATAAAAAGTATTCAAAATATAGGTTAGGTTGTTTAGGTTGTACCGGTTGACCCTTGACCCCACACATAGACTAGATAGTCCTTAGTGGTACCAGAATCCAAAATATATTAAATGTATATTTTTTATATGAAAATTGTAGATGAGGTTAAATAAGATGATGATGAGCTATTAGGGCAAATAAAGAAATCGCAGCTTAAGTTTTTCAATAATTTTTTTTTTAAAATTAAAAATCTTATCTTTCATTGATATTAAAATTTAAATTTCAAAAATAAAAAAAATAGCCTACCTGAACGGAATTTTTCGACTAGATCGTTTAACTTCATTTTGGATTTCATTTGATATGAGCCTAATAACAAAAACAAATATTTACTTTTTCTCGAAATCACGCGCTCATGGAACTTCCATGGAAATCTATTTAAATTTTTTTATTTTAATTTGGTGTAGGGTATCTCAAAGTTGGCCATCGCCTAAGATACAAATTTTTTCTTTTTTTTTGCCATGTTGAAACTACTTTGTATTGTTGTTGTTGTTGTTGTTGTTGTTGTAGGCGTTCGCCTTGCTGACACTTTTCTTTTCTCCGCACTATGTTCTCCATGTTCTCTGTCTCTTTTGGCTTTTATCTGCATTTTTGCAACAATTCAGTGTCTCTCTTTTTTTGCTCTTCCCTTGCATGCAATTTTTACTTTGGCGCCAGTTTTCCTTTATCGCTCGACACGCGCACGCTGCTTGACCCTTGCCAGTCAGCTAGCCGAGTTTCCTCTGGAGTTTTCCAACTCTTTGACACAACTGGCCAAGTTTTCGGGCATAGTTGGAGTACGTTTTGATTTCGTTCAAAGTTTTTGCATAATTTTAGAAGGCCATTTTGAATTTAGCAGTACGTTTAATCTAAAGTTTTACACGTAAAACTATAAATTGGTTTATGACATAACTGGGTGAGTTTTAAACAAAACTCCCAACAATTGTTAATACCAGTCATATTAATTAGTATAGTTTCTAAAATGTTTGCTGCAAAATGAGAGTCATAAGCACAACAACAATTAAAGTAATACTTCGCGTGGAAACCGGAGAAAGAACAAATTATAAACGGAGAAGCAGCAAGCGTAAATGAGAGCATTAAAATGAGAGGAAGCGCAAGAAAAAAAATGGAAGAAAAAAACAAAATATAGCGAAAACTAAAAAAAAAAATGACCGACTTTGAGAGACGCTATATAATATAGAATTAGATACATAGGCAGGTCGATATATAAAATCAAACTGTTAAGCTAAACTTTACATTATCTCTTATGACGTCATTAGGAAAATTTGAAATATTTTATTTTTAAAGTTGAGGATATATAATGAAAGATTGACGAAAAGCCTTATCTATATTGATGTATAAAATTGAATTTAAAATTCTTTTTTTTTTTTTTTTGTGATTATAATGGAATTTATATCAGAGCGTTCTGAAATTATTCTTCCAATTACAGACATGAGAACTTCTGTCACAATTCATTCAGAAATAAAAAAATTTGAAAAAATCCAATTTTTATAAAAATTGCATTTTTTATACCCTGTATCTTAAGGTAAGGATATATTAAGCTTGCATAAATGTATGTACCACACACACCCCAAACCCAACTTAAGCTCCAATATGATCAGTTCTCTTTATATGAACGCCTGGATGACCAAACCTTAGACAAATTTTAAAATTAGAATTAAAGGAAAGAACAGGGTCCCCAGGAATTGCAGAGTGAAGCAAGCAGTGGACCAAGCCCTCTAGCTTGACTTTTTTGGGATGCAACTTTTCTAGAGGAATCTCTCTCTTATTAAAGAAACTTTTTATTATCTTCAGACGACACGGAAGCTGCAATGGCATATTTGCGGTGCTCCCCGGATACGAAGTAGACTCTGCATATTAGGAAGCGGCACAGAATATTTTAAAGTCGAGCAGTCACGACCCTCTATGCCATGTAGGGCTGGGGATATTATAATCATTACGTCGCGAAATGAATGTAGAAGGCAAAACAAAGCAGACAGCGGGAGGACCCCCCATGTTTTATGCAATAATCAAATAAGTTTGTATTCTTTTACTGGGTAACCCAAAGATCGGTATATCCCTTTTGTTCTTAAGATAATTTTTTTTTTTATTTTAGAGTATACAGCAAGGTGTAATGCTTTTCTGGAAAGAGAACAAATTTCTTTCGACAAAATTTAAAATTTTTCAAAAAATATTCTTTGATATAAGGAAAGAAAACGGCGGGGATAAGAATAACCAAAAAAATTGTATACTTTATAGCCCAGTGCTGTGAAACTATTTTGTTTTAATTTTTAGTTTCTATTGCATTTATTTATTAAAAAATCGAATAAATGAATACTTTCTCTGACTGTTACATTTACATTACTGAACTTCATATACCTTGCCGCAACCTGAGTGAAAAAGGTTTTAGGAATCAAAGCGCACACACACAACAAACACGCCAGTCACTTTACAGAGAGTGCGAAAAAAAAGGAAGAGTAGCTGGCAAACTGCTTCCCCAGAGACTCCTGGGAACGGAGTAAAGTGGCAAAATTAATTAGCCCCCAGTGCTGTAGCCTGATTACGCGCGAATACGCCCGAGAGAGCGCTGTGCCAAATTCAGAGCTCGGGCTAGAATGCAACCACGAGGGCGTAGAAATGCTACAGTTGGGAATATTTCCACAGGTTCTCTTCTGTGCGGCAGTGGGTGTAAAATATATTTACAACACGAATTTATCTTTTTCGCTCTGATTACGCGCGTAATTTTAATTGCATGCAACTTAAAAACGCGCTTAAAATTAAAATGTATCTGCAGCTTGTACTGATGCTTGATATTGTTTTGGCTTGCTTCTAGCCTCATGTAATGAGTATGAGACTGAATATGAGCTGAGCTGGCCACACCTTTTGTACCTCTAATGATAGCTATTGTGTGTTACCTGCTGCCAGTTGTTGCGCTCAGTTGCGCCTAGACTTGTTAGGCCGGCCATTGTTGGGCTATGGCAGTGTTCTCATTTGATATTGCGTATACGCAGCGTTTACACAATGACCAGCAGACAGCAGTAGTACAACACAATACAATCCATAATATATAGCTATTGATTTCAGCAACGGCTCTCTAAACCTCTGTCTGCTAAATTGCAATTCAAGCAGGTGGAAGTGGCCCATAATGCAGCCTTTGCGCAGCTATGGCGACCCACAGAGAGACCCTGGTCAACCATGTCTTCATCCTTGATTAATATTGCAAATGCCTTCAATTGTACGTTTGTGTATCTTTGGAGTTTGGGTTGCACTTGTGCTGCATGCAGCTATGACTTGATTGATTTTCTGCAATAGCGTTATTATCTTTAATGAACCCTCCAAGTGCTAGACTCTGAATTCATTGATTTCCAGACCACATGTGGGTCGACTGCTTGAGCTGCTTGAAGAAAACAAAAAAAATGCCAACTCGCGCTGAGATTTACGAGCTGGCATTGCCTTGTCTAAGGCTCTGCGAGTATATCAGACAAGATTGATGAGTGACTGAGTACTGAGTGGCAGCATAGAGCAGGTGTTGTTTGTGCACTGAAAATAAAAATGCGCTAAGGTCACACTGGCACTCAAGCTTTTCAAGAGCTAATATAATACATTTTTTTCTCAAGTCAATCTATTGAGCACTAAACGCGTTAAACTCTACCATTTAGTTAATATTTTGTACAAAATTAAATTTTTTTAAATAAAAAAATTTATTAAACTTGAAATAAATTAACTTTATTCTTTTAGTGCTTTCTATAAAATAAAATTCAATAAATATATTATAATTCTCGAATTAAGATGAACAAATTTGTATAATAAGATATTAATCTTGAAATAAGATAAAAAGCTCTTTATAGTAAGATTTCAAGCTGATATAATTTCAAACTTAAAACAACAACAAATACACAGGTCAACATGGTTTTTGAGATATTGGCCCATCACGTCAGGATTTTGAGATATTTGAGGTTATGTACCCGAAAAACGGCGTAACTTCGAATAGCCATAACTTTACGAAAAAAAAGAGTGGTACTAAATGATGTAACTGGATAGACAGACCACCCTTTTGCACCCTGTACATAACCTTTAAAGTGGGAAAAAACGCCGTTTTTCGGGTACATAACCTCAAATATCTCAAAATCCTGACGTGATGGGCAAATTCTGACCCCGGATTCAGATTCTCTACGCAGCAAATTACTTCGGAAATAACCCTTGGCTTTCCAACAACTGACCCCGGTATTTGTAGAGCAGAGCTGTGATATTATTAATCAACATATAAATAATTAAGATTTTAGTCGCAATTTTAGAATTCTGACAGAGTGGTTTTAATCTTGAAAAAGTATGAATTTTTTTCTACAAAATTTTAGAAAAGAAAATATTTTAATATTAAATTTCGAAATAAGTTAAATTTTAGTGTCTTATCCTTCAAATTTTTTCAACTTATTTTTATCTTGAACATTCTTCTACTTAAAATGTTTTCGTCTCAAATGCAGTCCTTCTTTTCCAGAAATAAAAACAATTTATTCCTTAACTTCGACACAAAAAACTCTTGCCAAGATTGTTCAAAGTGCGAAATTAAAATTAAATTTTTGACTTTATTATTAATTAAATCCTGAGCATTTGTATCCAAAATATTTTTTTGACTATAAGGCACTTTTATTCTAGAAATTTATTATTTAGTCTTAAAAAGAGCCACAAAAATCTTATTTGAAAAAATTGTAAGTTATGTAAAATTTATTAATTAATGTTAGTATCTTAACCGACTTCCGATAAAAATTTGGCCGTCATATACATAGATGCTTAGAATATTATGCTGCAAAAATTACTAAAAGTCCAATAAAACTTCAAAAATTAAAAACTCAAAGCCTTTAAATTTGTTATGTTGAATCTATATGACATTTTAAACATTAAACATTTTAAGCATGTAGCGCGTTAAGATGGAACTTTTTACAGGAAATTTTTATTGTTTTTATTTAAAAAATTAAGTTTATTATTTTTTTTTTAATTTCTCAAAAGTTTAAATTAAATGTTTGTTAAAATCTCCGCAAATCGAACATTACGTTTAGAGTTTGGTTTTTTGGTTTTGGTTTATATGATCTATTGAACCAATTTTTATCAAATCTCACACAAATGTGTAGAACGATATGAAATATATAAAACGCTTAATTATAAACATGATAAAAAGTAAGTATTTGGGTGAAGTTTGATCAAAATTGGTCCACTATTTCATATAGGTACCATACAAAAATTGAACCAGCTTTCTGAGCAAATTTTCTTATACAATTTTTTGTTTAATTCAGACGCACAGACGAGACGAATGTTGTGGTTTTCAGCCCCTTCTTCTTCTGCCTTTTATGGGAATTGGGGAAAAGTGCAATAGAAGTTCTTCTTTTAATCAAAAAAAGGAATTTACGTTGACGTTTTCTAGTATCCCTTGAAGCTGTTTATACGATTTTTTTAATCACCGAATCATTTTTTATGTCGACCTTTTCGTTTTTGATGATTTTTTCGTAGAGATGTACTTCAAGATATTTTTTTAATTCTTTTCTGTTTTGCACATTCTGTATATTTATTGTTTGCATTGCCATCCCTAGTAAGTGCAGTAGATTTTTTTGGATAAACTTTTAACTACTAAATTAAATTTCGTCTTGACTTTATATGATTCATTTGATTTTTATTTTTCAATATGTTAATTAAAGCTCTTTTATTTTTCAAGTGTATTCTAATTTTAACACTGTCTTATATAACACCATCTCTAAGTGGTTGAACATAAAAAATGAATGAATTCTTGGAAGATTGTATAGATTGTGAAGACAAGCAAGCTATTTATATTTGCTTATTGATTATAGACACCAGCCCGAACATTTGTCAAGCTATTTACAATAGTATCTACCAATGTATATATATATATGCATTCTATAGATACATATCGGCCTTGTCCATTCAATTGAGAGGGATCAGCTTGGCTGCTAAATTGGCAATTATCGTGGGTCAAGACTATGTCAATGTCAAGTCATGTTGCCAGCTACCATAGCTCCTCATCATTGTCATCATCATAGCTGGTGTTGTTGTTGTTATTATTGTTGTTGTTGTTGTTGTAGCTGCTCTAGAATATTTGATAAATTATAAAAGTTTTAATAATGTTAAGCGCCTGGGCATAAAACTTTTTAATTTGTGTGTGTGTCCGAAAAAAAAGGAAGAGAAACGGAAGTGAGAGCAGTGCGAGCAGCGCGTCAAGGAAGCACGCGAAATGTTGCCAAGCATGAAATTGGGAGCAGTACACGAATGAACACTGGAGCAACATGGCAACAAAAACTGTCAGCAGATTTCATTTTGACTTATTACTTGACATGCTGCATACACTCTCAGTTATATGTATATATGTACTATGTATATATATGCTATAAATAAATATGGCTGTGGCCAGCTTAGAGACCAACAACAAAAAATTAAGTCGCTTTTAATGAGCAGCCTCAAAGTTGGTGCCTAGTTTTTTGATTTCTGGGTTCTTGGTCGGCTTATAAGTATTTGCATGGGCCGCCTACAAAATGGCGACCTTTAGTTGCTTTGCCATGGGTCTTGTTTTTTTTTTTCCTGTTTGTGCGCTGCCCACTCTCTTTTGCGTGCTTCCACGCTCTCCTCATCTTTATCAGTTTTGCTGTCTTTCGCAACCATTTGCTGGCTTTTGCCATTGCAAACAGTTATAAATTATTTCCAAGCTATTGCACAAATTGAAGGTTGGTTTCCTTTTAGCCAGGAAAGCAACGCAACGCTTTTTGTTTTAACATATAAATTGGATTTCTGTAAGAGAGAGTGCAATGCTTTTTTACTTTCTGCTGCTTGTATGCTCTTAAATGTAACCAGCTACGTCATTAAATTCGAGTGCACTTCGTTTATAAATCAAAAATAGTCTCTCCCCCTCCATATTTGTTACGCAAAAATTTTACAAATATCCTCTATAAATTGCGTGACACACATATGCTATACGCACACACACACAACCATACGCAAATGCACTCACTCTCTCTGTATCTCTCTCTCTCTTTTAAAAGCAACCTCAACTGTCATGCCTCATTAACTTTGACTCTCTGGCTAGCTGACAAAGCAAACCTTTCAACACCTTGCCAAACCGCATAACTAACACAAACACAAGTTGAACTTCAAATAGACAAACACACACACGCACACACACACACACACTTGGGTTAGTTTAATGTTTGTGCTAAATAAATAATTTTGATTGTGTATCAGCCGCTTGACCGGAAATTAATGGCTAACACATTGCCAACTCCCCTTACTTCTACTACTCAAGCCTCAAGCCCACAAACCAAAACCCCATAACCAAAACTTGGACCACTTGGACTACAACGGCCCATTTGACACCAAAGGAAAACCTGTCGCCTGACAATTAATATCAAAAATAGTTTTAGTCTCAACTTGGGCATTATATTGCATGCTTATGCATAGGTACAGTGAAAACTCGACTAAGACTCTATTTCCGGCTTAAGCCTATACGCAGCAGCCCAAAACGCATCCAAACAAAAACTGCCACTTAATTTTCTTCAAGAACGAAAGACTTTGGTTTTTGTGGTATGTGTTTTTTTTTTGGCGTCTATGGCAGTGCCGGATTAAACCATTTAGGCGCCCCTAGGTAAAGCTATTCTGGGGGCCCTTCCATCTAACTTAATAATTAATACTAAAAAATTTGTTTCAAGTAGCTTAAAATGAATCTGACTAAAAGAAAATGATGAATAGAAAAATTTTGAAGTTTTCCATTTTTTCATACAACTAAGAAGAAATTTAAATGAGGGTTATGTGTTTGAGCAATAAGTTTTTGTGAATTCATGTTCATCTGTTCGCACCTACCTTCAGTAGCGCTTATCATGATTCGAGAAATTATGTTATTATTGTAAAAAACATTTTTTTTCCAAAGTAAATACATTGTACTTCGCCCTAGGCAGTCCCCAGCTCGGTTGAGAAAGGAGGAGGAAACAGGATCAGTGTTCTGAATGGCTTTTATACAACTCAGCGTCTTAAGGAATATGTGAAGACCAAATTCGCATGAACTCATAAGGAAAGCTGATCCCTCTAGTCCACGGGGTAACCGATCAAGGTCGAATAATTCCCTACCTACCCTATTTGGTGGTGCCAAGTTCAAGCTTTAGTATATCGATGATCGAAACCAAAGAGGTAATTTTGGTAAAATTTGTTTTTTTTCGCTTGCATTTGTTATTATCATAGCGGTCAGTACACTTAGAAATGATCCTAAAAGATTTCTTAGCGGACCCAGGCGAGCGACAAATTCTTTAAGTGCACCATTACCTCTATTAGCTCAGACTTTATATCTTCGAAATAATATTTTGCTTTAGTTCTACATATTTACTATTATTTCAAAAAAAAAACAAATAATATTATACTTTCTATTCAAAAAAAAAGAGGAAATACAATTTCCGCATAAAAAGCTGCATCTTAACGCATTTAATTCTTAAATGAGTTGTAAATTGTAAGCAAAAAGATTTAAATGTTCAATCTTTTGCTTCAAGGGTTAAGATTGCCAAATTTTGAGCGGGTGACTTTTATTATGCGATATCAATTAACAATCGTCACTTGACTCAAAATTTGGTTTTTCCAGCTTTTGTGATCCGTGAGTTCATAGTACAAAGAAACTAATGATGTTCCTTGAATATTTATTTATTATTATTTATTTATATAATTATAAAGTAGAAGTTAATTCTAAGTTATATAAGCATACAGTTCCTATAAATAATCTAAGTTATAAAAAGGTTTGTAGCCAGAGCAACGTAGGCCTTCAGGCTGTGTTCCTTGAATAATCAAAAACCTTTGAAAATATTTACATCGATTAAGGAAGCTAAATACCTTAATACAAAGCTGACTTTTGTTTGTTTGTTTTGTTTTCACTGTACTTTGTGTTTGTATGCCCCACATTGTGGAATTTTGTCATGGCCAAGTGAAATGCGTGCAACATTTCATTTGTAGAAGTATTGTGCACACAGTTGAATGAATTGCACTTGAGTTCTCTAGGCCAGTTTGTCTTTGAGTTATTTATGGCAAAGGATATGGCAATAGAATCCTTTTTTCAATGACTCACATAATTGCATCCAAGTATAAAATCAGTGAGCACAAACTTAAATAATAATCATAAACATGAAAAGTTCAAGCACAAAGCCATTCTGAATGCTTCTTTGTTTCCAACTATGTGCCCAGCTTGAACTTCATCAATTCTAATCAAGTTTGGGTTGGGAAATCTACGCCAAAAATTAGATCCGGCAAACTGCCAGCTTGGGATGTGCACAGCAAATCCTGTAAACGTAGCCCAAAATCTCGCTCCTACAATTACAATGCCGTGCTCGTTCATTTTGAAATGGCACCTTTTGGGACACACGCACACACATGCACAGTAAATATTTATCCAGGATACGCTTGACTGTACATAAATGTATATAGAGAGAGACTTATGCGTATATCTGCATATACTATATGTATATGCTGGGGCTATATATAATTCATAATGAATCCTTTCTATTAGTCAAACGTAAAATGAAATGGTTTTTACGCATTAGTAACGCATATTGGTTATAAAGCCGCAGTCCAGGACTAAGATCTAGGCAAAACTTTCTTCGGCTTTGCACGCTTACTTAACCCTCTCCCGTACGTCTTGCTCTCTGCCACACACTGAGACTCTTTTTCCTTTTATATATGTTTGTCCTTGGTGAATTGCGCTGTTAACAATAGAAGTAACAACAACAACAAAGCAGTTACGTCAAGCATAAGAAGTTTTACATTGCACATTGGTTGAAATTATAATTCGTTGGGTTAAAAATAAAAAAACTCACGGAATTGAAATTTTATCGTTTTAATTTCTCCCTTTTCCCGTAAAATTAATAACATCGTAACTAAAATGAAACCTTAATCTCTTTTTGTTAAAATTTCGTAATAATTTTGGGTTCATTTAGTGAACAAATTTTCAGTCAAACGTTGGTTTTTTTAGAAATACGGTGCCGAAAATCAAATGCATTTTTATCTAAAGTTTCTCTTGTAATTTTTTTTCAGGATCAGTCAGGTAAGTCTTTTCAGTGTTGGTAAGTTTTTTTTATATTGCCTAGAGGTGCGAAAGGAGGAAAAAACGATTCTGTAGCGCTTATTAAATCTACATACTAATTATGGAGTTTGTTTTGAGTTTCCTTACATTATTTATTTTATTATTTATTCCCTGACAAGCGGTACATATCACAATTTAGTAAAAAAAAAAAAATGTTATACATAATGCATGTCACTCCTGGTCGGAGCATAGGGCATTAAACTATCAATATTAATTAATAAAGAAAATATTTATTTATTTATTATTATTTTTAACTATTTAACATATATTTATTAAAAAAAATTAGTTAAGCATTGAGAGATGATAGTTAACCAATAATAATAATATTTTGAAAAAAAATTCTCTCATATTTAAAGCTGACCCATAAAAATTTTCCAGTGACATTTCTCATGCTTAATGTTTTTGGGACCACCCAAAAAGTCTTAATTTAAGATAAGTACATGATTCAGAACATAGTTTTGTGTTTTTTTTTCGGGATAAACAACTTTTTTTATTTAAATAAAAATTAACTTCTGAGTATTCAAAAAAAGAAACGCGAAATTGAGTTTCAAACATTTTATGTGTCAAGAGTTTTTTTTTGAGAGCATTAGATTATTATCTATCTATATAGATAAATGAATAATCTATATCTAAAATGGACACAACAATTTTTTTAAATGGTGGTCAATGCCAAAATGGGGTTTTTAGATCTTTTGGATAGTCCTGAAAACATTAACCAAGTGAAAATACTGTGTTTTTTTTTTTTCAGGTCAAGTTTTATTTTTGGTTCATATTTACGGTACTATAGAAACATGTTATATTCATTCCAATAAGACTAAATCTTAACTTCTGTCTTTTTTGTTTAACATGTGAATACAAAAGCTCGGGCTTAAGACTGCTCTCCCAAGATAAATACTTTTTATTTAATTCAATTGGAATCGTATTGGATACATTTTTGTATTTTTTAAAATGTCAATAGTAAAAAAATTACTCTATTAAATTGGCCGCACCTTCTCGAGATATGAAATTTTTATAAGACCGTGATATAGTAGAGTAGTAGAAATTATATGTTCCGAATCCAAAAGTTCTTTCGGCTATCTCTTATACTGATATCAGAGTTATTAGAATTTAAAAAATAAAAGACTTTTAAAAATTTGAATTTTAAAGTTTTTGCCAAATAAAAATGAGATTTGGACCACCGTGCAATGGAAGAGGCATTGTTGGTATTGGCAGTTTCCTGCTCAGTTTTTGCAACTTAGTCTAGAAATCAAAGATATGCAAATTGAAACAGATATTTTTGCTTATAAAAATTCAACACTGTGTGCAAATATAAAATCTATGTATTTTATATTGGAGCAGCAGGCGCTATTACGACATTTCCCAGGCGATACGAAACTTTCCCAGAGCCAGGACTGACTTTTTGGCTCGGTTGGTTTTGTTCGTTTGTTGTTGTTCCTTGGTTGGAACTTGGATGGTTTTGCTTGGTTGCTTGTTGAGTTTTACTTTGTGGTGGAAATACAATAAAAAAAATTTATAAATAACATAAATGCTTAAGGGATATGATTTAGGTGTTGCCATTTTATGTGTTTCCTACCTCCCCTAAACCCGTGTAAACTGCTCCACCCTAACAATGCGGCTATCATGGAAATAGTTTTGGAGAAAATATTATTTTGGCAAATTATACTTAACCCAGGCCCTATAAATTGCAAAAACTTGGCAAGGCTATTAAAAAAAACACACACACGATTACAAGAAAAAAATGAGCAAAGAAATTGTCATTGAAAATGTTTTTCAAGTTCCGGGTGTGTCTTTTTGGAGTACTTTGGTTTTGAAGACCCTTTACCTTTTTGGTAAGCGGTATGCTTGTGGTCTATGAAAAATTGAATAAACAAGTTTGGAAAATTGGATGAAAATTCGACTAGTTAAATTTTTCATAGAGTCTATAAGTTGATGTAAGGGGTATCTTGAAATCATATCATCAAGCCCAGAAACTAATATATGCTTTATTTCGGAACTTAACTTCTTAGAATTTGCAACATTGTAAATTTCTTAGATCTTCCAGACGAAAGGAATGACAGTAGTCCCCACAGGGCCCCTACTTTTTCCTTGACGGCTCGCTCACTAGTACTCAATAGTCCGGTTTAAAAGAGAATGAATATATATATAAGGCTTTAGATTTTATTGGTTTCTTGATATTGGCCTTTTTTCCCTTTATGGATTTTTATTACAGTCTTTTATCCTGAATTCAATGTTGTGGAAATTTAGCGTCACAGAAGTATTTGGCTACGACCAAAATTGACTTAATATCAGTTGGGCAACAAGAAACATAGATTTTCCAATTGTAAACTGCTTGCACTGCTTGCTTGATTTTTCTGCACGGAGTGAATTTTAGAAATCAATAAATGAATTATGGAATGAATAATGAATTAATGAAATAATTAAAGATTTAATGAATTATGTTAGTTCAAATAGTTTTGAGCTCTTCAGGTGAGTTGTCAAAATTTTGAGGCCTTTGACGCCGGTTTGTGGATGAAGGAATTTGGTTTTCGTTTTGAGAGATTCCCAGCCCTTGGTACAAATTTTTCGCTAATTACACGCAGATTTCAAATAAAAATCTTAAACAGACTTACTCTTTCTATTATCTATCGACGGTTCGACGGATGAATTCTGTTGAAAGCTAAAGGTCCTTAATGTTATACTCCTCTCATGTCAGTATTCGCAAGTTCAGGGCAGCATATAGTCGGCATGTATCGACTGTAAACGTCTTACTTGTTTTTCTTTCATTTTGTTTATAGTATTTATTGCCAATGCGAAATCGTTACGCATGACTTCAGTCATATTTGGCATTACTTTTGGTCATTGTGACGTCATTTGCTGTTGTTCTTGGGCAAACTTGCCTTTTGGTAAGTTTTGTTATTGCTGTTGTCGATATGACCTGACCTTTTGCAGCTGAGTTAATTATGCCAATGTTCAGGTCCCCAAATCCATTAGGCTGCTGCGGCTTAAATAAAAACTTGCACAAAATGTGGCCCACATTGATTGCCCTCAGACCTCGAGCTCTGCTCTTTCTTTTCCTGTTTACGCTTGTGTGCATTTTGCGCTATATTTCTATATATAGCATTTGTTCTTAGAGCTACTATAAATATTTTCTTTATAGGTTTACTTGGGCTTAACTTTTGCATTTGCCATTGACCAGAAATGCAGCAGACCTTACAAAAGTTCTCACAATTTCCATTTATTTTATGTGGTAGTAACTCACTGCCATAGACAAAGTTTTTAGTCAAGTCAATGACATCTCAAATAATATTTTACATATTTTCCATACGCCTTTGTCTATGGTCTGCTCGCATAACCCCTTTCTAAGCACTATCAAGGACGCAGTACGCATTAATATGCATAAATTAAGGTCATTCAGTTGGCTCGTTTAGGGCCAGACTCGCATAATATTAATAATTCAATTACATTAAACAGCGAAGGCTTATTATGTGCGATCACAATTGGCAGCATCAAGTAGCCGCCTAGTTGGTCGCTCGCCAGTTAACTCAGCAGCTTGCCTCTTGCCTCATGCCTCTTTGCCTTCGGCTCAAGGCGCCTTGCATAATTTGCAACAAAAACAACAACGATGACGATGACGACAATGGCAACAGCTGCCTCATTTCAGTGGGCCATAATGCAAAATGGTCAATAAACTGATAGCCTTCCAGCGCACATGTACACATACGAGCATATAAGCTCAAGTGGTAGAGATGGTACTTTGATTTCGACTGTCGAGCAATGAAAAAATGTAGCTAGGAATTATATTTTGTGAAAAAGTTTTCATTGCGTTGTTTATTAGGCTCACATAAGCCTACATATAAAATTTGACGGATCCTGCTTGTTTCTTATAAAATCGATTTAGGCATCCAAAGGCGTTGAAAGTATCTTCATATACTTAACTTTTTAAAGACTTCATTTAATAGCAATAAACGGCATAAGAATTCCTAAAGTCTATATGAAAGTATTTCCACTTTAACTTTCGTCAGTCGTGTGGTACTTCCCCATCTTACTTATAAATATCCATACGCATTCTCTTCGACACTAAGCATGTTGTTTCCAAGACATTCTTTTTCACTTTAACTTATGTCACTTTGGTTGTGCTCGTTTTCCAAATCAGATGACATATTCGCTACTAGTAAATTAGCAATCTTTGTGTCGTCTTTGGCTTGTCGTTTTCGCCATTATATGCAGCTAAAAAGTCATAATAATTACAAAAACGATACATCTCTGCGACGAACTATGTTTACTTTTCTCAGAATTAGGTGAAATCACCGCAGTGGAAAGTTATCATCGGCAAGCTACTAATATAGACCTAGCAAACTGAGAGAAAGAAGTTTCTACTATGAGAATTGTGAGACAGAGGTTTAATTGATTAAACCGACCTCATTGGAAGAAAAGGAAAAATAATTCGCTAGTCTTAGAAAAAAAGGCACTGTGATCAGTAGAACCGACACACTGTTGTAGCGTGCCCGACACAGATCTACCCTGTGTCGACTGTCGTTTTCGGCATTATTTGAAACTGAAAACTCTTAATAATGACAAAAGTCACACAAAAGATAACTATACGTCTCTAGGACGCACTCTTTGTGTATTTTTCAGAGGTAAGTCAACTCACCGCTGTAGAATATTTACCATTGACAAGCTGCCATTACTGACTAAGCAAACCAAAAAAAATAAGTTCGTACTGTGACAATTATTAGACAAAGGTTAAATTGTTTTTAAATTAATTCAGTATTATCTAGAACTTCAAAAAGTCTAAGAGACTCTAAGAAAATTTAAAAATTATGAAAGTGGGAGTAATTTGAAGAAACCTTAGTGATGGAAAACTGAATACATGTAATAAATTAGACGAGAAGAGAAAAGCAGTTACTACTATCAGGAAAGCGGAGAGACTGTTGTGGCGTGGTCTGCCCTGGGCCTTCTTTCACCAAAACCCTAATAGCTACGCCAAGGTGTGGTAAGAGTCTCCAAACCATGGTGGTTTTGATAAAAAATAAAATTTTTTTAGGTCATCCATAAAGTTTTTTTTTCTTTTCCAAGACATGGCAAATTTCACTGAAATTAAAGCAAATACAACCACCAGAATAGTTTAGAGAAACACACAATCGATGTGCACATTTGATTCCTATCCCTTGTCCTTTCGTCATCCCGATCTATCATAGTGCTCTTACGGACGGGCAGTCAGTCAAGCAGACCTTTAACACTCCCCAAAGTTTACAAATCTTATCTATTTATTGTAACTTCAAAAAAATACATGGCTCTAATATCTTTGGTGTATTGTTCGATGTGTTCTTGCTTTAGGCCTTATTTCAAGCAACCTTTGTGAATAGTAGACTTCCAGATTTCTTTTTTGCGACCTACTTCTTCCCCATCGGACACTTCTCCCTCTTCTAATTCATTAACATTAGATTTTTTTTGTATATTTTCTTCATCACTTGATATACATATTATATCGTCATCTTTGTGTGCTTTATCTGTCATGTCGTCATCTTTTTTTGCTTTATCTTCCATGACGTCATCTTTCTTTACCTCAGCTTTCAATGCAGTTGCATTCTCATTCTCTGCTGCACCTACTGCCTCATATTCAGCGTTTGGATCTGCAATCCAAAACATACTCATTACCTGGCTACTAGCAAACATTGTATATTTCGGATTAAAGCTTAGCAAGCCCACGGAACCACCGCCATTTCCGCGTAAGATAGTAACGGGTTTGCCATTTTCTGCCTGCCAAATGCGTACACAATCCTTATCCGAGGCAGATAATACATACTTGGAGTCTGGCGTATAGCAAGCCTGGAAGGACTGTCTATACTTATTGGAACGGCCCGTGTAGTCCTGACGATAACGACCATTGAAGGCATCCACACTAAAACACTGGGTACTATTAGAGCTGACCAGCATGTCACGACCATTCGGCGAGAATTGTAATTGGTTCCACTTGATCTCTGTGTTCGGCTTATACTTAAAGTGATAACAGGGACGACGCTTGCTAAGCTTACGCACGTCTTGAATATCTATGTATTCGGTGTCTGAGCTGATAGCGAATACTAGACCAGCTGGATCAAAGGCCAATAGGGGCTCCTTAAAGTTCTCCAAACTATGTGCATGATTACGCACACGAGTGTCCCATAAACAAAGTTTTCCATCGTCGTAGGCGCTGAGGAACTCATGTTTGACCTTGGGATTGAAGCTAAGAGCGCAGTGGACTTTATGGTAACCCTCAAATTGGCGCACGGTGGAACCTGTAGAAACATCCACACAGCGTATGCCGTAATTAAGCTAAGGAAAATCTATGAGAAGGCGGATATGCATAGTTTTTTTTATTGCTTACCTTGTCGATGGTGGTGTGCAGCACATGCTCCGACTGATGCGTAAAACAGGACAATTTTGGAGTATACTCCATCATGGATAACTGGCAGAGCTGCTTGGCTGTTTCGCAGCGATAGATCTGCAAGTTTTCGTTATTGCCAACCATTACGAACTGTCCATCTTGCGAAAAACAGAGTGAGTTATTGGTTGAGTTTGCATTTTGGATTAATTTGGCAACGCGAAAATTTCGCATAAAATTATCATTCAATTTTACAGGCATTTCGATTATAATATTTTCACTGTAACACAAAGCAAAAAAAGAACGACAGTTTATTTTTGACAATTCACAGCGTTGCCGGATTGTTCTAATTGATAGTGTGTCAAGATTTATATCGTTATGTTTCATTGTGAATGAATACTTACTCGATAATTTTTCGATGCACCTCAACATTTTTATCGTTCACTGCGAGGGAAATGGATGGTAGTTTATTTACTTGTTTAAATTTAACAGCAGATTAGAAGACATCTGTACTGTACTGTTGTACTTCTTATAAATGCGTATTCTTTGAATCTGACCATAACTGAAGGAAGAGTTAGTTAGTGTCTTGTGTGACTCCTGTTGGATCAAAGGCCCTCAACAAAATTTCTCCAGCTATTTCTATTGTTCGCCAGCGCTTTAATTTCCCTCCAGCATTTTTCGGAAGCTTATGGTCCGCCGCTATGTTGCTCTAGGGCGCTCTGTGCTACTCAGGAAACGCACCCAGTATTTGGTATAACCCTTCCTTGAAGACCTGTCCAAATCTGACCATAACTGAAGGAAGAGTTAGTTAGTGTCTTGTTGGACTCCTGTTGGATCAAAGGGCCTCAACAAAATTTCTCCATCTATTTCTATTGTTCGCCAGCGCTTTAATTTCCCTCCAGCATTTTCCGGAAGCTCTAATCTCGTCGCTTATGGTCCGCCGCCATGAAGCTCTAGGGCGCCCTGTACTACTAAGGAAACGCACCCAGTATTTGGGATAACCCTTCCTTGAAGACCTTGCCAAATCTGAACATAACAGAAGGAAGAGTTATTTAGTGTATTGTGTGACTCCTGTTGGATGCTCTAGGGCATCCGTGGCTTCTGGCTCCCTGCGGGTTCCTGTCCAGGGCTAGTCTCGGGATTTCATTCGTATGTTTGCGAAGCGTAGGCCCGATCCATTTCCACTTCCGCCGTCGTATTTGGATGAATATTGGTTCTTCCTTACATCTTCTATGCAGCTCATTATTCGTGATGGTTCTTGGCCACCATACACCCAGGATTGTTCTTAGACAGCGCATGATAAAAACTTGGAGCTTACCTGCGGGACCTTCAATCATCAGCCAGGTTTCGCAGCCGTAGAGTAAGACCGACTTTACGTTGGATCTGTAGAGTCTCAGCTTAGTGTCAGTGAACAGGGCAGTTAATTTCCATATTCTGTATAATTGTCCATAAACTGCTTTTGCCTTATTTATACGGGTGTTATGACGCTCCCCAGATAACAAAAGACGTCCACATTCTCTTTGTTTGTGTTTTCGACGTTAAACTGGTGTGTCAACCTGAACGCAGGCACTGACGTCTGGCTTCTAGCTCCTATTTTCTGTTTTCAAGCCTGAAGAAATGGCTGGACAGTAAGAGATTTGGCTCGAATGAAGAGCCTAGCCTATTTTAAGGGCCTTGAGAAAACCTACTGGAAGGATTTAAAAATTGGAAAAAAAGTGGACTAAGTGTAGCGAGCTTAAAAAAGATTATGTTAAAAATATAACTTTATTTTTTGTCGAAAAATGTTTCTGCCATTCAAGGCGTGAAAGTATCCTTGTATATGTTCGTAATTTTTCTATAGCAATCCTGCTCAGACGAAGCCTTTTTCGAATATTATTTTTGTCAATTAATACGAATTATTAAATAATTTTGTACTACCATTCATACAACATCAACTTAACAAAAATTTATTTTTCACGCTGTCATCTCTAATGCTTATAGCGTGAGTGCCGCTAGAAAAAGAGAGCAACTGAGAGTATTTTAGCTAATGAGAGGCGAGCCAAAAAGCTGTTCATTGATTTTGCCTTGTGAATTTTGCATTGCATATTCAAACGCAGCTCCGACTGTTTCGGTCGAGCCCATCCGCTCCGGCCGCTAACATCATTTGTAGACGCTGACATTGGGCCGGCCCAGTCTGAAATATTTTTTGACCAACTCTGACCCAACTCGCGCTGACCATTTGCCAATTTTAGCAATTTTGCCACGCACATAATTAAGCCAGAAATCGCTGAAAATACGCAATTTTGATTAGCCACAAAGTGCAGTGAACTGTTATGAGTGCGTGGCTGACTCTAGTTCGCCCCTTTCCCTACTTTGCCACGGTCTCCCGGTCAGAGAATGACTGTCAGTTGTTGGCCATGAGCCTTCTGTGCCATATGGGCGTGTTAAATAGCACGTAAATGGTTATGCTGATTACCTGATTGGCAATAAATGATGATCAAATGGCTATGAGAGCAGAGACAAACAGACGGACAGGCTGACATACCTACCGACAGACAGATAGACAAACCGACAGTCGTGTCTGCTGTCAATCAGCAGGTAGAATGCGTTTCTGATTGTGCTTCTGTATGTCAGTAATGGTGCATACCAATAGAGCGAACAATAATCAATTAATGTGACCAGACACCTAAAAGTATGCAATTAAAAAAATCATCATCAACCGCAAAAACAAAATGACGCTTGTTGTTGTCAAAGTTGTTCGCAACAGAAAAACATTTTTGGTAAACCCTATAATCCAGATTGTGGAAAACAAATATTTTGTTTCTCTCCTCAGTACCTGGGTGAAATAATTTTTTTTAATCTTTTTTTTTTTAATTTGTGTGTTTTATTTTACTTCATTTTCTACAATAAACGGTAGTTACTTGATGTAAAATTATTTTGTATACTTAGTGGATCTTCAGTACTTGAGATATACTATATGTTGATATCTTTTTGTGAATTGTGCAGCGAATTTATCTGGATAATCTCAAAAAGATTTTTACCATCCTGGTAACAAATATATAGGTACCATATATATTTTTTTTTTTTATGTTTCTATGGGGTATTGGTAAAGGTGCCTCTATGAGAACTGTAGCCTTTTTTTTTTTTGATTTACTTGCGAGGTAATTTTAGTTTATCTCAGACCTATCTCCAGGCTGTTTTGATGTCTCCACAATCTTTTATTTATTGTAGCGAATAGTCTGCTTATTAGTCTGGGGGTCAACGGTCTTCAGTCTCGGTGCAAGTTCGAATTCCTTATGTACCAATCGCACTAATACGTAAACGATTCGAGCGAACATCGAGGTTGCTGCCACCAACATGATATATATAGCCATGTTTTTTATCGCAGAGGCGAAGGGCCAATACATCTTCCCGAGATTTAGGCGGCTGCTTCTTGAAGTCATCATGTGAGCCTTGTGTCTAAGGTGGTCCCTCAATTTTTGGCCTCTCTTTTTGTAGATATGGCTCATACTGCAGATGACTGCTTCGCTTGCAATTTATACTACTGTCCTGCGCTGCGATGGGTTCAAGGTAATGGTACACCACCTCTCAAGCAGGTGGATATACTCCTAAACCAACAGCTGCGTCTTATTCGAAAGGTCTATAGTAGAAAATGGCCAAGTTTTCAGTGTTGGCATCGATGATTTATACGCCATTAATTACGACAACCCTAGCGAAGGGGATGTCCGCGGTGTAGAAGAAGATGGAAGACATGACCACTTAAAAAGGATCTGATCAAGGTGAAGTATGGTATTAAAAGTATAGTTTAAAATTGGTTAAAAAGACCCTAAGTCCAGACCCAACAGTACTCACTGTCATCAAACGCCTGAAAGAAATGATTGGAAACTTGGTGAATTTGTTCTGCGAGACGCTTCACTATGACTATGCAGACTGTCGAAAGTTGACTTAGGCATCAGGCTTGTTATTATTATTACCTAGGAATCTTTCCATTGAGAAGTTCTGCATCTTAGAATAGCATTGAAGATACCATCAAGAAGCATCAGGAAGCCTTTTCATCACGTCCTGCAACTCCTCCAGACAGATGGGCTTAGTCAGGAGTGACATCTGTAGTGAGCTATTGAGCATGTTGAGAGTCTATCTCAACTCTTTGGCCATCTGTATACATCTATTGAGCATTTTGAGATTCTGGACCAACTCTGCGTTTGTAGTGAGCTATTCAGCACGTTGAGAGTGTGGCCCAACTCTTCATCAGTGGCCAGGTTCTAAGGAGTAAATCCCAACACAAGGTGTTCAGCTAACTTATTTTATGCTTCGTGTGGCCTTCGAACGACTTTCATTATATTCAGGCGCATAATTCATGCCTTTCGGTCTTTTGGGGAACATACGTTGACCATGTAGACGGAGGACCATCAACTCTTTATCAGCGTATTTTCATGTGACTGAGTCTCTAGGACGAAGAGTGTACTGAAACCTCCTCCAGAGTCACCTTTTCCCAAAGAATAATTTAGAGCTCATTCGGTAAATGATTTGCTCACTTCATTTTGTCGGGAATTTACTGGTTGGGGATTGGCGGCAGCTACAGCAAGATGGATTTTGAGCGTTGGTAGGTCAACCATCTCTATATGGACAATTTTCCAGAAATATGCGAAGAAGTGCAATTCGATTTTTCTTACTCTTGAGTAGAGCGAAGCTGTGGTGGTGGTGGGTGGGTGGTGTATTCAGCGTTATGATCATCCCAATGTGATTGTTGGGCGGGTCTTAAGAATCAATGTTAGGTGGCTCATCGAGGATACTCTAGTATATCGCAAAATCTAGACAGGAGGGTGAACATCTGAAGTAGTGGGAGTCGCTGGTTGGGGAACCAATTGCAAGCACTTTTGCACTTTCTTTTCAACAGGCTGTTAGAGAGTTCCATAACTCTCCTGTCATGGCACGTCTAGCTGCAGAGCCAATGCTTTGCGTTCACTATGAAGAAATGGTTTCCAGCTGAATTGAAAATGTGTGCGAAGTCTTCTTCCTACTTATTTTGCATTTAAATTATTGTTAAGATACGGAGAGATATATTATACTTTTGTTGCTTCTCTCAATAAGAAGGAAGAGTGAATTTTTGATTATGCCTTTGTGCTCCTTTAAGTAGTTGAAGAAATAGAGCACGCAATAAGCATTTAATGTCACCAGCTCTGTAAAAGTATGTATACAATTAAAAAATCATTCTTAACCACGACAAAGACAAAATGGCGATTGTTGTGTTGTAAAATTTTTTAGCAACAACAACAAGTTCGCAACCGAAATGCGGAAAAAGTGTAAAGCTGAAAACTAAAACTAAGCTGGCAGCTGGGGAATACTGTCAAATGATGGCGGAAATCACACATATAAACACACACACACACACGCACACGCACACTAATGCACTGCCAGAGATGAAAATTCAAGCGGTTGCCAAAAAGGAATTGCAAGTAACAAAAACGGAAACCGCAAAACGGACCACAATTGACGCAATCCCGCCATCAGAACTTGCCGGAACCCACGCCAAGTTCCCAAGCCAGTGACTGACCTCCAGGCAAAGTCATATGCAACTAACCCACACACACACACACATACATACACATATATACGCTGTCAACTAAATAAATACAAACAACAAAAGACAACAGTTTTGCATAGTTATGGGCAATGTTAGGGATGTCTGTTCGGGGTTCCTTACGATGTTTCTGTGTTTCTGGGCTCTGGTGGGTGCCAAAATGAGCGTTGGCAAAAAGGATATGCGGCCATTTTGTTTTACTGTAAAGAATACCATACCATACCATACCAAAAACCCAACCAAAGCAAACCCAAAAGCAAAGCAGAATCAAGTCAAAACCAAACCAAGCGTGGCTGTTGGTAGTTGGTTGTTGCTCCTCTCATTGTTGGTCCACATGTTGTTTTTGTTGTTGCTGTACTTTTCATAATAACAATAAAAACTTTTTGTTGTTATTTTTGTTGTTGGTGGTGCCGTTTTGCTTTGTTTTGTAGCATTTGCGGAAAACTTAAAATGATTGTTATGCAATTGTTGGTAACACAATTTTGTCGTTTTTGTCAACACGAAGTCAGAGTCCTTTCTCTTGGCCAGCAAGACTAAGCAAGGCAAAACACTATAACGCATAAGTTTGCGTACAGTGTGCACAATATGTTAAAACTGGAACTTTGAACGAAATTGATTTAATTTATATTTTATTCGCGAAGCTATAGACTTTTTTCAAAATTTTTAAATACGTTCCTCAAATATGTCATTTACATTTTACCTATTATCTTGATTGGTCAAAAATATAAAGTAACAAATTGGTTTTAATTTTGTTATTCATAAACCATGATTTAAGAATTATGATTTATATTTCCATAATTTTTTGGTATCATTTTCTTGTAGTCCCGCCAACACAAATTACCATCTTTAATAATTTCTCGAACGCGCCACTTGCTGCACGCTTGCGTATCTTTCTATATCTTCTCTGTCTATCTTTTCTTCTTCTATTTCTTTCTCTTCTTTATGGAACTTCTTTCGTTTTCTTATTCACTTTATGTCTTACTTTGGACGTTTTCTGTTGCTTATAAATGATGACGACGACGACGACAAAAACGAGAGCTTAAGCACCTACAAGTTAAAATAACTTAACTCCACACTAGATTTATGAATTATTAGTTTTTGCTGTACGCAAACTTATTCTTGCTAGTGTGTATGTAGGGAGAGTGTGAGAGAGCAGTGCGACCACAGTGACTGTGGTTTCTTCATATCAGTGTGTCTCTCTTTGCAGTGTGCGGGTGTATGTTTGCATGTTTACACTATAAATTCGCATTAAGTAGCGCAAAAGTTTTATTGACTTCGTGTTCATATTGCTGTTGGATTTTGTGGTTCTTGTTGTTCAGTCCTTCACACTCTACAAATCAGAAAATGTTCCCAAAAATCCCTTCGTACTCTTCTCTACATTAAGACCACTCCTCCAGCTACTAAGTCATGTCATAAAATCGTAAAAGAGACGAACAAACAGCAAACTTTAATTGCAAAAATTTTGTGGTCAAATTAATGAATCTACAAATAACTATTCGAGAGTTCATGTACAGATACGTGCGAGGAGATCTATATTTGGTTTGTTATATGTATAGAGGATATATGTCCTGCTGCTGCTGCTGTTGACAGGACTAACCCAAAGTCGGATTATCTATGTTTGCCAGTCGGCTTTCTTGCTGCTTGACTTTTCAATAGAGTGCTGGATATGATTTCAGAAGCGTGCCTATTAAAACCAAATTTGGGAGTGGATTTTTTAAGTCTAAATGTAAAGTTAAAATGTAGTTCATCTAGTTTGATTATCTTTTATAAGCTAGGAGAGCAAGCTGATAGTCAGTTGAGTTTTCTCAACGTTATCTACATGCTCTTTGAGCACTTTGTACGATTCAGCGGTTCTTTATCATTTATATCTTTAAAAAAAAGTCAGATTTTTCAATGTTCACCAAAAAGCTATTGGTTTTACAGATGATCATAACATTTAAGGAAAATCTCTGTTTAGCAAGTCATTTCTTCATATTTAAGGAAAGATAACAATAAAAGACAACAAATTTTAAAAAGATGATTAGTAAGATAAAGATGATTCATAAAATTTTAAAATGGCGACTGAGCGCTCTGTTCTAGATAAAGTTTGTGCAATAAAATTTTGTCTTCAACAGAAATCTCTGTACAAGTCATATCTTAATATTTGGAGAAAGATAACACTAAAGGAGAACAAATTTTGAGAAGATGATGAGTGATATGAAGTAGATGATGGATAATCGTTTCTTTAAGCAATTTGTGTAATCTTTAAATGGCAATACAACTTTTGCGTTCAACAGAAATCTCTATTCACCTAGTCATATCTTCATATTTGGAGAAAGATAACAATAAAGGAGATAAAATCTTGAAATATAAAGACGCTTTCAAATACCCTGTATCATCAAATTGCAATCATGTTGGTATATTGCTTAGGTACACTAAATACCTTGGGATTGTCAAATTTGGTTGCGATATCTTCATTAACAAATGAATTATGCATCTAAAACTGTAATGTAAACAAATTAAAGCGAACTTGTCTTACGTGAAATATCTAATCTGAAAGTTTGGTTGCTCTGGTCCCTATCATCTCTGAGATATAGGCTTTCATACAGACGGACAGACGTACATGGCTATATCTACTTCTCTAGTCAACCCCATCATACATTGGGTAACTTTCAGGGGACTTCGACGTCTTCTTCTGCATGTTACATTTTCAGCTTGCACGAACTTTAAATACCTTTTGTACCTTAACGTACGGGGCATAAAAATCGTTTACCAGTTTGTGGATAGTCCCCTTCAACAGTTTTTTACAATTTCTCCCAAGCCGTTCGATAAATCAGGTTGAAATTTCCTATTTTAAATGTCTTTGGAAACATCATTCCCAGTATGCCGACGCTGTATCCCATCTATAAACATCCCACTACTTTTATTATTGTTATCTTTTTGACATTGTACAAATCAAACTTATCAACATTTATATAACTCAGCTATAAGTAAACAGAGTTCGGAGCCAGAAAAATAATATTTAAATTTATTTTCATACTTTAAAAAGTAATTACAAGCAATTTGTAAATAAGTAGCGTCTATATACACACATGCTTCTCTACCATATATGTATATATACACATAGTTGATAAATATGCCTGTCTGCATGTGTATTTGTGTGAGCGTTCGTATAAGACTTTCAGCAATATTTAAAACGAATTCGTTTAAGCGTAAAAACATGCAATTTGTAGGAATTGCAATTGCACTACGAAGTTTGTTTTCCACACACATCCATCCAAAGACTTACTCCTTTGCACTCTCAATTAATTATAGTCGACGCCAATTCAGCACTTTTTGGTATTTCAGTTAAAATTAATTTGCATCCAGACACAAACATAAAATCAAACATATAAAAACACTTGCAACTTCTTTGGAGCTACCTGTGCAACCTTGCTCTATGTAAAGTAGCAAAAGAGTTGGTTCCTAGAAGTTAAGCGGAAGAAAAACTTTAAATTATCGTTGAATTTAAGAAGCAAATGCTCACGCAAATATTTATATAATTTCCAATCAGTGCATATGTGCACTAGTAACAATTGTAACTACTTCGAACTGAAGTAGTTGTGGAGTGGTGCAAATGGGAGTGGTTTCGCTATAGTAAAACTACGAAGAGAGCGGGCATGTTTTGAGAGATAATAATAAAAGCGTGTGAGTGTGTTAGTGGAGTGAGCCACATAAAACTGCTTAAATTTTTTTTTTTTGGTTTTTAGTGATCCAACCTGCTTTAGCTTCTTCAGTTGATTACTTAAAAAAAATAATTCCCTTGAAAATTTGGTGGACACTTATTTTCTGCCATACGATTGCACACTTACTCTGGTCACACCAAAAAAAAACTATAAGACAAGGGCTTGCAGCGTTTTTCGTATTAAAAAAAAAACATTTTGGTATTTTATATAAATAAATTTTAAAAATGCAACACAAACAATCAAAAATAATGTACTTTGGTATTAATTTTTAACTAGTCTTTTTAATACTCAACCACTCAATATGACATAATAGAATAAAATATATATTCTATTTTAGCTTACCAGAAATCACTTTAAGCAACAGTTTAGGTATTCACGCTTGCTTTTGAGTTGAGGTGTTGAAGAGTTGAGGACTTCTGCAATAACAATATGTACAGGGCTAGGTTTCAACTTTCAACTCAACATTCCCTTAACCCAGACACTATTCTAGTTTAGAGCTGTTAAGTTGAGACCATTGTGACTAAACTAAGCAATTATTAATTTAAATTAACAATTTTTAATTTACAAATGTGAACGAAATCAAGAAAGAGGAAGCAGAAGCTCAATAGAAAGACTGATAAACTAATAAAAAGGGAATTCACGCTTTAGCCTGTTGAGTTTTTGTGCAACTTTTCAATTCTACAACTCAATAGCAACCGTGAATATCTCAAAAAAAAAAATTATATTATTTTATATACATATATAATATTAAATTTATGTTCGCTGAGATTTCCAGAAATTTAACGTACTTGTTATGATCCAAGGATAAGCTCGCCCAATGGCTATGGACTGTCGAACACTTTCAGCAAGTTAATTTAAAACTAATTGCCTATATGTAGTTAAAATTATGAAAATTTGAAATTGGTTTTTCGTTCAAAATGGGAGATGATTCCTATTTAGAAGCGTACCATACGCTCCCGAGAAATTATTTAGTTTCTATATTTGTTCCTAGTTTCTACTGCAAGAAGTTTGAAAGGGTTAGGAACTACTAATTCAGAGCTAGTTCGGGTTTTCGTTCACACACAACACCTGTAAACTGTAAACCTTTAGTGCTATGTACTCATATGTGTATATATAGACAAATGGCAAATTTGTAATGTTGTCAACTTTGCTTTTGCTGCGCTTCAATTAAACTTGCAAACAAGCCCATCAGGATGCCAGTCACGACATATATGCCAAAGTATACTATGCGTATACGTAATATGGCTATAGAGTATACGCCATGTAGTCGGCCATGTGCGCCATGTGAGCTCAATGTTAGATCCGTTTTTAATTAAAATCAACTACAAACAAAGTCATTCAAAAGTTGCCAGCCAGACGCAGGGACTGACAAAGAAACGAAGAGGCAGTGCGACCAACAGACAGGCAGACAATCTTCCAGGTAAACAGTTGGGCAAACTGTCAGGCAGCCAGGATCTCAGGCACTGAGCCTTGTGAGACGCCTTAGCGCTTTTGACACGCAGCTGAGGTTTTGCCTTCAAAACCAAATTGCACACAAGAGACAGAGAGAGAAAGAGAGAGCGGCAGCTAGCAAAGGACCTGAAGAGCGGATTCCAAAGAGAGTAAGCGAGCGCACGGTTTACAGGCAGTTATCGTTATCTGCTGCCACACTGAAAGCTGTTTGCACCTATATCAAGGCGTCTCTGTCTTGGGTTTTCTTGGTTGCCACAAGCTGCCGCTAGCCTGCAACACTCCCCGCTACACTCAACTCTTCACACGCTCTGGGCCTGTCCTGGCTGCCATTTTGCATTGCAGTTTTGCTTAGCCGAGAAACGCGGCTGCATTTGGGATTATGCCAAAATGCAATTTGCATTTCCTCGCAAAAGGAAGTGAGAGTGGTTGGGAGTATGGGGTAAGAATAGATTTAGGAAGCGAGTGTAAGGGCTTAAGCTGAGGTAAAGCAAAGCAAGGCGTTGTCAAGGCAGAATCCTGGCCAACTTGTACAGAGACAGCTCGAGCGACATGCGCGTATTAATTTTAAATTGACTGTGAAATTACGATGAAACTATATTATATAACTATGGTGAAGAGTGTGTGTATGGGTGTGTGTGTGTGAGAGAGAGTGTGTGTGTGAGTTTGCTTAGCATCTTAGATTAATTACTGCGGATGTCTGAGCCAATCTACTTAGTGACATTGTAAGAGCAGCTTCTAAACTTTGGTTATAATCTTTAATTGCACTTTAAAAATTACACTGGATTACAAAATTTCGTAAAGTGGGAAGTGACTGACCTCGATAAATCGCTTAGTAGAGCCAGTGACTGGGACACATCGTATCCGCTTTACTGAGCACAAGGTAAAGTCATTATCTGGAATTAATAAACCAAAATTTATTCTTAAAAGAGGAATATGAGAGATTGTCCTGACCTTTAGGGCTAACAAAATTCGAATAAAAAATTTAGCGAATTGAAATCTGCAATTTTAAAAATTTTGGAACATTTAAATTTGAGCCGTTTCTGGTTACACAAACTTTTTTTAAACAGTATTTCATAATTTTTATGCCGGTATTTTTATAATTTTATGAAAAAGCTAAAAAAATAATTGTTTTTCATGATTTTTTTTTTTAAATAATAATTGCTGGTTTTTGGCTAATTAATTAAAATTAATAATTTTATTAAAATGCTTGTCAATTTGTTCGCAAAAATAGAAGATTAGGTAAATAGTTGATTTATTTAATTATTGAAATACAACTTGCAATTAGTTCCAAAATATTCAGAAGTTTGCAGACGCAGCAAAGGAAGCCTTCAATCTGGTTTTAAGATTATATGAAAAAAAAACGTGAAAATACCTTTATTTTAAATATTTTCTAACTTCAAAAAATAAAGGTGCAGTAGGGGATGCCGCAAAGTGGTAGAAGGAAAGGAACAAAATATATTGGACACTTAACATTGACAGTAAATCATATTAATTGAATTTAAAAAAAATTTCCACGTGCACTGGCATATAATTTTTTTTACATAAGTTGAAGTAATGATGCTGAATAGAAGTCAAACCACACACAAGTCACAAAATATAAATTTTTTTTTTAAAATTACATACCTTTAACTGAAAAAGAATTAACCAAAAATTTTAATCTTGTTTTGTTTTTGTTTTCCAACTGATGAAACATATGTTCTGTTTGAAAGTTCATAGTTGACCAAATATCATGAAAAAAGCTTAATGGCTAAAAATTTGACAATTTTTAAAGTTGAATATTCTCATTTGGCCGTTTCTACCACTGATCGCCATCAGGATCGTTGTTTTTTTCGTTTATTCTTTTTAACGCAGAGAATCTAGATAGTTTGGGCAAAGCTGGTAGGCGTTCCTATTCTCCTAAATCTCTCCTTACTGAACCATTTTAAGGGTTCAATGAAAATAGCCAGATCCGCTATGGGCAGATTTGGCAGACTGTCCTGAACTTTGAAGAAGAGTTTACCTAGAGATTGTGTGCACACGCTAAGAAGTGCCGGTCAGTCGCATAGCAGATCTTGAATACTTTCTATCTCCTCCTCATCTCGACCGCTACGACGCAAGTTGTGATGGGGAACATGCATCCTCGCAGTCAGTAGACCCATAGTGCCTGTTACAACTGGAGTCACCATACTGGTTCTGTTCTTGTTCAATCGCAGTAGTTTAATTGTTCACTTTGGATTGTATCTTGGCTAGGCTGCTTGGGAGATGTGACAACTGGACGTCGTATTCCATCTGACTAACTTTCTTATTTCAAATATGACATTTTGTAAGGGTTTTTTTTACGTTCCTGATACACTTGGCACCACCCACCTAACCAGGAACACCCTAGTGGAACGGTACCCAGCAGAGGGCGGGAGGATAAATTTTATAAAAATTTTATACAAAAAGTAAATCAACAAAATACTATTTGGCCTCGAATGAGTATCGTTACGTGACAATTCGTTAAGGAACTTCGTTGCAATTAAATAAAATTTAAAAGTCACTTTGCTATATTAAAAACAAATGTTTAATTTTTTTTAATAAACGCTTAGTCAAAGTGCTGTAATGACAGCTTTGTTTCAAAAATATTGTTGCCTAGTATTATTGGCGCCACAAAGCAACACTTTTTATTTTAAACACCCCTGCCTGTTATCTTTGGTCATACAATAGTTTAAATAGTGATTTATGTATACACCACTGTTCATTTTGATACACTTTACTCTATGCTTTGAGGATATTCTAGATTTGTGCAAAAGTATTTAATAGGCAGAAGGAGAGTTTGCAGATTCTTAGGTTGCCTATTCCTAGATATCAGAGACCATCAAAGCTAGATGCACTAAAAATTTCCCTTAAAGATTTATCCCAACATCTTGCTCCAAAAATACAAAAACAAAGCGATAAATTTGAGATAAATGTATAAATAGCAAAAAAAAAAAACGATAATTTGTCGCAATAATGTTATAGAAATAAAAATAATATTTCAGTATGAAAGAAATCGGTTAAGAACAACTGGAGATACTTGACATTAAATGATCACAGTTTTTTGAATCCAAAACAAAAAAAACTTCTAATTTTATCTCAAAACCCGTTTCATAGAAAAATTTTTCAACTATGTCATTATTTTGAGCATTCCGCTTCACTATGCAAGTGAATAAAAAATATCGAGTATATTTTCCACTGTAAGCTATTATAAAAACATAATAAAATACGTGTGCAGGGTATTCCACTATCGGAATCATTCGCCCCGACTGCTTCTCATTTTTTTGTTTTTATTGATATATGTTCTTTGTATTTATTTAAATCAAAACGAAATTGTTTAAAGCTTTTGTGCAAACACAGTAAACCGCCAATTGTGCCCAAAATGTCATTTCAACTGCAGTGAATACACGCATACAGATAAATACCTATATACAAACAGTATTTACTCACATATATAGTATTTCTGCAGCGATTTAAATATGAGTTTATAAAAAAAAAAATATCTCGTAAAATCTGTGTCACATAAACTTTTGAGAGTACATTTTGGTGCACAAAAACTTGCTGCCAAATGTGCTCTCATATTTTAATCAACGAAAATCAATATTTATTTCATGTTCAACTAAAGGCATATAGTTTTTGACTATATATATGTATAATATGTTTAAATCTATTTTTTCACAAGTAAATATTAAAATTCAGATTTCAACCAAATGGAAATCAGTAAAAAAACGGTTGCAAATGTCGAATGGCCTTGTGGCATGCAATTGTAGCAAAAAAGTTAAAATCCAAATTCGCCATTAACCCATAAAAAGACTATATATATATGCATATATGAGTACATGAAAATATTAAGGTTATGCAGCTCTATACTATATATTCGTGCGCGGGAGAAAACTTATTTGGTTTTTGATACTTGATTATCTTTAAAAATGTAACATGTAGCATATATTTCAGATGACACTTCGATTATACTTAAATATATAAAGATATTAACATCAAGATCTATAGAGAAAATGTATCAATTTTACAATATATAAACTACAGCTATTAAATTTGGTGTGAGCCTAATAAACAAGAAAATGTTGACTCTTCTCAAAAATTGGCGTAGTAGATTTTGCCAAAATACCAAAACAAAAAAAGTTTTCTGGTTATTTTTTTATCACTTGGCAAATTTGGTTTAAGGATACCTCGATATTTGATCACAAAAAATTCATAATTTTTATTGTATCTATCATTTAGTGAAAACGATTTTTTCACCAATTTTTTGTCTGAATTATCTTTATTTTAAAGAAAATCTGAGTCAACTCAAACTTAGCAGAGATAATTTTAAATCTTTTAAGAGTATGTATGCTAAATTCCTTCTTATAAAAAAAATAATGAAGATGGCAGCATTTTTGGTCAAATAATCCAATACTGATGCCGCGATGCGAAAATAGTCTTTTTTTACCCAATAAGATCTTATTTATTTGTATTTAATTTTTTTTTTGATAATGGAAGCTTCAGTTTAGAGCTAACTGAACTTTTCAAAATAGTTCCTCAAATTGATACAAATAAAAATAAGCTGAATCAAATAATATTCTTAAGGGTTATTATTAAGATTTTAAATTTTAGCTTTTTCCTAAAAACTAGCAGAGATTTAACAATAATTAGCAATTGATTCAAATTCTTGTCTTAAAACTAAGGGAATCCGCTGCCTGCATGCTTCGTACGACAACCCCGTAAGGCTTTCTATATTCGTATCGAATCATCCCGAGCACTTTCCTTAATTTCTAAGAATATAAGAATACTTCAGTTGTGCCAGCTCGACTCTAACATATCCTTAACGCAGTTTTTAAAGAACTTTCTTAGCAAAGGGCTCTTAAGTTTTTATTGAGCTTGAGGTAAGATCAATCGAGGCAAGCTTTACTATATGCATCTTTCCAAATCAATTTCTATACAACATTTATATGACTTTGTTTCGGAAGCTGCGAGAAGGATAAAAGTCAAAATTTTGTATTCCCTGAAGAAATAGCTGTTAAAGGAGCCTAAAGTTCGGCGAAGTAAAGTGAAAAAGTAGTTTAAAACTTCCAGCTCCTTAAATCACAAACTCGAAAAAAGACAGCTTAAGAACTATTGAGCTATATTGACTATTAAAAGGAGACCTAAAGGTCAACCAAACTAATTTTTATCGAAACGTTACAAAAATAAGCCTAGTCTGGCGTTCCAAAAATTAATACACTAAGAATGAGCTTTCGATAAGCTTTATCGAAGATGGAAATCTTTACGTTTAAAACGTTTGTAATTTCTAAGCTTAGATCTCTTTCCTGTTACGGGCCGCTACTTGAAGTAGAGCTTTCTTCCATGAGTCTCTGTTTCACACAACTCTTCCCCACGACGTGGTAGAAGTAAGTCAACTACCTGAGTCTTTTAACAGAAGCGCGGGGTACCTCTTTACCGGGTTCCTTCATCATCCGTTTATCCATATTCACAACCTGAACGAGCCAGCGAAGCTGCTGGATGTTTATCTGCTTGATTATGTTAATCAGAAGTAGAGAGAAACATCTACTATAACATCTACTGTGTCACTGCCCTGCTTAGATAACACACCCTGCATCCAGCCTTTCTTCGAAATCCCGTGGCTCCTTTTGTTGAATCCTCAAAATGGTTTAGTTAGGAAAGCGTTTAAACTTCTCTGATAACTCCCACCAGTTATCCCAAACAACTACACCTCCCTTCCCATTGCCATTCTTCATTTCTCTTTCCTTTCCTTCTTCATAAGACATCACAACGCACCACATGGTGTTTGGTTTATCTCGCCCCAGGTCGTGACGTCACTAGCTTACCTGTAACGTATGTCAATGTCGGGGTACAGCCCATTCAGTTCCTCATTCTATCGAGTGCGGTAGTTGATACCCACGCATAAAGAGCTACAAAACTCACGAAGTAATTTCCTCTCAGACACTCCAAGAATATTCGTAACAGACTGGGATAGCACTGATGCCTTGGAGCCATATAGCAAAAAAGGGTAGGAAGAGCGTATTATATTTTTACGTCCGGAGAGAAAGGTTTCTGCTTCTCAATTGTAGTAGTAGAGAGTAAAATTTCATCAATTGGCCAGACTGATTGTTCGCTTGATCTCCATGCGGAGGGTGTTGCCAATGTAGACGGAATCCTTGACAACAGCAAACATATCGCTTTCAACCACAATATGATCATTTGATTACCGCATCCAATTTCTTAAAGATTATGTTTCCTTCAACTTACTCTTATTCTCCATCTGAACCACCCTAGGAGATTCTTTTTCAATAGCTGCAAAGGCAGTGGTAATATCTCGCTTGGTGGGACCAATGAAGTCTATATCATCCGCACTCCAGCCTTTGGAAATGCACCCTACATCAGAGAGTTAAAGAGGCTGCAGAAGAAACCATTGCCTTGTCCAAAATCTCAAACACCATAAAATACATTTTTTTTATTTTTTTTTAATCACTTTTTTTATTTGCAAGCTGTCTGCTGACATTTAAAAAATTTGGTAATAATAAAATAAAATAAATAAATTTTAATAATTAATATTAATAATAAAATTATATAGAGATAAATAAAGATAGCCAAGAATTGCATTCCAGCCTTACATAAACCAATACCACGTTCATACGCTTCATTGCCAGTCGATAAGGAATGCGCTGAATCCGATTCCGAAGTGAATTGCAGCCCTGCTTCATATGTATGTTAGTTTAGCGTGTGCGTCCCTGTGTGTGCGTGTGTGTGTATGAAGAAATCTTGATTATCGTGAAGGTGCGCCGCAAGCATTTTCCTCAGCTATTTTCATTGCATTCACTTGAGTAACTTTCGCTTCGTTGCGCATTTCAACTGCCGCTGGGCGTTGCACAAATAGAGAGGGATAGTGATAGAGAGTGGGAGAGCGGGAGGCAGCATGACATACATTTTTTGCCACAAGTAACAATAATTTTTATTATTATGAGACCACCTCGAGTCATGTAGTTGAGACGTTGCTGTCAATGATTCAAAGTATTGGAACTTTAACTATAAAGAGATACAGAGACAGTTCAGCTGATTACTCTCAGTTAGCAAATATCGTTGCCATTTCCATTTGAATTTATCCCACTCAATGGCCGCTTGGTCCTGTGCCATTCAAGTCAATAAAATCGAACAGTTGCACCATTAAAATCATTTAAATGTTATTGTCTCTGTGACGCAGCAGCTCACTACTCTCTAATACTTACATACAAACATACAAACACTCACTCTCTATCTACAAATCCCTATAGAGACAGTGGCGTCTGAAGAAGGAATACTAAGTTGGCAAGCCTAACCCTCTATTCAAATGAGTCTTTGTGATTATTAAATAAAAGTCTATATATCTCTATAACATACATATTTTTAGTGTTGGTAAGATCCATATCAAAGTTATATTGACATAGAAGTTCTAATAAGTAATGAGTAGAACTAATATATAGGGGAAACAAAATTGTTGCTGGGGCTTACTGAAGTTTGAGATGACTATTTAATGAGAAAAAAAAAAAAAATAGGTCATGAGCTCTGCATTGAATACATTATTTTTAATAGCCATTGGCCCTACTATCAAAAAAGTTATCGACGTCACTGTATGTGGCACACGTTGCGGCCAAGTTATTTCTACTTTGGTGCTTTTGTGGCATGTCGAACTGACTGCTGTCTGTCCCTGTTCGTGTGTGTCCCTTGTCGCCTGCCACTTGCCGCTTTCTGCTGACTCAGTTGTGAGGCTCTAGCTCGATTTTTTCCTCAACTCCTGACACTCCGATCTCTCTGCCAAACAGCCTGCATTCGGAGTCACTTTTGCTTTTTTTCCAACACTGGTAAATGTGTGTCTGTCAGCAAGTTGCACTAAAAGCAGCAGTTGAAACAGCAGCAACAGCAGTAGAATAATGCCCCGGGGTGTAATTGCTTTAAATGTCTTTGTGAAAATGTGAAATTTGCAGCATATATAAATATATATATAAAAGCATATATATATATATATAAATGGAGTATGTTTAAATTTTTGCTGTTTGGCAACGTTTTAAATGTGAATTTTATTTGCTGTGCTGCAAGATGGCGCCTAAAAGCAGGCTACATATTTTTTTAAACACTCTTTATTTGTGTCATGATGAAAATGCAATCAGCCTGGGCATTAACAAGGCAAACAATTTTCATAAATAATTAACAAAGTTTGAAAATTGTAAATTGTGTTACTTAAAGCGCGCAAATTGCACATGTAACAGCTGGCTTAAGGCTAAGCTTCCACACAAACATACATAAGCACACAGATACACAGAGGCAGGCAGTGGCGTCGTTAGATTTTGGTAAGGTGAAAAGGGGTTTCTATAAAACTATAATTTTTTTTTAAGTAAAATCTTTTTATTAATGGTGTTCTAAAAATTTTTAAAACTGCAGAAAGCTTGCATTTTGTGTATTTGGTTTTAAGATCTTTTAGGACTTTGTCAGTTATAATTTCAACGTTAGTAAGTTAAAATTTTCTATTTTTTTCCCAACACTTCTAAATACATTTTATGTCTTGAAAATGAATTCTATCAGTTTTTTATTAAAAGTTTTTAATTTTGGCAGAAATTTTATGAATACCCTTAACTTCGGTAATTCGTAAACTATTAAAGCCGACAAATATATACTGCAAGTTGGATATTTGGAAAATTGAGTGGGGTGTTGATGGCATCGAGCAATTATTTTCTTCCCCTGGAAAGGAAGTCACCTGTGTCCTTTTTAAAAATGATATTTCAAATGTGAAACTAGAAAAATTTTCCCTTTTTACATTGGTTTATTTAAGGTTGCATATATTCGCCATATTTACTTAGCAGACTAAGTTTTCATGTTCCAAAACTTCTTTAAGAAATTTTGATCATAATCACCTTATAGATGATACGAACCATTTTTCGTCTTTTATAGACCTAAGACCTATTTTGTCAGTTTCACCGTGCCCTTTTTGCCTGACAAAGGCTGCTCTGAGCTACTTTAATAAAAATTCACTTTCTTTTTATTTGATATAATTTTCAAAAACTAATCACAATTAATTGTGGAAAAAATTACCGAAATGTTTTAAGAAAGCTATTGGATAGTTTAAACCCTATTGTTGATTTGGTACACCCGTCTTCTCTCTTGGTGTGTGGCAGTGGTAGAGAGAGCGGCCAGTGCGATAAGACGTGAATTTCTTAGGCTGTTAAGTTAATAAAAACACAATGTAAATTAAGATGTGTTAAGAATGAAATAATTTAGGCACTAAATAAACCTTTGTGACGTGCATTTATCAAGAAAACCTAAGAAGTGTGCATTTTATTTGTATGGAGCCGAGCTTTGACAGCTCAAGATCTAGAAGTATATATATTAACGTAATATTATTAATATTTTAATTGCTTTTGACAAAATTTAATTTATTCGACTTCTTTTTGCAAATTTGAGAAAAATATGGACACCCGAGCACAAACAGTGTAGATTTCTAGTTGTAAGGCGACGGTTTATTGAACCCCCAAATGCACCCCCTATTGACGGCACTGATTGCACGCATACATGCAACGTAATCAAACACATGAGCTTGCTTGTTAATTAAGAGTAAAAAACAAAGCATAACGAACAACAGAAGCAGCAGCCAAAGCGAACAAACGAATATGAAAGAAAAAAAAAAAAAAAAAAATCATAAGCGGCCAGGTATGTGTGTTTATGGGAGAGAGTGTCAATACTGGTGCCTATGTATGTATGTGTGTGTGAGTGTGCATTTGTGTTCGTGTATGTTATGACAATATTTTGTTCTTTGCCTTTGCACCCTCTCTTTTTGTTTTGCTTTGGCATTATTTTAGCGTCTCTTGTTTCCTTTCTCTTCACGTTCATGTGGTTGTTGTTGCTGCTTTTGTTATTTTTGCATTTCACTTGTGCTTTAGACACAGACGAAGGTGCGAAAAAATTGGCTTCAGGCGCTGCAGACAGACACTTCCTGCTGCTGTCTCTCTCACTCTGTCTTATCCTTCAAAAGGCATTTTCAAGCTCCGATTTTATATTAAATTCTAATGAACCAATGCGAAGGAAACAATTTTAGGTAAATGTCTTATGGAGCTGTGTTTAATAGAATATTTGAAATTTGAGTTAACATTATTTATTTCAGACTTAAATAAGCTTATCGAAGAAATAAGGAAAGGAAAGGTGCAGAAACTGACATTCTAACAGTGATTAATAAATAAATTGTTGCGAATGGTTGTTGGCATGAAAAACCACAGATAAAATGCTGTTGGTACTCGAAAAGCATAAAGCTTAAAGGCTTTCAAAAAATTAAAAGGAATCCAGCGTCAAATAATGCTTAATCGATAAACCATTCGATAAACATCAATTTCATAATGAATAAGATGAATAAATTGTTTGTATGAGTTTCTATAGTCGGTAGTAACTGATCCAGGCATTGGAATATCAAGGCTTCTCTTAAGTCCTTCAAATTTATGATTGATATTTTTCGAAAATTTTCTTCAGAGTTAATCAAAAATACGACTATTGATGGACAATATATATATAAGTTCATTCACAAGATGCATTTAATAATGTTGGAAATCTTTTATTTTTCCGTTTTCTATCGACTGTTTATGACAGTTTTTTTTGGGTCACCCAGTATTTTAACTTAGATCTATCAGTAAAAGTTTTAGTTTAACCAGTTCTTCTTATTTATCTCCATTTTAACATTTATTTTATGGAAAATTTCTTATTCGCTTTAATGTATTATCTATGTTTATTAAAAATTTGTTTATGATTAATTTTTGTCGACTTTTATTTATTTTTATTTACTTTTTTATATTTATTTATTTTTATTTACTTTTATTTTTATTTATTTTTAATAAAATTTATTTATTTTTATATATTTTATTTTTTTTTATTTTTATTTTTTTTATTTTTATTTATTTGTATGCTATTATTATTTGTTATTATTTTTATTTATTTTATTTTTATTTAGTCTTATTTATTTTAATTAATTTTTGTTTATTTATATTTATTTGTATTTATTTTTGTTTATTTTAATTTTTATTTATTTTCATTAATTTTTTTTTATTTTTATTTAATTTTATTTATTTTTATTAAGTCTTATTTATTTTTATTTACTCTTATTTATTTTTATTAATTTTTGTTTGCTTTATTCATTTTTGTTTTTTTTATTCATTTTTATTTAATTCTTCACATTTTTATTTATTTTTATATATTTTTCTTTATTTTTATTTATTTTTGTTAAATTTTTTATTTTTAATTTTTTTATTTGTTTATTAAACTAAGTAAAAAACGGTGAGTATTCTCTAATCTCCTGTATACGAATTCTGGCATTATAATAGCGTAGCAGCTGGATTTTAAGATATTTAGTATTTTGTGGTTTTTAAGTTCGAATACCATTTATATTTGTTAAAATAATTATGGGGAATACATATAAGGGCACAACTAACTACTATTTATTCAAATTATAGTTTAGATAAAAAAGTTTGAATCATTTGAATCATGCACCCATTTTCTTCAAATTTTTTAAAAGGCTATGCAAGTATCCAATGAAGACGATTGTAAAATGTTTTTTTTTATGCCAACTGTTTTGTTATATATTTTATTAAACTCCATAAAATGTTTTTCTTAGACAGTTTTTTTTTAATTTTTCAGATAACAAATTGAGAGAGATTTGCTTCTAGCTTACGAATAGAGGATTTAAATCTTTTTTACTTTAATTAATCGACAAATATTGTCTATTTCCAAAAATTGCTCTCGCTCATCGGACATTGACATATAAGCAATGAAAATTATTTAGTTAATTTAAAACCAAAATTGTCGTTTTTACAACCAAAGTTATTCATTTATTTAATTTAAATTAATGATTTATTAATTAATTAATTAATTATTTATTTAATTAAAAAATTTAATGTACACATGACGTCACTATTACGCACTCAATGCTAATTTAAAAGCATACAGTCACGTTTTCAAATCTGCTCTCATGACCTTCGTATCAAATTCGTTTTCCCTTTTAAAGTTTGCTTTAGTTTTTGTTACTTGTTCCTGTCGCCGGAAACAAGTTGGCTAATATGTCGACACTGATTTGATCATTAAAGCCAAAAACAGACAGGCTCTTGGTAAATTTATGAATGCCAACGACAGCGACACGCATATAATTCCATTTCATTTAGAACACACATACACACATACCACACATACACACTCAGACTTACGTTAATGTGTGTACAGGCATACATAATTATGTAAGCCTGCGGCAACAGTCAACGTCGTGCGCCATCAACGTCAGCAAACAGATCCCATCTCAGTGCCGTAACCACCCTCCGTGGGTATCTCGCGCCCTACACCTCTGCCTTAGGGCAGTTCTTGATGGTTCGGGGAGCTGGCCACTGCGACACGCCACGCATATATTAATAAAAAATATTGTGGCAGTGGCGTCACGCCCCCCTCCAACTGCCATAAGTTGGTTGATTGCGCCGGCCGAAACGACGTTGTTGGCGATGAGCAGGCCAAACTGATTCCCAGACACGTTTGTGTGTGGTACCGCGTTGCGTATGTGTAATATTCTGTCTTTAGCGCCTGAAATGACTGTTTGGAGATTCATTAATTCTGGCTTTATTTTGAAACTTTATCCCTATATCCTTATTTAAATGACCGCCTCGGCTTTGCTGACAGTGCATTTTGGCCAGAATCCGGATCCTTCAGCATTATCTTATAGCGATGCCGTAGGCCCAAATTCAACAGCAAAATAGGATGCATTGACTGGCTGCTGAATGGTTATTTCTGCTTCTTTTTCGATACTCCGAACTAATCCTTGCCTGGTGACTTAAGGTCCAAAAAAGGTTACTCAGCTTGAAACTTTTTCACGGTGCGATGTCTTTGGTGTAACAATCGCTGCTGTGTGGTCACATTACATAAAAAATTTTTAATAATATTTTCTAGGTTTCAAAACAATTAAATATACAGTGCGACCCAAAATTATTCAGACAATTTTAAATTTTAAGTTTAAAGTTTTAAAAAACATTTGCATGACGAAAACTTTTTGATAAGTAACAGAGATTTAAACAAGGATCGCAAATAATAGTTATGGGATTGAAATTAAATTCTCATATAATCTAAGTCGCTATAGTAGCTCGTGCTTCCTATCTATATTTTATGAGGAAATGTTTAAAGATGTATGAATCTCGCTATCCTCTGCTCTCTCAGATTATAAACTCCTGAATATTTAGTAGATTGAGTCGAATCTATTTGTAAATTTTGTTTTTGTAAATATTGTGTAAATCTCTAAACTCTCTCTGTATATAGTAATTTAAGCCCTATCACCAGAGCTCGTAAATAACGGTCGACCGTTTTTTCCTTTGCGGTCTACTCGCAACCATAACCGAAAAAACCATGCACGCTTGCTCTCTCTCTGAGCATAACACTTCGCTTCGCTTTATTTCGGTTTTCAGCTGAGTGTTAACAGTTGAGCAGTTCTCGTTACGCTCTTTCAATAACATCTTATTGAGAGCGAACTGATTGAGCGCTCGCACATAGGCATCAGCAGACCAACCGAAAAAATAAATGTCAGCGCAAACGGTCTTTTACGTTTTAATTTGCTTTGTTGAGAATGCTGCACTTTTTGTGTCGGCCCATTTATCTCGAATTCTATAAGTGGTACAAAAAAACTTTCAAGGCAAAAAATGATCAAAATTGAATTTCAAGTTTTATTTGTATTGGAGGGTATACCTAAAAGTTCATATTTTCGGCGTTAGATGGCGCCAAAGGTAAAACAACGCAGTTTTTCGTATTTTTACCCACCCCCTTGCCCTTTTTCGTTTTTGGTGTGTATCAAAAAATTGTAGATCTCAAAAAAGTATACAAGACTGGTTTTTAAATCGTGTAAGTATCTTTAGTAATTTCCAAGTTATAACGCTTTAAATTCTTCCCGTGACTTGAAAAACATATGCAACTAACAAGACCAAACAGACGCCTCACTCACATACACGCATACAAATGCAAAAGACCTTTAATTTTTCTATCGCGACCAAACGGTTGGCGAATAACCAGAGCAAAAGTAAAACAAAATATCGGTTATTCGTTGAGCGCAGACCGATTTATTAAAAGAGCAATGTGAACGGTTGCCCTCTGAGACATTGCTCAAAAACTCAGTAAATAAGAGTTATTTTTGGACAACGCAAAACGGTCGACCTTTTTTACGAGCTCTGCCTATCACACACTAAATTATGTTTAATTGGTAGCGATTAATTTTAGTTACTCAATATTGGATCATAACATTATACTTACTGATTGATTGCCAATAATAATAAAAAAAAAATATGTATATAAATCAAAAATTCAATTCAATTTTTATAAAAAAAATTTAAATATAACTCTTATTTGAAAATTTTTGAATAAAAATTGGCTTTTAAATATTATTTGAAGTCAAGAAATAAGAGTTAAAAGTCCAACAATAAGAATTTTTTGATGATTTTTATTCAAAGAATTATAGAAGTGAATTTAAATTTAAAATTTAAGAGTCACATTTACTCATATTGCCACCATTTTTTTCTGAATTCCAAGATGGTGTATCTAATATGGCCGCCAAAAAGCAGCAAACATTTTTTTATAATAATAGGACGACCATACCCAGCAAACAAAAATTTTTGGGGCCGGTAATTAGAAATCTGAAGCCATCTTGGATCCGTCATCTTTGGCTCGCCATCTTTCAATTTTCAAATTCTGATCCCACATTTATGATTAGCGGCCCAACTCGTCATATTATTACAAAAAATGTTTTCCGCTTTTCGGCGGCTATATTTGATTCACCATCTTGAAATTCTTAAAAACTAGGTGCAGATCTGAACACCCTTACTGCATAACCAACTTGTACTTTTAGCATAATATGGTTTTACTCTCCTGCGGCCATATTGGTCCGCCATCTTGAAAATTTGAAATTCTCAACTCAGATTCGTGATCAGCGACCCCGAAAACACATATTTGCATACCCAACGCGTACTATAATCACAAAAATGATTTCGTCAGCCATCTTGGATTTACAACTTTGAAAAACAAAAAATATACTCATAATCAGTTGCCTGAAAAGAATCTGAACAGCACCTAACAAGGGTTACAATAATGTTTTTCTGAGAATAAAATTGAAAATAGAGATTGAATTTTGCAGTTACTTTGCTTTGCTTTTTTAGCTCCGCCATTTCAAAATATAAAATTTTATTATTCGGCATAAAAAGAAGAAGAGATAGATGGTGGAAATTGTAAATTGTCTGGAAAAGAACTATCTATATATCTATATAAATTTGTATATATTTTGCCAATTGCCTGTCTCAAAAAAAAATACGTTAATTTTTATTTTAGTTTCAACCACATTTAATAACTTGTCTAATACTCGCAAAAATTCATTCAGGACTATGTGTACTTAAAAGTATCGGGAATGCTTTCTTCACACAGTGACTCTTATTTGGACAAACTATGCATATCCTTTTATGCAACAATTTGAGTAAAAGGTTACAAAAAATATTTAAAGCACTTTCATGTTTTTTTTTTTTTTGTCAACAAAATGCATATGCAAATTCGATTTTTGACGCACATATTTGCATGTATGCTCTCTATCTGCCGCTCTCCCGCAATCTGCCGCACTCTACCGCTCTTTTGAGTGTGTTGGCATGTAAACCGTTTCCTTATCTAACCCGTTTCTAGTCACTGCAACATGTTGCAATTTTCTGTTTTAAGTAGAGCGGAAAATTAAAAACAAATTTGCAACAAATTTTCATGCTTTTCACTTTACTCGCCAGCTGGCATCCAATTCTTTTGCTACTTTTCTCTTTAGCCATTTTGTATTTGTAGCTTTTTCCTTTTTTATTTACCTGTAAATTGGATTTCACTTTTTTAGCTTTCATATGTTGTTCCTGTGTCAGACAGAATATTCAATATCTTTATGGCTGGAAAATGTATTTTATATTCCGAATATCTACATCAATAGTTGCCGCCTTTTAATAAGCAGGCCCTTTATGAAATTTCCATTAAATATTATTATACTTATGTATTATGCCATAACTTACCATAATAAGTTGCAGCAAATATTGATTTGGTATTTAGTTTTGGGGTTACTGTCGTTTGTCGATTTCTTGGCCGGCATTTAATGGCAAATGCCAAGCAAGCAATTTGTTGGTAACAGCCCAGAACAGTTGAGAAAGTCCTTTTTGGGGCCAGGACATGCGAATACACCTTAATTACGGGCAATTATGAGCTCAAAGGCATAAATGATGTCAACTTGCTGCTGCTCCTGCTCCTGCAGTAAATGTCAAACTGTTATGACTTTCGAGTTAACAATATTTTGCACACGAGCAGATTTTCCATACTTAATGTACACTGTAAGATGAAGCGGGAACAATTCGATTAGATGATGTTCACTTTATCAAAAAGTCTCTTGGAATGGAAAATGTAAGCAACTTGAATAACGCTTCGAGGCATTTTAATATAATCATTTACCAATATAATCTCTAATTTTTGTATGGATGTCCATATCTCTTGAAGGATATGTTTTTACAACAAACTATTTTTGTATAAAAATAAAAATTAATATAAATATACAGTCTCATATGGTGCTATAAATTCAACAAGTTGCCGCAAAGACGTGTGATATGCAGAAAACTGGTTCAATTTTGTATGGTAACTATACAAAATAGTCAACCAATTTTGAACAAACTTAACACAAATGTTAAGTCTAAAACATTATACAACTGACAAAAATTTGGTCAATTATTTTTAAAAATTACTAATTTTTTTTGTATAATGTATTTCTATGTTTTTATGCGTTTCATAAACATTTGCCTAAAGTTTGAGCAAAATCCGTCGACTATTTCAAATAATTACCATACAAAAGTTGAACCTGCGCAATATTTTTCAGAAAGACACGAGTAAGGCACATGCACCTTGCGTAACCTTCAAATTGTTGGCAGCCAATTGGCAGCGAAATGCATTTAATTTTGTATGAGCGACTGAGCTCTTGTGTGAAAAATTAATATTTTTTAACCTTATGCGTAGTATCTCAATTTTGAGGATTTTCAGGGATTTGCTTTAATTTAAACTGGGATAATTTGGAGATACAGACTCTTCTGAAAAAATTGTAAGTTTTAAACCGATATTTGGAAATAAAAAATTATTGTACATAATATATCACACTCAGCCGTGCTCCGGAAAACGAATCCGAACAATTTATTCGGATTCATTTTGAAAACGAATGTTTGGTGCTCCCAGTTCCAAAAAAACGAATTTTTCATGTAGTTTGAAAACGAATGTTTTGTTGCAAAATGAATTAAAACGAATAGCCAAAATAGGATTTAAGAAGCCTAAATTTTATACTGAAATAATTTTGTAAATATTCTTTGATATTCTTAGATTATATTTATATAATTGAGTCGAAGGCCCCAGTAGCTAGTGCTCGTTAAATTAATATTAAGTTTAGTATTAAATACTAAATTTAATTTGTTAAAATAAAATAAAAATAAAATAAATTATTCGGTTTGGATTTTTCGTTTTCCGGAGTACGGCTGACTATCTAAAATATTTTTCGAAAATGTAGTAGTATTATTTCGAAATGAAATGAGAGGAAAAAATTGTTTGCCCATTACTACGGCTTGCTTATTTACATAGTTCTCAGATTAAGGTACAAATTTAAAGTGATCAAATTTAAAGAGTTATTTAGTTGCAGTAAGTAAGACCTTGAGAAAACTAAAACTATATATAATATAATAACTTAACAATAATATCGAGATGAAGAAAATATATATAAGTTCGATGCCGTATTTAAGGGACTGTATCAAAATTTTGTTACTAATCATCTTGAACCGAAAAAATCTTTAGAATCGTGTGGGGCATCTACATTTTATCATCCAGATGAAATTTGAATTTTTTATCATCACGATCCGTTTGGCGACATTTAGAAACCTTAAAATAATCCAATTGGATTGCCTGAAAAGTTTCTTTACTTAACTCCCATGAGGAAAATTAAATTAAGCAAAATTTGTCATTAGTTCGTAACTCTAACGCAGATAACAGGGTAAACAAAATGGCTTCTAGACTGTTGAAGTGAAGACACATTTCATTGATTACGATGCGGAAAGAAAACTTCTTCGATCAGAACGGAGAAAAAAGGAAGTGAATCCATAAAGAACACCATATTGGTATGGGGCTGCTTCATTTGGCAATGTCTAGGTCCGATTCTTTGAAATGGCAGCACAACTAAGACAACGAAAATCAGTAGATTGCTGAATTGAGGCTCCTTAAATTAAAAATTGTAGACGGATTGATCCTGCGACTTCTTCATGCCAGCAGTCATCTTTTTCACCATTTCTAATTGAAAATCTTCGTACCTAAGAAGCTTTCTAAATCAATTTTTTAAATGCGTGTTTTTTCTTTATGGGAAATATGTAGCAATTCAGAGAACACCAAAACTCGGGCAAATCTGCCGAGTAAAAAGGGCAGCTGCTTAAACTACTTATGTTGTGTTAGTTTATAGGTTAAGAAAAAACGTCCCAGGTTTTGGTATTGCCTTTAATATATTCAAGGTAATCTGAATTTCACGGGCATAACAAAAATTATTTGTTTTAATAAATCCAGGCAATCATATACGATTTTCTGATGGAACATGCTTTTCTTCCATTTTAAGTGAAAAGTCAAAATTTATAATTTTCCCAATTAAATGCTCCAAAGTCTCTTTATAAAGCAAACTGACCAAGTTTTTGCTTAAACAAATTTATTAACGTAGCCTGAGATAGCACAGCCACACAAAGAAAAGTTACGTGATCTAAGAAACTTGACGTGCTGGCAATTTTTTGACATCGTATTCGAGTTGAGCGACCCCAAATCCATCGTCGGACCACCAGTCTCGAAAAAAATTTCGCGATATTTATTGAGGGTAGGGTAGAACCTAGACCTGTATGACCAATTCTGTAAGCGGTTTCGGAAATACGTAAGAAAACATATGACCGCTCTCTGATCACGACAATTTTCATACCCTGTACCTATACTATAGGTACAAAGGGTATTCTAGATTTGTGCAATGTATGTAACGGACAGAAGGAGGCGTGACAGAACCAAGTCCTTTATACCAAAATGAACAAATCCACATCCAAATTTTATAGACGCGGCCATACCACCGTGTTTTCTCCTACACGCCTCAACGTATGTACTTGAATACCCATATACTTCTTTGTGGTAAATTTCGATTTTCATTAAAATCGGTTAAAATTTACGGAACTTATAGGTATAGATATCATTCTGCACTAAAAAATAAAAATCCAATTGGAAAGTTCTTAGAAGGAATATGCTGGAATCCACTTTTTTTGAGAAAAAGCTACATGGTATTACACTGTCGGGCTCCGAATCGACTGTATGACATTTTTTTTGTGAAGCTGTGTAATTAAGATCAAGCAATTCTCTATATATAAAAAGAAAAGACTTCAACCACATTATATCAAATAATGGAAGCTTGAACAATTTCATATAAGCGGAATTTTTATCAGCCAGAAAAAACTGCATGTCAAAAAAAACGAAAAACCTTTGTTGCGTTCAACGTTTAATCGATTTTTTAAAAAATCCGAATGGTTAACCCTATTAATTTCTACGTTTAAGCAAACTTCTCGAAAACCCCTTAATTATTCTCTTACTGTTAACCAAATGCGAGCGTTTAAAGCTATAATTTAAAATGCTTGTTATTTTAAAACACACATACGCCATGTTGGTATCTCAGCAAAAGCTTTTCGCATCTGTGTGCATGTTTTTTATGTCAGGGATTTAAAACTGGAACTGGTATCAGTTGCGGTAGTTCACAGGATATTAACGTTAAATAGTCCGTTCTGGCAATTATTGACAAACATACGAGTATGTCGATTTGATTCGCTTGGGTTATGCGGTTTTGTTTCATAAATATGTGTAAGAAAACTTTAACAAGAAATAATTTTATTCCGAAAACTGCATTGCTGAGTATGGATAAAAAATTATACATGTTTAAAATTTTGAAATTGTCGGAAAATAAAGTTATTTTTTGCTACTACTTTGAAAAAAAAAATGTCTAGAAGTCTTAGAAAAGCAGTCACAAAAAAATATATAAAGTTTTGCAAAGATCAGATCATTTAAAGAAGAAGAAGTCTCTTGCCAGTTAAGTTTATTGAGATGATGCCTGCCTCAGTTTACAGAAAGATGTAGATTTGAGAAACGCCTTTTGGAACATCTTTAATAGTGTTATCAGTGTTAGTAGTAGCATATCTGTTCCAGCATCTTTCTTCATCATTCTTTATGCCTTATTGTCCTGAGTATCAATGAATTGTCACAGCTGAATAGTTATTTTAAATATAATTATCTGGTCACACTGTTCATACTTTGAATCAATATTTTAAGCTTCTTTTAAACTGTTTTGTGTTTATTAAATTTTTTTTGGATACTAGCTTTACAATGTAAGACTTATTCCAGGAACGGTCATTGGGACCAAGTTAATGACCAGTGTTAGGGTACTAAGGAAAGTTTTTGATAGATGATTCTTTATACTACTATACTACTATAAAAGACCTTACCCAGTAAAGAAGCTATGAAAAGCCTCTAGTATTTAGCTCTTTAAAGAACAACTATAAATGGTGTACATTTGAAAATATTGTGGCGAAACTGAGGTGACTGAATTGACTTCCGAAATAAGTCTAAGACCCGTCTACGAATTCCATAAGAAGAGTCCCTTAAGTAAAGTAAAAACGGATACTGTGGTACGTATCCATTAAAAACCGAAACAACTCATCTAAGTTTTTTCTTGAATCACATAATTTTTGCACAAGGAAAATTGAAACGTATGTAAAAGTGAAACATTATGCTAGTACATTTCTATTGCGAAACTGCCATGCAATCTATATTTCTTTTTATTCTATTATTTGTCTTGAGTCGCATAATATTTGCGTCCTTTTAAAAATGCAGCTCACTTCAGACTGAAACGTCAAATCAAAGTGAAACACTTGAATGGTACAAATCTCTTATAAAACTGCAACGTAACATTTTTCAATGTTTTTACTTGAATCCCATACTGTTTGCGTCCGGAAGCCTGAAACGGCAATCATAGTGAAACGCTAAGTCTAAGCATATCTATATATAAATGCGTCAACAAGAAAATCAGTGTGGTACCGATTGTGTTCGTATGCATGAATATATCGAGGTAAAACTTAAACTATGTGATAGCCACACCTTATACGGTGTGCACAATATAAGTTTCACCTCGATACGTCAAAATCATGCAGATGAAAACATTAAAATGTATCATGAAAGGAGGAATAGCAACGGCAGCAATAGCAACCCTTTAACAACAATTCACTTGACATGATTTCAATGTTGTTGTTCAAATTTGTTTTAACAATGCAATGCAACATTTTTTTGTACCTTCCTCGTTTTTTTTATAATTGCATACTTTTTCGCATATGGATCATTAGATGGAAATCAAAGTGAAACACTGCTTGGAATTAGATCTCTTATAAAACTCCAATGGATTCAATTTTTGGCCTGCTATATCTCTTCTAGAATCCTCCGCAAGCCAGCAACGGAAATCAAAGTGACTCACTGTTGGTATGATTATTTTTTAACTTGCATGCTTTTTTCTGCAGTGTACCGACAGGTAGCTGCTGCCTTTTTTGGCAAACACGTTTAGTCTGCTACCAATCGATGGTGTGTGGCTTAGCATTAGTGTTTGGACCGACCTATCTTTATATTCTTTGGCCAAGAAGCGTGCCAAACTTTTACGGCCTGACTCTGCAGTTTACAACTTTTATTTCATTTGCTCTCCGGCCGTAATTAAGTTAGGCAAGTGCAGATTTGTCGACAGCTGCAGGGCATGTAAAAAGGATGTTTAAGGATGTAAAGTAATTGTGCCTGCAGCAGCGTGACAAGACAGCCAAAAAATATGCTACAATACATATATAGCAGTATAGGCTTATATACATGCATATACTTATATATACTATATACATATAGTACAGACGAAGTCTATTGTCGGTAATTTCTTTAAGCTGATTTACGCAAAATTGTGTAGCAAAGCGTATAAGTTGGCAACAATTGAAAGCAGAAATGGCCAGAAAACAGCAATATGCAAATAGACAACTGAGGGGCAGAGTGTAGCAGATGGAGCCGACGAACGAGATTTCGATTGTTGGACTAATCTGCAATCAATATTCAAATCCACTTAGCATTCGAAATTGCGACGTAATAAAATTTGCCATTTTTTGCTTCTTTTTTTTTATTTTTTTCTTTGACTTAAGTTGGCAGTCCTGCTCGCTTATTGTACTACCATGTACTACTATTTATTCTAATCTTACAATTTTAATTTGCAGCATCAGTCAAGCGTCGCCTTTTGTGCGCCGCCCAAAGCTGATCTGCTGCGATTCATTCATCCACTTGAAATGAAATGCAAATCCTTTGGAAAACCTAGCAGCCGCACGCCGCACTCGCTCCGCTTACACGCTCCAACCACCAGCACTCGGCTGTGCAACAAAAGTCTAAGTTCATTATTATGCTAGGAAATAACCTTTGTCTCGAATTAATTAAAATGGATTTACATGAGCTCAAAATGTCGCAAAAAGCGTCCAACGGCAGCACCCAACAAAGGCACCTTTGGCAGCGCGGTGAGGATGAATCCGGGCTAAAGAGCCCGAGCCGCCGGTTTTAAGGGTTGCGCCTGCGGATTTGTGGGTGTGTCAGCTAGCTGACTTTATGCTAGTGTTTGACACTATTTCCCATGCATATAACCCTTGCCAGAGTTGACGACTGACTCTATGGCTGTGCATGGTGGGCAGCACACTTGGAGCATACTCGGAGAATTTAGCCCGCATCGCCGCAGATAAATATTTATATTTCGCTTTTTAATCTTTTGTAATTTCAAGTCGCATTTCAGTGTCTCTTCCCCTTCCTCTTAATGTCTAGCTGTTGTTTTGTGCGCTTTGGCATAACGTTTTTATACCCTGTAGACTAGGGGGACTAGTGCATTATAGATTTGGGTCAGGCGGAAGGCGTCCTGGCTGACCATAAGTTACCTTACCATTAATGTGAAAGTAGGCCACTATCCTTACGTCTGTATGAACAACTAGAGCTTGATATCTATATGAGTATGGAACTCCAAGTTCCTAAGGAACTCAAAATCATGGTCTCGTCATCAACATGAGTAAGGAATATCAAACTATACCACAACTTTTTCTTCCAATATTGATAAGTCTCGACTCGTTTAGTAATAGTCCACTGTATGAACACCGATATCTCGGCATCTAAATGTGTTAGGAACAAAAAATAAGATCCCTTAATAATAGTGGTCATTCCAAAAAAAACCCCAGCACGTCTCGATCTGACATTTCCTCTGAAAATCCCATTAAACGAGGATTTATAACCCTGAAGCGCAGGGGTCTTAGAAACATTGTCGGATACCCACCCTACAAATATTGTATCGGCTTTATGGAGGTTATCTCAGACACATTCGAATTTCAGTGATTCAGTGATTCCGAAAGCAAAATAAAAACGTGGTTGGAAGACCCTGCTGTATAAATTACAACAAACTTGAATATTTTTTAAGTCTATACAAGGGGTTGGAATTAATTCGTATCGTTTTACAAAAGATGGCGTTACTCCAGTATCCGTAGTCACATATCCAAAACAATTATTCTCCATGAAGCTACTGTCATGACTAGTCCAGACATTTCAATTTCGAGTTTATAACATTTTGTTGTGCGTCGTCAAACATGTCAACGTTCGTTCCTGAAAAACTATTTTTGCGAGGAGTGCTGCTTCATTACTTCCATATGAAGAAAAGTGCCGTGGAAAGTCATCGCATTATAGTAGATGTATGTGGTGAATATGCTCTAGCTGAGCAAACGTGCAAAAAGTAGTTCGCACGGTTCAAAAATGGAAATTTTAAAAAAGTTTGAATAGAATTGGAAATTGCTCGATAAAGACCCGTGTCGAACGCTTGCACAGTTGTCAGAATCGCTTGGAGTTGACTTATCGACTGTTGGAAAACGCCACGAAGCCCTTGGAATGATGCAAAAGCAAGGAACGTGGGTCCCACATGAGTTGAAGCTGAGGGACGTCGAACGGCAGGCAAGGAAGGGATTTTTGCAAACGCTGAAATTGGAAGTTCTATCCCACTCGCCAAATTCACTAGACATCGCTCCATCAGATTTCCACTTGTTCCGGTCCATTGCGAATGGCTTCTCAGAGCAGCACTTCGACAACTACGAAAGTTCCAAGAATTGGATCTAATCTAAAAACGAAGAATTCTTTCGAAGTGGTATCCGTGCTTTGCCAGAAAGATGGAAAAAGGTAGTAGAAAACAATGGACAATACTTTGAATAATACCACTCTAATAATACTTTCATAATAAACCATCGAACTTTGCGAAAAAAAGCTACGAATTTATACCTAAACTCTACGTAAACCCTTACCCCAACTAGCAGCTGGCAACCCCTAGCTGCAACAGCACTATTGGTTTACAATTTTTGCAGAGTATAGTAACGTCGTGCACACTCACGACTCATACAAATTTTTTCGTCCATCTCTGTTGACTTTTCAATTTGAAAGTTGAAAGCACTTAGGTTTATTAGAATAAGAGAATTGTGGAGTTCACTTCAAGTGGCTTTTTGTTAGGCTTTCATTTTATACTGGATTTAATTTTTTCGCTGGCTATTTTCTAGGCCCTCGGACATATACATAGTTAGTCCGCTTTCAATGCAAGCCGTAAATGGCGAGTGCACTTAGCTAATAAATCTTTAATATGTATACATTTTTTTATTCTTTGAATTTTTCGTATTTTTTCGTGAAAATTTATTTCAAGGTTGTCATGCCAAGTGCCAAGCAGGACGCTGTCAAAAAATTTTTATTTGCATAATTTGTGTCCGCATTTTTATTATCATTTTTTCTATGTATTTCACTTTTTTTTTGTAGCTAACCTTCTTCACTGAGCCAATTACGGTATTAAAGAAAAAAAAAAGCGAAAACGAAACGAAACGAAAACGTAAGGAAATGTGTATAGAGTCAAGACGCAGCGGGCAGGTCGAGTCAAGCCGAGTCATGTCGACTTGAGGCACACGGCACAAGGTCGGGTCAGATGTCGGCAGGCGACAGGCGAATGCATTTAAATGTAAATTGAAATTAATTTCACTTGAGTTTTTTTTTTTTTCACTTTTTCCATTTTACAAAATGTTCTTTTTGGAGCTGGGCTACCTTGGAACATGGTCGGTTTGATGTGGGTTTTTAGTTGTTGCTGCTTGTTGCTGCTGCTGCTGCCGGCCTTTTGAAGTGGCCCCAAAATAAAGAAGCCACACCCAGTTTGGCTTTGAATGGGTTCAAAATATTGATGCTTTTGACATTTGGCATCAGTCGAAAAGAGCCGTAGCACATAAATTGTATACATAATTTACTAGCACTTTAAGCATTTAAGCAACATTTGCTTTAGATTTGCATAAAAATTTCGACTTACATGCCGAAGCTCGACGAGCTACGTCGAGTCACTCTGGTTGTTGCAAGCTGTCTTGGTGCTACACTGAGAGAAATAACATTGTCTTTTGGTTTTTAAACTTTTTTTTTTATAGGTTTACTCGAACTAGTCCTTGAAACAGAACACCAACTGTATTTTATCATATTGTTTTGTCAGTGTCGATACTTAAAAGCAAAAATATATCGTTTCGTATTTTTTCCTTTAATACGACATTAATTGGATCCAAACAGTTAAAATAATTCTATATTTTTTGAAGAAATCGGTACAAGGTAAACCATTACCGAACATCGTCTCGACGGTATCACATTGATTGCCCTCATACTAGTGTAATGTTTATTGAACAGCCTGGCGTATACTTAATATTATTTGCAAAACGATTTACAGAAGCTTAGATTAATAAATGGGTCGATTGGAAGAAGCATTAAAAAGCAAAAAATTAAAGTGCTTCAAGACCAAATTAAAGTCCTATAATTGATGAAAAATCTTATCTTAAGTTATGAATTATATCAGATTTTAATAGGTGGTTATTTGCTTCAAAGTTCTAGCCCATGTTGACCTATATAGCAAAGGATATATAATTTATGGAAGCCCGTAGGCTTTTCATCCAAAATTGATTGTAATATACTGTACATTGATAAATAAAAAACTCCAGAAGCTCGCCATAAAATGTATTAGAAAAATTGCCAATCACATTTAAACAATAATGATCGACTTAACAATATAATCGATAAATTGCTATAGAGCTATAGATTTCTTACATCCTTTGATGTCTTGCCTTTGCGTTGCCAAAAGAAAATGTTGCAACGAAGTGAAGGAACGTCCCAAAGAGGTACGAAAATTATGAGCAGATATGAAAAAAATTTGGACAGCAATACTCACAGTAAACTGAGGAACGATATCGATTTTAACAACATTTTTTATTTATTCAAAAAAGCATTACATTTATTTTTGCACTTTCATTTTGACGTGACGTTACACTTGTGCGAAAAAATATGATAAAAAAAAGGAGAGATATTACTCTTTAAAGATTTTTTTTAGGCTTCGCAGCAATTATATATCTTACTAGTTAGCAAAAAAAAATGATAAGAAGTGGGGTTTGAATTGGACTACAAAATCACAAATTTCTTGCGAATTTCGAAAATCTGTTGATATAAAATTTATTTTAAGTTTGATTTGAAGTAATGTTAGTTAAAATTGTGAAGTTACATGGCGTGACGTTGCTCAAATTACCACTTAAAATTTTCTAATACTTGGTCATGATGGAACTTTTTGTGGAAACGCCCTTTCTATCTAAAATTCATGAAATGAATTTCTTTCAATATTTTTTCGATGATGATTGTCTTATTAAAACTCATCTAATAAAAAGTAGATTTAAAATCTTAATCGCATAAAATCCATCTGTCGTGCTGAGGTTTTTTTGTTAGCCTCGTATTCAGATTCATTAATACTAAAAACCTATCAAAAAATTTTCTGCCAACCGTTCACGAAAAAAAAAAAATTTGTTTGATTTTTTGAGTTTATGTCAAAAAGCTACTGCGCTGGGTTTTTTTGGTACTCAGATTCGGGCTCTAAGAACATATAGAAACCATGGCGTGTCGCCTAGATCCGAAAGCATGTTTATTTTTTTTTTTGTGTGGGTGTATTATATGTTTCATATTTTCTATCAGTGTAACTTTCTCTGCCTCAAATCTGTGAGAATTATTTAGTTTAGTGCGCTTTTCAGCATTTTGCATCAACAATTTGCATTTTATCAAGTTCATTCAAGTGGCACAGAGAGAGAGCGAGAGAAAGAGGGAGAGAGAGAACGAGAGAGCGCGAAAAGGGAGAGTCGGAGTGCGAGAGAGCAACGCAAATGATGACGCCTTGCTATATGCTACATCAATTTTATTGACTTTTCCCATCGTTCCACTCGATTGAGTGCACAATTTCATTAGCAGACGTGCCGCATGCTGCATGCCGCATACCAAATTCCGAATGCAATTGCCAAGCCAAAAATGTCTATTGCAGCTAAAGACCAAAGACTTGCAACAACCGACCAACATCGGTCTGGAGTCAAGTAGAGCTTGGCATTGTTTAGGGATTTGCAGTCATTCAGCAAAATGTCAATGATAAGTCAAGTTTTTGGACCGACTGGGCTACCATCACTTCCACTTGCTGACGTAATCAAATTATCAACTTTTGACACTAGGCAACAAGGCGACAGTTTTTACTTTTGCACTTGAGAAACTTTTAAATTCAATAATGGACACAGTCCCTGACCATCAAATATGGAGCAAGTCATGGCAACCGAAAACAGCTTATACATCAACACGTACATCTTTGTAAACTCAATTCGCAGCTACGTCATCATTATGAGCGGCAACAGAGCAAAACTTTTAATTAATAGGCCAGCAAAGTTTTTCAATTATTGCCACCTGCAATACACTACACTCAATCCTTTCAAAAAAACACAACACGTCTCCGCTCCTGCCAGCCACTTTAACTACGCCCCCCAGCGTCTTCAATCTAATGACCACACCAAATTCCCTTGACTATTAACCTAAGCCCAGCGCATTGCTTGCCTTTAAGTTGATTTCAAATGAACAGAGTCTCCCCCTAATGCCAACAACTACAACTGAGTCCTAATGAGCGCACCAGGATTTGCAAAGGCTTTAATGTCTATGAGTTAATTAGCATGTTGGTCCTGACAGCGCGTGCACATAATAGTCCTGCCTCCAAAGTGGCAGCATCTAGCACTCCAGCCAGCAGTCAAAGGTGATCTGCATAATTGACTTTGGACAGCCTGAGAGAGACTTCATAGGCTAGAGGCGACTGTGAATTGGCAAAAAGTTTTTAGCTCTAAAAGCATTTCACTCTTTTGTAGTAGTCCCATAAATAATTGTAAAGCAACGACGATTTCAAAACTCCTTAACTCTATCCAACTCTGGCCAACTCCTGCCCCTATTTTTTATTTTTTTGTAGGGACACCGCGTGACAAATGCTGTCTAGACGCTGGTGTCGAACCAACTTGGATTCGATATTTGAAGCCATTTTACAAAAGAGTTTCCGTTTTGGTCGTTTGGCAGCCTAATCCTTACCAAATAATGGCAACCGGCACCCTGTCGTGCCATATAAATATTACTTTGGCCTCTGGCAACGGGCTCTTTGATTCCACTCTTAATGCATATATATATTTTTATTAAACCCGCAGCTGACGCCTTATGAACAGAGTTGGAAAATTGAGGAAAAAAATTACAATTTGGTCCAAGAACAAGTCAAAAACATATTGATTTATTGTTAAGATAAAATTGTTACCTTACAAAAATGTTATGTGTGGTGAATGAACTTTGGGAATAAGATTTTGCTGTTGATTAAGCCGTCAATATTTAGAGGAAATCTATTTAAGAAGCTGCGGGTCACGGATTTATTCTTGCACCACTTCATATTTTTGTGGTGATGGCAAATGTCGTCTTCAGGCGCACTTGGCAAAGGTTCCCGAATTTCTTTTGCATTTGATGGAAATATATGTATATAAGATTATGAAGCTTTAATAGAGCATGCAGACATAAGAAGCAGCAAAGGCTTGAATGCGAGATTCTAGAGCTAGAAGACGACTGCAGAAATATGAATGTTAGAGAAATTTATAAAAAGATAAGAAAAATTAAAAGCGGTTTCCAGCCAAAAATACAATGCATAAATGATGAAAACGAAAGATGGAGACAGTATTTCAACCACGTGCTTAACGACGATTCTCAAGAAAATATCAATGCGGAAGAACTATATGACAACACTGTTGTAGAGGTCCCCACAGCAGATGAAGTACGTCGCATTATCCGCAAAGCAAAAGCAAACAAATCACCTGGAATAGATGATATCCAAGTAGAATACTTTAAGTACGGTACCTCATTGAAAAGATATGGTGCGCAGAGCAAATGCCTGAACAATGGTAGTTATACCTATTCACAATAAAGGAAATAAATTGCAGTGCAGTAAGTATAGGGGAATATCTCTGCTAAATACGGCGTTTATATGAAAGAATTAAATTTTACTCCGAGACTATAATCGGCGACTATCAGGCGGGTATAAAAATTTATCCTCACAGTTGAACAAATAGTAAGGAGCGCTGAACTACGAACTTTTGAGTCGATATAGGGCAATACTACGCAACTAATCGCTTATGCGGATGACAAGGATATTATCTGATAATTAAATCTGCGAACTCCTCAAGTCACCGCCTTCTCAACCGATCACTAAAGCTCCGGATATACAAAACAATGATCCGACCAATATTAACGTACGGATGTGAGACGTGGACTCTGAGGAAATATAGGCCTCCTAGAGACGACAGAGGGAAAATTTTTACGAAGAATTCTGGGTCCGATAAGGATGGATCCTAACAATTACCGCGTTCGCACAAACGAATAGCTACGGGAGATTTTTAACGACACCAGATGGAAGAAGAGTAGTTGGACGACCCCGAGCACGCAGGATAAATGGAGTGATAGATGATTTGGAAAAATTAAACGTCCTAAACTGGGAGGAAGCTGCAAAGAATAGAGATTATTGGAGAGATATTGCCTAGCACTGGCATCACTAGCTCAAAGAAGCTATTTGCCCAAGAAAGTTTCAATTAATTCAAGACGGTTCGGCTATAAACTGTAGGACCCTGTTCTATTTGAACAGTTATTAATAGAGATCCCCAATGCTCCGGCCAGTGTCGAATGACTAAATAGTCATTCGATTGGTATGATTGATTGATGATATGATGAAATGCATATATTTTATCTTTTATTGAAAAAAAAAAAAATTTGTTCAAATATTTTTATTCGCTTTGGAGAAATGTCTTTGTTGAGTCATTAACTTAGGTCGTCACCTTAGTATCGTGTACCATAAGCTAATAAGAGAAATTACTGAAGTCTAATGTTAAGTAACATGAAGTGTTATATCACTAAGTTAGCTGTAAGGCCACTGAAGGCAAATCTTGTAAGTCACTCTCCGTTTACCTCGCTCACAGCAAAGACGCTTAATTTGTCCACGAACAAGTTGTCGAGTCTATAAAACTATTAACATTAAACAAGTCATACAAGAACATTTTGAATTACATATTTACTTTCAACATATATTGTACACACTCTACATACTTCATACTTAGTATATAAAAATACACTACAAACATTTAAACATAACCAACAATGTGTACAAACATTTGTAAAATACGCAAACAGTCTTATCAAAGAAACTGGAAAAATGATCGGAATTAAAAAAAAAAATTACTATTACTTATTACTAGTAAGCAGTGTTGTTCCACTACGCGTCGTTTTTAATTGTCGACAGTGTGACGTCGACAATCGCGTCGTCAATGTCGACAATGTCGACAATACGTCGACAATGTCGACAACACGTCGACAATGTCGACAACGTAGACAATTGTGTCGTTTATGCGGTTATTTTAAATCACCTGATTCAGGTTAGTTATGTGATTCTGGTTAGTGATGTGAATTTGAAAAATAATGCTTTTGATGAACTCGGCTATGTGTTAGTCAAAGTAAATAACAAACATGCCGCCTTTTGCAAGAATTGCAACAACAATTTACTAAACACAGCCGAAGCCCGACTTATTTTGTGCGTGTATGTGTGAACTTTCATAATATTGTTTCTTTACTGTTTTTAAAGAAATGTGTTCAAGATTGTAGACAATGATAATGCGAGCTCATCAAATCTTGGTGGAAGTAATCACAGTGACAGAAGTATCACATATTTCGTGGATGAAGAAAGTGATCTTTTGCATTTAGATGCTGAAAGACTTGACATCAGCGTAAGTTTTAAGTGTTTTTAATGAATCGTAACTCTATGTAATGACTGGTGTCTTATACATAGATGGAAAATAACCCGATTGATACTCAACAAAATAGTCAACCTATCAATAATAACGCTGAATTAATAAGGGCAGAATCTTTGGAGTCCACGGGAACAAGCTCATTAACTTCTTTATTTTCGAGCAGTGAACAATTACCAACAATAGGTTCCAGTAATAGGAAACGATTAAATGATAAAAGAAGCAGCCCTTCCATTTCTAACTTTATAGATCGACTGACATAAAAAGAAAAAGATGAAATTAACGAATCCTTGGCACAGTTTTTCTTTGGGTGCAATATTTCCCTGAGCGAAGTAGATTCTGTCTATTTTAAAAATTTCGTGAAAAAATTGAGACCTGCTTATGGAAACAATATTCCTGGTAGAAAATTGTTATCAACAAAATTGTTGGATAATGCATACGACAAACTTTTAACTTCTGTAAAAGCTTCAATGAGTTCCGATTCAGTTTTGTTGATTGACGGATGGAAAAATTCAGCAAGCAACACCAAAACAGTCGTTTCAATGTTACAGAACGCGAATAGAGAAGAAGCATTTTTAGAAGCATGGGATCTAACGGGAGAAAGTGAGACCACAGAAAAACTGGCTGAGATCGTATCGGAGTCTGTTGATTTGGCAGAAAAAATGTATTCTACCCGACATGGGCAGCAGTTTCAGATAATGCAAGCGCGATGAAAAAATGGGAAATATAACGAAACATTTTGTTTGGAAAAGTAATTGTTATAGTCATACTGGAAACCTCCTCGCCAAAGACATTTTAAATAGAGAATTGAATCTGAAAGTCACATCTGTTCTAAAGGAATTCAAACAACCGGATTTGGAAAAAAAAATTATTGAGAAAGGTGGAAATTAGCATGTGAAACTCGATGGTGTTCACATCTCAACGCGTACAATTGTTTAATAGAGAGTGAGCAGCTTATGAAGCAAATAGCAGCCGATTCAAAAGTGAAATCAAATATCGTTGCATTGCCTTTTGATACTAAATTTATAGATGACGTTAAAAGCAGCATACTTTTATTGGACCCAATTTGTAATCTAATTAACAAATGTCAGTCCACAAAATGTTCAGTAGCAGAAGCAGTCGACTTGTGGCTGGATCTTCAGTTACCTGATAAATTTTGTATGCATCTCAAAGCGCTGGCCTTAAACAAATATGCTTATGCTTATTATGCTTAATAATATGAAACTATCCAGTGAGCATAACAACATTGTTTTGGATTTTTTGTTCAACAATCTGGATGGAACTGGCCTTGTGGAGCTGGATAGTTTCAAAAACAAATCTGGTTTTTTTAAAAGGCTTTTTGAGAAAGAAATAAAGAACCCGTTTGTTTTCTGGAGCTTGTCAGAAATAAAATACCCAAAACTAGCAAAACTCGCTATAAAGCTTCCAAAAATACCAGCTTCTTCTGCTCAAACTGAACGGGTGTTTTCGAGCTGGGATCATGTCCATTCATCTGCAAGAAATTGCCTAACTTTTCAAAGATCAAAAGAACTTTTATACTTGTACTATTCATTAAGAATTAAGGATGTTGCTGAAGTGGATGAATTTGAGATAGAATAAATAGTATAAAATTATAATTTAGACAAAAAAGTGTACAAAACAAGACTATGGTATGCAGCTCATGTTTTTTTTTTTCATTTAATAAAATTTTAAGTTTAATTTATATGACTTTAATTCTTAAAGTAAATTGTCGACATTGTCGACGTGTCGACATGAAGCATTGTCGACACTCAATTGTCGACACGTCGACAATTGTGTAGTCTACACTGTGTAGTCTACGCGGCACATCACTGCTAGTAAGTATGTATTTCAAGTAATAATGTGAAAATTATCAAAATCGAAGTCTACATAAAAAGTGGCCCGCTTTACTTATTTTCGCCGTGATATATGAATTTTCATTTTTTTCATTTTAGTTTAGAAATAAACATAAACAAAGTTCCTAATTAAATTGGAAAAAAAAACAATTCATCGATTTAATTTTCTAAAACGTTAATTGTTCCACAAGTTCAATTTTGAATAATGAACTGAACTAAATAAACTGAACAAATATTTGTTATTATATTGAAATATAAATCTTGCTTCTTAATTTAAAATTATATCCCTACATGCATGAGTATTTTTTTTTATTTTTGTAAGTAATTTGATAAACTAAACGATCTTTAATTTTAAAATTTCAGATCGTTCGATCATTCATGATTCAACTAAAATTGTATTTAAATTTCATTTTGCTTAATATTAACTTTTTTGAACATGCACAAACAACATTTTATAGTAACGGTTAATAACTAAATAAATAAAAATTTTATAAAAACTATTAGGCGTGATTTGAAATAAAATTTGTAACAATATAAAAAAATTGCTAATTGTTGATCATAGTTTGCAAGCTTATCAAAATTAGTCCAGAAAGGCACTTAAACCCAAAATAGATGCTCTTCGTCAAATCGACGACCAACATTTTTCAAAGCAATTTTTTGTCATGTTTGTGCACACTTGCGATACAGTTCTAGTCGTTAAGCTGTTGAAGAGTGCACTTGTGCATCTGTCTAGATCTTGTATAAATATGAGCATTCAAAAAGTTTCTCGTCGATTCGACGAAGCACCACTTGTTTGTGATTTTGAAAATGTACTTAATATTTTTTTTTTTTTTTTGTTAAATTTTTTCCCCCAAAATCAAATTTAAAATTTTTGATTTGTTTTTGATTTCAATTGTATTTAACGTAGTCTAAGCAGAAAAGGCTAATGAAAAGGCCTGTAACTCTTAATGTATTTTAAATATTAGAATCTCACACATTAAACTATCAAAATAAAGAGAATAAAATTAAAATTAAATATTAATACAATGAGCATACAAATTCTACGAGCTGACAAACTGACATAAGGTAATGAATATTATGAAGTCAGTGAAATGTTAAAGTTTCGAATTTTCAAAATTTAGCCCTTTGTGACGTGATATGATTCTCAGTATATTACTTAATATTCAAATGAACTTACACTTTTATATTTGTTGAAGTAATCATTTTTGCGTTCAATTAGCTTGATTTAACTAAAAATCTACCCTTATTATTAAATACACTTAATATATTTACTTTTGTAAATCTATGAGCTAAATGTATAAAAAAGTTTGTAATATGTATTTCTAACACGCTGAACCCATTATTTGATAGGGAGTGGTAGTAAGTATGTAGTAGCAGGGCCTTCAAGTCTAAAATTGCAAACTAAATTTGAAAGAAAATGCTTTAAAACGTTTAATTCAGCATCGCTGAGGGTTTTACAAAGAATAAAAGGAAACCCTTTTAACAAGACGCAAAATCTGGATCAAGTTGGAAGGGTCTGCTTTAAAACGAAACGAATTACGACCACGCTTTACTTTCGTACTCCACAGAAACTTGCAAAGAAAAAGCGCAGACACATATAGAATAGTTCACATAAAGCATTTCGTATCAGTAATTAAAGTCAGGACTAATACAAGTCCTTAGAAGCGGCTTTCTTTATGACTTGCCAACACTGCTTAAATACAAAAAGCAACCACATAATGAGCCAACATGTAACCGTCAGCAACAGCATCATTAACACCAAAGACTCCAACAAAAACAACAACAATAACAACAGCAACAAAAACAACAAGAAACCCCAAGAAACGTTAACGACAACGGCAATGTGTCTACTTTGCAAATTACTTTCCCCCCGCTTTTCAGTAGTTACTGACATGCAACAGTGACATACCTCAAAACAACATTCAATGTTGCACTCGACAGTCAGCGAACACACAAACACACACACGCGCACACACATACAGTCGGAGTTACACGAGGGCCGTTTGAGTAGTTCGTGATTATTAGAAACACAGAATTTTGTTACGTTAAGTTTTTTTAACTCTTTCAAAATAATTGTCAAAATATAGACGAAATAACTATTGGATATGATTGAAGACATTTTAAGGAGTCCTGTATTATATAACATTGTTTTTTTTGTTTTATAGCAAATCTAAGTAAGAAGTAGCAGTCAAATAGGTGCGACAGAGTTGATGTGTTGCAAAAAAAAAATGCTTTTTTAATAAAAATATCTAAATTATGGTTCTTTCTAAAGCTAATATATGATATGAAGTAATTGAAAAGTGCAGAACTGTGGCAACAATGTTCAGGGAAATACGCGAATTTATCGAAATGAGTAAGGGAATTATGAGATGTTATCGACGAAAAAAAAATGTATTTAAAATTGGAAGCACGCACGCTTTTTGAAAGAGGTGGCAAGTCAGACCTGGTCACATATTTACAAAAAGTTCCTAACATATCGAACTACCCTCGCATTAATGTACATAAGATGCATATTTTTTTGATTTTTTTTTTGCTTATAACTGTCTGGTACAAGAAAGTGTTGCACATGAGTCTAAGTATTTGTGACAGAAGAGAGGGAGAGAGCTGTAGAGGACAGCTGGGGAGAGAGCGCGCTCTTCAGCTACATAATGCATGCTCTGCATATGCAACATTTGCTTTCGCTGCGCCGACATAATTTGCATTGAAGTGCTCTAGAAAGTTGGCAAGAGAAAAAAAAGAGTAAAAGAAAAAAAAGGCAAAGGCAGAAGAAAAAGGCAAAATAATAACGGAATTCCTTTAATTTTCACGCCATTACAAGAACACAGCGCAGATAGACAGAGAAAGGGAAGGTAAGAGCGAGGTAGACAGCTGAAACGAGACAGTGACATAGCCACAGACATTGACGCCAACTTTTTAGCCAGCGGCAAGTTTTCGAAAGAGAGAGACAGAGTGAGAGCCTGTGTTGAGTACACGAGCGAGGCCTGGCAACTTGAACGGTTAAGTACTCCCACAGCAGTCAAGTCAACTGAAAACGTGACAGGATATCCTGCTGCCATTGCCGTAGACGAGGTACCCATAGTAGTGTCTGCTACTGTGTCGAACAGCAGCAGTTACTCCTCTGGGTTGGCACTCTCTTTGACGGCAGTGATAACGTAGGTGCGTCCCGGCATTGGCATTAAGATGATAAAGCGAATGTAGCACTTAATGTACGTCACACTCATACTCACACATTATAATTTGGCAGCTGAGTGAGTGCTCTCTCCCGATTTCTCACTCGCTCTTCCTCTGTCTCTGCTGACATCAATATTTCATAAAATTTTGGTTTGAATTTGATATGCATACAAATCATTGCCATGCAGTCAATTAACTTGGTAATATATTTATAATGTATTTCCAGCAACAACAACAACAATACAAAAGGCTGCTTTAATAGCATGAGGAACTGCGCTGGGAACTCTGTCTCCAAAAAGTTGTGCGTATACGCACAAACTCATTAAAAAGAGTTGCCCATCTTTGCAGGCGTTGGCTTCAGCAACACTGTAGTTTCCTACCCGCCTGTTTTTAGCAGTGGTGTAGACAGGAAGGATTTAGGGTTTTAAAACCCTAGATGTTTAATAAAATAAAATTATTAATTAAATCATTAAATCAGTGTACTGAGAACACGCCCGAAATAAGCTGAATTATTTAAGATGGATCTGTTCGGTTAGCATCGTGCATCGAGATGCTAAGAACGCCAAAAAATAATTTTCTTTATATGTGTTGGATAGATTATAAAAACTACAGGTGTTAGAATACGTAATGCCCGTCTTGCTAGGTCAGTTTCTTGTCCTTTAAGTTGTGAGGTTATCCAAACCAGCCGTAATGGTCCAGTTTGAGAGTCGTCTGCATCCCTCCTCTTCTAGTAGCAGCTGCTTGGTGGAGTGTCTGTCAATGCCACGGAAGTGCTCATTTCTACGAGTAGTATCTAGTCACCATGCCTTGTCAGTTAATTAGCTAATTCGTTTCCGAGGAAATTCTGCTCCTTCAAAGGGATATTGTATTCCATTGCTCTAGATGGTTTAATTTGGCTTTAACAGAATATAGAGAACATTTTCTTAACTTTTCTCAACGGACATACTAAACGTGGTGAACCTTCAAAGAATCGACAACGTCTGCCTTCTATTCCGTCAAGCACGTCCACGTAAAATCACAGATAGTCCAGGTGGTACCAACTTTCTGTGAACTACACCACGTCGGAACAAAAAACAGGTGTACATGGATTTGACTCTTGACTTGCTCATTCTGGCTTCCTTCGAATGCGGAGGGTTATTGGTGTGCGGCGCTCTGGCGTTTGGTCTGTGTCTTGTGTGGGTTTGACGTAGAATTTAACGACTGGAAAAAATATCGGTCTCTTCAGAAGGCTCCACACTACCACGCCCAGGTATTTGACTAAGAGGAAAAGGTAGAAAGAACAACTGAACTTCTGAATTTTAATTTGCAGACGACTCCTTATTTACGACGCTGTCTAATCCAATTCTAGATTTATTTTCCGGCGATTTTGAAGAAATATTTTCAATTAACAAATATGTGGAGATCGTTAGATCTTGAAAAAAATATTACTAGGCTTTATCGACGTGTTTACGGTTTAAATATCGGTCTCTTCGGAAGGCTTCGTACTACCACGCCCAGATGCTTACAATAAGTAGAATAGGTAGAGAGAACAATCGGGTCAATCCTGAAGTTACATATGCAGAAGACTCCTTCTTTACGAGCCGGTCTAATCCAATTGTGGATTTCTTTCACAGTTATCTAGAAGAAAGACCTGCAAATAACAAAAATTACGAAATCCTTAAAACTAGGAAAAAAATAACTAGGCATAATATGATACTAGCAGGATTTTTGGCAGTCCTTAAGCTCAATCAATAGCTTATAATTTGCGAAGATAATTTCAATAGCTTATAATTTGCAAAGAAAATTTCTATACTAATTTAACTTCCGACCAAATAATGTCATATCTTCCCATCATGTATGTCATATGCTGGCTTACCGCTATAAAACCAAAGTTTCTTCCTGTCAAAAGAGTATAAACTTAAATTTTTGGACTATGAATTTAGAACATTTATTATTATGTCTACAGGAGCAGACAGTGGAGTCGTCTGTCTCCCATCGGACGCGTCCCCAGGTGGCGGATAGAGGAATGCTCGGCACTATGGGAAATAAAATACCACTCGCGGACCAAAACAGACAAAACACCTGCTTGGAGGTGCAGATAGGTATTCTATCACCAAGCTAGGGTAGGACGGCTAGCTACTTACCTACCTGAAACATTTCTTGCTACCGAATCGTCATTGAAGCGCTATGCTCCAAATAGTAGTTAAAGGAACATATTTATATATATATGTATCTACAGGAGCATAATTTCCGCTAAAAAAAATCATATACCCCTTTTCTAACTACGTTACTGCTTTGCAGCATAATGTCTCCAAAAGCGGAATGTAGAGCAACTTTTTTACTCTGGGTAAATTTTTGTGTGTTATTTTCAAGTCAACATTTGCATAAAAGTTATGACAAGTTGAAATTGAAAATAATTTACGTGAAATAACAATGGTATAAAAAATTACATTGTGCAGGCTGCTCTCTATCAAGCGTTGACTCTCTCTCTCTCTCACTTTCTCTTCACAGCTCTGTCAAGCAAATGATAAATTAAAAGTTTTTACAGTTTCTAAATAATTTACAGCTTATATATAGCTTGACAAAAATATAATAATAAAAATAATAATAACAAAGCAGACAGCTTTTTGTCGCCCTGCTGTGGTGAGTAAAAAGAGTGAAACGAATAGAAAACTTTTAGAGCAGCACGACTATATGCACACACACAGCTGTCAAACAAATAGAATTTATATTTAACTGCGGTCAAGCGTTGCTTTGTGGTTTGTCTGTTTGCCAAAAACAATATTAGCAACAAAGGACACCATCAGGAAAAAAGAAAACCAGGAAAACCCCACCATAGTTTGACAATCAGTAAATGCATTGATGAAAAAATACTTGTTTAAATATTTATATTGATGAAGATAAATCTTGACAGCTGTTAATTTTTTTTTTATTCAAACATATTGCATATTTCAGTTTATAAATTTTTTTTACCTTGTTCTCAATGTATAAATTTTTGCTTTGCATATTTGTCAAATATTTGTCAGATTTACTATTATGATTATGTGCATATTATTTGTTTATATTTTGAATATTTGTAATTAGAAATGCAAATACCATGCGATTGTTGGCAGACAAATATGCAAAGCAAATATTTAGATAAGTAAATTATCGATTTGTTAATCACGTAATCGGTGATGGATTTATGCGTTTCTCAAAAAATAGACTAAAAATAGATAATACTTAGACAATAGTAGCAACATAGGAATTTACATTTTACTTGATTTACTTACTATAAAAATGCCTTTAACCTTAAGTTATAAAGAGCATATTAAGTTTTTGATATTCTAAATGTAGGCCAATGATTTAAAAATCTTTCCGGTAAATTTTTCCGGGTTTTCGTGACGCCTATAGCCTATAGTATAAGATGGCCGAGCAAAACGCAACAAAAAAGATCCCACGTCTAATGGACGTGTGCTGATGTACTTACAAACGTATTTCACGGCTGTGTTTTATAAGATTTATGTATATTTTAATATTTTCTATAAGCTCTTGCCATATTTTTAAGGATTCTTCTGAAAATGATAGGGGCAATGGAACCTACAGCTTCTGAATACATTTTGTTGGACAGATAAATAAAAAAAATCAACGCTTAGAAACTCATTTGATACAAAGCCAACGTAAGCTAAACATTATTCACTAGAAAGTATAGGTCCTCCCTCAAAGGACCTAGCCTTTAACGCTGCAAAGATAAAGTATTTTTCTGATTAACATACGTCTAATCGACGTACGTTGTTTTTTACGTCATTAAAGCACATATTTGCAATAAATGCTGACAGATTTTAATAACTACGTAGCATAGGTCCTCCTTCAAAGGACGCTGGGAAAAATTTTTTTTTCAGATTATTATACGTTGTTTTTTAAGTCGTTGAAGCACTTTTTTGCAATAAATGCTAACAGATTTTAATAAAAATACTTTCTTTAGTTAATTATTTATTCATTGGTATCATATTAATATGCGATAAAGCAAATAAATAAAAGAAGGAAAAAAAATTAATTTTGTTACAAAAACAAGAAAAAATTTTTTAATTTTCGTTCTTAAAATTTACAAAAAGAAATTATATGACTTCAGGTCAAAAAGTTTAGACAGAAAAAATAATATCTCATAAGATTTATCTACAAGAGTTGATTTTTTGTGTTTGAAAATTTGAAGAAATTTTTTAAATGCAAAAGACTTAGTATCGTCTCTTTTTTTAATAGGGGACGATGTCCAGTAGAATTGGTATTCATCATTTCGATTGTAATAAGAAATGCAGGGAAGGCGCACAACAGGTAGTTAAATTCCTTATAAATTCAGATCTTCTATCGAAGAGCGCTTGTAGAGTAAAATTTTTCGTATAGCGGTACATAATATTGTCATTTTTTTAATTTTGATAACGATAAAACGATAATATAAAAAATGCTTCCGTGTAGCTGTTTCAGAAGCACCACCTGTTCGACTTTTTGCAAAAAATATATATTTTGGGGCAGAATTCCTAAACTTAACGTTTTTGATTAAAAAAAGTTTCATTTGGAAGGCCCTAACTAAGCCAGAAAATATTTGAGGGAAAACATGGCGGAGCATAGCTTATGATTTGGGCAACTTTAGGGTACAGTCGCTACTACTGTCGTCCTTCTCTCCTAGTTGAGCATATTGCCTCAAGTGCTACAGTGCTTTATATCTACCAGATTAAATGCGTACATCAACTTGAACCTTTTAAATAGTGTCCTTATTGCTTTTGCACTGGAGCAGCATGGGGTTAATTGGATTTTGCAAAAATATAATGTCCCAATCCTCACGGCCCCAAGATAAAGGCTTATTTTTGAGCAGAAAAGAATCCAACAATCGGACTCGACTTCAGCTCCATCGACGACCCATGGTGAAGACTTTCTAATAACCATGGATTAAGGCTGACCTTAAAAGGACTTTACTTATCTACAGAACCTTGTTGTATCGACACCAAAGTGTATCAACGAAGTCCTATATAATAATGTAAGAAAAATAGATCATAAATGTCAAGATTTCAATATTTTGTAATTGGATTAAATTGTAAATGTAATCTCAAAATATCATATCATCAATATCAATGTCACTTAGTTTCAAATTTTTATTCAGATTTGGGATATCAAAAAAATCCACAATTGAACCTAGTAGCAAGAAGAGTGCGAGAAGTACGTTGACACTGAGGTTAGATCGTATAAAGGTGACGCCTCGGATTGTATACAGAGGTGTAAAGGTGGACGGTGCTGTGAGGGCTGTAGTTAGCTATTACACAGGTCTACAAATACCGGGGTCATGTCAGTTGTTGGAACGCTAAGGGTCATTTACGAAGTAATTTGCTGCGTTAAATCCGAATATGGGGTCAGAATTGGCCCATCACGTCTGGATTTTAAGGTTATGTACCCGAAAAACGTCGTTTTTTCCTACTTTTGAGGTTATGTACAGGGTGCAAAAGTTTTTGTGGTCTGTCTCTCCAGTTATATCATTTAGTACCACTCTTACCCTTTAATTTCAGAGTTCAAAAGATCAGTTATAATTTTTTTTCGCAAAGTTATGCCTATTCGAAGTTATGCCGTTTTTCGGGTACATAACCTCAAATATCTCAAAATCCGGATTCGGATTCTACGCAGCAAATTACTTTGGAAATGACCCTTATCTTTCCAACAACTAAACCATGTTGACCTGTGTTATTAACCAACCTAGAGTATTCTGAGTGGAACTGGGCCAAGGTAGATCGGGAGTAAGTTCGAGCTGGCCTATTTGGGGTTTTAGTTTCTAACACTGGGTTGAGTCTTGATGGGATAAAATTATTCACAGACTCAGTGCGAAAAAGCGCATGAAGCTTGGTTAGGGTTTATGGGCTACTAGGTGGCTCCACAACCTTGCGTGCTACCCATGTGTTAAATATTATTATCTCTTCTCGTTTTCCCACCACTATTGAGCTAGAGTACTCGGAGGATTTTTCTTAAGTAGTAGATTCTATTTTTTTTATTTTTTTTCGTTTAGGCTGGTCGATATCATGAAAAATTGGAAAACTATTTTTTTCATCTTTTTTGGTTTTTATAGGGCATTAACTAAATTAGTGAACCAGTCGTTGTGTTATTGGTTTTTACAGCCAAAGAGTAAAAATTAGCCCTATAACACCTTAGCAGCATTTTTCAAATTTTTTGCAGCAAATCGCAATTTTTGCCCACTGTTCCTTGACGAACTAATTCAAAAAATTTCAAATAAAATTCGTTTTTTTGTATTTTAAGTGCAGTCTTTTAATAGACAAATCAGAAGTATTTTATTACCTATCATCTACTTAAGTGCATATTTTGCTTATCATCATTTTTCTTTAATAATAAATATATTTCTGCACCATATTAGATAGATAATCAAATGCAAAAACAATTATATACAACATATATGGTGTGGTTTTTGGCCATTAAAAATCTATTGTAATTCAAGCCTTTGTACCACAATAACAATTTACAACAATTATGTTAATATATTTTTTTTTTGCCAAATTGTTCAAATTCAAATTTAAGCTCAACGCTGTGGTAACCACAGCAGCAGCACAAAAGCATCAGCAACAATAATAACAAAAATAATAATAATAGTATTAAATTAATTTCTGTTTATTTTTGCATAAATTATAAATAAGCAAATAAATTTATGCCTAATAAAATTGTTTAGACTGCAGAAATTGCTCAGCCATGTTGCCGCATATCAATTAAAAATCTACAGACTGCAGTTTCAAAAATTGAATAAATTTTCAATTCTCTTTTAGTTCATATATATATATTTTTTTTTTGGGTTTTGTATTGAATGTATGTGCTGCCCCATATACCTTGTATGGTATTATACAACACTTTTGGTTGTTTAGTAAATTTATGGCGCATTTTAGCCAAAAAGCTAAGGCTAAAGTGAAAGCCAAAAATGCTTTCTACAAATGTCCTTGGCACTTTGTGTGTATATGCAATATTTATTGCGGCATACAGGGCGTATACGCCATATTGAATTTAAGCAGTCGCAGTGTACTTTTTGCAGTTATTGTTTAGTATATATATAACTGTTGGTATGTATAGTATAAATACAAGTAAGTATTGTATACTACATACATTTGTTTTCATTTACAAGTATTTCACTTGCAATTTATTTGCCATACACATTTTTATGGCTTTGGGTTTTGCCTTTGGCGTTGGCTTGGGCTTGGGCTTTGTCTTTGTAGTGTATCTATGTGTGTAAATTATGCATATGGCTTTTCCAAGTTTCTAGTTTAGTGGATAAAATTAAAATTTATCTCTTGGTGCGTGCTTTATAGTTTTGCCATAAAAAAAATAAGGTCAAGCATATGTTATTTGCATGTTACAAAGTCGTTTTATAGATTGCCAGAACATCGACAGCAAAATTGTTGAATTTTATGTGCACCGAAAGCCAGTTCACGCAATGTGATTTCCGTTGTCTAGCCAGTCACTTTTACATATATATATAGTATAATGCACATATATAACGTGCATAGCAATGGCGGCAACGAAGTGCGCACTTCCGTTTCCGACATACCTTGCGCCGTGCCATTTTAATTGCCAATTCCAAGTAGCGTAACCCCCACCCTGACCGCTTTCCGTTACCAACAATGCCCCAAACCCAAAGAGTTAATAAATTGCATGTAGATTTCATTGTTTACGTTGTAGAGCACTCTTCTCTAGATTGGCCGCTGTCTCCACTCACGCTTTCTCATAGACCATGCAAAAAATGGCCACCCTCTAAAAGTTGTTAAATTTTTGGCATTGAGCGTTACCTTTTCGGCAATTTTTAATGCTCTACAAAAATGGTAGAATGATTCATGAATAGTATGTCTATAAGGTTTCGTATAAGCATAATAATTATTAAACATTTTTTTAGAACTTTATTGAACTTAATGACAGTATTGTTAAAGTTTTAGTAAACTCAACTTAATGAAAATTAACCGAGTATTCGCTTAGTTTATATTTAAAATCTATCCGAAGGAAATTGTTTAAGGCTGTATTAATTTATATTTTCTAATGGAAAATTAAATTAAATATTTTAAAATTATTTTTTCAATAAGGAGCAATATTACTAAAAAGTCTCACTCTGAGAGACCAATTATTTGATATTTGTTTGCTCTCAAAGTCTATTAAACGATATCTAGGGATCTACAGTACTAATATTGAACATTTCGGGGTGAATACTGAATATTTAATATGGATTTTTTGGCTCTCGATAGTTGTCTAGAATTGGTATTAAGCGAATGTTTTTTTAGCAGGTAATTCAAATAATAGTTAAATAACTATTGCAGTTAAAAAATAAAAAATATATCAGTTAAGAGTTCATATAAAAGGAAATGTGGCAATTAATTCTAAATAAAGTACAGTGGTGCTAATGAAGTTCCTGGTGCCACAAAATTAAGAACTTGAAAAGTATGGCACTTAGGTCAGTCAACATTTTTTTGTATAGTAAAAGAAAACACACAATTAAAAAAATTTTTTTTTTTAAATTTTTTTTAATTTTTAAAAAAATTTTTTTTTTTGTTTAATTTTTTTTGTTGATTAATTTTTCAATTTTTCAAAGTACTTTGCATGGATATTTTTTTGTAATTAACAAAATTAGAATTTAATTTTTTTTTTTTAATTTTTATAAAAATGACTATTTGATTTGACAAAAATTTAATAGAAGTCTCATATTTGGGGTGAAAGCAGTACTTTTACGTTTTCGTCTAAGTCAGCATTATTTTTGCAAAACCGTGATTTGCTCTTTGATATTATTAATATATTTTTATCACTTATTGATTGAAAATAATTTTTTTTTTTTGCTAATTTTGCTTATTAGTTAATAAATTTTAATTATTAAACTTCTCAGATGAGGCTGCAAATTTAAATTATTCTGACACCTGCTTAAAAAATTTCTTTATGTCATAAATAAATTAAATATCCCAATTTCGATACCGCTAACGCCGATATGGAGCTTGTTATCAGCGTCTAGTCTTGAATACTCAGTCTTTCTAATAAAATTTTTTCGGTATCGCACATTTTAAAAAATTGAAATCCAAAATTATTCATAAATTTTTATAAGAAAACTTGATTATACAAATTATTTGTTAATTTGTATGATAATATGATACATATACATTTTTATAAGTAAAAATAGTTTTACAATTTTTATTTTATAAATGAAAAATAAATTTGTTTGTAAAAATAAATATTTTTATTTTATATTTCATATTTTTTTTTATTTAACTTTTATTTAAAAATTACAAATAGTGAATGATTTCAAAATTCTCAAATAATTTGACAGTTTTTATTTTATAAAATTTTTTCTTAACTTTTATTCTAAAATTTTTAAATAATCATTTATTTCAAATATATTAAAGGGTGCTTAAAAAAATTGATAATACAAATTATCTGTTAATTTGTAAGAAAAAACAATTTGTTTATATTTTAAAAATTTTTTTCTTTTATTTTACCTGTGTTTTAAAAATTAAAAACAATGATTGATTTCAAAAATCACAAAATAGTTTGTCAGTTTTTATCTTATACAATTTTTTCTTAACTGTTATTCTGTCATTTTTTAATAATGATTGATTTCAAGTATCTTTTAAATTAGGCAAAAAAATTTAATTTTTATAAGTAAATTTGTAAGTAAAAATAATTCGTTTACATTTAGAAAATTTTTTTTTTATTTTAAAAATTAAAAACAGTAATTGATTTTAAATATCTCAATATAATGTGTCAGTTTTTATTTTATAAAAAATTTTCTAACTTTTATTTAAAAAATTTGAAAAAATTATTGGTTTAGAATATCTTTTGAACCAGTGTACATATTACCTTTTAATAATTTTCCTGTAATACTTCATATGTCCTTGCATCTAAAATTGCATAGATTTTTAAAATAAAAAATACATAGCATAGTTTTAAGGGCTAGATATAGTTAATTATGAGCCCAATATGTGTGCCTCGTTATTTTGGCATTGATGAGCAGCAATAAGATGCTGGCTAGATGGTATCCTTAAAAATTTATTTCCACTATTTTTAAAGGATCTAAGAAAGTAGAAGAAAGGGATGTAATGGTGAACAATGACTGGTTCTCGAAGCCAGTTGGTGTTTTATGAAATTGGGAACCATACCTTTTAGCGGACAAAATGTAAGTCGAAGGACAACTTTTTTTTTACAAACCATCTTAACCTACTTTACCTCTTTCTAGACATCTTGAACAAACCCAGAGTGTTACAATTTATAGCTGCTAAAGGGATATGTCGATATTTTTACAAAAATCTTCTGAACTGATTCAGAAAAGAATCTATAAAATAATTTTTAATCAAAACATTGGAAAATCCAGCAATTTTAGTTGTATTTGAAATTATATATCACTTTTACATAATTTTTATTCTGAACCTGATTGCCTGGATGTCGCATAGTCCGGTTGGCTTACTGAAACATTTTCAATTTGGTTTAAGTTTCTTTAGATTGTATCAATTGGCCAAAACTGATCGATACTAATAAAATGCTGCATTCGGTAAAGCCTTCAAAGTGGTTGTAAAGCTAATATAGCAGGGGGCTTAACAAACTTTTGGCTAATACAAGTTTTTTGTAAAGCCTTTCTTTTTTTTCTTTACAGGAAGTGTATAAGAACTTCGTGGAGGCTTGTTTTAAGTTTTATTTTTAATGGTAAAAGTTTTTGTTGCGCTTCTTATTGTGCTTTTAATTTGAATTGAATTTTTGGGCAACAGTTTGGCATGCAATGAAAACATCAATGGCTGCCAGCTGCCGTTTCAGGTTCAGGAATGCTCTCAATCGTGAGTCGTGAGACGTGAGTCGTCATATTTAAGGGTGCAGCTGATACTTTAGCCGCAGTCTTAAGTTGCTTAAGGGGCATGCGAACCGCATCTGCGACATGGTGGGGCTAACGAATTGTGAGAGGGGAAAGAGATTCAGGCACAGCCAGGCATAACGTTGCTGTCTTCCGCTTTTTGTGAGCTGCCAAGGACAATAACAACTTGGATAGTTACAAACGGACTTGGTCGACTATGGTATACCTTTTACTCCAAAAAAAAAAAATTGATAAATTCAAATACGCGTTTTTTGAAAACTAATTTTTCTAGAGTTATAGTTTTCGGAAAAAAGGGTGCTACTGACATAGAATTGCTGTGAATTATATTGAAATATACTAGAAATAAAAAATTATTATTATTTCTTTTTTATTGTAAAATGAAAAAGAGAAAAAGATTGGTATGTACTATTTTTTTTAGAATCAGGACGTTCCTGGAGGGAAGTGAAGCAATTGGCACAAATCCGGATACGATTTAGATGTTTTACAGAGGCCCTATGCTGCTCAAGGAGTTAAAGGAATAAAAGAAGATGTACTATTTTTGGCTCAACTTAAAATGAGTTTATGTAACAAAATAAAATTTGAATCATAAAATAATTATTATTTTTTTATTTTTTTTAATTAGAAAAATAACTATTATTTTTTATAAATCTAATAAAAATAGATAAATAATAGCTTCAAAAAATAAATCAAAATTAAATAAAAGTTTTTATTTGAGTTTTCCGAAATTACTATAATATTAGTTTTTTATTAAAAAATAAACGGACAATGAAAATGATTACTTAATTTTTACTTTATAAATTGAAAATAAAAGTTATTCTGAAATTATTATTAATAATAATAAATTTTCATAATTATTATTACATCTTAATAGCTTTCCATCAATACCTCAGATGTCCACAAAAGAATAATATGAATTAATTATATATTTTTTTAATTAAAAAAAGTACCACCAGTGAAATAAAAGGATGTATTGAGTATGGACTACAGCATGATAGCCATTTTACTTAATTGAACAGTTTGAACCTATTCAATTGAGCATCAGTGTATGCCCCTTACCATTTGGTTGCAGTGTATCGAAAATAAAAAGAAAATTCCTTGCAGTTGTCGTTGTTGCTACTCTTAAAATCCTTTTGCGTAAGCTTTTTACATTCGTTTTGCAACACTGTGCAGCTGGCTGCATCTCATATCTCTCGCTCTCTGTCACTCTCTATGCATGCAGCTATCTCACTCGCACGTGTTTGATTGTGCAATTGTATTTTGTGTGCTCATGAGAAATGTGAATTTGTATGCGTGCAAAGACGCTTAAAACTTTTTGCTTTACTTTATTTCTGATAAGAGCTTTACTCCACTTGAGCCTCAAGTTTCTCTCTGTTTGCTACAAAATGCTGGCTTAAAAGTTTCCATTTTTTATTTTTTTTGGTTTTTGTATTTGTTTTTGTTTTTTATTATGGTTTGAATCTTTACTTGCATTTCAATTGGAATTTCGGTTTTTGTATAATGTATTACACATTAAGCATACGTTATGTTGGCAACGTTCGTAATGAAATAATGGGCTGCCGGTTTTTGGCAGTAAAATCAAAAAATACGTAACAAGAAAATGTTTCATTTGTTAAGATATGAAAGGGGAAGTCTTACTTTTAAAAGTAGTCGTTATTTTATATTATGTACAATTATATAATGAAAAACTCTACCTGCTGCAGTTTTGCATTAAATATTTTAAAAATAAATTTTATTATGTGCGATGTCGTGTTTTTTTACCTATGACGTGACGTTATAAAGCAAAGTTTTTAAAAAGTTTTTTATATACTTACGTAGTTAATAAATTCGAATATGACAGGTAAAATTTTCTTTAATTTGGCGTGACGTTACGCTGTACCACAAAATGCGTAGCACTATATTTATAAAAACAATATTTTTTTTTTAACTTTGATCGCGAATAGAAAGCTTATCTTTATGAGATATGTTATAGATATATGCTACGTATACGCAATATTACAATTTTAACATTCTTTATTTATTTAGAGTGGAAATAAATAAAAATATAATTCGCGTTAAACTAACTAAAAAGCCATCTCAAGACCAAAAAAATTTGCAACGATATGTATTCCAAGGTACACAGCACTTTTTTGATATGGCGGAACAAAGAAAATTTTATGTTAAGTATACGCAATATTAAAAACTTTAGAATATTGATTTTTTTTTTTTTGTATGGACAAAAAAATTTAGTTCATATTGAAATAAATAAAAAGCAATTTCAAAACAAACAAATTTTCCACAGTTCCACAGTACTTTTTTGATTAAGTTTAAGTCATATTGAGAAAATCCTATAAAAATCTAAATCCAAAAATAGAAATTCAGTTTTGCGTTGTTAATGTGAGTATTTTTTAAATTTTCATTTTGTGTTTAACTAAAACTTTTCTACTTTGTGAAAAAATTGTCTCATAAAATTGTTCAGAACGAACCTTGTCTTGGGAATTTTTGGTATCCCTTGTGATAATTTTTAGTAAAAATTTTTTTGGGTTTTTTTTTTTTTATAAAAATTAATAAATTATTTGAATTTTACAAATTATATTAGTTACTAACCCTAGTTTTAACACCTATTTTAGCTTAAACTTAATCTTAAGATCATGTTTTTGGGTTCCAGTATTGACAATTTTCAAAGATTTTCACACAGTTTTACATAATTTTTTGTTTTATATTTTTTTTCTCACCCAAATAACAACGAAAATTGTCAGTACATGACAAATATGTACTAAAAATAACATCACTGCAAGCTGTTGAAATAAATAAAAATATAAAATAAAATACATAACAGCCATAAGAATATTTCACTAAAACAGTTCAGAGAGAAATTTGAACATGCTGCAGTACATATTGCATAAACAAATCCATTTAAATGTCAAACTTAATCGCAGCACTGAGCAAAGACATTTGAAATCCAATACCGAACCAGTCCGAAGACATAGCGAACCGTCTGAGCGATTGTAAGATGATATTATAAGTAGATGTAATGTCTAATATCAAAAACGTCTCAGCAAAGTGCTCTCCAGTCTCTAGAAATGTCCTTCCTCACCCCCAACCCAAGGCAGTGGCAAAAACCAAAGCAAATGACTTAATTGCCGAGTCCGTGCTTAGCCCGTGCCGAGTTAGACCACTTTACTACACGGACTGTAAATTGAGAGCGTTCTAATGGCGGGTTTGATAGCCCACAAATTAAGTGGCCAGTCCTTGGTGTTCCTGCGTCCTGGGTCTTGGTAAATCGTTGGCATATTTCGCGCCTCGCCTTTGTGGCCACACAATAAATAAAATGTTAGACATTAGTACATTCTCAGCCAAGTAGCATGTTGTAGTGAGGGACCTCTAACGTATCCTGGATTTATAAGGTGCTTATCATGATGTGCACATTGCAATTACAGGCAAAACGTGTTATGTATCAGGGCTAAATATGAACCAGGGCTGACACACTTAGAGCATTTGGGGGTTATTTAAGAAATAATAGAACGTTCGCATGGATTTATACAATAAATTTGTAGTCCCAAAAAATTTATTTATTTAGTTATATCAAAATAAAATAGATTAATTCCAGATGTTAAAAGTTTTGTAGTCAAAGCAATATAAGGCGTTGTAAAAAAAAAAATGTTTGATTTCCAGTTGGTTTCTAAGTTTCATCTACGACTCTACCATAACCTTCAGGGTTTTAAAATATTTTTTCATTAAAGCAAAATTGGATCAATCGAGAAGTTATCTATTTGTCTAACGCGAAGGTATTTATTTGGTAGGTGGCTTACAGAAAAAGAACCCATCGATTTTGGTTACTTAGGCTCACATGAGTCTGAATACTTATTTTTTGGGCTTTAGCTTAAGATTATTAGCATATATTTACAGAAATCGAAATTTCGTGAAAATTTGTAGGTTGGAGCTTCACTAATTGATAAAATTTTTTGTATACCTTCCGAAGTGCTCAACCGACCCGGCACTTGACCCAATTTCGACTGAAAAGCTTTTAATGTATGGATGTAAGCCACGAAATTCTACTAACCTACAGAGTACAGGATCATAGTAATCTACACAAACTAAACCAGGTATACGTATATGGTCGGAAGTTTTTTAGCAGATATCCGAAAAAAATCAAAAAAGTGGTAGGAATTATGGAATATATTTTTCGCAGTAAACTTACGCGCATAAAATGTATAAAATTTTTTTTTAGTAATAATTTGAAAACTAAAAAAAAAATTTGTCATATGCAACCTAAAAAATGTACTTCATATAAGTACATATTGAAAAAAAAAAATATGTGTTTTTAATTTTAAAATTCCAATTTAATCGCAACTTCGCTCAAAAAAAATATAATTTTTGAAAAAAAAATCGAAATAGCTCCAGGAATTATGGAATATATTTTTCGCAATGATCTCACGCGCATAAAATGTAATTAATTTTTTTTTTTAGTATAATTTGAAAACTAAATAAATTTTTTTTTTATAATTTGATTATAACAAAATTTTTAAAGTTGTATAAAGTAAGTATAAATCAATGAAAAAAATGTTTATACACAAATTTAAATTAAATAATTGAAACTTTAAAATAAAAAAAAAAAAAAATTTTTTTATATGAAACTTAAAAAAATTTATTTTACATACATATTTAAGAAAAAATATGTTTTGAATTTTAAAATTCCAATGTAATCTCAACTTCGCTCAAAAACAAAAAATCCTTTTCGAAAATCATATTTCATATTTCCATATTTTTTCGAATATCTGCGAAAAAACCTTCGACCATATACACATGATTTGTTTGTTGGAATATATGGCTTGTCAAAAAAAACGTCTAAAACAAAATATCTATATATTTAGTTATCGATAACTCGATAAATAATCGAAATCTAGCAATAAAAGTTAATATTTATATATAATATTTTTATTTTCCAATTTCATATATAGGATATGCTCTCTGATATTGTTTTTTAGACCTTTGGTGGTGGCTGGACTCAATTAAAACATGTCAAATTTAATGTTTTTATTTTCTCTTTATACCCTGTACCTATATGTACAAAGGGTATACTAGATTGGTGCAATGTATGTAACGGACAGAAGGAGGCGTGGGCAGACCCCAAGTCCTTTATACCAAAATGCTTATCATAACCTCGAGTAGCGATTGAGCCATGTCCGTCAGTCCATCCGTCCGTCCGTCCGTATGAACGCCTAGATCTCGGAGACTATAAGAGCTAGAGACACGAAACTTTACCACCTGGTGCGCATATTTCCTCAGAATGCGTCAATATTTGACTCCTCGTAATTATGGTTACAAGTGACCCAGAATCACAATTTTTGGTAAGCTGATTCATGTAGCTCTAATGAACAAATCCACATCCAAACTTTATCGATGAGGTCCCCCACCCCCCGTTATCGATTTACCGTGTTTTCTGCCACACCCCTCAACAAACCAACTTGAAACTTACCCCATATACTTTAAATAACTTCTTTGACGTAACATTCGAGTTTCATCGAAATCGGTAAAACTTTACGGAACTTATAGGTATAAATATCGAATTTAACAAAAAAAAAAAAAATCCAATTGGAAAGTTCTTAGAAGGAATATGCAAGAAAAAATTTTTTCGAGACAAAAGGTACAGGGTATTCCACTGTCGGGCACCGCCTCGACTGTACCACATTTTTTTATTCTAAAACCCTTTAAAATCATCACGGTTACGTTTGATGTAACGTCTTTAAGCCAAAAATGATTATCCTTACCGCATAGAACATGAAAAGGAAATAACCCCAAAAATGCCAATAAATGATGATAAAATGTTGAATGTCATCGAAAAATCATATCTGTAAACAAAACTGTCCTTATAACTTTTTTTTTGTCATTTATATTGTATCTTTTTAGTAAGTTATTATATAATACATATATTTCGGACTCAATTAAATTTTATTGCAGTCATATATAGACAAATAAAAGATAACCTCCACCAAGATAGTTTATCACTAGCTAAGCCATTGCATAAACCTAGCAAAGGTACAACTGTTTGTGTCAGCCCATAGAAATAGTCGACAAGTTGCCTTGAGTTCCTGCTCCTCGTGAGTCTTTCTTGGGTTACATGGATTTCTTGCTGCGCTGTCACGCCGTTCTTGGTATTAACTGCAACAAAATATTATGTCTGTGATATCTGCAATGTTTTCCGTGTTGCTTGTTGTTTTTATTTCTTTCTTTCTTTTTCGTCTTGCTGCATGCTTTGTCACTTCCGTTTCCGGCGTGTCGGCTAAAAACAGACATGCGACTTTTCGTCTGTTTCAGTTGCTATTGTTTCTGAAGTTGGTTTTTCTTTCCATGTCTAGCCAATAAGCTGGCCAACTTTAATTTCGATCAATAGCTATTACATTTACTTTTGCCAAGACAATGCACTGTACTAACTGACTTATGGACAATTGCAATAACATAACCTCAAAGTTTGCCATTTCAAATAAACTTTACAAATATTAACTAAAGAAAAGTCACTGCCAGTTACATAAATTACTTGCACTGGATGACTCCAGTGCTGCACTTGAACGGATTGGCTCAAAAGTTGTTGCCAAACTTGTTTAGAACTCCACTCATTAACAGCTGTTGTTCTTGGATTCACTTTTCGACGGCTTGGCTGCCACTTACTTTTAGAAAGTTAATTATATTTGAAGATGAGTTGAGTTTTACGCTTGCTTTTGCCAAATGTTTCTTGTACTCGTACTTTCCACGGTTTCTCTCTATCTTCTGCGCTTTATCTTTGCCCTTTGGCATTGGCAATGAAGCAATATGAGTGCACGCACTTGGTTTGAAATATTTGGCTTATTATGCACTGTAACTAAAGGGTTGAGACCCTTATAAATTTTTGTGATTTGTGGAATAGAGAGCAGAAGGCGTGCTAGGGCATAAGTTTGTTTGCAAATGCTAAGGGGCTCCGCCACTGCTCGCTGCGCAAACCGAAAGCGTGAGCAGATATCAACTTCCCTATAACGAACTCTTTTAACAAAGTGTTTTCAAGTACGCTATTTTTTTATGGACTCTATGCTCCAGTGGGATGTGCAGGCAATGGTGATGATGATGAAACGCATTTTCTATATAACATTCTGCAAATGCCCAATTTTACCAAAAGATGTACTTAATGCAAAGGAAACAATCAATAATATCTAAATTTTGGACATCTTCACTTATAATTTTCACTTATAATATGGTTCAAGCTAGAGCCAACAACTTGTCCACTTGTAAGCCTAATAAACAAAAATTGTTGACTTTTTCCTTTATTGTACTCACTCAAATAAGTTCACTTTCGATACAAAACTTAGTGCAGATTAGAAATTTTTTTTTTTCGAAAAATGTTTGCGGAGTTTGCGACTGTCGAGCATTGACGTATACTTATTTTTTTTTTTTTTAAATTTAGGTTAGTTTACTTGACTAGTTTTACTTTGTCGAAAATGCAGTGCAATTATTAATTTAGTATTCATAAATGAGCCGACATTATATTTTTGCCTGTTGTTGCCTGTAGGTTGCAAGTTTATAGAGTTTTCCCAGAAAGCGCGAATTCTGAAGCACTCTAAGCACAGACAGTCAAAGATACTTTAAATAACTTGCCGGCAATTTCGACTGCTTTTTTTTTGAGCCACTTTTTGGCATTTTCTTGGCAACACATTTTGCCAATTAGAAATAAATTTGCATATTACGTATACGCACAGTTGCAGCATATTTTCACTGAAATCGTGCTAGAGTTGCCATTGTTTGCAGCAAGTCATAAGCAAAAATGAAATTTTTAATTAACAAAGTAAGCAAAGCTCAATGGACGTCGACTGTAGCTGAGCAAAGAATTCGATTAGTTTCAAGAAGCAACAAAATGGAAGTTGCTTAAACATTTCGCAGCATTTTTTGATTTTGTGCAGCTTAGTTATGAAATACTCTAAAGTATATCGGCAATAGCGGTGTACCCTATATTTATTTTGCGAAAAAAATAGATTTCTGCTAACTTGTAAACTAGGGGGACAAACAGCTTGAATGCAGTGCAACAAGCAGTGGACAATGGCTTTATTTAGAATTTGGTATAAAATTATATTACTTATTTGCTGTACCTCGAATTTTTGTTTTAAGCATTTTTGGTCATTCAGAATTAAATTAAAAAATGCCTTAATTATTATTATAATTTATTATATATATATATATATATATTTTTATACTTTTATATTCATTAAATGCAGTTTTCCTCATAGAAATCGCCGACACTAAAAAATTAAATTTATTTTTTAATTATAAATAAATTTAATTTTATCTCGACGTCATATTGGTATCAAAAAAATAAATAAATTGGTGACTTTTTAAGAAGCTAAAAAAGTAGGAACTTCGACATACAATGAAAAAAAACATAGCATACTTTTAAGCGCTGACTTTTAAATGGCTGGAAATATGTGAAAAAATTAGGAAGTTCTGAGCAAAAAATTGTATTATGTGTGCCAGACTCGCTATGCAATAAACCAATTTCCAGTCTACATCGCCATGCTCCGCTTTTTATAAATGTGGCCCAAATCTGTAACCCCATTGACCTTGCTGGATATAAAAACCCATTTCAAACAAATTCATTAAAACTGCCATAACATTAAGCCAAATGAAATAAATTATTCATATTAAATAATAATGAATTTTTATTTGTATTTTTATTGTATTAATGTTGCGCTTAATTTGCTGATTTCTGTTGCTCCCACCCGCCTCTGACCTTTTGAAAAACGTTTTTGGGGTTAATCTGCTTCTTTTTTTTTTATTAACATTTAACACAAAGTCAAATAGCAACAAAATGATTAATTTAATCAATGCCAATGCAGCGCCTTGCGCTACAATGAATTTTTCTTTTCAAGAATTAAAATGTTGGGTTTATTGTTTAATAAATATCATTAATAATTTTGCCAAGCTATATATGTTAATCATGTTTGCTGTGGGGCCATTTTTTAAAAAATCGAACTGCAGCATTTTAATAAGTATCTTTTTTTTAAACTCAAAGCGTTAAAACAGTTTTTGGGATTTTGGAATTAATAAAATTATTTATGAGAGTTTTATTTATGTAAATTAAAAAAAAAAACTGCCAAATTTGATATAAGATCAAATTTTTGTTATTTGGCTATCAAATGGTCTTAATTTAAATATTAAATAATAATTAAAATGCTACAAAATCACAACCTATAGTTATATTTTGATAAAAAAATATAAACCTGCTTTACAAAAAAAAATATTAAATATTAAAAAAAAACCCAATGTTTCATTTAAAAAAAATAATAAAAAAAAAAATATTAAATATTATTTTAACAATATATCCACAAAAACAACAAAAGTTGTTCATGAGACCCTGTTAGAAAATTAGGTAACTTTGGGGGGTCTCCGACGTCTCCTTCTGTATGTTACATACATTTTCGGCATTCGATACATACGATCTAGGCTAAAAATCTAACATAGGACTATTGCAAATATTTTTCAAACTCAGCTTCCTTTTTGTAAGTTTTTACCACAATTTATTATAGTCTACTCAAATCTCTCACGAATTCCAAATAGAGTACCTCAACATGTTCTTTAATATGTTAAAAACATGAAATTTTTTTTCTAAAACCAATTTCATAAGTAAAACTTGCTATTTTGAAAATATTAAGTATACGTAACATTAAAAAAATATGCTCTCTGTTTGTCAAAGACCCGCCCCTTGGTGTTGACACAATAAAACACTGTCATGTTGCGCCATTAAAAATGTCTATTTGTTTTAGACTTAACATTATTGATTATATTGCACTTTTATTTAATTGCATTTAAATTCAAGTTAAAGCACAACACGCTTTATGATTATGTTTACACATTTTCTTTTGTATCTCACTTTTTTATGAGCTTATTATTATGCTTCGGATTTTATTGTATCTATTAAGGACATCCATTCGCAGGTCATATTGCACAAAAGGTGCGAACATTTAAATTGAATAAATGGCAAATTGCATATGCTTCGTTCTCATTCTACAAATGCAAATAAACAGGCAAGTACACATACAAGTGCATACATAAATACACATACAAATGCAAATAAAGAGACGTATACTTATGCACCTTTATATTACGTATACGTAACGTAATTCAGTCCATGTGCAAGAGCCTCTGTGACGTGTCGTGTTTTGTTTGCTCTGCTATCAGCCAGCTGAGCGATAGTTTCTCGTTCCCTTCACTGCTCTCTCTTCTCTCTTTGCTTGCTATTTTTCTTCTCGGCTTGTTTTTTGTGCGCTTTTCTTTACAACATATTATTTCGTTGCATTTCTTGAACAAGCAAATGTCTGAGAGCATGAATGAAAGGATATATCCAACTTGTAGTCCTTACAAGCTTCTGTATATAAGACTACAGTAAATATCATTAGACATAGCACTAGCAGTAAACAACTTGGCGTATCACTCTTTTGCTCGGGATCCCAATTATTTAAAAAATATTTTACCTCTGCCCTAGTTTAAAAAAATAACAATGGTAAGAAATTTTCGAAAATTTTCCTATTTACAGATTAAATCCATCTTGAAAAATATGGTCCAAAAATCAATTTTATATGCAAAACAATAGGAAATTAAATTTTCTTTTGTGCGATGTCCTGATAACTCGATTTTCAAACTTAAAACTGTTAAAAAATCATACATTTTTATAAAACAAATTCTTATTTAACCCTCATTTCCTCCTCAAAAAAACTTACGTTTCTTACCCTCATGTGTGATTTTCCACACATATGGGATTTATATGCATTTTTATGTAAAAAACACAATTTTTTTAATAAGAATTATAATTTCTCTTTAATAATAATATTATGTGTTTATTTTTTATATTATATTAGTTATGTAGTTATATTAGGTTCTCCTCAATACATTTAACACAAACATTTCGATTGTGTGTTCGCTTGCAAACACCTTTTTTACAGAAACAGCAAATAGTATCATAAGTATAATTCTTATACTTTGACTTCTCAGTATAACATATCTGGCACAGTGCCTTTCCTTCTGTTTTTGGCGGAACGCTTTTATATCTCTTTCGACATCGTAAGATGCAAAAAAATTGTCCATCGTTATGTTATGGCCCTTTAGACCACGCACCAAATCCATAACTACACGTTCGCCTTGATTTTTTTCTGCTGAGCCACCAATAGGTTTTCCCAAATACGGTTGGATTTTCCAAACATAGCACGTTTCAGAGCAAACCATCAGCCAAAATTTTATACCATATCTCACAGGCTTAGAAGGCATGTATTGTCGAAACTTGCGTCTACCACGAAAACCAAGTAGTTGCTCATCAATGGTAACGCATTCAGATGGGTTGAAATAATCTGCCAAAAGATCTGACCATTTATCAAAGATTCCACGGATTGGAGCAAATCTGTCTGTAGAGCTTTGCTGACGTCGACTCCTAACATCATCAAATCGAATGGCTTTGGTCCTTTTATCAAATGTTTTCTTTGACATTATCGCCCTAAAAATTGGACGCCCATATTCACCATCAAATAAATCCAACATTGTTTCATTTTTGGATCTAAATAAAATTGATTGGAAAACACTAGATTCATTACAAGCATGAACGTAAAACTAAAAAAAGATACACCTGTACACTCCAGCCAAAATGAGAACAGCGTCATATGCTTTCAAGAAATTTGAATCAATTTCTATATATTGGTCAATACAGTTCGCATTTGCAAATGCGTTTGACCACTTCAGAATAATGTTTGGTGGTGGAAAGAACAAGAGGAAAGCATCTTTGATGTCATCGACACGTGCTTTTGCATATCTTGTTGTACCTGGATGCAAATTGATAACATTTTCCTTCCGTAATCTTCCGGTTTGATCTTGCGCTGGTTGTGATTTCCACACCATACCGTCTTTTGAAACGAACAATGGGTCGATCGTGTTATTTGGTGCAATTGCTATTTCTGGTTCACTGGAATCACTTTCACTTCCTTCATCTGTTTCTCCCGACGAAACATCGTCATCGTCATCGGGATCCTCATCATCAGATGCATTCATAATTTCTTCTAACTCCTCGTCTGTGATATATTTTGGTCTAGCCATGATTTAATTTCAAGCTGATTCAATATATGTTTGTATTATAAAACGTGTCTAACGACTGAACTATGACGTCATGAAATGGTTTCACAAGCAAAATTTATCAACAGGCCACACACAAAGCAGATAACACACTGATCCAATTTTGTCTCTGAAATGATTTTCTTTTGCATTTGCTCATAGCTAACGGTATCTTTCTTTGGTATACATTTTTATTTTCTCCAGTGGCGTCTACAGTGTGTGCAAATTTGCTTGTTACTTTGGGCCCCTGAAAAAATCATGCGTACGCCACTGGATTCTCTTTCCTTCTTCTTTGTGCTGCAACAGAAACAATCTGCGCGTGTTTACATATTGTATATACATAAAAAAAATGCATGTACATATAAAAAAAATTGTTTATAGTGAAAAACACATAGAAATCCCATATGTGTGGAAAACCACACACGAGGGTAAGAAACGTAAGTTTTTGAATATCTCGATATCAAAAAATATTATTTTATTAAATTATACGTTTTTTGTGTTTTATTGATGTTTCAGGAATTGTCAAGAAGTTTTATGAAGATCGCTGAAAAAAAAACGTGAAAAAATTGTATTTCAAAATTGATTTGTGTGGTTTTCCACACAAGGAGGAGATGAGGGTTAAAAAGTTGCAAGATTAAAGGAACCCAAAAAAAAATTCCGTGCATGATCGTTACGAATGGTACTGGGTTGAATTTTCTTCCCGATCCCAACTTTGATATTTTGGTTCTCTTTTAAGGTGTCTCCACTGTAGGTGCAATAGACATAGAAAAGCTTTGGTTGCTTTTCAAACAAGCGGGCAAACGAGAGAGGGTATGACTGTGTGTGTAAGAGAGTGTTTGTGTGTGAGAGAGTGTTTGAGAGGTAGAGAGAAAAACTCATTCAAGTGGCATTATAATAAACTAAGTTAAGGCGACAATTTCAACGTACCTTATTGCTTGTTTGTTTGCATTTGTATTTGTGTGCGAGTGTATCTGTGTTTTTTTTTTTTTTTTTTTTTTTTTTTTTTTTTTAGAGGTGTTCGGAGAGAAAAATTTCGAAAATACACTGCAGTTATTGTTGCAGTAGTGTGGGATTCTAACCCACAAAAAACCTTTCACCTCTTTTCTTCGAGCCCTTTTTTAATTTACCCTTACGGAGCCACCGTTCAGTATTACATCGTAAAGGTCGAGCTGAGCCTTATTGGCTCCTACCTAATTTGTGATCCGCTGCTATCAAGAATTTCGCAGTCTTTCTATTCTTCTCTGCTCCTTCATTATTTTTGCACACACTTCTTTGACCTTATCCCAATTTTTAAGGTCGGCTAGCATAAAACCTACAATGTTATCCGGAGTTACGGAATTCCCTACACACGTATTTAAATATTGCCTATCTGATGCATAGTGAGGACAGTGGAAAAATATGTGTTCTGCCGTTTCCTGATCCTCATTGCACAGGAAACAGGTGCCCACCGAGTCATTACCGTACTTGTGTAAGTACTGCCGAAAACACCCATGACCTGTTAAAAATTGAGTCAGGTAGTGATCTACCTGACCATATTCTCTACTTGTCCATGCTTCAATATTGTTTATCAGTCTGTATGTCCATCTACCCTTTCTTGCTACATCCCATCTATTCTGCCATGCTTCCATATATGTATTTAGGTCCGGTTGTCTGTCCGAATTTTTTCTACTCACGTATTGCGCCTTGTACATATCTGCCATCAAGTCTGCTGGCATGATACCTGCAATGACCTCCGCTGCCTCGGCAGAAACTGTCCGGAATGCGCTGGATATGCGCAGTGCACTTATCCTTAGCACCGATTTGTAGCTTTGGGCGAATGATTTTTTCTTTAGCGCTTCAGCCCAGATGGGGGCCGCATACATCAATATTGAAGTCGTCACAAGCGAAAAGAGCACACGCACGTTTTGCTTTGGTCCTCCAATGTTTGGCATTATTCTTGATAGGGTTGCCTGCACCCTTGCTGCTTTTCCACATGCTGCTGCTATGTGCGCCTTAAAATTGAGTCTCGCATCGATCGTTATGCCAAGGTATTTAAGTACTGGGCTTGTTCGTATATTGTGACCGTCTATACACAATGTTGTATCCTCCAATAGTTTTCTGCTAGTGACAAGTACTGCTTCAGTTTTTTCCCCTGCCAGTTTCAGGCCATGTGCTGTCAGCCACTCCTTAATTTTTGATGTAGCGGTTCTACTTGCTTCCTTTATGCCGGATATATGTTTGGCCACAACTAGGACCGCTATGTCATCTGCGTATCCAATTATTTTAGTTTCGTCCTGGAAAGGCAGCCTCAGCACTCCATCGTAGACAATGTTCCATAGTAGGGGCCCAAGTACTGAACCCTGCGGCACTCCTCCTGTTATCTTATACGTTTTTTGGCCTTCATCCGTGTCATAAAAAAGTGAGCGATCTCTAAGATAACTACCAACCAGTTTGAAAAGGTATGGTGGTATGTCCAGGTTGCGGAGAGCTTCCATTACGTGATGCCAGCCCACCGAATTAAAAGCATTTTTCACATCCAGCGTAATAATGGCGCAGTACTCTTTCTTTCCTCCCCTCCATCTTGTTCCCTCTATTGCCTTTTCAGCTATCATCTGCACCTCATGAATAGCATCTACAGTCGACCTATTTTTTCTGAACCCATATTGCTTTTCAGATAGTCCTCCAGTATTTTCAACAAATTCGCACAACCTTCTTGCTATTAGCTTTTCCAAAATTTTCCCCATTGTGTCGATCATACAAAGCGGTCTGTACGAGCTTGGTTCTCCAGGCGGTTTGTTTCCTTTTGATAAGAGAACGAGCCGCTGCCTCTTCCAAATCTCTGGAAAAATACCTTCTTGTACACAACCTGTGTATACTGTCGAGAAGATACCAGCGCTGCTTATAACTGCCAACTTAAGTGCCTTGTTTGGAATACCATCCAATCCTGGTGCTTTTTTATTTCCAAAAGTTTTAACCACGTTTATTACATCCGCTTCCGTGATTATTTCGTTGTAGACTGTCCTATTTATCTGCATATCTGACTGCTGGCTCGGCTGCGATCGTTGGCTTGGAAAAAGTGTCTCCACGATGTCTTTAAGTAGCAAGGGACAACTTGGGGGATTCATCCTGTTCCCTCTTATCCTTTTCATGACCATTTTATAGGCCCCATCCCATGGGTTTTCATTTGCTTGCTCACATAATGTTTTAAAGTACGACTTCTTACTAGTTTTTATAAGCTTCTTCAGATGCCGTCTCATATCTTTATATGTATTTAGTAGCATTTGTCTTCGTCGTTCTTCTCTGTTCCTCTGTAGTTGTCGTCTAGCTTTAAAGCATTTACTCCTGGCGTCCTGTATTCCTTGATTCCACCAGTACGCTTGATTTCTGTTAGTAACAGCATGTTTTCTTACCATGGCCGCATCGCAGGCACTGGTCACTAACTCAACTAGCGCCGTAGCACGTGCTTCCAAATTATCAGCTTGTGAAAAGCAGTTTTGCGCTCCCTCTTTGACCATGTAGCTAAGGACATCCTCATCCAGTGTTGATTCTTTCCATCCTTTCGTATTTCGAACTCGTACTTTGTCCATACTAGTTCTTCCTTTTATCTGCATAATGATCGCATTATGATCACTGTGGGTATATCTTTCGCTGACGTGCCAGGACATGTGTCGGCTTATGCTGCTGCTAGCAAAGGTAATGTCCACTATCGAGGTTCTTCCATTTTTCTCAAACGTCTCTTTTCCTCCAGTATTTAGTAATACGACATCCATTGTCGCCACAACTGCATTAACTGCGTGTCCTCTTGCGTTGGTTATTCTGCTTCCCCATTCGACTGCCCATGCATTAAAATCTCCTCCAATAACTTTTGGTTGCTTGCTTGTTGCGCTGGTGATTATGTTGTCCAATGCTCTCCCGTAGTCTTCCGGAGCCAAGCTTGGGGGAAGGTAGCAACTATAGAAATGTACCCCTCCTACCTTGGCCCTTGTAAAATAGGGCTCCGTGACGAGAGGCCTGTCGTCGAAAGATCGCTGGCCACATATCCAAATTGCTGCCTTTCCCGTTGTGTCACTTATCCAGCTTGAATAGTCTGGGTTTCTATATTGTTCGCTGATCAGGGCTACGTCAATATTTTCCTCAAAGATTATTTGCGTCAGAAGGTCCTGTGCTGCCTCACAATGGTTAAGATTAATTTGAATAATCTTCATTTTGTGTTGTGTTTAAGCGCGTCTTGGTGCGCCATGCAGTTCTTGCTGCCTGCAATATGTTTTGTGTCTTCTCTTCTTTCATCCTTACATATTGCGCAGCAGGCATCGTTACTGCACTCCTTTATTTTGTGTCCCTGCTGCCCACACTTTATGCAGCTATTGCTTCTGTCATTGTTTGTGCAGGTTCTTGCCATATGTCCATAGTGCCAGCATTTAAAGCACTTGAGCATGTCTGTTTTGAGCTTTACTCTGCACCTTACCCACCCAATCTTAACGACTGCTTGTCTTAACAATTTGTTTGCCACTTCGATTGGTACCTTCACTAAAGCTGATTGTGTTCCGCCAAAGGAACTTCTAATTGATTTTACACAATTTTCGCTCAGGTTAAAATTGCTGCCATCTAGTTCATCCTTTATTGCCCTTTGTATGTGTTCAGCTGTTGTTACTTCATCCATATCTCGAATTTCAATAGTGACTTCCTTGGTCAAAGTTCTTGCTGAGGCACATGTTCCGAGAGCCTTGTTAACTGCTTGCTCAAAGATTTGTGGTGTGGCGTCCGGCTTGTTTTTCAACTGTAGGAGAATTTCACCTTTCATCGTCTTTCTGATTTTTGTAACATTTTCTCCTAGCTGTTTAAGTGTTTCATTTTCTTTAAGAGACCTCAAAATATCTGCGTAGGATATATCTCCGGTTTTCGTTAACACAATTGCGTCAGGTCTACTGCTTAATTTTTTGGATTTTGTCTTGTTGCGCACTACCTTTGACCATTGTGTCGCTTCCAGTTCTTTTTGCTGCACGAAGGAGCTTTGCTCTGCCATTTTGTCGTCTGGTTTGTCGCCATGCAAATCTTCAATATTCTGTGACGGCGCTACATGTCGACCCTTTTTGGGAGGCGTATTTCGTGCGCCAACACCACTCTCTCTTGCTCTTTTAGGAGTTTCTGAGACTGTCCTAAGACGGTCTTCATTGTTAGTCATTTTCTTTGCGATAGCTGCGCATAAATATTTCATTCTGTTGAATGTGTCCTTCATGTTTTGATTAATATGTCGGACATTCTTCTCATTGACTGCTTCTACAACCCCATTTATTAGGCCACTCAAAATCTGGATATCCGATTGAGGAAGTGCCTGTATTGTTTTGACTGCGTCCTGCGTTTTTCGTGGTGACTTCGTCTCTACTGCCTCTTGCGGCTTCGGACCTGCTATGGGTGATCTGGCCACTTTGCCGCTCTTCTTAAAGGCTTCAGTTATATTTTCGTGGTTGCTCATCCTGTTTATTTATTTATTTTTTTGTTTAAAAAAAAAAAAAAAAAAAAAAAAAAAAAAAAAAAAAAAAAAAAAAAACTTCGGGACTGTGTGGGGTACGAACCCACGCCTACTGCTTATGGATCCGGCTGCTTACACTCTGACCTATTTTCACTCGGCGAAGCTGACTTGCTAAGTACACACTTGGGTTGCACAGGTTTTTATGCGAATATTATGCGTTTAATCTTGCGGGACTCAGAAAGCGCAGTTACTTCAAGTAGGTTTTAGGTGGAACAGACCGGCTACCAGTCGATGGCGCAGTGGAATGAAGCCAGCTCAATACCCCTAGGGTCACTGGTTCGATTCCCGGTGGCACCTCTAAGTTTTTTCACGCGTTTTTCTCACTTTCACTCACTTTGGATCACAACCACGCTTGTGGATTTGTCCATGATCTTCTATAGGGAGCTAAGTCGCGACGCGTGGGCTACAAGTTTCAGGTCAACGATCACGACGCGCGTGCTCCAAGGTGGAGGACAACGATCGTGGAGCACCCGTCCAGCGGAGCGCCCAAACTGTTATCGGCCAGCGGGGCCTCAATCGTCAAATGTCAAAAGTTCGTGTATAGAAAAAAAAATAACTATCCGACACAGAGTGTATCTGTGTGTGTGTGTGTGTGTGTGTGTGTGTGTGTGACAGTCTAAGAGTATTAGTGAGTGTGCAAATCGAAGGTAACACACCTGTGCTGTAAATGTAACTCGACTCAAATTGAGTGCTGCTGTGCCTCAGTTGCCACTCTCTCTGCAGCTGAGCAAACAAATGCCATCGTAATGCTGCTATATGCATTTCATTGTGTTAGTGTGTATCTGTGTGTGTGTTTGGGACACACAGTAATTTTTTTACGCAACTTGCAATTGTTTTTTTTTTTTTTTTGCTAGCACACCCATTTACAATCGACTACTGGTCTGCTGTCTGTGCAACATTTAGTTGCATGTCAATCCCGGTCACTTTACTTTTAATTGCTGGCCGTGTTTATGCCTTAATGAAAAGGTGCGAGCACAACTTGTCTTGTAAAATATCCTATAAATAGAGAAACTTAAGAATTTTAATAGGCTGGCAGCCATTGCATGCTACATTGCGTATACGCAGTGTGCTGCAAGGCTTTAGCCAGAGAAAGCAATCAAGCGCTGCTTGGGCTTTTCTTTATCGAAGAACGCTTTGACAACTTTTTAATACCCACAAAGTGCTTTGCAGCAACAAAGCGAACAACAGCAACTTAACAAAAGTGCAACTAAAGTACTTAAAAAATAATTAGTAAAAGTATTAAACAAAAGGAAGAGAAAAATGCAATAAGCAAGCGTCAACTTTCTGAGAGGTATTTATAAAAAAAAAAAATTTACGCTGTAGAGATGATTTTTATTATCAAAGTGAAAAATATTTGACTATATTTTTGTAACTAAGCAATAAAAAAATATTGTTTAAAGCCTAGAAGATAGCGAGCAAGAGCCGTATCCTACAATCTCCTATCACATACTCTACACTCTTAAGACGACTACCCTGTACCACTAACTGTAGTTAGGTCCAATATATTGCTTAAGCACTCTAAAAGACAATTGATTCCCAAATTGGGGTACGATATCTTCACAAACACCCGAAACACAACGAATTTTGTGGAACAAATTTTTTTTTGACCGATCTGCCCTATGCGAGCTATATGATATAGTCAACCTATTTTGATCAAATTTGGTACAGTGTTTGGGAACTTCATAAACAAACGAATTATCCATCTAAAACTTTTTGTTTTTTTCGAGGTTCTCTGAAACACTCCTATGGGAGCTATATAATGTTATCAAAAAAATAAAATAACAATTTTTATTTTCAATTTTTAAAGTAAATATTACGCCATAACTTTTATTTTCGATTTTTATTATAAAAATTGCAGAGTAACTCTTATTTAAAATTTTTTAAATAAAAATTGTCCAAAAATTTTTATTTGCAATTTTTATTATAAGAATTGAAAGTTGAGAGTTATTTCACGATTTTTAATAAAAATTGATATATAATTATTATTGCATGATTTTTATTTTTATGTCAAAAAATAAGAGTTGCTTTTCAATTTGAATGAAAAAAATCAAAAAATAATAATTATTTCATGATTTTTATTTTAAATATTATTAAGAGTTACGGTCCCTGGTTTTTATTGACACACAATTCGTTCTTGAGGTAATGTTAATGTTACTGTGTTTATTTGGATATTTTTAAAGCTCATGGTTTCCTGTACCTTCTCTTATCCTTGAAAGATAACATTTTTTTCTTTTTTTACTTTTGCACAGTTACGAACGAACTTTTTACTCTCAGTTTACTCAGTCGATATAATTCTGAGAAAATCACAAAGAGTACGTCGAAAAGACGTATCGTTATCTTTTGAGTGATTTTTCAAATGTGTTGTATGTTTTTAAGGGAAGTTAAAAAAAACGGCGAAAAAGACGAGCTAGGGCGATGCAAGGATTGATGGTATACTAGAAGCGATTATATTTTCAGATTCGAAAAGCAAGCACAAAGAGATAGGCCCATGGCTATATGGCTATATATTTTGGTAGGTATACTTAATATAGCCATTATAAATTCCTAAGCAATTTGAAGCCATAACATGAAGTCTGCGTATAAGCGTTTAACTCGCAGAGATTAAATGAATTTCAGCGTCTTTTTGAACTCTAAAAATGACTAACGATATTACTTACACAGAATATTCTTTAAGGACATAAAAATCAACGTTCGTCGTTCTGACGTATGGTTAGCTTTTTACGACAAAAAAATCTTGCCAGGGCTTCATATACAATCTGGCTTAATTACATTTTAGAAAAGCTTTAAAAGAAAATATGTCATCAAAATCAAAATTAATCTTGAACAACACTTTGGAGTCATGCAACCCTGAAGGAGCAGACTAGCTTTTGAGTTCAGAGCAAATGCAGATTTAGAAATCTGTTTAATCTTACTAATTTACAAGGACTGCATTTGTAATTAATCAAAGAATTAATATACGTATATGCAAAGTTTGCCAAGGACATTAACATTGAGACGCTTGTCCAAGTTTACATCAGTTCATTGTCCAAAGGAAACAGATATATGTGTGTGCAAAATAGATGACACTTTATCAACAGCTGTTGTAGTTTCAAGATATGCCTTCATTCATCTTACCCAAATCGATTTCACGTTTATCATTGAGTAGAGCCCCACCTTAAGTAAAGACTACAACAATGTCAGAAATAATTGACAATGATGTGCTGATGAAATGGCAACATAAAGATAGATAGATACAGACAATACTGATAGATAGATCGATGGAAAGATGGTCATAAGCTGACAGGCAGCAACTTGTTCCAACCAGGACAGAGTTGACAGTTTAAAATGTATGTAGGATATAGGCAACGTATCAAGTTTAAAGACAAAATTCCCATTGACTGTTATTGATTTTGTTATTTTTTTGTTGGAAGATTTTGATGTTCTGTTGTTCTCTTGTTTAGGGCATTGGCATTTAATCGTTGAAGGCATAAAATGTGTTAAATATGCCAAAGTCATGCTGCTTAATAGCTTTGCTCTCTGGCTGTCCGACTAAAAGCTCAGGGCTAAAAGCAAAGGTCAATGAAAGTCAAACAGAGTTGTGTATTTGTGGACTGAAAAAGGGGGTCAGACTCGAAGAGTCAACAGTCTAGACTGACCAAATGCTGGTAGTCTTCATTTATTGTAACAAAAAATGACTCACTAAATTGATATACATGAATGTCACGTTAACTTAATCTAATATATTGATAAACAGGGTCTTTCTGTAGCTAATAAGCCTTTGGAAATGAATTTCACTTTTTTTGAAATAATTACCTTAAATGTTATCTTTGAACAATTGGTGATATCCAGTCAAATGTGTCATGGGAAACTGGATCTCGCGCATCATATCCTGCTAGCTAAGTAAAGGAGACCATCTTGAGGAAATTATTTTAAAGAAATAACTCCAAATAAAGCAACTTTATTCAGCAATAATAAAACTTGCTTACAGTTAAAAACATCCTTTGAATGCTTATGCAAAATATGAGATCAACAATTTTTTCTATGGATAATATTTTAAAAGCCACTAAGCACTACCTAGTCTATGTGTGACTCCCTCCAGGGGTCAATATTTTAATTTAATATTGTACAAAATCAATATTTTTGATTCAAAAAACCTTTATCGCCAAATTCTTCACTGCACCCTTACTATTTAACTCGACCCCTAGTTATTTTATTTGACTACTACAGGTCAAAAGGTAGGGTCATGTGTTTGACATCTATGAATACTTGTTTGTTTGTTCATCTGTTCTCTCGTAAATTCTAAACCGATTCTCATAATTTAGCATATGAGGTAACATTGGAAGCGTCTTGAATGTCCACTCGTTATAGGCTATGTGACGTCACAAATGTATATTGAATATGGCGCCCTCAAGACGATATAAAGTCAAGAATGAAAAAACAAAAATGAACAAAGATGCAGCGCTGCGTATTAAAGGGCTCGATAGAAACAATCAAAATAATTTACAACACTTAACTTAATTTTATTTATTAATTAAGACTTTTTTCGTGCGTAGAGGCCTTTCATAAATTAATTAAGTTTAAAAAATTGACTAGCTTTTATACAATGTAAAGCAGCTATGTAAATACTTTATTATGAAATTATATTCCCAAAATAATTAAAATAAAAAATTAATTTCAAAACAATACTCGAACACTTAAAATAGTTCTCCAAAAAATTGAAAGAAGTGCATTTTATCATCTATCTTTTTTAAAAGTAAAAAAAATACGAAAATCTTTAATAAATCGCTTATTCTTAAAGCGTTATTTGTTAATCCTAAGCTCACTTAAAACTCGTCTTTATGCAATTTTAAGTTTGGATTGGCTTAATGGAGCACCCTGTATATACATGACAAAAATATAGCGCGAAACTCAATAAGCAGTTTAACAAATCAAAGTAAAAGTAATTATATTTGCAGAGTAGAAATTTCCACTACACGGTAATAAATTCATATTGCATTTAAAGCTGATATCTTGCCCATTTCAACGTGCACACAATTGTGGCATGCTACTTGAGAGAGAGGTAGAGAGAGGAATGGGGCCAGTTCAGATGACTGCAAACCAAATATTAGCACTGGCCGCTTTCAGTTTTCAATTAATTTCGCCGAACGCTTCTTCAATCGTGCATTAAAATGAAAATTTAATCACGGCAAGGACAACCAGAACTCTGAGAATCACGTCGGCGTCGACGTTGTCACGAAAAAAGAGAAAGAAAACATACAAAAATTAATGGCCAACCTTGCTTGACACACGTACAATTTAAACACACACATATATAGATATAAATATGTACTATATACACATGCATACTTTTATATGAATATATATATTGCTTAATGCATGCATATGTATGTACTTACTTATACATGTGTGTAATTAAATTTCTTCTTCTTTTTATCAGCAATGGAGTTGTATTCTACCATCACCCACCCAAGAACTTGAGCATATCGGGGCTCTATTGGTACCCAGTAACCTTTTATACTCTACTTTTGATGGACTTGCAGTATTTTCTCCTTGCTCAGGAAGTTTGTGAGATGTGTTTGGGAGATGTTTGAGATTGTGATAGATTGGGAAGTTTGTGAAAATTTAATATATACCACATATATACCATATAAATATAAAACTGCCTCATATAGAGTGATAAGAACCCGCAAGTCATTAAAGAACAACAGATGAAACCTACAAAATATTTCCGAATTGTTGAGACTAATCGTTTGGCGGCATCATTCGTCGATACCACCGTTAATAAATGCCTATATAGGACCATACGCTACTCGTAATCATTCGATTTGTTAAGCGAAAAAGAAACCCTTATCAAAAAGATCATGCGACTGGACAACTCAGAGCCTTTTTATACGGGTCACTCCAAACAGAACATAATGTATTTAAATCAAATAATGAATTTTTCAAAAAAGTGTACTAAATTTTTATGAATTTAAATTTTAATATTTTTTAGAGCAAATCAATGTTCGGTATTAAGTCATAACAATAAGTCATGACGCACAGTTGGCTAAATTGTAAAATATTTAGCATGAAGTCGGGATATGCTGACAGAGCGCTGAGACTAGGTACATTTGATTATTATAGCAAGCAAGATATTTGCAACTATTTTTTCCCCGACCTGGCAACGCTTTCCTATTTTGACCATACAAGGCTGCTTCGCGTATAAGTAATTTTTTTGAACTCTTATAGTTTTTGAGTAAATTATCGATAAATTTAAAAATAAACAAATTTCTTTTATTTTTAATAGAAACATAACTATAATACAGTTTCGTAATATTTTTATTTATTACTATTTACAAAACAGTTGGCTAGGAATCTATATGAAATTTGACATTAATATGAAAATGAAAACTTCAAAATTAACTAGTAGCTAATTTTGAAAATAATTGGCTTGAAATAAAAATCTGAAGCTTTGTGACTTTGTTTAAGAAAGCACGCAAAACATTCTATCAAAATTCTTGGCTTATATGGCTAAGTGTACCTTTACTGTTATATAAGGCCACACTGCGTATACTTTATTTTATATGAGAGTCGTGTAATTTTTTGAAATCCTTTTTTTTTATACTTTATTGACAAAACTATAATTAAGTTTCAAAATATTTGCAATGCAGTTGGCAGGGAATATTTATTAAATTTCATCTCAACCTTACATGAAAATTACAACAAAATAATACAGAATTAAATGAAAGTTACTTAATTTATAACACTTTAAACTTTTTTTTTCCATCATAATTAAGGTTTTTTTTTTTACTTGCCATTGTTTTCCTTAGCATTTAATATTCGACTCAAACTCCTTTATATTTATAAATTTTTTCTCTTAATTGTCAGTTGTAAAGGTATTATATCTAAACTCTGATTAAAGCTAGCTTTAAGCAATATTTTTATATTATTTCGGCAAATAAAGCAAATTGTTAAATTAAATTAAATTTAATAAAAGCGAATTTCCTAAATCATGTACAGAAATATAATTATTTATTTTCTAGGTCTTATTAAAAAAAATGGAATTGCGAATTTTTAATTCAATTGTTTAATTTAAACAAGGAGAGATTGGGGAAGAGTACACTGAGCAAAGTTTCTGACGATCCTAGACTCTTCTCAAGCCGACCACTATCTCCTCGTGGTTCTCTCTACATTGTCGCCTAACACCCGTTGGATGGCAAACTAAAGTGCGCGGCGTGTTCCTTACACTTTAATTAGGTTGAGGCGTAGGACTTGCGATCCATCCATGTAAAAAATCGACTTCTTTAAAGACGGTGATTTCGATGTTGACAACCATCAACGTGATGGAAGGCCTAAAACCTTCGAAGACGCTGCATTGGAGGCATTGCCGTTAAGGATTCGTGCCAAACGCAAGAAGAGCTTGATTCAGCATTAGGAGTTACCCGCCAAGCCATTTCCAAGCAAGAAACTTGGACTCATGTTGCCAAGCCTTTTAAAACCTAATTGGGAAGGATCAAATGAAAAGTCCTACGCCAATCGCCATATTCCACAGATATTGCGCCGTCCGATTATTACCTGTTTCGTTCGATGGCACATGGTCTGGTTGATCAGCAGTTCCATTCATATGAAGACATCACTAAATGGCTTGATTTGTGGATAGCCTCAAAAGACGAACACTTCTACCGTCTAGGTATTCGAGCTCTGCCAGAAAGATGGGGAAAAAGTTGTAGCTAGCGATGGGCAATACTTTGAATGATTCATTGGTAACCATTATTTTACAATAAAGTTACATTTTCATAAAAAAAAACAGCGAGAACTTAGTGGCGCTGCAAATAATTTAATTTTCAATTAGATTAAAAAATCGACAATTTCTAAAACTCGGGCATATGAAAAAATTTATTTAGTATGTATTAAAATAAATGGGTGTTCAATTTGTCTAGCGGTATGACAAAATGGCGAGAATTCCCGAGAAACGACGTGAGCAACCCGTTAAGCGAAGCACGAGGGCAAGAATGCCCAACCGAGTATAAAAAGTAACCAGCATAGAGTGGTTATTATTCATACTCATTATTGCCCAACTAACTCCATATGAAATTCGTAACACACATCATGTTTTTTCTCCATATTTTTTTAAATTTTCCAGTATATTCTAAGCTTGATTTGCTATCTCTAAGTTGAGAAAATTTCAGGCTTGTAATCGAAATATTCATATTTACGGAATTGTTAAGATATTAGGATATTTCGACTTTAAGGCAAAAAAAATTGGCTTTTTTTACAGTTGTCAGAAAATTTTAATTACTTCGACTAAGCAACTCATCATAGGTGCTTAGCAGCAAAAACAGACCTTATAAAAGAGAGTATTTCCATTTCGTACTCCGCTAGTCGCTATCTTTCATTATTTTAAAATGCATGCCTTCAAGTGTTGGATATATATTTGTTTATCGCTCATACGCTCTGTTGTACGTTGCCCTGCTGCACTGTGTTTAAAATGGTTTTGTGGCAAGGCTTTAACCGCACCCACACTCACATAAACACACACATACACAAACACAACACACACACACACACACACTTATGAGATACGCCATTCCGATAGAATGCAATTTCGTAGCTCATGTGTCTTTGTATGAGCGAGCAGTGAAAATGAATGAAGAATTCACTTACGCCAAATGACAACAGCAGCTGCCAAGAGCGAGAGAGTGAGCGACAAAAAGTGGCAGAGAGAGCGGAAGCGAAAGTGCAGATAAAAGAAGTGAGTAGCGAGACGCATCGGTGCTGCTTCTTATCTCGCCACGTTCTGCATTTATTTAAATGTATTTAAACGACCGACAATTTGAGAGCATCGTCGCTCATCCACAGCCTCATCCTCAGTCTCTGTGTTGTCTACTCTTTGTACATATCGTCAGTGTCCGCATCCTCATACTCATTGTCGACATTGTCGCTGCTGTTGTCAGTGCCCGGCATGCACATTTATTGTCTCGCCAAGCAGCTCAGTCTCTCACGCTTACCCCTTTGCTCGCTCCCTATCCCTCTCTCTATCATCAGCTCGCTCGCCAACTCTACGTCACCTCATTGCTCTGCTACCCCAACGACCATTTGTTTGTGCGTGCTTGGCTTTGGCTGCTTGCGTTGAGATAAAAGTAAATATGTGGCATCGGTTAAAGCTGGCGGTTACATTTCTTCCTCTTCCGCACTTCCGCGCTTCCGCTTCTCTCTCTTATTGCTGCTCCTTGGCTTGCTCTTTTTTGGCTACTCTTTGTTGGTACACTGATTCGTTGTGGAAATGGTTAAGTCTCTCTCTCTCTGTCTGCTTTTGGCCCACAAACGCATTCGCATTCTTGCATAATTTTTAATTTATTTTCGTTGGCTTTGCTGTTTTATTGAATTTATGGTGCACATGGCAGAGCGGTTGCTCTTAATTCTCAATGCTATGCACCGCTCTGCTTTACTCTGCACCACCCTGCACCACTCTGCACCGCTCTGCGCTCTGGCGTTAAATTTGATTATTATGCTGCTTGTTAGTCAGTTATCAAGCGTTTTTGAGCGCAGTTGCAAATTGGCATTACGCCTCGCTTGGCTGCTTACTTAGTTGGCTGGTTAGTTGTTGTTTGTAACGATGAATTCCAGTAATGACAACAACTCATCAGGACTTAACTTGGCATATCAACATTTTTGTTTTTTTTGTTTTCTTCTTTTTTCAACTTTCAGCAGCTGTATCCAGCAGTCCAGCAGCTTACTACAAGCCAAGTGCTCTCTCTCTCTCTCTCTCTCTCTCTCTGCCTACTTAATATTTACTTAACATTTCAAACTTTAATGCCATTGCCAAAGCAAACTTTTTCCTTTTCTTGAACGTCCTCGGCAAAACAATGAAACACAGGTCCGGCGAAGAATCCTGCGGGGTGGTAAAAACTTTTAAAGCTTTGCAAAGCATACAAATAAAAAATGTATATATATAGCAAAAAAAAATCTAAAAAAAAACAACAACAACAAAGTTTCACACCGCGGGTGGTGACATTCCAACTTTGAAAACTTGAATGGAATATTGTTGTGCCTGACCAAATGTCTCTGGCAAAGGTTTTTCGGTTAATAATCATAATGGCCGGGCATTATAATGGACAGTCGTGCAAAACTTCCGACAGTAAGTTTTGAAATAATAAAGCGCTTGAATTTCTAGCACAATGTTCCACAACTTTGGCATACTCTTTATACTTTGAAACAGAGGTAACCAAAAAGAGCGTCATAAAAAAAGGAATTGGTTTGACTTTCCAAGAAACTGGACGAAAATAAACTTTATGTTTACAATCAACAATTTGCTGGAGTTTCTGCATTATTTGGTATTCTAAAAGCAGCTAACCGGAGCATTTTTTTTTCACTTATAAGTTTTCTGCAGTGCTTTTGCTTTCAAAACTATTGCAGTTGATATAAGTTACGTTTAAGCTGTACTCACATAACAAAAATTCGAAAAAAGGCTTGCTATGGTTAGACAATGGTGGATCAATATTTTGAGGGAACACATTAGATAGGGATTTTAAGATGGTTTTAAAACTATTCACATTGGCCGTCTTTTTTAAGTAGCCCCTAAAGATATGCTATGATTTTCGCGAAATCTCTGTAATATTACATTTAATTGCAGAACTTCATTTTTATACCCTGTACTGTATGGTACAAACGGTATATTAAGTTTGTGCAAGCCGAAAATGTATGTAACATACAGAAGGAGACTTCGGAGACCCCTCAAAGTTACCCAAACTATGATCGGGGTGACTAGTGAAGTCGATATACCCATGTCCGTCTGTCCGTCTGTATGAACGCCTAGGTCTCAGAGATGGTACGAGCTAGAGCTACCAAATTTTCAGGTTAGATGCGTTATTATGTCAGGGGATGCAAGTTTCTTTTATATTTTGGATAACGGGGATATATTATATAGCTCCCATAGGGGTGTTTCAGAGGACCTCGAAAAACCCCAAAAGTTTTAGATAAATAACTCGTTTTTTTATGAAGATATCGTAACCAAATTTGGTACTCAAAAGTTTTTTATAGTTACCAATCACTGTACCAAATTTTATCAAAATCGGTTGACTATATCATATAGCTCCCATAGGACCAATCGGTCAAAAAAACGTATTTTGAACAAAAATCGTTGTTTTTCGTTTATTTGGCAAAGAAATATCTTTTGGAGTTTGTAAGCAATATATCGGACTTGATTGCAATGTGGTGGTACAGGGTATCCCAAAGTCGTCCGCGCCCGATTTTAACGTACGCCATCTTTTTTATTTATATATTGTCATAATTAAGCTTAAAAACTAAAGATAACATTATTGAAGCGCTGGCAACGTAGGCCTTCGGCAAAAAATTTCTTGTATTTTTCAAGCTTTGAGGTTCGCGGATCCGATTTCAGCAAACCCCAAAGATATTAATTGTACATGGTTTGGTTAGAGATAGAATATTTTTTGTATGTAATTAAACTTTTATTATTTGTAGCTTAATTATAGCTAGATATAGCATATGTTAAAATTTAAATGCTTATAAATTTTTCTAAATGCTAGTAGCTATAAATCTAGTATTTTTCAATTGCATTTCGCTTGTTTTTTTTTTGGCTTATTTATTTTGATTTTTAGCAACTTTTTTTTGGCATCATTGTTATTTGTATAATTTGAATCATTTATATTATTTATATATATTTTTTAAGTTTTATGACTTCTATGATTTTTATAATTTTTATGATTTATTATTATATTATTTTTTTTACTTTTTTATTTTATTATAATTATTATTTTACTACTTTTATTATTTCTATTATTTTTATTATTTGTATTAATTTTATAATATTATTATTTTTCTTATTTTATTTATTCTTATTATTATAATTTGTTTTATTATTTCTTTTATTTTTTTAAACATAAATTGTTTTCTTTATTTTTCTTTTTTTTATATTTATTTTTATATTATTTTTATTATTTCTTGTTATTAGTCGTTAAAAAAAACCTATTTGTTTAGAAACTTAAGCGAAAAATTCGGAAGATTGTGCAAGTATCACTAAAAACAATTTCAAACGCATTGTTTGTCATGTTGCCACTTAAATAAGAAATACATAAATTTTATTTATACAAGAGAAAATAACAAATAAAAAATTAAAAAGGCAGACGTGAGCAATGATAACAACGATGCAGAAATGCAAAGATCAAAAATATGTAGACATTGGTGATTTTTACAACATAGTATTAGGCAAAAGTGCCCAAATTTTCCTACTTGGGCAGAATTGCAGAATTTTTATATGGCAGTTTGTGTTGTACTACAGCATTTCTGGCCGGCAGAGCAAATCTTTTAGAATTTGCTATTTTATTAAAGTTTTCAAATTTTCACAAAATTTGATGATCAGATGTGGCCTTAAAATTTGTTATACCTTTTTTTTTACTTTTGCACCATTTTATATAACAAACATCAGTGAAACCTTTCTTGAGTACACATTTAAGAAAATTTGTATTTTTCTTCTAAATTAGGTTTCTGAAAGCTTCAAAAAAAGAATTGCTTGTCCTGTCCGCATATAGGGAATTGCTGTAAATACACTAGCTCAAAAAAAAGTCAAAAACTGTGTCATATTTAGTAACGATATATTAAGGGGTATTGCTAGGTTTGTTTGAGGTAGACTTTTTATAGTAAATTATGCTCAGATGCGTTAAATATATGTACATAAAAATTATGATTTCGTTGAGGCAAAAAAGTTTTTTTTGTTGTACTGACCGGATCCAAAAAAGTCATATAGTTGCATTAGCAAACAAAGATAGACAGATAAACAGTATATGACGTCCAAGTGAGCTCAAATTTCCAAGCACACATTACACCGACAACATACATACATAAAATAAAATGACCCCCCAAGTCGGCATAGTGTTAGCCAAGGGGTGGCTGGAAATATTTGATATTTAAAATTAGAACATTTCCCATCAATTCAATCGTCAATTGGCATAAAAATGCTAACGAAATGGCCATCAAATTTATTTTGCCTCTAAAATGCGAAGTATTTGTGGACATAGCGCATTAAATCAACAAATTTCGTTTTCGGTTTATATAGAAAACAAATCCATGTATATGGTCATTTACAAACTAACACACAAACGTTCAGCTAGAATATTCATATACTAGTTTCATATTTGTATTTATTTTGGTTATACGATTTCTATTGATTTTCTGTTTGTTTTTTGTTTTGGACTTGACAAATTGCAGTCAACGCGCAAAATGCGCAATTCGCGTTTGAAATTCGTTGTGAAATATTTGCACGAGAATGGTAAATATCTTTGACAACAAGGATTTGACAGGGTTAAATTATGTCAAACATATTGCATGGCGCATAAATCAAGGAAGATTTTGTTCAAATGCAGTTTTACCTTTTCGAAATTGGACATTGGTTCGTGAGTCCGTTTGAAGAGAGTTGAATATAGTGTTCGTGAGTCAGTTTCCATTGCTGCACTACTGTTCTAAAGTGATTCGTTAGTTCGTTCCTTTGTACAAATTAAAAGTACAGTTTTCATATTTCATATTGAACCTGATGAATATCTGTAGAATTGGAGAGCAGCGTTGGGGGCGGATTTCCCTATAACGAACTCCTTTATAATGAATTTTTTAATATCACAAATTTTATGAACTCCCGCTTCACAAAGAAAAAAAGACTTTCGGACTTGGAGGTCAGAGCATATTTCGTGTTCGGAAAACGGCCGTTCTACAGGGCTCTGAGATTAACTCAAAAACACCAAAAAGCAAGTTATTTAGGAGGTTATCTCAGAACCTTGAAGTGCTAGGACTTTTGGGACATTGAATTCAAATTCGGCGACAACCGAAATCACTTTAAAAATATCGTAAACATCCAGACTAGAAAAAATTGTTTATGGAGTGTGTTAAGATAAGGTTTTAACAAAACAAAAAAAAAGATTCAGGTACGCAGGTCACTGAATCCAAGTCAAAGGTCCAAATAACCCCTCTCAGGACTCTGACATAACCTAAAAAACCCAATAAAACTAGGTATTTTGCCACCCAAAAACACTTTGTGCTGTTGTTTTTGGACTGCGAATTGGGATTCAGCAACCCCAGGACAACCTGTTAAAAAAAAAAACATATTATAGGGTTTTTTGAGATCCTGGTGTAAGCCGATGATGCTTTCTTCGCTTTTCTTCTGTACCGAATTAAACTATGTGGAATTTTCAGAACTTTATCGGAAAGGAGCATTGATTAGTATCAACAAGAACTGGATTCCGTTGACATTCCTTTGAGTTCGTGCAATCCTATCGAATACTATACTCTCATTTTCAGTACATTTATTTGTTATAGACAATATGTCTTGTAGTGGACTTTGAGCTATAAGAAAAGGTGAGAAAGAGTTATAGAAAAGAATCCATGTCTCAGTGAGAGACTATTGACCACCCTTATCGACCTTTGGAATATGACCATCTGCTTTTCGCCGACACTATGGAATTGATTTAAAAGTAATTTCTTTCCTTAATATAAACGCATCCAATTAACCCTACATCGTTTCGCCATCACTCGAAATAATTGGTAAAGTGGACTAGGCTTTTTCTAGAAAGAATATTTTCTCATATGAGGTTACCCCTTTCTTCTGAATTCAGAAATCATAGACCTCGTAGTTTATACCTAACAGTTGCGAACTAAAAAAGTTATAAGGCACCATTTCTGGACTGAAAGGTGGGTAACCAATTAATTTCGACTTGTCAGAGCTAGCTCATCATGGTGAATAAGAATCCGCTTTCGACGATAGGTTTTCCTTAATTCTTCAAAAACTTCTGGCAAACAAATAGTAGTTTACTTATTAGAATTAAGCATACGACGTTTGTCCAATGTGATGGGTTTTTCCGATTAAATAGGTGAATGTTTTGATACACGTGTAGTTTTCGTAAATCACTGCGATCGATTTCGGTGATCTATGATGCGTCAATTGTTACGATGTCATTAATGTGTTTCGAGGTAGCTCGTTTGAATTTTTTAATAATTTTTTTGCAATAGCTTTGACCTTTACCTTATTATGCGGTATCCAATGGAAACAAATAGTCCTTGACCTTTAAATATTCATGACACACGGTATGCTATATCCCACATTTCTCGTTAATAGTTCTCGAACCACATTAATTTTTCCAATTCGTGAACCTTGACGGAATTCGTCCTGCATTAAATGACATCCGTGTAATCATTATTTTAATTATTAACAGTGGTCGGTCAAGCGTGGTCAAATGCGCCAAAAGTCAAAGTTGTCGCGTCGTGTGGCACTGTTTACGTGAAAAACGACCGAAATGTTCAATATTCGATGAAAGTGACAAATCAGTCCTGGATATATAAAAGGCAATCCTCACAGGCAAAAGTAAAAAAAAATTTGTTACCTATTTCAGTTTAATGCTGTTACGATTTTTATAAATACTCAATTAATTTAAAAAAGTGTGACCAAAGCACATAAACATTATGTGCTTGCAAGTGTGTATGCGGGTGTGTGAGAGTGTTTGTGTGTTTGTGTACCAGTGCCTGGAGCAGTGACCCCATTTCGTTGGCCAAGAGACGCTTCTGGTGGTGCTGCTGCAGTTGCTCTCTGCCTTTGCGCTGCTGCACTTTGTCTTTGCTTTATGCCTTTTCCTTTGCCTTTATGCTTTATGCATTTTTATTCCCCACATTTATATTGTTTACATTTGCGTTGACACTCACTTCATTTAGCGGGGCAGGCAACCCCCTCCTCAACGTCCGCTCTTGCAATTTATGTCTGTGTGCAGGTCTCCATATGTGAGAGTGTGTTGGAGAGATTCTCTTTTGTGTGCATGTATGTTTGTGTGTGTGTGAGTGCGTGCAGTCGGCTGCCGTGGGCTGCAGGTTAAGGACCTTTCTTTTGAGTTTTCAAATGTTTGCTTTTGGTCATGTTTTTATACCCTGCACCAAAGCGTTAAAGAGTATGCAAAGTTAGTGCAACACCTAAGCAAGCAATTGACAGCCTTTTGTAGACCAGGGCTAAGAGAAAGATATCAACAAGGTATGTCTTAAGGGATAAGATAAACATAAAAAAAAAATATGAGGGAATGGTTAATTTATTATTGCAAACTCTAAAAAACTTCTGAATAACAAATTTTGTGATGATAACTGTATAAACAAACGATTTGTGCCTTTAAAACTTTCGTTGTTTTCATGATGCTACTGCTATGGGAGGTAATATAATATAACCCCGATATCGAAAATATAAAAGAAACTTGTTTCCCGTGACCTAAAAAGCCATCTAATCGGAATATTGTTTAGGTCTTACCATATGTGAAGTCTAGGCGTTCATTCAGACAGGGAGTTGTTCAAATTTAGAGTGCTATTGAAAATAACGCTCGCCAAATTAAAATTAACCTGTAACTAGAGAGTATAGTTGGTTGACAGGAACCAACAAAAAAAAAGTCACGTTAAATTTTCTAATGACAGGACGAGCCATATAGATTTTGAGACGCTGAGGCCGAGTCTAACGTCCTAAAAACCACATCAGCCTATGATTCTGGATAACCTCCAAAACCACACGCTATTTTTATTCGGCTTGCCACGATGTTTTTGGGATTCTAAATAGGAATTTGAGGATCAAAGCCCCCTAGCTCATCAGCGTTCTGAGAAAACCTCAAAACTATTAAGTTTATGTAGATTTTTGAGGTTATGTAGCTCGGTACCTCTATGTTTGTACCTTGAATTCGGATTCAGCGATCCCAAGAAGATAAAGTAAGCATGGTTTTACCTGCGAATATCAAAATCGAGTTTTTGGTTTCAGACATAACCTCAAAAAACTTCATTCCGAATCGAAGTCAAATAAGCCTTGGCACGGTTTCTGAGAATTGCCGCCCAAAACATAAGTTTGTATAACGTCAGCATTGTCAATGCCAAAATGCATTTATATGAATTTACAAATCGTTCGAAAAAAACTCCGAAATTTATTTATTTTAGCCTAAAACTTATTATAGAGATTTTAATAGAAAAATTCTGAAAAATAAAAACCATAAATTAAAAGAGTTGATATAATTATAGATAGATATAGATTGAAAAAAAAATAGCTTTTTGATTAAATTTTTATTCTTGGCGATTTAAAAAAAATCTCGAGTAAAATTGCTAGAGATTTTGAAACCATCCAAAATAAAAACTTGGAATTCGGACCAAATTTGAGCGAAACAGATTTCCTTGTCGCTGCTGATATTGCGGAGCGTAGAGGGTATGCAATAGTCGTCATGTGCCGACTGCAAGCGCTACACTTGCTCTGTTTGTTTTTCTTGCCTGTCCCGTCGTTCTTGCTCTATCAATTCCCCCACATTTGTTTGTGTATATTTATTTATGTGTTTGCTTTGCGGTTTCTGTACCGCACACACACTCACACATATATACACACTCACTAACACACATACACACACATACAATAGTACAAACTTTTCTACCGTAGACTGTGAACGCCTTTAATCTTAAGCGCATTTCATTTAGCATTATTGCCATTAAAAATGTTCTGGCCAGGTGTGGGCCAAGCTGAGCGACAGGTGTCCTGTGTTCCAATGTCCTTTAGCAGCAACATCTTAAGTGCGGCTTACGAGCTTCCAAACCAATTAAAATGGTCACTGGAAGACAACAAATGTAATTTAAAACTGTAAGACATTGGCTCTAAGCTAATATCCTTAATATCCTTCAAAGTAAATTGCTGCATTTTTGCTTTATTTAACGAAATAGTGTAATATATAACATGGTTTAAAAAAAACAAACTTGTGTATGTTTACTTGGCAGCAGCATTGCCAGCTCCATTATTATCTTTGGCCACATTTGGCTTTATCTGCTCAGCTTCCTTAACTACATTATTATCATGCCCTTCGTTTGAGGGCACTGCCAGACCAGTATTGGATTTCTTTTCCTTCATAACCTTTAGATTCGTCTGCGAGCCTCCCTCCAGACGCCTGCGACGAAAACTCTCAATCGAGTGATCACGCTTGAGGTTACTAAAGCTCTCCGACTTAGGCTCCTCCTCATCATCATTCTCATGTGTCAAATTCTCCATAGATAAGTTTAGCTGATCTTCCAATTTAGATATTTCTGCTGTCTCCATTTCGACTGACACAACCGACACATCCGCTGGCTCGGTTTCCACAATCTCAACTTTTCCCTCACTGAAGCGCACCTGACGTTCACGTTGCGTTTCCTTTTCATCGCCGTTTTTATTCAGCTGCGAATCTTGAGATCCAGCAACGTCATTGGCAATCGCCCCAACTGCAGCTTCATTGGTTTGATTAGCCGACTGCGGCTGCTCGGGTTGGCTACCGTTGTTGTTCCTTTGCAATGCATTATTCTCAGGCACTATGTCCTCTGCATCAGAAAAACGCAGCATTGGATAATCATAAGGGTCTGCTTCTTCAGCACCAAGTAGTTGAAGCCGCGGGTCTGCAAGCTCCATACGCAGGCGAAAGCCCTCAAATAACTCTTTTTCATAATTTATAAAATTATAAATGACCATGTAGAGGACTAGTGCAAGGACAACCCATAGAAACACCATATGTACTGCATTATCCTTGATAGCTTCGGAACCCGAAAAAAATGTGAAATTTTTCATTTTCGCGCTCAAATTGAACTGTAAATAAATTAACTTATTATTTTAGTTAAAAGCAAAAAATTAATAAGCCTGATAAATTTTTCTTTTCACTATGAAGTAATGTGAATTAATAAAAAAAGACAGCTAGAGCAAAGCCTACCTCAATCAGTGTTGTACAACATTTTTTTTTATCAAGTATTTAGTACAATGTTGCCAATGTTATTTTTATTTAAATATTTATGCTTTCAAAAAAAAAAACACCAATAACCACCAAACCTCAGCGCTTTGACCAATTTATCTTTAGTTCTTAAGCTAAATTGTAACTACTAAAAAAATAAATAAATGAACAGCAAAACTTTTTACAGTAAATAGCTTTTAAAAATTATTAATGAAATGCAATACTTTTGTTTTCATAAAAATAAGGAATCTATTATATTATTTACTATTGTAAATAATTATGGGACAAATCAAAATAACAATCTTGATATATTACATTCATATAACGTAGCACAAAAACAGTAGAGTGGCAGCGGTTGGTACCACCTAAGTATAATTTACCCTATTCAATTCCTGATCCAATGGTAAAGAATTACCTCTTAAAAAAAACTAGAAAGCTGAGCAAAGAGAACATTCGGCGTTGTGCAGGTATTCCAGCTGTAAAAAAAGTTACCTTTTCTTGTTTATTGAGCTCACATTAGTCCATAACCCAATCTCTACAATATTTACACGTCTTTTGCTACATAAAGCTCTGTTTTCTTAAATGAGCTACTTATTTGAAATTTGTAAGTAAGCATACGGACGTCTGCAAGACGTAGACATTTTCTTTCTTCTATTCTATCTCACGCGATGGCCACAGTAAAATATCTTTCTCCAGTTTGCTTAGTCGGTAGCAGCAGCTTTTTGCTGCACAAAGAGTACGTCAAATAGATGTATCGTTATCTTTTGTGTGATTTTTTTTTTTTGTTGTTGAAAATAATACTGATTTATTGGAGCAATTGTATATTATTATTCAATAATGAATCTTTTGAAGGGAGCCAAGTTGCGAAGTGCACCAACTTGTGGATATTTATGGTGTGAGATGAAGACAACATTGCACTTGAAAGTGTCTTCGCTCAGCTGTATCGTTACGTTATAAAGGAAAAAAGAACATTAATTCAAGGGGTTAGCGGGAGAACGGGCGGAGATGTTAACATAAATAGACCAAATTAAAAAAAAATAATAATTTTCCATGAAATTTAAAAAATAAATAATAATTTAATATGTAAGTAATGTACCTTCAGACCTTTTTAAATAAGATAAGCTGAAGGCCGCTGCTGTTATAGCTTAAGTACCCTAAGTAGCGCATAATTTGCAATTATGTGCATATTTTTCCATAAATAAATAAATACAAATTTTGAATATTTTAAAAAATTCTTTTTTTAAAATGCTGCATATTACTGGGCACATGTTATTAATTCAAATAATTGAGTACACGTTAAGTTGAACTATACAATCAGAAAAAAGATATCTTAATTTAAATTCGATTTATTCAAAATAAATTTGTTTTACTCTAGAAATATGAGAATTTTTAGTTTTCAATTTTCCTTAAATTAAGAATAAAATACTCTTAATCTCAGCATTCAAACTATTCGCTCTAACAATGTGTTCGAAATTCTCTTTCAAACAATAATTCAACAAATTCTAAAATTAAGAACTTTTTTCTTAAAAGCTATCTACAATTTAGCGCGATTGTTCTTGGAATCATTCTAAATTTTCACAAATTAAGAATTTCTGTCAAAACACTCAAAACACTGGATTTTTCTTTATTATACTACTCCAATCCTGGATCTACATCTCGGCATTAGTTCCAATATATTAAGTGGTAAAATGATGTCATTTTAAACACATAAAATTGTATGTGTATTTTGTATTTAAGGATTTTAACAGAAGAGAGGAAATTTTAACCTAATTTAAAGAGCGACAAGTTATAAGCAAACAAAAATGAACAGCCATGCAGGCACATATACCATAGTTATATCTCTTAATTCAAGTAATTTTTGTACATATATGATCTGCATATCATCTTTGCTTGTTTTTTCTTTTTACATATATTTTATGACATACTAGTAGTAGCAAGCACTATGTAAAGAATCTAAATATACTGCATCATAAGACTCCAACTAGGTTCAGCTAAGTCCTTTTGAGTATGAGTTGCAAAACTCGACAACTTTATATGCTCTGACAAAAAAAAAAAAAAAAACATGCATGTACTGGCAACAAAATGGCAAATCTCAATGTGCAACAATGCAAACGCTTCCAGAGACTCATACATACGCATTTATATATGTATATGTACTGTATATATGTAGACAGTGAGCAAGGCGTCGAGAACTGACAAACACTTGAGAGTTCAACCGAGTTCTTAACCCGCTGCTTGCGGCTTTGTTGCCATGGCTTGGTCTGTGGCTAAATTTGTCAAGAAGAAAAAGCTACAATGAAAGGAAAATAAATATAAAAAGTGCCATGAAAATAAATTAAAAATGTGTGAGAGCGCAACACACACACACGCAGAGAACGAAAAACAACAAATAAAAAATCATACACCAACACACTTATACGGCAGCTTAGAGACATATTAAGAAACGTGACTCTGTCGCCTGTTTTGTCTTTGAGTGTGTGTGTGTGTGGGTAAGCACTAGTAGATGTGAATGCGAGAGTCAGAGAGCGTAGGTGTGTGAGTGTGTGCGTGTGCATCTATATTTAGCATGCTATGAAAAATGCTTGCTGCATAAGCACAAGCGCGTGTGCGTTGTTCTCTCTAGTGACAAAGAAGACAGCGGCCGCTTTTTTGCCACTGCCTCTCTCTTGCACACCCACTGCTACTCTCTCTTCCGCTCTCTGACATTATCCCATTCACGTTCGCTTCTAATGACAAAAGTTATGACGACAAATGACTCTGTTGACTTTTACTATGAAATCAGAGGCGTCAAGTTCGCCGCCCTCTTCGCTTGGCTCTGGTGTCGGAAAATGTGGAACTGCTTTTTTTGGTCTGAGAACAGAAATCTGAAATCATGAATCATTTCGTTGACTTGTTTTCCTTTTCACTTTTCACTTTGTAATTTGCACTTTTCACTTTTAGCCTTTTCTAGTTTTGTGTGAACAACATTTAGCCATTTGGACGCCACCAGATCCCTAGCCTGCCCCATGCAGCATGTTGATTACCATGCACTAATTTATAATTATGCAAATTGTTAATGAAAATTAATAAATGAAAAATATGTGCTTTTGTAGTGTAATAGGTAAAATAATTATGTAATTACATATGCAAGTTGACCAATTGCATTGGGCTGGCCGCAACTGCTCTTACATACAAATTGAATTTGTTAATCAACTGTATTTTAGAGTTAATTGAAAATAAAAAAAAAAAAATGTTCAAATTAAAAGCGTTATTTAAAATGTTATGTAATAAGAAATTTTTTATACACTACAAAATTGCATCTAAATTAGGAAGCGCTTTGTCACTAAAGAGAATTTGGATTGGCCAAGAGCAATTTTTCTATTGAGTAAAATTTTTATTTGAAGACCCTTTCTTTTTTTTGTTTGTACAAAATAGGATAGAAATTCTAATGCTTCAAATTATTTGAAAAAAAAGGCACTCCCAAAGAGCAATTCTTACTCATTGTAATATTGTCTAGTCTGAATGCTGAGATTGAGAGTATTTATTTCTTTTTTAATGAAACAAGAGAACGAAAAATGCATTCAAGTTCTAAAGTGAATCAGGCGTTTTTTTTTGTGCTAATTCAAATTTTAATTAATGACGGCGCTTTTTCCCTACTTTCCCCATTATTTGTAATTGATTTTTAAATTAATTTTGTCAAAAAATATCGGTAACATATGCAAGAAGCCTAAAATTTATGTAAAAAACACGTTAATTGAAAACTTAAAAACAAATCTCTCTTAATTTTTAAATACTTTACTGCGCGAAAAAAAAAATATTAATGTATACAAAATATCAAAAAAAAAAAAAAGCGAATAGAATTATATGCAGATATTTCTAATAATTTTCTATGCAATTTTTTTGTACCAAATAAAACTACAAGAACCCTGAGTTTCTACTTCGACATATCGTATTATCTACCAGCGTCGAATCCAATGAGTTTCTATTTTTATTAAGTATGAAGAGAGCCTTAATGAATATCTCTATCTCCCTCTATCTTAGTATTAGTTGCAGGGATACAAAGATATTTGCAGCTCAGGCTGCATCGATATATCGATATTTTCTTTAATGACACGATTTTTTGCTGAATTTTCGGTACTAGGGCCGTCATGATCATTTATATCCAAATAGTAAAATTAAACTTAACTTAACTTAAAATTGTATTTATCTACTTGAACAGATAGGTTAAAAAACTAGGAATAAAATAAAATAAAATTTAAATTAGCAAAATTCTTCGACTCTTCATTCTATAGGGTGGTCCATCTGTTGGTTTGGTTATTTAACACTCATAATTCGGAACATTCCCGTCCAAAGTGGATGCTCTTCGATATATGTCAAGTTCAAAACTACAATGGATCATTTAAAAACCAAACAACGCGTATAAGTGGTTCAGACGTACTAAGAAAATGGTCGTTCTGTGAATAAAAAAAAATTTCGTACGTTACGCACAGTTTTAGGCCAGTTTAATCGGCCATCCGAGGGATGGGAGAACAGACAGATAAGTTTCCGTCAAAAAAAAAGGATCGAAAATTTCGATGTACGCATACGAGCCATCCACAGCGGATATTATTTTTCAGACATAAATGAGTAGTTTCAAACTTGCATTTGGTATATATGTATAGTACATTTGACCAATTTTGTTGAAAAATATGTGAATAAAACGGAATTTGCAAAGAAACCAACAGATGCCCCACCCTATACAAGTCAAATATCGAAATTCTTATTGTTTCCTAGCTATTCAGCTATTCAAGCTCAAAGTCACTAAAATCAGATTTCTTTCAAATATCTTTTGCCTCAGCTCGAAATAACGTTTTTAATGCATAAGACTCCCTCAATATAACTTTAAACATAATTTATCTTGAATTTCGTTGTCAAATTTTAACACAGAAATCGGAGTTCACATGGAACGTGTTGGCATTACGCAACACTGGGCACGCTTACCAGGAAATTCCAGCAACTAACCAAATCCCTTGAAGTAGAAAAAATCCCAGTAGCTTTTACAGATTTAAAATAGATCGCTTGAGTGCAAAAATACAGAACTTTTTTCTGATATGTATTTAATCACTCACCCTCTGATGTTACAATTTAAGAGTTCGGTGTATCTCAGCTTCTTCACTTGTAAACTAGCAAAAAGGTCGTTCACGCTTTAGTCAGTTGAGTTTCTGCGCAAGCCCAAATATATTGGTTAAGTGGAAAATTTTTCTATAACTGCAATTCTATGATGACCTGCTATTGCACCCAAAAACACTAATGCACGGGCTTTCTATTATTCACGAAACGATGACGACAAAAAATACTAAAAATTAGAAGTATTTTCGTATTCGTATTTTTCGAATGAGCAACTACGACATGGAAAAATATGATAGCTTTGCAGTTGAAAGTATGATGACAGATTTTACAAAGCATATATGTAAACGTTAATATTATAAATACGAACCATGAAATGACTAACTTTTCTTCAGTTCGGTTCAGGGCTGCAACTGGCATGAAGTCAGTGCTGAGTTTTTAGTACCAAAAATGAAGCTAAAAGTCTTTCCTTCAGTTCGGTTCAGGCCTGAATCAGGCTGTTAACAAAGAGCTCTTTAGTTTTCAATCACACAACAAGCACTACATAATAACGAAAACTATTATTAGTATAAAAAATGTGTACACACTGGCAGATATTGTAGCCATTAACATAGTTGTGCGTATTGGTTGGGCAAAAATGTAGATTTTTTTTTTAAGTGTAAGCCGTTGTTGGATAAATCAACATTTCTGCGTTTCGCAATTCAGTGTCAGGGTGAGGCAGAAATGCAGCCATTTTTTTAAGTTAAATTGTTGTAGGACACCGATGCACTTATGCCAATCTGCATTTTTGCACAACAAAGTGAACATCCCAAACATAAAATAATAATAAATACCAAAACAAACTTTTATATACGAAATATTTCGAAATGCGCAATTCGATATACTCCCAGAGAGAGTATTAAAAAAAAAACCCAACCAAGTGCAAACTGCGCAATTTCTATCAATTTTAATGAAATTAAATAAATTTTATGCTACATGCAAATTTTGTTGCTCATCTAGGGACTGATCATAATCACTTGCACTATATGGTTGTTTGTAAGTATTGTTGTTGTTGTTTGGAAATGTTTTTATAATGAAGTATGTGACAAAAAATTTACAATTGCCACTAATTGGCCCTGACATGATTCGCATGATTGTAACTTTAGCAAAATTACATTGGAAAACTTGTAAAAAAACCCTAATTAAATTTTCATATACACTGAGTAGAATGAGTGGTAATCATGATAATAAGTATACGTCATATAAACCAGTAGCTGATAAAACAATCTCTTCGAAATGTTTGCGCCTTTCAAACTACTCAAGTTGGCATGCAAATCAAATTTACTTAAAATGTAGTTGGTATTTTGAACAAGTAGAGTATCTTATGTATAAAGACAGGTCAATAATAAATTGGCCTTTAACTTGAAGATTCAAATAAGTATATGAGGCAGATATAATTACAACAAAAGTAAATCAACAGACAACTTGACAGCACTGCCAAGGGCCAGTTCCAAGTTATGAGAGAGAGAGAGAGCTGGGGTAAAATTTATGATTTCATTTATAGTCAATAAACGCACATAACCACACGCAACAAAACACACACATATACATACATTATATATATATATATATATGTGTTTATATACTGAAGCTTGAACATTGCTTATTTCATATGTGTGTTTTGCTTGAGGCGAAAATATGCCACAAAATGAACATTTTGGCCTAGCGTTAATTCAATTTTAGTACGTATACGCAGTGTGCGACAAACTACATGCATTAAGTAATGCTTGAGTGTGTTTTAGCATAGCCTTGAGTGCAATAAGTGTTGCTGTGGTTGTGTGTGTGTGTGTGTCTGAGTATCCTGGTGGGACATTCCATGCCCCTACTCAAAAAAAAAAAGACATTATCTGCAGCAATTAATTTATTTAGTTTAAACTTTATTGTTTGCTTTAAAAGGATATAATCTTTGGAAGCATATTTCTTTGCCATTTTCTGACTTTTAAGGCTTTCTTTGAAGTAAAAATATGTTTATTTTGTAGTGAATTTTTAAATAGGCTTAGAAAATTTCAATGAAAGCTAATCTATATTTTTTTTTAGTCTACCTATGTGTATAAAAATATACAAGTGCTTCATACTTTATTGGTGTGTTTAGTCAACTTAGAAGCTAAATAAAAGCCTAATCTTCTCTAATGTAAATTGAAAAAAAAAACAGTGTCTTAAAAAAATTTACCTATATTTCGATGACTTTATAGAATTACTAGGGGTCTCCGCCCTCTGCGTGCAAAATAAAAGATTAACCTTCTCTAATAAAAATTGAAAAAAAAAAGTGTCTTAAAAAATGTATATTTCGATGACTTTATAGAATTTGTAGGGGTCTCCGCACCCTGCGTGCCTCGCACGCCAACCCCTGGTCTTCTTTATTTAATTCAGATCATCCAGACTATTATATACCCTGTACAATTTTTTATTTCCATAATGTTCATCCCATTGCCATGACTCAGTCGGTCCTGCCCGACTTTACAATACACTGGAACAGCAGCGACCTGCATGCTGCTCTAATTCGCATGTGTTACAACACAGAATTAATGCCATCAAATATTGTAACAAATATGAACAACAAAATTGAAATAATGTTTAGTGAATTGTTGTTCAAGGGTTGCTATTGCTGCCGTTGCTATTCCCCCTTCCATGATACATTTTAATGTTTCGTATGAGTTTTCACCTGCATGATTTCAACGTATCGAGGTGAAACTTACATTGTGCACACCGTATGAGGTATGGCTATCACATAGTGTAAGTTTCACCTTGATATGTTTACGCATACGAACACAATCGGTACCACACAGATTTTTTTGTTGACAAAAATAGGATAGGAGGGTGAAAAATACTTTACGAACTATTCTCATACCTACCAAATATAAAAAAAAAAAAGTTTCATAAAAATTGGTCGAACCGTTTCGGAGAAGTGCGACCATACCATGACACGAAATTTTTATATACTAGATGTAGCATAGTGGCACCTCTCAAGAAAAAATGTTAACTTGTACCTAATTGTAAATATTAAATTATTTTAACCCTACAAACTTTAACAATCGGCCGTGATCCGGAAAACGGAAAATCCAAACCGAACAATTGCATTCGGATTCGCTTCTGGGTGCTCCGCAAAACCAATTACGTAACTCGAATAGTCATAACTTTGCGAAAAAAAAATGATCGCTTGAAATCTTAAACTAAAGGGTTAGAGTAGTACTAAAAGATGTAACTGGAATGACAGACCACAACAATTTTTTGCACCCTGTACATAACCGGAAAAGTAGCAAAAAGCCGCCGTTTTTCGGGTATATAATCTCAAATATCTAAAAATCCTGACGTGATGGGCCCCGGATTCGGATTCTACGCAGCAAATTACAGCAAATGACCTCTTAGCTTTCCAACAACGAAACCATGTTGGGCGGTGTAATTTTAAATATATATTGAGCCGGCCTGCATAAATTTTAGTACAGTAAAAATAGACAAAAAAAAGGGTTTGACCAAGAAAAAATTTATTGCTGGAATTTCTCTTGCATATTGCTTTAAGGACCATCTGAAAAGTCTAAAATCAAAATGGTGACCTACTCCCTTCGTAGGGTTTTCCATTATTTTGACATTTTTGAGCCCATTTATGTCGAATTATATAAGTGGGACTTAAGTGGGACAAAAACTTCTAAGGCAAAAAATGTTCAAAATTGAATTTAAAATTTTATTTGTAATCGAAGGTAGTTCAGAAGTTCATATTTTAGGCGGTAGAGGGTGTTAAAGTTACTACAACGCAGTTTTTCGTATTTTAACCCAACCCCTTGCCCTTTTTTGCTTTTGGTGTGTATCAAAAAATTGTAGATTTCAAAAAAGAACACAAGACTGGTTTTTGAATCATGTAAGTATCTGTAGTAGTTCCCAAGTTAACAAAAAAACATGCAAAAATGGCCACCCTATATACATGTGTTCGTGTATAATATGTGAACATGCACGAACACAAAAAAAAATTCGCTTTGACTGTGCATACTATTTTTTGGGTTGAGTCAGAAAAAAAAAATTAAAATAATTGTCAATAAATATATAACTTCAATTTGGCATAAATAATAATAATTAATAAATAAGAATATCAAAGAATATTTAAAAAATTATTTCAGTATAAAAATATGTTTTAATTCCTCTTGCAACAAAACATTCGGTTTCAAACCGCATGAAAAATTCGTTTTGGTTGATTTGGTAACAGCAAACATTTGGTTTCAAATCGAATTCGAATAAAATGTTCGGATCGTTTTCCAGAGCACGGCCGAATATTACACTTAATTTCATTAATAACGTTTACAACGTTTTCATTTTAACAAGTCCGCCAGCAATCGGCCTTTCCATTTCATCCACCCACAATCCGCAACATATCAATGCATAACTAGTGGCAAGTAATTACTTTTCTTTTTTTGGGGGAAATATATGTACTTGTAGGATAACCCAGTCTGGGCATCGTTCCAACTTTTTCGCAATTTTTTATGCCTTTTATAACACCGTGTAGTTAAATATTTTTATTCAGGAAGTTGCTTTTGTTTCATGCAGTCCGCACTTTTTAAATAAATGTATGTCGTGCAAACTACATCTGACCTATTCCTCCTCTGGCTCTGTACTCGAAAAAAATCCCACAAAATTATGCTTCAAATAGTTGATGTTGGCTTTTTAGCTGCACCTACGTTAAGTTCCCGAATCCCGCATCCTGCATCCCTTTACCGATTTTGCGCTGCATATTTTAATTTTTTAGCAGGAGCAATATAGGCGCTGCCACTTTTACTTTGTGCAATTGCTTTTGCCGGATATTATTGTTAGTTTTCGTTTTGATCCTTTTTTTTTATGTGTTTTTGGTGCAGTGTATGGAGAAGGGGGCGCGGCGGAGGCTTTTGTTTTATACCGCATTGATGTTTTTGCTGTTGTTGCTATTGTTTGTTGCCGTGTCCTATTTGTATCCTGGCGGCTGCAATGGCGTTCTCTCACACATTTATGTCTATTGGCGCGCGTCCATTTCCATTTCATTTCCGTTATTGCAAAACTTTTCGTATTAAATATATTTTTCTCTCTTCGCTGCTTGCCTTTTTCTCTTTTTGGAGAGCTACGTTTGTTTCATTTTGTTGTTGTTATTTGCACTTTGGCAAAGTTGTGTGTTGTTTGTTTGTTGGTTGTTTGTTGTAACTATTGTTATTGCTATTATTCCTGGTGCTTTATGCGCTTTGGCCATTATTGCAGTTGTGTGTGTATGTGTGTAATGATTTTCCTTGGCACATTTGCATCTACACAGTGCGAAAAAAAAAATGGTTTGAGACAGACCTGGATGCAGAACGAAATTGCGGGATAGGCAACAAAATTTTAAACCCAAAATGTTTTCTGACTCCACACAATATGTTCAAAAAGAAATTGAGAAACTTTGGTACATCGGAGCTTGAATCCATGAATTTGTCATATCTGTATATATTATATTATATATAAATTCAAGAATCCATTTTTTGTTTAATCGTATTCTACTATACTTCACAAAGTATCTAGAATTCAGATACAACTATAATACTACACCCTGGAAAATTTTAAAATATGCTTGCAATCAAGGGTCCAATAATTTTTACAGAATTTATTTATAGCAGAGCTACCTCTTTCTGGTACTATTTAGTATACAACTTAATTCAATTTCTAAGACTTTTTAGAAAGGCTCTAATTAGCTTCATCTGTAACCTTTCGGCTAATTAATGTAAATATTAAATCACGTTTTCTTTTGTAGTAACTATGAATACAATACCGATCAAGTATCATTCGTAAATAGACTCGTTTAATTTTTAAGAAAACTGCAATATTTGGTTTGTGTTTGAGAGTCATTGAAAGAAGACAACCTTTTAGATATTTGGTTTGCGTATACCAACAAAATTATTCGTTTTGAATACTTTTAGTAGATTCGTGTCAAATATTTTTTTTAAATTGTAATCAATAAGTAGTCTTTTTAAGGTAAAAAGATTTTTTATAAAATTTAGTACAGTACTTGGAAGCTCTAAAAAACTACCACATGCCAAATTTGCTTCCGATATCTTTATAAACAAACAAATTATCCATCTAAAACTTTTTTTTTCGAGATCCCCCGAAACACCCCTACTGGAGTTATATAATAAAACGCCTAATAAAATAAACTTATCTCACGTGACATGCTTAGTAAGGCATTTAATCTGAAAGTTTGTTTGCTTTAGCTCTTACCATCTCTTAGATATAGGGGTTCTAACAGGTAGACAGACGTGCAGGCGGACATGATCATACTTTTGGAAACTTTGGAACTCTCCGGTGTCTCCTCAAAATGAATCGAGCTATTCTCACAAAGCACACACTAACACTGGTCGGAAAAGCGTTTTTATGTCTTGAATTCGAAATATACAGATAGAATCTTGAATCTCAGCTTTTGTTACTCATATGAATTGTAATAACTCAAAAAAATCTGGATCAGTTGCACCACTCTACCTTTGAAAATAAAATTTTCTTCTAGTACTGGTACTTTAACTCATAAAACTGATTGATCTTTCGTATTACATTGTTTTTGCATAACTTTTTTTTCGCATTTGAATTTAATTCAGCAACGAAAAAAAATCTAAACATATTTTGGAGGACTCCCAAAAATTAAATAACATTTAGGATACTTCCATTCCTTTCTTTTGTACAAACGTTTATCGAGGAATTGCAGATTTTGTTGAAGCAGAAAATTGAAGTGTAAATGGTTCAATCGAATAATACAAATTTTATTCAAAAATTCGAAAAAAAAAATTAGAACTAAAAGTTTCGGTAAAAGGAATTTTTTGTATAACGAACGTATTCCCTAATTGCAGGAAGAGAGAATTTGGATGTGTATAATATGTTAAAATTTTCCGTATTATTCAATATATGTATATGTACTATATGTAATATGTACTACAATCTTCTAGGCTTATACTTTGTAGTGATTGTTTATTTAAAGAGATGCCGGTAAGAAAAGGACTTAAAGAATCCAAAGCCTTGTGCAGTAGCCAGTAGTTTTTTTAGCAACTGGTTTCGAACTAGTTAACAATAATACCAGATGCGTTTTTTTCTATGATATATTCTTTAAATAATTTTCAAAAATATTGAACTTTATTTAACTATATGCTCAAACTGAGTATGTTAATGTCCTCCATTTTTTTCGCTCTGTGTAGTTTCTGTGTATTTATGTTTATAGTTGTTATAGTTTGTCCATTTATATTATGTGGCCTACTTCTAGGCGCTGCGGCTTTACAAATTGACATGTAATTAAATGTACGCATAGCGCAATTTGTTACCAAGTAATTGTTATTCTACTAACAATAATTGTAATGGCCACAAAATAAGCCTCAAAGAGAGAGTGAGAGAGAGCGACAATGAGTGAGCGTGCTACAGAGAGGACTCAGTCAACTTGTTCCTGATTAGTACAACAATGTTGGTGGTTGTTGTTATTATTGTTGTAGATGTTGCAATTAGCATTGTACTGCGTAATAAATAAAATTAACCACAATTCGCCAAACAACATGGTCAACAATGCGCGCTCCTTCGCTCACGCTTCTCTTTTGTCTCGCCTTTAGTAAAGTTATGTTTACAGAACAGTGACGTAGATAGGCTTTACTTAGGCAGTAGACATGGGGTAAAACCCCAGCTAAGCTAATCGTTGTGCTAAGTACAAAATATTTCTTTTGTGTTCATTCTATTGCCTATTTCTAACTGACGGACTACCTGTTTTCATTTTAAGAAGCTTTATCAGGCCTAAAATTTGCAGCACATAAACAAAAAATAATATGAGAAATTATATACTTTAAATAACATGCAACGTAATATATAATGCTCACATTGCTTCCTCATGTAAAAAGCACTATCTACGTCACTGGTACAATTAAACAAATGTTTTTGCATATTTTATGTGCAAAACTCACCCGCATTCGCTTGCATTCAGCCAGCCACAAATTTTTTAGCGCATTTGAATTAATGACACAAAATGTCAGCAAAATGTTTGACCACAAATCATGTTGCAAAAGTTTTTGCCGCAGGATATTAAAGGATGCCCCCCAGAAGGCTGCCTAAAAACATGCTGCCCAACTTTAGACCCAAATTAGCATGAAAATAAATATAGTTGCAGTGTGTGGCTCAAAAATTTGTTAAATTTATTTAAATTCAGACTATGATAACTGGCCAGCAGAGCGCATTACTCATTAGGGCGGTCCGCTGCAGGTTTCGTAATATAAAGTTAGGAGAGCACATCATCCTTGAACATCTCCGATATGCGATCACCGAAATTCTTTTGCAGCGGCATCTGGCCATTATAGCAATAATTATGAGTCAAAGCACTGAAGCGTCTATAATTCTCTTCACCAGCTCTGAGACGCGTGGCTAGATCCTGAGATTCTTGCGTGACCGCTTTGAGTGTGTCATAGGTGCCACTCAAATTTGCACCAACTATTTGTATTCGTTTAACAGCTGGTTCCTTACTAGCTGTCAAGGAGCCTTCATTGCTGTGCGCGGACTTGATGGTGGTATTGGATATGGTGGGTCTACTGCGATGCTCACTAATTTTGGTCAAGAGATTTATGCTGGAGCTGCTCTTTAGCGTTGTATTGGAGTCTGTGTTTTTGGTTGTGAGTTTTTCTGATTCGGCTTTAGAGTCCTTTGGAACCAATGTGTTAGCAGATGCACCGCTTTTTAGTCTGGCTGTTTTGCTGAAGCTGCTTGTTTTGCTAACACTGCTTGTTTTGTTGGATTCAGTCTCTTTGGTTGTGAGTTTTTCTTCGTGATGCAACATTTTTCCCAAGGAGTTGGCTGTGGTTAGCTTAGATATCGATTCGGCTTTGGAGTCCTTGGAAATTAATGTATTTGCAGATGCACCGCTTTTTAATCTGCTTGATTTGCTAACACTGCTTGCTCGCGAACCTAAGCTCAAGCAATCAAGCGTTTTGTGGGAGCCGTTCTCTGTAGGTTCAAGTTTTTCTTTGTGCTGCAGTGTTTTTTCCAAGGATGTAGATTTGACTTTGGAGTCCTTTGGAATTAGTGTGCTAGCAGATGCACCGCTGTTTGATTTGCTGACACTGCTTGTTTTGCTGACTCTGCTTGTTTTGCTGACACTGCTTGCTCGCGAGCCTATGCTTAACTTTGAGCTTACCGAATCCTGTGTACAGTTTGATTTGACGGCCAACAAGGTTTTCAGTGACGCTTCTGAGGGCTTAGGCTCAACCACGTTAGCCTGTGACTGCTGATGTTCCACATTGGCTGACAACTGCAGCTGCGAGGTGCCACCTGCATGAATGCGACTTGCCCCCTTGGAGGCGGTCATCTCTTCGTTGATAGCCCTCGAAAGCTCCACTCCACCAAGTCTCGATTTAGCCGATTTGAGTGAGTGGCCACTGCAAGTGTCTGCTGCTGGCAAGGAGCTTTTAGACACCGATGTGTTGGTGTGCACTTTGGATGCTGGCCAGGTGGCAAAGACAGGCGGTGGATAGGTGGGATAGCTGGGTAACTGAAATTCTGTGCGTGCACCATGATTGGCAGGACCCACCATAAAGGGATTGAAGGGTTCGCCACTGTTGTCTTCAAACATGCCGAGTGCGTTAGTTAGCTGTGTGCATGTATGTGTCATGATGACGTCACAAGGCATACAATTTAAGGTAAAAGTTTTAAATACTTACATGAGTGCTGCCGAAAATAATTTTGTTTGGCTTTAATTTCAATGTTTGAATGAATCTGCCGGCAAGTCGGTCTAATAATAGGCTTAGAAATATGAAGCAAAAGTTTAAGCCTGCTTTGTCTGCCAGATCTTTGTCTGGTGCTAGCTGTTATTTTGCATTACTTTAATTAAAATTTTGTCTCAACAGCGTCAAGTTCTTGGCTATAAATATATTGCCATCAATCTTGTACAGTCTTCTAGCTGCTGCACGTGCTGATAAGGCAGTTTCCTTTATGACTCCAGCACCAGACAAAAGGCCAAAGCTCCCGACAATATGGCTGACAGTGTTAATAAGTAATGTTTTTATGTGTGTGTGTGTGTCAGTGTTGTAAAGTGACTGACTGTTTATTGTTGTAGGTTGTCTTTTGTTTAGTGCACGTTTTAGCAGGCACTGCAATTAAACTCAAAATGTAATTTATTTTTATCAAAAATATTTATCAATTTTATTTTAATCTCTTGGCGGAAAGGAATTACCAAAAAAAATTTGTCAAAATCTATTGGAATTTAGCTAAATCCAAAGTCCCACTGGAAACTGCAATTATGTTGCCCTGCTATAGCATGTCCTGGAGCACGCCCATAACGTTTGAAAGTGAGCCACTACAACCGTTGTCGGAACCACAACAGCAGCCACATAGATATCTACTAAATTCTAAAGAAATCAAGCCAGCTGTTGCTCCCAATGTGTTGCCCTGCTATGGTAGTGACCCCTGGAATGCTCCTATGTTGTTTGCCAGCGAGCCTCTACCGATGCCGCAAGCTTTGGCCAATCCACAACCGAAACAGCAAAAGAATTTCCCAAGCTCCAAAGTGAAACCCGCTGAAACTTCAAATATTTTGTCCTGCTGCGGAGCTACCCCTTGGAGTTCGCCTATGATATTGGCAGATGAGCAACAAGCCTTGGCCAAGCCACAAAAGAAACTGCAAAAGAATTTCCATCAAACAAAAGCTAAACCCGCTGCTACTGCTGAACCTTCTCAAACAATGCCCTCTATCATCAGTACCCCCTGGCTTCCTCCCATGATATTTGCAAGTGAGCCATTAACAACACCTCAAATGGCTCCACAAGCCGTGGCCAAAGCACAACCAAAGCAGCAAAAGAGTTTTCCAAAGTCCAAAGTAACACCCGCTGCACCAACTACATTGCCCAGCATGTTACCCTGCTTTGGCGCTCCATTCAATCCACCAATGATTTTTGCCAGTGAGCCTCTACCCATGCCTCTAAGCGCTCCACAAGTAGCGCAGCAAAAGAAACCCATTAAGAAGACAGCAACAAAGCAGCCTAAAAGCAAATATGCTCAAAAAACCCAAGCTACAAAAAAGACGCCTGAAGAAGAAACATCTCCATCAACCTATAACAATTGGCATGAGTCCATATGTACGTATGCGCCTAACACTATGAATTTTCCGTGCATGAATATGCCCCTGGCCCCGCCAATGTCGGGGCATAGTGACATATTGATGCACCCGCAACCTGCAATTTCCTCGCAATGCTTTAATTATGGCTTTGTGCCGCAAGGGAATGATACAGGTGCCTGGAATGGATATGCCATGTTCGCTGATGTTATGAATAAGCCATTTGCATTCGGTATGAGTCCCACTGACTAGAGGATGGCAGAGAAGCAGAATATAAGAACTCTTGGATAAATGTAAAATGATAAATATTTCTGAAATATATAAATCAATTATTATATTGTTATGGATTTTGCATTTAATTAACGTTGCATTATTTTGAAGCCCTAATTTTAAAATTCAGGAGTTAAAGAGAATTTTAATAATTATAAACACTCCAGAGTGCGAAGATATACATAAAAAAGCTAATCCCCTTTTACACTTATAATATTTGTGCGGTAATAAGTGTCGTATAGTTGTAGTTAGTGTTTTGCATAAATTGATCGATGACTGGGCCGATTATAAACGATGAATTTGAGAGAAGAAGAAGGAAAGAAAAAAACAATTCCTATTTTAAATTTGTTCATAAACGCTATTAGTTTTTCTCTAAGCAACTTCAGAAGTTTTTTTTTTTTTTTTTGACTTAGAAAGCACCATTTAAATGAAACTATTGGAGTTCCTTCTTTTAAATAAATTTGCATCTCTGGTATTGAGCATAACAATAGGGTTAACCAGTGTGGAGTATTGTTTTTTAAGGTAATTTTTCAATTAATTTTTTTTCAAATAAACTTTATTTTGTATTTAAAATCCAAAAAGGTGACTATATTATACATATTTTGAGCTACAAAAATTAATTTTTCCAAAGTAATAAATAAGAAAATGGCGCCTGTAGAGAGCTACGAGCACATGACAAATTTTCGGAGAGACCTCCACGGCTGCAGCTTTTGAAGTCGCCATTGATCTGAAACATAAAGAAATTTGTTTCCTCTTAATCTATGGTCAAAAAGCAAGTGAACCACATAGGCGTTTTCATAAATATGAATTTTAAAAAAAATGGCAAAAGTTTTAAAAAAAAAATTGTTTTTATTATTTTGCCCAAATCCTACGTGAAATTTATGTTATAAAGATTGTGTCAAAATTTCAAATCGATCGGATAAAAATTGAATGAGCTAGTCGTGAAGCCATTCGAAAAAAGTGGCTTCGACAAAAACGCGTTTAAAGTTCTAAAACTGGCTCGATCGCACGATCCCGACGCTTATAAGTTCGGAAATATTTTTTTTTTTAATCACTTCGCGACATTATTTCTAACATAATTGTCTACCAATTTATATTTAAAAAAATTAACTTTCTGAAGATTCTACACTGTTGTTACCCCTTGATATATACCAATATTTTTTCTTACTAAAAAGATTTACTTCATAGCCACACAAAAAGAAATGTCCTGACCTGGGGCAAGAAAAATGTTTTTCTATGTATTGCGACGCGCAGAATCCGATTTCGCTAACAGAATTCGCCTTAAAAATTACCACAACTTTTTTTGAGACGCTTTGCTCGATGAGTTTTACAAGTTTTTGTGGTCGTTGAAATCCGACTCGAAAATTTACAAAGAAAACGCAGTACGTTGGGTTTCTCAGGTAACCCCCAAATAAACGGTTTTATGGGGTTTATTGAGGTTATGTTGGATTCGGATTCAGCGACCTCAAAAACCTGACCTTTGGATTTGAAAGTCGGTTTTTTTTTATGTGGCTGTGTTAATAAGACATTATTACTACGTACTATGGTGCTCCAGCTTAGAAATGCTTGTATAGATTCAAAACTTGGAGCATTTAATAATATACATAACAATTGTACAAAGTTTTTAACCGACCTGCTAACGCCTGCCTTAAAAGTCAATATGCGGCTAAATTGCGTATACGTAATTTTATTTAGAAGCCTCATACACTTAGAGTAATATAGATCAGCTTTTATTTTCCTATAATCAATAAAGTACCCAAAACAACTTTTTTCAGTATATCACTTTAAAGTACATACATATAATACATTTAAAAGCTATCAAGTAGAAGTAAGAAGACAAGCTACACGCACAGATTTAATATTATGTAATTTTTTGAAGAATTTCTACTTCAAAAATACTCCTCCCTCTTACAACTCCCCCCCTGTTCTGCCTGACTTTATATCATTCGCAGTTGTGCAAGCAAAAATATTAAGATTAAAGACGAACCATTAAGAATTCATAATGCGTAAAAAGTACTTAAAGTGACACACATACACTTGAAGGGCAATATGACTTGGAGGTCCTTTGGAGAGATGCCTTTTTGGTTTGCGTTTTGCATTTTAGATGCACTTCATTTGCAGTTAAGATTTTTGCATATTTCATTTTCAATGTAACTTTCTTTGACTTTGCCGGAAAAACTTTTTCATAATTTGCTGTAACTTGTCTGCTTGGCAGGATCTAATGCTGCACCCCCCAACCCCACCCACTGTCATTTTTGCACCTCATTGAGCAGGACTCGGCTGGTTAGGCAACTTTCACCTTGCGCCACGACTGTGTCTGCAACCTGCAACATTTAGTGGTAAGTTTGCGTCTAAGTTGCAGCTCAGCTTCACGTCATCGTCATACGTGACATTTTGCAAATTCCGCTTTCCTTATACGATTGCAACAACGTGTATGTGGGAGTGTGTGTGTGTGTGAGGAAGTGTATGTGTTTGAGGTTTTGTAGTGGTTTTCGATTTTTCCACTGGCTTTGGAGCGGCAGAGTCTGTATAGCGTCTCTGCGGTTTTCCACGCTGTAGATTTTTCTAATTATGTCCTGCGACTAGAGTATTGTATGTAAAGAGCAAAGCGGGAAAGCATTTTGTCAAGATTATTATATACATGTTTTTTTTATGATGTGGCTGGTATGGGAATGCACAGAGCGGCATGTAAGCCTTGACGTTGTCATAAGAAACTGTAACCACAGACTGCAATGAAGGCGAGAGAGTGATAAAAGAGATGATTGAGGAGTGAGCAGCAGCATAGGAACAACGGAAGCGCTGTAAGCAGCTAAGGGAATGACAGCAACGATAGAGACAATCGCTGCGCTGCACTGTGGGAGAAATACAAAATTTGGAGCAATACAATTTTATAACTAAAAAAATAAAAATTAAAACTTTATAGTGAAATTTTTTGTAGATATCCAAATTTACAAAATTTAGTTAATTAAAAACAAAAATTTATTTTTTAATAAAATATTAATAATAAAATAAAATAAATATCTTCAAATTTTATATTAAAAAATTAAATAATAATAATGTTAATTAGAAAACACATAAAACATATTCAAAATTTATTATATTAAATAAAATTGAATTAAAAAATTAAGCAGGAAAAGATTTCTCAACTTAAGCGATAGATTAGAAAATATAAATTTATATACTCATTTAATTTTTAAATGGCTGAAATATTTTTTACATGTTAATTTTTTTTTTTTAAATTTAATTCTATAAAAATTTATATTCAAAAAATAATATAATAGTAATAAACAAGATTAAAAAAAATATATAAAGAAGCTGAGCTGTTTAGTTTAAAAGATAAGTTAATATTTCACTATACGCCCAAATAGTCTTATTTTTAAATTAAAGTTTAAGTAGTAAGGTTAAGTCGTCTACGATTCAAATTATGTTTTTATTTAAATGGAAAGTGAGAAATCCGTCATGCTTTCTGCAAGGGCATTTTTTTTTTATCAACCAAGTATTTTTGCCAGTAAAAAGCTCCAATGATGAATGATGGCGCAGGAGCTGCTCGGGACAGTTACCGAAGAATTGGCTTATATCCCACTTTCATATTTTCAGAAGGTGGTTCCTTCGATCCTAACCCGAATTTTCGAGGTTATAAATAAATCGGGGCCTGGACTCACTATTAACTTCCCTTCTTTTTTTAAAAAACATTTATTTTTTGCTCCTTTTTTAAAAAGTGTTCTTAATTGAATTTCGCAGTATAAATTTAATTTTTTTATTCTATTTGTTGTTTCAAGTTTTTTTTTTTGTTTATTTAGGATAAGTTTTTAGTTCATTCGCAATAAATTAAAGCTAAAAATAATATTTGAGTCACAAATGCTTTTTAAATAACTTAAAGCTTAATGTTTTTAAAGAAAAACAGGTGTTCTTAATTGAATTAGGGGGAGTGTATATGCAAAGGCTATTTCGATTTCTTAAAATTTATATGCTTCATAATTCTAAAAAATTACTTCCCAACAGCATAGCCAAAAAAAAGAATAAAGCAGAATACCATTCTAGAACTTTCTACCTCGGATTCGAGTTCGTCCAACAAAATTCCACATTAGGTATCGCCACTCATTTGCCAGACTGTGCTAACAATAAATTAAAAAATGCGCAGATTTAAAAAAATAAAAATTTATCAACGCCAGTTGGGCCGATTCCTCCCACTGTGCAACGCTTTGCTAGCAAACAGAGGCAGAGTGCAGAGTATTACAGATGCAGACATATACATATAAGTATAGAGTTTTCTCTAATGATGATCCCAAAAGTCAACTTGCTAAAGTAACATGTACACTTGTCTTTGAGTATGTGTTGCCAAGTGTGTGTGCTGTGTATGTGCTGTGTGTGTGTGTGTGTGGTGTATGCTCATAAGCACACAGTGGTATTAACGCCATAATTCTGAAGTTACAACACACATACCACAAAAGGATTAAGTTATATTAAAGTTGCGCTATGATTGAGTTCGTGTGTGTGTGTGGGTGTCGCTGTATTTATACAAGTGCAAAAGTATGAATGTGTGATCTATGACTGCATTTAAAGTTTTAAGAGTGCCTGCTGCTGCCTCCTGACACTTGGCTTAAACTATGCCACGTCACACTCACAGCACTCTCATCCCTCTCTCCCACTCCCTCACTCCCACTCACACTCTCTTAACTCTTTGCCGACTCTGTGTCAAATGACAAATAAAGATTTCAGCCAAGTGTGAAGAAGCAGCAGCAGCAGCAGATAGCGCGTCCATAGTAGCGGCAGCCATTTTCTTAAGCCCGCCCAAAAGTATGCAATGGAAAATGCAAAACTTTTCTGTCTCAGAGCTCAACTTGCGCTGACCCAAATTGAAATGTGTAATAATTTTTCGCGTATTTGTTGAGCATTCGTGTGCTTGCGTTTTAATGAAATACTACAGCTCGTATACTTCATATACTATATAAATATACATGAACTCTATAAAAGATGCACATATACTAAAAATACAAAAGCACAATTCTCCTGAAGAGACGCAGACACGGCATGAAAAAAATACAAAAAAAAAATAAAGACTCTGAAACGGACACGAGCTCGACTCAGTTCTCATTTCATTCGCACGCAGTTTTACTTTTATGTGTATAAATTTGCAATATTTTTTATAAAAGTTTCCGGGCACTTTGTGAATTTTGCCGCAAGTTGCAGGTCAAGTGTTAATATTTATATATATTTCTATTTGTACACTTTACCTTGCCTGCGACAGGTACATGACAGAGGTGAAGGATTTTGTAAGTATAAAAATTAACAGTGAAGTGGTTTTTAGGATATTTAGTTTGCCTTTGGAAAAGAAAATGTATCCAGGATTTAAGAACATAACAGAAGTTATGAAAATTGCTGTCAGTAAACTGAATGATATGAAACCTGTCAATAAATAAATAAATGCTTTATGATAATTTTATAGATATCACTCGGATTTCTTGCTCATGCCCTTAGAAAAAGTCGAAATCAAATGAATTCCGCAGCATCTTGATTATTTATTATTTTATAATAATTCTTCATTTATAAGAATTTTCTCATTTTTATAATATTAATTATTTTTTTTTATATACCTTACTTATTTTTATTTTTAAGAATCGTGTTTTTATTTGTTTTTTTTTTAGAATCTATAAAGACGGTTTTCTCAATCAAATAAGCAAAATCTATATGTTTTCATTTAAAATATCAAAAAAAGTATTTTACAAATTTTTTTTAAAATCATTTTTATATGTTTTTTAATTTTGGTGTAATTTTTCGGTTGGGCCAATTTTTTAAATTTATCTTTTTTTTGAAGGCAATTTTCTTACTCAAATTATTGATCACAGTGGGTTTTTTTTTAATGCTTAATTATTTTTAAATTTTCATTGATTTTAAATTTTAAGAAATACTTTTTTTGGTCAATTTTAAATTATTTACTTTTATAGTTCTCTCAAATTACAAAAACCTGTAAAGTTTTTGTTGTTGTAAATTTTCATGAATTTGAATTAATATTTTTTATTTTTGTAATGACTTTTATTTTAAAATTAGTATGCATTTTTGCTTTGGTCCACATTTAAGAATTTTTTTTATTAAGTTTGAAGACATTTGTCTCACTTAAATTATTCAAATCTGTATTTGCTTATAATATAAAATATTTTGTTTTTTTCTTTAGATATTTAGTTTTTAGAATAGTGTTTTTTATTTTATTTTTCATATTTTAATTTTTTATAATCTGCCTATATAATATAAAGACAGTTTTCGCACTGACTTTATCATATAACAAATATCTTAACTTTTTAAATTTTTGAGTTTTTTTTTTTTTAAAATAGTCTTTTTTAAAATATTTAAATTTAAGAATACTCTTTTTTATTTCCTTTTTCATAATATGGTTTTTGATAATCTTCCTATATAATATAAAGACACTTTTCGCACTAACTTTATCATATATCAAATAAGGTTACTTTTATATTATAAAATTTTTTTTTTTATTTTGATAAGGAATACTATTTTTTTTATTTGTTTTTGGCCTATTTTTAAGAATTTTAATAGTTAGTTCGAAACCAGTTACCTGGCTTGTATTATCAGAACCTAAGCTTCTGGATTTTTTAGTTTATATTAATTTTTAAATTTTTTTTAGTGCTTTTTAATTTTATGAATATTTTTATTTTGTTCATTTTTTTAAATTTTTTTATTGAGTTTGATCATTTTTAATTTTTTTTTAATTTCAATTATTTTTTTTTTATGATTTTAATATTAAGAATATTAAGTATATATTTTTTTTGATTCGCACTTCAAAAGGTGAAAATCTTTTACTTAATAAAGTTTTTTAATTTAAATTCAAGATTTCCTAAGGTATAGTTAAGGCACTCAAAGCAACTGCAGCTACCTCCATCTGATTTAAAATAAACTTTTAATTAATTTTAAAAAGGGTATCACAAGTTCGTTGCAGCCACATTGTCTTTGCATTTTTTTTAATTTGTCTTTTTTGGTGTGAAAAATGCCGCTTTTTCTTGTTCTTTTTTTCCTTTTTTTTGTACGTGTGCGCATATTTATGTGTAAACTTTGCTCAAAAAGTTTAATTTTAAAAATGCATTTTACGCTGACTTTGACCAGATGCACACATACACAAACCATCACACACTGCACTCCTCCACAGATACACACTTATACGCATAAATTAAATTAAATAAATTGACTTTCTTTGCAGTTAGTTTTTTGTGCATTCAATTCAATTTATATGCACTCGAAGGGGCTGAAGCCTCCTACTGGAATCCTGCCGAGTCTGTGTTTAATTTAATTGCATGCCAAGTTTTTAAGCAGGATTTAATTGCTTTGTTTTTGTTTTGTTATTTAGCTCTCATTCTTATTACTTTATGATTGCTACCTCTTACTGAAGTTGGCCATTTCCTTTTTTTTATTTTCTCTTTGCATTCCTGCCAACAACTTCAATCTCAAGTGCATTTGCATCACCTGGAGCTGATGCTGGCTTTATTTTTAGTCCGTACACTGTAACAAATAATTTGACAAAACAATTTTAGTAAAAGATTTAAGTAATGAGACCACAATTGTTTTTTAAATTTTGAGTATGATTACTACAACATATATTCTTACTTACTGGATATAAAACCTAGAAAAAAAGTGAGGGAGATCTCAACATATTTATTCGCGATAAAAAGTTACTATGCCAAATTTTTGCACCATGAAGTCCATTGAATTGCGGGGTGTAGGGATTTTTTTCGTGCTTCAAGAAGTGGCTTAACTGATGAAATTCATATCAAAATTTAAAAAGTATTATTTCACGATTAATTGGTTGAATCAATGTTAGCAAAAGAACTTATTTTTTCTGAGATATAAATACTGATACCGTAGACAATAATTACTCATTGAACCCCAAACCAAACTCAAAATGAATAACAAATTGCTTCTATGTATAAATCATTGCCTATATAATTTACTGCTCTTTCGTTTATTAAAAAATAATAAATAATAATAAGAGTTGAAAAAATATAATTTCCCGCTTTTTGGTGCAACCATCCAAACGAGAAATGGAAAATTCTTTCTTCTCACAATTTCGTGCATGGGCATATCCATAGCTCTCATATAATCAAACATATGACTCCAACTTTCCACTCTTAACAAACCGAATTATACAAAAATATGTATTTTTTTTTTTTTGCTTTAATTTAGAGCACATATTGCCCAGATTCCAGTGTATTATCTTTAGGGCGTCCATTCCAACAGCAATAAATGTGGACTCTCAAATTTTCCCATATATCGCACATCAAACGAGTTTCAAATCGATAGATAAAAAATAAGGAGAGTTCTCAAACAAAAAAATATGAACCCCGAATTTGCTCTCTGAGAGCGGACTTATCGAACGCGATTAAAAAGTTTCCATAAAAACTTTGACTTACAATTTTCCAAAAAAATTTTTTGAATGCAAAAAGTTCCAGACCTTAAGCTTTTGGGCCCTGCTTTGATCGTAAGTCAGTTAGATCAACAAGTTTTATGCAGATAAATATATAAAAAAAGTTTCCTTAAACCAAGAAAATTTGGAATTATATTCGGCACAAACCGTCGTGAAAGTAATTTTAACTGAATTGAATCGGACTTAAGGTGGCTAAAACTAAGCATTCTGGAATTAAAAATGTTTAATTAGTTCGCCGACAATAAAAATCCTGCCTACATTTTATTAAATGTGCCTTCAAGCTTTGAGCTGATACGTGCGGAGCGCTGGTATATTCAATAGAAATGTTTTTGAAGGTTCGAAGGATCAAAGGTGCGTATCATGATCAACATTTGTTTGCTTCTTAGGCTCACCTGAGACACATGAGGTTATAGTGACTTCATTTTATACGAATTATGTCTCTTACAGAAACGGAAATTTTCGAATTGAGAGTCCGAAATTGTTTAATTAATTTATTGAATATTTCAATAGATCTTATAACCTTCCTTATACATATAAATAATATATATCGGCGAAAATAAGTAAAGCGGGCTACTTTTTATCAACTTTTTCTATTTAAATGATTTTTACATATGCTATAAAGCTACTAGCCAATAGTAAACATATAAATTTTTATTGCAAAATTCCACATGCTTAACGAGTTATCGATAACTGAATATTGGATTTTTAATTTTTAGTCTTCGCTTTCAAATATTTGGCAGCTCCCTGAAGGTTCATGTTATTTGCAAATATGTACCAATGTTCTTTCAACTCAATATCTGTAATTTCTAAGTGCTGGAAAAATCTACAATACCCTTGACTCTATAAGAACTTGAAATAAAAAAAACCATATAAATTCCACTTTACTCGGACGGCTTTGCCTTGATTTAAAATATGCCTTGCTTTTTATTTAAGTGTAGTCTGTATTTCCATTATCACGTTGCAGTGCAAATAAGCCGCAGCATCTTTTATTTATTAATTTTTGTTTTTTTTGTTTTGTCATAATTAAACTCACTTAAGCTGTCAGAAACGTTGCCTAGCAACTTGGCTAAGCCGCTAGACTAGACCAAGAGCAAAAACAAATACAACAACAACAACAGCCACATAGACAGCTCAATGAGTTTGCTAAAAGTTTAAGATGCATTCAAAGTACAACGAAAGCTGTGAATTATGTTTTATGATCCAAGTGTGTCTAATAAAAAGCTACCCAAAAGCATTCATTGCATTTATCATAAAAAATATAGGTACAAAGAAAATACAAAGACGAAAGAAACGAGGCGCCAAATCAAATAGGACATAAACCAGAACGCGTTTAAAAACGCTTACAAAACGCGCGCCTGCAAACTGCTTAACGAATTTTCAACTTGTTGAAGTGTTTATTGTTTATGGCTCTAGGTTTTTTTTGCTTTTATTTTTTTATTATTATTTTGTTGCTTTTGTTTTTAGCGCCTGCTGTGCAGCCGTAAGCAAACATAAAACCTTTTCTAAACAAGCAGCGCAATATAAACACACACACAGATACTTACAGCAACATAGATACTCACACACACACAGATACACCGAGCAAAAGTAATGAAAATGTGACATACGTTTTTGGTATGGTTTACTGTTTAACAGGTAAAAGAGCGCGCGAGAGCGCACAGGAGCGAGACGTCGCATTTTGTAGGCTTTTTTCGTCTGTGTGTTAATGACACTTGTACGCGTACATACACACATACGCATAGACGAGAGAGCGAGAGCGCGCCTCACTCATACACTTGCATTTGCCTGCATTAAGGTAAGTGGCTTCAATTTCACATTTTGTGTTAATGAAGATTAAATATACAAGGTTTTTAGGCGCTTTACACACACTTACTAAGGCACGCATAAACACAGCTACACACGCACACAAAGACATGCGTTTTGTATCTATGTGTAAAGTTGCTGCAGTGCGAGGCACGCACTTGTCAAAAATGTAACCACAAAGAAGCAGCACGTCTTACAACAACTACTACAACAAGAAGAGCATAAACAACAACTTTGGCAACACTGCAACATACCAAGAACAATGTATTTTTTGGCCAAGGCCAAGCTCAAAATAGCAAGTGTGCTAAAAGTGCCGAAGCTTGGAATACTCTATAATATCTTGTCTATGAGAATTTCAATTACACAAAAAAACTATACTCTGTCTAAATCTGAATCTTTAAAAAGATATGCAGCGTTAACTAGACAGCTTCACAAAAAATAATGCATAAAATCTTTCTCGGAACCACCTTCATTTCATATTTTTGGTGTCTCCTAAAACCTTAAAATAATTAACAATCTATATAAAATGCTAGTACGCAGCATTGAACAAAACGTTGAGACAAAAAAAAAAAAGATAATTCAATTAAAAATTACACTAGCTTACAAATTTATGGGTCATCGAGTAAACCTGCGTAAAAAAGTGTATTTTAGGGAAATTTTGGGTCGAGAAACACGAAAATTGCCACCTTTTCTTTTCTTAAGCACCGTTTTCGAGATATTTTAGAAAAACATGTTTTTGGGCACTTATTTCAGATATTTGTCAATATCTCGTGAACAAAATTTTGTATCGACATGAAAGATGATTAGATCGAAAGGTATTGATGTTCTCTTTACAATGATGCTTTTTGTTAACGAAACAAAATGTTTGAAATCATGATAAGCTTTAAGATGAAAGAGAATTCTTTTACGAACATTTCGAGTCTAAGATCTTTATTTAAAAAAAAAACCTCAAGATTGATGACCCTTTACATATGGTATATACATACATACTGTTAAAAATTCTGTTGGGCACCGTTTAAGTTTTATCTTTCGTACTTTGATACTCTGTCTCTCCCCGTTCAGCTAGCGCAAATGATGAGATGAAACTATTTTTTGACATTATGTTTTAATTAAAATAAACAAAGATGCTTAGAAAAAAATGAAATAAGTGTAAAATAAGTATTTTCCAATATATTGTGGTATATCGTATGCTTGACGTGATGTGGTCAAACGGACAACGAGTATAGACTTATCGACCCCAAAAACATTACATAGAGTTGGTTTGGCAAGAGAAAGCCCTTCTTCCATTTTTATCGGGAGCAGTGTTATGATCTAGGCAACCTTTTTGACCGCATATCTTCCATAATATTATTAGCTGCTTTATTTGGGGTGTACATCGATTCAAAAGTGTTTTTTCCGATTTGTATTTTTGCCCCCTTCAGAGTAGATACAACTTTCGTAAGAGCATTGCCAGATACACAACAACTACAATAGCAGCTGAGACATGTACTTAAATCTTTTACCTAGCTGGCAACGACAACTACAGCGACTCACATCAGGTGTTGTTGTTTCCTTGGCTGTTGTTGTTGTGGCTGTTGCTGGTGTTTGTTTTTGTTTGTTAGGCAAGAAGTGCTCTGAAATCCGCTTTGACAGCTTCCCTGTCAGTTGAACTTGTCCGTCCATCGAGCCTCATGCTCTTGCTTTTAACCCAAAGTTGCAGCTTCAGAGTCAGTGCCTCCATGGTAGTGTTTGCTTGTCTTGTTTGTTTTTTGGGCACACACAGCACTAAAAAGCAACAACAGCGCCAACAACAAAACAACAAGAACATAACAACAACAAGCCAGCACTAACTACATATGCTAATGACAAGAGCAGTTTAGAGCAGAGGCATCCTTAGTCCCATCATATTGTAGCTAGTATGTAGTATGTAAAGAGGAGTATCTATATGCCCACAGGTAAAGCAAGTAGCTGGAGCTGTTTGGCCTGGCCAGCCACTCAGTGCTGGCTTTGTGGCGAACTTGACGCTGCTAGTTTAAAACTATTTTCAACTCACACACACATACATAGTCGGAAGCTCACATAGATACATACTCACACATGCATACGCAACTATTCCATGTGCTTATGAGCATACATTGGCTTCATCAAAATGAAATTTTGTAAGCAAACATAAGCAAAAAAAAAAAAAGTTGTATATACATTGAAGGTGAAACTTTATACGTCATATTTTGTATATATAAATTTACTAATATTTATGCAATTTGTTATATTTAGTTGAAACCATATAGCTGACTCTATGTAAACATAACATGGGGCTTGGTAATACTATGTGGCAGCTTTACGGAAGCTGGCCGAAACTGACTTAAGCTCGATTTCAATTTAAATTTATTAAACTTGAAATCCAAATTTTAATATAATTATTTCAAGGTAAAACCATAAAGCAATATGTGCTAAGGGTTTCAAGCCACTTAATTATGGTAAAATTTTGTTATGTATAAAAAAGTAAAATTCAGCAAAATATAAAACAAAACTTTATATGGCTTATGAGCTGAAGCTAGTGAAAGTAAATCATAAGAGTTTTTATGATTATATTAATTAAAAGTGAAATTGTAGAACTTCGTTTAAATGTTTAAATTATAATTTATTACGAAAACGAAAGAAACGAAAATACTGAACTTAGCCTAATTTCATATTTATCTCTTCAGTCTAGCTTATACTACCACGGCGAAGCAAATTGCAAAGAGCGATGAAAGCTTTATTGGCTCCTGCTCCGCCCTACTCTCACTTACACTAGACTTCATAAAAATTACAATGTCTGATTACTTAAAATAGAATAAGCGATTTGCGCCAACAGCTAGTTTACATATAAGCTGCTGAGCTCATCTAAAAATTGCACTGCTCATTAGTGACAAACGGAGTGTAGTGTGGCCAGAGTTTCTAGTAAATGTTGAAAGGTATATACGATGTTTAAATAGAAAGTGGCATAGAAAATATGTATGTATATCAATTTAATTTAATGCTCAATAGTTACATTAGAAATATGTGAATTATTAATGGAGAATTCGAAAAAAATAATTTGGCATATTTTTACCAATAAATCTACCGGACCCACCATAATTATAGGTTAGCTTCCCATTCTTTGCTTTTAGTATTAAGTATTCGAGTTAAGCTCGAATATAATTTTGTAAATATTTTCATTTAATTTCTCAGCTTTGAAGATGCAATTTCTAATCTCTGCTTGATGAATTTTTTAATCAAACTGTTTTGAATATCCATGTTTTTGATATGAAATTTGAATATAGGAAAAAATCAACTATTTCCAATTAAAAAAATTCGAAGTTACCAGTTTTTTTGTTAATTTATTCTTAATTAATAAGTTAGTCTCCATTGCGGCTAGATAGAAAAAATAGAATTCGAGTCTAGATCAAGGACAGGAAATCTTTATAGATTTCTAAAAGTTAGACTATTAGATAAGAGTCTAACAGATGTTAAATTTAAGTCTAGGTTTTTACTATAGTCTTATAATCAGAGTAAGTACCTACTGCCAAATGTATTAGTCAAATTAGGCATAAAAACGTGGTTTATATATATTTGTATTACATATTTCTTCTTACTTAAAGGATTCATTCTTATTTGACATTAGTACTATCTAGGGTACTATTATGACTACACGTGATCAGTCGAGAAATGTTTCTACAAATCTGAAACTTGGTAGATTTGTTAGCACGCATTACATTTCCACAAAGTTTTTCACCGTTCTGGCAACGCCTACCTTTGCCGTCCATTTGCGGCTAAATTACGTATACGTAATTTTATTTAAGTGCCTCATTATTTTTAGCTGTACAATTCAAATTTTTAAAACAAATGTGTTTTTATGTTCAAACATAATTATAGTACAGCTTAACAAGATTTTTTTCTTATAATTAAGCAGTTGGCATAGTAATAATTATTAATTATATAATAAGTAAGTATTAAGTATTAATTATTACATACTAATTGAAAATTATTTTTTGGCATTGAAGTTGAGTATCCGTGCTGCAGCTTATAAATTTGTTGATTTTTTTATATGTTTATAAAATTTAGATAACCACTTTTATCTGTTAAATTTAAGGCTAGGTTATTACTATGGTCAAATAAACTGATTAAGTAAGTTGAGATCTTTATATATTTCGGCATTTGCCACTTAGCATGTTGCATTACCAATATACTAAAAAAAGTAGGTTTTAGAACAATAAGTAATTTGCTGAGCAATGCTAATTTTTCTATTATCTAGATAAAAAATTAATAAGTAGATTTTTTTCAACAACATTTTTTTAAAAATTAGTTTTACCAAAAATAAGTTTTGCCAATGAAGTTATTAAAAGATATGCTTAAAAAAAAAACAGTGATAGACATATTTCAGGAACATAGTTATTTGATGCATAGGGCAAACAAAAATTAGTTTTTCGCAAAATGTCAGTTTTTAATCTTAACGCGTTGCGGCTTAGTTTAAAAAAACGTACTTTTCGTTTTAATTGAATATTTTTGAAACAATTTTTTTTTAAATTTAAGTTTGCAACAGACCAACACATTTTCTTAAAAAAAATAAATGAAATTTTCTTATTTCTTTTTAAGTATATTCTTTAAATATATCAATCACCATTTTTTTTAAACACGTTTTTCCATAAGTTCTTTACTGGTGTGAATATGGATCAAATCGATTTGGTTGAACAATGTTAAAAAAAAATGAAACAACAATTTTTTAATATTTTTTTTTTTAAATTGAAAAACCCAAAATTATATTAAATTAAATTTAAAATTTTTGATTTGTTTTTTGTATGTAAAGTAGTCTAAGCAGAAAAGGCTAATGAAAAGTCCTGTAACGCTTAATGTATTTTAAATATAAGAATCTCACACATTATAATATAATATCAAATTAAAGAGAATAAAATTAAAAATTAAAATTAAATTGAAAAACAAAATTTTTTTTTGTCACAAGATGTCAAAAATTACAATTAATTTTTAAAATGTTTAATAGAATACATACTTCTTGTTCATATGATGAAAATAATTGATTTATCTTAAAGGTAAATTAAAAAATATTAACCTTGCTCAACAAACTATTTTTTCAATAAGAGGAGACATGGCTAAAACTTTTTTCGAATAAGAGTACATTTAAAAGCTTCATGTTTCGAAAATAATGACATTGAAGGCACTTTTGCATAAGTCGCTCTGGACCTGTAACGTAACAAGCTTTGGAACTTCATCCGGCTTCATGACGTCCAAATGCGGAAAATTTGCTTTTTGAGAAAACTCGCTAAAAATATCCCCTCGAGCAGAATCCCCTTAATTAGGATTTTATATTGGTTAGACTAAGACTAAAGTTTCTGATCTATGCTCCGACTGAACACCAAGATCTTAAATCCCAAAAGAGCTACGAACACCAATTTATGGAAAACAAAAACTGCAAAAACTTTTAAACTTTATAAAGCAGTAAAGCTATCTATGTTTAAGTACTGGCTGTTGCAGAATATAAACTTCACAAATTGCGTGTGGCGTTGCCACTTTTCCCAATCGGAACTATCAGCTGTCAAAGTTCTAGCACTTTTACATGCAGCAGTAAGTTACATGCGAAATTATCTTCAAAGATTGAAAATATCTTTTGATTTAGGTCACAAAATAGCTTACAAACATGTTTTAAAGCTCTGAATCCATTTAAATCACATTTGAGTTGGCGTCATGCAACAAAGCGTCACATTGTCAGCATTGACATATAGTGGGGCGGTGGGAAGAGTTGAGAAAGAAAAGTCTTAGATAAGAACTAGAGCGTGCACAAAAACTGTAGTTTGTTTACTGATGGCTTGATCAAAACACGCATACGCTATGTGTGTCCATGTGTCATGGAATTCAACGAGTCAATTAGACATTTCCAGCATTGGTTTGCCACACACTCACACTCACACTGACATATACAGATGTTGCAACAATTGATATTTAATGTCCACCATGTTTGTTGCTAATGATAATACTGTTATGTTTATACGAATATTATTGTTATTGTTGTTGCAGTTGTTTATATACGTATAATAGTATGCATGTACATTGTACACACACATACATATATAGATACCAGTATATGCCCCAAAGGCATATGGACATGTCATTAGCATTTGGAATTGAAAGCGTCTGACATTAGTCAGACAAAGCACTTGGAATTATCTACAGCTATTATGTGTCCGCATGTTTGTGTTTGAAAATTGTTTCATGTAGAACTAAAATTAATTTACACGCAGGAGTAGTAGCGGCAGGAAGGATGCAGCCATGTTGTACGACAAACTTGATTGCATTATGTTTAGTTTTATGGTAACTCGATTCAACAAACAACATATTTGTGGCAAACAACTTGATGCCTTCTGCCACATTTATTCATTTTTGTTGTTGTTAAAGTGCTTTAAAGTGCGACAACAACAAGAATGGGAACAACTGTCGCTACAACAAGTAAATATATCGCATTGCTCATACGCAACGTAAGCCATTAAATATGCATTTGCTGATATCACTAAAGCCGTAACGAAAACAGCTTACGCGGCTTTTGTTGGTGTGTGTCTGTGTGTGTATTTGTATGAGTTGAAGTTAACAGTGGGCGGAAAAAAATAACAACAACAAATAAAAAAAATGTAAGTCAGCTGTAGCGGTGGCTGACTGTGGTATACACTGCATTCAGTTTTCCAAAACAAATTTATTATTTGCACAAAATTTTACATTAAAAAAAATAGTTTTTTTTGTGAAAAAGACGACTTTTCTTTTTTATTTACGCTCACATGGTTCATTTAAGCGCTCTAGAAACAATTTTTAAGGCAAGAACATGGAATATTGTTGTGCTCAAATATCGTCTTAAAATCAACAAACTATGTTACAAAATATGGCGCATGTTCGAGTTCCAAGTGTTCATACGGACGCATGGGCAGATGGATACGGCTCAATCGCTATCCAAGCCAATTATTTTAGTAAAACAACCTATGGTTCCACCACTTATCCTTCTGCATGTTACATATATGCCCAAAATCTACAATACAACATCCTTGAACCCTTGTTTTTAAGAGTATAAAAATACATGCAATTCAAATACGAATCCAAAAGAAAAACAATAGAATTTAAATGATTTTAATGCGCACATTGAATTTTATTAAAGCGAGTTCCCACGGCGCGAAAAACACGCTCTCTTCAATGTGACATAGGCAACTCTGGGCATAGTTTGACGGCGCATCATACGCATATACCGAAACCCCTAACCACAACCAGTAGCTGATCCAGCAACTGAACCCAGTCAAGCCACAAAGGCGCGTATCATATGCATGGGCTTAGCATGTGTATGTGTGTTAGTCTCCCTTTATATAGAGATATATGTGCGTGTGTGTGTGTGTGTGTGATTCTCAGTGACAATAATAATAATTGTCAATTGCAGCATCTGTCGCCTGTTGTCCCTCCTTTGTCTGTTTCCGTCCTGTCGCCTGTTGTCCTGGACTAAAGCAAGGCACGCGCATTTTTTCATATTCAATTTCAAATGAAATTTTCATGTTGGCAACCCTACTCCTATACAAACGCCACCTATTCTATTTATGGTTACCATATATGAAGGGGGTTAGCCTAGGGGCTGGGGGCCTGGCAGTCGGTGTAAATTTCACTTTATCTGCTGCTAACTTCATTTCATTTTCGCTCATATGTGTGTGGCATGCAAATATGCTGGCAAACAAATCTCTTGCATACTTTTCAGCGCAGCGTTGCCATTGTGACGACATATTTATACACGCACACAGATATGTGTATATATAGTGTGATTTCTTAAGGGGTGCTTTTTTCGAATGACATTCGGATAGCTATAGTTTTGTTTTAGAATCCAAATAGGTCTCCAAAACTGACTTCATTCCGACAATCGAAGCAGTCCGAAAAATCTACGATGCGGTTGTAGGTCTGCCGCAAACATCAGTGCGTACTTCCTGAAAAAAATTGTTTACAAAATGTCACCGTTAAAGAGTTTGTTCTTCCTTAGATCTTCAAGAAAGACCCGTTGCTCCTGAAATACCAATCCGGAGCTACAACTGTCCCCTTTTTCTACTGTTGCCTTATATCCACCTCGTGCTTTAGCCGGCCCAACCAAACCTTATTTAGGTGGCCCAACTGCTCCTTATGGTCCTCTATGGTCTGGACGACCAGGCCGCCCATTTTTTCCAGTTGGCTTGCCATAAATTCCAGGCTGCCCAGTTTATACTCTCAGACCCGTCTTCCTTGCTTTCTGGCTTACCTGTAAAGCTCTGTTAAACGAAATTAATCAAAATGTTACTAACTCCAATCTTTCTTTTTCTTTAAAACGGAAGTCATTTCCAGGATTTTGGATATTCCGATTGCGCAATCGGAACTCTTTCTCCAGGATATCAACGTTCGCCTCGTATGTCTTACCGATCTTTTGCAGCGTTAGCCAGGTAGCCAGACAAACCTTGCGTACCTTGGTATGGTTCCCCGTATTGGCGAAAAGGTCCAAGATGATTTTTAGCTTCCGGAAGACCATTCTTTTCAATATCCTTTTGCAATCAGAAGGTCCAGCAAAGCCCGGTTCATTATTTTGAATTTACTTTGTCACCACGAATTCTCATAGGCCCAAGGCTAAGACCAGTTCCCCCCGTTCGCCGTATTGGCCAATAGGTCAAAGATGCCTTTGAGCTGCCGGAAGACTATTCTTTTTATCATATTTGCGTTCAGAAGAACCAGCAATGCCCGATTGAATATTTTGAACTTTCTTTGTCACCAGGAATTCCAGTTCTCTTAGATCTGTTAGGACACGTTCCACGCTTTCGTCGCGTTCTCCAAAAGTTTCAAGATGTGCTTGAGCTCCAGGAAGACCATACTTTCCAGCAATATTTTTATCAATATTTGTCGCAACGAATTCCGATGGCCCCAGACAAACTTCTGGAAACTGCTAAAACCGATTCCCCCCGTTCGCAGTATTGGCCAATAGGTCCAAGATGCTTTTGAGCTTCCGGAAGACCATTCTTTCCACTATCTCTATCACTTTGTGTTTGAACTTTGTTTATCATTAAGAGTTCTCATAAGTCCAGGCCATCCCTGTAGTCTATAAGAACTTTGGTCACCAGCACTGTCGTACGCACCGGTAATTCCAAGTCAATTGAAGACACACCACTACCTTGCGCATAGATTTTTCCAGGGAATTCTCCAAGACCTTGAAAACCTGGTTATCCTTGGGGTCTAAGATCGCCTGATGAGCTATTATAGCCAGGCAATACCTGAAATCCGCGTTCAGCCTGAACTCCTTTAGGACCAAAGGGACCGTCTGCACTCAGAACACCCACAAGGCCTTTAGGTACCCTTTCCCCTGTCGGCCCGACTAGCTCAGATCCGGCTACGTGAGAATAATCTGCGTGTGCCAGTCTGTTTACAGACATAAGGAAAGGGACCACTTTCACCCAAGTTCAATTGTTTCTTGTTTTGAAGTCTTTTCCCTACGCAGATAAGTTAACATCGCCAGACTTGCTACACAACCTTTGAGAGATACGGCCAGACCGTACTTATGAAGAAAGTGACCTAAAATATTGATTACAGATTGGGACATCTGCAATTCGCTTATGATGGCCACATGTCAGAAGTTATTTTTAATAGCTATTAATGAACCAGTTGAAAAATAATGGGCAATAATGGTCTTCCATTGGCTTAACAGCTCAAAGAAAAAAATTCCCAAAAAACACCCTCTATAAATATTTTATATACAAATACATAGTATCTTTCTTTATATTATTGTTACAACAAACTTTTCTCGCTCATCTCGAATATTTTTAATGCTTGGCGGTTTTCTTTCTTTCAAAGTTTCTTTCTTTATATTATTGTTACAACAAACTTTTCTCGCTCATCTCGAATATTTTTAATACTTGGCGGTTTTCCTATATACTCGTTATTAGCCCAACATTGAGCTGGTTCCAAGTTATGTGCGGCTTCTTACATACAATGCATGTTTTTGGCATAAGCCTAAGCCTTGCAAGCCTTGAGCAGAATTTTGCCAAGAATTTGCATATGAACAAGTTTAATATCAGGTTATAATATACTTTAGCTTACCAAGGCCATATCTTTGCTGGCTGCATAGTTTTGTTTCGAAATTTTATGGATGCCAAGTTAGTGGCCAGGGCCAGGAACTTGGACACCTCACCGTGGAATTGGGTCAGCATAGATATTTACATAGTTTAACAAGCAGATTATGAGCAAGTAAATATATGTATTATGTGGTTGCAGCAAGCAGATTAGCATGTAATTTAATAGACCAGCTTAAACCATATTAATTACTGGTAGTTAAGATGGCTTGAAGCTGGGTATTACTTGGTCTTTAAGGCGCTTAATAAAAAAATTTAAACAATGTTGAAACAAATTTTTCGAAATATCTTTATATATATTATATGATACATATATTAAAATAATTATTAATACATTTTTTCAAAATATGATTAAATTTATGCGATTCATTTTTTTTTTTTTGTTTTTTTGTAAGTTCAAAGTTATTTAACCTCAAAGGGTATAAGAATTTTGAAAAAAAAAATGGTATAATAATTTATTTTAATCGGAATTAAATATATCTATAGAGTCAACGATTTCTTTTGTTTTCGAATTCTGTTGCAAATTTTACAAGAACAAATTTTATTAAAATAACTATGCATGTTTTTGTTTTTTTAAATTTTGTGAGTAAAAATGGTTCAAGAACTTTTATTAAGTAAATGAGACAAGAATTTGTAGTAAAAACTGAAACAAAATTTGAAATGTTATAAAATAATAAGCCAAGAATTCTTTTTTTATTTATTTATTTATTTATTGCAAAAACTCAAAAATTCATGTATTTTTATATATTGCATTTATCATATGTTTTATTGTCGCCAATCCAGGATGCAGCTGGAGCCATCATTGGGCATGAACTGCCTTAAGGCCAAATCAGGCCGTTAAAACAATGTTGGAAATGTTGTTAGGGGAATAAATTTATCAACGATCGCCTTTTTAATCTTGTTATTGGGTTTTCATTCAGTAAGTTTTTCGCCAGCCTGTTTGTGTGTCTGGTTAGACGCTCATTGTATCGGCTAACGTGCTTGTTAATTTGGATTTCCACGGTATCCAGATTGAGGTCGTGGTGCAGGGTCGAATTTCTTACGTACCAATCGCAACCAGTAATAAGCCGCAATGCCTTATTTTGGAACGTCTGAATAAAAATTTAAGCAAAATAGAAAATTCTACGAAAACTAAAGTAAAATAGGTTAAAATAACTAAAATCATATTTTTAAAATTTTTTATGTTAATAATATTTTTTTCTTTTAATTTTGAAAGTTTAATTTTGATTTAAAAATTTTGTAAATAAAAACGTATTTAACCTCAACTGCAAGTGGCACCCAAAAAAATGCAGTTTTGAAAACAGTTTTTTTAAAATTTAACTCTTGCTATGCCTTAGTCGCCAGCGGTCACACCACCTCTGTACTGGTTGGAGCAGGCCAGGACAGTTGTATAGCTACTGCCACAACATCAACAACAACCCGTGATGCCAAATTGTGGCGCAGTTCTGCGGTCCTAGAAGACTCAGACTGCGAACCAATAGGCTCAATAAGTGCTGAGGAGGAGGAAGAGCTCCTACGCTCCCCAGCCAAGGGTTCCACTCCCCTCTGCAGGGATGGGCCCAAGAAAAGCAAGGACGGCTTGAAAGCCAAAGCCCAGTATAAGGCCGCTCTGAAGATCAGAGCTCGGCTCAGTAATAGCAAGAATCTCACCGCTGAGGAGAGAAAGAAGCTAGACTGGGCCGAACAAAAGATCGAAGACGGCCGCAAATACTATGACAGTAGACCGGCAATGAAGGCCACTAGCAGCCAATTTGCTAACAAGGTCGAAGAGCTGTTGCTTACTAAAAGGCAGCGCTCGGCTGACCAAGATAAGGCGGATGTGCCTGTTTGTAAGCGGCCTTGCCATAAAACGGAGAAGCCACCAAGGAAGCCACGGCCGAAGAGGGAAACGGCGAGCGATGTGGCGCGACGACACTTGATCGTCGCCCTCATCGACCGCAGTGACCCTAACGGCAAAATGACTCCCGAGCAGTGGAAGGTGGTGGAGCTGAAGCTTCTGGATGCTCTCTTCCAGAGAATGGAGGATCCAGATGCTCAGCCTACCACCTTCGACGGAGCGGGGTGGCTGAACGGGGTCAAAATCCTGAGTTGTAAGGATGACCTCACCCTGAAGTGGCTAACCGACACCGTGTCCAAGATGGACGCTCCCTGGGAAGGGGCCAAGCTTGAGGTAGTCCACAGAACGCTGATTCCGTCGGTACCGAAGGCGAAGGTACTCTTCCCGAGAGTAGTCCCATCGGAACACGCTCTCAAGCTTCTAAAGTGGCAGAACCCCGACGTGCCAACCGAAGACTGGCTGGTACTGCACGAGGGCAAGCCGGAGGAAAAGGGTCAGCAGATGGTTCTCCAAATTAACAAGGAGGCCGAGAATCTGCTCTATCCGAGGTTCGGGAAAATGGCGTGGGGCGTTGGTAACGTGTACCTTCGCCTCAAAAAGCGCCACCCGAATGACGCAAACACGAACACGCTGGAGGCTGGTGAGGTCGAGAAAGACCTTGGCGTGGCAGCCATTACAGAAGCTGCCCACGGCCTCGAAATTGATGAGGACGCAGAGGACGATGGCGATACGACCCTAGTAGTCGCCCCATCGGAGTTGGAGGAGCCTTCACACAGCCATGCAGCTGAAGGTCCTGCAGCTCAACCTACATAAAAGCAAGTTGGCGTCGGCGGAGCTTCTCTTAACCTTGGAGGAGGGGTCCGTCGACGTGGCTCTAGTCCAGGAGCCTTGGATAGCCTCGGGAAACAAGGTCTCTGGACTAAAGTCAACCGACTATAATACTTTCTACCCGACAACAGTAAGTAAAGCAAGAACTGCAATTCTGGTAAGAAAGGGCATCTATGCTTATCTTATGTCTAATTACAGCACCGACGATCTCACGGTGGTAGCGCTCGAGGGTGCCGAGGATGAGCCACTCATAATGGCATCATGCTACTTGGCGCACGACAGGGAGGCACCAACAGAAGAGACGGAGCGTCTGGTCCAGGAGGTGAGCCGGAAGAGGCAACCCCTGGTAATCGGCGCCGACGCAAACGCCCATCATACAGTATGGGGATGCAGGGACGTCAACGAAAGAGGTGAGTCACTGCTAGACTGCATACTAAGGTACAACATAAGTATCTCCAACACACTGGAGGAACCCACCTATGTGGGCCCTACCTCAGATAGTGTCATTGACCTTACTCTCTCGCTTGGTATGAACACTGCGGTCACAGAATGGAAAGTTCTCGGCAAAGACTCCTTCTCTGACCACAAGTACATCCAATTTAAGGCGAGGTTTCTGTGTAAAGTGACAAAAAGTGTTTACAAGAATCCCCGGAATGCAAACTGGGAGATGTTTAAAGACAAGGTGGCAAGGAAACTCCCACCACCACCAACAGTAAAATCCATAGACGACATCGAGAAGTCCGTGGAGACTCTCTGCCGTCATCTAAATAAGGCATTTAAAGACTCATGCAAAACAACAGTCAATAGAAGGAGACACAAGCCACCCTGGTGGAACCCAAGACTGAAGGAACAGCGTACCGACCTACAGGATATCTTCAAGCTGGCTAAACAAGCAGATGATGATATCGTATGGGATGAGTACAAGGTAAGGCTCCGGGACTTTAAAAAACAAGTCCGGCTAGCCAAAAGAAACTCCTGGAGATCCTTCTGCTCTGGCATAGAGAAGGTCAAGGATACTGCAAGACTCAGGAAGCTACTCTCGAGTCAACCCGCTATACAAAGTCAACTAAAAACGAATGACGGACATTGGACAGAAAGCAGCAAGGAAGCGACAGACGCCCTTCTAGGCGAGCACTTCCCCGGATGCACCGACGTCCTCACACCAGATACGCCCACAAGCCGTCCCAGCCAACGGATCGACGTACCTGGGGATATAATCACGCCTCACAAAATCCAGTGGGCTATTGACTCCTTTGAGAGTTTTAAATCCCCTGGCCTTGACGGTATAACTCCGGTCATGCTGCAGAGGACCAAAGACAAGGTCACGCCATGGCTGAATGTGATATTCAAAGCATGCCTGAGATACGGACATGTTCCTGTACCCTGGAGGACAGCACGGGTTGTGTTCCTGCCTAAAGCAGGGAAATGCAGTCACGTGCAGCCAAAGGATTACAGGCCAATAAGTCTCACCTCATTCCTGCTAAAAACTCTAGAGAAACTTCTTGATCTACATATAAGACAGGGCATGCACCATCTTGTAGAATCCAACCAGCACGCCTACACTAAAGGTAAATCGGTGGAAACAGCGCTGCATTCTATAGTAGCCACCATAGAAAAAGCCCTACATCACAAGGAATACGCCATGGGAGCGTTCCTGGATATCTCAGGTGCATTCAATAATGTATCTACGGAAGCTATACTGCGAAGCCTTAGAACCAAGGCACCCCATGAGGCCATATATCTCTGGATACAGAGCCAACTGAGCAACAGAAGGATAAGTGCTGAATGGGGAACCACGACAGTGACAAAAGAGGCGCACAGAGGCACGCCGCAAGGCGGAGTACTATCGCCCTTATTGTGGAATCTAGTGGTAAACGACATTCTACACAAATTCAAACGAAAGGCCCCAAGGATAACTGCCTATGCGGATGACATAGCCATAATTATCGTGGGCAAATGTCCTATGACGCTCAGCTCGATCATGGACATTACGCTAAAGGAAATACTGACGTGGGCCAAGGAAGCCGGACTCAGTATCAACGCGGACAAGACGGACCTAATTCTCTTCACCAAGAGATACAAGGTACCGCGATGGACTCCGCCCTCGATAAATGGCACTCTGCTCAAGCCCAGAATGAGCGTGAAATACCTAGGAATAGTACTGGACAGCAAGCTGAGCTGGAAACCCAATGTTGAAGAAAGGGTGAAGAAAGCCACCAATGCACTATACACATCGCAGAAGATGCTAAGTAGCACGTGGGGTCTATCACCAAGACTGATGCATTGGATCTTCATCTCAGTCGTGCGGCCAGTGCTACTCTACGGAGTTCTGGTATGGTGGAAAGCCACGGAAAAAACCACATACCTACGAATTATGGAAAAGACACAACGACGTGCACTGATGTGCATAACGGGGGCTTTAAGGTCCACTCCAACCAAGGCCTTAGAAGCAATACTAGGAGTACACCCACTAGACATCCAGGCCAAACTACTGGCGCAGAAGACAGCGCAACGTCTTTGCGCAGCAGGGAATATGGCCCTTGCGAATTACGGGCACAGCAAAGTTGTAGGGGTGACATCCAATAGCACAGACTATAGGACCCCAGTAACCAACTTCTCCAGAACACGCACTCTTATGGGACCAGAAGATTGGAAAATCGGCATGGACCAACAAGCGATAAAAATATTCACGGACGGATCCAAAATGGAGTCCGGCGTTGGGGCCGCGATATACTGCCTAGACCCACCCACGGAGAGGTCGTATAAGCTGCCGGACCACTGCAGCATCTTCCAGGCGGAAGTATTCGCCATAAAGAAGGCTGCAGAACTAGCGCTCACCTTAGAGCAGAACCGTATAAATATATTCGTAGACAGTCAAGCGGCAATCAGATCCATGCAAGCATACAGCATCAACTCCAAATGTGTTCTGGCAAGCAGGGACGCATTAGATGCACTAAACACCCACAAGGAGGTGTGCATCTTCTGGGTTCCCAGCCACCAGGGCATTGATGGAAATGAAACAGCTGACAGGCTCGCAAAGGAAGGGGCCGAATCGACTCAACCGTCACTTGAGGATCTGGAGATTCCTCTAAGGACGATTAATCACAGGTCAGAAGAAGACGCTGCAGTCAGATCTGACAGAAGGTGGTACACCACAACGAACTGCAAGACGGCTCGCACAATGTGCAAGAAAACTAACAGCAAACTAGCCCAGTACGTTCTGCAACTTCCAAGAAGAGATTGTAGGCTTATAATGGGCATACTCACAGGTCACTGCCTGACAGCAACTCACGCTATGAAGCTGGGCATCACTAACAACGACGAGTGCAGGAAATGTAGGGAGACAGGCGTCAAAGAGACCCTGGAGCACCTCATCTGCCGATGCCCCGCCCTCTGTAAATCGAGATTAACATATCTAGGAAAACCGTGGCTCATCTCACTAGAAGAGGCAGCCGACAGGGCACCTCAAAAGCTTCTGGCGTTTGCCAAGCATACGCGAATACTTATCGACTAACGTGTAGTGTACACCAGACCTTTCCGGTACCACTAAGGACTATTTAGTCTATGTGTGACCCCCATGGGGTCTACCGGTACAACCTAACCTAACCTATGCCTTAGTATATTTTTTCATATTTAAAATTAACAAAAAAAAATTTTAATATAAAATAACAATAGTAAAATTAAATAAATTAAGCAGAAATTGAAAGTTTAAATTTATTTCAATATTTTTTAAGTAATATGTTATTGCACCTAAACTTCAGGTCCAATATAAAAATGAGCAATGAAAAAAAAAGAAATCAAAATTCAAAATTTGTTCGAAATACTGAAGTTGGACTGAAAATTAAAAAAAAATTATCGATCCAACTAAAAAAAAAAAAAAATTGTAAATTAATTTAGTAAAATAACGAAAAAAAACTATATTTACAAATATATTCATACTAAAATACAAGAACAACATAAAAATGATCCAAGATTTTCGAATAAGAATGTAAGGAAAATTTGAAATTTTTTAAGAAATGCAGTACAATTTTTTTTTAATTTTTTAGGTAAGAATTATTTTTTAAATTTTGAAGTAATAAATGGAACAATAAAACATAGATAAAAATTATTCAAGAATTTTGAAAAAAAAATATTTTTAATTATTTATATTATTTAATTCTATTTTTTTTTCACTTATACTGTAAATGCTAAGCAAAGTTGGTCACAAGAATTTTGAAAATGTTATTTTTAGTTCATAAAAATTATTCACGCATTTTGAAGAAAAATTAATCAAATATAACTATATTTTTTTTTTTAATATTAAGTTAAGATAGAAAATAAAAAAAAAGTAGTTTAGGTCCTACATAAAAATTATTCATGCATTTTGAAGAAAAATTAATCAAAATGAACTATAATATTTTTTTTTTAATAATAAGTTAAAATGGAAAATAAAAAAGATATAGTTTAGGTCATACATAAAAATTATTCATGCATTTTGAAGAAAAATTAATTAAAATTAACTATATTTTTTTTTTTAATATTAAATTTAAATTGAAAATAAAATAAATCTAAATTAAAAATGATAAAAATTTTAATTAAAAATAATTAAAATTTAATTTAAAATTATATTTATCCTACAGTATAAATAGATTGGAATGATACGTCACCCAAATTTATAGTATTAATTAATATCTAGACTTGGAAACAACTTATGGAAAAGAAAACTTAAACTCATTTTAAGCTACCCCACTCGAAAAATCGCCAAAGTGTGAATGTTATTAAGGTCAAACTTTTATACACTTCTGCACACTCTAGAAATTATCAATTAGTGTTTTTGACAAAAAAACAAAAATATTCAATAAAATAAATTTCCAACTATTTGCGGATAAAATTCAATTCCCAAAATTGATTAATAAACAAATTTAATTTTCAAATTGCGAAAGCAAAAGAAAAACCATCCTGACACTTGTGGCTAGAAAATTTTCTGCCGCACTCACTCACCAACACACGAACACATTCAAAGCAGCATGTATATATGTATAACGTGTATATAAAAAGGCACATCCGGTAAAAAGCTTTCAAACTTTTTTGACAGAGTGTTTCGTGCTTTTATTTATGAATTTCTTTTATTTTTTTGATGCTGAGTACTTGAAATGTTTCACTAAATGAATTTCGAATCCGGAGATCAAAGACAAGTGGATATATTGTATTGTAGGTGTCAACAAATTTGCTTATCTAGCTTAAAGTCATTTTATCTTTACGTGTGTATATGTGTTAATGTATCTGTGTGTGTGTGTTTGTGTGTGTGTTTGTTGGTTAGTGTAAACAAAGGTTGTAACACACGCAATTAAATATCCGGAAATCGTCTATGCCGAATCCGATTTTAATTAAAATCGTTTGTGATGTGGCATGTCAATGGCAGTAGCGAGGAACAACAACAACCGGCAGTCAGTTTGTTGTATGTTTATCTATAGCAATCAGAGATACTCACACAGATACATACACATATGGAAACAAACACAGCAAAGACCAGACACAAAACTTATTGAACTTTTGTGTATTGCTTTTCATTGCCGGCCAAAACTTCAAACTGTCTATCAGTATGTTGCTCCGTCTATCTTTCTGTCTGCTTATCGTTTTGTCTCTCTGTCTGTCTGTCTGTCTGTCTCTCCTTCCGCCTGCACTCAATTGCTTTGCCAGAAGTATCGATACTTTAAAGCCAGCCATAGTTATATTTATTTCTATAGCCTCTACAAATCTTGCGCCTCAAATGACAAACGACAAATGTTGATATATATATTCATATATGAAAATAAACATCTGGCAACGCCAAGTAAACACACTCACCCGCACCCACACATACACATTCATATTCATGCTTGTGTCCATGCGCCGCTTCCTGTTCCCCAGCCCGCTCTCAGCCAAGCGTTGATTGCTTGAAACCAAAATCATCCAACCGTAAGGCCAACAACTAGCAACAACCTTTGTATGTGTGATAGTTGGAGGGGGTAAGATGGCCGCAGGGGGTCAGTAGTGGCTACATTTTGTGGCAGCGACGTATGGCCATGTCAACAAAGTAGTCACACACACACAAATACACATTCATACAATTACATACATAAATATAAATGCATGGCTTAAAGGGCATGCGGTAGCTGGGCAGCGTTTTCTACAGTGGCGTAGGTTTGGGGGATTTTAGAAATTTATTTCGACGAACTATCCACAAAAGTCTTGGAACATTATGATTATCAAATAAAATTTATATGATTATAAGTAAACAAGTAGATTAGTTTGTGCAATTCTTCTGCGCCAATTTCATAGGCAGGAGCAGGAGCTTCACATACCTTATTTCTCTTCTATAAACGATGTGCCCTGACTAGTAGTCCTGAATGAATGTCTTCTTTCCCGTTCTCAGAAAAAAATCGTGAGGTATCGTACTTATGTCTGAAAGATCGCATTACCAATCTTGGAATATAATCTAAGGACGCCCAATTTATTTTTTCGCTACACTATTTTATAAAATTTAAGTCATACAAATTATTTTTTTCATATTTGACTATCATATGACTATATTCATCACTAGTTTCAATTTTCATAAGCACCAAAGAAAAATCGATAAATAAATATCGATAAAAATTATGCCTTAATTTTGTCATATTGGGATGATGATTTTGTTCTTTTCTCCTAAGTGGAGCACAGAGCCTCACCTTGCCGTGGTGAGGGGGCTCAGTAGGGGCAGTAAATCTAAGAGCGATGCCGGCGGTACCAAAGCTACTGTTAGGACCACCCATGCCGGTAAGGTCGAAGAGAAGTTTCGGAGCTAAGATCAATCCACAACAAATCAAATCCTGTTGCAACCCGGGTAGGCGCCTGTTCTCCAGGTTAGTGGCGGCCTACACTTATATAGATCCTTGGGCCCATCACTCATTGGTCTCTCTAAAGATGCCAGATTAACATAGAACCAAACCACAACGGAAATTTTTCTCCAAGGGGTACCCAGCAACAGCCGGCTAATCCCCCTGCTTCGGCAGCCGACACAGAGGATTTGGAGGTGCTAAGTTATAATGACAACCAGATGAGTGTCAGCATATTGGTATAGTTGCATTTAAAACTTTCTTGTCTTCGTTAAATAAAAAATCAAATAGAATTTTTCCCCAATATCTGATATTAAAATCTTTTTGGAGTTAATGCATATAAAAACTATATTTATACAGCTTCAATTGAAATTTATGTCATATAACTTAAATTTTTTGAAATTTCGTGAGTTTGTTTTTGGCAGGAATCTCATCATCTGATCGCATCATTAGACATAGTATCTTAGTTATAGAATATCTGTTTGTAATATAATATTTTTCTTAAAAGTTTCTTCGATATAAGAATGATGCTTACGGTTATAGCACCGTCTTTACAGAAAGTCTCGATGGATGTTCCTTAGTGAGGAGAAAGGTGGCAGTATGGCAAAAGGGAAAAATCTCGTTATCAGCGACCATAAACAAATTTTTCATAATCAGACAAAGCAATGTTGGACTGGCCATATTTAATTTTGTAAATCTTATAACAAAATCGTGGTCAGCGATCCAGATCATTACATTAAAAAAAAAAAAAACACCAGACTAGAGTATGTAGCTATTAACTTTGTAATTTACCTATTGGATTATAGTAAGCTAAGTACCAAAAAATTAAAAAAAAAAATAAAAAAATTTAAAAAAAAAAAAAAAATTTCAAAATTTTTTTTAAACTTGATTCGCAATTTTGGATACGCCAATTTGAATTAAAATATTTTTTTTAAAATTATCAGGGACCCCGTGAATTTTTCTCTTATTTACTTTTTAATAAAAAAATTCAAAATTTTATAATTTAAAAAAAAAAATTATAAAAAAATCAATGAAAAACTGTTCATATTCTACCGTCTTTGGTAACTTTGACAGCAACGCAAAAATGAATGTTGGACTATCATTGTTATATGCTCCCTCTATAACCCCTCTTCAAAAATAACCAACTACGCCACTGATTCTCTCTCACACCATCTCTCTGTGTGGACTGCTCTGGCGCTTGGCTTGTTATTTACAGCTGGTTTTGAGATCTTGTGGCATAATTTAAGCACCTTGTTTAGCCACTGTTTATGGTTTTGTCATGTCAGTGGCCAACAGCAGCAGCAGCAGCAGCAGAGCAGCAGCGGAGGAGCCAGCGGATCATCGCACCTCAAAAGCCCCCCTGACTGTCATCTTAACTTGGCGCTGAACTCAACTGAATGCTGCGTTCAAGTGTTTTTGGGGTCATGGGGTCAATGAGGCCAGTGTCTCATCGTGTGTGCTCTCATACATCAACAAGGCCTTTGCTAACACACACACACACCACTGCATTGGGACAATCTGCATTGGAGCTGGAACTGGAGCGTTGACACTTTTAATAATTTATAAATGCGCCAAATGAAAAACTTGGCCATAAAGTTGAGCATGCAAAGCTCTGACAGTTTTTCTTCTTTTTTTCTTTCTTAGCTTTAGTTTGACTTTTTTTTTTTTGTTTCTGCTGGCTTAACACTAAAGTCAACAAACAAATCAACGCCGAAAAGCTCAGAACAAAAGTCGGAATCCTTTTTACTTTGCAAAACGATTTTGCTTCGCTGTCAGCATAAAACTCTAAAGTACAATGTATGAAAATTGTAAAATATAACAACAACAATTGAATATGTGTGTGAATACCTGAGAGAGCGGGGTGTGTGGGTGTGAGAGAGTGAGTGTGTTTGGCATTATGCAAACCAGTTAGAGACATGCCAACCCTTTTTGATATGTCTGCGGGTGGTTGGCAACGCAACATAAGCGTTGCCACACCTTGCTACAGTTAAGAGTGATGAAGGTGGGCTTGGCTCGGGGCTTGGCATGTTCCGGCACACCTGCTGTGCAGGATTGGCGCTTATGATTTTCCAAATCGCATGCTCAAGAATTTGAAATTCAATTCACATTAGAATTGTTTTGAATGGCGGGGTACGCAACGACTACGAAATGCCACTCAGAATTTAAGTGCTTGCAATTATTGCTATGGTTTGAAAATTTTCTACGAAAAGAATTGAATTACTTGAGAACTAGTTGGGCAAACAATTTATTTAAAGGCGTTTATAAGCTTGAATTTCTGAAACTAAGCAGGGTAGGTTGATAGGTGCAATTTTAAGTCTCAAAGCATCTGGTTTTAAATGTTGCTCTGCAAGAGTGTAACAGGAAGTGGGAAACATTTTCAACTGTAATCTTGGTCAGGAGTAAAATCTACATTGATTTAGACCTTTTCGTCTGTTTGCATGAAAGCTTAAACCTCACAGATGCTAAGAGATCGAAAAAAAAATATGCCATAAAATGTGTACTAGGAAAACATTGACTAATTAGAGAAACATTTAATATTGCAATTCATCGTAAATTAAATTCTTGATTATTTTCCACAGTTTTGAGAAAACTTATTTCTTAAAAAAAAGATGGCGTACGTTAAAGTCGGGCGCGGACGACTTTGGGATACCCTGTACCCCCACATTGCAATAAAAGCCGATATATTGCTTATGAACTCCAAAATAAATTTCTTTCCCAAATTTGGTAACGATATTTTTATAAACAAACAAAAAAAAAGTCGAATTTTGCACCAAAAACGGTTTTCTGGCGATTGGTCCTATGGGGGCTATATGATATAGTCAACCGATTTTGATCAAATTTCGTACAGTGCTGGGAAACTCTAAAAGAGTTCCGAATGTCCAATTTAGTTTCGATATCTTTATAAATAACTGGGTTATGCCCTAAAAACTTTTTTTTTGATTGATCGGTCCTACGGGAGCTATATGATAATGTCAACCGATTTTGATAAAATTTGGTATAGTGCTGGAAAACTTTTAGCTCAATGGAAATTTCTGCATAGATCATACATTCAATAGGACAATACAAAATAAGAAAAAAAAAATTTTTAATTTTTATTTCTAAAAATTTTGGCCTAAAGGCCCATACGCAACATGCAAAAATTTCATATTTTTTTTTATATGAAGTTTTGTGATTCCGTGCGAAAATTTTTGCATGCTGCAAAAAATTCTAAAATAAAAGTTATTCTCATATTTTGTGAGATGCCTTAAATTGATCCATCCCTCTAGGTTTCGCAGTTAAGATCACATAAACGCATTAACTATTAAATTTTTAAAATTATTGTTACAGAATTACTTTTATTTTTAATTGAAAAAATCTTTGCTTCAAGGTATTTCCCAACTATTTTGCTTTTCTACTTTATTATTTAAGACTTTTTCCATTAAAATGTTATTAATAAATAAATAATAAATGTTTCATTTGCATAGCTTAAGCCTTAACTCTATATATATTAAATCAAGCCAGCTTTAAGCAACAATAAAATATGATGGAATGAATGAAAAATACAATTTTTTTTTATTTTTATAAGTGTTGAATCCATACACAGCTATCACCTTAACAACAACAGAAATAACAATAAAAAAGCCAAACTTCGTACAATCGGCACGAGGATTAATAAAATGGGTGGAGGAATGTCACCATTGAATCGTTTTTGGGAATCCTTGTTTTTTAAGCCTCCTTAGATGCCTAGGGGTAAGTGGAATCCTTGCAAGTTCACTGCTATGACACTGTACCTACACGTGTGCGTCCCTATTTGGGTTAAAAAAAGGGATGCCCGCTTCTGCGATAGGAAGACCAGGCAATGTAGGATCTACGTAGCCTTGGGCATTGGGATTACCTAATGGCGCCGGTAGGCACAAGGCAAAAACCGCTGCCGAGGGATAACCTTTGTGTTTCAAAATCTGAGCTTTTGGGTCTAAATTTCAGTGTCAAAAGTACGGATATAATTTCAATTCTGGAAATAGGAGTGCTTAAGACAATTATTCTGGATTGAGGCGTATTTCATTTTTGCATGTGCTTTCAGCTAAAATTTTATTTCCTTTTTTTAAGTAATTATTAAAAGCGGAGATCGTAAATCTTATAATGTTTAGAGTATAAATCATCAACCCCATACTCTCATTTGCGATACCTGCTTAAAACTTTTATTTGTTACAAATCAAGTAAAATTGTTTTAAGAATCATATTTTTTGATTCAGAATAGATTCCTTTTAAGATTATATGCAACACATTGATTTCTGAACTACCCAACCCAAATGTCTCAAAGTCTCTCTTCAAAATGTCTTGCTTTAAAGTTTTTTCGTTCTTTATCTATTCTTTCCAATTCTCCAATTCTACCATGTTTCATTGTAAAATTTAAAAAGAAGTTATTATACTTTCGGCAAGGAAATGATATATCGCTTCAATAAATTTTATTGTGTTGCTGCTAATCGATTGAGAAGAGGACACTTATGACATTGTATCTACGTTGGTGTGAGTTTTTCTTTGTAGTTATTTGTGTGTGTGTGTGTGTGTGTGTGTGCGGTTGTTTGCGTGGCCATTGCTTTGCTTGCCTTTTGACACATCCTTTTCCGGTTAAACACAAAATGAAGCAATAATAAACCGTTTCCGTTACTGCCATAGTACGGTACTATTACTATACACATATGTATATTGGCTTATATACATACAAATCCGTTTTGTATGCGTAATGATATGTACATATGTATACTATATATTTGGAATATGAACCCTTTTTGCTTGCTCAGCGTTTTTGGTGGCACTGCTCTCAGCTCTCTGCTTCTAGCTTCTAGCTCTTTCTCTTTATTTTAGTTGACACTCTTTGGTTTTCTGTCCCTGTTTGTTTGTGTGTGTGTGTCTGTGTGTGTTTGAATTTGTACTGAACATTTGGTTGACTGGTTAAATATAAAACGTAGTTGCGGTTATTGCTTGATTAATTTCCGGTCAACTGGCCAGCGACACTAATGACTATTTAATGTTACAATTTACACCATATTGATTTGTATCTGTATGTGTTTGTATCTGTGTGTGTGTTTCCATGTTTATGTGTTAATATTTCAAAGCTGATATTCTGATATGACATGGCATACAATTAGGCGTCTACCACTTCAAGCTGCAACAAAAATTTGCCATGAAAATTTATGCACTGCCAGCGGGCGAAAAAAAAAATAATTGCTACAATTTCACTTAAAAATTCACAACAAGCCAAAATTTATGCAGCAATTTGTTGGGCCCACGCCTTGCAACAACAACAGTAGAATGTGGCAAGCGTTTTTCCTAATGCGATGTCACATGAAAATGCGAATGAAAATGAAAACAGCAACAGAAAATACCAGAGAGCATCTGAGTCAGAAAAACAGCAAACCAACCAAAAACCCAAGAGTTTAGCATTTTGCATATGCGTACCGAGTGCATTTCTCAATTTTCTCAATTCACTCAATTTTCAGAGCTCTGGGGGCGCCCAGGAGTAGTCCAAGCTAAACTGCTGCTGCTTGTCACAAAACTGCCGTAGCTGGAGAAGCAGCAGCAACTTTGTACTCGGGGCAGAAACAACAGCAACAAAAAAAAAAAAAGTTGCCTATATGGCCGACTTTTATATGCCCCTAACACGAGGCGGCTCCTAATGTGGGCTTACACTGTAGCCAAAGCCTCAGGGAAAAAAATCGTGGCTAAAATCTGAAATGTTAGCCTGCTCCTTGGTTAGTCTTTAAATTATTTTTTTTTTTAAACTATCCTATTTTTAAGGTACAGTCAATTTTAAGTTTCGGCCTGGAGTGGAGTGTACCGACTGCCCCCAGTTGAGACGCATAATTGTGTAGCCGTTTTACCTACAGAGAAATCAATTCCTGCAAATAATAAATAAAGAACTAAAGTACTTACGCCTGACTTTTTAAATAAATTTATACTAATGCAATGGTGATAATTATGCCTATAACAATCGTAAGCTGCAGTTCTAAGAGTCATCAAAATCTCTATTTCTCTCTCTCTTGAACACTGGTTATTCATACGTCTATCTTTACCTTCTTTAAATATGGCTACTTTTCGTATACGTAATTTTATTAAAATGTCTTCCAATTTTTGTTTCAAATTGACAATTGAAAAAACTCATGCAAAAAACGGCTGTCTGATCTGGCCACGTCTATTTTTGCCATCCATAGAGGACAACATTGCGTATACGTACTTTCACATAGGTCTCCTAATTTTTTATTTCACACTAAGTTTTGAAAACAAACATGTTTTTATACTTAAAACGTGGCTAACGTAGAATTTTATTAAATTTATTTTTAAAATTTTTACCAAATTTTTTTATTGTTATATAGTTGACGTATTAATTTAATTAAAACTTTGTTTTTATTTAAAAAATATTAAGCGGAAGCAGTATATTATTTTCATAATTATTAAAAATTTTTTTTATAGGGCACGTTAATTGTAAAATATTAAATTTAAGTGCTATTACCATCTATATAAAACTACGTATACGCAATGTAGTCTTTTTTTATTAAAAAATCATATTTATTTTCCCTTGTTTTTAAATTAGTTGTACACTTAAAGCCACGTTTTTTTATTTTAAACTTATGGCAAAGTGTACAATCAAAAATTATAAGACATCAAAAATTACGTATACGCAATGTATCGGTAAAGATAGCTTAATCAGGTCACTGCAAATTTTTTTGCAAATGTAATGAGTATCCACCAAATTTCAATTTTCTTCAAGAATTTTTCGGCTTAATTTAAAAATTTGGCAATTTGCAGTAGAATAAATTGATCTGTTAGCCTCAGATCCTGAGATAGGATTTTATACAATAAGGGTGAGGCTTGTCCAAAAAAAAAATCATTTTTTTCCTCGCATCCGAAAAATATTGGGGAGCCAAAAAAAATCGACCAATGTATTGCTCTTGAACTATTTTAGTTTCGAGAAATTTTAAGATAAATATTTCTCAACCAAATTTGTTTTTCTGTCATGAATGGATTGAAAACTTTTGAACGATTTTGTAATGTCACTTGTCTATTCTCTTCGTTAGGCTAATTATTTGGTTAAAATCATCTGAGATTAAGAAGTTATAGAATGCTAGACTTCGCAGCATATATTGTTGTTATTTAATAATTTTAATTCACTAACATATTTACGATAAAAAAGGAAAAATAAATAAATAGACAAATCCGTCATTCAAAATGTAATAAGATCCATGCCAAATTTCCCTTTAAAGTCCTCAACAAAAATTGAGGTTTAATAAAGTCGTTTTTATAATAAATAATAAAGTAGAAATAACTTATAAATTATAACAGGCTTGAAGCCAGAGCAACATATACCTTCAAGCTGAATCAGTTTTTATAATACCAAACGTACCGCCTTTTAAAAAATTTTTATTTTTATTTTTATAAGTTCCTTTTAGATAACCTTATTTTTTAATACAATATTTGTTTTGTACAAAAATTTAAAAAAAAAAACTCGGGGACTGGATTCCAAAATTTCTGTTTCACTTCAATCTTTTTCGTGCCGTTTCAATCACAATCATATACCTTATCTTTGCGATCAATTTGTCATATACTTCATTAGCTAATATTTTTTTCTGCTGTTACAAACACTTGCTCGATTTAAATATACCCTCAAATACTGGGGACAAAGGGTAAAAAAAGCTGGCATAGAGCTTGTTGTTTTGGCTTTGGCCGCATTTCTGTTTTGGGCCGACGCTCTGGCGACTGTCACGGCTGCTGCTGCTGCACTGCCTCACATTGCCCGCTCTCCAAGGACTCACAGCTTTGGGCTCGTAGTCACAGGCAGGGCTATTATTTTGCAGCATTATCTCATCATATTTTGTGTTAGACTGCAATTGCTTTGAGTGTCTATATGACTGTGTGTGTGGGTGTTTGTGTGTGTGTGTGTGGATGTGGATGCCCCTCCAGGGATGCAAAATGGCTTGCAACAACAACATGCAAATAAATGCAAAGTTGCGTTGTGGCAGCTGCTTGCTCAGCTCTGGCTGCCTCCTGCTAATTCACAAGAAAATATCTGAAATTATGTTCTGGACACAAGTTTTTATGCCCGTTGCTCAAAGAGTTAAGGGGTATATTGGGATCATACAAGTGTATGTAATAGAAGGAAGGAAGTATTTCGAAGCGTATGAGGTTTCTCATGGACAAACAAATCCATTCAGACATTTACTTCTACTCGCTTGTCTATCCAGGCTGACATCTTAAATACTTAAACCAGGCATACAGACTGTACTAGTGGCTAACTAGATTATATTATATACATACTATATATAAAGGCATTATCTGTCGATCTTTTGAATAGTGAAATCAGGTAGAAAAGGGCTTAGTGAAATCGGAGATTAAAATTAAAAAAAAAAAAATATAATATAATATAAATATAATAAATAATGATTTCATATATATGTAGAACTTATATAAAAATTTTAATTTAGGAACAACTTTTTTTTTTCTTAACCTTTTTCAAATGGCTTAGTTAGATTAGGAACAAAAACTGATCCAAATATTTTATAACACTTAAACGTTTGAAGAACTTACAAGTGAAAAAAAAATTGTTCCACCCTGAAGGCCACTGTTTATATATATATATGTATATTCTTTAGAATTTGTCTTCTATCTTAAAACTAAAATAAAAAGTAATTCCCATTTTATTTTATTTTTACTAAACTACTAAATATTATTTTATTTATATAAGTGCATATTATTGAACCATTTTTTGTTTTTAAATTTGATTTATCAAAATTGCTACTAAATTTTAATTTTTTTTTTAAATTTTTTTATAAAAAATATAACTGTTTTTTTTTATAAATAATATATACAAAAAGAAGATCACTGAAAAATTTAATTCCCCAAATAGAGGAAGTTAATATAAGGGCCTATTTTGGCCCTATGGCAGATCATGCCAAACATCAGCTCCGGATTTGCAAATAAAAAAAAAATAAAAAAAAACTATTTATTTATTTTTTAACTTGAAACTGCCAATCACCATTTTTTTTAAAAAATCCATTCTTTATATAAAGTAAATATGAATCATCTGGATCTGATGCAACAATGAAAAAAAAATCTAAAATTTTTTCATATATTTTTTAAAAATATATTTGATAGGCAATCAAAAAAAATATATTTTTTTTTGTTGGGACTGCATATTTTCGAACAGATATTTACTGTGACTAAAATTATTAACAAGGCTGCTGTAATGCTAAATATAATAATAATAATAAATAATATTGGCCATCCTACTAGTTCTGAAATTACCCATCATCCTTGAGGCTTTCTAGTCACTTTTACTTTAAATAATTATAGTTAAATTTAGTACTAAGGCACAGCACGAATGGGATATACTGATATCTTGGAAAGTATAGAGTAAGTTTTTAAAAGATTGATATTAAAAATGGATTTCTTAATTTAAAGATGATTTATTTTTAATATTGACAAGAACTATGCTTTAAGTAATTCACTGTATGGTTCAAATATGTTTCTTCGCACGATCTTGGTGATGTGAACGTTGCCAGATGCATGTATAGGGTGACTTTTCTTCCATGTGAATATTTTTTTTTTTTTATTTTTTTGATATTTTAGGGATTTGAAAAAGTTAGTTAAACTTTATGAATTTACTCATATAAAGATTATTTCTTGTTAACATTTACAACGACTTTTTAAAACTTATAACATACAGGGTGACTTTTTCAAAAGATTGCTATATAAAATGTACAAAAAAATTTAAGATTTTATGGATTTTCTTATTTTAAGATTATTTCTTGTGAATATAAGTTAGTACTATGTTTCAATTAATTCGTTCATCATTGGCAACCAAAAATGTTATCTGGGAGCGTATGTATAGGGTGACTTTTTTATTGAAATTTATAAAGTTAGTAAAATTTTATGAATTTATTCATTTAAAGATTTTTTCTTGTTAATACTAACAACGACTATTTCTTAAGTAACCCCATAAAAGAAAACTGATTTCTGGGAACACAGTATGATTGATATTTAAAATTAAGTAAACAACATTTTAAGATTTTTTGAATTTATTCAGTTAGGTATTATTTCTTGTTACTATTGACAAAGATTTTGTTTTAAGTAAACCAATTATTCGTGCAAAGTTGTTTCTTCTCCCAAACTTGTTGAAAACTGATGTCTGGGAACATATAGTAGGGTGACTTCTTAAAAGGATGGCCACTTAAAATTAAAAAAAAGGTAGTATGATTTGATAGACTTACTTATTTAAATATTATTTTTTGTAAATATTGACAAAGCCTATGTTTTAGGTAATCCAATAATTGATTTGAAGTGGCGTCTTTGAGCGATCTTGGCGCTCATTCATAAATTCAAAAAAAACCATAGTAGCTTTGGCTGATCCCTCACTGTAGCTTTAGTTTTTTTAACTAAATAAATAAATCAAAAAATTCCCTCAGCTGGGATATACTGCCTCGATGGAATTTTCTGGAGCTTTTTCTCAACAACAAATAAGTTCAATTCAAAAACAAATAAAAATAAATATTAACCAGAATGCAGAAAAGTATCGTTTCAAAAACTCAAATTTTTTTTGCAATCTAATCGTGGAAGTTTACAATCAGTCCAATCTTACCTCATAACTAATCTCATCTGACATAAGAAATCTTTTCGCAAAAATTATGATCCCTTTTTTGGCAACAACTAGCATGCAAACTTGGCAGATTCCCAATTATGCATAGCTTTGCTTATAAAATTCCAACAGTGCAACTAAAAGTCGTTGTTTAGAGAGTCACCTGTTTTTTTTTTTTTTCTTTTATTATCTCTTAATATGCAGGCCATCCTAGGCTCAGACCCAGCTTAGGTGGCCAAGCTACCCAATCTCAATCGAATCTCAAAACATAGTTGCTGCTGCTCCGTTTATTTCATTTTCATATCACGTATTTTATTACATCGTTATTCATGATATCGGGCTAGAGCATACGAGAACTAAGTGGCCAAGTTTTCCCCTACTTATTGGTTCCATGCTGTGTGCCGCTTCAGGCCTTTGGCATATTCAAAATGCAGTTCAATAGATTTCAGTGTCATAAAATATACATCAAGTTGCTTAAGCAGCCATAACGCCAACAGTCTGGGCCAAGAGCCTAGTCAAGGACCTAGTCGATCCCTTCATCTATGCATGTATGTGGGCGCGACAAGCTCATAAAGTGTCCACGTGGGTTGCTGGGTTCCAAGGGTCTGTGGGACGGCCAGAAAAGGTTTTTGCGGGGGCTCAGCACATAATTAAATTGATTTCCTCGTTGGTCCATGCCAGAGTTTATGGATTTTGGTGAATCCCCGGCATGTGTGTATACGAACGCAGCTGCTGCTGTTAAGTTCCTTTGCAGGATTCACGATTTACGAGCCAATGAGGGGGCATAAAGTGATTTTTGCAAATTGAAAACATCACGTAGTGGAAATTTTGAAATGTTGCCAGCACATGAGTATGTCTAGTGTACATAAATTTGTTCATTGAAGTACATAAAGTAGCACTCGGTTTGTTTATGTGAATATGTGTCCATGCGCGCTATATGTATAACTTTTCTTGCCCGCCCCTTATAATAAGCAATTAATCGAAAAAATCAAGAAAAATCAGTCAATTAATAGTTTTTAAAATTTCATCAAATAACTAATATATAATGTAATATTATGAGCAACAATTCTAAAAATAAAAATTGTGGAAATAATTTATAAAATAAAAATAAATTTGACTTGATTATGTGCACTTAAAAACAGTAACATGAAAATAAATCTAAATGTACATTTAAAAGCCTTAACTTCTTTGACTACTATACATATATAATAAAAAATGCAAGATATGAGAATCGGTGAGTATTTATATACAAAAATACATAAAGTTGCACTCGGTTTATTTATGTACAAAGCTATTTATTTAGGCACTGCATTCCTAATTACTTGCTTATGGAAAGAAATATTTGCAAAAAGTTGTAGCATTAAAATGATTTTAAAACGTAACAATTTTTAGTTTTTTTGCAAACTGGAAATAAAAAATATTAAAAAGTTTTAGCCAACATTGTTCAACTCTAGTTTATAAAGTATGTGCTTTGTATGGCTAAGTAAGCGAGAAGGAGCAACTACATAAAAATGGAGATAGCAGTAGACCAGCTGACCAGGACATGCAAGCAACTTCATATCAAAATACCAAAGCAAATATTTACTAAACTATAGAGAAAACTCTAGGTGTATGTGTTGTGATGAAAAACAAAACAAAAATTTTAGCTCAACTAAACTGATGTGAAGTAAACATTTACCTCGGAGAGGCTAAAAAGTACACATGTAACAAAAACAACAACAAAAACAAAGACAATAGGAAAAACCGCTGCAAGCAAAGAAAATTCTCTAATAGAAATAATTTCTGGCATTTTAATAAACAACTACTGAAGTTTGAGAATGAGAGCTTAGTTAGATATTTAAGGCATTTCTGTGTAAACAAAATAAAATAAATTAATACTTAAATGCTAAAAATATTTTTTGAAGTTTTATTGTATGCGAAAAAATTTGAGAGAGTAAGTGCGCTAGCTGATAAATTGACAGCACTGCGTATACATAATAAAGATAAAGCGAGTACAAGGAGTACAAATGAAATAACAATAAAGTAATGCAAAAGACAATACAAAGTGAGAGAGAGAGAGTTAGTGAAAAAGACATAGTTAGAGAGAGAGAGAGACACACAAAAGTAATTGCTATAATAATGAAATGAAATGCAATGTGAGCACAATGAGTGCCAGGAAAGGGACAGTCAGTCATTCGTATATAGTCTTCGGGGCACAAAAGATATTATAAATATGCATACAAATATGCATTACTTTTGCCTGTATATTGAAAAATTTCAGCTTTATGCATGACAGCTCAAGACAATTGTTGTAATTCATGCTGGAGGCACATCCAAGTACAGTCATGCAAGCTACAAGTAATTGAATAAGTACAGTAGACACTCAACTAGTTAAAACAGGCGCAATAAAAAATTTCGTATTGAACGAAGAGCATTTTTTTTTGATTTGGTTAGTATTTATCGATGCGGAAAATTTAAAATTATTTTTTCAATTTTAATAAAAAAGATTTGTATTTGAGATATGGCTTAATTATGATATATCAATATATTTTGAAAAAAAAAAAAAAATTTGTTAAATTGGATTCTGTACATAGGTGACAGCAGCAGTGAGTTCAAAGGAGGAAAAATATGCTACGATTGAATTTTAAAACCTAATCTGTACCGATCGATTTAGAAATATAAAAATTTTTTTTTTAACTTTTCACATTTAATTTAAATGTAATAAAAGTAAACGACCAAATATATTTTTTTAAATTTAATTTTTGAAAATAAGTTGTCAATAAGGATCTTTGAAAAACTATTTTTTAACTATTACGATTATTAAGGGGAGGTTCTTTCTTTAATCGAGAAAATCGATTTTATTTTTTTACAAAAAATGAAAGTTATATATTTGCAGAATGAAAGGATTTTTCGATGCGATCGATAATTAAAGAAATAGAGCGTCTTGAACGCACCTAAGTCGCTTGCGCGGATTGACCATCTAAAAACTTTAAACGCGTTTTTCTCGGAACATCGTTTTTCATCCGCATTTCAAGCATAGCTCTTGATCTATTATTCCGATTCGCTTCATTTAAACTATGTTTGAAAGGATATAATTTTTTGTATACCTTATACGAACAATAGACATGAAAAAGTGTTAAATTGTTATTTTTAATAGAGGTCTGCATGAATGCATTCAAAACGGCGAATGAATAGCTCAGCCTTAAAACATATGCATATTTTTTGGTACCCATTTGAATGAATATAAGTGAATGGTGTACTCACACAAACATGGGTTCCGAAATTGTGAGTAGAGTACTTTTATGGTGTACTACAGTAGTGTACTCTACTATACTCTAGTAAAATACGTTTGAAAAAATGAAAAAGAGCAGAGAGCAGAGAGCGACAGAGCAGCGATCGTGAGCGTAATGAAAGAGATAAAATTAAATAAATGACATAGTAAATGCAGCAGGCATGAGCGAGAAAGCATAAATATTTTCTTTGTCAAATTGGGGTGGCTTGCGTGCTTGAACAGTGTAAACGGGAAAATGTATACCCTTTCGAAGTAAGGTAACTGCTATGACACTTGTTAGTCGTGTTTACATTCACGCTAAGAATTGTATGTATAAAATATAAACATTTGTATCGGCTTTCAATCTGTTCAACGATTCTTACAGCGTGCAAAAAAAAAACAGAAATGCGTTTTATGTTGTGTGTTCTTTGGTTTAACGCATAATTTTTTAATATTTGAATAAATATTATTTAACAAATTTTTTGCTTCAATTAAAGTAATAGATTTATTTAAAAAAATGATGGTTACACATTATTATTTGCTTTATTGATTTGCAATATGTTTTAAAGAAAAAAAGTCATATAATTAGAAAAAAAAAAAAAATAAAAGTATATAAACGCAAACAAATAAACCAACACCTAACTTTTTAGCTCTAAAACAGATCAAATTAATGTCAATTTAACTGTCTAAGCCAATTTACTACAACAAATACACACAGTTTCCAAAATGTTCATTGCGCCGGCTTTGTTTTTTTTGCTTTCCATTTTTTTGCCGCAACAGCTACTCACGTACATGCATGTATGCTCGTTTTGTACACTACTATACTCAGTGTATTCATAACACTTTGCCTATGCTTATGTTAAAAAGACAGCATACATAAATATTCACTGTTGGCATGTATTCTATAGTAGTATACATTTTTTCTGTGGGTACTGCAAAAATGGGGTACTGTAAATTTTTGAGTACGGCATTTGTGAGTACCACATAGTACTATATAGTACTATGTGAATAGAAGTGAATGTAGCCATGCAGACCTCTAATTTTTAATCAAGGTCAAATTACAAAAAAGTGAAAAAAAAAATCCAATTTTTTTTTGGAACGTCCACATTTCTGTTAAGTTTTCGTCAAAACTCATTCTGATTTAGTATAAGGTATAGAGAATTTCATTAACTTCAATAAACAAAAAATATTTTTCATTCGGCCAAATTTAAAAGAACCACCCCTTAAGTATTTTATTTATTTTTATAAATATCTATTACTATATGAACAATGTTAACAAAAAATAAACATCTTTTACATTTTTTTTGTATTTTAAACAATTTTTTAATCATGACTTTTTCCTTAAAAAGTCTAAAAAGCTTTATTTTTATTAAATATATAAATTGCTTGTTATTAAATTGGGTTCCTTTTGATACTCCTTGCATTATGTAAGATTAAATCAAATCGAGCAATTTAAAAAAAAAATGTACATAAGGAAAAAAAATTTGTATTTAATTATAGATCATTCTCTCATATCAAATCATGGGAGTACCTTATTAGTTTTTCAAAACTTCGAAATGCCCGCCGAAAAGCTAAAAAAATATTTTTGTGTTTATAATTCGAGTTGGATATGCCAATATGGGTTTTCGTGCTCGCTAATCACGAATCTGGGACTAAAATTTCAAAATAGCGGACCTAAGAGGGCCGCCGAATAGTAAAATCATTTCATATCGACGGATAAGTTGTATGTACCTAGATTTTAAAATTTATATTTTAATTCCATGCTTTTCATTTGTATACTTTTTGACAGAGAATCATCCATACATAAATATTTTTTTTTAAATTTTGTTTATAATACATGAAAAGATATTATTAATTTATTCACTTAATCGTAAACAATACGAAGACAAGTGGAGAGTGATTTTTTAAATCTAAAGAGTACAAGCTTAATTATCTTTACTACTTATGCTGCCTTCATGTAGAAAAGGACCTAGACAGTGAACTACAAGGGATTTGACAAGATTTCTAATTATTATCAGGAATGATCGAAATGCTGTAAAGGACGAATACCTTCTTCATCAAAAAACACGACAAGCCTTTATCTAATGACCGTTTCTATAATCTTACTTACAGATGACAGCAAACTTATTGGCCGATAAGAAGCAGGTGGCTCAGGGGGCTGGTTGGCTTTCATTATGGAAATGACTTTTGATAATGTCCATAAATTTAAATAAATAATCTGGCTTTTATTATTTCACTTCTTCTTGGGAGAGTGCCTTAAAAGAAATGAATCCATTGGATTGATCTTAAGAATCGAAAGACAAGTTTTTTTTCTTCTTTATGACTTAAGAAAGCTTCCAGGAAGGGGCATAAATTAGTTAATAAGAAGCTTAGCATATCTCAGAAGCACAATTTAAAAAGAAGTGTCACCACTATTTCTCATCCAGTATCCTTAGCATCTCATCTGGCAACACTATAAAAAAGCTATTTTTTCAGTATTACTGTAGAAAACATTTTTTTGAGTTTGATAAAAGGATAATTCTGTTTTTTTTTTTTTAAATTACATTATTTTTAATAAAGTCAGATGACTTTAAATCACATTTAGCATTAGTTAAAAATAACTGATTAGATTAGTGAAACTTCGAAAAAAAGTTTATTAACTTTCACTTTCATTTTTCCATCTGCAGGTATATCTTAAATTGGATAAAAATGAAGATGAAAAACTGTTAAATTATAATTCCGTTCAATTTTCAAGTATCTCTCAAACTCTCAGACTTGTTTGGTGTTACAAAGTTAAAGGTGTAATAGTTTCTTTTCGGTGTAGAAACGAAATAAAATACAAAAAAAAATCTTTCTTCAGCGACCATTTTCAAATGATTCTAAGCAAAAAATAAATGTTCAAATTCTGATTATTTCTTATTTATTTTTTGACCTTTTTTTTGTATATAATGTATAAAAAAATTTGCTTGTTTTTTTAGGCTACACTAAAACAATACCAACTTCATTATAAAAATTCCAACGAAATAATAAAAATTCAAAGAATTTTCATAGTCATTTCTGGGAACTCTGAACGAGTGTGCGCCTACTGTAGCCAACGCAGTAGCTACAAATGTCTTTGACACTGCAGCTGTAAGTGCCCCAAGTGGCTCCTTTGGTCATATCCGTTTGACATAAAATATTCACAAATTTCTGAAGCCCATAGCGTATTTGGCTTAAATAACTTTAATGTGAAAAAGGCTACAAAATATTTGAACAAATTTGCAAGTCATTTAAATTGAATATTCAAATAAAAAAACAAAAACAAAGCAAGAGAGTCGGAAAAAAGTGATGCGCTAAAATTAAAACAACAACAGCTAATTTTAGGGCGACCTAATTTTGCGCTAAAGTGCGAAAACAAAAAAAAGAAGAATATCCCAAAATAAAAGACGAGCAAAAAAAAAGGAGCAGTCAGCGACGGAATGGCCGCAGTGCCAATAAATGCCAACGAGGCCAAGCACCTTTCAAAGCAAACAAAAACACAAACAAACTCGCCCACAAAAAACAAACACAGATACACACACAAGCAGAAACTAACACAGACACACACACATACACACACACACAGATAAAAATCTACGCATACCACAGCGAAATGAAAAACTCGCGATCTGGCAACACTCTAACTCTCCCGCTCCCCTAGCTGATTTTTTTTCCACTCCGAGTTGCTGTCCCAACAACTTCAACTGGGTGCTACATTGCTTGTTTTTTGCTAATTAGCGAATAACCGTGTTTAGATTGCAAGCACTCATGGAAATGTTGAGTATTGGGTGGAAACTGGGTGGTACTGAATACTCTATACATAGACTCTATACAGTACTACGACAGAAACAGGAAAAAAAACCAAAAAAATAACTGAGGACAGCAAATTAATTGCCAAACAAGTGAGTGAGCTGAGCTACAGAGTTGCCGCGTTGCCGAGTCGCCGCGTTGCCAACTGAAAATTACCATCGCGGTCGGCATAATGTTCTCTAACCCAAACGCATACAAACGCACAAAATACACTCTCATATACAAGATTCATACAGGAGCCGGTTGCCAACTGCAGCACGCACTTCATAGTGACAGGGGAAAAAATGAAAGTCCTGCTTTTTCTGCCTATCTACACTAAGAGAAAAAATGTGCTGAAAAGCAAATGTTTGCTTAATATTGAAATCGCTGATATTGTAAACTCGATTTAAAATTGATTAATAAAAAGTTTAATAAAAAAAACATACTGTTCTAAGTCTAAAAATTAGTGTTCGGTTTCGGTATTGGTGCAGCTACCATCCCTTGGCAATATGTGGCTGGTTGGGCTTTTGCGTCATGTATTTGTTGATAATGCTGGTAGAGTCCTGTTTCGTAAAAATTTTTGGCAATGAAACTAGCTAACAAATATAATTTTAATCGAGTTTAATGAACTTTTTATAGTTAAAATATTAAAAATGATTGTGATGATATTGTGTTTTTTTTCACAAAAATGTCCGTTTTTTCGATTTAGATTCCGCAACTGTATTAAAGTAAAAAATTATCAACAAAATGAGTTCTCCATTGTTTTTCTACGACTAACAGCTTTCCAAATACCAAATTCCATAATTAAGCTAGATGGCGCAAGCTAGTTGCTGCCGCTAGATGGCGTAAGCCAATTGTTGTATATTTGTGTTCACAATGATTTAAATCTCTTTGTAATTTGGTAAAAAAAAATAAATATGAGTATCAGAACCTACTACAAACCCACAAAACCCAAAAACCTACCGTATACTTTACTTAATTTCTACAAAGTCCATCCGATTTATTATTTTTAAAATTAGGAAACAGTATATAACATTATTTTTCAAATGATATTGTTAAGTCAAATAGCTCACCGAGAGCTATACGGCAATACAATTTTCTGCATATAGCAATCTCGAGCATGCAAAAGGTGACGCAAACTTAAAGCTTGTTGTTGATTGTTTCCTTCAATTAGTACGGTGCAATATAAATATCTTTCCCCAGGCCAATTTATCAACAAGAATCATATTTATGAAGATATTCGCAAAAATAGGCCAAATTTATGACTCATTTCGTTCCACAACAACCTTATTCAACCGATTTATCAACGTGCGATTATTCCCTAAACTCAAAAGACCTCTCCGGATACACCGTTTTGAACCGATTTAAGAGAGTCAACAAAAATTGGCATAAGTACAATAATAAAAAAAAAAATTTTTGTGGATATAATTTTTAATTTAATAAAAACAAATAGCTTTTATTTATATTTACAAAAAAAAATTATAATAATCGACCGAATATTTTATTAGGATTCGTTTTGAAACCACATGTTCGATGCTCCCAATTTCACCAAAAATAGGTTCAAAAGTGTACGCATTTTAAACTGAAATTATTTTCTAAATTTTCTTTGATATTCTTAGATTATATTCATGCCAATTTCAAGTTATTGTATATATTTATTGATGATTATTTTTTTTAATAATTTTTTTTCTGATTCAACCCAAAAAATAGCATGCACAACTCAAAACGAATCTTTGCTACATGTTCACGTACACAAACATGGTGCATATCTTGCATAAAAAATGGTTCATGTCTTGCATACAAAAAATTTCCCTTGTTATAAGAATCCATAGTCGTGGTTAATTTCTATCGAAAGCTGTAGAGCTGTGCTAACAAAAAGTAAAGGAAATACGAGTAGATAGCGACAGCAAAAATTGCGGATTCGGGAGCACGCAAAAACGAAAACAAACAAAATTTGTCGTTTTGGTTTTTCATTTTCCGGAGTATGGGCGAATAATATCTTTCAGTTTTCATTAATATTGTGGTAGGTGACCGATCTTTGATTAGAACACTGAATGCGTAGTTAACTTAAAAATTTATTTATTCATTTGTTCCGTAAACGTTTTAGCTGTGCCAACACTTAACATCGAATGCTCCCTCTCTCTCAAACATCAGCAGACGCTGTATGTTAACAGATCATATGTATTTACAATGTATTTATTTCCTACTACAATATCTAGTAATAATAACTCACAATTGTTAGAATTGCAAATAAAAATAAGACAGAATCGATTACAAATATTTTTTCTACCAGGCGTATATTACAATAGTTGGCAAATTTATATTATCTACATTTTAATATACACCTAGCCCTCGCTTAACACGAACTCATTTAACACGAACTTGGTCTAACACGATTATAAATTTGTTCCCTTTCCTCTTTTAACACGCTGAAAACCTCGTTCTTGCACGATTGAAAAATATCGATTTTTTTTTTTTCGATTGATGCGTGAGAATTTTTTGTGTACGCATGAAATGCGTGCAGAAAAAGGGGAATCCCATTTTAACACTGTGAGTTGTAAGAATATGAAAGTTTTTCAGAAGGTGGGCAAAACTTGAGCTGTTGAGACGTGATCATAGTAAATTTAGAAATTTTGCAGCAGGTACTGGGTCATCTATATCTACAAAATTTACCAGTAGAGCACGTGTATCTATATTAGACAAAATGGAAAGAGCTTAGCATTTGGATAGATGAAAGCTACGAAAACAAAGTCCCTTTAAGCCAGCGAATCATTCAGGAAAAGGTGCTCAGAATTTATGAACTGATCAAGTAAAATGGAGAACCCTCTTCCAGCACAGATTTTGTTGCTATTAATGGGTGGTTCTCCATTCATAGCATAAAACTCAAAGGCGAATTGGTATCGGCCGATGATGGAGCTGCAGCCACATATCCACGAGAAATTCAAGGATTCATTGATGAAGAGGAATTCTTGCCTGACCAAGTTTTCAATGCTGACGAAACTGGGCTTTGGTGGAAAAAAATGCCAAGTTGAACTTTTTTATCAAAGAAAGAAAAAGTGGCACCCGGATTTAAGGCACAAAAAGATCGTTTTACACTTCTCCTGTGTAGTCATGCATCAGGCGACTTTCAAGTAAAGCCAATGCTTGTTTATAAGTCCATGAATCCTCGTGCATTTAAAGGCGTAGAGAGTTTACTGGAAAGCAAATTCCAAAGCTTGGGTTACTGCAGAATTATTTAAAGACTGGTTTTTTAATTGCTTTGCACCTGAAGTAGAAAAATATTTGAAAAAGAAAAATTTACACTTTAAAGCGCTCTTGTTGTTGCACAATGCCCCAGGTCATCCAAAAAATTTAATCCATCCGAATATCAAAATAAAATTTCTTCCACCTAATACAACATCACTTCTGCAGCCAACGGATCAGGGTATAATTTACACCTTCAAGACATATTATATCAGGCGCTCTCTACGCTGGATTTTGGACACAACTGAAGCTGACTCCATCGTGCTTGGAAAAAAATTTTCTATTAAAGATTGCCTTGAATTGGTTATTTTATCATTAAAAGAGCTTAAGCAGTCGACATTGAACGGATGTTGGAAAAAATTATGGCCAGCGGTTGTTAACAACGACGAAATTCAATTGCCACAAAGTGAACTCCGTGAAAAATTAGAATTTGCTCATTTAATTGAAGGTGAAGGATTCGATGACAACAGAAAAACTTCAAGAAGCAGCTTGGAATCGTGCTTTGTAAATTCTGATCCCCTCATTGAAAGACGTTTAAAGTTTAAAAGAGAGTTGGAAAAAATTCTTTTACCTTATAGGGAGTGTTACAAGGAAGCTTTAAAAGCTACTAAGCAAAGCAAAATGACTGATTTTTTTATCATCCAAGAGGAGCCACCACAAAAAAAAACATGTTGAATACGAAAGCGGCTTGGATTTTAATGCCATCGAATGGATCTCAACTTTTATGTTTACTTGAAATGAAAATTTTTGTTTTTTTAATAAGCTTTATCTGTTATTTTTTTAGTTAATTTTAAAAATGTTTTGAAACTTTAATAAAAACAACGCATACTTGAACTAAAACAATTTTTTTTTTGAGTTTGTGTAAATTTAAGAACGTAACCCCATATTTTGTACTGATTGACTGATTTTGACTGACTAGGAACGCAACCCTCGTGTTAAGCGAGGGCTATGTGTACTTCTGTTAATACCTTAAGGTTCCATATTAAGTATCCACCAAAGTAAAGATTGATTTCAAATATATTTTGACCCATTACACACACTTATAAGATTAATTTATTATTATAAAGTAGAAATAAATTCTAAATTATAAAAGATTTATAAGCCGACTTTGCAATTGTGTTTTTCTCTCAGTGTATGTAGCTCTAACTCTGTCTATGTATAGTGCCGATTGTCACTGTCAGTGCTTTCAGCATGAAAACTGCGATTTCAGGCTGTGCATATGAAAGCCCACTAAGCAAAGAGAGCAGGAGACGCAGAGAGGCAAAGAGGCTAAGAGACCAAGAGACTAGAGCGCGACAGTTGCGCTTAGTTAATTAGTTTAGCAGCGCGTTAGTAGCAACAACGAATATGTATGTGTGAGTAGGGCTAAAAATATATGTGTGAGTGTGTGTGTGACAGAGATTACGATACTGCGTGTTCAAGTGCGTATATGTGTGTGCGGGAGAGTATTTGTGCTCATTGGAGCATCGTTTGGCGCTTTGCGTGTGTTTGCTGTCAACGACGCCATTTTTCGGTGCCTACGATAATGAAAGGCGAGTATGACAGCAAATACGATTGTGTGTGTGTGTGTGTGTGTGTGCTTCAATTACAGCTGGGCTAAGCAAATGTCCTGTTTGCTCTAATATGTACGCGCTGCTGATTTTGGCATTTAACTTTAAAGCCGCTTGCAGCAAAAAACCCACAAAGAACTCGACTCGACTCGACCTAAAACTTTTTGGGCAATACGTACAACGTTGCGTATAAGTAATTTATGCTCAACACTGAGCTAACTTGCGCTGACTGGCTGACCTGTCATGTTAACACCTTTTTAAACCATATGCAAAAAAAACATAAAAAAAAAAAAAACATTTTAAATTTAATTTTAAAAGCCGCAACCCAAACACACACACACACATGCACAGCAAGGTTGCCTGCTTAACCCCAAGCTCGACTAGTGTAAAAGTTTTGTGCTTTGCGTAAACATAACCCTAAGCGAGGTCCATGCTCAGTCCAATAAAAGCAAAACAAGCCAACATGCATTCCCTAGGGTCTATTTGAAGCCCGACTAGGCTAGGCTAGTCTAATACACCCCAAATGCCCGCCCCTGCCGGCCAGCACTGACAAGCATTAAAAATTGATGAGTTCTTAATTTGTGTTGCTGCGCTAGCAAAGGCGGCTGCCATATTGAAAATAGATTAAGTTCTATTATTTGCAGTCATGATGTGGATTAGCACGGACACTCCAAAGCGTCGAGGAGTCGCAGCAGCTGGCCAGCATGGCGGCTTGGCAGCAGCTCGCACTCTTGAGCCAAAAGTTGCGCCATTGTTGTTGCCATCTAGCTTTGCCTTTTTAAACGTCATCATTAATCATCATGACAAGGGCTGTTTGGATTTTCATTTTGGCTGCCCGACTCTAACTCCAAACTGGGAGCTTATAACAATTTTTGGTTTGGCTTTGCATTTGGTACGGTACGGTTCGGTTCGGTTTGTTTGTATAATTTATGTGTCTAACTGACTCGTTGACCAGCTCCAACTCTGCTGCTTTTTTGTGGCGCTCAATTTTTAAGTTATTTATACGCAGGACTCCTCTAATTGCAATTTCCTCTGCGTCGCAGTCGTAAAATGTTTCAAAATTTATAGGCATACACACACACACACACATACACTCGCAGCTAGACAGAACCACACAGATACACACGCACACACACACACACGCGCATACGCGTTTGACAAATTTTTACCATACCATCTACCATATCCGGCTGTCGGTCTACTGGCCAAAAATGGCCAGCTGCAGTTTGGTTAGTCTGTTACCGGTTTGAGCCAAAATTGATTTATGGTAATTTCGTCAAATCCTTTACAAAAATCCGTTGCAAAAATCATATCAACACTGTGCTGGGCTACGGTAAATTCAACTTTGTGCTTTGGTATTTTATTAAAATTTACCTGTTTTGTGTACCTCGTTTGTATCTCACCTGGTTTATTTACTCGTGTTAGCTGTGTGGATTTTTGGTATTTGTGATTTACTCGTATTTTATCTCTGTGCACAGCTTGAAGTTCATTTTTCGAAAATTTAATTAGCCAAGCCTTGTGTTAATTATGCAACTTTATTTTCAATGGGCCAAACTTTTGTTTTTATTTCATAAAATTTGTTATAATTAGCTTAGCGTGCATTTAATTTTGAAAATTTAATTAATGCGGTGTGTTATTGTTTTCATTGGTATTTTTTTTTATTATTAATTCCTTCTTTTTTTTCGTCCTTACAGATCAAACCAAACAACTGCTAATTATCGTTAATATAAAGCACTTGTCACAATTGTCTGTGCTATGTGCAAATATGTGTAAGTAAAATAATGTATATAAATATATTAATTTTACATTTATTGAAATAGTTTATATATTATTTGAGCATAATTGGCACTGTCGTATAATAATATGATACATAATTGAAAATACTTCAGCTGCCATTTTTTTTTATTGCATAATAAATAATTTCATTAAAATATAATATAAATATTTTGTGTTGAATTGTAAGAGACTTAATATTTACATTGTTGTCCCAACCCCAACCTTGGGATTTTATTGTGCGAACAACTCAATCAGCTGTTTCGAAGTTTCGTCTAAACGACGAACGTTGTTCTATACGTTCTTGAAATTCATTTTTGAAACAATTATTAATAAACTGTAATGAAAACACTTTATTTATTTTTTTAACTATCACCGTTTTAGTATACAATTAAATTTTTAAATAACAGCAGTTTGAACAATTTTATTGGGCCTCAAGAAAACTAACAAAAATTATTCAGTTATCCTTTAAGGGAAAATATATGCTTTTTTCAAGCTATTTAGGCATTAGGCTATTTAGGCAAAAAATAATCTCAAAACAGTTGTGTATACAAGACTTTTATCTTAGACACAAATTTTTGAAGCCAAACGGCTGAGCTTTGCTGCATAGGCCTTTAGGCTGAACTCAGTTTTAGTCAATGACGTGGAAAGTGTCTTTACATACTCTCTGCTATTTAAAAGCATTTTATGCTACAGCTTCGTATTATGGAAATAAATGGCTTACGAATTTATAAATACCATATCATAAAATATCAACATGGGCCCACCTGTTTGTTTCTGATATGTCTTACTCTTACACAAAAATATTCGCTTGTTCATCATTTTAGGCTGTAAGCTTGTCACTCAAGAGATCCATTTTCGCTTTCATTAGCATTATATGCTAGTGTTTGCTTGATCTAATAGCTTTTAGCAAGCCATCAATCTTTGTGTCGTCTAAGCTTATATTTTTCGGCACTATTTATAAGTAAAGTTATCATACAAAAAATCACACAAAAGATAACGATATGTCTTTGCGACGAGCTCTTTTTGCGTTTCTTAAAGTCAACTCACCGTTATAAAACAACTACCATCGATAAGCTGATGTTACCGACTGAGCAAACTGAGAAAGATAACTTTGTGAGAGAGTAAAAAAGTGTCTACGTCAAGCAAAAGTAATTTTTCTTTCTAATCTTACTACATAATCGCTTCTCTTAAGGCCCAATCTTCGTATCATCTAAGCTTGTCTTTGTCGACATTATTTTGAAGTAAACTCATCACACCAAATATCACCAAAATCACACAAAAGATAACGATATGTCTATGCGACGTGGTCCTTTTGCATTTCTCAAAGTCTTCGTACTATGACAATCGTGAGAGAGAAAAAAAAACTGTCTACGTCACGCAAAAGTACGTGTTCGTTTTAGGATTAAGCACATTTTTTGTGAGAAAAATGCCATACAAAAATTTAGCTTTGGATATTTTTCAATACCATATAAATCTTAAGATCTTCCATATCAAAAAAAATAACATTTTTAATTATTTAAAATAAAGTTTCCTAAAAAGAAAAAAACTATTAAATACTTTTTATAACGACATATCAAAGCCAAAAGATGTCTTCACATTTATAGTTTGTTATGACCGAGAGTAAATATATTTTTTGCGGAAACTAGCTAAAATCAGTAAATATTTTTTTTATAAGAAAACGATCTATATGCAATCAATACTTTGTGTTATAACGATTGTGCCATTGATTCTGGTCATCTCACTATATCTGGTTCTTTTTAAGAAGACCGAACAACAAAAATTGAACTGATACGAAAATAAATCCTGTGTGTGGCCACTGCTCTGTGGTGGACCATGCGAATGCAAGAATGGATACATTATTGACGTAAATGTAACCAATTGTCCTTCCAGACCAAGAAGTATGTAATTAGCTAAAGTTATGAAAAAGTAAAAAATTTATGTTTTGAAGATATCATAAAAGGGGCTCCAAGAAATGGTCAACATTACCGGGCATCTTAAGGTAGGCAGATTCAGTTCATATCTTGTTGAATCAGATTTTTTAAACTTTTTTTTTAGCCTTTTTTTGGATTCTTATAAGGAAGACCTTTTGCCAGTCTATTACGGTATTTTAGCGACTAGTGTGTTTATTTATCTGGAGTTCAACGGTTTCCAGGTTGAGCTCATGGTGCAAAGTCGAATTTCTGGTTCAGAAAGGTAGGGTCTTTTTCCTCTAGAACGCTTGAGAAAAACTTTGCAAACTTAGAACACTTGGCTAAATATATAAATAAAATGCAATAAGTAACAATATTGTTTGGTCATTTCATAAGCCCCTACTACTTATAATATGTTAATTTTACAAAATATGTTAAATATTATATATTTATGTTAATGCTATGCAGGCGCTTTATGATAAGCATTTTTTAATCTCCGTTTACATCGCTTACTACCAAGACTTACTGCTGGTGCTGGAGAAACATCGATGTTTTCAATATTTTTTAATTTCGATACATCGATATTTTTATACATCGAAGTATATGTTGCGGCCATTTTTTGAATGCTTAAATTAATTCAGAGTGGGCCATCTGTTTGTTTGGTTATATAAGTATTTTCAACTAATAAATTGAAATTAACAAACAAACCAAGAGATAACTATATTTTCATAATATACATTTCATCGAAAAATAAGCCAAGAAATAATAAATAACAATCCAAAAGGTTATACAGCGAAAACAAAAAAAAAATATGTTCTGCTACAGCCAGAATTACTACTACTGTCGTCCTTCTCTCCTAGTGGAGCATAGGGCCAGAATAGCATAGCCAGAATTGCAGTCTCATAATCTTTAAAGTAATTTGAGATCCATTCATTATGGTTATTGTCAGCCTTACTAAACTTTAAGAAGTATTACCTTCCAGTAATTCAACGAGCACAGGCTTGAATCTAAGTTTTCGACATTAAAATATTGTCAAAGTGCCAAAATTGAGTCAACCTTACTATATCGGATCTTTTGAAATTTGTTTTTTTTTTCTAAAAATAATTGCCCATATTTTGTCCGTAATGGGATTTGGTCGATAATAGAAATAAAAATATCGATGATCGGAAAAAAGTAAAAAACATCGATGCATCGATATAACATCGATGTTACTTCCAGAACAACCTACTGCTATTAATCCACTAATAAGTTGTCGCGTTATTGCAACGATCGCCCTCGCGTATAAATTATTAAGATTTAATCACTCAATTGTACATATAACATTTAATTAAACCTATACAAAGAACATTTGTACATTAATATACACCGTATACACTACCAATATTCAAAAGTAAAAAAACTAAACCGTCTTATAAATTACGCAAACAAATATATTTCAAAAACAAAATTAATATGCGTACTACAATAATTTCATCTTAACACAGTCTCTGATTATATACGTTCTGAATTATAAGCTCCAAAATGTAAAATATAAAATTATTTGCTAACGCCATTAGGCGGCTTGAACAAATTGTGAATTATAAGTATCAATTAACAAAAAAATTATGCACAACGATACATTCACCTATATCATCGTTCAAAAAATGGTTTTAAAAAATTCTTTAGTTTGAGCACAATATAATAGCAAATAAAAAGCATTTGTTGATATATCAAGCTCATATTTTAATTTTTGCAATCATGGCTTGGTCGCTTTTACTACATTTATTTCAAATTTAATAAATAAATAATTTTTGTTGCAGATGCATTTCAGGGCACGCGGAAATTACGATATCATCAAATGTTCATGTAGCATATTTTAGGATTCTTATCCATGGTCTAACAAAAGGAAGGTAACGAAATGTATATCACCTGTTTTTTGTTTTAGACCAAAAGTTTTTGTGTGAAATTTTATCGAAATGGAGATACTATTTCATATAGCTGTCATACAAAAATTGAACCAGCGCCACCTTGTTAAATACTTAGCATCATGATCCTAATTCATTCTATCGCAGAATTTTGCCTCATCAGCTAGATTTCCTAGTAAGGGTTCCACTACTTTAACCAGTCCACTTGTGTTGACCTTTGTAAGATTAGAGAAACCATCTGGAACTGGTACAATTTCCAAGCTATGATTTTAATTGCTGTTTGAACATGTCTTATATGAATAGGTTTCTAATGTTTAGCCATGGTCCAGACCACCAGGCTGCCTAGCCACGCCCACTTATACAGAGAACAAACACATACCGAGACACACTCATGTACACACAAACACAATAAACGTCGAAAACTTTCAACGCCACAATGAGGCATTGTTGTGTATGGTTTAAGCTTTATTTATTTGCGGCCATAAATAACGCTTAACGCATCTAAATCTTTAACTTGCTGCCATAAGGCAAAGTGTATGGCAATGTGTGTGTGTGTGTGTGTGTATGTGTGTTGCCCCTAAAAGGCTGCTACTGTTTCAGCTAACTGAAACCCGGCTAACTGCGGGTTTGAGTTGTTTACTCGCCTTGGCTCTGACTTTGCTTTGGCTTTGACTTGGCCAAAACGCCATTGCTTAAATCGTAGACGCCATTTTGTGTTGCCATGTGGGGCGTTGTTGTCGGCGTTGCTCAGTCTAACGTTATAGCGTAACGGTGACGACGACTGAACCTCAACTCAACTCAAGTCGATTCGAAAAGTTAAAAGTTATAGTATAAAAAAACAAAAGGAAACAAAATTTCTACACTTTTCAAGATTTATGTGCGTCTCTTTTAAGCGCTATCGTTAACAGTTAACGCTGCACATAACTAACCGGGCTAACCGTTAACAGTTAGGTGTTAAAACGATTTTTAAAGCTGAAATTTTCAACATTTTACCAAAAGCAAGCTACAAAGCTATTTGTATTTATTTTTTTTTTTTTGTCTGGTAACTCTTTAGTTTTTCAACTGTGGCACGAATGTACATGGTAGCGGTTTTTGCTGCACATAGCTGTTGTTTTGCTGCGGCAAACATGCATACAAACATACGCACTCACTCACACACAGATACACACACTCATAGCTACACTCGCACACATGCAACAGCAGGTTGCGCTTATGCCGCCTTTCATGGCTGTCATGTTGTTTTGCCAGCTGAAGGCGGCTTATAGCTGCCAGCCAAAAACTTGTGCCACACACACCCGCACACACGCACACATACATATTTATAACTATATAGACATACATATATAAATGCACATACATATATAGTGGCATAAACACACACTGCCTTAACCAACGTCAGTTTTGACACCTACAACGTTTTTGTGCCATTTTTATACCCTTCTCTTGTAAATAACTCGCAACGAATTCGGAAATTTCTATAAAAAAAAAATTGTCCAGAACTTGTTCGAAAATCCCAACTATAGCAAAAAAAACACAATATTCATGTCTGTTCTGGACCTCGTTTCGGTAGAAATTTTATTATTTAAATCGAATTCCGAAACAGTCATATAGATATTTCTATAGATAGTTCCACCCTAATCGAAAACAAACAATTTTCAGATCCCAAGGTCAGACTAATGATTGTGGCGTTACTGTATCCAAATCCGAAATCCAAAGATGACTGGCTTATGACATAACCTCATAAAAATTTACAATTTTTTCTTGTGAGCGATTGTCGGGTGATGATTTTGAGGAAGCTCAATCTGAATCCGAGGTCAAAAAAATTCCAAGCACTCTGTTGGGGTCACTAAATCTACATTCGCGGTACTTGCAGCTTCTGAGAAATACTTAATAAAATATTCACTTAAAATGGTAAGATGTTGAGAAACCATATATTTTTCAGCTTTGTCTATTTCAGCTAGCTTCTTCTCATTTTCAATCTTTAACAAAATGTTTTTATCAAGGTTAAGTAAAATAAAATTTAACAAAAATTTAATTTTTCAAGTACCTAAATTAATAGTATTTCAGTTTTTAGTATAATAAAAAAGTTTTTTCCCATAATTCTAGCTAACTTCGTTAAAAATTGCGAATTTGTGATGCAATAAAAATGAACTACTTTTTTTTAAGAATACTGTAAAAATGATTTTCCATAACTGATATGGTCATTAATAAATGATAAGAAGAAATGTTTTACTTATAAAATTTGCTGATTGTTATCATATAGATTGCAAATAAAAATACATTGATAAAAAAAAAATTAAAGAGATATGGTCATCTCTAAAAGAATGCCTTTTTTGAGGACGATAGCGCTAGCACAGCATTCCAAAATTGGACAGCTATCTGGATAAAGTTTATTGCCTCGATATTATAGTAGGACAAATTTTTGATGTTGTTTTTTTTAGGTGCCTGCTGCTCAGGGGCGGATTAAACATAAAAAGGCTTGTGGGCCCCGTTTCTTTTAAGGGGCCCCGCATTGTCTGGGTGCTCTGCGCTCTCTATGGGGCTTGGGATTTCTAGATGCAAAAATATGCATTTTTTTATTACAAATTTTGCGCTTAAAGGCAAGCAAAAGATTAAAAGCGAAACATTTTTGCCTATATTGTAGACAGATACAGAAAAAAGTTCCCGGCGTTTTTCACTTTATTTGAATGTTGAAATTAACACAGTAAGGATTATCCGATTTAGATCAAATATGCCCCGTTTTGTTCAATAACTTTTGTCCAGTTTGACGGCAATTTGATAATTCCCCGATTGAAGATGTTCCGTTCCTATCGGTAAAAAACCTGACTGGCTCATTTTCATTTTCACTCTCTTGAGGGAATTTTTTTTTCAAAGTCTGGACTATATGGTGAGAGTCATAGAACTTCCTATCCAAACTTTTGGATATCCTCATTATAGATGTGCGCGTTCTGGCTTTTTCCCATCTGACCGCTTATGCTCGATCGCTTGCTTCAATCTGGTTAGTTTTTGACATTAGAGGTCCGAATTGAGTGTTTGGCCAGATAGGAGCAGTTCATAGTGGATGATTTCCTTTCAATCCCACCAATCCCACGGGCGTGACGATCGTTTGAGCCGACTCAACGCGATTGGACCACGATCATTTTCGACTGTTGTTCTCGTATGTGAACCAGATCTCTACGCTATTCAACATCCACTTCAAAAATGGGTCCATTGTCCCAATTTTCAGCAAAGCATAGATTTGGTCCAAATGGTTCTTTTGCGTCGTACATCGAGTTTCTTCATGAGACCAGCCTTATGCCAATGGTTCCAAACAGTTTTCTGGGTAATCTTCAGCTCCTGGACAATGGAATAAGTGCTCACATGCCGATTCGATTCGATGATTTCCATTATTTTATATTTTTAGTCGCCTGCTCCGCCTTTCCAACTCGGTCGTAGTGGTATCGAATTTTCTCTTTATGAACCTCAATTTTGAAACGCTGTAGAACAAGCGAAATGTTACCTTTAAATCGCGGTATGGTATGACCTGATGCGATATATATATCGTGAGATATGGTTCACTGACTACATCTTTTTACTTTTTACTTTCCTGAAGGTTGAGTGTAAAATTCCGCAAATATTATTCTGACTATTTTAATCCTTCATAGAGAAAAAATTTGTTTGCACAATTAGGCATAATTTTTCAAAATATCGATCAATTATCATTTCCAAATGTATTGACCACTTTCAAAAATTTATATTTCCAAAAGACAGCAGGGAAAAAGATTTTTCAAAAAATATCAAGAATTTTTACAATTATAATGCACTATCAGTAATGTACATTTTTTTTTGGTTTATTTTATTACAATCTATCCGTGAATAATAAGCAAATGATTTGACATAATTAAACTACATAACAGGATTGACTGAGATTCAACAAAATCAGCCAATATAAAAACGTATTACATTTGTTACAACAAAAAATAATAATCAAATAAATAGATAAAACTTAAGATATTATAGTATATCTAAAATCTGCCGGGAAGGTCTAAAACATAATGTCGCTTAAGGCGTCTGGTTACATAAGTATTTTCTAAAAGACCTAGTGCTAAATGGTTAGCATGCCTATGGAGTCTTTCAATGTATACCAACAGAAAAATTTGCAAAAAAAATTAAAAATTTTAAAAACAAAAATACTGCTAATTTAAGATTTTTTGTTTTTATTATTTTATTTTTATTTTTATAATTTCAAGCAATATAAAAGTAGTTTTTGATCTACAAGATTTTTTCTTCTTAATGATAGAATGAAAGGGCATCTGAGTAGCTATGACTAGGCGCCCCTTAACGGCTTAGTCCGGCACTGTTTCTTTTTGCTAGAGCAGGCTGTTCTTTGAGAGTATCCAAAATTCTATACTTTCGTTGCTTTCCGTACAAAAATTTTCTAGTATTGTGCGTGTATGTGTGTGTCTGAGTTTTTGTTTGTCTCTTGTTGTATCTGTATGAGTGTATCTGTGTGTGTGTGTGTGTTGCGTAACTTTTGGATGCATATTTTCATTTGGCAGCACCGTAAACGAGTCGGCTAGTTTTTGACACGCTTTTCTTTACGGCCTCGGATGTTCAATGTATGTATTGGTATTTCTATATTGGATTGAGGGGTTTTTGTTCCGAAACGGTGCTGAGTTTTGTTTATTAATTAACATATAAATTGATTTTCCACAGCAAAGTGTTGGGCTTTTGTAGGTTGTCAATGCAGGTCGTTCGGTGGTTCGGTCAGTCAGCTTGTGGCTTGTGGCACAAAATACAAAAAAAAAAAAAAAAAACTACAAAGTGTGGCTGGGTACAGGTGTGGTAAGTTCTAGAGTTTGTGCTAGTGCAATTTCATGTTTTGCTGGCTTAAAGTTGGTCTCACAAAAAAACAAAAGAAAACTTGTTTAGCCATTGGCTAAATGCACAAAAATAAAAGAAACATTTTCAAAATATATCGATAGATTTATCAATGGAGCTACCTCTATAGTATATGTTTAATTATTTCATATTTAAAGCTAGCACTCAAGATTGAGTGACATACAAAAATTTCGAGCAGAAATGTTAAGTATACGCAGCTGTTATAGTTTGTGTTTAGTTGATGTGGTAAGCTTGTAAATCCCTTAGCGCTGTGCCGCATTAGAAGTAGGTCAAGTGGAAATTGCATAAATTTGTTGCTTCAAGCCGGAAAAAACAGCAGTCAGCTAAACCAACAATGGCAATAATACAACCCAAGTAAGCCACATGGCCACATTTTGGAGTTATTGTGTAAGGTTCATGTCCATGTGATGTGTTTAGGGCTAGTCCTAATGGTTATCTTTAAAATAACCACAGAATCCATCCGAAATTGTACACCAACTCAGAATAAACAAAAACAAGCTACATTTATATAGTTTACAATGTAAATTTTTGGACCTAGCTTAGTTTTGACTGGTTTGGTCCGGCTTGGCCTTCGTCTCTCTCTAAATAGTGTAAGAGATATATGGGCTTTGAGGCATTTCCAAGTTAATTACACTTAATACGCATGGTAAAGTCGCATACATATGCAAGTTGCTTACATAGATACACCTCATATAAGTGTGTATGCGTTTGTGTGTATCTGTGTGTGTGTTTGTCATTCTGATTCTCTTTGCCTTTGACCAAAAACTGTTTGGCAATTTGTGTGCTGCTCTAAGACCCTGACAGTTTGTTTATTTGTTGATTTTCTGCAGCAGGTGCAACATTGCAACAGTGTCTGTGTGTGTGTGTTTGTGTGTATCTGTGTGCATTTATGTGTTTTGTGTATTTGTGAGTTTGTTGAGTGTTTGCTTAATATTAGCTCAAATATTTAAATGTGATCACAGACACCACTCATAGCAGCAAATTATTTTAATTGCTTGTCGCTAGAGAGTTAAGAGTATTGCAAATTTGTGAACATTTGACAGCTTTGGGGGTTAATGCTAGAATTTACAAATTGAATGCATGATTCGATGCATTTTTCAATGCGTATATGAAACAAATGTGCTTTATAGAAGCTATATGGAGCTTTAACCATTTCTATTAAAAATTTTTGGTGTGTGGAAACGCAAGGACTTGAGCTTGGGGCTATACCGATTAATCTAGTTTCGATCAGAGAATGATGAATTTAATACTCAAGAGTTGCCACAAATTTTTTTTTTTTTATACAAAAACTTTGTCTCAGAGGACGTAAATACAATGTATCTAAATGATTCAAAAAATAAATTTTTGGTTTTTTCTCGAAACGAATTCCTTTCTTATTTTTTCGAAAATCCAATTCAGTTCTTTACTGCATTGTAACAGTAAGTTTTTTTGTATCATTTGAGAGCTATCAGATGTCGCACAGCGGGCCCAGTTTGTCATTATCAAAATTCTGGCATTTTCATAATAATTTTTTTAGGAAGATGAGATTGTCACATATACTTTTGAAAGATTTATTTTTATGCAGATTTCAGATTTTTTTTTGAGATATAGGTAGGTCAGACCAGTTGTTGAGTGGTGTCTCGTCCCCGGCGCCAACGCGGTCCACTTATGACAAGCCCCTATTGCCGACTACCAAAAGCAAACGCGATCTTTTCGGTTTTCAATATAAGTTTCAGTCTTCGGGTACAGGGAGGGACTGAAATCTTTATTTATTCATTAATTTTCTTCATACTTCATTATTTGACATTATTTTACTTACACTTGTGATTTGCCTGCGCCTTAATGCGGTCTTGACTGCACTCAATCAAGTTCTCTTACTAACTGATTTGAGCCGGTCACATGCTTGACTGCAGAAGCTATTGCAGTAGCTGCTACAGTCCAGCATGTGGCTGGCCCAAGCCCCATTTAGTGCAGGTGCGAGCTAGACAAACACACAGTGTATATGATCCGTTACTGGAAGTGCGACTGACAAGCACCCAGTAGGAATTATTGGAACAGTCGGCGCGTTGCTGAATATTGCTATTTTGCGACGCAACACCAGTGTTGGAAAAAGTTGTTAGAAAATGTAACTATTGTAGTGGTCAGCAGAAAAACGGTGAATTTTATAGGGTTAATTTGTTCTGCAGATGTCATTGTCTTTGGTGCGTACACTGTTTATGTCTCGCTTTACGTTCACCAATGTAAAGAACGCGCTCTCTTTCTCTCATAACAGCGACAAGCGACAGGCAAGAAGAGCATTTAAAAAGACAGCTTGTGGTGTACGGACGTGCTCGCGCTAAATTTTTCTTATGTGCGTTTGAGTGTTTAACTTTATGTAAAATATTTAAAAAGTATATTTTGCCAATAATTTTGTGTGCATACGTGTACTTTTATTGTTATTGGCACAAAACAGGCTAAAATAATCAAGCCCCCTCCCTGGCTAAGTGGGATCGGCCGCTGCGTTCGTATGGTTGCTTTACTGGGCACCGTTGGTTGTGATATTGTCCTCAAGTGTCTCAAGGCCAAAGTAGCGGAGTCGCAACCAAAGGCGCACACAATTTCACAACAGCGGAGTCGCATTTCGTCACACAGCTACAAACATTAACGTCGCGTCGAGAGAGAGCAGAAGCAAAGGTGCCTTCGTTGCCGCGCTCAGTAGATCTGCTCTCCCGCTCTCAGCGATTTGTGTGGCATTGCCAGTTTTGAAAACTGATAGAGCAACGAAAGGGAATACACAAAATTTCTTATATCTAACTGGACCTACATAAACACACACGGACTTTATACATATATAACTGCTTTATATATGTATAACTGCTAACATCTACATATTTTTGACCATAACTGAGTGTAACATATACACTGGAATTTTAAACATAATTTACTTTGAAAAATAATTGTTTGTTTTTATTAAATAATGTAATATTTAATTTGTATTAGACGATAAACGGAGAAAAAAGAAAACAAAAGAAAAATCCTATATGAAATAAGTAATACACTAAATGAATTAGTTACATTTATTTTTAAGTTCTTATATATAACAAAATTTAAAACAGAGTTACATCCAGCTACGTCATTGGGCCCAACGAACGCGCAGGATGAACGTGAGTTGAATCATTTTATTTTATTTAATCAATATCTATTTAAAAAGAATATTAATAATGTAACTGAACCGTTTGAATTTGACGAGTTTTAAATTGGATAATTTAAGTTTTTCTTCCTTCTTTTAAATACCTTATTTTGAAATCATATAATCATATATAATCGTAAACTATGGAACAAAGCGAAACCATGAATTTTGAATTTCAATATTAATTTTGTCAAAAATCTTTTATATATTATTAATATGTTAGTTTAAATAAATAGTATCAAAATCATCATGACTCAGGCGTATCGAGTTTAACAGCTTTTAGCTGATGTGTTTAGGGGCAATTGCTAACATCGCTCCGCCAATTGCCAAGGTTGGGTGGGTACAGAGATGTGGATAAATACCATCTTAATCCACATCGATAAGTCGGAGTACAGCTAATTTTTTTTATTTTAGCAATCTAACCGAATCGGCAATAACTGGCTTCATTGATTTTATCTTATCATTTTTAGTTTCTGATATCGTGCACTTTAATTATTATGTTAGGTGTCACGGAATAGGGTAAGGAAAAGAACCCCGCCGATCCGACGAGCTAGGCATAGAGCGATGCATAGTGCCCGAGACTTCCGATCCCTATCCGATGCAATGGCCATTTTAGGCCTTGGCAGCCGCACGTTACACTATTTGTGACATAGCTTCCAAAAATGCTTATGGTCAATGGATATCCAAACAAATTTCATACAGAGGCAGGGAAGGAGCAAAAATTAATGAAGTGAGTAAGCTTCTTCCTGGAATATTTTTTCAGTAGCAGCTCTGCCACACTTCGCGATAACCAGCTTTTGTTCCGAGAAAACCGCTCCTGTGACGATTTAATAAACACCGTCAGCTAATCAAGGCCATGTACAATGATTTCAATTGTCGAGTCCTGCACTATGGAAAACTATCAAATCGATTTGACGTGACAACCGGGGTAAGACAGGGCTGTATACTGTCGCCAATTCTTTTCCTTCTTGTTGTTGACGACGTACTTCGCTCAGCCTTAAGTGGCCGGTCATTGGACACCTACATATATGGTGGCGTATTAGTAATGTAGAACTTTGGAACGCAACAAAACAGAAACAAGATTCAGTAGAAGTATGCGAGTGGCGATGGATTGGGCATACCCTTCGGAGATCCAATGAGAACATCGCTCGGCAGGCACCTCGTTGGAATCCTCAAGGGAGAGGACGTCGCATTGGTGCGCCAGCAAAAACATGGAGAAGATCTATCGATCATGAATTACAAGCTGCCAGTTACTCATGGAATGATATCTGCCTTGAATCCCGTAATAGAGTTCGCTACAAGAGGATGGTCGAGGCCCTATGCTCCACTGGGAGGATGACAGAAGATGAAGCAGTAGAAGCAGCTCTGCAGACTTAGTGACATATCTACAAATTCGAGAGCGTCATTCTTTGCACATACGTTTCAAAATATATCAAATAGTTTAGTTTTAAAGCTACTCTAATAGTATTAATAAATAAACGAATTTCTAATAAATCCCAATCTTTCGATAATCCACTCCAGTAATCGTTGATGTATAAACTTGACTTGTATCATATCGTCAAAAGGTTTTCCATTTCGCGGAAGCATATATGCAAATTTTAAACTAAGCGTCAGGCTCCAATTGTGTGAGTGCCCAATTCATGGATTTCGATGGATTCATTATGTATCATATATTGAGTTACGGAAATTTTTATTAATATGACCAACTTTTGGATGTCGGTGAACGTGGGACCAAAATGAACTGAATGCCGATCGATTTCTTTGGTAGTGAACAAACAGATTTACTTATGCTACGAATAGCTTGACCCCCTTTACATTTCCATAAATAATCCATAGAGTTGTATTTGATGATCGGTGAGCAAAGTTGAGCTGGCTGAGGCTTTATAGATGTGAACTTAGAGGGTAATTCAAATTTTACTTGAATATAAGAATATGAAAAAGCTATATCGACAGCAACGTGTGAGTTTTTTAAAGGAATCATCTCACTAAACGTGTTTTTTCGTGTCGTTTCCTTTCCGTGGAAGAAAACCAATCATTACAATATCTAAAGACCAAGTATGATGAACCAAAGACTCTGGGATAGAAAGTTCAAAGCTACTTTTTTTTGGAATGCACTTAGTTTTCGTGAAAAGATAAATCAATCACCAATGAATATTTTTCAGCGCAGTGGAAGAGCATTTGTTTCGGTTTTTATATTTTTAAAACTGAAGAACTGGCGGGGGATTAGAGAATGAAGAGGTTATTGCAACAAACGAATATTTTGCAGAACCTAAGCAATCCTATTACATATTAAGAAAACTTATTGTAAAAAATTGACAAAAGTGATAGACTTAAAGGAGACTATTTCGAGAAAAAAAAATTCTTGGATTCAAAAGAATTTTACGTCTATCCTTATTGTAAAAAAACATTGACTAATAAAACAGTAGCCATATGTAGTATCACCCTTGTAGTTCCATCATAACACTTAATATTTTTGCTGTACGAAATAAATGCCCCATCCCCTTCCTATATCATATACATGTTAATATGCACCACTCTATTGTATAAAAATTGTTTAACTCTTGAACAACAAATGAAAAATTCTATTAATTTTGCTTGTTACTCAAACAATACATCTAGTCCTTAGATGAAGCAAACAAATCAAATCAACTTATCTAAAAGTTGTTGTCCTTCATCATCTGGGCTAGCTCGTTAACTCACTTTCTAATCTCTTTTGTGTTGGCTGAAACTTTTTTCTTTATTCGTTTCTTTCAGTCGCGACATGTCAACAAATTGATTTGTCAGTCACAGGGCAACAATAACATTAAAAATTTATAACCTGACAAACGAAAGATGCTCCAAGACACGTGTAGCTAGTTCTAGAGATGAACTTTACAGCCATATACATGTATCCCAGATTGGGGTAAGGATCTCAAATGAAAAGTACAAGTCTGAGACAAGCATCCATCCTATGTTAAATATTTCATGAGTTTGAATTAATTTAAAAACATTTTAACAGCTGCGCAGCATTACCCACATCTTGGCCAAGTGTGACCGTTTGCTATTTGCTCAGCTTTTTACCTATTTTTTTTTTTTTTTGTGTCATTCTACTTCTATAGTTTGACATGTTTCGACATGCTCGTTTTGTTGATCAAAGTTTTTGGCCAGTTTTAGGGACAGTATGTACATAAAAATACATTGGTGACCAACAGCAACACGCTCTGCTTGGTCTATATAAGTACGAGGGTTGGCTTTTATGTTTTCTGGTGAGGCACACTAATATTTATTTTTTATGAAGCAATTTTGGCACTCCGAGTAAGATCGCTTTCAAGCTTCTAGCAACATCTGCTCGGTTTTGGAACAATCTAAGGAAACACCGAGAGATTTTTGGTACCAAATCGGAACTTTATGAGAGATGACAGACGATGATTGGTTCAAAACTTAATTCATAATTCAGTGAGAGCTTGCATAGTTCGGGTACAGCTTAATGTCTTTTTCCTAATTTTTTAATAGGCTGGTTAGATTAGGTTGAATAGGCTGCTCAATCAGTAACTGAGATCACCCAGAGACCATATTGTCCATTGTGTTGCCTAATTTTGAAAAAAGTAGGAAAGGATTATAAGAAAGGGGGAGGGTTAGAGGAGGATCAAAAACTATTGCACACTTCTAGTTACCTAAAACTCTCTTATTGCAGAACCATTTTGATGATTCGACAAAAGTAGCCAGATCCGCTATAGGCACATTTGCCAGACTGCCCAGGTCTTCAAAGAATGGTTTTCCCAGAACCTGGGTTCGTCTTCCTTGTCTCCTTGTCTCCGCAGCTGCGGCAGAAGTCGTGATGGGGAATGTGCAGCCTCTTAACCATTAGGCCTATGGTGCAGTGCCCTGATACAACTCCTACCACCATCCTTGTCCTGTTTTTGTGAAAAAGCAGGAGTTCAGATTTTCGCTTTGAGTTGTACCGTGGCCAGAGTGCCCGGGACATACGATAACTGGACACAGAGTCCCATTCTCTTTCCGCCTGAGCTCGGGCCGTCACCCTAATTTGCAACACGTCGTCCTGTAAGGGTCATTCTATATCCGTAACCGCAAGGTTGCCAGGCAATGCTGAACCGTTCCTGTCACACTCATCCACCACCTCATTACCGGAGTGCCCCAGTATCCAAGAGAGGTTGATTGAGTCGTAGTGGATATGGTTAAGCGCTGTTACAGTGTTATGGACTAGTTTACTTTTTGTGGTATGTGATGTCAGTGACTGGATTGCAGCCTGGCTATCGACAAGAATTAAAACATTCCTTGGACTTTCATCCAGGGTGTCAATAAATCTTTCCGCTTGACAGATTGCAAAAATATTGGCCTGAAAAACGCTGCACCAGTCGGGAAGGCGGAAAGAAAGCTTCGTCGCAAGATTTTCTGAGAAGACGCCTGCTCCTGTGTCTTCTTCCGTTTTCGAACCATCAGTACTAGTCTCAAAAACGAAAAAACTTTACCAAGAGCTGTAAAGCACTTCGACTGTTGCGAAATTCAAAGAACAGCCCTCGCATATGCTTTTGCAGTTATATTAGTTTTATTAGTTATGCAAATTAATGTGCGCCCATGCGTTACGATTCATGCGCATATTTAATTTGTAATGTGTGCCTGGAGTCGTCGTTTCTATCGAAGCTCAAGTGTTCCCACTTTCTGAGCTCCGGCTGACCTTGGTCAGGCTGATTTCAAAGCAAATCAAGTTATGCCATTTCATTTAGCTTGAATGACACTTTTGGGTGCAGCTATGTTTAAAAGTTGAGCAAAAACAGACCACGTAGCTACCACTCCTTGAAGCTAGCAGGATCTGATGCGGCATGTGGCACAGTTTATGCACAGTCACGACCTAAATACATAGAAAATTTTATAACAAACATTAATTTTAGTTAATAACTTTATAAGAGCAACTAATGCCTGACCTAACCTACATATGAAGTTGTCCATAACACATACACCACACACCACACCCCACACCCCAAGGCACATACACATTAATGCCAAAAAGTTTGGCTCAACATTTTTCACACAATGTTTCAGCAATGACAGGCCAAAGACAACGCCTAAGACTTGGATATACCATACAGAGGGATCCTAGTCCTAGGTTCTGGACTGCTTTGTGCATAAAATAGAATTGAAATAACCATACGATAAGCTCAATTTGTGCGCAGCTTTAGTGGCGCATTATCCAAACATAAAACAAAGATAGACCGACGGACAGACAGACAGACAGACAGACGCACACTAACTGTCAGCAACGCCTCTCTTGCTGCTGCTCACTCCTTCTCTCATCACTTCGACGCTCTCTCTCTCTCTCTCTCTCTTCTTATCTCTCTGCTTACTTCCGCTTGTAATTGTAGTTACAATGTCACAATCACTAGACCATATAAACGCAGGCAAACAACATGAACGCCGCCTGGCAGAAGCTGCCCCAAGCAGACGCCATTCACACACATAAACAAGCCACACACACTGATATATACTTACGCATACACACGCATCTTAACACTCACACATGGTTACTGGCTGCAGGACGCCCTTTCTACTTTGTTTGAACCAGTGACGTAGAAAGCTTTTTGCCATAGGGGAAGATATGTTGCCAATTTTTCTGTGTAATTTATTTTTACAGACGCGAAGATTATATTTTCTGGAATGCAAGAATTGGCTATATTCTTATACCCTATAACCAAAGTACTGAGTAGGCTTTTGAAATAATAATCAACATTGTCTTTAGGTAAAGTGTGGTTCAATATATAGATAAAATATTAAGTTTCTATGAAAAACTTTAAAAAGCCCAAAAAACTCTTTTTTTACCGATCGGTCCTATATGGGCTATATGATAGAATAGACCCAGTTTTATAAAATTTGGTACAGCGATTGGGAACTCTTAAAAATTATTATGCATATAAAACTTTTGTTTTTTTTTTTGAATGCCTCTGAAATACTCCCATGGCAGCAATATAATGTAACGCCGCAATGAAAAAAATAAAATAAACTAGTCTCCCATGACACAATGGAGGATCTAATCTGAAAGTTTGGTAGCTCTAGCTCTTATCATGTCTGAGATCTGGGACAAGGGTATATAGACTTATCTAGTCTTCCAGTGTTTCTAAAAAGTGCAGTTCTGCCATTGTGAAAAGCCCTTTTTAGAAGAGTAAGAGTAGGTATATAAAAAAAAAAATTTTAATTTATTAAATTGTTTTGCTGCTTGAAAAAAAATCCGTTTAAACAGCTGCAAAAAGTTATTTGATGCAAAAAGAATGTTGTCTATTATTTTTTAACTCTATCAGATGTATATATCGTTGACTTATACTACGTGCAAGCTTATATCGATCAATAATGTCCTTCGACCTACGCCTCTGGCTTGAACAGTTTATTAGCAAAGTGAAACTTAGACAATACTCGACGCATCGTTGCTTCCTTGCTCTTACGCACTCTCCCCCCCCCACACTTGCCGCACTTCTAAGTAGCTATAACGCTTGTGGCCAACACACACACACACACACACAGATACAGCTGCACATGTTTGTGTATCTTAGACTTAGTCGCAGTCTTGGCCATATTTACAAGTCACTTGTTTTTATGCCTACATTAATTATTCGCGCTTTTGCCTTTTGCCTTTCCTTTGGTTTCTGGCAACTTTCGGTTTGTCTTTGATTTTGATGCTATATAGAATCCTGGCATAAGCCATCCAGCACCCGCCCCCCTTTGGACTATTGTCATGTCAGCGCACCGCAGCCACCACTGCCCACAATTCCTGTGTGGCTTCTAGTCTCCTGCTCTTTGGTTTTCTCGCTTGCTGTCAACAAGCTGCACAAACACATATACACAGATACACAGATACGCACACACAACTCACTCTACTGCCGTAAGTACACGCACACTTGAGCAGATTGCCAACAATTTTTCTTGCTTTTAAGCTCTTGTCAGTGTGAGTGTTTGGTGTGTGTGTGGTGTGTGTATCTTTGTGGTATATGTGTGTGTGTGTGTGTGTATGTGGGCTTAAAACGTTTGTATCTGTTATGCTTATGTGCTTGTATGTTTTTGATTTGCTTATAAATTTGCTTACTTATTTTGTATCTTAAGCATCGCAGCTGTGTATCCTGTAAGTTGGTTTGTTTAAGGCTGCTTACTTTGATTTTAATTGAAGCGTTTAAGCTTCAACGGCTTGTCCAGTTGGCTTGTTGGCACAAAAGACAGGTGCACCAACTATAACTACGGCAGCTGACCCAGTTTTGACAGAACCCTTACAATTTACTTAATGCTCAATATCAATACAGGGTGCTCAGATGAAATCGATTCAATAAGATAGTTGCGTCTATTGACTATACTTTTCTTCAAATCTCATACCATGGCTGCAAAACTCATTTAATCCGAATGATTTTTTGGTTGAATCACGCAAAATATTTGTTGGAAAATTTTGAAGAGGAAGGTCAAAAATTGTTAGCTAGTATAAAATACTAAATCCTGACGTCATGGGCCAATTCTGACCCCGTATTCGGATTCTTAGCAGCAAATTACTTCGGAAAGGATCCTTAGCTTTTCAACAACTGACATGACCCCGGTATTTGCAGACCTGTGTATTTTAAGGAGCACATGCTACTTGAACCTTGATTCAAAAGAATAAAGCTAAAATATACAACACTTAGTTAAATTTATTTATTAAAAAAATAGAAATATTCAAAAAAAAATAATCAGCCATGTTTTAGATATTCGATTTTCTTTAGATGCCGCATAAGTATTTGGTGCTTCCAATTTCACCAAAACGAATTTTCAATGTGGTTAAATTCCACTGCAAATAGAAATGTCAAAATAAAATAATTTTTTAAAAACTCTTTAATATTCTAAGAAGCTATTTATGCAAATTTCAGGTTAGATAATATTTCATCTGATTTACCAAATACGAATTTTTTGGCGTACGTTCAAATATACTCACCAGGGTTGACGTGCTCACAAAAAAATTTCCCTGGCTCTCGAAATAGCCATAGCAAAGATTAATTTCAATAAATAAGGAATTGAGAAAATAAATACAATTTTTTTAATGTTTACGGGTTTTAAAAGTCACTCAGCTATTTAGAGTAAGGAAAATATGAGAATTGATCGAAAACAGAAAGCAAAATTAATATATGTATTTATTGAAAAGAGTAATAATGAGAATTTATCGAATGCAATTTTTTCGTTTTGTGAAATTCGGAGCATGGCTAAATGTGTTTTTAATTTATGATCTAAATAATACGGAATTGAGAAAATAAATAAAATTTTTCCAATGTTTACGAGTTTTAAAAGTCACTCAGATGTTTAGAGCAACCTAAATATGAGAGTTTATCAAAAGAGTAAGCAAAATAAGAGAACTTATCGAAAAGAATAATAATGAGAATTTATTGACAACAAAAAATGTAAAATTGGAAGCACGCAAAATCAAATAAAATTTTTTCGTTTTTGTTTTGTTAAACTTCGAACATGGCGAAATGTGTTCATGATTTACGTTTATTCTGAAAAAGCGTAACAAAATAACAAAAAAAATTGTCAATGACCCAAATTTTTTTTTCTCAATTTTAACCGCAAAATTTTCTTACAAAAACATTTCGATGTTGCGTAAAAATTTGCATGTTTGCACAATTCAATCAGTCAATCAAAATTGATGATTTTAATAAAAAAAAAAAAAATTAAAAAGCCATTACGAAAATGTAAAATATTAATTGTAAAAAATGTTATGGGTAGCCAATTAACGAAATATATGTTAAAATAATTTACAATGACCTATTGATTAAACTGATTGAAATGACACTCCAATTAATTTTAACAATTTTTTTTTAAGCAAAAAGGTATTTTTTTTTTTTTATACCCTGTACCGTATGGTACAAAGGGTATATTAAGTTTGTGCAAGCCGAAAATGTATGTAATATATAGGAGGAGACGTCGGAGACCCCCAAAGCTAATCAAAGTATGATCAGGGTGACTAGAGAAGTCGGTATACCGATGTCCGTCTGTCAGTCTGTCTGTCAGTCCGTCCGTATGAACGCCTAGATCTCAAAGATGGTAAGAGCTAGAGCAACCAAACTTTCATATTAGATAGGCGACAAGCTTATTTTATTTTTTTGATAACGAGGTTACATTATATAAAAAAATTTTTAGATGGATATTTTTTGTATCGTAACCAAATTTGGCATTCGGAAGTTTCTTAGAGATCCCCAGCACTCTACCAAATTTTGATCAAAATCGAGGTTACATTATATAAAAAAAGTTTTAGATGGATATTTGTTTGTGTCGTAACCAAATTTGTCATTCGGAAGTTTCTTAGAGATCCCCAGCACTCTACCAAATTTTGATCAAAATCGGTTGATTATATCATAGCTCCCATAGGACCGATCGGTCAAAAACCCGTGTTTGGTGCAAACTTCGTTCTGTTTCGTTTGTTTATCAAGATATCATTACCAAATACTGATACTTGGAAGTTTTTTAGAGTTCCCCAGCACTGTACAAAATTTTATCAAAATTGGTTGACTATATCATATAGCCCCCATAGAACAAATCGCCAAAAAAACGTGTTTGGTGCAAAATTCTATTTATTTTTGGTTTGTTTATAAAAATATCGTAGCCAAATATGGCAAAGAAATTTCTTTTGGAGTTCGTTAGCAATATATCTGATTTAATTGCAATATGGTGGTCCAGGGTATTCCAAAGTCTTCCGCGCCCGACTTTAACGTGCGCCATCTTTTTCTGCATGCATTTGTGGATTGGTAGCTGCTGCTGTATTTTTTCGGGATATTTTATATACTGTTGCCAACATTTTTTTTAAGCATACCTACCGATTGTGATACCACAATGGCGTCTATGCATTACAATTATCCTTTTTACTCCAACTATTTTTGTAAAATAATTTTTAATAATTTTTTATAATTTAATTTAATTCTAGTAAGTCAATCAGTAGGAATTTAAATAAGCATTAAAAATACGCGCAGTATCATTTTACAAATTTCATATACTTTGCGAAATCGATGGGAAAGCATAAAAACATATAATAATACAAAAATAAAATTATACTTCCTAATTTTAAGGAAATTTGAGGGTCATTGGAATTCAGCTGCTTATGGTTTTCCGGTATACTCCTGAACTCGAGTTCTTTTTTTATTTTTTTTTTAATATACAGTACAGGCCCTAACATGGATACTACCACAAAAATAGTGTTTTAACGTAAACAAATCACTTCATCTGCTTTTTCTTGGTACATGTTCTTGCGAATTTACTTCTGGTGACTAGTTTCCATGTAATGATTATAAATTGGAAGAATGTTAGGTAGTACCGGTTGACCCCTGGGGGGAGTCACACATAGACTAGGTAGTCCTTAGTTATATGAAAAAAAATATAATAATGTCATTTAAGGCGATTTTCTGGAAAATGGACAAATAGTTTTGGCATTCTTTAGACGAGTTTTTGATGTGTTTCCACTTGTATGTTTTGCCACACATCCCTGAGACGCACGGCCAAATATGAGGAAGGCTAGTTGATCGCAGATGTCTCCCATGACAGTCGAGCTCATTCCATAGAATCTCAATAGGATTGATGTCAGGCAACAGTGGCGGTCAATCCATGATCTTGAGCACGGGAAGATCTTCTTTCTTTTTTAAATCGCCGGTTCAAGTCCTGAAGCATTTTTTTTGATCATTATCTTCTTGGAAAATGAATCCGTGACCAATTAAATCATTTTCCGAAGGAATAGATTGTCGTTGGAAAATACTATGATATGACTCTTTGTCAGTTTGCCATCAAGTTTCTAGAGCTAGCCGACTCCATTATAACAAAAACAGCCTCAAAGCATTACAGGGCACAACCGTCTATGATAGGGATACATTCAGATTTGAGACGCTCACCTGTTTGACGACTAACGAACTGGCGCCAATTACATCCAAAAATTTGAAATTTTGACTCTTCGGACCGCTGCACAAATTTCCATTGGTAAATTGACCAATTTTCATATTCTTTGGCAAATGTCAGCCGTTTTTGTTTCAATATCGTCCGTAGCATGAATTTTTTTGCAGCAATCCGCCCTATCATTCTTTTTTATAACATGCTTCTAATTTTCGTAACGTAACATGCGTAGTTTAGCAGGCACATTTCAATCGATAAGACTGATTTTTGTCATATTCTCTTTATTATAGTGCAACTGGTTTGTTCCTTTTTTCTTTTTCAGCACATTTTCACATACAAACGTAACATCACGCCAAATTGGAAATAATTATGAAAATCATTTCAAATGAAAAATTTCAAAACTTGAGTTCTTTAGCAGCTACCTTATGCAAATTTAAAGACTTACATTTGTATTAAATTGTTTGTATTTACTATTCGATAATATTCTTATGGGGTTGCTAATGAAGAGATCATCAATAAAATTTATATTGATTTATGAAATCCAGTGATTGATCTAGCTACCCTCTTATACATTCAAACGGACTTGAATTCTTGCCAAAAGAAGAAGCCGCACAGTTGAAACTAGAGAGCACTCAGTATGGAGGAGAAAGTGAAATGGGCAGACGCTCACCATAGGCATCAAGCAGAGTTCGAGTAAAAGTAATGAGCCGCATTACTCGAAGAGTGCCTTAAAAAATAATAGCTTAGTGATCCCATAGCGTTTGCCGGTAGGACGCTACGAGTCATCAGTATCATGTAAGGTTCGCAAATGAGCTAATGAATGTTATCTCTAAGACTGCTTGCAATCAAATCTTGCAGGTTGCAGAACTCCGTAAACAACAAAAGTCAGCTTGAAAACTAAAAAGAAGATTCTAAGCATATTTGCAGCACTTACGTAAGGACAACCTTTTAGCTGCACTGAGCACCCTGTTCTCTCGCTCTCTTGCCTTTTAATGGTATTATTGTGAAGTGAATCGTGTAATGCATCAGCTTGGTAGATGTGCATCTGCGGTCATCCACTTTGACCTACAAGCAGTTGCAGTTGTGGTCTCCGGCCGGAACTTTTGATGCCTTGGCTTATCTTAAACCATGTTGCACAGCATGCACTGCGTATGCGTAATGTGCACACACATATACTGCATCACATAAACAGCAAGTAAAGTAAATGCCTTTTAAGGTCCTTTTACTAGCTGCAAGCTAAGATTTGCAAAAAAACAAGTTGGTGTGTTAAAGTTGGGACAACCCGAATAAAGTATATTCTATACTTTGCTCCGTAATATTCAGTGTACGACTTTGATGCACTTTTAAGTAAACATTGAAATGATGGTCTTTTGATTCCCATCAATCAAGATTGAAAATTTTACGAAGAAAGGTTTGCCGGTAAACAGTGAAAAGAATTTTAAAACTTCAGCTAATAAATCTTTATAGCGATTTAACGATCGTCTAGATCAGTGGTCGGCACAAAATACACTCACATTTTTTTCTTGCGTATGTATTGAAGTTTGCTCTGCCGCAGTGACGTATTGCGATGCTGACGTTGCTAAGCAACATACACGAAGTTAATGGTGCGTGGCTTCGGCTCTTGTTGCTCTGCTTTACTGCCACTGCAGGAGAGAAAACAATATCAGAGCAACAAGAGCCGAAGCCACGCACCATCAACTTCGTGTCTGTTGCTTACCAACGTCAGCGTCGCAATACGTCACTGCGGCAGAGAAAATTGCAGTACAAAAAGCACGCACACATGCATGCGTTTTGTGTATAACACATGACGTGTGTCGACGTCGCTAATCCCTATGCTCGCGTGCATAGGCCGTGCCGACCACTGGTCTAGATCTTGAGGAATAGACTATAGATGACTTAAGTCAAATAACACGGGTGGTTTGGGTTAATTCTGGTCCTATTGTAATTTATTTGTGGAGAAGCATAGCATTCAAATGGCCGCCTTGTCACTGTCAGTAGTTTTTCGCCTAACCCTGATCTTTGACCAACATTTCCAGTGAACTTACAACAAAGTCTATGGTCATTCGTCTTCAGTTCACTCGTCAGCGCTTCATTATACAGGGTTGACTCTCTGGTGACGCCAAATTTATCGTCGAATCGCTATTTCTAGTTGTTCTTCGATACCAATCCCTCCGCTTGCTGGCTTCAGGTTCCAAAAAGTACACTCACGCTCCTACTTTTCTCACAGCGCGAAGACAGCTCCTGAAATGTTACTATAGAAATTTCTACCATTGCCAACTGATCACGCCTTTAGCTTCATTAATCTGAAAGCCGATTTTTTTTGACTCTAGCTTTTTAAGAAATATTTTAACATATTGTTTGTTTGTAGCGGGTTCTTCTCATCAAAATAGTTTTAAATTGGATATGTTGGTCTATAACTCCCGAAGCTCTCAACCATTTTCATTAAAATTTGCAACTAGGCGTGACAATAAAACAAGATTATTCCTGTAAAGTTTAAAATTCTTCTTCTTTGTCTGAATGCGCTAAATCAACGTGTTATGGACTAATATCCGTAAAAAGAGCGTCCCTCGAAGCGCCTCTTCACTCCGTCATGCCTCAGTTAGCTAGTGTGTCCACAAACTGCTCTAACTTCCAAAAAAGTTGCAGCCTAACTTCTTGCCGGATTCCTATAAGAGATGAAATGAATACCTTTTTTAATGCAGCTTCTTTATCCCCACAATATGGCCGAACCAGCTGATCCCTTGAACCCAGGCCCGACCAGAGGGATGGGGAAAGGGGAGATTCCCTACGGGCCCGGAGTTTTCGCAGTGGCTCGGTGTAATTACTGTCGTACTAACGTGATTTAAGCTAAAGGTGTAATAGAGGGGCCGGTACATTTTCCCCCCCGTGCCCGGATTTTCTCTCTACGGCCTTGCTTGAACCTTATACCCTCTACCGTAAGGTAAGGAAATATTCAATTTGGACAGATAAATGTAACATAAGGAAGCAGACCGTAGAGCCCCTAAATGGTCAGTGGGCCAAAAGAAATTGTTATAATATATATGACCTTCCGTATGTATCAACGCCTAGTTCTTGGTAATTAAAGGAGTTAGAATAAAAAAACTTCAGATTTAGACTTCTTACTCCACGCCAAAATTATTTCAAAGCTCCTAGTTTTTTACATTTTCATATTAAGAGCTTCCTTTTTGGATTAATACCTACCATTATTATAATCGGAGCATAAATTTCAAAGACAATTGAAATTTAGTTTTTTGGAGTTTAAAATGCAGTTCGTTCCATAGAATGACTACCGACATCACTAAAGATCTTAGCAGAACCTTGCTCTCAGCTCCAGTGCTGGAAAGTCATTGATGTTTTCGACACTTGATGTATCGATATATCGAATTTTTTTTTAATCATTGGCGTATACACGGGGGCTTTTCGGGTCTGGACTCACCCAAAAGTTGGAAAAATGGGTTGACAGTTTTTTACGAGCTCTGATAATATACACTTCGAAATGAAAAACCCACCTCATAACCAAATCCTGGATCCGCGCCCTTAAGGACTGAATATTCAGTTCCGGCCAGAATTTTCAACTCATAATAAATATGAATATGAATATTTGCGTCAGACTGGCATGTCACCCAAGCCTTAGAGCTATAGAGCAAAACAGGTAGTATGAGCGTCTGAAACAATATTCACTTTCTCTGTCGAAGGTGATCTCTAATTCTAAAATCAAAGTAGCATTATATGGCCAGAGTGTTACCCGGCTGGATCTCCCTCCAAGTCCTTGGAAATGTGAAGGTAAGCCGCAAATTCCTGTTGTTGAGTAAGCCAAATTAAATGCAAGTGAAGAACTAGTTCATTAGGGCTCAGCTCTTTGGAATCCAAAGCAATACGGTCAGATGCGAAGATAGGCACACAAAACAAAAAGGCAAAATTGATTGCCTTTGTCATACTAATTATTTCCGTGTATAGATTTAGGGTTCTTACTCGTTTCCTTCCTTCCATCGTAATAGACCCTTTTAGTTGTAGTGTATTAAGGCAGTAATGAAAAGGGAGCCAAAGAGAAGAGCTTCTGCTGGCGCCATGTCTATATTTTTTTTTTTTTTCAATCATTTTACAGTTTACTATTGCCTACTTAACGGGACTATTTGCATTTTGCCGTTATTTGCTTGACGTTACGCGCCATTAAAATTGTGAGTGCCGCATTTGTTTGCGAAACTTTAGCTCTTTATTTAATATTCAATGACTGTGAATAGTTTGTGCCTTGAGGAAAAAGTGCAAAGAAAAAAATAAAGAACTGCATTATTTAATTTTTATTAAATTCTTCACTTTAATGCATTTTTATTGGTTTCCATTTTCATTTTCAATTTTCATCTTATGCTTTATACAAGTTCTCTGCTGCATTCCGTTTTTATTATTGTTATGTGTTTTTTGTATTTTTTTTTTTCTTTTATTTTAATTTAACTTAAAAAATGAATTTTTATAACTACAATGTTGTTGTTGTTGCTTTCGTAATTTTAAATTATTTATGCCCATTGTTCTCTTAAAATGTTTGGTTGCCATAATTAACTTTTAATATTTATGCATTTACTACGACTAGACTTAAATATAATGCATTTATTTATATAATATTTCTCATTTTTTTTGTTAATTTTAATTTACAGCTAAAATATTTATAATGTAAGTAAGTATGTTGTTAAATTTAAAATTATTTTTCAATTGTTTTTAAATATTTGTTGTTTATTACATTTAAACATTTGCTTGATTTTTTTCTTTTGCGTAAAATGTTTTGCAGCTTTTGGAAAAAGCTTCTTTTTTTTTAATTTAATATTCATTTTTTATGTGCATTTTGCCAACTATATAACTCACTTGGTGAAATTAAAACTAAATAATTTGCTATAAGTTTGCTTATGTGTGTGTGAGAGTGTGTGTTTGTATGTGTCTGCCTAATTCTAATGATTTTTATTTTAACTTTACAATTAATTCTCTTACCATGATTGCTTCTGTATAACTCTTTCCAAAGTTGCCAAATATTCTTAATTCTTGCTTTTGCTTAGGCATTTTCTTTAGCTTTTCACCTTCATCGTTTTGTTGTTTGAATTTGCACATATTTACACCAAGAATTTGTTAAAATTTTTAAATTTTTTCTTTTTAAAACATTTTACTTGTACATACTTTTAAAGAATTCTTACCAACACTTTTCGCTTAACATACAGCCCTCTTAAAATTCATATGCTTAAACAATTGTTAACACTTGCTAGTCGCTACATTTACATAATATTTATTTTAATTTAAAATTATTTATTAGTTTTAGCTTTTTAAATTACACTTAAGTTATTTCTTTAAAGATTTAATGCTTATGTCCTAACTAATGTTTTGTTACCCGGAAACACTTGTGCTATAGTCGATCGAACATTTCTTCGTCAGCTTGATATACATGGATACACACACAGTAGGGGTATCCACTACGCCTAAATTCTGCCAAAATTCCATAACAAATAAAGCGCAGTTTCTCAAGTCTTTTTGCCTAATAAAAAATTGTCATAAATGATTTTTCAAGCTTCAAAGGGGCAAACGTAGCACGCATTAAGGATTGTATAAGTTCCCAAACCTACTTCAAGCAAAAACCCTACTCAATGCCACTAGATCTTGGGTATGCTCCTGTTACTTCATTGTTTTTTACCCATTGTTTGCCTGGAGCATGCTTGGGCTTCCTTCCGTGTAAGACAACCAAGTGACGCGACTAGTAAAAAAGTTCAACAACCGTGTAGGCCACTCAAGCGTTGGCATCTTGTTTGGGCTTTGTGCCGCCAGGTGTCGCCATGGTGAAAACACATGCCACTTGAGTTTGTGGAGTAGCTGAGGAGTAGCTGGCGCTCAGTGGTGGTTCGGTGTCTACTTGGCCAGGTCTTAAAGGGTGCTGAGTCAATTGTCAACTAACAACGCCGCCGAGAGCGCGACTCAATCGCCAAACAAACAAACACAAAGCCAACCTACTGATACCCATACAAAGAGAGTACACTCGAAAACAAATTATGCCAAGAAAGTGTTTCTTAAACGAAAAAACTTTTATTTCTAAAAAAAACTTTAGATTGTGTAACTTAGATCATATGATTTCTAGTTCTGAAAAAAATGTTCTAAAATGTGAATTTTAACTTTACGCTTTATTTTAAAAATTAAAATTAAAAAAATCAGAATATTTTGCTTTTCTGAAAAATACTAGAATATTTAAATAATTTTGAAATATTGCAATTTTCTTATTTAAGGGTAAAATGCGTGATTCTCTTTATAATAATTACGGCAAGCATTTCTTTTTTTTGAGTGTACCCGCTTTTAGGCCTAGGCTTGACTTGGCATTTCCTTTTACTTTCTTGTATGCTCGTATTGCGCTTGGTCGGCACCAAGTTGCTGCTAAAAAGTTTATATTAAATGAGAAACTTTTTCAATTACATCAACGGAAATAAAATGCTGCCAGTGTTGCCGCACCTCTCTCATCAGCAGCATTGCCACTCGACATAAAGATGTTGGGCAGCGGGGTAGAGTAGACGCTGACAGAGGCGCCAAAGCAACAAAGCGTTGTCGAGTACGAGCCTGCTAAGGAAACCTTTTGTTAAGCCCGCGTGCCTTTGTTTTTCGGCTTTATTAGGTTAGGCACAGAGACCCAGGACCAGGCACCGAGACCCAAGACCCAAGACCCCCCCTTACCAGACTGGGCTTTCTTTTGTTTGTCTGTTGGTTTGTTTGTTGTTGGTTAACTTTTTTGCTTTTTTTGTTTTTGTCCCGGCTACTTCTTCAATGTTTTGTTATACGCTTGTCATTGCTGCCGGCACGCTCAGATTAGCGAAGCGTGTGGCAATAAAAATTTGTAGGCTACGTTTGCATCCCTCTTTAAAAGCAGTACATAAGTAAGGAGTAAAAATAACCTAAGTCTAAGTAAGGTGGCCGCCCGTTAACCGAACCTGCTCGTACCCCCTTTACAAAGCCACTGAATCGTCTAAGGCATTCCCGCTGGCCATATAAGCAGCGTTTTGTTTGGCTGCACCACTTTGTCATATATCGCTAGTCTCCTGCGAGTCACCTACATAGCCCTCGTCGGGACTGTCCGCCAGCGGCCCGTTCAGCTGCTTCAGCTTGGACGTGTCTTCGTTGTTGCTGCCACTGCCAGTGCTGCTGCTGCCACCCGCCGCGGCTGCATCACTCTCCTTCATGGCAGCATTCGAAGCGGTGGGTGAAACCTCATTCTCATCACACTCGGGTATGGTGCAGTTGGTGTTTGCCTGATTAGAGTTGGAGCTATGCGTGGGCAATGCTGCTGCAGTCGTCGTGGTTGCTGTGGCCGTAGCTGCCGGCGTAGGTGACTGTCCGCTGCTTAGCACACCCAATATGGCTGTGGGATAGCGCACGGGTTGCGCATGATAGCCGGGCAGACAGCTGGGCCACTGCTGAAAACCGGGCATTACGTTCTCGTTGCTTTTGTAGCCCTCGGGCGGTGAGGGAAACTGTTGCTGCAACTGCAATTGTTGCTGCTGCTGCTGCTGTTGCGGCGAGGGATAACCTTCGGCGGTGAAGCGCACATTGGGCATATACTTTTCATAGCCGGTGGGCGTGCTGGAACGCTGCACAAACTCGGCCTCCAGGCTGTAGCGCATGTTCGGATTCTGCGCTGCCGCTGCAGCAAACTGCTGCTGTTTGTGTGCACGGTTATGCGGCAGGGTGCGGTAAAAGTTTTGTTGCTGTTGTTGTTGCTGCTGCTGGTGCTGCTGATGCGCTGCGGCCTGCAGCTGCAGCTGCTGCGTATTCATGGGCGCCTGCTGCATTAGATGCGTGCTGCTATAGTCATAGGCAAAGCCATCCTGTCCCAGAAAACATACAGGATTAAGGTGTACGTCCACTTGATGTTGTGGTGCCGCAGCATGGCTCAACACCGATTTCAGTTGCATGCCACGTGGCAGTGTGGTCATGGCGGCAGCAAAACGTGAGCTCATGCTGCCTGCTGCTGGTGCACCACGTCCCAGTAGCTGTGAGCTAAGCAGCTGCGGTGCAGCCAGCTGATAGCAGCCATCATACTGCACCGGTGTCTGGCTTAAACCGCTCTGTATGCTGCAGGGTCCGGAACAATCGCTGGCCGCATCATAGTCACCGCCACCCATGCCATCGAGTGAAACAGCTGCCTTGAGTTTGTGTTTAACACTCTCCGCATCGTTGACCAAATCGGGATTCTTTTCCTGATAGTTGCGCACCGAGTTGGGTGGTGAGCAATAGGCTAGACCATTATTAAGCAGCAGTTGTGCGCCGGCAGGTGGTGAGCCAGCGCCTGCAACCATGCCACCACCGCCCGACATCATGTTCACATTTAGCTGCAGCGCATGATCCAGATGATGCTGCTGCTGCTGCTGCTGGTTGGCTGCTTGCGTGGGCGCATATAGCAGCAGATTTTGTTTCATTTGACCACCCAAGATAATGCCGCCGGCGCTACCATTGGCTTCCTTGCACAGCTTGGTGGGCGTGAGGCTATCCGATAACAGCAGTCCAGCGCCGCCGTTTAAACTATCGCCATCCGTTAATATTGAAGCGCACTTCATCATGCCCGAGTCCTGTGTGCTGCCGGCGGTGGAGTCAGTGCCGCCGGCTATGCTGGTCACTGCACCGCCGCCAGACGCACATTTCTTGCGCTTGGCCGGCTCACGTTGCTTGCACTTGACCACAATGGTGCAGAGCAGCACCAGAAAGATAATGCCACCACCTGCGCTGCTGGCTACTATATAGTTCATGTAGTCACGTGGAAAGCTGACTTCATTAACCACCGGTGGTTCCTTGATAATGACGCGCAGCGTATAGTTGCTAAAGGTGGTGCCGGCTATGTTCTGGCCCACGCAGCTAAAGGTGCCATTATCCTCGGCACCCACATTGTATATAAAGATTTCACTGCGTTTTTCTTCCGCGCCGCTGCCACCACTTTCGTCTATATAGTAATACATATGCAGATTGTCTACAAAGCTATCATTGCTCATGACCTGACCATTGAACAGCCAGAGCACCTTAGGTTCGGGTATGGCGCGCACCACGCAGGTTATGGACATATTGCGTCCCTCTGAGACCTCTGTATAGGTGGACTGCGGACTAACCTCGGGCAGGCAGGCTAGCTCTTCCTTGCGCAGACCCTTGATTATTTGACCCTTCAAGCGCAGTGGCTCCATGCACTTGGGCTCTTCGGTAAGCGGCGTATTATAGTTGACCAACCAGGCGTGCATGTCCAGTAGTCGACAATCGCAGTTCCAGCGATTGCTGTGCAAACTAATGCCATGCAGCGATTTGGGCAGTATATGTCCACCTTGTATAAACCCTATGCGATTACCATCCAGACGCAGCCACTCCAGATTATCCATGCCCACAAAAGCCTCGTTCTCAATGCGCTCGATTTGACAGTTGGACAGCTCTAGCGTGGTCAAAAATGACAGATGCCTAAAGGCTGAGGTTTTGAGTTCTCTGATGGGATTGCCGCTTAGCGATAGACGCATCAGCGAGCTGTAGTCCTGGAACGTTTCGCTGGGCACATGCTGCAGCGTATTCTCGCTCAAGTCAAGCTCGACGAGATTTGTCAGTCCACGAAAGGCCTTTTCGTGTATGCGTATAAGCTGATTGCGTGACAAATAGATCTTTTGCAGATTTAGCAAATCCATGCGCAGGAAACGCTCACTTTGTAGCACTTGCAGCGCATTGCCGCTAAAATTGAGCACCTGCGTGCCCGGATCCATGCCATCCGGCAGACTGCTTAGTTGTTGTCCACCGCATTCGACGGTTTGCTTGCCACCCTTCCATTTGCAGACACAAACCTCGGGTGGACAGCCGTTAGAGCCGCAGCAGAACAGTGAGAGCAGCAGCAGATAGCAGCTAAGTTTTTTCAACATGGCGTACTCTCTCGTTTTGTTACTTTTTTTTTCAAAATGGCGTATACGCCACTTCCGTTGTGTTGCTTTTATTGTTTAAAATAGAAGAAAAAAAATCCTTTTTTTTTTATCGTCTGCTACACTCGGTCACGTTTGCATGTCAAATTAGTAAATGAAGATGACGGGCCGCGCGTTGACAGTTGACAACAATCTTGTGTAGTCTGCCTTTAGGCGTCCTCCGCCTTGGTGTTGTTAATGTTGACGTCACTGTTGTTGTTGTTGTTGTCTACTATGTTGCCCGTTTCCAGTGCACACAAATATCATTAGCGCCATCTATGCGCAGACATTTCCGTAAGTTGTCGTTGTGTTGTTGTTGCTGTCTCAGTCGCTTTATTAAGTTGATCATCAAAATCTGTCCAGCAACTGCTCCAGCTCCTGTGTCCTCCCTCTCTCTCTCTCTCCCTCTCTCTCTCTCTCTATCAACTGTCTCTAGCGACAAGAATCACGTTGCGTACTCGAGTGTCAAACAATAAAAGCGCTCTGGCACTCGGTAATATTGTTGCCTACATGCCGCCATTATTATCAAAGTCCTCATCATCAGCAGCGCTGTTCCTGTTGTTGTCTTCTTCGTCGTCGTCCTAGTTGCCAGTTTATGGCGCCCGCTTTTCGTCCTTGTTCTCCCGCTTTTGTATTAATTTCATAAAAATGTCAACGTTGGCGGCAACTTGGGCGTCACTGTGTCTAAATTGTGGCTTGATTTTTGGTTGGCAGCGCCTTCAAGTAGGTTAGGCAATACTGTTTTTGTGTTTAAGACTCGTTGCTGGAACTCGTTGTCCTTCTGCTGCTGCTTATAAAAAAGGCTTTTGTCCTTAATGAAATTATAACGTAATGCATTTGTTGTTGTTGTTGTTGTTGTTGTAGCTGGCACTTTTCCGGGCGCTGTTCATGTTGACATTTGGTATGCGAAGCGCGTAGCCAGGAAGGAGTCCAGTGGCAGGCAGCGTCTCCTTTGTTGGCGATTTTTGTTATCGTTTCCTGCAAGTAAATTGAAGCAAAACAAACTTTTATAGTTAAAATTTAACTAGATTTATTTAAGTAGCCAATTTTAAGACAATTTTCAGCGCTGTTTTATTGTGTTTGCTTTATGCCTAGGGTAAGGTTTTATTTTAATTATGTGCAGCGCCTAAAAGTTGGCAGCACTTAATTATTGATGTGCAATTGATGGGGGAGTGTGTTGGAGTTGCAGTGACGTAGATAGGCGAATTAGGGGGTTTTATAGCATACGTGAATCTACAAATTTTAAAAATATCTTTATAATTCGGGTTCTTCTTCTTCCTACTAGTGGAGCATAGGGCCATCGTTAATACGGCGTTAATTCTCCCCGGACCCGAAGTTTTTTAAGCGGATGTCTAATTCTGATTTTACACGCTCGATACGCTCCAGAAGAAACCGTGTAAAAATAGACAAGAAGTAAATTCTTAAGCTGCTATGAAAATAAATTGGATAGGGGTATTCCCTTACTAAATTTATAAAAGATAAGGTTAATAAAAATATTTTTCCTTAAAATTTTAATCAATGAAATTGTGTACAAATTTTTTTTTTGTATACCGTGCTATTTTAAAACCGTTAAAAAAAAAACGTGTAAAAACAGAATTGGGTGTATTTTAGTTCTTCGAAAACAATGAGTGTGCTCAGCACTCCTAGATAGCCAAAATAGGGTGCCGATTTTTTTCTCGGCTGCCCTGATTACAAGTTTTGAAGTCCTCGAGACTTAAAGTTATTTCAATTTGGAGCTGTTACCGATATTTTATCGTATTTAAAAACAATTCCAAAGGTCGTCCAGAGCCACACAAATTTTTTTAACAATTTTTACATACAACATTTTTTTATAAAGTCCTCTTATATTTATACTAAAAATATTTGTTTTTTAATAACGATTTCTTCGGAATTTAAACAAGCCAGGAACTTTCAATGTAATTAAAATTTTTTTTTTAAAAATAAAATCCATTTTTCTTAAAAAAATGTTGTCCGGACCAGTAAAAAAATCGTTAGAAAATATAAGTAGATAGTATATTATGACTTTGAGCTCAGAAAAACTAGCTTTTAGGGGAAATATGTGTACTTCTTAAATTAAGCAAGAAACTTTCCTAAAAACATTTATGAAGCTTCCACTTGAACTTGTTTATGAGATGCAATCTTCAAAAGATCTTGCAAAAAAGTAACGTGAAGAGCGCAAAAGATTCCCGATAAAGTTTAAAATAATTATTGTATAATTTATTAAGCTTGGAAAAAATTTCTGAATCTGTTATTATTAAGTAGAAAAAGTATATAATATACGGAGGTCAACCTTTTCGCTCCCCTTGCTAGACCATTTTTAAGAGCTAGTTTCACAGATATCGCCAGATAGTGAAATCTTCAAGGAATGGCTCAACCAGTTACTGAGTGCTGGTCACACAGCAGGTTATGGATGCTTTACTCCTTATCCATCTCAACTCTGCCATTAGGCCTATAGCAACTACTGTTCTCATTGAGTTAAAAGATTGAAAGAATTCTTCAAAAATCAGTTTTATAAAAAGACACGGATGTTCAAATAAAATTTCAGCTACATATTTGATATAATTGGCTGCTGTAGAACGAACTTAAATTAAAACTCAGTTGTCTTCTCTATTTAGGCCTATAGTGCACATAACAACTGCTGTTCTCATTGATTTAAAAGTTTGAAAGAATTCTTCTAAAACAATCTTTTAAAAAGTCCTGCATGGTTTAAAGAAAATTTCAGATACAAATCTGATATAAATGTCTGCTGTAGAACGAACTTTATTTTCAACAGATAAAAGCGATTTAAAAAAAATAAGAAAAAATTAATTACAACTTAGTTGTCTTCTCTTATGCTTACAAGAATTTCTCTAAGATACACTCTTGTCGATTTTTTTTCAAATCTTTAACAACAAATAGTTTTGAATACAAATAACTCCCATGGAACTTTTTCCCAAGACCCTTCATGGCAAAAAGCTATCTACGTCACTGTGTGAGCTTTATAATTATTTTCAAGCACAAACAACAACAACCAGAGTATGAGGCGCAGAGCGAGGCTTGAGGGGGGCTCAAGTAAATTACTTACTTTAACTGCATATCTCGAAGCATATGCAAATATGTACAAATGAAAATGAAATCGCTTTTCGACAGCAATTCAACCGGTCTGTAAGCGGGATAGAGCGTATTGAGCCTGTATCTGTAGCCCTTAATTGCATTGGTTGTTGTGTAAATAAAAAGTAATTGCGTATACGTATGTGTACACGGCTGTATGCTATTAATTATAGAGCTACGTTAAATATGTATCTACATATATGATGATCTATTCAATATATATGTGTACGCACATAACGTACTACTCTAGGCAACAGAGAGTACATAGCAGTCCTGGCAGCTTGGCAAAAACCTCAGCTGTGCTCATTAAATCACCTTGGCCCTAAACCCCGAAAACAAAGTGACATTTATATTTGTCAAAATTAATCAAATGACATTAAGTGAAATACAAAAGACAGCCGCAAAATAAGCAACAATAAAGAGACATAGACAGAGGCACAGAGAGAGCGAGCGAGCGATAAAGTTTGTAAGAACAAAAGTAAATGACAGGAAACCAAAATGTAAATAAGCAGCAACAACAACAACAACAACAACAGCAGCAGTGGCAATTGTATAGATGGCAACAATAAATCATGCAACACATTGCATGTATTGTAGATACTTTAGGTAAATAAAATATAAATTACGGTGAAATTAAGCTAAATGCAAGTTTATTGTGAGAAACAAGAGTACAATGAAATTAGACACAAGTGTTGTTGGGCTACATCAAACAAAGCGGCTACATCCTTCACTCCACGCCCTACCCGGATCTAAGACTTGGGAGTAGCTGCCTCTGGCAATTGAGTGTATATGTGTGTGTAATACAAGATGGCAATTCTTGGTTATAGATACTATACATACACACATACACACTCCTTGACACTTGAATAGCGCAAATATTTTTTTTTTTTCTCTTTTGCAAAAACAATTTTTTTTTGCTTATACATGTTGAAATTATATAAAATGTAAGCTACATATGATCTGTATAAGCATAATGTTTGAATGTAATACAACAGAGTTGAGAGCTACCGCTTTTAATTACTCTCTCACTATGCTGTAAAGATATTGCCAATGGCCATCTGCAGTAGTATATAATGTATATCAGTTTAGTTCTCATCTCATCAACCGAACAACTAAAGCTGTGCTATTATTCCAAACAATACAGATAAATATTTTTTTATAAAAGAAGAAGCTAACTAATTATAATATTTTTTAAGCTGCTCCGCATACAAATATTTAAGTTGAATAATTAAAAAAAAAAATGTCAACATTTATTTATCATTTAAGCCGTGGCGTCCTAAAACCGAAAAAAAAAATATTTAGTTGATTTTGAATTTATTAAACTTACATATATTATAAAAACAAAGCAAATTGTTAAACTTAAACTTAAGGCTTTTTTAAAAGGACTTACAAAATAATTATTTATTTTTTTTCAATTTAATTTAATTCACGGTTATAATTTATAATATTTACAATGTAAGTGAATTCTAATATAGTAAATTTAATAGTAAAGGTTCTAATTATCTTTTCTACTTAATTATAATAATATATGACTTCAAAAAAAAATATACAATGACAGAATTATGATAGATTGTGGAAAAACTTAAAAAAAACCAACTGAATAAAAAAAAATAAGAACTTAATTTAATTTTATTTTATTCTCTTTAATTTGGTAGTATAATGTGTTAGATCTTAACATTTAAATGAATTAAGAGTTACAGGCTTAGCCTTTTCTACTTAGACTACGTTATAAACAATCAAAATTAAAAACAAATCAAAAACAATAACATAAAACCCCTGCATTATTTAACTTAAAACTATAGTATACTTTATTAAATAATTTAATAAGATAAGAATTTTTTTTGTTTTTTCTCAAAAAATTTGACATATAAATTGTGAGATTTAATATACATAAAATAAAGAGTTCAGGCTTCTAGCCTTTTCTATTTAGATATTATTAGCATTTTTACAAAATTATGTTAAAACTAAGATTGATATAATAAAATATTTTTAGAGGGCAAAAAAATAAACAAAAAAGCCATGAAAATTAATAACTTAAAACCTAACTTACTAACTACCTTAGGAACTAACTAAGATAAGAATTTAATAAGACGCATTTTGAGCGTTTATTTGCCTGCTTATGACGATGACGTCACAACAACAAGCATGCTAACTTTTCGATAACTGAATGAATTTCAAATAAAAACAAATAATTCGCAACAGTAGGTCGAGCTTAAAATATAAATAAAAAGAATCAAAAAGTTTATAAAAGATATCGTTTAATAAATAAAAAGAATCAAAAAGTTTATAAAAGATATCGTTTAATAAATCTCAGGCAGAAAAGCTTAATGTATATATTTTTTTTTTGTTACAAAAATAATAATTGATATATAACAATAATATATTTTTTAAATATAATACTTTAATAAATATATTATCTTTCCAACATTGTGTAAAAGTTATTAATGGGATTAACTCGACTTTCTTATTTTGAAGCTAAAATATTTTTCCTAAGCCCTTTAACAATTTTAATCCTAAATAGACAAAAAAGACCGTTCCGTGACCTTAGGATTGCGAAGGTCAAAGCTGGTGCACATTCCTAATATCCTAAGTCTCGCTCCTTGCAGAAGCAGCATTTGAAACTACATCAGAGAAATAAGGCGGGTTTTATAAATCAATTTTTTTTTTTTTTTGCTGTCAGATCGCACTTTGTTTTTTTACTAAATATTTCCCTAAAATTTTAATAACTTTCTCAATATATAATCGATTTTAAATAAACTTTTAAAAACTGAGCCTATTTTGTAGGAGAATGCAATCTACTATTTCTGAAAACTTTGAATTTTTCTCAAGTTTTAAGTTACCATGTTTTTAGTTACTTATTGTCTGAAGACAGATTGTGAATAAAATATTAAGAGAAAAAAAAAGTAAAGGTTTAAGTGGCCAAAAATTTCTTTATCTTTTCTTTAAAAAAATAAAATAAAATAAAACAGTGGCACAAACACAGTAACCTGTGCTAAATGCTAAAAATGCCTTTGCAACAATCAAAATTAAATCTGAATTGTATAAATATTAATTTTTTTAAAACGAATTTTTTCAAATTTAAGTGTTAGCTTTTTTTAAAACTAAAATAAATTTTTGAAAATTTTGTTCTTAAGGCCCATACGCAGTTCAATTCGCAAGGAATGACAAAACTTCATATAAAAAAAAAAAAAAACATTTGGGATATGGGCCTTTAAGCTAAAAATATCTTTAATTATTAAATATCTGAATTAAATAAATATTATTTTTTAAAAATAACATTTTTTTAAATATAAATAGCAACTATTGGCCAATGCACAATAGTTGATAAAGTTTAATTTTTTTAATTATAATGCATAGCTATTTGTTTTAATTTAATATTTAATTTAACATAGCTAATAGTAAAGCTTACAAATATTTCGCTTTATGCACAATTAGTTCTTAATTATATGTTTAATGGCTCGAAAACGGATAAAGTAATTTTATTTAATTATATTTTGATATTTGTTTTTAAATAAATAAATTATTGCTTATGGAAATAGTAAAAATGCGATATCTTTTTTCTCTTTATACAAGATTAGTTTTTAATTATTATTGTAATTTGATCAAAAATTTAATGAGACAAATATTCTAATGATTTAATATTGCTAATAGCAAAATTTGCATATTTTTCTCTTTTTATACAAGATTTGTTTATAATTATTATTATTTGATTACAAATTTCATATTTAATTTGCTTTATAGCATCAGACAAATTTTTTTTTATTTTATAGCGGCCTGAGCTTAGGAATGGGTGACACAGCTATTAGAGCCGCTTAAAAATTCAGTTTTTAAAATGTGCTATTGATTTTTTAATATTCTAGAGTAAAAAGTTTTTTTCAAAAGCAGGACTAAAAAAATTTAACTAAATTTGCAGACCATAAACTAATTAGCTTTATAAAATGTGCTAAGTTTTTTTTTTTAATAACACTATTATTATGCAAAATGTGTCCAAAAACTAGTTGAATCGATTCAAAGCAAAAAAAAAAAACCATTAATCAGAAATTAAATTCGTAACGTTCGCCATTTTTCAGCGCATAATTTTTTGTTAAGGATTTGGAATTTAGTTATCCATCTTAATTATGAAAAAATATGGAGCTAATCGATTTGAACAGTTTTGGCGCTTTTTGAAAAAGTTGTTTAGTACTTTGAATTATTTATTTAAAAAATTGCCTTAACATAAAAAATAAAAAAAATTTTGTATTCATCTTAATATACCATATGTTTTCAAAAAGTATTTAAAAATTGAGAAAAAGTTAATATTTAAATGAAAAAAAGGTAAATGAAATAGACAGAAGAAAAAAGAAATGCGAACTAAAGAAAGTGTAGAAAATTTGACTGAAAACAGATTGAGTTAAAAGAAAATGAGTACTCAAAGGAAGATTGACTAACAGGCTGATTAACAAGAAAATAAAGTGTAAAAATCAAATCAAAAAAAAAAGACGAAAACTCATATAAGCTCCTTATGAGGCAAAAAAAAAAAAACATTGTGATTTTCTCCAAGCAAGCTCGATAAAGATTGTGTTTGGCTTAGACTAAGCTCCCTTAAAAAAATCTATTTTATTTATGTAATCTTGATAAGTAGTAAAAAATATAAGTGTTGCTATTCAAGTGGCCAGGAGTGTACCACCGTAGTATGTGTGCAGTTAGCTGTGAAAAGAAAAATCCGCAAAAGCGTGTAAGAAGAGCGCAAGTGGCAAATGGCACCCAACGGAAAAAGCAGAAATAGATAGACCAAATTGCTGACGCTCTTCCTCTCTCATTCGTAGGCGTTGACTGCGACGCTGACGTCAACGATAACGATGACGATGACGATAACGAAGCACATCAATTGATGAAAAAAAGCAGCTACTGACGCACTTCATTAGACACCGGGACTGACAGAGAGACTTACTGTCAGCTGCTTGTATCTAGGAGCTACTTTCTAGCTATTCCGGCGCCATGCAAATATGTAATGGATATTTTGTTAGACGCCTTGCCATCATTTTGGCCAACAAATTGACTTGATTTGCTGCCTTTGCCTTGTTATCTCTCAGACACACACAAACACCTGTATACAAAGCTATTCGATTTTCTTTTCAGCCGATAAAAATAAGAGAGCGCATTAATCTTGCCAAGGCTTTTAGGTAACGGCCATGATGGCTCTGTGGTCACAGCTGCAGTGCTATATTGGCCAAATGTCTGGCACTTAACTTGAAATGTTTATGCAGCAATTTCTGTTAAAAGGAACAGTAGCAGGTCAGCTATAGTTTTGATTAATCAAAAAATTGGAAAAAAAAAAAATTGTTAGTAGCATTCCAAAGTACCTGTCATTTATTTAGTCTTATGTAAGAAAAGTTGTGGTATGTAATAAATAGTTAAAACTAGCAGGACTGTTCCGATGCTAACTAAGTGAAAAGGAAGCTCACTTAAAATTTGTTCTAAATAAAATTGTTCGTAGTCGTTTTGACGAAGCACAGCTTTAGTGTTCCTAAAGCAACTACACCCATCTAGTGTTGGAAACCAAAATTAAAAATTCATAGAAATGGGCTAACGGCTTCGTTAAAAAAAAATTTAAAAAAAAAAAAAAAAAACTGCGTGTTCCTTTAAAGTAACTTCGTATTTCCACTGACGCTGCCAGCAAAATATGGCTGCGTCTAGTCGCCGGAAAGGCTCTAGGCGAGTTCATGAAATGAAAGTTTGGTTCAACTCAGTGGCTGCCTCTGGCACTAGGAACAAAAACAACACATGGCCACAATACAGATGGGGAACGAACAAATGGATGCGTTGCTCCAAATCTAGCCATGTTGTTCAGACGTATAAAAATAAATTGTCAGTACAAGCCACAAAAAAAAAAATTCCGTGCCTTAGCAAACGTTTTTAAACCTCTAAAATGCATCTAAACGGCTGCTTTAACAAATTTTTGACTTTAAGAGCTTAAAAAGACTATAAATAGATGAAATATTAGAAATTTTTAAAAGCAAAGCTGGTCACTTATCAATATCTTCGCAAATGACATTTCTAAAAAACTACAATCGAAGTTTGTAAAAGAATAATTTTTTTTCCGCATTTAGCTTCCAAATAAATTATTTTATGCCAAACGGCGCTTCTAAATTTCAACTTTATTATATTTGAATATACTCCTAGGTATCATAATGATGCCATTTCCAATGAAATTCATCCCAGATTTTTCAAGTAAAATCTTATCAAAAATGATGCCTATATTTATTGTAAGCCTCAATCAATCATCAACATTTTAAAAACATTTTCTCATGTTCCTTTTTTATTTAAAACCGCATGAATTTTGTCAATTTAGTTTTCTCATCATCACGAGTTGACAACTTGCTGGAATTTGTAACGACCTCTGGTTTTGTCCAGAACAACGACTGGGATAGCTCAGGATAAATATCACACCGAATTTACAATTCACAGAGTCTTTCGATATTTCCAACAAAACACGAATTGGCTTTAAGTTTTAAAAATATATTATCCGCCTTTTTGCGGTCTATTTATCATAATACACTTAAGTCGAGCCCGCACGCTCTCTATTTTACACAAAATATTATTTTAAGCAAAACAATATTTTGGAAAACAAAGTTAAACTTAAATCTAACTATGTGCAATTGAACAGATTTAATAAGTATATAGTATGCCCCTTCGTGGCAATACGTTTATCCAGAATATTAATCCTGGGAGCAAAACTTGGCTTGGCTCATTCAATAAATATAATATAAACTCCGCCGCGGACACACCCGGTGCGCTTCTATTTCAATATATCCCTATATTCGTCCTTTCGGAAAGTTCTATATTTTATATAATGCCTTTATAATGACTTTGAATTTTCGGCATTGACGCTTATACTTTTTACTTTTACTCACTGACCGAGAGACCCTTCTCGTTTCGCTAACTGATCAACTCCCTCTTTTCACTCACTGACCCAGACTCTTCCCAATTTGGCTAGCAATCCGAAATTTCCACCCAAACCTATACTAAGAAATCTTAAACGGCATTCTCCTTATCTACCTATCTATCCTAACAGAAAAGAAAGAGTACGCCGTACCTAACACTATCCCTATCCCTCTTCACTTACACCTATGCACTATTACCATTAACCTACGCACTAATACAAAACAATAATTAGCGCGGCAAGCTTAAAGCCGCTATACCTTAACTAGTATTGGTGAGAGTAGGCGCGCTTTCACCGCTACGCTCACCAAGCAGTCCAAGCAGTTTACATACTGCCCTACAGGTAAAATAGGAAATCTGTTGTGAGGCGGCTTGATCAAAGTGGTGCACCCTCATTGTTTTAAAATCCATATACTTGCGATGGCAGCATTGCCAACATGAAAATGTTGGCCGCCCAATAAACAGCTGCTTTTCATAACTGCTAAGCTTCGATTTGTAAATTGAAAATATAAAAGTTTGCTGTTGTAGTCACATTCTCAGCCGCGCTCTTAATTGGTGAACTTTAGATGCGCCCTTGAGATAACCAAACAAAAAAAATCTACGTGGAATTGAAATCTAACTTGATTTTGACCAAAGTAAAAAATATAACATAAGAAACGACGCTAGTAATTTTACCTTTTGCAAATTTTAATATTTCTGCTTTAAGAACTTTGAATCTGTACTTGAGATAAGTAAACAAAACAAAATCGAAATAGATTTCTGCCTAGATTTTGATATAAGTAACATTATGTACATAAGAAAACGACGCTTAAATGTTTTTTTCTTTGCAAATTTTAATATTTCTTCATAAAATCATTTGTTATTACATATTTCCAATTTGTGAACTTTAAATGAATATTTGAGATAGGCAAACCCAAAACATCTATAAGGAATATATATAAAAAATAGAATCATATAAGAACTGCCCTAAAATGCTTTTTTTTTAATTTTTACAATTCTTCTTTTTGATTCTTTTTCATTACTTTAAATTTGTTTTTAGATTCTGAAATATTTCAAAAAAGGAACACGACAAAACAATATTTTTTTTTTTTTTAAGTTAAATAATTCTTTAAGTCATTTATATTTACGAAAAAAAAAAAAACAATCAAGGCGTTTTTTCATGTTCCTATGTCAAAATCTAGATTGATTTGAAATCTGTGTAGATGAGAGATAACATGAGAGAGCTTAACGTATTTCATTATTTCTATTTATTGAAAAGTTAATTTTTTAACCTAGCAGCTGAGGCTTAAAGCTGACTTAAGTTAAATTTTAAAAACAGCAACGGATTTTCTTTTTAGTAAGTCTTCTTTTATTTTTTATTTCAATCAATTACTTTTATAAATGTATGCATGAATTTTCTGGCACTACAATTTAAAAGGTTTTTCTTGGTTTTTCCTAGCAAGTAAAGTTTAATTGTTATCACTTATTTTTGATTTACCTCAGAAAATATTTTTCCCAAAACCTGCTTTTTAAACAAAAGCTTAAAACAAACAAATTGATTATAAAACCACATTCACCTAAAACAGTAAATTTATTTGATTACTAACAAAATACGACTTTACAAAGATTTAAATAAAATAATATTATATTTTTCTCACTTGGACACATGACAGTAGATAAACCACACTTTATGTGAACCATTATATCGTAAGTAAATTTTTATAAGATTTATTTTTATTTTTATTTGCCATTTGCATGAAGAAGAAAAGAATTTTCTTACGAGCTTGTTTGCATTTCGATTTAATTACTTTTTGTGGCAATCATACGCCATGAAATACTATACGATATATATTATATAATATAATCCTGAAGCGCATTACGGAAATAGTTGACAAATTTATAGCAATTTCTTATTGCCTTTTTTATACCAGTTATTTATATGGTTACAGGGTATATAGAGTTTGAACGAGTATATGCAACGGGAAGAAGAAGTGCTTTTCCATTTCCGGGTTCGGGGAGCAAACCATATTTACAAAATTTTTTTTGGGTTCGCTGAATCTGAATCCAAGTTTCAAAGAGCCCCAGCACGCCAGTGTTCTAACATAATATTTAATCCTCCTTTTATGGTGTTTTTCAAGTTTATGTCAGAATCCTGAAGTTGGGGATTTTCAAGCCATGGATTCGGATTTTGATGCCGCAAATCACCTTTTTTGTTTAGTGGTTCTTAGACTTAGCTTATGTATTATTGCTAGATAGTGGGTACTACGAATTTCATTGAAAATAGTACCCCAAAAACGTTCAAACATTTGGTTTTCAACGTTTCAATAATCTCTTCAAGTATAATTAAAAATATCATAGCTTTGTATTAAAATAAATAAATACTATTTTTTTTTTAATTACCCTAAAGACTTTCGAGAATAAAATGTAATAAAAATAAATGTAATATATATGTATATATATATATATAATAAAAACCTTTGCATTTAATATACAAATTTTTTATAAATAAATATGTACGGAGGAAAATATATATCGGTGAAAATAAGTGAAGCGGACCACTTTTACCCCAAACTTCATGATTTTTATATAAGCTTTAGTTTTTTGAAAAAATAAGTTCAAAAACTATACGGATTTTTCAATTAACATATTTTTTTTATTTTTCAAATTACTCTAAAAGTTTATTCGCTTACGACTGAAAGTTCGATTATTTTTTGTGTAATTCGTAATTTTTGACGAAACCGAGAACACATCCTCTGGATCCGAAATTTTTTTCTAATTAATTCAAATTAGGTATGTTCAATTTCAATATTTTTATTTTTTTAATTTCTTTCTCATCGTTATAATTCGTTATTTGGTTCCCGTATTAACAAAATATTTAAAATTAAAATTCCTAGCCTGCTTTGGGAAATGCTTGGAATAATAAAATAAATTCATTATGGAGTACGTTTTTTTTTATTTTCAAAGAAAAGAATTTTTTTTTAAGGAAGAAGCATTTTATACTTCTCTAAAGAAAATCAAATTATTGTATTTTAATTTTAATAAGATAAAATTTTGTAAAGAAAATATATATAGAATCGGAATCCGGGGTCAGAATTGGGCCATCATGTCAGGATTTTGAGATATTTGAGGTTATGTACCCGAAAAACGGCGTTTTTTCCTACTTTTGAGGTTATGTACAGGGTGCAAAAAATTTGTGGTCTGTCACTCCAGTTTAGTACCACTCTTACCCTTTAATTTAAGATTTCAAGAGATCAAGTAAGTTATGGCTATTCGAAGTTACGAAATATATCCCTTCGACGTCATTAGCATTTGCATTAAGCCTTTGGGACAATAATTTTTACTATGTAATTTCTCATGAAAATTTTCACTTGGGGGTTTATTTTTCTGACTTCATATTCGTTCTCAGCGACCTCAAAACGCCCCGTTTTTCGGGTACATAACCTCAAATATCTCAATTCTGACCACAGATTCGGATTCTACGCAGCAAATTACTTCGGCAATGACCCTTAGCATTCCAACAACTAAACCATGTTGACCTTCGAGTTAGGCGCTGTTTAAAAAAATTTAGTTTACAAGCAAATCTGTTTTTCCATTGAAATATTTTTATTTTTTTTTAATTTACTTTATGACGACTGGAGAAAAAGTCTATTAAAATTTTTATTTATTATTAGTTGCATAATTAAAGCAAAATAAAATAATATTTCAAGTTAAAATTTATTATTTTTATATTGTATACGAGATGGAGTTGCTCAGTTTGGTATGCAAGTCCATGTGAGCCTAATAAACAAGACAGTAGCGAACTTTGGACAATATAAACTACACATTAACTCAACTGAACTAAAACTTGGTATATAAATTAAAAAAAAAACTTAATAAGTTAAATATCAAATTGCTTAAAGTTTTCGAAAAAATTTGCAATATTTGTATAAGTTTTTAAGTTTCAAAGTAGCGAGTAACAGGTAAAAGAAAGTCGGTCATGCACAACAATTTTTGCATATATGCAGTTTATTGTTAAAGCAAAGAAATTTCACCTATTTTTCAGTAAATTTTCTAATTAAATTCTCGAAACGCTTTGTCGTAAAAAAATGCTACGAGTAAAACATCTTCGTAGAACTCTAGACATATTTCATTTCGCAGTCTTGTCAGCAGTTGTGAACATTTTTTGACATTTTCATTTGTCAGTTATGAAGGACATACACATACATACACACACGCACATACACGTGTGTTAGCTATATCCTTATCACAAAATGATTTGACAGACGACAGACCAACAGGCATTTGAACTTGCCAAAATTTTCATGCAGCTAAGTTTAAGTGTGTGAGTGTTTGAGTGTTTAAGTGTGTGAGTGCATGTGTGCCTGTGTACGTGTACAACTTTTTGCTATTTTTTGTCTGATTTAATAAGGCGTCACTCCTTAGGGCTGTTATGGGGCTGGGGGGGCGGTGTCGGTGAAAGTCCTCTAACTACGCTCGGCAAATCGTAGAGATTTGTACTTTTCAGACATTTCACAAAATGTCACAGTATGTGAGCCAAGTGGAAATTGTTGCCAGTTGGCAGTTTTCACTTACTTCCTCTCTCTATTTGCCATTTTGCCGTTTGGGAAGGAAGTCTCTTGATTTTTGCCAGAGCTTAAAGCTCTAATAAATAAACATTTATTTTATTTTGCTCATGTCGTCTGTTTATTTGGGACTCACACACACACACGCACACACACGCTCGCTTTGATTTTGTATCGTGTTTTGGCACGTTTTGTAAATGGCTGTCATTTAAAATAATTTCAATTTCATTTTGGCTTAGAAATCAATAGACATTTGCACCAAATTGACATTTCACATAAAGGCCTTAAAAAGGGCATATCCAATTTTATTCGTGTCTCATTCACACACACAAACACTAATACACGCCTACACACATGCATGACACACACACATGCATGACACACGTACGTACATGCATTTTTTATTAAGCAGCGCTAATAAGGATGACGGTTTGTTACCACGTTGCGTATACGCAATGCATAATATATGCGCATTATTTTGACAAAAATAGTAGGCACATGACGATTTTAAAATGCTCTTTAAAATTTTGCTGAGTCAATGTATTAAATTTGTGCAACTTAATTTTCACGATTTGCTGTCAATTTTAACGTGTTTCAAAATTTTGCAAACGATTATATTTGTGGACCCACATAACTCATAATCATTTTTTGTTGGATTTTGTAGCCCAACATACTCCTTGTGCTTTTAGTATAGAGTACAAAATTAACATGTTTGACAAAATTGTGGTACGGCACGTGCCTTTGCCTATGTATGCCAACATTTTACCTAATTTAATTTTTATTTGTAGGCTTAATCTTTTCAAAGACTTTTTGAGATTTTGACTCTATCAAGTGCTTTAAAATTGAGCACTTAATTTTCTATCTTTTGTATCAAAGCACACAAGCCATAAAACCATCTTTAGCTATATAGAAGACCTTAGTCTAATTAAAAACTTATCAGCCAACAATTAAGCAGTCCAGACGTTGACAATGATAACAACTTGAGACAACCACGAATTACGAGACCACATAAAACTACTTTAAGCACTTTTATAGGGCACTTGTGCCAGAGTTTTGGCCAGAACCGGAGGCAGCCAGTTCCTTCTAACTGCAATGGCAAAAAGTTGTGCCTGGTTTTATATTATGTATAACGATAACCAACTATTGAAGAGTTTTGTCGCTTAAAAGCCTCCTTGCAGTTGTTTGCCATTGCTCATAAACCATAAACTTGGCCTTACCCCTAATACCCCAAGACTTGGAGTTTGTTCCAGCCACACCTGTTAGACAGACTCCTAGTTTCTCTATGAGGCTGAGAACTTGAAAGCACCGCTTTAAACATGTCATAACATGTGCAAATTAAAATTTACATGACAACTTAAGCGACGCAGTGGAGCATGCATACACATGGTCGCCAGTTGGCCCCAAAAACAAGTACCGTCGTCCTTTGCAAGGACCAAACTAACACAAGCCGACTACACTGACAGAAAAATAGAGCGTGAAGAGTAATATGGAGTTTTAAAGAGATATAAAGGATTACGAAAATTGTTAACATAAGGTGATTTTTAGCTATATTTTATAACGATTTGCTGGCGCGTTATTATTTAAGAATACATTTTTAAACTAATAACCTTAATGTATATTTTTGTCTAGGCTTATCTAAAACAGTGATCGAAAAAAGGTATATAAGAGTAAAACCATAACAAATATATAAGTGCGAAAATACGTAAAGAAGATGCCATTTTCTAATCAATCTCTCGAATTTTTGAAATTTTAACAGTATTCACCTCTACAATTGATTTTTAAAAATTTCGAGTGTTTATCGGATGAAGGATAAATGAATATTAATGCCGACCTCTCTTTGACAAGGCATAATACGTAAACAAATTAAGGGGTAAGGTTGAGGGTAGAGATAGCACGTTATTCTGGAGGAAGAGTCGGGCCACGTTTTGCACGTGGTCACCGAAGGAAACTGGCTCTCACCTGATGCCTAACTCTGCACCTTTGGCTAATAGCGCCACAAACTGGTAACCACGTCGACTCGTGGGCTTAACTTGGTGAAGGGTAGCTGCTTAGGCCACCTCGACATATTAGAGTTCTTGGGTATTTGCACAGTCAGAATGGAGTCGTGTAAAAGGGGATGGCAGCGGAAGAACCTTTCTCCATAAAAGACAATGGTGGCGCCCACAAATCTCCAGGAGATCTACCATCGCGCTTAGTCAAAAAAGGCTGATAGATCCAACTAAGCTTCCGCTTTGAGACTGTAACCATCGGGATATCGATCAACTGACACACCGTACAGAAACATGTAACAAATTAAGATATTTAAAAAAAAAAAATTTATAATTTTAATTACAAGATAGCTCTTTGTTAATAAATATTTATGAAAGATAAAACTTATAGCTAAAAAAAAAATGTATTTGAATGTATTTATTTATTTTTTGTATTACTATTTTTGCCTATAAATATCATATAAAATATCTTAATAAAACAATGTTCCAGAGCCAAAATTGTAGATTTAATTATACAGTGGTGACTCAGAAAACAATTTCTCTACAATTCCATTTCTCGTTGCCATATACACACATTCGAGACGGTTTTAAATCTCTACTTTTGCTCGAGATTTGATAAAATTCACCAATAACACCAATTTAACTCATAGAAACTGTTACTTATTTAAAAAGGTTATCTAATTTCTGAGCTATCTGTATCTGTATCTGTATAATATAATAATTTGAAGTTTTTATTCATGATTTTAATTTTGACAAATTCTTTATTAAAATCTCTAGTAAATATGCCATTCTGTGTTAACGTGTAAAACCGTCTCGAGCTAAGGAGTTGCCACCTAGTTGTGGTACTAAATAATAACATTTCGGAGTTTTTAATTTGACATATATTAATTAAAGTTAAAAAATTTTTAATTTGACTAAGTTACCATTATGAAGTGCGACGAATTAACTGCACAGTAAAATAAATAAGTGCTGCGCACTATTTTCAGCTCAGGTGGCAACGTTCTGTATGTCAATGATGTTTGTCAATAATTGGACAGTTAGTTCAAAATGAAAAAATGAATTGCCTAATACGAATTTAGTTTGGAAAAAAGTATTAAAATCAAAAGAAAATCCAAAATTAAATGTAAATGTAAACAAACCATTTTGCCATTCACAATGCTTCTGAAAACTTGACAGCTGATGGCTCGTAGGGTTGCCATTCAAGCTCATGTGCTCGGCGGGATAAATATTCAAATTTATTTATCAGAAATTGAAAGCGAAAAGTTGCAAAATATGCCACAAGTTATTGACTCATCTCATATTAAATAGACTTTCTTAAATAACTTAAAATTCATAAATTTAAATAAATGTCTAAATGTACTAAAATAATTTTTGAATAGTAGCAACTCTTTTCTGCCATTCTCGTTAAAGCGCAAACATTCGAAAACTCTGAGATTTCTGTAGCACCAACGGTTTTTAATAGAGATTTGGTTTCAAACCGTGCCCAAAATCTCTAGAGATTTCTGTGGCAGCCCAGATAAAGTCTTTCTATAAAAACGTTTTTTTGTTGCTATTTTGGAGATTGCAAAAGCTCTAGTGCGATCTTGAAAAAATCATATATCCATAAAATCAGTTTCTAGACTAATGCAGCTCTAGGCAATGAGTATGGATCCTGCTATATGAACTCGGTTAGGACTATTGTCTATCGGTCTCTAAAAGGCATTGTTTTTACCGAGTATTTTTCTTATAGTTCTAAAAAAAATGGGAAAATTTGAATACTTTTCAATTTGAAAAAAAATTGCAATTAGTATATTGTTACTAGCGAGTATTTATCTTATAGTTTTCAAAAAATTTAAAAGTTTCAATACATTTCAAATTGAAACAAAATTTTTCAATTATATATTTTTTTTTTTAAATTTTTATTTGATTTCAATTTTTTTGTAAAATTTTTAGAATTTGCCAAGGCCAAGCAACTGTGGTGTCATTCTATTTTATCTTAACATTTTCTGAATTTTATAATACAATATATTAGAATTTTATATTAAAAAAGTTAAGAGTTTCAGGCTAGTTAGCCTCTACTGCTATGACTGTGCATATAATCAAACTTATAGGTACATAAAATAAAAAATTGTACAAATTTTAATCAGTTGAGAACATTTCTTCTATTTTTTGTACTGTAACAAATTGTTATATATTTAGATTTAGATATAAAAACAAATGGTATTATGAGAAGATGGGATAATTCGTTTAGGTGGTTTTTCTTTAGTAAATCTTCTGGTATGGCTTTACGTTAGCTCATATATAAGGATGTTCAAATTTAAAATATGGGTTATTCTCTGTTAAACCAGCCATCCCCTCCTCATATTTCAATTTTTAAGATAAATCAACGTTTTTGGACTTAAAATTTTTTAAGCAGTATGGTGATTTATGATATTTCAAAATGGCGGCGCAAACAAAATAACTCCATAATTTAATCACTATTTATAAAATGATTCCCAGAAAAAACATTATTACAACCCCTTTTGTATGCTATTCAGACACTTTTGTGGTAGCTGATTATAAGTACATTATTAGTTTTTCCAAATTTCAAAATGGCGGAACTAAGCTGTCTTTTTCCTTTTGGGTTTTTATGTTCGAGTTGGGTATGTAAATATGGGTTTTCGGGGCCGCTAATCACGAATATGGGGTTTGAATTACAAAATAGCGGACCTAAGAATGATTTTTTAGGCTTTCGGCAGCCATCTTGACCCATATGTATAATTATTTTTTGTGCTACAGAAGAATGCTTCTGGGATAATAAATCGTAGTTTCAAGTATTTGCTAATATATTGCTCGATTTAAGAGTAAGGAGTATTTGCTGTAAATTCGGTAGAACGTAAGATGAGCTAGCGAAACAGTTTAATATATATATACATATTCTGTTTTGCAAAGTCTATTTGATGTTGCTGCTGTAAGACGTTCTATAAAGTGAGGTTCCTTTTTTTTTGTGGTTCAGAAGCTTAGAGTATAGACAACAACATCTGCAATATTAATGGATTGTTGATATCCTCTTTTGGAATAAGATAATTAGAAAGATCAAAGGTCAATTTCTAAGGAAGTCGTAGGCAGGCCTTGAAGGTAACAAAAACAACGCAGAATGTCCATATATATATATTTACTTAAAAAAAATGCTATGACCTATACCAAAAGACGTGGGTAGGAATCATCTGAGATGAAAATGAATTAGGATAAATGTGAAGCAAAATTGCGTGGCACAAATCCTATTGGTTGTTATAGAAGTTAAATATATTATTTTAAAACCGGTTTTAGCTTATGAATTTGGCATTCAAGAAAAAGGTCACTTATATCTGTTTAGGTGTCACTTAAGAGCAACATGGCTTTTGAGGGCTGCAAAAAATACGTAAGGACCAAAAAAATTAAACTCAAACAAAATCGTGTATATATTTATTGTAGCGGTGAGCTGATTTCGGTAACAAAATAAATCTATCGAATTTTCGCGCAGTGTAGCCGCCCGACGCTTGTTGGCTTCTTAATTTGGCATGTTGCTGTTGCTCTGGAAGCTCTTGGACCAGACCAAGGTAAAACGGCAGCCAGCCAGCCGCCAAACTATGGCTAAAATGGCGACAGCAGCGACAAGGGCCATTATCTAGCATGCATACATTTTTTACTAGTAGGTACATTTAAGGTAGCAGAAAAATAAAACCCCAAAAAAAAGGGTGTTCTATGGCTGTAATACTTGAAATACTTGTGGGTAGAACAAAAAAAAATTCCAAGAGGGATTTATAAAAGGATAAAAAAAAGGGGGCGCAGAAAATAAAATTACGCATGCAATGGCCAAAATGAAATATGCATAAAAAATGAGCTGCTGCAAAATCTGGCGCACAAGAACAATAACAACAATAAAAAATAAAAGAAAAAAAAATACAAAATACAAAATGGCGCCATTAAAACGCAAATAAAACTGCCACGTAGCGCATTTTATGTTAATTTTTTTTAAGTCTAAAAGGGAGCTAAGCTTTTTTTCTACACTTTTGTTAAATAATTTCTCAGGATTGCAATGTTTTTATGCAGCTCTCGCAGAAATATGAATTTGAATTTTGCAAACATTTTAGCAGCAAACACATACTCACATGTATATATGTGTAGGTACTATATAAGGCTATACAAATACTTGTGCATTTATGTAGCGCCTGAAAAAGATGTTTACAACTTTGCAGCTGCTGTTAAAAGCTTTAAGAGGCAGTGAAAAAAATTTAACTAATTTTCATTTTATGCTTGAGCAGAATACATTTTTAATATTATGTTTCATGGCAAACACTTATGCTCACACACAGACACACACCACACACACTAACACAGCCTCTAAAATTTTAATAGCTCACACATTATAAACGCAAATAAACGCAAGCGTCAACAGCAGCAGCAGCAGCAGCAGCAGCAACAACAACAAAAACAACATCCGGCATATACAGTATATGTAGCCCAACGGCAGCAGCTGCCATTTTGTTTGTTTGTATTTGCAATTTTTTTTTTTTTTTTTGTGAGTACTTTGCTGCTTTTTTTTTAATGTGTACACTTTGTGCTCAGTTGCATGTCAAAATGGCGGCCAACACGTCCAAGTCCTGAGTGCGCCTTTGAGCACTTTGGGTTTACTTAAGGCAAGCAGCTAAGAGAGTGAGTGAGTTAGCATTTGTTGGCATTGTGTTAGTCTATCTCGTTTTAGCACACACTAACTCCCTTTGATGCCTACCGCTTGGTTAACAGCTTAGTTAAGTAGTTTACACTGAAAAAAAAAACATGCTAACAAAAAATTATGTACTTAAATAAAGACGCTTGCAAAACGAATTCTGTATACTCTTTACTCAGTTTCTAAGCTTATTGCGGAAGAAATGGCAGATCTAGCGAAGCCTATTTCAAATTTCAAAATTTAAAATGGCTATAACATTTTTTTAAATTCAGTAGAAATTATAACAAATACTTTTTGAGCTGCCTGCTGCTGTTTATAAAATCGTTTAAATAAAAAGCTTAATTACACTTATAAGAGTTCCCATTCATAATATCGTGACCGAATGCTTAGAAGAAAGTAGCGCAAGCTTTTTTTGTTGTCAGTTTAAGAATGACTTTCTTGAGTTGTTATAAAGTTTTTCAATTTCAAAAGTCATCCTGGCTCTGATATCCTGAAGCCCCACACACTACTATAATTTTTATCACAATGAATAAGTTTTTTAAAGAAATATATATGGACATTTAAATATTTGCCATTTAACCAAATATACCTGAGTTCCTAAAATAATAATAATATTAATGATATATTTTTAATGATAATATAGTATCAATGTTCGAGTCGATGGCCTTGTTGCTCGCACTCTTTTGTACCTATATATTAGACTTTATATTGGACACTTTGTCTAATGGGAGTAAACAATTAAATACAATTTTTTATATTAAGCTCAAAAATCTTGATTTAAAAGTTATTTAAACAATATTTATGGTCTGCTTTTTAGTCTAATTTTATGTTTGATGAAATATTACTTTAAAAAATATTGGTTTCATTTTAATAGTATTTGTTCTTGTTTTTAAGTTTTAAATCGTAAGTTAGGATTTTTTAACTAAAGAATTTCAATATTTATTCAAAAATTGCTTGGGCACGCTTGAAGAGAATGAACCCGATCAAAATTGAACTCTTTTTTTTCTTTATTGATGACTGTAAAATTTAGTGGCTAGCTTTACGTAAAATATCTTTTTATTTTTTTTTTAAGATTTTTTTTTTTAACTTAATTTTAATTTAGCAACGTTTGGTTTTTTTTTTTTGGGCATCATTTTTTCTTAATCAAAGAATATTTTTTTCTTTTTGTAAGTTGGCAATTTTGTTGCGCTAAAAATCTTCATTTCAACTTAATTTAATTTTGTTATCAGACATCTTTAGCTAAATTTAAGAATTTTTGATTTTGTTATTTTTTGAAATTTAAAATTTTTTTTCTCTATTCATGCACTTTAATCACATTTCAAGATAGTTTGGTCTTATTTCAAGAATTATGGTCTTAATTTCAGATTTTTTTTTCAACCGTGTGCAATTAATATTTTTGATTAAGGTTAAATATTTTCTAACAACTAAGAAGAAAAGTAATTTTTAATTAGCTAAAAACCCTGGTGGGCCTTGTATTACTATATCTTATTTATATTATTTAAGTATAAGCTATCTTTATATATAATAAAATAAAAAAATTTGTACTAATACATTTGTATGTGGATTTGGACTAATTATAGTTTTTAAAATTTATATATTGTCTTTTAAATGTCAGAAAGAATTGCTACACTCTACAATTTATTAATTTGAATTTTTTAATTACTATGTCAGTGTCCAAGCAAGGCTTTTTTGATGTTGTACAGCGAGGATAAATCTATTTTTTATATGCTGCCTAAACACAGGACCTTAAATATTCACAAATGTTAAATTTAATGGAAATAGCTTGAAAATATCGATTTAGGGTATATGGCAGCTTTCTATAAGATATAGTAGTCTAAATCTACATATATACACTTACCTAAAATATTTCCAAATAGATATTTTGATTATTTTAGAACTTAATGATTTTCTTTCATGTGCACGGATCGGCTCAATCTTAGTCTTTGATTTAACTTTAATAATATAATCACATATTGATATATTCATCTACATTATTTATAGCTTGAACACCTATTTTGGATTAAAAAATTTGATTTAGCTACAATATTTTTGAAAATTCTGTGCAAACAAAAGGTGTGATATGTACAAGACGAATATTCCTTTTTTTTGAAAATCTAAATCATTTGATTTGAAGTTGCTTTCGAAAAAATATTATATAAAAATTCGATCCAAAACAGTACCGCGGTGCTTTTCAAATATTCAATTATTAACAAGAGAGTTTTAATAAACTTTAAGCCTAAAGCAATAAAGACTATGACGAAGAAAATGAAATACATTCAAATAAGCTCAAATATTCTTAAATGCTACTGTACTGAAAATCTTCTACTTCCAGAATTCAAAAAAAATAAATTATTTCAACAGCTTCCTCAAACACTTTGGATGATTTTTGACAGGCACTATTTATACAGAAAAAATAGTCATATATACCTTTAATTTAAATTAGATCTGGGCAACAGAATTTTAAAATATTACATTTTTACAGATTAAAAAATATGAATATAAGGGTGGTCGTGGAATATAAGGTGGCAAATTTCTAAACCAACAATATCGATAACTTTACCGCCTAAAAAGTTTCCATTTTACCTGTATATAGCGCCAAGCAGTGTCATGTCTCTCTAAAAATAATTATAATAAATAAATATTGAGCCGGCAGGCATAAATTTGGTAAGCTCTAAAATTGATTAAATTTATTCGGATCGTCTTTAAATTTTACTGGTAAAAAGGAAACTTTTTAGACGGTAACGTTATTAAAATCGTGAGATGTTGCAAAAATGGCCACCCTTATGAATATTGTGCGTCAACTCATTATGAAACGGATCAATTTTGAAGTAGTTTATAGGATATGCAATTCTTGCTTAATTGCTCTCCGTCATCTCAGAGTTGTCTACATGATCTCATCATTTCGTGCTCACGAAAATCCTTTCTGCTGCCTGTTACAAACATTTTAGACAAATCTAATATGCTCTTCTACTCAAGTAGTGACTGCTGTTAAAAAGATGAAAAAAACAAGTACCGCCCAGGTAGCACATCCTTTCTAAGGATTCCCAACTACACTTGGTGTCTCTGAGTGTGTGTATGTGTGTGTGCGGGCAACTTAAAGGCACTAAAGTTGCACAAAATTAAGAATACTTTTAGGCACTCGCTGGCGCCATATTATGATTATCATTATGTATTATTATGTAGTAGCATGCCTTAATGCTGTTATCCGTTGTTTGGTGAACAGCTGCTGCTGCTTCTCTTCTTCTTCATACTCTTCATTTTCTTCTTCTTTTGCTACTTTAACTCAAGAATTCATTTCCTACAGCCCAATTTGCCTCTATTTCATCTCTTTTGCTTTGGCCTCGCGCTCTTTTTTCGCAATTTCATTTTACCCGCTGGCGCTTACTTGCCTCTCTAGCTAGCTGTATTATAAATGCGAGATAAAGCAGCGAAAAGAGAGGCAAGTAAGAGGACGATGAGCGAGCGTAGTTGAGGCCTCAAGGTGTGCGCAAAAAAAGAAAACTTTTTTATAGAGTATGTTAAAAAGGAAAATCATAACATTGCCAAAAACTTTTTAATTGCTTTTTAACTTTGTTTCGGTTAAGAATAGCACTTTGCTGGGTTCAATATGCCACAACTACAGATTGTATTATTATATCCTGTATTGAGTGTAGTGAGTCACTTGATTAGATTCTAGGACAGTCGACAGGAATAGTGCTAAGTGTAAGGCTTTGTTTTGCCGCAATCCAAGAATGTTTCAAGGATAATCTTTTAAAGAGCGGAGCTTGAATTTTGTGCTCAGAAATTTAACGCCTTATATTATCTTTTAGATGAAGGTACTAAGATTTCAGACCATCATCTGAGACACATAAAAACTATCATGTCTGTTCCGTATTTCGGTTTCGTTTCTGTCTTATCGATTTAAAAATGCAGTTTACAGCTAGTCTAGTAAAACTGAACAAATGCTTCCAACAGCTAAAGATACTTTGAAAATAGTTATAAAAATGTGGTACAGTCGAGGCGGTGCCCGACAGTGGAATACCCTGTACCTTTTGTGTCAAAAAAATTTTTCCTGCATATTCCATCTAAGAACTTTCCAATTGGAATTTATTTTTTTTTTGGTGCAAAACGATATTTATACCTATAAGTTCCGTAAATTTATACCGATTTTGATGAAAATCGAAAGTTACGTCAAAGAAGCTATTTTAATTATATTGGGTAAGTTTCAAGTTGATATGTTGAGGGGTGTGGGAGAAAACACGGTAAATCGATTGCGGGGGGTGGGGGGACCGCATTTGGATGTGGATTTGTTCATTAGAGCCACATGAATGAGCTTACCAAAAATTGTGATTCTAGGTCACTTGTAGCCATAATTGCGTAGAGTCAAATATTGACGCAGTTTATTGGCAAGGGGAGGTGAAATTTGCACATTTTTGACTATAACTTCTGTTGTATTTGTCCGATTTTGTTTATTTTTTACACATAGATGCATGTATCCACAACGCATCGCTCTGTTAAATTTCAAATGAAAATATTAAACGGTGTGGCTAAGAACCGCGAAAATGTACAGCGGGGGAACGGGGAAAGATATTGACATGATTCAACAAACTTCATCTGCTTAGGAAATATGCGCACCAGCTGGTAAAGTTTCGTGTCTCTAGCTCTTATAGTCTCCGAGATCTAGGCGTTCATACGGACGGACAGACGGATGGACGGACGGACGGACGGACGGACGGACGGACGGACGGACGGACGGACATGGCTCAATCGCTACCCGAGGTTATGATAAGCATTTTGGTATAAAGGACTTGGGGTCTGCCACGCCTCCTTCTGTCCGTTACATACATTGAACAAATCTAGTATACCCTTTGTACCTATAGGTACAGTGTATAATAAAAAGGTCAAAGAAAATAGAGAAATTTTTGTTGGTTTTGAAAAAAAAAAACAGTCAAATCAGTAGTAGAAGAATAATGAAAATCTAAAAAAAGGCATCACAGTATTGTCGATGTGCCGAAGATATGTTTAAGAAATAGAATATAAAGTATTTAATTATTTGAAATTTCACATAAAAGACTTTTTACAAAAATGCACATATTTGTGTTCCGAATTCTTTCGAAATCAATCAAAATCAATCTTCATTGATGAAATAAACTTACAAATTTTTTTCTACGAAGAATTTACTCTTATTCTTTACAAAAGTTAAAAAAAAAAAATATTTGGTATAAATAGCAGGTGCTGTTCAAAATCAATAGACACTTTATTTCTATGAATATCTTTTCTTATAGACTACACAGACACAAACAGACACAAATTATTTTTAATGAAAATATGGTTGTTTGAAAATAATAAGACTTATTATCTATATTAGTATCAAATTAAATTTTTCGAAAGTTTTGAGATGTACTTAATTAATTAGTTAATAATAGAAGCTCCCCAGGATTTTCAAACATGAGTGTTTTTTTTTGTTTGATAAGACCTTTTTTCAAGATTATCCTATTCATTAAGTATTCCATGTTTTTAGCTCTTCAACATTCAGCGTTTTTTTTTGACGAAGTGATAAATAAAAAAATGATAAAAAAAAAGATGCTTTGGAAATATATGCGATAAAGTCGAGAAAAAGTGTTTTCTTTGCAATTGGCCAGTACGCAGCCTCGTGAAAAGCCCTGAATGAAAAAACTCTAACTTATTTCCTCCGCAAAAAGAATTGTGTGCGTAGCGTTTGTGAGCAAACAGTATTGCCCATTTTTGGGCAACTTACAGCTAGATGGCGCCAGCAATTTATGCTAGATGGCGCCAGCAGGAGCTACAAATATTTTGTTTAAACGCTAAAAACAAAAAGTGAATATTATAACCAGCTGTTTTTTTGCAAATAGCAAATATTTTGCAAGTGTAAAAAAGATAAGAAGTGAAATAAACGAATCGGCCCAATCCATTTTGTTTGCTATTGGGTGATAAATATATTTGTGAGTAAGATTCCAAATATTTGGATGGCTCTCCACTTGCTTAAGGCTCATTTTTTTTTTTAAAGTTTGTATAACATTCTGCTTACCTGTCATTTTACCTGTATTTTTTTTTTTTTTTTTTTTGTTTTTATTTATTTATTTATTGCAAAAACTACCTGTATTTTGCTTCGCTTTTTGTTTTTAGCGCTAAAACAGAACAGGTGCTGTTACTGCTTGTGCTATCTGGTGATCAGCAAGGCTGCGTACCAGAGAGCAAAGTTCTTTGCCCTAAGAACTTTAGTAGTGTTTTTATACCCTGTACCTATAGGTATAATGGGTATACTAGATTTGTGCAATTTATGTAACGGACAGAAGGAGGCGTGGCAGACCCCAAGTCCTTTATACCAAAATGCTTATCATAACCTCGGGTAGCGATTGAGCCATGTCCGTCCATCCGTCCGTTCTTCCGTCTACCCTACATCAATCATCATACATCTGAAGAAGAGTGGTGGAGTATTTTCAGCTTATGTCGATAGAATTTGGCGCACCTTGAATTCGGATTCAGTGATCCCTAAAAATTGTACGAATACTACTTATAAGCGCAAAATCCTTTAAGGGATTTGCTGTACTCAGCGAACATTATGCAACATATTCCGAAATTGCTACGCAGTGCAACTTGCCTAAGTGTATCCTTAATGAGAAACTCTTTGCAAAGGCTGTTAAGGATAAGCTTCGATTATTGTCGCAACATAAAATGAAGCTAATCCGTGGAACCCAATCAAGGTTAAATCATGTCTATTCTGCATAATCACATAAGCAGCAATGACAAGAAGATTTTCCAATCCAATCCCTAGCCTTTAGCTGCCTTTATTTTATTGTCCTGCCCTAATGTTTAATTATATGCAAGCTGATGATGATGGGCTGTTTTTTTTTTTTTGTGGGGGGGGCTCATCTTATTGACGCATCAACATAACGCAGTTTATATTTTATTTATTTATTTATTTCTTTTTCTCTTTTTTGTGCCTTTCGAGCACACATAAACCGCCCCCAAAACAGCCCTAACCAACAAAATCAGCTCGAGCATTTTTATGAGTACTCCGCCCAGTGTTGCCTCATATGGCAGCAATGTAATTTACCATAAAATAAAATAAAAAAATGGGATAGCAAGGGTATAGCTGGCGGGGATGAGCGTATGTGTCTCGTATTTGTGCAATTTCACAGAAATTGACAATTTTCGGTCCAAGGTCCCAATAGTACACAGGACTCTCTCTGACTGCCTTCAAGACGGCAGACACAAATTGTAAGCTCTGCACAAACGCGTTGATATTTTTATGAGCTCCACTGACAGTGCCTGCCGTGCCGTGCCAGCTCCTCGTGAGTTATATATATATATAACTCCGAGTGTTTTTGTGTCCTGGGTGTTTTTGCAAAATCGACTGTTAACATTTAACGCTGCAAATTCAAGCGTTTTTATGGGTTTGGCGCTGAGTTTTTTTTTTTATTTTATATGGTTTTCATTTAATTTCGACTTGCCCGAAGGCTTTAAAAATTGGCATAACAATTACGTATACGTACTGTGTGGGAGGTGAAGGCAAGAACGAAAAATCGTTACGGAAATGGTCGAGCAGTCGTCAGGCTATCTTTAGCGCTGACAATGAAACTTCAATGCCACATAATTGCACACAGTTACACACACGCACAGCCTCGTTTGTTTGTGTGTAACTGTGCGCACTTTGCAACATATCCTTGCAACTAACGCTTCCGTTTCCGGCCGTTGCTGTCTTGCTCTACGCCATTTATGCAGTTGTCTCTTTGTACTTTGTATGTGGCAAGTGTGAATGAGTGCAATTAGCACTGCCACTTCCTTTTAACGTTGCAATCCCACATGCTTGCCACAAAACTGTTACGCTTGTTGTTGTCGTTTCTGTTGTTGTTGCAGTACGAGTTGTTCTTGTTGCAACTCGGACATTGCTTACTGTTCACTGATCTGCCGTAAAAGCAACATTAAAAATTAATTTTCTTATGTCTGTGCTACAAAGTGGCCAACACACACACACACACACGCACACAGTTCTTGCTAACTTGCCACAATGTTGCGCTTTTACCATGCATGTGTGCCCGGTTGGTTGCGTTTGATTGCGCAAATCGGGCTGCAACTTACTAAATGTTTACCTACCTTATGGTGAATTGATAAATAATTTTTTTTTGTTTTTCAGAAAATTTAAGATCTAAAACAATGTCAAACATTTCTTATGGAAATATTGAAAAAATTTTGGGGCGGTCGCGGTTCGGACAAGACGACTATAATACACCCTGCTATTTGCTCTATTCTCACTGTATTGGAGAACTATGTTGTGAATTTTTTAATTATTAAAGTATTCAAAGGATATTTATAATACTTTTTAATTTCAAATGAGTCAAATATCGAAAGCGAAATTCGTAAACGCGACTTTTGGGTTTAAATATCTTGAGACATGTTCAAGTGTATGCATTTAATTTTCAGAAATTTCTCGTTGAACATCAAATCGAACACTTAGGTTTTTAGAGTTTTATCCTTTTATCATTACATTCCAATTTTAAAAAACCCAAAGCTAAAGTTTTTTTTTTATATTGAAGTGTATTTTTTAATTAAAAAAAAAAAATATTAAAAAAAACCTAAATTTTGTAAAGCCAATAATTTAAAGCAGAGCTGAAAAATCATCGATTTTTTCGATGATTGGATAATAATTGGAAAACATCTGTATATCGAAGTATATATTAGATAAGCAACATTGGAACACTTGAGAACTATAAAAGAGGCAGTGTGTGCTGTTATTTTTAGAAAATAATTATTTTGTTTTTTAAATATAAGATTACACCAACAACGATCAACAAAAAAAAAAAAAAAAACCAAAATTGGATTATCGATGTATCGAAGTTTTATATTAAATAAAATTAGAATAAAAAAAACATCGATGTATCGATATATATACCTTTATATTACATATTAGAAAATAAAACTTTGAAATATCGATACATCGATGTTCCTTAACTCTTTATCTTACCCGTCTGGCATTCAGTGCCCGAACAACAGGTTTAGGGTTAAATTATCTTAACCTAAACTTCCATGTATCGATACATCGATGTTTTCCATTTGAAAGCATCGAAAACGTGTATAGCAAAAAAATTTTAAATTTTTTCTTTAAATTAAAAGGCTTAGCATTAAATAATAAAAAAAAGAAAAATTTGTTAAATATTATTATTCGTTTATGAGACATGTCTTGTCAAAGAAAAGTCTACCTAAGCAAATAGTTATCGATATGTAAATTGGAATTTAGGAACAACAAAAAATTGACGTGCTGAATTGACGTGCAAGTATTGCTATCACATATGTAAAGCTCATCAAAATTCTGGCCGAAAGTTCTGAACAGAATATTTATTCCTTACATATCTTAATTTCAACTTCAATTTATCGATACATCGATGTTTTTTATGTAAAAGCATAGAAAACATTGCTATTTTTCCAGCATTGGTTCTTAGTACTTGACTACACCTCGGACTTTACTGATTCGAAAAATAATCGTCAAAAATAAAGCTTTTCTGCAAAATTTTCAAAGTATCGTTTTTAAATAAAGACATTTTGAAAGTTAAGCAAAAAATTAAATTTTTTTTTAGATTTTAGAAAAATTCACAAGTCTATTCCCATTCAGTGCAGAAAATGTTGATTATTTAAATCTTGAAGTTGTTTTAAACAAATGCTTTCTCGAATCTATTTTCGCCTCAGGACTCATATTGCACTAATAACATTCGGAATTAAAAAAAAAAATAAAAATAAATATTCAACATTTCGCTTTATTAATTCCCAGTTTGAATATAAAACATGTCCATGAATGCTTGCATAAGCTCAACTACTAAAATAAACTCGTTTCAATTGAATTCCACAAAATTTTATTAGAAATTGGAAATTTGAAAGCAGTGCTGCAAAATACGCACTGGAGTGTTGAACAATTTCAAGCAATTGAATAGCATATTTGTCTTTAGCTTAACATTTGCTTTGAGTTTATTTCTCCTGTTCTCTCATTTATTCCAGCTCAATAGCTTTCAATTTTCGCATATTACGTATACGTTTTTAACTTAACTTTTATGCGTACCGAGTAGGACTTAAGTGAATTTGCTTGTCTGCTTAAATTGGAAGGAAATAAAATTTTAATATAATGCGGCATTGCCATGGAAATTAAATGCTAAACAAATGTCTATACAAACAGGCATCAGTTGATATATATATATGTATACTTATATAGATTTCGATGTGTTTATGTACATATGCATATGGGTGAAAATATGAGAAGCGGGCCATATTTTAAGTTGAGCGCTTTGATTTCGATAATTTTTGTTTTTGCAATAGCATATTTTTTAACAAGTCATAACTTCTAAACGATTTTAAAAAATAATTTTATTAATGATTTTATTAGTAGGGAACAATCAATGCATATTAGCTATTAGCTAAATAATCGCTCCGAACGACTACTAAAATTAAAATTTAAGCATAACAATGAAATAAATTATTTTTCTCCTAAGCTCTACTTGCTTATAAGAAAGTTATCGAGTTAACGATTAACAAATATTCGATAGGTTTTTTTGTTTGCAATTCATAAGGGATTAAATATATTTAAATTAGTTTTTATTTTTTTGAAAAATACTGTATTTTTTCAAACTATTTTTTGCTTTAAATTTTCTTAAAAGTAAGACTGAATTTATAAAAAAAATTTAAAATCGATAAACCGCGAAACTCTTGTACTATATGTGTGTGTATGTAGTAATTATATATATAACTATTTTTGGCGTAAATGCGTTACTAGGTGCACTGATACAAAAAATTGTTTTTAATTAAAATTTGCAGCTTTCTTGGTCTTAAATAAAAAAAACATATTATATTTTTTTATTTTATTTTTGTCTAAGCTCTAGTTACTCGTTACCCTACTGTTTTATTAGTTATAGTATTTTTATTAGATTATAATGTGTTAAATAAATAATTAAATTTTATTTTTTCAGACGACTTTGTAATCTTGTTTGTGAACGAAGAAATTTTCATTTGGAAAAAAACATTTTTTGGTTGGGTTAAAAAAAACTATACTAAACTAAACCTCTAAAAATAAATTTTTATTAAAAAAAAAAGACAATAACGAAATTCTTAAAATCAATAAATACTAATACGAATATAGCAATCAAAAAAAATTGTTGGTAAATATGACTTCATGAGTACAACTCCACTAGATTGTTCTAAAAAGTCACCAGCTTCAAATATTTCTACCCATTTAAACCCATCGTATAAAATATCACATATGTTTGATTTTGCCATATTTGTGTGGCTTAGAAAAAAAAATTGATTTGTTTTGCTTATACCCGATAAAGTCCACTCCTATTCCTATATTTGCTAAAAATTAATTTAAATATTTGTTCGGCTTAAGCGCCACAAAAGATTGCATAAGCGCCAAACAAAAAAAAAATAGGAAAAACTGGAGGCTAACCATTTTCTTCAAATTGCCTCACACCCAATTTGTTGGCCTCTTTGGTTGCCTCTGCTCTTTCGTCTGCACTTGGCCTAATGCCTTCTGGCCAAGTTGGTAAACTTAATTTGTTCGGGCAGCCACGTTGAATCTTGATGGATTGTTTTACTAATTAATTGTGCGCCAGAATTTTTGCAAATTTAATCTTCCGAGAAATTTATGAAACTCAGGTTAAGTCATTGCTGCTTTAAAGTAGATCTATCTTTGGCCAACTTTACTGGGCAAAGTAACCCAAGGCAATATGCTTTGCATTTAAAGTGCTTTTAATTTAGAATGCGGCATTTAATGCAATTAAGTTTTTAGCTTGCCTTTTTTTTTAAATGCTTTTTCTTTGGCTTTGACTTTATTTTGTGTGTGCACACTGTTCTCTTAGGTACTCTAATACTATGCCATCTAGGTAAGAGGGTAGGTAGGTAACTATGGTATAACGATAAACTAATATTAAATCGATAAGTCGCAATCGCTAACAAAATCCAAAACGGCTGGTTGTACAACCGATTGCATCGTCGGTAGTGCTGTTGTATGACATTTTGAATGTACCACGCGCAAAGATATGGCTTTTGTAGCAGCTGATAGCTCTGTTGTGCAATGTGGCAACTCTTTCCACATTTTGCTATGGAATCCTAAAACATTCAACAATGTATTGTAATTGTAAAAGGAAGCAAATATTGTTGAAAAATTTGTGTTTATTCAGAAGTAGTTCAAGAACTAAATTGTTGTAATTTTTTGGTAATTCAAAAATCCTGAAAAGAAAAGATTTTTTTCCATAACCCAAAGTATACGAGGGTACAGTTATTTAATTAATGTAGGAAAGCAGTTTGTGGGGAAAATAGAAGGCAATAAAAAATCGATTTAGGCATGTCGAACTGTCAATTTTTTCCACCTAAACATATCAACAACAAACAAGATCGAAGCATTATAAAACTTTTTCAAAAGTTACTTCTTATAAAACAATATATTACTTACACTTAATTTATTAGTGTTAAGTCTATGTACTAAAATTCTTTGATCTGATCAGATTGGGGATCTAACACAGCCCATCAAATTGATTTCGAACATGACACTTGTTTTATTTTCGGGGTACTAAAAAATGTAGACTTTTCAGTGTTTTGGATAACACAAGAAAACATTTTTTTTTTTTATTTAATTTTTCTAATTTCGTCGTTTTGATTTTATGAAATTCGGATTCGGGCTGATTAAAAATAAAAATGAATAAATGCGCCTACTAAAAAATAATTTGGCCGCAGTCACTGATTAAATACGTTGTGAATTGTAAGCACCAAAAAGTAGCATAGCATAGCATATTTGCTGTCTATAGGCGGCTTAAACTAGTTGTCAACTACAAGCATTTAGAAAAAAAATGCGCTTCTCATTTATTTGGAAACCCTACGTTGCATTGAAATAAAAAATGCTTTAAACAAATTCGTTTAATAAACGACTTTTATTTTTAAATCAAGCTGACGGTTTTTTTTTTTACTTTTAAATCGATCTGCATCAATTTCTTTTTTAAATTATTGTGGCATTTTTTTCTGCAAAAATAATTTAATAAGCTCGAATATTTTTAAATTGTAAATAATAAAAATTTTTTAAAAAGTTAAGAATTTTAAAAAATTAGAAAAATTTTCAAAATTTTACATTTTCCAAAGAATTGGAAATTTAAAAAAAAATTTAAAATGAGGAATAATTGGAAATTTTGATTAAGTGGAAATTTTTGTTTTCATGTTACAAATGAATAAATTTGAAAATTTTTTAATTGTAGGTAATTATAATTATAAATTTAAAAAAAATTAAGAATTTAAAAAAAAAATTAAGAATTGTAAAAAAATTAAGAATGTTAAAAATATAAGAATTTTGAAAAAATTAAAAATTTTAACAAAAAAAGGATTTTAAAAAAATTAAGAATATAAAAAAAATTTACACATTTCCAAAAATTGAGATTTTTAAAAACTGGAAATTTAAAAAAAAATTGGAAAATTTCAAAAATACTGAAAATAAAAAAAAAAAAAAAATTGGAAATTTAAAAAAAAATTGGAAAAAACGACGAAAACATTTATATTTAAAGCGACCAAAACGTGAATGACAAAAGGTGTTTCGTTTTAGGTATACCAATATAAAATGAAAAGCCTCTAACTCACATAATTAAAAAAATTATGCTTATAGCGCTTCCAATGTTTACCATAGAACTTAGTAACTTCTACTTGAGATATAAGTGCTTAGAATGGGAAGATATTAAGTTGAAAATCTATATAATGTCTAAATTTCTAGAGATTCAAAGTAAAATGTGACAAAAATCTTGTTTTGCAAAATGTGTATAAGGTATCCCAGAGTCGGGTAGCGCATCGACCGATCTTAACTATTTTGTCAATAACTTTGGCATGAAATTGTAGATTTTCCAAAATTTGCAAGTGCAACAAACTTATATTTTACTCTAAGCCTCATTTAACAATTCAAACTGGAGCACTGTAGTTGATAGCAATGGGCAATGGAACGTCTCAACCGAGCGCTCGGAGACCGTACTGTAGACCCTGGCCTAGATGCATGCGGCCTATGCGGCCCTTGAAATCACAGCAATTCATGATGCAACCTATGGAACCTGTGCAACGTAATGGACCAACTGCCAGTAGCGCAGGCGCAACAGCAACAAGAAGCAGTGTAACAAAACATTATATCAATAAAACATAATTTCCAATCTTGGCTTTAGAAAATTGTAGAAGCTGGAGGATTAGGGCCTATGTAGCTACCATAACTGTTACGCCAAATGCGTCACCCATACCAGTCTTGATGCGTTACAATAGCAAATTAGTGCGCCAGGACTGAGAGCTTTCAAAAAGTTACTCCCTAAGGTCCTGCAGCGTGCCTAGTTTGCTAGCACCAGATCCTCTGTATATTGAGGCCTTTGGCCCACTAATTAAATGCATGCGCATGGGGCAACAAACAGCCTATAGTGCCACAATGTTGTTGGGGCTGGAGCACATGCCTCCAATGGGGCAGCACTGTCGGCGTTTCACTTGATTTTTGTACGCCTGCAGTGGCGCATAGCATGTCGCTAATTAGTCGGGGCCTCAACCAGTCTACGTCTCCTACTGCGGCACTGTTCCCCAGCTCTACTTCCTATAGCCGTGCGTAACAATCAAAGTCAAAAACTTGCCAAAGTGCCTGGGATCAAACAGTTTCGCTGGGTAACAATTTTTTACGGCTCTGTATTGGACCCTTTGCCCCGGACGTCTCGGGCATGTGTTGAGTAAATTTTGCAAAAAAAAAAACAAACCCAATTTTCTTTTTGCCTTGTAGTTTGTGCAAAGGGAACTTTGGGGACTCTGTTGCATGACAGCCAATTTCTGTGTACCCCACTTGTAATTTTTTGTTGACTTTTTTGTTTTAAATTTGTCGCTTTACATGGTTTTCCTTTTGAAGTGAAATTAAATGAAAACACAGAAATTCAAGATCAAAGCGTTACGAGGCTGTCACATTCCCCGAAACTCTCCTCACTCTCCACGGGCCACGGGGTAGCACAAATTAGTTGCACAATTTAGCGAAACAAAGTATTGCCACATGCTTATAAAGCAGTTTCTTTAGTAAGTCGCAATTTTATGGTTTAGTTTAGTTCTGCTCCGAGTTCACTTTAAAAAATATTAAAAAAAAAATCAATCATAATGAAGCTGCTCTGGATTGTTGTATTGCTGCATTGTTTGGCAATTTTTAAAAGCCAAGCAGAAGATATAAAAATACATTGTCCACCTTGGCCCAATTGTCATATATTGGAGGTATGCTGCCAACGCACTGTTTCGCATAAGCAAAAAAAATTCAAGACTTAATATTTTTTGTTTTACCAATTTGAAAAATAAATATAATTATGGAGTCTGTATTTGATTTAAGTTATGGGGAAAAACTAAAACCAGCGGCACTGAGGTGGGAAATTTGTCGGTACCTTTAAAGAAACTGCGTTAATTGGATAAATATTGTTAAGTGTGTATGTGTTCAGATATTATAAGCCTAAACAAGGAGATTGAGCCATCGCCTTGTACTTTCCATCAATGTAATATTTTAAACAAGGGGCTTCGCAACCTGCACGCTTGGCACACCGTACGTGCTTATATATTAATTTCGAGACATTCCTAGCATACCCCATCACTCGGCATCACCACAATGCTCGACTCAAAAATAGCCCGTACCCATGATGCAATAATAAGAAAGTTACGCTATACGTTTCTCTCTGAAAAAGAGAGCACAGGCTCAATTTTTGTATGGTAGCTATATGAAATAGTGCACCAATTTTCATTAAATGTGAATACCTATATGAAAACACATAAATAAATACATGTTGGAAAATCTTTTTTATTTTTTAATATGTTCTGACCAAGTTTATGCCAGTTGTACACTACCATCAGAAAGTTAAGACCATTGCTTTGTAAGAAGACAAATTAGAAAAATGAGTACAACTCAGTCTCATAAAAAATTGTTTTAGTAATATGAGAAGTTCCAATTTCCCCTCCTACAAATTCCCTGCACTAAACGTCGCATTTTCGTTCAACTTACACCTGCAGAAAAAACTCTGCCAGACTGCGTTGTACCAACTGTGAAGCACGGAGGTGGTTTAGTTACGGCGTGGTAATCTTTTTGTGCTGAAGGAGTCGGTGACATAGAGATAATCGAAGGAATACTGAAAAAACTAGAGGTGGGATAATATCGATGGCAGTATCGATAGTATTGATAGTTTCATTTTTCGGATACTATCGACGGTTTTGTTCAATATATCGATAGTATACTTTTGTATGTAAAAAACTTTTTTGACAAATCAACGGACAAAAAATTGGCAAAGTCACCAAATCCGAAGGTGACCATAAAAAATTTTTAAAAAAATTCTTCGCATAAAAAACCAAAAATCGATGCCGCATTAGCCTTAATGATTGCCACAGACGTCCAGCATTTCCGGATAGTAGACGACTGTGGATTCCGGAATTTCGAGTTTCATAAAATTCGTGTTGCAAAAACAGAAAAAAAGATCTCTGAAAATTAGGTAGCAACAATATTTGACATTCCTCATTATTTGGCCAGTCAAAATTTAAGACAAAATGCAAATTCATTGAGCCTTTGGATGTTTAGTATAAACAATTAAAAAATGTAACTTAAAATTATTCTACTTTCAGGGATCCGATTGTGTTGGACTACAACACTTAGTCAACAAATGTTTATGCACTCCTGCCACTTCTACTGAAAGTGAGAGGATGGATGTTCAGTAGAAGTGGCCTTATAGTTTTGGACAGAAGGAGCCGAAATGTCGACATGTTGGTCTTCTGCCACAAAAACAAGCTACTTGAAATATCTTTTTTTTTTATGATTGTTGAATGGACAGTTTTCGGTTTTTTAAGATGTAATTTTAAAAGGATCTCTTTCTACAATGTCATGAATAAAACGTTTCTGTTAAAAATTTTCAAATACTCTTTTTGTAAGTATTAGAATTTCCCCGCATGTTCTGTGGTACTTATTTAAGAAATGTCCCCTTTTTTGTGTGCCGTATTTCACTTTGTTCGATAGTATCGATAGTTTCAACTATCGAAGTCTAAACTATCTAGTGGTGGCACTATCGATAGTATCCCAGCTCTCGAAAAAAGAGCAGTATATTACGATTTTGCAGAATCATGCGATACCATCCAAAGAGTGCGATTGATTGGAAAGAGATTCGTATTTCAGCAAGATAATGATCCCAAACATACGTCAAAGGTTATTTAGATCGAAAAGAAAAAGATGGAACCCTCAAATACTTGGTGTGACCACCTCAATCACCTGATCTCAATCCTATCGAACTTTTGTGGTATGAGCTGGGTCGATGAGGGAGAAAAGAGTGTCCAACTTGACAAAAGTCACTGTGGGAGATCCTGAAAGATGCGTGGTACACAATTAATAGAAAAATTATTAAAAAATTGATTGCTAGAATGCCGCGACTTTGTACGACAGTCGTTAACAGCAAAGTTGGTTTTTTCGACGAAAAAGATGTTTAATTGTTTTTGCTGTTCTTATTATATATAGACTGTAAGCGATTGTAAAAAAAAAATTTTCTCTTTAGAACAGCAATAATTCACAACAACATTAAGTATTTTTCTTTCGTGTTTTTGCTATTTCTCACATATTTCATAGTCTTAAACTTTCTGACGGTAGTGTAAGTTGTTTGATTAACATTTGTGTAAAGTTTGATCAAAATTGGTCCAATATATCATATAGCCACCATACAAGATTGAACTAGCTTTTTGCGCAGCCAAACTCGCGCACTTTTTGCGGCACCTTGTAAAATTCATTGGCAACACCTTGTAAAATTCTTTGCATCAAGCCCTGTACCAATATAATTCGATGCTTCAATTCGCTCTTAATTATGCAAATTCTCGTACGGGAGCATGGGAAAAGGTATCGACTTGAAGTAAAAACCTTAACCTGCCCGCAGATAACACGTACCTTTTGGTAAAATTTTTGGTTGTCTAGCTTTTATAGTATCTGAGGATTATTTGTAAATAAGGACAGACTCAGCTGTTAAGCTGGTTTTTGTGACGATAGTATCGTTATACCCGAGCTGTAGTTCCAACAAAATGAGGCCATAAAAGTCACGCAACGTTCCAAGTTGTGAAGTAGAAATTTAGCGTTCATCCCGTGGGGCGCGAACATGTAACTTGACAACCCTGGATTTTTTGCTCTTCCGATAAGTACTTAGTCTGCGATAACAAGCCCACTACGAGCTCCACGCCAAGGTGTCAAACGATATTGCCGGAATACTGACGGACATTCCAATATAAAGCCCGAATCAGTATCTTATTCGTTCTAATCGTACTTAGCTGATCACCCTTTGTCAGCCTCCAGTAATTGTGTCCATCAAACGGCTGTTAGATATGTGAATAATATTAGAGAAAATACAAAAATCAGACACTGTAGTAGTTGATGCATTTTTCCTCCAAGTGAGTTGGTTCACATCCTCACTTAAACGCATTTGAATAATAGCAACGACGCTGCAGCTTTTGCCACTCTCTAGGCAGCAGCTGTCTAAAGCCGTCGCAACCAGGAACTGCTCCTAGTTTGAAGTAGCTTCCCATAAAGCAACAGACAGCTCCCTGCGCTCTGAACTGGCACTTCCTAACTCAACAACTTGCTCGTGAGCTGCTGCTGTCTGTTTGCCTGTTTGTCTGTCTTCCTGACGTTTTGGGATTTCGCCGAGCCTGCCATATTTGCTCCGGCTTCGTCTACGGCTCTGACTCCGGCTACGCTTTGCAAGTTTGAGTTCTAGTTTACACAGAAAGCAACAAGAACAGCCGTAAAAGCTTCTCGGGCTGTGAATGTATTGACAAAGTTATGGAAAGTTTTATGCTTGGCTAATTATGCCGCCAGGACTGAAAGTACAAAGTTTATCCGGCCAAGAACTTTTGTTAGGGAAATGGGTAAATACTGTCACTGTAACCATGGCCAGAGAGCTCAGCGAACGCTGCCAGCTAATTTTGGCATCTGTCAGAAGTCCACAAATAATATAAATCTTTCAAAGCCAGCAACAACAACTACAATAACAACTGCAGATTGCACCCAAGTTGCACATCAATTCGCGCTCTTGTCAGAGGTTGCCCAACTGTCACTACTCTAGGTTGCATGCAACAGCAGCAACAACATTAAGATCATCATCACCTTCATCATCATCACCATCGTCATCGTACTCACTTTGCTGCTTGTCGTCATGCATCATATTGCAATCGTCAGTTACAAGCCCCTGTCGCTTGCTGCCGTTCGCACTATGGGTCAGATATCCAAATCTTTGGACAAAAATTAATTCTTGATGCAAAAAGTTTAAAAATCCTATTGCATTGCTTAAAAATCAGCTGATTGATATAGAATTAAGAGCTTGCTGCTTCGAAGCTATTTTCCTTGAGATTTAAGCTATATATATTACCGCCGTTCATATAATTGGTTACTTAAGAATTGGTTCACTTAAGCTATTTTTTAAAAAACAAAAAAAATAAGTTATGAATTATACAACAATTTTTCAAAATCTTTCTCACAATTAAAAACTACATTCAAGGCAGCTTATTCCACTTTATACAATACAAAAATTTAAAGAAAAATATATGTTCATTGCAACAAGTTTCCGGCCCACAGTGCATTACATGCCACGTCGCTTATCGCTCAGCTTTGTAATGATTGCAACAGACAGACGGCACCCTCAATTTTGTCATGTGGTGTAGCACAAGATTTTCCCCTTTTACAAGACTCCCCCCCAGACTCCAAACTGGAGACAGACATTTTATCATAACGAAAAATTCATGTTTATCGCTGCGTTTTTATTCCCCTTCAAATTTCATACACAATCTTCAATTTTCGTGGCATCCCAGGCACATAAAAATTCTCGCATTAATCATAAGCAACACTGTTGTTGTTGTTGCTATCGTTGTTGTTGTTGTTGTTGGTGATACAGGAAACATGGACTTTGTGTGAAAATCCCTTGGAACGATAGCAGCTAAGCAATTAAATTGCTGAGGAGGAGCTGCAGTCAAGCAAGTGCACGGAGCATAAATCAAACCGAACCCCAACTTGCAACACGCAGCAGCCCATTACATAAAGTCACACGCACCCCCCAAAAAAATAAACAATACTGACTACATAGGAAGTACTTCATTCTAGCAGTGCCCCAAGTTGAGGCATATTCACAGTTTTTCGTTGTGTTTTTTGTTATTTTTAGATTGTCGCGCGCTCAAATTGTCTACGCCAAATTTAAAACAGCAACTAATTAATTTATTTTTTCACGCTCCCCTTTTTATTGGGGTTCCGACTATTTCTGGAAGTGCGCATTAATAAACAATTAAGTGTTTTTAATTGCAACTGCTGTTCGTGTTCCCTCTGTTCCTTTCTCACTATTTCTCTGACCCTCAGTTCATTTGCCACTGTCTCACAGCAACAATGTTCCAAAAGCGGTATACTGAGAGAAAAATGCTAGTCCGTAATGGAATTAGTGAGTACTCAAAAAAGGATCCAACATTTTTAAGTACGAATTGGTCTTAAAATATTTAAAATGACTGCAAAAATATTCATAATCAAAAATACAGGCTCTTCATGATATTAATAAAAAGGTAATACAGACCCTTTTTTCTCGAAAAGAAATATATATTCCTGCATATTCCTTCAAAGAGCTTTCCAATTGGAAAATTTTTTTTGTTTTTTTGTGCAGAACGATATTTACACAGAAGTTCCGCAAATTTTTACCGACTTTATGAGAATCGAAAGTTACGTCAAAGAAGTTGTTTTAAGTGAATGGGGTAGTCTTCGAAATCTAGTTGTATACATCATAGTACAAAGGACTTGGGGTCTGTCACGCCTCCTTCTGTCCGTTACATACATTGCACAAATCGAGTATACCCTTTTTACCTAAGGTACAGGGTATAATAACAAAATATCACTATAAATGATATCCGTATAAAGTGTAAATTATTCAATAGGAGTACTCAAATATATCAATCTAAACAAAAAAATTACGATCTGACAGCTTTTTGTATAAAAATAAAAAAAAATGTATGTTTAGGTATGATTTTAATGAACCCATCACTAAGGGGTTTCTCTTTCATTTTATCCATCTAACTTGGTCACTCGACAGTAAACGGCTGAAAAGGTCATACTCTTTCTAATTTTATGTATGTGTTTCCTTTTATATAAATGCACTAAATACATGTGCCTAGCCTAATTTTAAGATGCATCTTTTGATAAAATTTCATGCTCCTGCATTTTTTGGTCTTGGAGAAAAAAGGTCAAAGATAAATAAATTAACAGACGGGCAGACAGATAGACCTTTTAGAAAAATATTATAACATATAAATGATCAAATTACAGAAAATTTTAAATATATATACAAAATAGCGTAAAAATTTTTTAGAACAAATCGTCTTCCGATGCTTAAAACAATTTTTGATCATTGTACTACTACTACTTTACTTCTTAGCTCAAGAAGACATAAACTATTTCAAGATTTTGCTGCCAATCAAATTTATTTTTTTCTGTATAAGCCTATACTTCATGAACTCATTTTGAGTTTATGATGGTCTTAGAGTGAGCCAGATCATATGAACTAAATACTTTAAATAACTTTAGATTGTTCGCGCATTAAGGCCAATACGCATCAAGCCAAAACGCTTCCGAACAAAAATTCAACTTGACTGAACAAAATGTGCCTATATATGAAATAAGGTAAGAATATTTCGGTTAGCATAGAATCGGTCACCATAAAATCAGCTGATTTGTTTGAAAGTATTAAATATTTCGAAGCCCTAGAAAAAGGCATAAACTGTCGGAAAGCTTAGTATTTAAATTATTTCGGATGAAAAAGGCGAACGTGGTGACTCAGTGTAAAGCGGAAAAAATTAGCGGATTAGCACGTTGAGTGGACGATTTTTCAGGGATTTTAAATGAATTGAACTAATTATTCAAATTTCGAAATGAAGGCGGATAGTTTTTAAACGTTGCTTGCATTATTGAAGCGTTACTTGCTTCCTAAACGGCTTACAATCGATAATATACGGCTTGGTGAAAAATGTTTGAGGGTTTTCTATGCCTGTCATATATTTCGCTTCTAAAAATTAAATTACTGCATATTAGTTTAAACAGCTAAACTAAATTATGGGGCAACACTTGTTTTGTTTGTTTTATTTCGACGTTAATGAACGGATTTTCCAGGTGATTAGAGCGAAAAAAGCGCGACTGTACTCTTTAAATTAAACAATGCAAGCGTTTCGGGCTGCAGCGTACTGGTCTTTACTACAGAATTTTCTTAAAATCATACAAAAACAACTTAGTTTAATTTTTTTAAATCTTAAAAAATCTCTCCAAATCGGATAATTCAACTTAAGCGTATTTTTACGTTCCGAACATTCTTGCGATTTTCTCTCAGTGCAATTAATGTTTTGCACCCAACAGAGAGGACGCGGTAGCAGACAGAGCTGCGCCAGCTTAGCGCTTCTCGCTCTCTTTAAGCTTTATACGACACTGTGACGTAGTTTGTCTGCAGCTGTTGGTCCGACTACTGATTTGTGGTTAAAGCAGTGAAAGGAGCAAAACGTGCAAGACAAAATATTTCATTATTGATCAATTTAGCAAGGAATTTAACGAAATTTATGGCAACGCTCACTTTGGTGCTACGTTGCCCGTATACTTGTTATTGGCAGCATGGAGACCTCGGAGCCACGGCCCGGGCTCAAGGCCTTTCAAGCGTACAGCCTAAGCAGCTTATCTCTATATGAGTGTGTGTGCTTCAGACATGTGTAGTGGTGTAGAAGTGTGTGTGGATTCCTAGAATCAGCAATGAGTTAGGCGCACAAATTGCTGCTTATTTGGATTGGTCTAAATGAACAATCAGTCGGGGCAAACTTGGCTATAAAGCAGCAGCCTAGACAAAGAGGGACGCAGGTGCAAGGGGCTTAATCACCCCTAAAATATTTAGGTGCATTTTTGCTTAACAAGTTTACAGATAAAATTAATTTATAATCAAAAATGTTATTCTTGTTCAGAAATGCTTAAAAAAAAGTAGTCCTCGCTATTATGATTACAGTTTCCAATTTTTTGTGTTTTTATTTTTTAAATAATTAAAAAATTTTGTTTTACTTTAAGCAAAATTTAATAATTAAATTAATTTGCAAATAAATTCTTTTCTCGGAAAAATATTTGCTACTTAAATACCTAAACTAATCCCTTCCATTGCCAAACGACATCTACGTCACTGCCACTAAAGCGCTGTAATTGTGTTGGTTTTTGCAGTTGAAGTACTTACCTTTTTGAAGCAAACAGTAACTGAAGAGAGAGAATAAGAGAAAACACAAGGTTAGTTAAACTGTGTAAATGTTTAGCCATATATAAGTACATACTAAATAACTCTATAAATTTGAAGAGGTCTGTCTCCTTTTATTTTTTTGGTACTTTGTACTTTTGTTGGTTTGGGCGTTCAAGTAAATAATGAGCGACGCGTTAAGCGACCATGAATGATGTGCATCAGACATGGCAGACAAATACAAAATGGCGGCGCTGCCATATAAGCAACAAAAGCGTTACATAAGTGTGTGCCTGTATGTGTGTGTGTGACAAGCTAAAAGAATGACGTTAGACATTGAACATGAAAAGGGAAACTAGAGCGAAGACATTAGCTTGAAATGACAGCAACAAGAGGCAACATAGACACTTCTTTGAATCCATTTTTATTTTTTCTTTTCATTCTTTAAATGTTTCAAGACAGTGGGGTAAAAACAACCAGCAAGACAGTAGGAAAAACAACAATAATGTTGAAGGTATGTGAATGACAGCAAACAGCTTCAAAAATATGCAAGAAATGCGCAAATAAACTTTAGTAAAAACCAAATCAACAAAAGTGCGTCACAAAAAAACAAACAAGGTGTGTACACACTGACAGCCACTCACGCACGGACATGCACAGACATACACGAAAGTGGTAAACATGTTTGGGCAACTTGCAGCAAAGGATTTTTTGCAAGTTTTGGGCCTCAGCATAATACATTAAAAAAGATTTCTTAGCTCAGCCAAAACTCCATCTACTCGGTTTATATATTTTTTTTTATTTGGCATTTTGTACTTTAAAACATGACATGTGCCATAGACAGCTACAGTAAGCACTTGCTTAAGAAGAAGAAGAATTTTAAAAATGAATTCCTTTATTGCCTTGAAGTTTGATCATTTGACAAACGTTTTGTATGTTCAAGAAAATTGTGTGAACTGGTTTTAAACGAATTGCGTACTAGAGCTTTGCGAATAATTTTTTTAGTTTTTTTTTGATTCCTACATTAATATAAAAATAAAAAATCGGTCAAAAACTAATTTTGTTCCTCTGCTGTAGTTTATACTTAAAACCATAAATTTGAAGAAACAGAAAATAAGGAAATTTTTAAAGAATTAAGAATAGAGTTAAGGTAACATTGAAAACAATTACACAACAACAAAAATTTTACTTTAATACGGTTAATTGCTAATCTCTTTTTACTGAAGAGACATGGAAACACGATTATTAATCTCAGTTCAGTTTCCATCGCACTATATCATTTCAAAATCATCCGCCATATATATGTAGTAGCACCATCCCTATTGAGAATTCGGACATTTTAAGGTGAATATCCTAAAATTATATAAAATTTTAAAAAGAGTTGTGCGTATAAGTCCAACGGATTAATTGGCTACACAACTCTGCCGTAAAACCGGATGGAATTACAACAGCTAGCCAGAAAGCACCATTTTGAGGTTGTTATCATAAGGTCAACATATTACTCTACAGTGAACTAGTTCATCCCAGGAGCTCAAATCAGGCGGATAGTGTTTTTTTTGGCTTTTCTGCTTTCTGCTTTCCAAAATATATTACGTATATACATAAATATATCAAAATTTAATTTATACACAGTATGGACTACAATAATTGGCCGGAAATTAGTTTGTGCAGAGAGTGCAGAAGATGCAAAGTGCGCTTCTAGTACGTTACTCTGTTTAACCACATTCGTCTTTTTTAAAGAAAAAGTATTAAACAAAATTGAAGGATTTTTTTTTTTTTACGTTTATTTTTAATAAACAACTTTGGTCACATAAAAATGTTAAAATGAAACAAAAAAAAAAATACGTTTGAACCAGCTTGTGAAACTGAACTTTTAAAAATTTAAGTACGTTAAAAAAAATTGTTTTTGTTAAGGATACAACCAAATAAGTTTATGAGTTTAAATCAATATTTAATGGAAAATTTGGCTATCAGATATCTCTATTTATATTTTCGACTTAAGGCCTATACGCAGCACGCAAAAAAATGAAAAACTTCATATAAAAAAAATGGTGGCGAAAAATTCCGATTAAAAATGTTTGACGGTAGATTTTTTAAAAATTTTAAAAATGCCTAACGTTAGATGGCGCCACTACTTTACTAGGTGTGGTAACACTAACAACAGCTGTTGCGCGTTGGCGCGAATTAATATACATACATATATGCACAATTTTTTTATTCGAATTGGCAGGTAAAAGAAAACGGTGTGAATCATTTCCAAGAGAACAAAAAATAACGCTTATAAAAGCAGTGGAAGCTCACCCAGTGTTATGGGACTTAATACACAAAATGCACTTTAATGCATTGGTGATGAAAAGTGCGTGGGAGGAAATTGCTAAAATATTAAATAAAGATGGTTTTTTTTTGCAGCCAACCTTTTTACAATTAGGTAGGCAGTCATACACGCCTTGTTTACATTTAGTAATGTTAACAATACTTGATACAAATCCGTGTTTGTTTTATTTATTTCTTTGTCTTATTTTGCGCGCTTAGTTTTTGTAAAAATAAAGCAGCTGATTATAATGTGAGTGTGGCCACATTAACCCAAAGTATTGGAAAAAAAAATTTCGATGTATACCGCAAAAAAACGATAACTCGATTAAAAATGGCACTTTGTCTTAATGTGCATACACTGGTGGCTCCATTTGAAATAATATGAAAAAAATTCCATTTGGAAATTTTCATGCTGCGTAGACCCCTTTAATTAAAAAAGCATGCAAAGAGTATTTACTACTAAGGAGCAAAAAATACGAATAATGAAGAAAAAAACTATATTTTTCAAGTTTTAAAAATAAAATTTTAACTTAAACTTCTTAAAAATCCCCAAATACTTTCATTTCATTTAAATTTCAAGAAATTTTTTAAAAATAAAATGCATTTACATTTCTCTGTTATTAAAAAAATAGTAATGGGTTTTATTTTAAATTTTAGCTTAAAATTTATTATGTCTTTTGATATTCTTCCCAAAAAGGAAAACGAAAAAAAATATTTCGTTTTCCGGAGCATAGCGGATTTTAAATGTTTGCAGCGGTTTCAGAATACTCTGAGCGTATAAAATTTAAGATATCGCAATGGCGAGCTTATGCACTCATCTGATGCCCAATTAGCCGTATGGGAAGATCACTATAAAAACCTCCTTGAGAACAGTAGTACACCAAACCAGCAACTATGCAGCAGACATGTTCAACATACGCCCAGAGATGTCTTCGACGTAGAAATACCATCGGTCGACGAAATAGGGACAGCGATAGACCAACTTAGACAACATAGCACCCGAGCTCTTAAAAGCCGATAAACGCACAGCTGCTCAATTACTCCATCCAATCGTCCACTACTTCTGGCTAAGCGAAATACTCCCCGACGATCTTAAGAATGGCATGATTATTAACCTCCAGAAGAAAGGCGATCTGACGGAGTGTTAAAACTGGCGTAGCATAACATTGTTAAACTCTGCCAATAAAGTCATTGCCCAGATCCTTTACAACCAAATTGCCCCTCTTGTTGAACCAGAACTCCGTAAAGAACAAGCAGGATTCAGGTCTTGTACAGACCACATAAACAGTCTGCGTATAGTCGTAGAACAATCCAGCAAGTGGCGTCCTTTATATCTTCTATTCGTCGTCTTCAAACGCGCTTTCGACACGCTATCGCACCACACAATCTGGACGGCCATGGAATGCAAAGGCATTCGCATCAAGATCATCAATTTGGTGAAGGGTCTTTACGCTAATGCACATTGCTCAGTGCGACATGCGGGATGCATTAGCAGACAAATAACTATTAAGTCTGGTGTGCGCCAAGGCTGCATCCTATCACCATTATTGTTCAATCTTGTCCTCGATGCAGTTATGTCAGAAGCAATTGAAACTGGACAGGCCATCGCGTTTGGACTGCAGAATAAACTCAGCGACCTCGACTATGCGGACGACATTTGCCTGTTATCACACGGTCAAGCAGCGGGTCTATAAATCAACATTGCCAAAACAAAATCAATGCGCCTCAACACCTCATGTACGTCTAACTTCACACTGTCCGGTGAGCAGATTGCAGACGTCCAAAGCTTCTGTTACCTTGGAAGCTACAATGGCGGTAGCGAGCAGGATACTCGATTTAGGCTTGCTAAGCCAAACCAAGCCTTTGGCTCGCTTATAAACATGTGGAAATCATCGAACATCTCGCTCAACACAAAAATCCGGCTATTCATCACCAACGTGAAGACAGTCTTGCTGTATGGCAGTGAAAGTTGGAGTCTTAATGTCATCAACACTCAGCGTCTTCAAGCATTCGTGAACCGCTGTGTGCGGCGCATTCTTCGCATATTCCAAGCAACGTACTATGTATGGTTCAGAACTAAGCTACCTGCTATTGCAGAAGAAATTCTATGTCAAAAATATAAATGGTTAGGGCATACTTTGCGGAAACCGGCAACCGATCTAGCAAAGCAGGCGTTAGACTTCAATCCCCAAGGCAGCCGTAGACAAGGCCGCCCGCGTAACACCTGGAAAAGACAAGTTGAAGTCAAACTGCGAAACTCCGGGAAAAGCTGGAGTGAAATCAAACACCTAGCCCTAGACAGGGTTCAATGGAAAATATTTGTAACAGCCCTATGTTCCAACTTAGAATTAAATGGATTAAATATATATATATACGTGCCTTAAACAAAAAACTCTGCTTAACTCTTAAATCAAAGCAGTTTCCAAAATAATAGATTTGTGGTGCATACAAATTTTTGAACCAGCTCAATTTTTGATAAATTGAACTAATCCAAAAACTGCTATGTATTCTGAGAAATTACTTCAAAACTCTCGTTCCAGCTCGTCAGCTTTGGCGAGTGTTCACTGTAACTGCTTAAATTGGGATCAAGCAATCCTTTTTTTTTACTCTTTTTAGTTGCCTCTTTGCTTTGCTTGCTGTTGTTTTTATTCTTCTATTTTTTTATTTTTTTGTTGTTGTTATAAGCGCGTATTGAAGTAATAACTAGCGCAGTGCCAACATGTTGCCATTTCTATTGAAAAGGATTTTTTTTCTGGCGCAAGGACAGCTCAGAAACTTGCTGAGTGAGCTGCCTGCAGCATGGCCCACATAACATAGAGCCAAGTTAGTAGCATGTAGTACCATTCGGTAGCCAGCCAATGTCTTGCAAACAACATTCATGCCATCCACCCATCCATCCAGCCGTTCATTCATCATTCATTCCATCCCATTCACTCAATCTCTCTCGCTCTAAAGCATGCAGTTACAAGTTCTTACTCTTTGCCATACTCTCATCATCATCTTTCTCCTCGTCTCTCTATCATAGCATTTAGCGGCGCTTGTTTTCACATACAATATGCATAAAACGATGCTATTTCTTATGGCTTGGCAAATAACTCAGCTCTGGCTCGGCACTGCTGTGTTCCAGATGCCAAAGCTCAGGAGCTGCTTTTATTTGCATCCAGAAATCTTGAGTGCTTGGGAAAAATGCTTTTTATGCGCATTGCTTTAGTTTAAATATTTGTTTAAATGCGGCATATTATGAGAAAGTCTCTCTCTCTCATTGCTATACAGCTCTATTACAAGTAAAATATTCCACTCTTAGTATTATTATTACTTTTATTATTATTATTATTATTGGCATTGCTATTAGAGCAGCAATAGGCTCTGGAATTTCAAATGAAATGCAACAGCTTTGAAAATTGCCAAGCAAACAACTTAAAAATAATAAAGCTTCTTTATGAGCAGAAGAAACTATAAGCAATTTTCAGCAGATTCAGTTTTATAAGTTCGAAGCGTTTATTTTATTAAGGATCTTTTGCTACTTTTGGATAACGAAAATATGCTGTATTTTATGAGTAAGTAGATGCCATATTTTAAGGGAGTATGGAATGCTAAACTTTGAAAAAGCACGGGTATTTACATTTTTTAAATGGTGGAAACTGAAAAAGACTATATTTTTATTCAAACCGAGCTCTTGCCTATACAAATAGTATTTCAAAAACTTCACTTTAGGTACATATCCTAATTTCACCGTCGAACGTTCTGAGAGTAAATTACTTTTTAAAAGGTTTTTAGGTTTAAAATAAATTTAAACCTAGGCGAATTTCAATAGAATTAAAGAAACTAACTTTAAACTTATTCTCTCACTTACAAATTTTTTTTGACATGTCGGTCCACGCAATGTACAAGTTTCGACGAATTTTTCATTTTTTTTTTGTCTAAATTTTTCTTTCTAAAGAAAGTGTAATAAATAAGTAAGAAATGGTAAAATATTAACCTAGGCCGGTTTTCTTCTACCCAAACCGAAATATAGATGAATTTGATTTATGTTTTTTGTGTTTGGTCTTCTTCTTAAATGCGCTGCGCAAATTTGGCACACGGATGGCAACGCCTTGCCGATAAAGTTATATGCTTTGCCAGCCTGTCTGAAAAGGTTGCCAGACTGTTACATTCAGAAAGGCTATTGTTTTTTTTTACATTATAAAAATAGAAGTGAAAATGGCAACAATTTCAATTAAAAATACAATAAATAGCTTGCGTAATCCTTACCAAACTTTTAGTTGTATAGGGTGGGCCATCTGATGGTTTGTTTGTTAATTGCATTTTATTCGTATATTATTCAACACAATTGGTCAAATGTAAATACCAAATGCACGTTTGAAAGTACTCATTTATATATGAAAAATAATATCGCCCCAATGCACTGTGGTCGATTTGGCCTATCTAGCGGAAGAAAAACCAAATTTAAAAATGTGAAACCCCTCAATTTTTGGTTTGCATTCGATTATCAAAACATCATTAAGTCTATCAATATGGTTTTAATTATTATATTATCGGTATTCGCTTAGCTATGAGCTTTCAAACATTACATATTGCGCAGCAGTTGCATCTTAAATTTTTGAATCATTTTTTTATGCAAGCAAATTTTTGCCTTGCAAATTGAAAAAAAAATTATTTTACTCCATAATATTTTTGGTTTTTAAATAGTTTAAGGTATGTATTTATAAAACAAAAAAGTTTCGTTGCCTGTGCCTATATGTTGTAAAGGTAAATCGCCATGGAAGCTTGCAACCATGCTGAACTTTTTTTGTAACATTTTAATTAAATCTGTTTGTTTTTGGTAAAATGATTCGTTGTCTCTTGGAAATAATTAATAAATTATCTATTCAAAATATTTTTAAATGCCAATTTGGATTTAGATAGAATAAAAAAGGAAGGAGATATGCCCAAAACCGATTTTGGGCTATATGGTAGCTATATAATATAGTCATCCGATCCGGACCAAACTTCGCCCGTATATGTTACTGTCTAAAATTCTTCTTTCTGTCAAATTTGATGATGATAGGTTTATTATTTCAGAAGATATTAATTTTCTTCCGCTAGATAGGTCAAATCGACCACTGTGCAATGGCTAGCTCTACAGGCCCGTATGCGAATATCGTAATTTTCAATGACTTTATTTTTGACGAAAACTCGTCTGGCTGTTCTCCCATCAATTGAACGAATAATGAACGAATAATGGTCCATAGGCTGCAATTGTTGCGTCATTTGAATTTTGTAAGCGTGTAAATTCAGATCCGCATGCGAAATTCGACGCAAGGTGTTCCTAGCAAGGTGTAATTCTTGCGAACCATGGCGCGTCGATGTTTCCGGCGCCTGTCCTCACCTACGTTTTTTTTTCACAGAACGACCATTTTCACAGTACGCCTGTACCACTTTTACTCGTTGCTCGATTGTTAAACGATCCATGACTAAAATTGACCAGTCTTGAACTTGACATATGTCGAAGAACATCCACTTTGAACGACTATGTTCCGAACTATGAGTGTTTAACAGCCAAACCAACAGATGGCTCACCCTATATTTACAATTTGAAATTCAACAGTTTTAAACAGCAGCTGTTTATTGCAAAGAGCAGGAGGGCAATGCTACCATCTCAGGTACATGGATTTAAAATCAATGTGGATTTAAAAAAGAGATGAGTTCTTAGTGTAGGTTTGGTGATTTCAAAGTATTTAGCTCTCACAGATATCTTAATGATTGGTTCGAAATATGATAACTTCAAAAACCAACGTCAATGAAACATAAAAAAAAAGTGCTTGAAAACTGGTTGTCTCCGTCCAAATACACCAATTTAAAATAATAAACTATTTTGGACAAATTTCTCTATCTGCCTTGAAACTACGTTTTCGGCATTGATTGTTATGTCTAAAACTTCTGTTGTGAGTTTATTTGACTGTCATTCAATTTGCTGTGGATTGATGGAGCTAAACTGAGTATTGAACAATTTTTGCTGCCAAAAAAAAGCACACGTATTTCCAATGCTTCTAAACTCAAATGTATCTACAATTAACTCCCTATTTGGCCACAAAAAGCTTCACTCGTTTGCAAATCGTATTAAACTTCATTTCCACTTATATTTTGGCTTTAATTCAACTTTTTTACTGCATTTATGTGAATACGAAAAAGTCAGCCGCCCCTAATGTAGTTATTTTTTTTCGAATAAATACAATAGGTGTAAAATATTGCATTGAGCCCATAAAAACCGGACATGCCAAATGCATCTCAATTAGCTTTGCTCAAACTAATGGTCAGCTAAAAGGATATTTTTTACTTCCGTATGGCAGGCACTCGGCATTGGATATCAGCATTTAGAGTGTGTAAGCTGCAAAAGGGGTTTGCAAGGATCAGAAGATATCATAAAAAGGCACATTAAAAGCAAAGGGCATACCCGAAAAGTCAATTGCGCGTGCAATGGCAAAAAAAAGGCTTAAAAACGTAAAACTTTCAATTTGCGTTAATAGCATTAAATAAAGTCACACACACATATAAACACGGACATATGGTAGGCAATGCAGACAGCGGCGTAGTCAGATAGAGGACTTAGGGGGTCGTAAACTTCGAAAAACTTAGTTAGTTTCTATTAGTTCATTTTCATTCCGATATTAAAATAGTATTTTTTCTATTTTTATGCTCTTTACTAATAAAGCTAGAATGCTGAAAACCAACAATTTATTCATTATTTGGGTTTTCATAAAATGCATATTGACAACAAAATTTTACTTAGGATAGTCCCGCCCTATTTAAGTTTCAGACAGTAAAAGGCAAAAAGCGGGCCACTTTTTTCGATTTTGATGATTTCAACATATGCGATGTTTTTTTAAAAGTCTGTTTATATCTCTATAACTAATCATCCATACCTTGTAAGGGAATAATAGTCCTAATAATTTTTTTTTAATCAATCAAAAAAAAAGTACTTTGTTTTAAAAACTGCGGGAGATATGACTTTCGACTTTCGAGCAAAAAGAAACAATTTTTAGTCCCAAATAGACGACTTTCGTAACTTCTGGCTGTTAATTTCTAGGACACGGCCATGCTGCTGTTTTTTGCAACTTTTGATATTTCTATAAAAAAGGTCAAAATAAAAATTCAAGGCAAAAAAGAAAGTAAAGTACAATAAATGCGTTACCACAAAAATAGTCATCTATAATTGTAGGAGATACCACAGATTCTCGCCTGAATTAAATAATCATCGTTTTTCCTCAGCCAATTTTAGTTTTAAATTAAAAAAAAAAAAAAAAATTGTTGAAAATATTTTAAAAAAATCCAACGAAACTCGAATGTTTTTCTTCACATAAAAAATTATATCTTTTTTTCCACTCATTCAAAATTTTATAAATCATGTAAATAATTTTAATGTCTTCTGGAATTATTATCAAAAAATAATAATTCATCACACTACCCATTGATTTGAAAAAAAAAAAAATTATATCTTTTATGAAAAATAAAAATATTGAATAATAATTAAACCAGCTATTGCCTCCATTTATTCTTCATATAGGGTATTCACGGTTGCTGTTGAGTTGCTGAGTTAAAAAATGCAGCTCGAATACCTCAACGAAAAAAACTTTTAATTGTTAAAAAAAAGCAATATAAATATGCAGTTATCGATAATTTATCGGAATTTTGAAAAATAATTTTGGGTGTTAAATATTGGCTTATCCACCAAATCAAAGTAATCGATTAAAACAGAGAGCCACTGGATGCACCTACGCCCATCTATAAGAAAATTTAAAAATTTGTACTTGGTCCCCTTTGTGCAAAGCTGCCTACGCCACTGGCACACACACACACATACACTATTCGCAACGCATACACGTGCCGCTACTAAATAACATTATTTCGAATGCCTCTCAGTGGCCACTGGCAACATTTATTGGCTGGCCACTTAAAAAAGGTTGCCACTGTGAGGCTTAAGCCGCTCAAATGGCACACAAAGTACAAAAAAAAATAATAATACCAAAAAAAAAGAGAAAAATATAAGCACTAAGGACAACTACACCCACGCACAACAACAAGAACAAGCACCACAACATGCTTTTGCAATATTTTTAAATCGCATTAAAAATCATTGCCGCGCCATTTTGAGGCACGAATGAACCACAACACGTTGCAAAAAAAAAAACAACAACAACAGTTTCATTTTCAGCTTAAAACAGGTAAAAAACTTGCCAAAACAACAGTTACAACAACTAAAGTCCTACGCCTGTTGTTAGGCAACAAATCAGGTAAAAAGAAAAACCTCCCGCACCGTGCGTCACCGTGGGTGCTGGAAAACTTGTAGGTACTTTAGATAAAGTTGCTGCCTGCCACTGCTAAGTAAACATTCAACATGCAATGCACGTACTGACACACTCACTCACACTTGTATGCGCACACTTACACTTACACTTACAGTCAAGGTGGCAAAAAGAAAACTTTGACAACGCTTCTGCTTTTCCACTCTATCTCCATTTTTTTTTGATATTTTGGTCTGATTTCTTTTTGCTGTTTGATTTTAGTGCTGCAATCTATTTGGCCCGATTTGTTGCTGCAGTAACTTTATAAAAATGAACACGAAACAACACAGGTGCTCCCCCGGAACTGCTGCGTCCCCCTAGTGGCAACACGTTTGTCTCGTCCGTGGCAAACAAATTGAAGTGTGGCAAGGTCGCACTCGTCGTCTTTGTCGCATTGAACATGATTTGTATTTTTATTGTTTGCACTTACATACAAATACACTTATGCCACACACTCTCCCCCCACCGCCACACTCCCACACCTAGACTTCCTTCGGAGAGTTTCGGAGAGTTTTGAAACTAAACAGTAATGCACAACAAAAACTTTGGCACTTACAACACTAACCAACAATTTTTGTAACTTGAACTGTCTTTGTATGACTGTATCTGTACACTGGGAGAAAAATATGGTGCCCAATGGACTAATTGAAATGCTTTGACATAACATTTGCTATTGAAGTTAAGGAAAATAGTATAGAACCTTTTTAATTTTTAATAATGTCTTTAATTTTAATTTCAGACACAGCTAAAAAAATTATCAATATCTCTCGAATTCGTCGAATATTTGAATGCCAAATATGTACTTTCTTAAAAATGTTTTGTAGGCATTTAAAAGTCTTGTCGAAAACATTTTTTTTATTCAATTCAAAATCAACATAGTATCAAACTGATATTAAAAAATTTGCTCCCAAACTGCCAATAAAATGGTCCACAAATTTTGCTGTAGAATGGATTTTAAAATTTTGGAAAATAGTATTTTTGAATGAAAACTAAGCGTGCTTCAATCGATTTCGATTTTTTTTTTAAATTTTTAACATAGGTTATTTAGTTAATCATCTTCCATTTTCGGATTGGTCGTTTTTTAACCTATAATTTTAAGCCAATTACATAAAATAACTTATAGAAAACTCTTTTTTAACTGATTTATGGATGTTGGAATTTGATCCAGGTCTCGCATGTCTTAATTTTTATAATAAAAACGATAGAATTTTTATTTTTAAATTTGTTCTATAAAAATTTTAAACAAACTCTTATTTTTTGAATTTAACATTCAAAATTATGAAATAATAATAGTTATTGAAGACGATTCGTTTGGTTTCAATTTTATGAATTTTACTTTTATTTAGATAAAATATAAAAATCTTCATAATATGAAAAAAATCGATTAGTACCACGAAAAATCAAATCGCGACATATTCAGCTTTATTGCGAAGCAAAACTTTTTAAAATATCATAAAATAATAAAATCGACCAACAATAGAGAAAATAATAAATGATAATTAATGAAATTATCTTAGCTTAGCGTGGAAAATATTTTGTTTCATTTTATATAATTAATACATTACGCTTAAAATTTAGTCATCAACTATCCCGAAATTATAAATATCGGCATTATCTTATCAAAATTTGAAAGAACAAAAAAAACATTGTACTTTATTGCCTAATTTTTTAAACATTAAAAAACTAGAAAAATTTTCGTAATCAAAAAATTGAACGGTTTTTTGAAATGTAAAAATTGGAAATTTTTTCGAAATGCAAAAAGTTTAACATGTTTCAAACACCAAATATTATTCAAATGCAAAAAGTTTATGTTAAACTGCAGTTAATTCTTTAAGATTTTTTTTTCAAAATATTAATTTTAAAAATTAATTAATTTATTTATTTTTTTTTTAAATTTTTTTTCAGTTTTTTTTATTTAATAAGCAAGTCACACTGAAATGCTGTTTTAAAAAATTTTTCTTTATGCATTTTTTATTTATTTTTTAATTTATGTACTAAATTTAAAGACTAGTTTATCAAAGTATAAAAAAAAGTTGTACTCGAATTTTTTTTCTGATAATAGCTCAATTTTGAAGAGTGCTTTAATTAAAATTCAAATTTCCAATTTATTTTAGGCAACATAAAAGATTATCAAGGTCAACATTTATTTCTCCCAGTGTAGCTGTATCTGATTCTGTGCCTTTTTTGTCTATGTAAGTTTTTTCGTGTTGTGAGTCTCACTGCAGTAATAATAATAAAGGGAATTGTTATTGTTTTCTATTAATTTACTTTTGTTGTTTTCTTTTGCTGTTGCTTTACGTTACAGTTAGATTCTACAGTAACTGCTATTATGTTTGTTTTTGCTTGTTCCCAGCGGCACATTGTTTTGAAGGATTCTTCTGCCTTACAGCCGACTTTGATTTAATTTTATTTACTCTGTTTCTTTTTGTTAAGCTTGATAAATTATTGAATCAAATCAAAAAAAAAAGGAAGCGCTCTCTCTATTTTTTAGATACAGGGTCACCTTTCTAACCCATAATAGTTGCCAAATAAGCCAGAGAAGCTAACTAAAACCCAAAACATACGAGTCTCAGTTACAGCTAATGCCGTGCACATTTTATGAGGCTACTCTTTGCCGAGAACTAACTATTTGTTCTAACGCCAAGGACAACGACAACGACAATGACTATGATGAGGAGGACGACAGCCAAGCTGCCTTTATTACCGACACTTTGTCGACACTCAACCGTGTGCTCTACTAGTAGCAGACCGCTCTGGAGCCCGCATAGTAGCTGTGGCTCCTCCAAAAACCCATTACAACTACTTAAGGTATGTAAATAATGTGATGTGAGCGAGCTTAAAATAAGCCAAGGCAAATCATAAGCAGTGGCGTTCAGACACCCCCAGCCCCTACTTTGGTTTCACAATTCAGCACCACCCACCAACTGGTTATCCATAGTATGCACAAAGCATTAACATAATCGTTATACGCGACGTGTGCATAATGGTTGAACCACTGTGCCGGGGCAGCAGCAACGATTGGCGGCGGTGGCACAGAGTAGCTCCAAGTGGCGTCTCCTGACACGCACATATAAACATAAACTATGTTAAGTGCGCTGACATTGTGATATATAGTTTTTTCGCTGGGCTTTCTTGTCGCATTATGTAATATGCAGAGAGCGCGGGATCTCGGGGTATTCGGTATTACTATGATGACTGCGTGGCGGGCTTTAAAGTTGTTGGCACCAATATGCAACGTGTTGTGATTGTGCAGGTGTGCATATTAAGTAGTCCGGCAACATACCTATATACAAATCCAAATGTTTTAGTTGTGAAAATTGTATGGCCTGCTTATTGGGGCATGCTTTAGACGCTTTTAGCCCAAAACTAGGTGATGTGTGTGTGTGAGCGCGAGCGTGTGTGTGGGTGTGTGTGTTCTGAATTAAGCCTATGGCACAACACGTACAAATATAATAAATTACCAACAACTTGAACTTAGCTAAAAGCTAAAGAGCAAAACTTGAAAGCCAGTCAGAAGTCGCCAAAAAAAAAAAAAAAAACACAGAACTTGAACTAGCTGGCAACTCTGGTTTGGCCTTGTTTAAAATTCCACACGCATAACTTATAAAATAAAAATTAAAATTCCAATTGCAAACCTCAATAATAAAACACTTTTAAGTGCTGCTGCCACAAGCACAAACACATACTCAGCCACACACAGATACAGCCAGAGATACATACAGTGCAGTGAAATAGTTTGCTGCCAGCTAATAAATTGCAAATCGATTCGAAGGGCATTTTTGAAAAACAGCATTCTACGAAATTTTTTTGTGATATAAAAAAGTTTATTCCGCTCATCATTTATTTTTTGTTTCGAATATTTTGAGAACTTGACAAAGTATTTTCAGTCTTGACAAGGCTATGTGTAATTTTTTAGAATTATTTATATGTCGGATAATTTTGGAACTTGGCATGATTTTTTAGTCCTGCTTACTTCGAAGCTTGGCGTAGCTCCTAAGTAGTTTTTTTCACACTCTTATTCAGTTGATTTGCTAAATCGATTGGTATGTCATTTTCGAAAGCAAACATTTTATAAAATACTAGCAAAAAATTGATTGCTAAAAAGATTTGATTTCTAAACACAATAATGTACAAAATAAAATGAAATAATTTTTATTTCGAAAAAAGAAAAGCAACGTTCTATTTAATACAATTGTATTCACAACATTTTATGTTTTATTTTGTGGTGCATAAATAAACAAATTTTTCGGCGCTCCAACTCTCGAAGATGCAACGTACAGTTGACCGTGAGAAAAGCAAGCTTCCTCTAAATTAACTTCACACACCTGGAGCGTTTTCCCTTGGGCTTTGTTGACGGTCATAACAAAAGATAGCCGAACACGAAATTGAAGACGTTTAAATTCGAATGGCATGTCCGTTGGTATTAATGGGATGCGCGGTATTAGTACAATTTCACCTTTTTTGTTGCGACCGAATCGTTGCCAGTGTCAATGAAATCAAAAAGGTTTTTCAAGTGCCGCCAGGTGCATCCAAAAAATATATATATATATATATATTAGGGTGGGTCAATTTTTTTCGGTATAAGGGCTCACTCGGATTTTGATTCTTTGGGTAATTCTAAGCAAATTTGCCCAAGAAACTATGGGTCTAAAATGAATTTCGAGTCGCCCACTTTTTAAAAATTTTCAAGAAAAAAAGCCGAAAAAAATCAAAAACCAACACTAAAGCGCCCTCTGGCGGCACCCAAAATTAAAAATAGATGTCAATAATGAATTCCTCGACCCCAAAAACCCCCAAATTCACATTTGGCTAGAGAAAAAATATCGATCTTAGGCCTTTTCAATGAATTTCTAAGTCGATTTTTGAATATGTCGAAAAAAACCTATTTTGAAAAAGTGGGCGACTCGAAATTCATTTTAGACCCATAGTTTCTTGAGCAAATTTGCTTAGAATTATCCAAAGAATCAAAATCCGAGTGAGCCCCATAAGGTTTTTTCGGCCCCATACAAATTGACCCGCCCTAATATATATATATAAGATTATACGTAATAATACAAATGTTTTTTTCCGCTCATCATTTATTTTTTTTATGCTCTCTATTCCGAATATTTTGTGAGTTGCCGTGGTTTTGGTTTTACCCCCTCGCTCGAACAAAGCTTAGCGTAGTTCTTATGCATTTTTTTCTCCTTGACTTGACCTTGATTACTTAATTACTAGCAGGCTCGATTACAATGACTTTTCTGAAAGCAAAAATTATTCAAAATATTTCTATAACATAATAAGTTGTCTTCATCTATCATTTATTATTATTTGCTATAGTACTCGAAAAATGTTTGATTTTGACGGACAACACCAAAGTATTTTTTTTTTCTAACTCGTAACTTTCTCAACTTAGCTATTACAGGTGGAATTGAAAATAAGCGCTAATGCTGACAGAGTATTTTTCAGGTACATTTTGAAATTTTTGCAGTCGCAAAATGACTTCCATGCTAGTCTAAATAATTAATAACGACTCCAACTTATTGGCCTCAGGTCAACGGTGAAGTTGAAAACGTGAACAGACCTCTAGTTAAATGAATAAAGTTTGTGTACTTAAAGAAAAATAATTATGAATAGAAAATTTAGGATTTAGCCCAGTGTCGCTGCTCATAGTACGACAGGAACAGCTCCCTCGGAGTTTTATCAAACAAAATGATTCGGCACAAGATCTCAAAGAATGAACCTTTCTTACACAATCGTGAGACCCGAAACAGAAAAACTGAGAAAAACCCGCAGCGAGCAGGGGGCAGCTCATCCTAATAAATCTGTTAGTCGCGTTTGTTGTTCCAAAACTCGAAAACGGAGCGTCAGGTTTAGTTAGCGGTTTTTTTTGTTGTGTTCCTCTCGAGCAGCCTATTCATTTATTTAAAAATACAGGAAAATTTCAAAATCCAAATGTAAAATGGGCAGAAAATCGTAAAAATCCAAAGTTTCATACTTTCAAAATTTCAACATTTTTCATTAGTGAAAATTCGAGGTGACTTAGAATTTCTGTTCAAAGTTTTTAGGAATATTTCAAATAAGATATTTTTCAATCGGCTTTTCTAAATGAATATCGCTTATATGATTTTTATTTCTTATATATTAAGAAAGTTTGCCTAAGTCTCCTAGTACCAGGCACGCAGGACGGCGCTGTCGTGTGCATTAGTTTCGTATAATTTATTTTTTTGCTTTAATGCTATTATTTTAATACCACAAATAAAGACAAAAATGTTTAAAATTTTACTTTGGATATGATTTTTTTTAACTTAATTTATGGTTGTCCTGAATAAATTCCTCCATTTAAAATTTAGAATTAAATGCTACTTTATAATTTTATCATGAGATAAATAATACTATTAATAAATAATTTAAATAATTACTTCCCTCAAATATCTACGCAATTTTCCCCAAGTGCAATTTTAATCGTCCACGATTTTAAATATCATATATTATTTATTTCTGAGAATTTCGAAAATATTTTTTATGCAATGTCAAAGAGGTCATTTCTATTCAATACACAATATTTAAGTAAATTGCAATAAAAACGGCTTCCCATTTAAGCCAAACTTTTCAACAGAGCACCCTCTTTGTTTTAAATTTTCAAACAAAAGTATTTGTCCATTTTTCCAGCTATAAAAATGGGACTTTCCACTCCAGCAGCCTCCATTTCTAGTTTTATAACACTAATTACAACAAAAATTCGTTGAAAATAGTTATGAGCGTGTATACAAGCGCATTTTATTCACACAAAAGTTGTCTGTGCCAAAACTTTGTTAATGCACTGTACATATAGTATATGCTCAAAGACAAAAGCCAAAAAGCAGGCAATGAAAAGGTAGAGCACTTTTTCTCTTATACACTTTGCTCACTGCCAAGGGACAGCGCCATCTTGCCTCATGTCAGCGTTGCCACTAAGTAGGCGCCAGTCTTGAAACTTGAATGGCTGCCAGTTCCATCACTGTGTCTGTCTATGTAAGTGTATATATGTGTGTGTGTGTTTTTGCGGAACACACACACACACATACACAGCAACATGAGTTTATTAAAAAATTTCACCAAAAGGCATCTATCAGTTATGAACCGCACACAGATACACACAAATATACACAGACCACTATGGACTTGCACATTCCCAGAATAAAAAGGAAGCCTAGGTTGAGTTGGCGGCAGCCCAGCCATGTCTTGACTGTGCGAGACTCATTTCATTGAGATTTGCCATTTCTTTGAATACTCTTTATGGGGTACATAGGTTTGGCTCACTTAGTATACTACATTGCTGGAACTAGGTAAAGTAATGAGTTTGTTATGGAAAGATTTATTGCTTGCCAGAGTCTAAGCCTTACGAGCAAATTAATCATGTATCTTACTTTCAGAAATACACTGAAAAATAAAGAACTCTAGAAAATTAACTTAAACGAATTAAAATACCAGCTATTATATTTACTTGATTAATAATGAACTTGCTTTATTTAAATTAATCGTTTTGGTAAAGTTTTCGGGGTTATGTTAAAATTTAAAAAAAAAGAAGACCACTTCATGATAGAAAAAATGACAAAATCTTTCGTAACTATGTATATGCACATAAGGCATATTTTTCGATTAGCTTAGAAAACATTACTCCTGAGTCAGCCCTTTGTAATACCATAGGATCACAAATGCACGTTTCAATTTGTTTAAACTTTTGGTCACGGATCTGTTCCGAGATAACTTATAATAAAAACAATTGTGTGGGGTAAAGTTTGAAGCTTAGAATCTATTGGTGAACAATGACTCCATGACTCGTAGAAACTATAGGGTTAACCTTGCTCGGATCCTTCCTGAGCCAGCAGTGTCCCGTAAGTAGTTCATTTAGTATCGAAAAGGTATTATTGCCAAATTGGATGATTTTCTTTAACATATTCAGATCATTGCTATGAGAAGCTTACTGTACTGTCGTAAGCTACAGGTAAATTTGTAGTATTTTTTGTTTAGTACTTGCCAAATAGAACTCATTAACTGGATGAAAATAATGTTTTAAACAGATTTAAAACTCCTTGAAAAGAGCAGAGGCTCTGCTTGCTTTGGTACGAGGAACTTTTAGTATTTTTTTTTATACTATATTTTCCAAATATAACTTAGAATATTAATATAAAACGTTGCAAATAATGTTTTAGAGAGTTTTAATAGTCTTCGAAAAACGCAGAGTCTGCATGCTTAGGCACTAACCTCTCAGTGTTCTGAGATAACGTATGCGACAGGAGATTTTTTGGTATTTTATTGGGTATTTTTAATATACAAATCAGAACATTATAAAGAGAAACGAAAATCTGCTTCCTGGGGTACACCAGTGTCCCGGCATACTTTTAGTAGTTTTTTGGTATTTTCCAAATAAAATACAGAATTTTAGTATAAAATGTTAAAAATCATTTTTTGACAGCTTTGAAAGTCTATAACAAATTTTTTTTTTTTTTATTAGGTACAGTATTAAAGTATCTCACAAAAATCAGTCACAAAGATAATTAGGAGTTGCGTGCCTTGAGAAACTTTAGGACACTTGAGTGCTACTGATTTTGTAGGTTTGCTTGACCCCAACCATTTCCACCACCCAAGCTTTTCACCTTATTTGCGCTCAAGTTTTTCTGAATGATCCTGAACTAAGAAAAATTGAGCTCGAAAAGTGCTGGCTGCAGATATGGACTAGTAAAATACTAAGCTGTTTAAAAAACATCCCTGGGAACTATATACATATATTAGCAGACAAGCTGGCGAGAGATACAGCTGCGAAACCACAAATGGATAGAATAGAGATCCGGACAATCCATAGAGCTAGGCCAAACGAAAACAATTTTTTTGCCATTATAACTATACTTAAGTTAATACCATATTTATATGCTAGAAGTAGAAGAAGTAGAAGAACTGTCTAAAACAAATAAGTTTGTTTCAGAAATTGTATTGACTAAGGATTTTGAAAACTAACCCGATTATTATTATTACTGGTCCTTTTTTATGGGACTTTTTTCTTTCATAATGATTACATCTACATCTGTTCTAGAAGCTTTTAAAAATTTTTTTTTTTGTATTCTGTTAATTAAGTAAAGAGTACCTTAACTTCAGCGACTTAAATATAGCATTTCGGAGATTTTTTTTTTCCTGCAGCAGGTTTTCTTCATCTTTTTTTTGCGACGCATTTTTATGCCGAAATACAGTCAGGCACAACGTAGTGTCTGCCTCTGGCGGTTTTTGTATGGGTGTGTGTCTATATATAAGTGTGTTAGTATGCATGCCTATATATAAGGTGTATATAAGTGTGAGTATATGTTGTTGTAGCCCGCACATCATGTAATTGGCATTCCGTACGCTGACCGAAATGAAAAGTGTACGTGCTTTCATTTCACATTACGATTGAGGAGCCCGCTCACACACATACTGAGAGTACCACACACACACACACATAGATGGGGATCCACACACACACCCACTGCAGAAAAAACGCATTGGATAAGTCAGCAGAACGCTCCATTGACCATTGATAGCTTTTTTCCTCTGGTCAACACACACAAAAGCTGGAAAAGGAATGCGAGGCTATGGTCCAAAATGGCGCTTATTTGCAGACCATATTCTTTGGCGCGTTAAGGCCTTTTAATTTTTTACGTTTCTGGCATACAATTTATTTCGCACACCCAATTTTCCGCATACATTTTAAGCGAGTATGGTCACATTGGTAACATACAGTGCAAGTTATAAAGTGGAAACCATTCGTTTACTAGGTACTCAGAAACTTCTTTATCGGGATTTTTTTTGTTTATGACAAGTTTTTTTATGAAAGAAATGCAACACAGAGATTGAGTTTCTGAGCACTTTATCAGAACTATGAATTTAAGTGCTTTGGCTTAAATAAGTATAACTCTAAGGGGCTACTATTACATTTGCTTCATATTTCTTTTCCAAAGTTGACTGAATACCCTTTGAGAATGTCAGCTTAAGAGGTATCAATATAAGAAGTCGCGGAATGGGAGGTTGAGAACTATTCGATCAAAATCTACTCTGAATGGTAGACTTCAAGAATCAGAAAAACGTTATCTATTAAAAATAATTTTAAAAAGAAAAGAAATGAAATTAAATTAAGTTAAATAAATATAAATTAATGTTTATAAAGCATATTAAGCATACGTCTTGTGGTTCAACAATACCAAGTAGGTACATAACATTTTTTTCGGTTTCCTTCCGTTCATTGGTTTGGTGAAAAAAGTTTAACCGTCAATTTTTAAAATACTTGATGTACTGTGAACTAATAAAAATGTAACCTGTCATTTTTGATTTTGCCCAAAAAAAATGTAATTTTCAAATGAACTAGACTAAAAACAAAGTTCATTTAATATAAGCCTCCTGTTACAATCCACGGGTGTCCACTGTACCTCAAACATAAGAACGCACATTAAGCATACGCCACGTAGATATTCAATTTCTTGAGCGTACACACTTAAATTCAACAACTTTTGCATGCGTACCGCGATTTTTCATTGACAGGTAAGAAAAATTCGATTGATATGCATATTACGCTCTGCTCTTATTATATTATGCATATTCAATCAAATTTTTTTCATACAAAAAAGAAAATCGTTTCTCTTTTCGTCATCTTTCAAGACCCTGCTCAGCTGACAATGGCAGCGATCTATGGAGTCGCGTCAGAGTACTTGCATTTGCAGTGCAGTTTTAAATCATTTTTTCGCTTGGTTGGGTTTCTTATTAGACCCACACTTAAATACTCATTTTACGGCTTAAAACACTTGAAAGCATGCTTTAGAGTTTCGAACATAAATTTGACGCTGTTATCAAATTTATGTACATTTACCATATAGAGTTCCCGCTAGGGTGTAGTCCCGAACTCAAAACTCGTAAAAATATGAATGTCTATAAAGTTTAAACAGAAAAAAAATCAGCAGCAGCAGCCAAAATAAGGCAAAAAACAACACTTTGACTGTGAGTGGGATTTTGCCGAAGCCGCCAATGAGATTTATGTACTCTAAAGCTTAGACAAACAAACACACGCTGCCATACGAACGGGGGAAGTTCTGTGAGGAAGGGGCGGGTAGGAATAGACTAAGCGACACATAGGCCGTCCTAAGCCGAGCTGCTTGCTACAAAGCTCAGTGGCAAACAACGGCTAGTAGGAGGCGTATCACCCACTTAATCGCTCTCTTGGACCCCCGGAACCCGAACTGACTGCCACTTTAATGCTAAATCCGACAAAGCATCTAACCAACACACTTAAGTGTGGCATCTACGCCTGCTACTGGGAGTGGCTGCAACAGACAAACAAACAAACAAACAAACAGACAAACAACAACAAGCATACATGCTAGGGGCAGACGCTCTGAGGGGCAGAGGTATGGGCTTGATTTGCATAGCACACACACATACACAGTGCGAAAAAGGGGGCTATTTATTCTACTAAAAACGCAATAATATATCATCTACAGTTTATCATTGCTATGACGCCAGACTGAAATTATTATCCAACGAATTTATTACCATACAATAAGCGGCGGTACATCCATAACGCTCTCGGGTGCTCTCTTCCTGTGTGTGTGTGTATGTGTGTGAGTGTATGTATGTAAGGGTGTATGTGAGATTCTAACTGTACTGGTGCGACAATTCTTGGCAAGACACCAACAACGCCAAACAAACAACAGCAAAACATTTAGAACGCGCTCTGGCAGCCATTTTGACGAGCTGCACACACATGGCAACAAACAACAAACTCTTCTCACGAGGGTTACCTCTATTATTACGTAAATCTAAATTTTTGGATTTAAGTTCTTTTTTAATAAATTCATTGTAGAAAGTTTTTAATACAAGTTTTTAGCAACTCAAACATTTTTGACTAATAATTTCATTTTTTGACTAGTTTAGATTCCTTAAAAAGTTCTTCAATTCGAAACTGTTACATCAGATTTTCAATTTTGAATTTGAATTTTCTGAAACTATTTGAAAGACCTTATTTATTAATATTTTTAAATTTTTTTAATTTTATTATATATTATATATATATATTATTTATTTATTTATTAATATTTTTTAAATATTTTTAACCAAATTTTGTGTTTTAACTTTCTTAAACATTACCCTTTTATAAGATTCTTCTATAAATTTTCAATCTTTGGAATTAACTTTCATTTCAATCAGCTTAAAAAATGTTTACAATTAATTTCCAAATTCAAAGTAAACGAAGGCTCAAAAAAGACGTTTGAAGGAAAAAACTATTTACTTGATGAAACTTTCAGGGATCGTTAGGGACCTTGTTTTAAGTCTAAAGCCGAGTTTTCGCATTGGTGGGTAGGGGGCGTGACACCGCCCCTGGCAATATATAACGTTTCTTGCATGATATCTTTTTTCTATCAAACTTATAGTCATGATTTGGTCGAAATTTTTATTTCAACTCTATTAATCAACTCCTCGGTCGAAAGCTTTTACGTAAGATTTTGAACGTCCTTAGACGATAATGACAAAAATTTGTTTCCTCTGTGAATCAGTAATTCAATCTCTAGACAGTTTTGAGTAAATTTAATATTAAGCACAAGCACTTTATTTATTTAAGTCAATTCTTAAAAAATTGTACAGTAAATTTTCAGACTCCACACGATTTTGAATTAAATTTCAATTTAACTCTTAAAAATTTCATCAAACTTTGGGTCGTCTTCAAAGACCAATTTGATTGCTATTTAGTTTTGAGTTCATTTGCAAGCAAGATTTAACTTTGTTTACAATTAGACAAAATATTTTTTGCGGTCGGGTCTAAACATATTTCTTTCCATTTTCTAGCCAATTGATACGGGACTACTCTTAAGAAATCGCCTCATAAAGCGCTTCTTAAAGCCAAATTTTACTTAGTAGCCAGAGTTGCCATAGTCTCACGATACCAAAGGCTTACAAAAAAATATATTGTGAATTTTATATGTGACAGAGCTACCTTTATAGATTTAAAGCCGCTTAATCCGAATCCGAGGTCCAAAAAAATAAGAGTTCTCAAATAATCTCAAAAATTTATGTTATTTTATAGATTATGTTGGAACTCTGATGTTTTTTTTTTAATATTATATTTGTAATGCAAATAATCAAAAGTGCATTAATCAATTTTTTTTCTCATGAGCGGAGTTTTTTTGGGCCACACACACACATTCATCTACCACAAAAACATTCGATCCCATTTTTTTGGGGTGTCTGAAACCGCATCTAATAAAAAGTTTTTTTTTCTCCGTCCAGCATTTATTTTTTCTAGCTCGCGGAAAATGTTTAGCTTGATGGGATTTCTACTGTTTTTGCTGTCCTAGCATAAAATGTGGAATCTATGTGTTGCTTTATGGTTCCATTTCGTGAACAATTTTGGAACTTTCCGTATTCTTCTCATATTGCTTTTCGTAAACTAAATGAGGCTCGTAGCCGAAATGTATTGATTATTGTTAAGATATAACAAAAGAATTGAGAATTTATTTTTTTTTAGCTTCTTTAGTATGAAGTAGGTAGATATTTTCACGATTTTTTACATACACAGCGTACATTAAATATAATAGACGGAAGAAAGTTTTTAAGTCAAAATTAAAATTTTTTAATTTATTTACGTACAATAATAAGTTTTTATTAACAAAACTGCAAATATGAAAAACAAAAATTGAAACTTTTGCAATAAATGTTTCTATTATAAAGCTTAAAAATATTCCTAATGAAACTAAAGAAACCAAATGAACTTACGGAATCAACTTGTTCATTTTGTTGACTTTATTTTTGAAATTATTCTGTAAAGAATTGCCAAATGAAACCAAATGAACTTTCGGAAGGAAAAATACATAGTCCACTTGTTCATTTTATCGACTTTATTTTTGGAACTATTCTGTAATGACTTGCTTCAAATTCAAAATCAACCTAAAGAACTAAAGGCACCATAAAAACATAAACAACTAAAATAAGAGATAAACGTAATTCAATGTCTTTGGAACTATTACCTAAAATAAGCTAAGGGAACTAGAAGAATCAATGGCACTAATGTAAGAATAGATGATTAGCTCACTTTAAAGACCCTGCCTTGGTTCCGTGAAAACAAAAAAAGAACTAAAGGAATTATAGTTCATTAAATTACTATTAAAACCTTGTCTTACTAACGTTTGTATAATGTTTTCAAAGAACTACAAAAACAAAAGAAACTTTAGGAACCTAAATATGTCGTAGGCATATGGACCCATATTCCTGTTCTTGTTTTTGATTCCAATTTCGACTTTTCGATTTAGTTTCTTGATATATAGTTTTCCTAAATTCTACTGCAGACATTTTCCGATAGAAGTTACTATAACTGAACTAAGTCTAGCACATGCCAAATAGTTCATTAGACCACTTCAAAGACCCTTTTTTGGTAACTGTTTCGTAATAGATTGCCTCAAAACACTAAAAATTGTCAAGCTTCTTGATTCAGCTATTTGATTTAATATGGCAACACTGGCACTGGCTAAGCCACAAACATACAAAGCAACCCTCGTAATAAAATAGTAGAACTGATTTTTTGCTCTGACGTTGCTCAGCAGTTGCTGAAGCAAGCTTTATATGTATAGCAAGCCCTGTATATAGTAAACATATAGTATGTACTATATATAGACTCGTATATAAGTAGATATGTTTATATATGTGTGTCTGTGTGCCTAAGTATTCATGGCAAGCTTTTAAGTGTTTGTCACAGTCTGTGCCAAAAGTTGACGCTCGCATATTTTTTACTATTAGTGCAAAAAGGCAGAAATTTGTAAGCAGAGAAAGAGAGAGGGAGGGAGGGAGGGAGAGCACTAAAGCCAAAATCAAATACTGACGAACTGTCTGCCTTGTCAACAATTTTCCATATTTTTGTTGTTTTTCTTGTTGTTGTTGTGAAAAACAATTTCTTTTTATTTCTTTTACATAGCAGTTGAAACAAGTTTGGCAAATTGTCAGCTCCCGGCAAATATACTGAACCACCCACTCTCTCTCTCTCGCTTAGTTTTTCACCCTTTTTGCCTCGCTATATATTTTTATGACAAGGCATCAGCAGCATCAGGACATGGAACCATTTTGTTTGTTTTTGTAGAACTTGTCTATTTGCCAAATTGGCCTACATTTTGACAAATGCCTACGTTGCCATAACATATGACTTTGCAAATTGTTTTCAAAGCGCATAAAACTATATTGGCAACTACTTTTTGGCATTATCAACATTTGTTGCAAAAGTAGCTGCCATTTTTTATCAAGCATCAATTATACAACAATTGACTGACAATTGTCGAGTTGTCAATTATGTCTGACATTAACTTCTGCTAGTTGTCTCCTCCTTTTCTGCTTTTATGTCAAAAATGCAATTTTGCTGTCAAGTCAAATCAAAGTGGTTTTGGGAATGATTACGGGTGGGATGTTCGATGGGTTTTGGTTAAGTCCTGTCATTTTGCATTTTTTTTAATGGAAATGTAATAAAAAATTTAAGGAGCACTTCATATTCTCGTCGTTGCGAGGCTCAAAGGCCTGGCTAGCATGAGTTCTATAATAGTTTCGAAACTGTGATGAAAAAACTTCTAACTGGAAACACATTCTTGTCAACTAGGACACCTGAGTGTTATTGTCATAATCCTAAGATGGTTATAAAGAAAATAGTGTATGTAACACAATCTATCAAGATGGGATTGTAAAATAGACTAATCGGAAGCGTATTTGATACGATACTGTCGTCGTCGACCTTCCAGTGATTTCCGCTCAAATACCTTTTTGGCTGGAGCTGGTGGTCTGGGGTCGGTCGTAAGTTGTAAGGCAAGTTGCTGCTCGGTTCTACCTGTGGGACCCAGCGCGATCCTTATGTCTTATTTGACTGCGCCTCAAGTCAACTCACACCCTCCTTGTGGGGACCTCTGGCAACTTTGGTCTAGAGCCTGCTAGACCAATGGTGAATCTGAGGTTAGTGCCGCTGGTTTTGGTTCTCGCCACAGTAAAAACATAAGATCAATGAAAATGGACAGAAAGCATAGATAATCTTTGCGGTGGAATAAAAAGACCACAGAACAGCTTTAAATTTTGTATACAAAATGGAGTAAATCGCCGACACTCGAATTTTAAAGAAGGAAGAATTGAAATGTTTATTAGTGTTACAAGTTCTTCCAAGAAGGCCATGAAGATGGCTAAACTCAGTCTGGATGTCCCAGCACGTCAACAATTGATTTGAACGTTGAATAAGTGAAGAAAGTGGAGTTGGATAATTGTCGATTGGATCGTGCCGTCAAATTGTTTTCGGCATGAGACGTGTGTCGGCGAAGTACAACCTTTCGAAACTGCTTAATTTTGACCAGAAGAACCGTCACAGGAGCTGCTAGACATCATTTATGATGATCTTGATTTGCTTAAAAGCGTCATAACTGGTGAAACCAAGCTCCAACCGACCCGATGGAAGCTCCCAGCACGCCAAGTTCGATCAATTGTCAATGATCTGCTCACTGTTTTTTTTGAATACCGTGAAGTAGTCCATTAGGAGTTCTTAGCACAAGGTCGTGCGGTTCATAAGGAGCGTAACCTTGAAGTTGGGTGCGATCCGAAACCGTGGCATAACAATACATAGCTTTTGCACCATTATATTTAACCTGCACATTCAAGGGATTTAGCCCCCTGCGAATTTGTCCTGTTCCCAAAGAGACCGATGAAAGGACGGAAATTTGCAACTATTGAGGAGATAAAAACGTTGGCACAAGTGTATTATATCTGGATGGGATTACTTTGAAGGAGACAAATAAATATTGAGAAATAAATATATATATTAAAAAAAAAAATATAAAGTCATCTTAAAGTTTGGACATACCTCGTAAATGGAACCGACCAATTTTAGGCGAAATAAGTCAAATTTCTTTTTTTCTCAGTCGCAGGTCCATCGATACGGGGTGAGAACGAGGGGATTCTCCCGGATCCGAAGTTGTCAAAAGATGCTTGTAGATTTAAAAAAACTAAGCATTTCAATTCTTTAGAAAAAAGAAGTTGTTTCAGGGTCACTGGATAGTCACCACCTTCTCTCGCTTCTCTCTCAAACGTCCTGCTTCCTATGTCATCATCATCATTTCCTGAATCTTCCACTAAAGCATAGGGCCTTCCTAGATGGTCTCATAATTTTACATATTTTTTAATTTTTTTTTTGTCTGCTTAAGATTTTTGCGGATATTGAGACGCTCTTCATAGTCACTGATTTTGTGGACATCCTACATAGTTTGCAAAACAACTGGATTGCTATATGCCATATGGCTGGTAAGATAACTATGTACTGGCCACAACTAAAATGCGATTTTTTTTGTCTTCTCCTAAAGCTATAACTACCAGTGGTAACTTGAGAAGGAAGCGAATAATAGGTGGTTAGGTCTGTGACGTAAAGCATGCCCCACACCTTTTGGTTTCGTAAGCTATATCAACAAAAAACGAAACCAAACTATGTGAATGAATAAAGTCGACAATAAAATAAAAAATTGGCCTTAGAATCCAAAATCCATTAGGGTTTTTACTTTACTCACGTAAAACAATCAAAGAGATTTGTGAATCAATCCGCAGCAGAAATATTTCCAAAATTGTTGCATAGTGTAACTTATAATTAAAATCCCAATGCCTATTACCTATGCAAACCTTATCTCACCACATTTTGGGCACTTTACATAAAAAGCCAATATCCTTTATTAAACAAGAATCACACAACTGACACAAAACAATCCGATAAGATTCGAATGTGAAATTCGAACCCTTCAAAAAACTGTTTTGTCAAAATCATCCCTACTTGTTACTGTTATAGTTATCGATACTAATCATTTATGCAGTCTTTGTTTCATTAGCAGCTCACGTGTCACGCTCCTTTTAACGCAACTGTCAGCAGCTGTCGCTTTTGGCTAACCGTGGAAAAATACCCGAAAAAAACTCGGCGAAAACCACCAAAACTAACACGCCAAAACGGATTCTGCCACGTGTCTCTCACACACACTGAAACACCTGACAGACAAGTCCTGCAGACACTTACAGAAGAGAGCCATAGTAGATGGTAAATAAACATTACACAATTTTGATTGTATTTCCGTTTCATATGCGCAAAAGACAACAACAACAACAACAAACACCAACAACACAAACAACAACAACGACAACGGAAGTTGCGCTCATTTCCGTTTGTTTACCTTTTACGCCATGTTCGTTGATTAAATGTCAGGCCAAGCCAGGCCATTTTGGATTTTTGGTTTGAGGTTAAGGTGAGGCTTGTGTGTGTACAGGTATCTGTGTGTGTTCACAAATAAAACGAATAAATCCTAAGCGTTAGCTAAATCACTGATACGTGGGCGCGTATCAAAATACACAGTCTGTACATATATAAATCATCATATACATATGATATAAAAGGTTGCCAAGATTTAAGCCAGCTGATTAGATGACAGTTTGTTTGCGTTGCAATTAGATGGGATGAAATTTGCAAAAATAGCTCCACAATGAGTTTGCTTTTTTAAAATGCTGCGTAGTTTTGATTTATCGAAGCTGTACGACTCTGAGTAACAAACCCGTCAACAGCTTAACAGCTCTCTTAAATATACCCTCTCGCATACAAACAATCAGTATGAGATTAAGCTTAAATATTCTTGGAAATTCATATTTGGTTGTAAAACCCAGGAAGGCACTTTGGCAAACGGAAGCATAAATATTGCCAGAAACAGAGCAATGTCAGAAAAATGTAAAAGATGATGAGCTTAAAATAAAAAATTGTTATTGCGACGTGTTTTTAGTGAAACTCTCAATTGGTTATTAAAATTAAATTCCAGCATTTTTAAGAATCGAAAATTCTTAAAAGCAATTCACTAAGCAGCAGTTTATGCAGAGAATTTTCATTTTTTTTATTTGAAAAAAATTATTATTGATTCCGTACGCATAATGTACCATAATTGCCTGTATTTTTATCTAGCTACTTGAATTATTGCGATATTTATTTCTTATTATTTTCCTTGCCATGGTACATGAATACAGATAAATATTAAATTGGCGCTCCTGGTCGGAGCAAAGGGCGCAAATTATTATTGCGATATGTTAAAAGGTAACTTGCCGCCTCACAGCAATGATCCCATTTTTCCAACAGGGAAATAGTTATACTGCTTGAACTGCTTGGCGCCTATTCTGACCAATACTAGTAAAAGTATGGCGGCCTTAGGTTAGACGCTGTTTATTATTGGGTATAAGTGCATGTGTAGGTAGAATCTAGGGTAGGCTACAGTGATATTATAGGGCAGTGGTGGGCAAAACTCATACAAACAAACATATCTTTGTGTGAGTCAGCAGAGCAGTAAGCAAAAGCGCACGAGAGAGAAAGAACCGCAATCAAGCAAAAACGAGAGAGAGATTGTACCGTGCATGAGCCGACTGCGTTGTGGCAGATTTTGGTGCAATAGCCTCGCGGGTTATGTAAAATGAGAGACTGCCTACCACTGTTATAGAGTAAGGCGATCTCTGTCTTACCTTTTAGGAGAGATAGGTAGATAAACTAAACCGTTAAGGATATATTGGTGTAGAATTTGGCGGGAATTTCATGATTTGGCGGCGATCGAGGCCTATATAAGGCCGATCTTCAGCTAAATCTAAATGAGTTTCGGTCAGTCTCGGTCAATCAGTCATATTTGCTCAGTGAGTGCCGGGTACGGAAACTAGAAAATTTTTGCCCTTACCCAATAAAGCGATTTTTATTTAGCTTATCCGTTCGTTCAATAGGGATAACTACTATATGACGCTCCCAAATTGTCGAAATTTATTTTCAAAATCATAATTTTTTCAATACACAATAAATCTATTTAAAATTTTTTTCGGTAAAAGCCACATATGGAAAACATTTAATAAAGCCTGATGATCCTTATTTTAGTAAAAAAAATTTATTTCATCGGGTATTCGGAAAAACTCAAAAACGATTTATATATTTTGTTATTTGGATATAAGGGAATTAGTACAGTAAACAAAGAGTTTCAGCGGGGAAAAAAAACTTTCAGGAATGGTTTGCGATCTTGTCCTAAGTCTAAAACTGAGTTTTCGTATTTGTGGAAGGGGGGCCCTGCTGGTGTTTTTCGAATAATTTGCAAATATCTTAAAATCGGTAGGTATCTACAAAATGAGTCTTCCATCGACTTCCTACGGTTAATAGTTTTCCAGCCATCGAACAAATAAAAAGAAAAAGATAAAAAATTGGAATGAGCTATATCCATGTATATGTCCCTCCGTCTGACCGTATGAACTGTATCTAGAAGAGTAAAGGAGTTAGAAGCATCTTCTTATTGTCCATGGCTTTCCCCCCCGAATTTTTCAGAAAACATTTCAAGTTTGTTTGGGTGGCTGTATTATTTAAAAATACTGGCGAATAATCTCATCGTTTGACTTCATTAACCTTTATCTGCGAATTTTAAAGCCGCCACTCTATTCCAAAACATTAATTTTGATTATTTTCAGTTACATTAGTTTTATAACAAAGCAAGCCTGGAGCTGCTTTTCAAATTTAAGATTTGTAGATCCCTTATCAATTGAGTTCTATCAAAATGGATGGCAATAATGAAGTTGACGGCATAATCTTACGCTCACGACGTCATACTTCCTTTGTATCCCATTCTGATGTAGTAAGTAAATGGAATTTTAATTCACCAACCTCTATATATAACCCGCCTTAAATTATTCACAGCCCAATTGTTATCTAAGTAAAGATCTGCGATCCAAGGGTGTTGACATGTGCGAATTTTTAGAACGTACGCCCACTTGTACACTCTATGTTTTCTTTTTTGACTATCTGAAATTTATGAGTTGTACTCTGGACTTGACGTGGGGCAATTGGTGGATGTTTCTGGCCATACCCATGGCTGCTTTTCACTTTTCACTTATATACGTGACCATGAGATATTTGTGAGTATAGGGTGATTTTTTGTGACATATTTTTAAACCTTTATTGTCAGCTTTCTGCCCAACTATATAATGCTCTTGGATTATGCGCCGTTATCAGAGTATGCTTTCAGTTTTGTCACCTTTGGCATATTTTTCTTTTCACCCGTATATCTGGATATTATAGTCAGCTGTCCCTATAAGGAAAACTTTGTTGCCTCTATGGAGTATGCGCGTCAGATTGGTGACATTTTACGCTACTTTGTGGCAGGCATTTTAACGCTATGTGTGGATGGCTTTCGTGTGGAAGGTCTTATATTTTGGGCCAATATGCTGCTGCTCTTAGCTGGTTATCTATTTCTAATCTTTGTGGTGCGCTGGAAGTATTTTATTTACAAAAGTCCCAATTCACCAAATTTGGAACATCATTCTTTGAAGACCTATGCCTCCAGTTCGCTGTTTTTTATAGTCTTGATAATGCTTTTCACAACGATATTATCCTACGTAAAGGAGCAGCAACGTCGCAAAAAACTTACAGCGCGTCTGACGCTGCACATTACGCAGGATGCCTTTGTATCCAACGCCAAAGTGGATGACTATATTGCAGATCAGAGCATGGACAGCGATGAGGAGAAAATGGGCGACAAGCCGCGTTCCACTGACCGCACTGCGCTGCAAATCTGGTGGGATACGGTCAATGGTTATCGCAATTTAAATGAATCCTATAAGATTGTAACCATTTATTTGACGCCTTTTTACTTTTTGGCCGCTTGTTTGATACCAGTGATGGACAAGAGTCGCGAGCTGCATGGCTGGTGCAAAATTGTCGTGCTTACCGGCTACATAGCCTTACCCATTTTGATAATACCTAAGCGTACTCTGGCCGGTGACTGGAATATGGTGTTTGTCTGCTCCTGGCTGCTGGCACTCATTGTTTTTGTCAGCACCAAGTCGCAGCGGGAGCCCAACTATGTGGTGCTCTATGCGCTCTTTGGCATGCTTATCTGTAGTCTAACCTTGCGTTACTGGATCGATGAGCTGGACAGCTTGGTTTGGCAGTTCTTTAGCATGAGCTATAATCCCATGCCCGATATGTTACCGCTTTTATTCTTTAGCGCTGGAGAACTTGCAGCCATAGCTATAGTGCTATATTATCTTATGAGAAATAATCAGGTGAAGGCGGTCTATGGTGTGACCATGAGCGTGTGCATCTATACGCTGTATATGGCGCTGCCCGTGCTGGTCTTTCACGGCTGCTATGATAGCGATACCTTGGTGGGTTGCATCCTATTAATAGCTATTTCGTAAATTCACCTTTTCCTCAATACAGATTGTGCCATCTGCTTCTACGGAATCCTGCAATATTTTTACCATCATCATACTGATTTGCACCTTGTTCCATATATCCATGAGTGGCTTTGAATTTCGTGTTTCACTATTTCTTTATATGGTCACCATACTTATAAGTTACTTCGTGTATCAGTGGATGACGCATTATCATTGGGTGCATCCTTTTGGCACACTGCATCATCTCAAAGCACCCAATGCGAAGAACAACTTTTGGGCCTAGTATTAACCTCGAACTTTTGACCTCTTAAGCGAAACGTCATTCAAGCAATTTAATTTCATTGTCTGCATTATATATGAGTTCGATGGCAATTTTTCACAAACAACCAGAAGACAACCGCAGGCCGGAATTAAAGAACTTGTTTATAGCAACAAATTAAGTATATTGTCATTTAAATGACAATACATATAGCATGTGTGTATATATGTATATTGTTTGAGTACATAAATGTACGGTTTGTATTGACTGAGCGCAGTCAGTGTAATTTTATTATTAACAATAAAAATACAAACAGCCAAAGCCACAATGTGCAGGTTTGACATGAATTAAAGCAAAAATTTGTATATTCTTATGTATATATAAACGAGCCGAAACAAAAGCACATAAATATGCATATAAATAGTATGTATATTTATTGCACTTCCTTATTTTAAAACAAAGGAAGCGTTTTATATTTTTGTATGTATGCTTATTGGGTTACTCATTACTCTTAACGATTAAATGGTTTTAATAAAGCTTCAACCATTTGTACACCTTTTAATAAAGTATTGGTTTTTAAGCCATAAAACATTTTTTTTTTTTGTTTTTTAAGGATTGATTTTTTGATCGCTATGGCAACACCTTTGATTTAACTGAGACGAAACTTTAAAATAGCAGATTTATTAATGTTGGCAACACCTTTGCGTTAACTGAGAGTGAACTAAAAAATCACAATTATCTTTGGTTTTATTTTAACCAGCTTTTTTATGGTAAGCAACTTCAGTTTCCCAAAAATTTTTTGGTTTCTTACACCAGCCTCTAAGTTCAAAAAGTCGAGTGAATGTACGATGATTCTCCTAGATAAAAATATCTGATTTCTTCTATTTTCATCATTATTTCCCAGCACTTTAAACCTCTTTCTGCCCAACCTTCTTATTGCGCTCAAGCTATAATACTCTTGTAAAATATTTATTTTTAGTACATAGATTTTTACTACGTAGATCAACATCACAATCTGAATTTAAATTATGGATCCATATTATTTTTTTCGAAGATGAACTTTGTTTTCTGACTTTAGAGCTCGTTCAAAAAAGCTCATACCTCCAGTCTTCGACAACAACAAGTATATCAATTACAACGCTTATCACAATATTCCCCAAAAGTATTAATAATATATTTACGAAAAAGAAGTGCAAACCGTTTTTAGCAGAAACCGAAAATCTGATATACGAATATTTTAAGGAAATTTACAATCAAAACCTTCCACGGTCATTCGGGGTTTTTACTTTGTCGGGCATAAATACATAACCCTGCAGAAATTCGGCTTCATATATGTGGCCTCAAGTACTATGAACGTAACTAGTTTATAAGTGGTTCAAAAAAGACTAGTTGCGGGATAGGAAAATACGGTAAAGGAGAGCACTTTCAAGGTTACTCAATGCCCGTTCGGAGTTATTGGGAACCAGTTCAAAACTTATTTTTATACCCTGTACCTATAGGTACAAAGGGTATACTAGATTTGTGCAATGTATGTAACGGACAGAAGGAGGCGTGGCAGACCCCAAGTCCTTTATACCAAAATGCTTATCATAACCTCGGGTAGCGATTGAGCCATGTCCGTCCGTCCGTCCGTCCGTCCGTCCGTCTGTCCGTCCGTATGAACGCCTAGATCTCGGAGACTATAAGAGCTAGAGACACGAAACTTTACCAGCTGGTGCGTATATTTCCTAAGCAGATGAAGTTTGTTGAATCATGTCAATATCTTCCCCCGTTCCCCCGCAGTAGAGTTTCGCGGTTTTTAGCCACACCGTTTAGTATTTTTATCTGAAATTTAACAGAGCGATGCGTTGTAGTTACATGCATCTATGTGTAAAAAATTAACAAAATCGGACAAATACAACAGAAGTTATAGTCAAAAATGTGCAAATTTCACCACCCCTTGCCATAAACTGCGGCAATATTTGACTCTACGCAATTATGGCTACAAGTGACCTAGAATCACAATTTTTGGTAAGCTCATTCATGTGGCTCTAATGAACAAATCCACATCCAAATTTTATCGATGCGGTCCCCCCACCCCCCGCAATCCGTTTACCGTGTTTTCTGCCACACCCCTCAACATACCGACTTGAAACTTACCCCGTATACTTTAAATAAGTTCTTTGTTGTAACTTTCGAGTTTCATCAAAATGGGTAAAAATTTAGGGAACTTATAGGTATAAATATCGATTTTCACCAAAAAAAAAAAAATTCCAATTGGAAAGTTCTTAGATGGAATATGCAGGAAAAACTTTTTTGACACAAAAGGTACAGGGTATTCCACTGTCGGGCACCGCCTCGACTGTACCACATTTTTTTTCCTGCAGCAAATGGCAGAAGAGCAAGCTGTTAAACAACTTATACTGAAAAAATTGGGCATTTACGCGCTACCCAGACCATTGATACGAAAAGCAGGGAATTCTCAACCAAGAGTGTGTTGTAAAATGCGTCAATATCTATGAGTGTTACCAAATTTTTAAGATATTTTGGTATTATTTATAGCTGTCTATAAACAACCGGCAATAGTAAATGTTTAAATATTATTAAATTTCCAATTTTCTTTTTTAGTCGGGAATTCTTGCTTTCAGGCATTTATGCCCAACAAAATGAACACCACAATTGGTTTATTAAATACAGTTTTAAACCAAAAAATAAAAAAAAAATACATATAAATCAAAAATATTATATTGGTAGACAGCTCCAGCCGGATTTCGAATCATATCCCAACTCATATTTCGGAGAGCTTTAAGCCACCGCTTGCACTCACACAGCCTTGACTATAGGTTTTAAAAAAAAAAAACATTTTTCCGCCTTTTCAGCAAAGCAAACCTTTTAACAATCATTATGCAGTTGTCATATAATAATATAATCGGACTACCAGTTCATTCCTAGTCAACTGGAAAAAAAATCAACGTAATTATACGCATATAGCTTCGAGTTATGAATAAACCTTACATATTTAAAGGCCTGTAGGCAGCACCGAAAATCACAATATGTCCAAAAGCGTACGGCAAGTATACGCAGATAAACAAATAAAACAGTGTAGTCCTACGATTTTACCGATTTTACGTAAGATGGCGCCAGCGCAAGTTCGCTAGATGGCGCCAGCGTATATTACAGGCGTAACTAATGGCTGGTTGAAAACAAAGTTATTTTACTAAGAAGTTTATTATTTATTATTTGTTGCTGTTTTTTTTCTTTAACTTGGTTCTGTATGAGACGTAGAGAGTCAAGCAATGATAAAATATGACTTCTATATTTATTGGAATTTCCACACTGGTCTAGATACAAATTTTTGTTGGCATAAATTCGAAAAATGAAAATACAGTTACAGACATTTCTTACAATTTTAATTGGTAACAATGAGTGGTTTATAGCTTCTTATTTGTAAAAGGTGATTTTTTACCAACTTTCTTTTTGGAAACACTGTTTTTGTCAGCTCAGCTGTTTTTGTTTCTTGTGTTACTGCCAAACATGTTCAGTTTAGTCTATAATTTATTTATTTATTTATTTTTACACTGTATGCTTAAAGTTTAAAACTAAAGCTACAGAGAGGAGGACAGCCATAGCTACTAAGGCTTTCGGCTGCAGTCTATAATTTAACCATGAATCGACTTACAAACGAGCAACGCTTGCAGATTATTGAATTTTATTATCAAAATTCATGCTCGGTTAAGAAAGTGCATCGTACACTCCTTCCAATTTATGGTCAGTTTGGGCGGCTATTCGGAATGTTAAACTAAATTTCGCACCAAATTTACATTATTGGACATTATATCACCAACATGCATACGTAGAGTGCGGACAGAGGAAAATATCGCAGCTGTATCCGCTAGTGTTGTTGATGACCATGAATTCGGCGCCGTTCGCATCAATTGGGCCTCTTTTAAAATACAAAAAACAATTTCATGTGGATAACATTTTTTTTTTTTGGTATTTATTTTAGTAAGTGTAATCTGTTATACGAAAATTAAGAGGATTGATAGTTCTCCAATAAGTTCAATCAATATACAATACTTTTTGCTAGCACTTCATCTTAAAAAATTAATTGTTGGAAGATGCAAAATATGAAATCATCTCATGCCTATACTCTTAAATGGCAGTACGTTGTTATGGTAAGGCAGTTTATTTGGGTGTCTTCCAGATATTTTGCTAGTTTCGTCTTCAAGATGCGGATTTACTTGTAAGACCCATATAAAAGATTTTAAAAAATGTACTAGCTACTAATAAAGTACGGCTTCATAAGGCAGTCTTCAAGTTAGTGTGGCCGTACACTGTGTAGCTTTTTGGCACAGCGATTACTTATTATGCTAAAACTCTCCAAATATAGCAATCTGTTGTTCTCAGAAACTTTGTTGATGCTTCTTGATTTGTAAAAAATATATTTTACTTCAAAATAGCTACAAATACAACAAAAAAGTCCAATTCCGGGTTTAATAATGCATACTAAAATAAGCTATAAGTAAATACTTGAATCAAAATACGTGAAGTAAAAATATAGCAAATATTGCAATATTTTTTGTTTACCACCCAATCCATATATTATTTTATTTGAATTTTACAATACTTGCTGATTAGCTCTTATTAACTTCACAAACCGAATTAAAAGATACTTAAAGAACTGCGCACTCAATGATGCAATTTCCTTTGGATTGCCTTATAAGCAAAAACAAACTTTTAAAAGAATTTCTTTGGCAATCAAAGAAAACGAAAGCAAAAACGATGAAAAGCTGAAATGCTTTCATATGTGAAAATACTTTCTTGTTTTTCAGTTTAATTTGCTGGGAAGCATAAAAAGAGCGCACGGTAAATTGTTGCCAAACAACTCGATAATTAATTGTTTGCACTTTGAGGAGACGCACAAAAGTATGCTACAAAAGCCCAGTAGTAAGGTATAACCCGGAATTCTAGGTCACTTGGTAATGGAATGAATTTCTCGTTATGTGTTCTTGCCTTGGCATAATTTATGCACAACCATTTCGAACTTATAAGGCTAGTGACCCAACCAAGTAGTGCTTTTTCCTATAAATTGCTGCTGACTCACATTTCCTAGAATGTTTTGTGTTTTTTTTTTTTTTTGTAGTAGTGCAGTTTGCTCATAATTTATGTGACTTTCAAACTAAAAACAAAAAAAAAATCAAAAATAATAATAAATTTTATTGTAAATTTATGCGCACCCTTTTAGCATTTCAAGTGATTTTATGGCAAAGTCAAAAAACACAAAATTTTCATTGGCTTAAATCCTTTAGAAAACGGCAAGCCAACAACAACCACAAACCAAACTCAATTATTTACTCCACTTAAAAATTGTGCACAACTTTGTGAACAAAGTTTGCCGCAACTTTCAACTTTGAACGCTTACTGAAAAACCCATATAGTACTACATGTTTTTTGTTTTAATTATGAGCCTTACCGACTTCGATATACACGTTTATCGACAGTCAGAACTTTTTTTAACATATCCTTTCTATGAGAGCCAAAAAGTTATCGGACTTAATTTTGGAGTTCTTAGTAAAGAAATCTATTTGCAAAATTTTATTTATTAAAACTGAGAGAACCATCAAAACGAACTTTTAAACCGATATCTTCGATATTAATTTATTTATTGTTGCACAGGAAATTGCTGTTTGCTACATCGATAGCACGATTGATGATAATGGATTGCTATCGATGTGCAAATATATATATGTAAGTATTGGCATTAAGATTTTAGTCAGCTTTCAAAAGATGTTGAGTCGGTTGCTCCAACAATTTGAACAGCATTTATCAAGCGTTATTCAATTTATATAATTAAATTACTTTACAAGATATAATTAATACATTGAAAAACAAATCAATTATTTATTTATTAACAGCTTATTTAGCAACAAAGTCTTACGCTATATTTTCTTCAATAATTTTTTTTTATTTTTTATATGCTTTGTCACCAAAAAAAGTCCTTTTTCTAAATTTAAAAGGCCTATAGTTTTTGAAAGCTATACAGTTTCCACTTCTTAGTTTTACTCACATGATATTTATTCTAAATCCATCCCAAAGTGCACAATCATCATTAATTTTTTTATTATTATTATTTATGGTGATGATTTATTTATGATGATTTATTACGAATGATGTAAATTATTTAGCATATACTGTGAGATATTTAAATTTCTTTATGGTGCATCTTTTCTAACCAGAAGAAGGATCCCACTAGATAAAATCTGAACATACGATTTCACGCAGCAAGAACCATTACAAATAATTAAATTTGTTTCAGCAATTGAACTAGTTGAGCTACTTTCGAGCTAGTAGAGAGCACAACAGTTCTTTAGGATCGCAATCTTTTTAATACAATAAATTTAATTTGCTGCAACTTTACAGAAAGGCTCCAATTATTTAAAAAAGAATTAAGTTTATAAAGCTTTAAGTTTAAGATACAAAGATACTAGATGGCATAGAAAATTACTTATAGACAGTTGTTCAGATAAGATTTTAGTGTTTACCCGATATCTGCTATATCGATAATTTGGCCCCAATTTTCTTAAGTTTTTCTTTTAATTCTAAAAACTTTGTTCTTTCAAATCTAAAATCGAAAATGCGGTCGAAATTAAAAAAAATTGTATGAAGAATTTGAATCAACAAAAGTTCTGTATGCTCATATAAATCGATATACCAAGTCACTTGATAACAAATCATCTCAATGAAGTGTAATCAATAAAATTTAAGAATTGCTTTATCGAATTTCACAAAAACTACGATATTTGGAGTATTTTTAGAGAGAAAGTAAAATTAGAAAATTCGATTCCAAATCCGCAGCTACTTGTAATCTAGTTACACATTCTCTCGATTTTATTTTTAATCCCAAACTGGTGACCCCCAATTACGTTTAAAAAAAAAATATAAGTACCATAAAAAATATAAGAGTATGTCAAAAAATTTCAAAATTTTAGAAACAAATTTTTTGTTCCAGTTTGGAACCAAGTTTTCCTATAGTAAAGTTATCATAGTGACCAATTCTTTCTTATAACTGCATTAAAATTACATGTACTTCAAATTAAAGACAATACATAAATATACGGCCGTGCTCCCTATTTCACCAAACCGAATTTTTCATGTGGTATGAAACCGAATGTTTTGTTGCAAGAGGAATTAAAACGAATCGGTAAGATAGGTTCAAAAAAGTACGAGTTTTATACTTACATAATTTTTTAAATTTTTTTTAATATTCTTAGATTACACTAGTTTACAAATTTAAGGCTCATCGAGTGAACCTTCCTAAAAAAAATGTTTTTTAGGGTAATTTGGGGTCGGGAAACATGAAAATGACATCTTTTTTTTTTCTTAAGCACCGTTTAAGTGATATTTTCGTAAAACATGTTTTTGGGCACTCTTTTCAGTTATTCATTAATATCTCGTGAACAAAATTTTGTATCGACATGAAACACGATTAGATCGAAAGGTATTGATGTGCTCTTTACAGTGAAATATAATTATATGCAGATTAAGTAAAAAAAAGTGCTTTAACAAAAAGTCATGCCTATTTCTTCTCTGGCTATAATGCTCATTACATTGCTATAAATCCTGTGTGTTAAACTATGCTTACTTCTCACTGTTACATACACTTCGTTGAATTTAATATACCCTTTAACTCTCTGAGTAACGTCTATAAATATGTATACATAAAAATATAGCATTTAACGCTTGACAACAATTTGATAGTTAGTTTTTTTTAATCATAAAAGAAAGCGTAAATTTGCGTCACAAAACTTATCAGCATACATTAGCAGTTTGGGCAAATATATGGCAAAGACACATAGATACACACACACGCACAGCAGACTAAGATATAAAGATAGCTTTGCCATTGAAGCATTTCATAATGTTTGGCAAAAACGAAAAAAAAAAAGTAAACCAAACTCTCATTTTGCCATAAAAGGACGCCAAAGTGGCGGCCTGGCAAAAGGCCAAATGGGCGCACACACACATAGTAACACACAGATACACACACACACACACACGGAACATCCCATAGATACAACCACACACACACACGGCGCTGAATAAAGCCGTTGCTATATTGTAAACAATAAATGTATGCTGCAGTGACGTAGATGGGTTTTATTTTATGGGAGGAGGGGCTAAAATTTAGTATTTAATTCCATAAAAATTACTTTGGACGTTTGATTTTTCGTCGAAACTATGTTGCATGGGGCTTGGGCTAAAGTAGAATAATTGGTAAAGATTCTACAAAGGTGTAAACATTTTTGAGAAATTCTTCTTGCAAAAAATCCCGAAATATAGAGTTTTAATTTAATTTTCTTAAAATTGGTTTAATTAGTTTGAGCCGTCTTGTTACCTTGCCTAAGATCGAAATAGCATCTACGAAATAAAAAACTCTTTTACGTATGATTGAGTTTAAAGCAAAGAAATTTGAAGATTGGATGTATTTATAAGCTGCTTCGTCAATTTCGAAATATATAGTAAAAAACTCTCTTCTGTAATTGACGAACTGAAAACCATTTTCACATTTTAAATCGCTGAGAATATCAGGTGATCTTGAGGTTATCAAAAATGTCTCTTTCATAGATGCTATTACTCTTTAGTAACTCTTCCTTCTAAAACTTAACCATAAAGGTTTAAATTTTAAAGATTTTTCGCTTACTAATTCAGATGATCTTGGAGTAATCAAAAATGTCTATTCCATAGATTCTATTACTCCTCAGTACAAGGCTGTCTTATACGGAGTCTTTCAATTCCTTCTGAAAGTTAACGATAAACGTTTGAATTTTAAAGATTCAATTTGATTTTAAAACAGGATTCTTCACTTTCTTTTGAAAAATAATTATAAACGCTTAAAACTATTGTGAGATACATATAATCATACTAAGATATTATCATACTAAATATTTAAAATTATTTTCATTCTACTATACTGCAGTAAAGAACTTTCTAATAAAGTTTATTTATTTCATCATGAGAATTACTCGTAAGTAATCTATGTAAAAAATTTCCTGAATAAGAGCGACAACGCAGTATTATTTAGTTTAATTTTGTAAATGGATATAACTCTGTATAATCAAGAAAACAACAATAATAATAATAATCTAAAAAAAATCTAAAATATGATAAGATATAATACAATCTATTTCAAAGATCCTTCGTTCTACTATTCATTCCTAAAAAATCCTACGTAACTAAGATTTATTATTATTATTATTATTTATTTATCAAAATTTGAATCTATTTCGATCACACATATTTCTATTATCAGAGTTATCAGGTGTAAGAGTTTAAACATAAATATTAACAGTCCCTTTTTGACAATAGGCTAAATAAATAAGTATTTCTGTCTTAAAAGCAAACCTATACTTCCCTCACTCTAATAAATTATCTATAAACAAAGGCGAGACTATACTCAAAAAGTGAACAACAATCAACGTATATACTACAAGTGTATTTGTATACCTTTATATGTCTGAGTTTTTTGTTAGTATGTGGTTGCATTTGTGTGTTGAAAAGTTTTTTAAAGGTGAACTTTCTTTCGAAGATGATTACCGATTTTAAGGGTCGCCACCTACTTCTGTAGGTCCCTACCATTCGTTCATAAATCACAACATTCTTACGGAGTATGGGTTCGTTATGTTGTTGCATTAAAAATCCCTTAATTATTAAATTAAATTGATTAGATGGGGATTTAACCCACCAAGTTTCCCTTATCTAAGACACTGGTCTGCTGCTAGGCGGAAAAACTCACACACACAAGAGACCAACTAAATTATCACTAATATGGCGTTAGTCGTAGCACTAGAACGGCCCATATGTATGTATGTGTGAGTATATACTAGCAAGTGTGAGTGTATATATTATATATATATGTGTCCATGTGTATGCTAGGCGTGGCAAATAAACACATCAGCTAAAATGCTTTTTACTTAAATTAACACAATGCTGAGCAGCTTGCTTTAGTATTTGCTCTTGGCTAAGGATAAGCGGCCTTAGTGTCGGGTCTAACAACACAAGCCAAGGCGAATCATTAAAGCAGGCACTGTACATGTTATATATGTACATATATGCTTCTGTACATATATATGTATGTACAGCTGCTAAGCTGCTGGCATAACGCAGCTGCGACTCTCAGAGCGTATTGAAAAACGCAAATCGGCTGGCAAAACGCCGCGTAGAAAATCAATGAAATCCAACTGAAAGCACCAAATGTGTATGTGTGTGTTGAACAATGTATTATCGTCACTTCACACACACACACTAACACACACACGCTTATGCTTGGCATACAAAATGGCGTACTGGCTTCATTTTGCTTGCTTCTGCTTTGCTCTGCCTTGCGCGCTCTCTTTGCGCTGCTAACTGCCTGTAAGCTCATCCAATTGACGCCGGAAATGACTATCAATGCTAAAATGCGCTATATCCTTACATAAAAGCATGCCCAAAAAAGGGTTTAGCTGCCAACGCTGCGGCTGCTTAATAAATTTTGCCATATTACGCATACGACACGTTGTAAATTTAATAGTTTTATATTTTACTCTTGCCTTATAACTTTCAACTTATTGAAAATCAAAAAGTCAACAAGAACAACAACAGCAACAGCAACAACAACAACAACAACAACAACAATTACATGGTTACATAATTACGTGGTACAGCTCAACTTCTAAGATATTAACGAAGCCGCCGACGCCATCTTCTGCTGCTACTGCCGCTGCTTTCACCGAACAATCAAACAAACAAATAAACAAATAAATTCAACGCAAAAGAGCAAAACTTTCATAAAATACAAACAACAAAATAAATACAAATAGAGAAAGTTTACAAATTGAAACTGAAGCTGTGACTGGAAGCCAAAATCCCGCAGCTAAATGAAAGGGACGCTGGGGGGCTGGGTACGTACGAGTAGTCGTGGTTGGAGTTGGCTCAATTCAAAGTCACAAATGCTGTTGTTTGCCAACAATAGGCTCAATGGCAATGCTGATATCGACATTGTCCTGCTTCTTGTCCTTTGTCATCGTAATAGTCCTCCACGACAACGTCTTTTGCTAAATTGCCACAAAATTTATTATTATTGTTTTATATAAACAGAAAATGCGCGAATATAATGTCGCCATTTTTGGCAAGGGTGAGTTTTCTTTTTGTGGCCAAAACCCCATCAACCAACCCCCCAAACCATAAAACCAGCAGCTTGGTGCCGTTGATGGTAGTGTAGAGTCTGGGCACATCAAAAAGTCAAAACTCCACGCTTTTTACTGAAGCTTGATCAGATCAAAAGATATGACAAGTAAAGCAATAAAAATATTTACAACTATACTTTTATGATATAAAAATGTTGAATGAATTGCTGAAAAATAAAATTTTTCCTAACTATGACTTTTGAAATCGATAAAAAAAATTTTTTTTTTCTGAGCCCCTGTGCCCAGGCTAAGGACAATTAAGGAAAAATCTATCTATATATTTGGTATCATTTTCTAATATTTTGCAATTGATAAAAATGCAAAAAGTGGTTCTGGTTTCCCATTGGATCACGTTGTCGCAAAGCATCCCTCGTACAGACGCAGTGCACTAATTTTCGTAAGGTATAAGGATAGTTATGTAACGAGCAAAGCCTTTGGCATTTTACGTAAAAGAGCACACTTTGTTAAGCATATACAAAAATCTTGGATGTGCCGCCCCTTAAAGATGAAGACCTTCGAAAACTTATTTAAGGCTTCGATTTGAAGATATATGTATACGGTTTAGAGTAATGAACGTATGCTCTCATAACACTGAAAGCTAAAACTAACTCCGTCCATAAAAGGCGAGATCAGCAACTATCCCAATTAAGGCTACTTTTTACGCTAGACACATAGATTGTGTGGGAGCTGTACCAGAAATCTCTTGGTATTTTTTCTGTTTATTTCATTTTGAGATGTCTTCAAAATCAATCGTTCAAACTGTTAAAGGTCAGCAATGTACTTCTGGCTTATCGAAGAAATTCTAATTGAGTGAAATAGGGGTCAGCAACATTGGTGTTAGTTTAAAATTCGCTTCATAGATATTTCTGGCACACACCTTTATGTAAAAAGCAGTTGGCAGAACTGATAATGGCAGAGAGAAGAAGCAGCAGAGTGTAGTAAGCAGCCGAGAGCGAAAATCGTAGTTAAAGAGCAGTCGAAGGGATAAGTTGATAAAGTTATTAAAAACGTACTAGCTTTAAGACGCTTTTTCTATGTAATTCAAGAAATAAACCCGGATTAATCGCAATTACACAAAATCTGCAAACCTACTTGAACAGATGTCTCCGGCAGATACTAAGAATCTGGTGGCCAAGAACGATGCGTAACGAACGGTTGTGGGAAATAACTAAACAACAGCCGATCGACAAACAAATATTTAAGCGGAAGTATGGTTGGCTGGGACACACCCTACGTAAACCTATCGACGAAATGGCACATAGAGCACTGGAATTTAACCCCCAGGGCAGAAGGAACCGTGGACGTCCAAAAAGAAGACCAATAAGGAGAGAGACGAGAAAATCTGTCAGCGAACTTCGGGCAATTCTTAAATTTTTATATTTTTTAGAACATCTCATAATAACAATAATAATCATCAATCCTACATTTATGTAAGCGTAGCGCCGCCAATACTCTCAAATTTTCTTATTGAAGAAATAATTAAAAACTGAAATCCGGTCAAAGGACAAATTAATGTTAGCTCCAAATTCGCTGGAAAAATAATTGTTGGTCACAACTTTATGTAACCAACATGCAGCCAAGACTCTCAAATCGATTCAGTCAATTCAAATGCAAAGCCTATTTTTGAAGTCTTCACGGGCCGTCTTTTTGTTTAACCGATTCGTGGTCACTTTGCTTGCTTGGGTACAGAAATTGAATGATTTTAAAGGATCACAGCTTCAAATGAGTTATACTCGCAATGTGAACGCAGGATGTAAGCATTCCTATATATTCACAAGGATACTTCTAGTTTTAACCTGATCAGCCATTTTGCAACAAGACTCATCGTTAAAACCGTACGTTCTGTGGATATCAACTTCAACAACTATCACATCGCAGCCAAGGTTCGCATGGGAGTAACCAAGACATAGGATCTAAGATCCAGCACCTGTAAACACTGCCAACACAAGGAACTGGTGCAACCATCTACGCTTAACTGAGAGGCTCAATCAAACTCTTTGAGCCAGATAGCGTCGGTGGTCTTTACACTCCTTGTGTGCAAGGAGGCAAGGCGTGTCCTAAGTCTTCAACGTTTATTAAATGTAAAAACAAAAGTTTTGGCCATCGAAAAACTGAAATTTTTTTTACAAATTTCTAAAAGAACCAGAATGTGTGTAAGAAGAAGAAAGTTATCTAAAAAAAAAAAAAAACGAGTCTGAGTAATCAAACAAAAAATTTTTTTTTTTTTAATTCTGAAAAAAAGCTACCAATATAATTAAAATAAATAAAAACAAAATATATGTAGGAAGAATATATTTCCTTCAAGGAATTTATCAAAAAAAAAAAAAAACTATAAGAAATCGAAGAATTAAAATGTTTTTAAGATTTCAAATATGAATATAATGAACAACAGACGGAGTGTCGCGAACACATGTATTTTCTTAAAAAAGTAAATATAAAATAAACTTAAAATACCTAGACATTTTTTTAAGATTTCGAGTAAAACCAACCCATATGTACAGATGCGGATCAAGGTTTTGGCATTATCAGAGCTCGCAAGAAACTGTCAACCCATTTTTACTACATTTGGCGGGTCCGGACCTGAAACCGGCTCACCCGTGGATCCTCCACTGCATATGTATATAATAAATAAAAGAAACAGATCCACAAATATTATTTCGACAAGTTACTTATCAAAAAAATACACAGCTATCAAAAACCTAACTATTTTTTGTAGGATTTCGACATAAAGCAGATTACATGCTTATATTTTCTACTAGGAAGTTCTCATAAAAAATAAATTCTTGGCAATCGAAAGTATAATTTCTTTTAAAGATTTCGAATAGAACCACCTTAGATATATATATTTTGTACAAGAAAGATATCTAAAAAATAGACTCTTAGCGATCGAAAAATGAACTATTTTGGTGAATAAAGCCACCCTATATGCATTTTATAAATAAAAACTAGAGTGTCACGAATATATTTTTTTATAAGGAAGTTATCAGAACAACTCAATACTTTTTCTACAAGAAAGTTATCCAAAATAAAAATAAAGTCAACAATCATATAACTGCCTTTTTGTAAGTATTTCGAAAGAAAACCCACCATAAATATGAACAGAAGCGCGACGCATACATTTCCTTCGAGAAAGTTATCAAAAAAAAAAAACGCATAGCAATCAAAAACCAAACATATTTTTAAAGTTTTCGATTTTAACCAAAACACGTGTACAAAATAAATACAAAGTGAAATTGCATTTCACATCAAATCAATTCGCTTTGACTTTGTTGCTTCAACAACTTTCACGGACGTGTCCAAACATGCAAGCAAGTAATCAAAAACAACAACAACAAAAAATGCATGGAATAACAGCTGTTGGCTGCCATGTTGGTTAAATCGTTTAAAAGTAAGCTGTAAAAAATTGCATATCAAAATTGCATATGCACAAAAATACCGCATATGCATTTCTGGTGAGCTTTCTGTTTGTTTTTTTTTTTTTAATTAAAATGCAAACGAGACTTGCATTTTTACGATTATTATTGGTACACAATATAAATATTTTGACTGGTTTCCAGTCAAATGTAAATATACCACTATGCATAATGTTGAACCAATTTTCTTTAATTTAAGCACTTGAAATCTTTTGAGTGCTGAAAATGAGTAAAACAAAGCTGCAGTGAAGCCTGAAAATCGTCTTTAAAAGCGCGTTAGAGACTAACCTTATATATAAATAGCACTAAGTGTGGGTGTTGCAAGGAGTTTGGCGCAGCGGGCATGGGCGGGGTGGCACCGCAAATAACAAGAAATTTGCATATTTTAAATAACTTGTGGGGCTGCTGAAGACACTAAGGGTTGTTGGCAGGGGCAACACATACAGTGCTTGGTGCGGTGCAAAAGGGGGGTGCAGCTTGGCAATACAGCTTCAATTTATTTGTAATTTGTTTGAAATTTATATCAAAGAGACTCACATACACAAGAGCACACGCAGATAATTACACTCATAAAATTCCTGCTGGAATATGGTATATGAGGGGTGTTAGGAAGACAGAGCGAGGCGTTTGCTTTCATATCGTAGTCAACACACACACGTGTATTGGTATTTATGTATATCTAAATGCAGCCATATATAGCCCATATATGTGTACAACATTCACACAAACAAACAAACAAACAAATTATGTGCTCATTTGAATACACATTCTAATGCGAATCACGTTGACAAAAATTCATTGAAGCGTATAGGAACATAGGCCCAAAAACCTTGACTTCCGTGTCTCTCTCTCTGTCTCTCTGCCCGTGTCCAATCAACCAACACAGTCATAAGCCGGAAGACACAAGTCATGAGCATGTGAGTGTACTCCATGTACTCATGTGTGTGTTTGTGTGTGGACTAGGACATCTGCGGCTTTGGCGTGAAGGACTACGACTGGGGACCGCCTGTGCGTTGGCAGTGGCAAATTGTCTACACCTCGGACGTTGACAAGGACACAGGGCACACATTTATAAAACGCTCGTTTTAGCCTAGTATGTACACCCCTCACACACCTCTGCATAGTCGCACGCACATGGTCCATAGGAATACGCAGTTAATCTATCAAGACATAGCGCAATGTGTAGAAAATTAAATGTGTTTTACCCCTCGTTATATAACAGGCCGTTGGAGAAAACCAGCGAGCAGGCACAGTGACAGCTTTTATGCTCTTAATGAGAGTCCACGCAATCGAGATCCATAACAGCACCCATAGATCCAACGCAGTTGAAATAATTCCTTTTAACCTGCTCCTTTCCTCCATTAGTATTAAGGAGTATCGACTATCAAATAAAAAACGACATTTTTATACATGATAGGATCCACAACTGGTGCAGCATCCTTAAAGCAAGACCAGTCGCCTCTAACTGACCAGTAAAGTTCAGTATTATGGCCTACCCCCTGATTCTAAATAGGCATGGAAATGATAAGGGCTGCCACCTGATTCTAAAAAGCCATGCAAATGACACATAAAATAAAAGACCGACGGTCGGTATCGACACCTGGTACAGCACCTAGAGATCACCGTAACTCCAGAGCTAAAGTACGAGGTCTAGAAGATATCATGGGGTGACCACTACTATTCTAAGCTTCGTCCTGGCCGTTGCTCTTTAAGTAAAGTCTTTTAAATGAAATCAAAACACTTTATAAGAGCTGCATACGGTTCTTATCAGGTCTCTAGTATCATACGCTAAAATTTGATGATTGAGAAGCGCAGTGGCTTATTTAAGCTATTCTACTCACAAAATGTCAGAGTTACCTCTGCATATGCCAGCATCTAATGCAATGCTAACTCTTTAACCTCGGATGCACTCTCAGAATGCATTACTTTATTACCATCGTCTTTGTACGACAGAAGCCTATGAAAGAAGCATGCAGAGTTTTTTATAGCGTCTTCTAAGCTGAAGGAAGTATCCCGACTCTTCCCCATGCCTATGTTGAGCCCCATGCCTATGTTACGCTTGATCGTAAATTCATAGAGTGATAGGGTGATCCAGTAAGAAGACTATGGAAGAACGCGGCATCATCTGTACAGCTCGTGAAAATGATGCTGCTTGATAAAAACTATTTCATACGTATTTTTAAAGTCCTGAAATAGTTGAAATAGAGTGAAGTGCGATTGCTCTAGGAGTCTATTGTAACAGTCGGGCTGCTCCAAGCGTCCCTTAGAGACCTCGTAAGACATGGATCATAGTTAGTAAGTAAGCAGACTCAATGTAATCGTACTTCATTACAGGTCAGTCCATACTGGGTTCCTGGAGACCAAGATATCCTTAAGATACGATGGAAATCAATTTATGGATGTGGTATAACCAAACACTACAAAGAACCATGTCATAGGATCTCCAGGTATATAGGCTTGGAACAGACAGAAAGAAGCACTTAGTGGTTGAAATGTTTTGTAGAAGAACAAAATCTTAAAGTCTGAAAATATTTATGTTCTACGTCAAAAGAGTCAAAAAGAGATTTGATACTGCGAGGGCTGTTTAGATAAATAACACATTGGTCTTAGTGACGGCCCTACTTAAGCAGATGGTTCGGAGGAGATTCGACGGAGTACTTTCTGCGTGGCTATCCAGCCTATGCGAAGGCTTGAATGTGGGCATGACTCGAGTCAGTCTGAGTGTTATAGAGGGATCAACCCTCGCATATGAGTAGCACAAATCTAGAAGAGTCCACAAGAGACTACAGTACGTCAAAGAGCATGTTCAAAGTTTTGATAAAACTCAAAAATTCGGTGTAGGAAGTATTCGGACACAGAAGCCCCAATCCTCGATTTTCGCTTGCAGGAACACCTGTAACATCGCAGCGTTCGAAGCGACTATCTCCGCTCAAATTGTGGCGACATGAATGTGCCTCTTTATATGTAATAAACATCAGTAACGTAAATTACTATTACTGAGTGTGCCCTGTCGATTAAGCTCATCACTACCGTGATTTATAGGACAACTTTAAGGTTGTTTAGAAATATCAGGCTGTCCGTCTGATTAACTTAAGGATTTGGAAGACAGACGTGGGGATTAGGCCTTCTTTCCTTTGCATATCCAAAGGATAGATTTACTAGACTCTACAGCTATGCTAGAACATGTTCAAAATCGTTTAGGAACTTCGAAGTTCGGAGTTGTACTCCAAAGTGTCTGAGCAACTAAAAAAGGATACACAAGAAGAGAGGGATTCTTTCGCTATGGAGATGAGGTTGCCATCCCTAGCGATATCTTCAAATCATAGAAGATAGTGTATACACAGTGCGTCAATCGTTTTTCCTTGTTCTTCTCATTGTTGTTGGTTCCTTCTCCAAGAGTATGTGTATGTGTGTATTTGTGAGCGTAATGTAAATGCAAACTAAATACACACAGCGTCCATGCATTAAGTCGATTGCTTCAAGGACTTTTTCGCGCTTTACGTGCGCTTAAAAGACGACAAAAAAGGAAAATGAGATAAGAGGGGACAACAGCAGAGAGCAATAGATAAACAGAGAGGAGACTAAGAGCCAACTCGTCGCTTTGTCACTTACACACATTTGTTAATGTAAGAGTGAATGTGTATGTGTTCGTGAATGTGAATGTGTGTATGCGAGTGAATGTGTGTGTGTGAGTCACTTAATTTTCGCTTTTGCTGCCACTTGAAGTGTAAATGAGTGGCTCTGCAAAGCAAAAGATTCCGGCTGCTGTATGGTGTGTACCCATTGCCTGGTTGGTTGTTCCTGGCACAGAGCCCTGCCGAGTGTCTCGGCTTTTTAATAAGTCATTTCAGTCAGTTAATGAAATATGTACACTCAAGTTGTGCCTGGCTGGCTTTATGTAATTGCCTAAAGATATTGCTTTAAAATGTTTAGAGTATATATTTCAATTAGATTTAGTAATTAGGCGTTGCCTTAAAGTAGGCAACACTTTTCTAATAAATTGTACTTAAACGTTAGCAATTAAGTGACTTCCAAGGCGTAACCAATGCCAATGGCTTAGAAGGCTGAAAACCGCCAAGAGCTCTCAGGGGCTGTCGCATACAGTAGCTTCCGTCAAATTGTTTTTTAAAATAATAAAAATCGCCTTAAAGTGACAGCAGAAAAACTTGGCAACAAATCATTCTGCAGTTGACTTTTATTCGTTCTGTGTTTTTTTTGGTTTGATGGGCAACACTGATGGGCAGCTGTGCGTTTAAAATTTTGGACAGACTTGAGCCTGGCAACACCTGGCTGGCCTGCGCCACATAGCACTCATTCGAGTCAACAGTTTACATTTAACAGGTCACATTTGGCAGCGGGCAGCTCGGAAAACTCGGAAAAACTCTACGTTGATGCGGTGCTTGGCACTTGTCAACAACAAAGTGTGCCTCATTTTTATATGGCCACAATGGTGGCGTTAACATGGCAGCCATGTTTAAGCTCTTCATAAATCAATTTCGAATTTATTTCACCAAACCCAAACAGTTGCAGTAGCATATATTATTTTTTTGTAGATATTCATATATGTAGTTGTTGGTGTTCGTACGGGCCATGATTTTTTGCGGCAATTTTTTTGTCGTTATATCAAGTTAATAAACCAAATAAAACAAAATTTCTTTAAACCCCAATGAAATATGGCCATAAAATTGTTGACGAACGTCTGCGATGCAGTTCAATAAATGCTTTATTTAATACCAGATCTCTGTTTGTGCAGTATAAATGAATAAATCTGTTTTGAACAGAAAAAAATGTTGTATTGGAAAACAATTTGCACAGCCGAAGCTTATATACTCTGCATTAAGCAATAAATAGGCCCGTAAGTAACTTCGATTAAACTTAAATTATCTCGTGCATTTTAATCGTATATCGATGAATTATTTATTTGATTTTCAAACCAGCACGAAGACGCTTTCAAAGAAGTTCAACAATTTCGTCTTTTCTAACATTTGTTTTTGTTTTAGTAACTTTGCGAACTTAAAACTCAGCCACTTCATAAACTGATCAAAAATGGTTAAAAGTGAAACTTTCAGAATCAGCTTAAAATGTGACGTTACCAGCGCAACTAGCCAAACATTTGTCAGGTGACGTTAGCTTTGGCAGTAAATGCTTGATCGACCGATCTGCGCAATTAGGCATCCCAGGCACAAGTTTTCGAAGCACAACTCTTCATGACAAGCGTTAAAGAAACAAAATTTTCGGTTCCACGACACCCAGAATAAATCCACGTAGAACCTCTCTATCTATTACCAAAAAGTAATCCTCAGGAGTGTTTCTACGAAGTCTGTGCTTGCGCCATACTTCTTCGAGTTTGAGCGGGCGAAGCGAGTTATCGTCAATGGAGAGCGTTATCCAGCTATGGTTATCGATTTTTGGATGCCGATTATGTGTAGAAAGTACACTTCTGGTTCCAACAAAATGGTGTGTCATGCCATATTTTGACTGACACTATTAATTTATTCAAGTCAGCGCCATCGAGAGAAAATATGGGCCCGATGGTTGTTCGTTTTTTTTTTCGATGAATCTACATTTCTTTATTTCTTGAGAAAAGAATACGTGTAACCGTAATTAAAATTTCCTTAAAACAATTTAATTATCTGTTAACCTAAATGAATTCGATTTAAAAGTTGCGAAATAATAAAAATCGCCTGAATTTAGAAACTGTGTAATTGAAATTCTTCTGTTGAAAAAAAAACTTAGATAAAAGTAAATGTTTATTTTCGAATCTATCTTTAGAGAACTTTTGGCTTGGGGAAATTCCAAGCTAAGGCCCGTATGCAGCATCGAAAATCACAGCCGTTCAGGAACTAACTTAATATTATATAAAAAAAAAAATAGTCGTGTAATTTCATGATCAAAAGCTTAGGACAAGTGAACGCAGATAAACAAACAAATCAGTATTGTTCTATGATTTAACTGCTGCTTTACGTAAGATGTCGCCACAATGTTCACTAGAGGGCGCTAGCAGTAGTAACAGCTGTTCTGTTTTGTCGCTACAGCCAAAACTAATGTGCGCGCGTATTATTAAGAGCGACGATCTATTAACAAAGCCGTTTTATTATTTGTTGTGGGTTTTTTAGGAACCAATTGACGCCCTAACAATAACAGTAATAAAAAATAAAAAATTTAAAAAAAACAAGTTTTTACTCTTTTTTGACCAAAAAATAAAATTGTAAAATAATAGTTAAATATCAATATTTATTTAAAAATCACAAAGTATCAATTATTTTTATATATAAATTATATAATATTTTTAAATTTTTATTATATAAATTGATAGTGAAAATTATTTGTCAATTATTTTTTTATAAATTTCAAATAAAAGTAATTTGTCCATTTTTTTCATTTAAGCCCCAATATCTTTTCATCGAATCGTAATATGTCCTTGAAGTATCAATTTTGGACCTCCAGCCCGAAACAAAACGGCTGTTGATTTAGGCCCAAGCCGCAATAAGTCTCGTCTAGATGAAAAAGCTTATTGGCCTGTTCCAAATTGTGATTTCTTTTTCGATAAGGTAACAACAACACAGTCATGACGTCATTTCGACACGCCATTGGTATCGAAATGTAGTGCATAAATCTAGCTGCGACTCGATTTTTGAAAAACCACTAAGTACCTTCGCACTTTTTGTCAAGTGTTCAGTACACATGTCGTTGCAAAAAGAAAAAAGGGTAACAAACAGCTGTGACAGTTGTTGAAACAAACCGACAGACAGACAGACATTTACAGGGAAACAAACACACATAAATAAATAAAAATTAAATGTTACTTCAAAGCTGTAGACAAGCTTTTGGTTTGCATATTTAATGTAATTTGCATAAAACAAAAAAACATTTATGTACTCCTTTTTTAATGCTGGTACATATGTATGAGTGTATGTACATAAGCATATGTATTGTTGCGCTTTTTTTGTTGTCATTTCTTCGTGCTTACCTTTATCCTTTTAATCAGCCGCGGCTCAGCTGCCTCTTTAAAAGTAAACTGCAATGAGAGAGAGAGAATAAAAGAAATATGAAAGGGTTCAACATATTAGAAATGTAGACAGAAAAAGTTTTGCTTTTATTTTTTTTTTTTTTTTTTTTTTGTTATAGGACTTGATATTTAAAATTTTTGCGCTTGCAAAATGTATGCAAATTTTGTGCCCTTCAGCATGCTCGGAATTTAAATTTTCCGAGCTGTAGTATTTTCCATTGACGTTGACCCTTTTGGCTGTATGTGACACGTTTACATTCTTTTTAGCTGCCCTTTTTTTTTTGTATAGGTATACATATATATTTTTTTTTATTTAGCAGACAAGGGACGGCAAGTGAGGCAGAGCGACAAACAATAAAATTAAATATTCTATTTAATGGCGTCGTAGTATGCCAGACGCGTCGTCGTCGTCGCCGTCGTCTTCGGAGTCGTCGTCTTCTTTGACGCTGCTGGAGGTCGCCATAGCTTAGGAGACGGCATTAAGTAATGCAGTAGCTGTAGTTGATGGGGCGGGACAGGTGTGTGCTTGAAATTTCTGGGATGTCTTCAAAATTAACCGAAATACATAATGTGTTGCCGAGAAGCTATTGAGCAAGTTACGAGAACTAGAGTTGCAAAAAAAGTAAGACGCTTAAGTTGCAAGAGGCGGACTATAAGATACACTGTAGAATTGATTAGATGTCAACGATGCATTTTTTTCTACAGATTACGGCTGGAAACGTACGTGATGCTTGAATTTTTGTGAAGTTCCATATTAAAGAAATGATTTCATCATCAGACCATTACTTTTTATTTCTGATAACAAATTATGGAAACCCAAACATATCAAATTGTTTCATTTAAAAAATTTTAATTTAATAATAATTAAATTCAATTTCAATTTAATGAAATAATTCTATAAAGTTATAATTAATTTTAGCTCAAGGTAAATTGATAATTAAAAACAAAGCTAAACCAACTAAGAAACATTTTCTTTCAAATATTTTTTTAAGTATGAATTTTAGCTTACGCAAATTTGAAATGATTGCATTTAAATTTCTCAATATTTATTGAGCTAAGTAACAATCTTAATTTATGAATTTTCAAAACTGTAGCGATTTATTTTTTGTGTCAATATTGGACTATAACCTTTTGAATTTATCGGTTTATTGCCAATAAATTAATATATGAAAAAAAAAAGTCTTCAAAAAAAAATTATATAAATAAATTTAATCAAATTATTCTAGAAAGTTATTATTAATTTCAGCTCAAGATAAATTCATATTTGAAACCCAAATTTTTTAATAATTAACGCTCTCATTTTTCACCAACTAAATTTTTTTCTTTCAATATATTTTATTTTAACAAAAATTTAAGGCCCGCATCCCGTGCTATACCACCCAAGTTAGTTTAGTTTTGTAAACTTCTCTATCTCTAATAATAATAACAAAAATTTAAAGAAATAATTTAAGAAAGGTATTATAATTATAGCTCAAGTTAAAGTGATCTGATTACATTTAACATTCTCTAATATATATTAACTAAAGAAACGATTCAAAAAATAATTGTGTAAAAAAACATTTTGTTTTTACTATAAAAATTGTAATTTCTTCATTTTATTTATTTATTTTTTTTTTATTAAAAAAGTTTGTATATAATGTAATTAAACGAATATTAAATTAATTTAAAATTATATTAATATTACTAATTTTTTTTATTCCTAACTATGGGAATAACATTTTTCAAATTTTTATGCCATAATTGATTTCAAGATAATTTAGTTTTATAGCTGATAACTACTTTATTTTTGTAAAGATTTTTAATAAATTAATTTATTTTATTTATTATATTTATTTTGTGTCGATACAAATTTTAATTTACTTTGAGTTTTCTGTCATGATATTAATTGAAATTTTTAATTGTTTTAATTTTTTTGATGCTGCTAAGATTTCAGCATATTCTGGGTCTCCGAATGCCAAGTTATCGTCAATGAACTAAATTTTTTTAAATACAAAACTACTTCGAACTTTCCAAATCGCCCCCTTGAACATTATGGAACAATGGTCTAAGAAAAAGGAAGGAACTTTGTTTGTTGTTCTTAGGTACTAATAAAACCTGACTTGCAAAAATCAAATTATTGTGACCTTTGACATTGCATGTCTTGAGACGCGGTCCTGATTTAAAGTTACTTTCAAAATCTCTCACAATATATCAAAATAATTCATAGCAAATTATTGGGATCATTGGAGGTGCCATCACTTTTTCAACAACTTTCTCAGATATACTAATTTTTTATTTTTCGCAGTGTAATCATTTTTATTTTTGATTAAAGCTGAGAGCACTTTTGAAATCTTTTTTTATTGTTTAGCATAGTTCAAAAATGATTAAGAAAAAATATCAAAATTTTTTTTTTTATTTACACTTTTATTTTTCATATGACTTGTCAATGAAAAGTATACCCAAATGCTCAGTTATCGATAAATAATCGGAAGTGTAAAAAAAAAATTGTGGAGGTTAATATTGACAAGTACGACTATCATATATGTATGTACAAATAATTAAAATCGAAAAGATCGACTTAAAAAGCGGACCCCGCTTCACTTATTTTGGGCGATGTTCTGTTTATCTTAGCCCTATCTTGGTCCAAACAAAGCTAGAGAAATAAAATTTGGAGAGGAGTTGCAAGTTTTAGAAATACTGCGCTTAAAAGATTTCATCGTGTGATAAGCCTTTAATACCCCTGAGTTACTTTAAGTGATGTCTGACAGCATTACGCCTCATAGAAATAAATCAGTGTCATACTTTCTACTGAATTTAATTTTGTTGACACCTAGGCAACTTCTACGCGGAATCGGAACCTTCTGCTTCTCATCGCTCTTTATATTAATTGGTGTACATGAAAGTTAGCTTGAAATTCATTGTTGTCACTTCAAAGTTGAGTGCATTCATGCACAATTCTAACGACTTGAAACTTTGCAAAAGTTTTCTTGATTCACTTTGATTTTTGTTACAAAGCGTTTCCGATGAAAATTATCGAAAATTCTGATTTCAGTTGAGGCGAAGTTAGTTGAGTTTTGAACTTTTTGTCTTTATGTTTAGACAACATTTTTGTATAAGTTAGTACAAATTATGATTCATTAAACTAGAAGGCATATAAAGAGCTGCTTTGTTTACATTAATATCTTTTTGGAATAGTTAAAAATTTGTTACAGAAACAAACTGAGTTCGTGGCATCAGAACTAAAGTTCTTCGTTCAAGTGCTTCCTTAGCATTGAATTGGTTTTTCCTCACTAATAGAATTTAAGAAAGTTTAATTAAATCGAGCTAACTATTAAAAAAAATTGTAGAATAATGCTTTAAATTCCAATTTTTTTTAAACCAATTTAAGTTACATAGTTCGTAAATCATTAAAAAAAAAGTGTATTGATAGAGAGTCTTGGTTATATTTGGTCTTTTAAGAAATTTGGCAAATTTTTATTAAATTTAAATTATTAAGTGGAAGTTTTGTTAAAATTCTGGGATTGTTGCCTGAAATTCAAAAATTTGATTAGTATGCAGATCATCAATATATAAAAAAAAAAATGATTTTATTTAGGTGGTTAAAAAAATTTTGAAAATTTTTATTAAATAAAATTATTTGATTCAAAATTTCTCGTTTGTTCGCAGGACATTAAAAACATTGATTTTAAATTACTCTTGGCAATATTTACTTATTTTTAAAAATGCCAAATATCTTCTTGGTACACATATAATTTAAGTGTGCTGCATATAGTATGAAAAATATTGTTTGTATTTTCAAGTATTTCGCATGCTTAAAAACATTTTTTATAAATTTAAATAATTTATTACAACTTAAACACATTAAAACAATATTTTTAGAAAAGCATGACTTTATTTACTTGTTAATAAACATTTTTTTTTATTTTTACTAAAATGTAATTTTTTGAACCACAGTTTTTTCAGTTTGCAGCACATACATTTTTTTTAAAGCATTCTTTCATTTTTTTTAGAGTATTCGCTTCATTTATGTGCTTTCGAAAATCCTAAAATTTAATAATATTTGTATTAAATTTTAATTATTTGTTAGTTATTATTTTTAAGTCGCGGCACGCGAAACAATGTTTTTTTAAAAAGTTTTGCTTTCATATGTTTGTTTTGCAATATTTGTAAAAAAAAATAAAACCAAATTTAATATTTTTTGTCAAATAATCGTGAACAATAATTGGTCATGAAAGTTGTGCAAGTTGTTTTTGTTGTCAGTTTATGAGTGCAGTTCTTAAATTCGGTTTGGTGAAAATAATCAGGAAGTCGAAATTTATGATTATTGAAAATAACTATTTCAAACTTAATATAAATCGCGAAAAAATCTAATCGTGACCGAAATCGGAGTTTGAACGATTCTAAAATAGGTTCCTCAAAAATCGAAAATAATTACAATGATTTTAAAATAAGAATCTTTAAACTTTATTTAAGAATTATTTTACTTAATTCAAGAACCAAAAATTATAACTTCTTTTAAGATTTTTTTGTATGTTTATAAAAATTTAAAACAAAACTATTACAACCCATAATTTATAATTTTATTTTTCAGCAATAATTCATTTTATCAGTTGGCAGCTAATGGAAAAATCTGTTTTTGAAATCGAATTGGCTTTAAATATTTTCCAGAATTTAAAAAAAAAAGTTTTTTTTTTATTTATAATACAGAATTGACTTGGCCTTGGCGAATTAATTGCAAATATAAAAATTTTGTTTAAAGCCGCCCAGAAGCTTGTGCAGATTTGCAACCTTAATTAAAATATGTTAAAAAAAAAAATTATAATGAAATTAAATTGTTTGGTACCAAATATTCTTTCCAGTGCACATGAACACGATTGTTATTGAGAAAGGCTTTGTATATTTTCTTTGTTTTTCAAACTTTCGAAAATTTTTATTAAACTTAAAAAATTTAACTCAAATTATATGGTTCAAATTTTATTGAAACTCGCACGAAGAACTTTGTTTAATTTAGCTTGTAATTTTATAAAAAACAGAAAATCTATGAAATTGTGGAAAATATTTTGAACATATATTTTTTTGTGCGTTTTTACAATTTCAAAGCTCCGCTGGTTTTTTATTTTTATTTTTTTTTAAGTGTATCTTCCTTATTTTTTCGTTCCGCACATTTTATATGCTCTCCTACCTTACAGGGTATTAAAACAAAGACTCAAGGCGTCAGCTAGTTGGTTTGGAATTCCTGCCCAGCGCTAAGCGCCGCCAATGTGCTTGTTTGGTGAAATAAAAAAGATTTTTATTGAGGGTCTCTCGGTCGTTTGGACGCCTGATACTGAAGTAAAGTCCCTTTATTCAAATTTTGTTGTGCTCCCTTTTTTTTTTTTCCTTTTTTTCGTATATTTTTTTTTTTTTGTGAGCTTATCTTTGCTTTGTCTTTGTTGTCCAAAGGGGGTAACGAAATTTGCTTTTTTATATTATATTTTTCTTTTTTGCTTATATATATAAATTAAGCAGATTATATAAGGCAGATAAGATGCTGCTTGTATGTAGCAGTGCAATTTCATTGCGGGCTACTCAAATGTCAAAAAAAAAAAATGAGAAAAAAAAACAGATGATATCAACAAAATGAAATGTGTAGCAGTACTTGGAGCACTGGGCCATATTTGGCCGTAACCTTCAGCAGTAGTAGCACCCAGTGCTGCTCCAAAAGCAATCGATGACACAAATAATGCCTCAATTAAGCGCAAATTCCACTTGAACAACAGCCGATGAAAAATGTGAGACGCGCAACATAATGAAAAATAAGCAACATTTCCGCTTTGTGGTTGTTGTTGGAGCTGGTGCTGCTGGTGGTGATGGTGGGGATGGTGGGGGGCATGGTGTTCCTGGTAATGGCCAACGCTTGACCGGGTGCTGTTAGCGAGTTGGGGGCGCTTCGAGGCGTCTAAACGACCAGCGCTTCATTTTATGCTACAATATTTTACTCAATAGATTTTTAATACTCAGCAATTTTTGTTTGCACCCCCTGAACTGTGTTTGCAGCCCTGCCCCAACTACCCCGAGCAGCAACCACAGCGCCCGCTTTGGCAAACAGTTTTTCATCTTTTTTTTTGGCGAAGGTCGTTATGAGTTTCATGGTGAGAGTACGAGTAGCAGGGAGCTGCCACATTGTGTAGCATACTTTCAGGGGCGCGAGTATGCGCTCAACATTTGTTTACATAATATTTTCATGTATACTTTGCAGCTTTTACATACTTTTTAATGTTTTCTTGCTTTCTTTCTTACATTTTTGCTTGCTTTTTTTTTGTTTTCTTCGCTTGTCTTTGCCTTTTCGTTTTAGAGACGTTCTTGGCATATTACAACTCACTTGGAGCAGGCAAAGAAGCAGATCTCCCGCCAGCAGCTGGGTGGCACATACAAAGCAACATAATTGCGCGAGCAACAAATGAAAAACTGAGAGAGAGCGTGGCAGAGTGGGAACTAGGAGGCACATGTATATTGAGCCAGGGAACTTTTCAAGTGTAAGAAATTTAATTTCAAAATGAAGGTTTAACGAACGGAAATTGCTTTCGCACTGCCAAGCCAACCGCCAACAATAACAACAATAAGTTGAAAAAATATGTGAAACAATCGAGGGCATAGCTCTCGAGTGTGGGATACCCTGCACAGATTTTCAACAAAAATAATTCCAATTTTGCATACGAAGAAATGGGAACTTTTCTTTTCTACGCCTACAAGCTTTTTTTTTAAAAAGTTTTTTTTAGATTATGTGCAGTCTAACAAGCAGTATCTGATTGTAAATTGCCATATATTTATAGACACCCACACTTTCAAGGTGAACTTGATTATTAAAGAATATTTTTGTCTATCTTTCTAATTTTGATAAGACTGTGACAATTTATGTGTACATTTTTTCTTTGTTAAAAATGTGGGCAACGTGTGCTAAAGAGAGAGTTCTTCTGGACATCCAGCTGACATTCGACAGTGTCTGGCATCTCAAACTACTGGCAAAGATTTTATTTTTTGCTAAAAATATGGTCAACATGTGGCGGAACTTATTCTTAAAGCTTTTAAAGAGAAGGAACACTCCAAAGGACATCTAGCAGACATTTCATATGGTCTGGCACTACTGGAACAACTGGCAGAGATGAAGACCAAACTGCCAGCCAAGATTAAGTCTTCTGAGCTCCTTCCTGAAATTCCAGAATAGCCTTAGGGAAGAGTCCTCGCTAGCGACACCTCTGCATAGTCTAATAGTGACCAAAATTACTTTGCCTGGATGCAATATGAGTATCACTCCAAAAAAGACTATTCTAGCTGCTTACGCTCACCATATCGGCTTCAATACTCAGATTCCTGTGAGAACGAAGCTGCGGACGGAATTCAAGAGTATCTCCACGATCTGGAGAACTGGGCTAGAGGTTGGAGCGTTATATGCAGATATGGAAACAGGTGTTAAGGCAATCACTTAAGATTGCAATTCTTCCAAAATAAGATACAGCGCCACATTTCAGAATGCGAATGGTACGTCAGTAATTTAACTAGGCATTGTTTGTTCAATATGAGTACCATAGACAACCAGATTACCTTTTGCTTCTTCAACTCATCGTAGCTGCTTCGCAAAAATGTTCGGCCAACCTCTCCTCGAAGAAGAACTGATTTCAACCTTACTCGGGGGCTCTTTTGCGAATGGTCCCATTAAGAAGACTGAAGAATAGATGCTTTAACCTTCTCATGCTAACCTTTTCGCCAAGAAGAAATGATTGAGTTACAAGAAAAAAAAAAAAAGATTTTCATAGAAAAACAAAAATGTGTTGTCCCAATTAACAGGAGGCAGCTTAGGACCCTACTTATCTTTTCACAAAATCCCACGTCACAATTTCTTCAGCTTTTTCTAAACCACTGAACAACCAAACACAGTAAGCGCTTAAAAAAATGTATATGGGTTACCCTCTGAAGTTCCCCTATACCCAGCATTTACACTCTCCTCCCCCTACCATTCCCTTCTCTTACAATGCTCCTGTCGCTAAAATAGGCATTACAATGGGCCGCAAGTTCTTCGGGTGATCTCGGCCTAGTGCTGCACTCCCTAACTAACCTAACCTACTCTCTGTCAAATTGTGAAACTAGAAACCTCGAACATATGGCTCCGTCAAGTTTCCAGTAAGGAGACTTAATAGCAGAATTCAAAACCACGAAATTTGCTAATGGCAAGGTATATTGGTTAGATTCCACAAACTAGAGATGGGATTAGAGGTGACCCAAAAGGAAGGTAAAGGAATTACAAAATTTTGTATGTAAAACCTTTGGGGGAAAGTCAGGACATTAACTGAACAAACTTTATCTGTTTAGGGATAATGCGCATCTTTGCGTAGCATTTTATGTTCTTGGCTAGCTCTTATAGACTGATGGAAAGACGGACAGATATTTATATTAACCTTGCATGTACTATGCTACTATTAAATACGCTGATAAAAAAAAATAAGTTGTCTTTTGTCTTGCTGGAAATAAACTACAAAAAATCTTCAAAATCTGGAACTAAGATTTAAGCCTTGATTTTAGATTTGTTCTTGTCACGTTTTAGGTTTCGAGAATATTTTATTTTTATTATTAGACCTTAATAAAAAATTTACAATTCCCTAATTCATTCCTAAAGTAACAACAAAAAAAAACCCATTTGGTCACGTTTTTATGACCAAAAATCTTAAACCCGAACCACTTTTTATCTCAGTATATGTTCAAATGCTTTATCTTTTCCCTGTCACAAACATTTCCACAAACTTAATAGACCCTCATACTTCACAACTTAAGGCAGTGTATAAAGCAACAACATTTTTTTAAGCGTAAATTTTTCATTTTTATTTTTATATTTTTGCAATTTGTTTGCACAACTTTCTGATTAAGCTTTTGGCTCATTGTGGCGCATAATGGTAAGAAATTGAAATTATTTAATGTTTTGCATTTGTTCAATGCGCGATTTCTGATGAAATGGAACAGCTTTCCCCCCTCCACACCCATACAGCTGATGCAAAAGTAATTGCGACTGATTTGTGGCCATTGGGCATTTGGATGCGGTCAGCTGTCAGCTTGCATGACTTTGCAGAATTTTCAAGAGTTTTCTTTTGGTATAAAAATAGCATAAAATACAGTTATTCGCCTGTCTCTCTCTCTCTCTCTCTCTCTCTAAACCAAATGCGAAAAGTTTTGTTTATAATAGAAGAAAAACAAGTCAAACTTTGGGCCAAAACCTTTCCCCATTCATCGAACTGTATGGCACAACCGCAACCTGCGCTAAGCCTAGCCAGCATACTACTATATACTACATATCTAAACATTAATAACATTAGACCCTCACCCAACCATATAGCACACATGCAAAACAAACTAATCAAACTTTTGCGCAACCAACACACACAGATACACACCCACACACACACACATTAGATACACCCAAAAAAAAAGCAGCTCAGAAAGTTGAAAATGCGCAAAACAAATTGCTTTATTTGATGCTGGTGCTGATGCTGCTATTTCAAGACCTTGCCCCAACTCCACACACTCTACAATATTAACCCAGTAAACGTGCAACCACGTTCTGAAAAATCCAAAATCAATTTTTGTTAATGTGTGTTTGTGTTGCTGAGAATGCTTTCTGCAGTGCGCGTTGATTGTCTAGCACCTTATGTTCTGGGGATTCAATCGCCACCGCTTTGCCACACTCGTTTGGCAACTCGATTCGAGAGAGAGCATAAAAGTGCAGACAAAAGATGATTGGTGAGAGTCAGCGCAATACTTTAGAAATGAACCGAGCTGCCACCGCTGCACTACATTTCTACACTCGTTCGTCAGTTCACTTTGAGAGAGTATTCTGCGACTAAAGATAGTATATTTGAGAGAAACAGAGCACTACTTAAGGTAAGAAGTTAGGATGCACTATTCGACTGAAAAAGAGAGCGCAGCTTCAGTTTTTATATGGTAGCTTTTAAAAGGAGTTACTCAGTGATGACATAAAGGTGTTGTAACTAAAAAAAGTCTCTCATTCGTAACTATCTACGCTACCTCAATTTCTGTTAATTCATTCCATTCTCCAATTGAGATGAGAGAGAACCCCTTACCGGGGTTGAAATGGCAATGGAACCGGCTTTTAAGATATTGATTTCGATTTGCACCGAGAACTACAGCATCTCGGAAGAAGGCTGCAAAGAAAAAAATCAAACTCTCAAGATAAGCAAAATGATTCTACGCCCAATCTGGTCCTTGCAATGGAGATTTTGTTGGCAAAACCTTTTTGGGTGGTAACAGAGCGAAGTCAGCATACTGGACTCTTATGTTATATTTTAAGAGTAGGATCGGTAGCTCTATCCATTTCAGAGGATATCGCTCGTAATAATAATCTCTCTATTTTCAAAATGTGCTAATAAAGCTATGCCATTCGTTAGACAACACAGAATGCATTGGAAAGATTTTTTTTTTTTGGTTCATGGCCTATAAAGGGCGCCATATTCAAGTAAATGTGACGTCACATAGCGTATAACCAGCGGACGATTAGAGCGCTTTCAATAACACCTCATTTATCACGTTAAATGGTTTTAAAGTTATAAGGGAACAGATGAACATACATACGTATACAGAATAATAAAAAAGCGAAGAAATTCGATGATGAATGATATGCTATTAACCCCAGCCCAAAGGAGATCGTCACGCTAGAAATTTTGTAAAGGTTTGTGGAATGATGCTTAACGATCTGAAATTAGAAATTCATTAGGTACCTGGGGCTATAAGCAGCTCAACTACACAAGCGGATGCAATACATTTTAGATAAATATTTGGACATGAAAAAGATCTCCGCACGATGACGTCACCCATTGCTGACTTACCCTAGTTGCCATGGCAAAATTTTATGATAGGACCACGATCGCTGTCCAATGCAACATACTTTCCTGGCGACTATTTTCTGTTTCTGAACCTGAAGAAGTAGCTCGGCGGTAAGAAATTGTATTCGAAACAAATTACCATTCCTTACGCCTATTTTGATCCCCGGGGGAGGCTGTAACACCTAGAGGACGCGTCGCATGTGGCGGATAGCGAACGCCTCTCAGATATGGGTGGTGGGACTGAAATGAAATGCCTCCCACGAACCAAACAGTCGGAAGATGGAAAACTACCTAAAAAAACCCGTTTGCGAGCTGGAACTGCATATTTATGGAACCAATAGAAATGGCGGCGGAAGATCTTTAAAATAAGTCAGCAGAGGCGCTCAGGCTCTTCAAAAGAGTTACTGTCCCACTGTCTGGAGGCTACAGTTGACAGCCCCAACACCAGACTCGGGTGCAACAGCCCAATCAGCTTCTCGCTCCTCACAGGAGTGACAGGATTTAATATAGATACGCCTGTTTTGAGGGCCTTGAAAAACCTATTATTTGGAGAGAATAAAACAATGTAAATGTAAGTTAAAAAACGCCTAGTTGCGAAAAAATAAATTTAAAGCACGGCGTCAATGACTCTCGTATATCGCAATTTCAAAAAAGGTACTGCACAAGTCCTCTAAAAAAAATAGACTAACAATAGTTTGTCACAAACCAGTCAGCCGTACTGAAGTGGAACTGTCTAAACACATACAAACACTTATACCAACACTAGTAGCAGATTTTTGCATAAAGTTTTGCAAAACATTTTTACTTGAACCTGCATAAATTATGGCACCCCCAACACTCAAATGCAACCCTGCGCTGTTTACAGAACATAGAATTAAGCATATCTATAAAATATTCGTTGCTCACTTTGTAGCTGCTGAAACTACTTTTTAGTTACTTCATAGTAGTGCTAGTAGGCCTTTAAGAACTGTTCAAATTCGTAGTACTCATGAAAATCTTTAGAAATTCAGTCGATCGACAGACTTTGAACAGTATACATAAAATAAATTTCAGTAGCTACAAAAAATTCTTCAACGCTTTATTAAAATTTCAAATTAGTTATTTCTCAGCAGACTTGTCTTTATAAGTAAGTATGCCAGCTATTTGCTAGTTTTTTGTGACAATCTGGCAACGCTTTGATTTCATTTAAATTTTATACAATTTTATGCAAAATATTTGGCACTTTTTTGTTTCAACATGTTGCCACAAAGTTTTGATGCGCATCTGTTGAGTTTCGCATGTTACACGGCTTTGGCCTCAATCCCAAACTTTGGGTTAATATTAAAAAGTAATTAATCTGGTTTAGAAGTTGGTCAGCACGCAGCCATATTGTTGCAGCCTTCAGAAATAAAATCCAAATTTTTACAGATTTTGTTTAAAAATGGCGCCCAAACGCGTGCAGCTACCAGCCGTGCCTTCCGCCGCACTCATACGCCATCCAACGAAACCACGCGTTTTGCCCGGTAAAACTGCATATATGAATTTTTTGCGATATTTTCGACGTGCCAATCCGTGGATGAGCCCGGTACAGCATGTGGTGAGAGGCGCTGCAGCTTGGCGTCGTATGAATTTTTTTGAAAAGAATCAGTTTCGTAGTCCAAGTATTATGACTATAATAGATTGTGGTAAAAATGCAACCCCTGCAGCAAGAACGCGTAAAACTGCAAGGAAAATGTGTCGCAACGATAATCTTATGGAGACTGACGATGAAAGCTGTGAAGCTGAGCAGGCATCAGGATCGTCAACTTTCAATTGGAAGGTTTGGCAAGGTTTTCTCAACAAAAAGTAAGCTCTATACATTTATAAACAATTTATAGCGCACAGCAATAAATGAAGAAGAATTGGATAATAATCTCTAAGTTACAATCGCTAGAAATCTTCAGAGGCTTTAACAGAACATCTTTGGAAAACTAAGAGATTAATTTAAATTTGCTAGTGTTTCCATAAAGGATTTGTATGCAAATCTTAAAACTTAGCCTTTTGGTTGTGAATAAAATATAATTTTCTTGCAATATGTATAATGATGCTAAGAACTTTCTTATTAAATTTTTAAGAACTCTTGCGGTAAATATTTTTTAGAAAAATTTAAGGAAAAACCTTCTTTATTTTCAGGAACCACAGCGGTTTTTTACGGTATACACATAAGGGATGGGTTCGAAAAGGGAATCCCTCGAATTTCTCAAAAACCTGCGGAATGGGTGAAATGAGAATAAATCTAAAAACGTGCGTGGTATTTTCGTGCAAATTCCGCAATTAACGTCAGGATCTGAAATTTTTTTTTTATTTTGAAAAACTACTAATTAATTGATCAATTCTAAGATTTTGAAGAAGATCTTTCGATAAAATGTTAAACAAAAACATTGGTTTTGGAAGTAATGTAATGCATTTTTATAAAAAATATATTTTTGCTGTCATCATTGTCAGCTACAAGGGTAAATGTGTGATTTAGAATCTTTCAGAAAATAGTTTTTTTTTAATAATACATCAATTAAAAAGTTACAACATTTGCAAAAAGTATTTTTTTTTTAAATTTTAATAAAGTAAAAAATGTGTATATAATGAAATTTTAGTTTCAAATATTGAATAAATTGAACAATAAAAAATCAACACGAAACAAGTGATGGCCCGGGATTCTAAATGTCTGTTTCGATACCGAAGCGTGTAAAGTTAATTACACAATAGAGAGCTTACTTTTAGGAGTGCTAAGAAAAAAAATGTTGTCAAAACAACTTATCCCCGTTATCGGGACTCTACAATTGCTTGTACTTCTGTGACATAATATTCTAGATAAAATGTTAACCCTAAAAAGATAAAGTACGTCTGCGTGACGTAAGTCTTTTCATTTTTTACTCTCTCTCTCTCTCTTATAATCGTAACTCAGTTTGCTTAAACGGCATCACCACTTGACTTAATTCTAAGCTATGCACAAAGAGTACGTCGTAAAGACGTATGGTTATCTTTTGTGTAAGTTTTTTGTGTGAGTTTCAAGATAAATTATAACCTTTTTGTGTGAGCTTTATGAAGTTATATAATTTGATTTTGTTAGAGAAAATCTCAAAAAAAATTTTAGATTACATATCAAATTTGAAGGCTTTAGCACTTTTGTATATAAAGTAAGTAGGTACTAACACATCTGCATGGCAACATAAATATATAATTTCGTATTTATTGAAGTATTGCACCGCTCTGAAAATACTTTTCAGAAAATACTATTCATTTATATAAATGAGCTGAGTTTCGAAAATAGTTTTAAGAGGAAAATAGTTATAAAGAGCTATGAAGAGCTCTTATGATATCTAGGTGTTCTGAATTTGCAAGAAGAATTTATAAGTGGTCCTATAGGCGTGATTCGTTTTCCTGAACAACTTAAAAGTTTAATGCTTCTTTGTAAACTCCTTTCCCATGGAGTATCACCCATTTCCCTTTCCCTCTTTACTAGCCTGCTTATATTGTCTTGATAACTAATATAACTAAAGAATCTTATACTATTTAGATATATCTTGAACGCCGTCATATTTTGGTCAAAATCATCTGCTCTAATCTCTTTATTAACGTTCATTAAAAAAATTTATTGATAGCGACTATCCCCGGGCCCTAAGTTTACTTTGTTGTCGCGACAAATTTAAATGTTTAATGCTTCTTTTAATTCTACGGAAACTTTAGAAATCTCCGGTACCGTGGAGAATCCCCCATATTTTCCTTTTCCTACCAATTATTTAATTATGTTTTGAGCACCGTCATTCATCATTTGATTCGACTCCATATATATATTTTAATCAAAATCATTCTCTCCATTTTCTTCTTAATTAATGTCTTCATAAAAATCAATTTCCCAATTTCTTTACAGTTTAAACAGTTTTTGACGTTCTTTGGCTACTTAAGTAAGTTTTTTCGCATTAAAAACTATTTTTGAAAAAAAGAAAATAAAATATTTTTTCATCAGTTGTCCCAAGCCTGCCTTAAGTTGGGTTAGCTTGGTTGCTGTTTAGCAAAATAAGTTTGTTTTCAATGTTTTTCCGAAGAAGGATTATGAAAAAAAAAATTTTAGATAGTTTTTTGTACGCAACTTTTTAAGAAAAAAAGTACCAGAATTTGAGATAATTTTTTTGTCCACAAGTTTTTAAGAAAAAATTTATTGGCTCTGATTATTCGACTTTGCATGACTGCTGTACGCCTTCTATTCCAAATAGGGAACTCCCCGAAGTAGACCAAAAATTTCGAAGACAAATGATAAGCAAGAAATGCCTAAAGTTAGCCTTGGGTCTAGAGAGTTAACCTGTCCTAAAAGGATACCTTTGTTATCATGAAGACGTGCGCAAAATATTATATAACTTTTGGTTCGTAGAAGCTTCAATTCCCAAACACGCTTAAAATCCGTGCCAGAATCGTTGCTATTTAAAGCATGTAGATATTTTCTCAAAATATGCCAGCATTTTGTTTTTCCTTCAAGGAAGTTATCCAACCATTTGGGCAGTAAATCCTTTGGTTAGTCAAGTCATTCAGCTAGATCCCAACACCAATCCCCGCCAGGTAAGATAAACAAATTTACTTATTGTTTGTTTTGGTTCGAATTTTTTTTTTTTACTATGCGCTCAGTCACCTCAGCTGCTTGACTAACTCACTTGACAAGCTCTCATGGCTGCTTCCTTTTCCGGCACACTTTTCCAACCCAAACTCGAAACCTAAACAACTAAACCTCTATCTGCACCTATTCCCTTTTGGATGTTATGAGTTAGGAGTGCTGTAGTGTTGTTTTTGGTTTTTTTTTTTAGTGTTGTTGCTTCCGCGTGGTTTCATACTCCAACAGACACTTGACAGAAGCACTCAGTTCCCATGGCCAACTCTGAAGGGCTCGCATATTCTCTGTTTATTTTGATTGTACATGGAATCGTCATGGACACATGCTAGAGCTCTCTGTATGTGTGTGTGTCCGTCTGGTGTGTGAGTGTGTGTTTTGCGTGCACTTATGGCAAGAGCCATATCTCTAGCAATGGCGGCAGCGGCCATTTCGTGTGCTGCTCATTGTTGCTGTTGGTGTTGGTTTTGTGTGTGTCTGTGAGTTGGCTTTTAGCATGTGTCTTACATGTTATTTACTTAATAATTTACTGAATAATTTAAACACCTTTGTGGCACAGTTGTTCCCTTATCGTATTGTTGTTATTGTTGTTTTTGTTTGAGCTTTAACATATCCGTTCATTATGCCAAAGCCCATCCGTAATGTATGTCAGCTATGAAGCTGCTTTTTTAGCACCCTTCCTGAAATGTATCTCAAAGTATGTCTAGCACTCGTCAGCTGTGTGCAGATAGTTTACACACACACACACACACACCCATCTTGACTTGGCTTTAGTGTGTTTATTGTGGCAGTGTGTGAGTGCACCGTCAGTTAATGCGGTTTAAATGTGTTTTGTGCGGCTTGTTTCCTTATATGTGTGTGTTGATAATGTGCATAATAAGCTTTAATTAATGTTAAATAATGAATTTTCTCATTTTCACCCTGCCAACCCCCTCCATTTGCTCTTCTGCCACAGTCTGCTACTTGCCACCCGCTGTTGTTGTATTACTTGCTTAGCAGGCAACTTTTGTTAAAAATACTTACAGGTACTGTGGCATGTAGCACATCAAACACCACAACGCATTATGTTTATTGCCTTTGTACGCTTCAGCTGCACAGTGGTACGGAAGTAATATTCATTCGCAAAAATGTTGTACTTTTTGAGGCAAGATTCTTATAGCATAGTTTCATAAAATTTTACGCAGAAATTTACAATTATTTTTCATGCAAATCTTTTCATTTTCTTTTTTCTTTGAATTCCTGAAAGAATTTTCTTTAAACATGTTTTCAAATTTTTAATAAAATTTTTTTTTTTTTTAGAGTTAAAAAAATAATTTTTTTTAAATTGAATTTTGTATAAACAAAAAAAAAATTATATATATATATGTATTCTTAATTTATATTTTTTGAAGTCTTTTGTAAATAAAAAATTCTTATGATTTAAAAAAAAATATTCATAAGTTTATGCATATTTTTTTGAAAATATTATTTTACCAAATCGAATTGGTGTGTTATAAAATGGAGCCTTTAAAAATCGGTGATGTCTCGAAACTGTTAAGGATGTTCGTTGCCTTTGGCTTTGTTGAAAAGAGTCCTATATGTATCTAGATATATAATATGAAGTTTAGAGGTTTTATAAATTTACTTGACGATGTTCTTATTGAGTTTGTAGAGCACAATTTTTATGATTCTGCGTTTTTATAATGCCAATATTAAGAGTTTAAAATTATTTCGCTCTAAAGAATTTTGTGTGTAATTTTTATAAATTCCTATTAAATCAAAAACTTTCAAACTTTTGTTTTTTCATAATTAAAAAGATGTTACCTTGCAATCAAAAAAAACTTGTTTTTTACTTAGGTGATGTTTCAGTATTTTGAATAAATATGTTTACCGATAGTAATAATTATTTTAAATTTTAAAAAAATCAAAACTGTTTAAACGTCTAATGAAAACACGATGTCTTTGGTTTTACTAATACAATCGATGGAACTTCATTTGTAATTTAATCAAGTAATTTACTTTAAATGTTTCAGGATTTTGGACATAATAAAAATAATGCCCTTGAAATAAAATTACGATATCTCCAATTTAACTAGTGCAATTAATTAAACTTTTATTGGCAGACTAAAAATTAAAGCAAATTAAACACTAGCACTCCGAAAAACTCGGATTCGTCGTTGTGGAGAATGCGATGATCTGGCAAGTAGATTTGAGCTCGAAAGAAATTTCTTTTTATAATTTAACTAAAGATGGGCTCTTTCGCTTCTTACAATGGGTATGTTCAGTTCTATGTGAGTGATGATTGTTCGAGGCACTTAAGACTATGCTCTTTGGATAACCTCTATAGCTAAAATGGAGTTATTAATTTTTCATTTAATTCTGGTCATAAAATTCAATATAGAATTTTGAAAGATTTTACTTTTGATTGTAAACATTTTTTTTTTTTTTTGGTATTTTAAGTTTTTATTCTTTTGGAATTAGCCTGAAGGCCTAAGTGGGTCTGGCTACAAAAATTTGCATAATTTTTTGGAATACACTTTCAACCCATAGTAATCTGACAGTGCTCCTTGGATCACCATCATATTGCTTTTCTAATTTTGAATACATTACAATTTAAGCGATTTGCGAATTTTATTAAAACAGTTTCTATATTTGTCATTATATGAAGATGGTATTAATACACATTATTGAGCCTAAGACCATAAAATGTAAGCTGTTATGATTTGGATTTATATCTTAAAAAAAAATTATTAAATAAATAAGAAAAAAATTTATTTGCAATTCGGTCATCAGGAACTCTCATTTTTTTTACGAAAAACTTGGTATGGCAGGTTAAGATATATTTTTTTTTAGAGATTAAAACAAAAGATACAACCCATGAGCTTACCATCTTACTTTAAAGAAGGGATATTACAATAAGTGTTTTTTACCTATATCTGCACCTGTTCACTACATATTAAATCTCGATTTTTATAAAAAAAATATCGACGAGCAACTAAAAAAAAAACAACAAATTAACAAAATTAATAATTTTAAAAAAATTTGTGGCCAAAGAAATAAAAATATTAAATTAAATAAAAATGTTTTTCTAATTTCTAGCCTTTATCGAATTTGAAAAAAATATAAAAAATTGGATTTTTGTATTAGAAAACCGCAAATGATCTTATTTTGAATGAAAAAAGTGATTAATGTAATAGACGAAGCTCGATTTTTTTTTATAATTTAAAAATCTGTAATCATACATTTGAAAATAAATAACATTTACTGTATTTTTTGTAACAAAATATGTTAACTTTTCATTCTTATCGATATAGCTATTTTTCCATGATAAAGTTAGAGAGATTTTTTTATAGTATTCAAGGATTAAAAAAAAATTCTACTTAAAATCTAAGAAAAAAAAATACGAAATACTTTTAAGGAGTAGGTAATTCTTTCTTTATTTTCTCAAAAATATTTTAATTCGCGTTGAATAAACAACACATATATTTCGCCAAACGTTGGCAACCTCAGTTTGTATTCGATATATTATATTTTTCTGAATTTTTGGATAAATTTTATGAAACTTAATAGTTGTTCGACTTAGCTGAAGCAAGGGTATAAATAGCTATTAAACAAAAATACAAGCAAAACAAAAAATTCACAAACAAAAATAGAATGTAGAAAATTTACAAAATATTCGATTTCGTTTTTAAAACCAACTGAACATCAGCAGCTCAACGTCGCGTGAATAAAATTCTGGCCGAATTAAGTGCCAAAAACAGCAGAACAAAAATTTATTTCTATGGTTGGCTTTAAACCATTGGTTTGTGGTTTTTTTATTTATTAATTTCCGCAAAACCATATCAAAAGTGCGAACGGAAACAGGCCTCTACAACATATAACGATTAAAATAAAAAACATTTTATTTTCGTCCAATGGTATTGATTTCCGTACCAGTGTGCGGCGCAGCTTCTGCTCCAACTCGCTCTTTCGAGCTTATATCCTTCAGCCAGTCTGGCGCTTTGTTGTGGTTGATTTTTTGGGTCTTGAAGCTTTTAAATTTTCCCTGCCACAAAACTACATAAGCTGTGTGTGTATCTTCATGTTGCTGTAGTTGTAAGGCATTTATGTTGTGTTTTTGTTGTTAATTAAATTTTGCACAACATGGCCTTGTAATGAGTTGTTGAGTTTCCAAAGTTTCCGAAGTCCCCGAGTTGTTAGTTGTATGTGTATCTGTTAGTCTCTTCTTATGCAGACAATTAGGCTGAGCATATAGCATAAGTAAAGCGTCAGCCATAGGTGTTTAGGGTTCCAAGAGGTAGCCCCCTAATTGGATAAATAAGGTACACGGCTGTTGGGTTTTCCAAAAACAGCTGCTCCTAATGCAAAGCTTGACAACTCTTACACATGGCTTACTTGCACAGTCGGTGGCATTTATATTTTTCTAAAGAAAGGGACACATTTTTGTTGGAGTATATTTTCTTTTTAATTTCGAAATATCATTTAAATGTAAAAAGAAATTCAAGTGAATTAAAAAAAAAAGTGGAGTGCGGTTGGGGTTCAGGAAGGAAGTTTCTTCAGCTTGTTCTTTTTCATGATATCATAATTTTGTAATCAGCTTAATTGACAGACTACAAGTAGCAAGCTAAGACGTAGGTTATATAAGACCTGAGAAGTTTTTAAGACTCTGACCCGTGCGAAAAAGTAATACAGTGGGCATACCATTGCCACCAAACGTACCTACTGAGCCCATGGGATAAAAATCCAATAAGGATCATAGTCTAAAATAGGAAAATGGAACCATTTGGTACTAATTAGCGAGCACGAACACATGACGTTAAGTACGAAAAGGTCCGTTCCGGAGCAAGGCTGATTATTGCGTTACGTGACGGAATTTCTATCATTTTACTCGGTAGAGTTCAGATTCATTAAGTAACTTTGAGCCAAAAGTGAAAAACAGTCAATTTGAAAATTGTAAACGCCTCGAATAAACATTTTCGTTAAATTATCAAAAAACATTTTTTTAAATAGATTATTTTATTAAAACATTAAATATTATACATATATAAAATATTTAAGAAAAAACTATGATAAGACTAATTGACCATAGCAATAGCTTCGCAAGGAGACTTATAGAAACGGTCCAAGTAATTAGACTACAGAGGAGATGTTAGCAATCATCTCCTGCTAACATCCTCCCCAACAATTCCCTATGAAACGATGACACCAAAATGATAAACATTTTGTTAACAGCCATCCTGAGGCTTATTCTGATTTTAAACCTTATTAAAAAAATATTGAAACAAGACAACAAAAATTACTTTGAAAAAGTATTAATATTTAAGTTAAAGAAGGTTTTGATTTTAAAATTAAAGTTCGATATTTTTTTTATAAACTTGAAACTTTATATTTTAAATATTGAAAAAAATCTTAATGATATATACTCAGGCGATAGTGTCAAACATGAAGCTTGATTTCTCTTTACATAGAGGCACAAATGTTGAATATTATTTAAGTCAGGTTTTAAAGCTGACAAATCTATTAAAAATTTTTCGCATACTTTCTAAAATTAGAAATCTGGCTTTATTTTAATTCTTTTTAAGTTTTTGCAAGGATTTTTTGGGTTATTATACAGAAAATTTCCCATTTCATCAATTGTTATCTCACGGAAGCAATTAAAAGGAATTATATCCTCAAAATATTTTTGTGCAACCTTCAGGTTAACAAGAAGGTTCTACTGAAACTTTCAGAATTCTACGAAATATTGGAAAATATTTTTTGTGTGAAGAAACTGCTTCATTATTCAAAAATATTTGTATTTAATGAAGCATTGGTCTGGCAAAGTATGCATTTAGCATAAAATTCTTCCTTTAAATGGTTTCGAAAATATATAAATATGTTCCTTTAACTCCTGTTTGGAGCATAGGGCGTCAAAAAAGCTGTCCAAAAACTTAAATTTATAAAAAGAGTTAATATGACGAACTGCAAGAATCTTATATTACAATACTATAGTATTTGGGGTCTTATTTGTCTGAGCAGTATCCATAAGAGTTTAAGTATAGGACAGCATGTACCGTAATTCCTAGAAAATTTAAAAAAAAAAAATTTATAAATAAAACCTATTTTTATTTATTAAATATGTTATATTCTGTTTGATTACCGTAATGATTAGTCGTATTTCGTTTAGTGGGCTGCTTTTTATAATATTTTCACAACTTCCGATTTTCTAATTTATTAACTTTTCGGTTATTATAACTGGCTTGAAGAATCTTCTATTATCTATTATCAAGAACTAGAATTCGACGGTATTTGGCGTCCCATATATACCATTAGAAACCCGAAATTTGTGTATGCCTTTGGAATTCCCCTATAGACAAGTGTACAGTACTTTTTGCAAACATCGACGGAGTTTTTTAAATTTTCAAGAGATAACTTAAAATTAGGAATTATTTATTACCTATTTTTGGATATGATGGAAGCTGTTAGGGTAACCTAATAACGAAAATGTTTATGATCTTTTCTAATCGAAACAATAGCTGAAAGATTTCTAGCCGCTAAAGCGTTTTCTGTGGAAGATTTAAGAAAAGCTTTCGAAAAAAAGTGAAATATCGAATTTTAAAGGAAGATTTAGAATGGTATATTAGTTCCCAGAGCGTATATGGGGTCCGGTGCTAGGATTTTCTTCAAGATATTATGAAATTTTTAATATTAAATCTTTTATAATTAATTCATTTTCAAAAGAGGGGGACGGTCTGGCTCCATTAGCTCTGAACCAATATTTATAGACTAGTCAAGTTTATGCCATTTTCTGACGTATTATAAAACACCAAGCGGCTGTAAATTTTAGTGCACGTCATTTTATTACGACTTTCAATCTTTTTCTTAATAATAAAGTAACTCCGACATTAATGTTATTATTGTAAATCCATTTAATAGACAAAATAAAGAAAGTTCAAGAAAACGGAAAGCATTCCTGCCATCAATTTTAGCAACAGCTTTAAAAGCTGTGACTAGAGTTGGCAAAGATGAATTTTATTGGGGAGAAGGATAGCTTTGAGGTTGTCGAAAGGGGGTTGGGAGAAAAAATGTTTCCATAACCATGGAAGCTAAAGCAATTAGCGCTTATTTAGCGCTCTTAAAGTTGTAAGCTGAATATTCTTTTTAAGCATTTACTCAGTTCATCGACACAACTTTTATCTACTATGGTACAATATTAAGGCTCCCAGCAAAAGAGTCGCCTTATCATAATAACAATAACAATAATAACAACCACTTGATATTCGATATGCGCACAATAAGTATAATATACTCGATATTATCGAAAAGGGCGCGACTCATAAAAAGTTCAAACTGTCAAAAGTTTGGCAGCCATATTGTTTGGTTTTTGTACGTTAAAACAAATCGATAACAAAAAAAAAATGAAAGTAAACTGATGTAGAAATTAGAAATAACATACCCTGAGTGCCAAAAGTTTGTATGCTTTAGGAATATGTTCCAACTTTTCCTTGATGATGCTTGGATGTTGTTGTTTTTGTTGAGGTTATAGCTCGACCAAAAAAAAAAAAAAATCAATGCTGGAATATTTTATCCTTTTTTATGCGACACACAATCACACAAAACACACACACATAAACAGACACACACTCCAGCACATAAAGTGGGCGGAATTGTATATAATATACAAGTATGTATGCGCGTATGGATGTTGTCAGGAAACAACAATGCAGGATACGTAGAAGAAAAAAAAAGTTGCTAAGCTCAGCGTTTGTCGCTTTTGTGTTTGTTATTGTTGTTGTTGTTGTACTTGATTAGACCGGACTGAAAAGACTGGCTGTAAGTTTTATTATATTGCGTTGTTTTTGTGCGGTTTTTATGTGATTATACATATATTTCTTTTATATCTTTTCGACTTTATTGCATTTGCTAGCTTATAGATACTATGTATCTTTTAGCTACATTTACTATCACTTTGCACTCTCTAGCCGCGTGCGTGTGTGTGGCCCTTAGTCCCTGGAGGCCCTGAGTGGCATGTCAATCAAAATCAATCAAAATTCTAACACTTGTCGTGTGTGTGGGGCCCACAACCCCGCCCACTGGCCATTACTTATTTTTTTTTTCTTTCTTTTTTTGTTGCCACCACTTTACACGCTCGTTAGCATTTACACATGTTCCAAGTGTTGACGTTGTACTCGATGCCCGTGTAGCACTGAATTTCCACCGAAATTTTTATTTTCACTTTTTAACATTAACACACATAGACTGGGTACGACGGGCTGCTTCAAAGGCGACACCGGGTTTCCCGACGACAGAGCGTAACCGGTAATGTTGCCGACATCAGCGATTTTTCTTGCATTTTTTTTAACATTTATTTTATCAAGTATACGTTTGCAACGACTAGCTTGCTACACTCGCACAGACACTTTTGCAACACTACTAAATAGTAGCAGCATACAATCACTGCTTTAACAATGTTGAGCACGTTTTGGGCACGTTCACGTTTACGTTTCCGGCTTTTAAAGGGCTTTCAGTTGACCTACTGGCCTTTGCGAGTAGCTGCTACCAAAACTTTTGCCTGTTACTCGCTTTTAGGTAACTTTTTATAGCCGGCAAAATGCAATTCACCTGCGCTCGAGTTTTCAAAATTATTTTTACAAAAAATCACTACGAAAACTTTACACTTTATACGTCGTCGTCGCCGTAGTTTTAGTCGTCAACACTGTGACGTAGTCGTCGTCGTCGTTGTCGTCACTTTAACTAAAGAGAGAGTCGCCCGCTGTGTCTGTCGCTTATGGCGTACGCTTTGAGACTGGTTGGCTGCAACGCTCGGGCGAGTTTCAGGCAGCAGCAGCAGCAGCCGGGCCTCGTGTCGTGCTTCGCAAAGGCGAAGACAAACTGTGCTACAAACTGTTATACAAATATTTACCGGGTGCGTCTCTTGCAGCCGAAAGAGTGCAAGAGAGCGTCGCTGTAGTAGAGCTGAGAGAGCGCGCCGCTGCTGCACATTTGGTAGCTTGTCTGTTTGACTGAAGGAGTAAATGACAAAAGGAGCATTGTTTTTATTTTTGTTTTTAGGTGTGGAAATTGTTAGAAAATTCCAAAGAAAACTATACTCTGAACGGGCTAAAGTTATAAATAATGAGGATTGGCTGTTCATACCGCAATTTCTTTTTTAGTTTTTACAAAATAAATTTAAACAGTTTAAGATAAAGTAAAAAAAAAATTTCATGTTTATAAAGCAAACATTGTATGGAAAATCTTAATGAAGTGTTTGTTCATTACCAAGTACTGGTAGGCTAAGTATGCTACGATATGAGTGTTGGAAGCTTGCACTATTAAATTTCTTGTCACTGATGATACGTCACTAAAATGTGCAACTAATTTCATACTATATTGGAAACCAGCCCTCCTCCCAATACACCCGATGCAGTCCTGCTATTGTAGAGTGCTATGATCTTTAAAAAATCCTATTGGAGCTACTTATATAAAATCAATCATCAAATCTTTCCAATAAACGGTGCTCAGTACCTTCTGTTGTATAAAAACGGCAGTGGTCAATAGCTGCCTTCCGTACCGCAGATATTTGAGGCATGACTCAATTGGGTATTGCTTATAATCTGCTTTACTCCATCCAATAAGTTTCCTTAGGAAAAAGTGGCCGTTCTCTTTGCCACTGCAACAAAAACAAAATAAATCCATAATATTCATAATAATAATATTCAGAAGAGCACAAAAGAACTGTGAAATAATGGATATCCTCACCTGAAATTCTCCAAGTTAAACGTCTACTTCTTTTTCAATCCACTTCAAAACTGCTCTCTCAAAAGTTGTTAAAAATATTTTTTAAAAATCCAGCACAATTGTAAAAAATTACAAATAAAAATATACAAATCAGGCCCAACATCCACATTTCAGAGGAGACGAACTGAGATCCATAGGACCTTGAAATAGATGCCAGTAAATAATATTTGTTGCTATATTAACACAATTATAAGCCAAAACCTTTTTGTAGTACTGCCATTTGAATTTGGTACAAAATGGGTTAGCTTACTAATAAGAATTAGGCAGCAATTTTTTTCTACCACCTTTGATAGAATTCGGTGAAGCCCCAAAACTTATGTCATATGATATCTGTATCTGTCTGGTATCTATCTGTCCGTAGTATTTCAATGATAAAAAGAGCTAGTAGCTTAAAATATAAATCTTGCTTGCATTTAGTTTTTAGATATTGACCCTTTTTACTACCAAAAATTTGTTTAATTTCCACAGATAGATAAAAGATAAAAGTTAAATAAAAATATGTCCCGAATATAAAAATTCTATGTTTTTTATAAGATTGTATTTCTGCGTCTTTGATATTTAATTTTCTCGCTGGTGCTTCTTGTCTAGAGTCGAAATTCCTATATGTTATTATTTTGTGAATAATTTTTTTGGCATATATTTCTTTATAACTTAGCATTGTTGCTAACATTGTGAGTAAATTGTGAACAAATCCAAGTGTCTGGCCAGTTATTGATGTGAGCTGGTGCATATCTTTAAAAAGTTCACCCATCGGGCTATAGACGCAGATTAGTTCATATCTGCTTAATTTATAAATCTGTTAACTTTTTTTCCATCATAATTAAGGTTTTTTTTTGCTTGCCATCCTTAGCACTAAATTTTCGAGTCAAACTCCTTTATATTTATAAATTTATACTCTTAAATTCCCAGTTGTAAAGATTTAATATCTAAACTCTGATTCAATATGTTAAGCTACCTTTAAGCAATATTTTTATATTACTTCGGCAAATAAAGCAAATTGTAAACTAAATTATAATATAAGGTCAACTGAACTTAGTTGTACTCCTCAAATAAATAAATAAATAAAATAAATAAGATGCAAAGACGTTCGAAAATACCAAGACGTCTGGAAGACATTACAAATATATGTGAAGACATTTCCGATATCGGTAAAGGTGATTTTCGTGGGCGAGCAGATATTTCAGAGGACCAATTTGAAAAAATAGAAGTGTATGAGTCCTCAGACACCGATAGTGAGGAAGAGAACATCCTCAATGTGCGGAGACCAAGAAGAACTCTAAGATTACCATCATATTCTGATGAGAGTTGTTGGAACAATATGGAATGAAATAAAACCTGGATGAACTCCAGGACGGGGACCAATACTTACAATTTTCAAAAAAGTCTTTGGGCCTACAGCGTTTGCAAAACGAAACATAATAAAACGCACTGTGAGTAGTGCGTTTTCATTTATAATCGATAGTAAAATTATAGATTTTTAAAAGATCTTCTCAAGGATTGACGCCAGTAAAAACACAAAAAATGTGAGGCAGCTTGTGGGCACAGAAGAACTAGCCTGAAATGCTCCGAAATCTGCAAAAATTGCGAAGGTAAAACATGTATCAACGCAGCACATTATAAATTAGACAGCAAATATGATGACTATGACTCCGACGATTGACGTCACAAGTATATCAAAGTGCTTGTATAATGGTTAAGTTGCATTAGATCCATATCGTCTACAGTTCTTACCCTATTTTAAAGATCTTAGATTAGAAAAGTTCTTAAAAGAATTCCCTTTTAGCTTAAAGCTTAACATAATTTTTAAAATTTTTTTCTCGTTAATAAAAAGCAAACCGAAAATTTGTAATTTGAAAAATGGTCGAAAATGTCACTTTTTGTAGACTTTGGTTGCTTGTAACTTCAATAATTTTTAATACCTATCAATGTTATTGTCTTTCATGTCGATACAAAATTTTGTTCACTAGATATTGACGAATAATTAAAAAAGTGACCAAAAACGTGTTTTTTGAAAAAATTTCGAAAACGGTGCTTAACAAAAAGAAATGAATGTCCTTTTCGTGTTTCTCGACCCAAAATTACCATAAAAAACACTTTTTACGAAGGTTCACTATTATATATACTATTATAATAATAAAAATTAAAAAAAAAAGTTGAAGTTCTAAAATAATATTTTGATCAAATAAATTGGTGAATTAAAGTAAAAAAAGTATATTTAATTTTAAGCATAAACAAATTTTTTTTATTCTTAATACATTTTCTTGATAAATTTTAATAATTTTATTTAAAAATTATGTTTTTTATATTTTCTTAAAATTTTAATTTATTCAGTGAAAAAAACAATAGAAACTAAAAAAAGTTTATGTTAAAAAAAATTATTTTGGTTAATTAAATTGGTATATTAAAATTAAAAAAAAAAATTAGTCAAATGTTTTATTTAAATTTTGTATCTATTTTTTTTTTATGAATGACTATATTTTTTAGAATTTTTGTTTCTGCTGTTTTATTTAAGAATTGAGTAACATGAAATTTGTTTAATGAAATAAAAAAACAATAATAAGTACCTATTAAAAAAAATTAACGTTGAAGTAACAAGTTTTAAATAATTAAATTGGTTTATTTAAATTAAAAAAATTTTTAAAAATTATATTCAATGTTTTATTTTTAAAATTCTTAGATTTTTGTAAATTGTAAAAAAAATGATTAAAAATATATTTTTTAATTTGGAAATTATTAATTTAACGCCGCTAGCGAGTCTTAATCACCCACTTTGGGTCGATCTGAAATTTTTGTTGTTAGTTTTTAGCGCTACAGAGACATCTACAAAATTTAAACCTTTGACTAAATTTTTCAAATGCCAGCAAATTGGGATTTCCAATCTCTCATTCCTTATTCCTAAAAAAACAAACATTTACAACTTTTACTGTTTGTTCACATTTGCTTTAGATGTTCTTGACTTTACAACACTAAGAGCTTGACAAATATTACCATAACTCAGTCAAATCTTTGCATCTCTGGCTACTTCACTGATAAGCACTATCAATGTGCTTTATTGTTTACACATATCCTAGCACACCTTGGGCGCTGCTTTAAGCCAACAACCCATTCTTTTAAGAAATATAAGAGTTCATTAGGGCAAAAAACTGTTCCCACTGAGAGTTTTAAAAATTTCCCCATATTTCACAGCTGCTTTGCAACAAACTGTGCTACTATTCAACATTATGCTCAGCACGCCGGCGCAATATGGAGCCATAAACTCAACATGTCCGGCGGCCAAAAACTTCACCACATGACCACAATTTGGCTGGCTGCTTAGTCAAATCTTAAGGCTCGCCTTTTGAAGTTGCTGCAGAGCTCGACAAGCTGTTTGTGGCATGCAGCATGCAAAATCAGCTGCAAATCTTAAGCGCCTCAAGGCACAACAACAATAGAATAAAAACTAGTATATTGTATAGGGACTAAAAGCTGCGTATATAATATCAAAAAATACCCGCTTCCTAAGAAGATGAAAGCAAAGTCACGCGGTAGGAGTATTGGAAAAACCCCAAAAAAAGGGAACAAAAAAAATGGCAAACAGCGAAAAATATCGATTCACTTCGATTGGCAAACACTTTGTTGTTTTTGCTGTATTAGCCGCCAGCGGCCCACTGAAAAGATTGGCGGGGGAGGGAAATATTGCTTTATAAGCAATGAGTTGGCTGTTGGCTGTTGGCTGCTCCCTGCCTTTTAAGCCAGCTGGCATTGTGTTTAGCTGCTTATTTTGGCCGCGTTAGTTTGCAAGAAGCTACTGCTGCTTCTTGGCAAGGTCCTTTTTGTGTTTACTTTTTTAAAAAATTGTTGTTTCTTGTGAGGCGCTGCTGCTGCTGCCGCTGCTGTTTTTCTTGTTTGCTGCGTTCCTAAATAAGTAAATAACCAATGAAGCAGATAGCAATGTTTATTGTTATTCTTGGAGCAGTATAGACGCCATACCGCACTCACATCCTTTTTTCACTCACTGTGCTCCTTGCGGCCATTCAAATCAATTCGTTCAGCGACAAAGGCAACAGCCAGAACTTTGTATCTTTATTTATGTCTCTCAGATACATACAGCTACAGATACAAAGATACACAGCTACATACAGACAGACAGCAAATAAACAAACGCTTCAAGCCTGAAAAATACTTGTGTATCCTGAAATATGTCAGCCCCTGACCTAGCCCCAAAACGCACCCACCAACATGCTCCCACCTGAGTCACTCGTCCTTTGCGCTAATCACAGTTGTCTGTTGCGGTTTACTTGTGGCCTTAACAGATTTGCCTAGGGCCAAGTTACCAGCTTGTCCCGGCTTGTCCTGTGTTGCCACCTCGTTGTAAAATATGCCACTTCAAAATTGGAGGCATCTTGAGCTACGTACCAGGTTTGTTCCCCTTCAAAGTCAAAGTCAACTTTGGCGAGGCGTGCCTGGCATTTGCTGCAACGCGTTAAGTATACGCCCTGGCAGTCAGCTGCTTGAGCTTTGCCTTTGGCGTCATCATTTTTTTTTTTTGTTTTACCCACATGAGCAGCGGTATCTAGATACCTAGTTGTATCTCTACCTGCTACCTGCTCGGCAGCTCAGGCACGTGGCCTGCAGCAGTGTAGTGTATGTAGCCAAACGCAGTTAACCTCTGTCTGCCCCCAGGGGGCTTGCTGCATATTTGTGTCGCATTAAAACTATTTAAGTTTTTAATGCCCCAACAGCGTTGATCTTGCGCTCAGCATATAAATTACATGGGCTGCTTTACTTTGACGCAACTTCAAAGATGTGCTTCAGATGCTACTACAGCAACACTATAGCAGCTACAAGGACACCTCTGCTTTGAGGATATGCTGCACGCTGCAAACTCTTGAAAAGAGTTCTTAGCTGGTTCGTTGACAATTTTTTACTTTGTTACTTTTAGAGGGTGTTTTTTTTGAGAAGATTTTTTGTTTTTCTTAATAGACGTACTGACAGATGTATTACCTATGTTAAGTTTTCTAAATAGTATCGAGTTTTCGTATTCCGGGGGTGTAGAAAATACAAGCACTTTGTTGCTACCACCCGTAGAGTCGATTTTGGCAGAAACTAAATCTAATGCCTGAAACACCCCACGAAGATGTGGTTCTGACATAACCTTAAAAAATTATGCGTTTTTGTAATCTCCTCTCGGAACCAATGGGGTTTTTCGGGCCTAGCATTTGTCTGTGTAATAACATCAACTAGGTCTAAAATTGGGAATTGTTTTTGTACGAAGTTCTTCTTCTTACCTAAATGCTGTTATAAAGTATATCTACAAAGTCGCTTTTCTGTGATACATAGTTTTTCAGCAATCGAACGAACAAAAATTATTCAATTGACGAAAACTAGGGGCACTCCCATACCGCTCTCTTTATTCAATTGAGGATATCCCGACTATTACAATACAATATATTATGGTTTCCTTAATTTCCAGTGTTCATTCGAGTGTAAATGCTAGAACCGTACCTGTCCGACTCTTAAATACTCTGTACTTACACGGGTCGCCAGATGCGGCGGCATCGAAAAAATTAAATATAGTTTATATACTTTGGTCTACACGAGTTAGCATTTCGATTTTGGAGACTATAAAAATAACATTAACCGGACTACTAAGTGTTCTAGAGGATATAACCCCAAATGCTACACCTGCCACCTTATATGGTGGACATCGGACTACTATACTATGACAGAAGTAATTTTCCAACACTAACGGCAGCTCTTTGGCTATCGAAGAAAACACATTTCGCTTTCTTACTACTCCCGTTGACAAAAACCCCTTAAAAAAACACCCATTTTAAGGATTTATGCTTAATCGTTGAAAAGTAGCTTTCGTTCATAGACAACACTTGCTTTGTCGCTACCTCTTCCAAGTCCTCATAAAAGCGCAATAGACTTGGTAATATTTGTTGGGCATAAGACTACTTTACCCCTACGCTAGTGCAAAATGTTGATAAACATTTGGCGGGAGTTAAATGTCTTTCCCGGCAGCTATTTGGCTAGAATTTGCTTTATTTGCCATGGAAATAGCTTTAAATGCCGCTTTAAGTTAACCCCCGGGGCGCACGCTCTTTGCGTGTAGGACAATTAAAAGTTTGGCTAACCTCTAATTAAGCAGCGCTGTCTGCTTCGATGTCTTGTTTCATATTAGGGTGGGGTCTATGACCATCCTTGGTACATTGTTCATTTTCTTTCACAGGTAGCTCATTCTCAGTTACTTTGTCTTTTCGCTTTTCAATAAAGTAAGATGTGAAACAAAGCGAAAATTTGTCGAAACTTTGCTAGAATTTTAAATTTATTATCGGGAGGCGATATTGATTCAGGGCTATTGCGCTATTTGAGTATTGCAAAGCCCTTAAACGATTTTGAGTTCTAGAATTAAAATCTTTTAAGGTCTATCTTAGAAATTCTCGTAATATCATTTCCGTGTCGAGTTTCCGATTACGATCAGTCGAGTTCAAAATCACGCAACACATCTTTATATACTTAAAGGGGGCTCCGCCACCTGCGTGCTTAGGTTAATTATGTTTATAGATTCCGTGAAAAAATTTATTTTTTATAGAACTAAGCTAACTATTTTACTTGGACGACGGTTGGTTCCCATTTGATGTTAATTTGCTTATTAAAAATATAAAAGACTCCAAGGAGTTAAAAAACATTTTAAATTTTCAAAACCTAATTTATCTATATTTTCCAAAATTTTTTAAATTCAGCGCTCCATATATCAAGTAAATTAACACTTATATGCTTTAAAGTTTTACTTTAATGACAAACTTTTTTTTTCTTAAGCACCATTTTCGAGATTTTTTCGAAAAATATGTATCGACATTAGGGCGGGTCAATTTGTATGGGGCCGAAAAAACCTTATGGGGCTCACTCGGATTTTGATTCTTTGGATAATTCTAAGCAAATTTGCTCATGAAACTATGGGTCTAAAATGAATTTCGAGTCGCCCACTTTTTCAAAATAGGTTTTTTTCGACATATTCAAAAATCGACTTAGAAATTCATTGAAAAGGCCTAAAATCGATATTTTTTCTCTAGCCAAATGTGAATTTGGGGGTTTTTGGGGTCGATGAATTCATTATTGACATCTATTTTTAATTTTGGGTGCCGCCAGAGGCCGCTTTAGTGTTGGTTTTTGTTTTTTTTCGGTTTTTTTTCTTGAAAATTTTGAAAAAGTGGGCGACTCGAAATTCATTTTAGACCCATAGTTTCTTGGGCAAAGTTGCTTAGAATGACCCAAAGAATCAAAATCGCTGTGAGCCTTTATACGGAAAAAAATTGACCCACCCTAATCGACATGAAAGACGATTAGATCGAAAGGTATTGATGGGTATCTCTTTTTACAGTGATATATGATATGCACACATTAAGTAAAAATTATTGAATTTACAAGCAACCAAAGTCGACCATTTTTAAAAATAGCGCAGTTTTAGCGGTTGGTGTTCGTCAAAACGACGAAGGTATAGTTTAGTGTGATTTTTTTTCATATGCAGGCGTGATCTTGTTTTCTTTGCATTTGTTTTTCTTTCTTTTCTATGCGGTCTGTTTTCCATCTTAGTGTCAGACGATCAGATGGAAAATTATCTAAGTCTGATCGACAGCGATGACGACAATGATATTAATGTTGAAGTCGATGATAGTGATAATTATTAGTTATAATTATTTATACGAAGCATAAACTGAAGAAGACGTAGATAATAATGTGCAGCAATATGTCGAGTACACACATTGTTAATCTATTTGTTGTTCTTATACGTTTTAAAACCTCGACATTTCATTAAAAAAAACTTTACTTAACTTAACTTAACTTGACTTGAGAAATATTAATATAAAAGATCAATAAAATATAAATCATAAATCAAATGCGAAAAATAAAAAGTATAAGTACTTTTCAAAATAGTCGTATGAACTAATAAGTATTTTTTAAATCTGTTTGTCTGAGTCCATGTCCATATGGCACTTAAAAAGAATATTTTTGTAATAATTTTGAATAAGCTACAAAGTATTTACCAAAAAAAATTTGCAAGTTCGCGCCGAAAATATTTTTTTAGATATCTCTTTTTTTTACAAAAAAAAAAGTCTTAAATTTCCTTTTCCATTTTGTTTCCTTAAACATTTCAATCAACTTCTTTAAAAAAAAAAAAAAAAAAACACGTCCTTATGTTTTTATAAAGCGAATCGAAATGTTAAAAACAACAAATGGGAATTTTTTTTTTTTTTTTATTATATGAAACAATTAATTTTTTTTTTTTTTCAATTCCCGGTAAAGTTTTTTGAAAATTCCGTAAAAATTTATAAGACGAATAATGTGTTTTTCTTCACATCGACTTTTTTTTAAAACTGGTAATTAGACAATAAAAGTGTTGGGAATTATAATGATACCAGGAATGCTTATATAAATAGTTTAACTCCATTGAGTCTTAAATATATTATTTTTGATATACTGCACTCAATCTGTATAAGGTAAATCTAGTGCATGATTTCGTTTTAGTCGTCTTCTAGAGGAACCATTGGAGAAACATAGCTTTTTTTTATATTACAAGCTCACCCCCATTTTGAAGTTGAGCACAAAAATACTTTAGAAATACCCCCCGAAAGTGCATGAAATGCAAGTTGTAGAGGGGGAAAATTTTGTTCTTAAATCAACTTAGAAATATTTTTGGATAATTGGAAAGAAGTTTTTTTTTCATCAAATTAACTTATAACTTGGCGAATGCGCTGTTTTTGGGGATTAAAGCTAAGACAACGTTAAAATAAAGGCATCGAATACTGAAGCTCAATGTTGGTGTGGAAACGAGGATAGATTTCTAAGTGCGCGGGTGGCGGAGCCCCCTATTGCAAAATTAACATTTTTCAACAAAGATTTTGCTATTTATTAGCATTAAATGATGTAATTTAAAAAAAAATTATCGATCCCAAATTTGGTATGCGATTATCTTTACAGTACCCAATGGTGCTGGAGAAACATGTTGGCTAACATCGATGTTTTCGATACTTTTAACGTACATACATCGATGTTTCGATGCATCAAAGTACATTTGGCGGCCATTTTTTGAATGCCTAAATTAATGTTGGTTTGGTTATATAAGTATTTTCAAATAATAAAAATTAACACACAAACCAAGAGATAACTATATTTTTATAATATACATTTCAAAATTAATTACATTTCATAGAAAAATATGCAAATAAATAATAATTAACAATCCAAAAGGTTATACAACGAAAGCAAAAGATAATACGGGCCACAAAAAAAGTGCTGTAAACTTAACAGGTGACAGAGGCATCCCTTATGGATTTTGAGCAGCCGAATCCGAAGTCCAAAAAACTCCTTCACACATGGGTTATGGATAACCACCAAAAATCACATAAAACGAGATAATTTGGATATTGTCTAAGAACCCTTGGATCGGGCTTTTTTGGAACGTCGGATTCACCACTTTTTTTGCGAGCCTGTGAGTTATAACAAAAAAATGTTCTGTTCCAGGCAGAATTGCAGTCTCATAATCTTTAAACTAATTTGAGATCCATTCATTATGGTTATTAAATAAAATCATGTCAACGTTTTTTGATTTAAGCGAACTCCGCTTGTCGCTCAATAGATTTCCAGCCTTGCTAAGCTTTTAAAAGTAGTACCTTCCAGTAATTCAACGGGCATGTGCTTGAATCTAAGTTTTCGACATTAAAATATTGTCGAAGTGCCAAAACGCTACTATTTCGCATCTTTTCAGATTTGTTTTTTTCTAAAAAAGCGAAAAGTTTCTGCGATGTGGATGCCGTTGATTGCCCATATTTTGTCCCTAATAGAATTTGGTCGATAATCGAAAATCGAAATAAAAATATTGATGATCGGAAAAAAATAAAAAACATCGATGCATCGATATAACATCGATTTTACTTCCAGCACTAGTACCCAAGTATCGGCTTATAATCCTAATCGAGTTAAAATTTCATATATGGCTTAAAAGCATGGTTGAAATAAACTATTTTTGTATTTTAATAAAATTCTCTTTTCTGCGGGATATTTGTATTTATGCAGATGGGCATGGTCAAACGACTATATGAGGTGACGCTAATTAACTTTTGTTCTAACACAATACTTATAGGGTACATCAAATTATTGTTTGCATTATATACGCAAAGTATGAATAATTAAATTTTATGCATAATTTCACGCAATTCTTCTTAAAAAGTTATGTGAGACCAATTCCTAAAATTAGAAAAGTTACTGCCAGTGCTGGAAACCATGGAGTCTTTTTTAGCACTTTTAATATTGAGCATATTTCAAAATTCTATAGCTACTGATCATTTTACTACTGCTTCCAAGGAGAGAGTTTTTTCGCATTACAGCAAAGATTATATATTGGGTATTGAAAGGGTGCGTATTAGTTATTTCTTAACTTCTTTTTTTACAATTTACATAATCATTGCAGTGTAATTATTTATATGCGGACTTTATTTGCAAAAGCCATGGTTTCTATTTGGCTACTCCACATACCCAAGTACAAATGAAAAATCTTCAAAATTGGTTACAAAAAACTGGTAAAACGTAATTAATACCAACAGTTAAGTGTAAAACCTAATTATTATACAACTTTTTAAAGATCTCGGTAAGGGATATGTTTGGCTTGGAGCAACTGATTTGGCAATGAAAAATATTGAAAATTATTTTTGGTATTGGACGGATGATATTACAAACGCAACGGGCTGTAATTGGGCTCCAGGACAACCAACGAAAAAAAAAAATCGATGCCTTGCCTTAAATGCTGGAGAAGATTTTCAGTGCAATGATATAATATGCGCTGATCCTTGTCAAAATAAGGTGCCGCGTTTTGTTTGTCAGTACAAGCCGCATCCTTATATTCAATAAAACGATAAAAAGATCCGAACTTTTTAAATAAATTATATAAATTTAAAAAAAAAATATTATTATACTCTTGATATCCAACTATGGATATATTTCTGGAATGACAGTACTTGTATAGCGCCCACAATTTTATATAGATATCGTAGCTTAATATCCCCTTTTTACCATAAGATACAGGGTACAATTATTATTGCACAAGTCTCACCCAATTCGCTTTCTGCGGGAGGGTTTGACAGCCCTGAATCATCAAATCTTGGTCAAAATTATCGATGACATTCTGCAATAAAGATGTTTCAATGGCACATTCTCATCGGTGATTTGGGTTTTTAGGTCCTCAAAGGTGCCAGACGATTGTCGTACTAATTCCATCCAGCCACCCAAAAAAAAAAACCCGCCCTTCGGATTCAAAGAATCAGATTTATAGACGCCTAATCCAAATCAGTGGTTAAATAAACCATAGCATATAAGGGTAGTGAAACAAGTTATTTTGTTGGACATCTAAAAACCATTACGTGCTGAGGTTTTTCGGACATCGGATTTAGCGATCCCGAAAACATATAAGAAACTTCTTTGGATATCAGTAGTCGAAAATCTTGCTTTTGACGTGTTTTGAGCTTATGTTAAAACATAAGAAAATAAGTAAATAAGGCCGGATGATGTCTTTTGGCCATAATGCAAGCTAAACAGTAATTTTTGGAGGATGTATCAGCTTCCCTTGATATTCAGATGGATTCATTATGACTCGGATGCGACATGGTTCCTTCATGGCTGTTTCATTTGGACGCTTATAAATTTTCATAGTTTTGTAGATAAAGTGACTATTTAAAACAGATTTAAAAGTTCGAAAGTTTAAATTTAATTGCGCCTTTCTTATAAACATCATCAGCTGCTCTAAACTCAGCGCTGAGTTCTTATATTTGATTTTTGTATGCGTATAGCTCTATGCAGTGGTGGATCTTTAAGGTGAGATTGTTTCCTGGGTAAATCGGCTCCATCAAAATATGTGAGTATCTTGCCAAAATTTGAACATGTTTTACTACTGCGTCCAGGTCCGTAGGCAAAAATGTTTTAGAGGGGCGCTAAAAGGGTTATTGACAGATGAGCTTAAAGACGTACAGTTTTATTATTTCTTAATATAATATTTTAAATAATAATGAACTAAAATGTTATATTTTTGACGAAATAAGATTTAGTAGAAATACTGTAGCTGAAACTTGTAAAAGTTTTATTCTCTTTGATTATTTTTTTGACAAAAGATTAATCACTCTATCTGGATCAACAGTAATAGCCCAGTACACTGAAATTCCAGCAAGTCTTTCGTGACCCATTAAACTTCGAGAAAGCTATATTTTCACGGTACTGAGTTGTGATATAACCTCGAAAAAGCCCAAATCCGTGTATAGCAAACATGGTCTTAACTTCGAACCCGAAAATCGATTTATTTTATGTGGCTTTGTAATAAATTGTATTGCAATTCTTCTATTATTTCTATACTTTAGTAGAAGATTTAATTACTTATATTCTTTCGTACCACATCCTGAAAGACAATTACTGAATCTTCTTCAAGCCAACTTTTTTATTTCGTCGACAACAAAATGTAAATGTAGCAAATCCCGGAATTTGCACTGGAAAAAACATCTTCGTTGATGAGATGAATCTTTTCGTTAAATTTCTTAATAAAGAGTCGTTGCAATAAGTATTATTTCTCTTAAATATTTATCAGCAGATGAAGTTTGGCAATTCGCGGGGCTCACTTCGTAGACTTCCCTTGGCATTCTTAGCTTAACTTCGTATAAGTCTTCAAATGCATTTAAAATTATTTCAATCAATAATCAAATTTTGAAACCCCACCGTAATTTCAGATCCGCCCCTGACTATGTAGTTGTAGTGTTGCTGTCTCCACCGAAATGTCTGAGTTTCTTAAAAAATTTTAAAAATCTTCTACTTCAGCCCCTCATATTTTTCAAATCCGCCCCTGACTGTATGTGTGACCGTTTTCTCCACCTTCTCAGTTTTTTGTAAAATGTCGAAAACATTCGACCGTGCTAGAAATTAAATTTTCAAAACTGCTCGCTTTTTCAGATCCGCCCCTGTAGTTGTAGTGCTACCATCACCAGCAAAATATCCGAGTTTCTTGCAAAATTTTGAACATGACGTCAAAATTGAAATTTTGAAACCCCCTCGTATTTTCAGATCCTCCCCTGACTGTTTAGTTGTAGTGTTGCCGTCTCTGACGCTGTCTTGTGTCTAGACACGGGTCGACAACTTTTCTACCATTGTCTAAAGTATTTGCTTGCTTCTGGATATATATTTTATATATTTTTTTTTCTTTTTGTGTCACTTTTAAAATGTTTCTGGGCTCAAACGAAAGTTTATTAGACAAGAGTTGGTCGAATACGTTGCTGGAATTTCAATATCCGTGCACGTGGCCACACTGCCAAAAGGAAGTCTCAGACAAATTGAGCACGCACTTTGTAAAGTCTTTGTAATTATGAGGCATTTTTAATTACAAGCCAACAAATTAAAAGTTAACCTTGATCTATGCCAAAAGTCAAGGGTTAAGGTACTCAATATTCGTCGACAATATTCAATATTTGTTCAGTCGTTCAATGCACTTTTTTTGGGGAGGAAAACTTTTGTAGCAGCTTTTCTATGCTGTATGTAAAATATTTGACGTTACGACAGAATTTGGAGCCTGCTTTTAGGCGCAAAAACATTTATGACCATGCCTGTTGGCAATGCGCCATGGGTGCAAAGCTGCTCAACATTTTTCTCCATTTATTTGCAGCTTTTGTTTCGATTTATTGTTATTTTCGTTTTAGTTTTGTTTATTTTTTGGTTGTTTATTTTTTTGTTAAACTCTTCAATACTTAAAATGTACTGCGTTGTCAGCGAAGGATTTGTCTGGTCTGCCAAATGGAAAAAACATTCACTTTGCCAGTTTTTGGCACTACCCAAATGCAACATATTTGTGCAGTAGTAACAGTTGTAACTACTTCAAGTGTGTCTAGTTGCGGATGGGTTGAGAAATCGAATAGTCGTTGGGTAAGGAAAAATGCTTATGGAGAGAAGAGAGAAATATTGAAGTGAGAAATCGCTTTATTCGAATTTGAATTAGTGGAAAATGAGTGAAATAATAGATAAACCGTCACGTAACGATATAAGGTATGCTGTGAGAATATTGAGAAGCCTGCAAACAAGTGTGGTAAAAGCTTACAAAAAGTAACTGAATTGGTAGAGTATTGGACTCAGATCAGAAAGTTTCAGGTTCTCAGTCGAAACAAATGTTTCTTACTTTTCTACTATGTGGTACATAATTCTCGGAATAAAGTTCTCCACGGATCTTCTGATATGAAGTGACGGAAAATTCGTCACCGGCTAAAACTACGAAAAGGGCAGAATATGATCTTTGATATTTCATTCTTTTACTCTTATTCTCTATAAAAGAGCAGATATTTGCAGTATTGCTGATGGTCAATCAGGCTGTAAATAAAATAATTTAGTTGTAAATTCTTTAAAGGTTGATTTAAACGAAATATTATGTAAAAAATGTTTAGAAATAATAAATTTGTGGAGAAAAATTTTTATATTGTGTGAATTTTCTGTCTTCGTGTACTACGACATTTTTGAGTCAATTCGGACTTTTCCCAAGCGGGTTGCCTCTGAGCTTTACCTGTGATGTAGAGACAAGTGGGCGAATTCGGAAGAATTTTTTCGTAGATTTTTTGGAGTTTTTTTTTTTAAGGTTCAGGTCATTGAATTAGCTTCATTGTGTCAAAATTTCAGATCGATACGAAGATTTTTTGTCAGGTAGATTGATCTCCGAGCAAAAAATGCCAAATTCGAGATTTTCGATTTTTTTGGGGTGAGTACGAGGGTGTCCAAAAATGATAAAAACCCCCATAAAATTTCGTCGCAAACTTTTTATTTCTTGTTGCTTAGTAAAATGGCATGAAAAAATGTTTTTAAAAAAAAGAAGGAACTCGTCCAAAAATACGTCCGATTTTATTCTTAATCATGTGACGCAACGGATCGAGTTCTCGGCATTTTGACACAAAAACAGTTGAAATTTGTGCTGAAATTATATTCAAAATAATTATTTGGCTCATAAATACACTTCCGGATTCACCCCAAATCGACTTTTTCGAAACGTAGTAGCGTCATTCTGGTGGCTTGCAAAAATTGAAACGAATCCATTAGCATTTTAGAAGTATAGAGTCTAAATATTACTATGGATAGAAAATGTTGAAATTTTAACGGCACAAAAATTTAAAATAAAACTTTCAAGGTAGCAATTTTTTTAAAAAAATTATTCTGAACAGAAAAACACGTATACTCGAGTCGGATTATTATCAAAAACTAGCGTCGGTCATGACGTCAACTCAGAAATCCGTTAGGGTGCGTTTCCGGATTCACGCCACTTCCGAATTCACCCCATTTGCCTCTATAATACAAGGTGGCGCAAAAGAAGTCATCCGATGTTGTTTGGCTCTTATTTTTTTTCTAAATGAAATTCCAAAATTGACCAAAAATGACCAAAATTCGTTGCAGGGACCGCCGGCTGAGGCCCAATTGCGTGGCACGTCGTCTGGTCGATGTTTCGGGGCTCACTTCGACGTCCTCGGCTACAGCGGCGATATTTTCGGCAGAACGGGCGCTCCGGGGCCGGCCACTCTTGGCAACGTCTCGTGTGGTCCCATACTCTTCAAGATTAGTGGCTAAACGGCGCAGTGTTTGCGCAGTTGGTGTCGGACGGCCGGGAAATCGGCGACGGAATTCGCGCTGCGCCAACACCACAGACGAATTGTTACGCAAAAAAAATAGACACAATTATTCCGCGTTCTTGGGGAGTGTATCGCTCCATGGCTTATTCACTTGTATTCTGTATCTGTCTAGTCCACAAATGTCAAAACAGATTTGATATTGGCGGCCATTTACAAAAATGAGAGCATCTTCCAATAGGGTGATTTCTTTTGCGCCACCTTGTATGAATATCCGCTTGCCTATTATCGCCAATTGATTGATTGAAGGTACATCTTTTCAAATAACCAAATCACCATCTGGCCCATTATGGTAAATTGTGTCCCACGACGTGACGCTAGTTGTAATTTTGTATTAGTTAACTATTTCAAAATTAATATTTTTTTATAGCTATTTTGCATTATTTTTTTTTTTTATTTAGTTTTTTTTTTCTAATTTGTATATTGCGTATAAGTCTTTTTATTTAGTGTTTTTTTCTATATGAATAATTTGAAATTATTATAATATATATATAATAAGTGAATTTAACATTATTTGCCCTATTCTTTATAAGCGGAGAGCTTGGTTTATGACGGTTGTCCTATGACCGTACTCTTTTCTTTTGCGAGTGACGTCACAAGATCAAAATTCTCTATTTATCTTTGCATCTAACTATGTGTCTTATGCTTTTTTAGAGACCAATGAAAATTCGAAGCCGTGGATTTCTTTTAAAGAACAGATACGACCGATAAAGGCCAGAAAAAAAGCATTTTGATATTGGGTTATATAATTGGGAGGTATGGCAACGACTCCTTTCTTTTGAGGCCTGTATACCATTGATGACAACGGGTTGTACTAGATATGTTTCGGAGTTATGGGCCTACTTGATTTACAACAAAACAAACAGAAGATCAGAGGCCATGATATTTTTGATAGTAGATTTTCATCAAATAATCCATCCGTGAAAAGAATGAGTATTTTGATGTCCTTGACAAATCATACTTTTAAGAGATTATTTCTGAAGGCAATAAGAAGACTCAAGCTTTAGAATTTTTCACATACAATGAGTACTGTACTAATTTTTGATGATGTTCCTTAGCCGACCCACTGCCTATATGCCTGATTTCATCAGATTTTTTAGTTTAGAAATCCTCGCCGTTTTTTTTTTAGATCCCCCTGACTGTATGTGTAATTGTAGAGTTACCGTGCTCACCAATATGGCCATTAGTGAAATCAATGCCTATTTTAAAGGCCTTGACAAATCATAGTTTTTATAAGGCCTAAATTTATTTATTTATTTATTTAATATTGTTACTTAGAATTTAATTCTATGGAACAAAAGTAGTTTAAAGCCAGAGCAACATAGGCCTTCAGGCTGATAAGGCCTAAATAAGTGGATTAAGTGTATAAACTAAAAGATGTAATACGTTAACAAATAAAATGGTATTTTCTGGTATGTTTGATTTTAAATTTTTAACCTCCTGAAAAATTTGAATAAGGCGCAACCGGCTCTGTAGTCCCCGTTTCTTAGTTTGTAAGAAATTCTTTTTTCTAAGGAAAAATGTTTCCACATTCACCCATCTAATTAAAAATGTTTGCTTCCTATTACATCATTGTTTAGAAAATACTGTACCAAGCAAACTAGTTAAGGAATCATTTAGAGTGTTTATAAAATAATACTAAACTGGTATGGTTTCCTGCACGGATTCAGCTAATACTACTGACACAATAACAACAACAACAATAGCCTGAGAATGGCTCTTTATTTCCCTCTATCCTTTGTAATATTGATGTTAATAACATTGGTAGTCAAGTTGTGTAAACCTCAAGTAGAAAACAGTGCAAGATTATTTTAGCTTTTATTGTTCCAGTATATATAATACAAACACATAGAGATGTTTTCCCATATATACCTATATAAAACTTAAGCTTGTTTATGTACGAGTATTTTGTGCTGGTAAAGAGCCACTCAAAATGCAACTTGAAGTGCAATTAGCAGACTTTGGTATGGTAACAAAAAATGGCCAAGTTAAATGGTTCAAGTAAGTAAAATTGTAGCTAATTGCAAGCCATAGAAATATGGCTCAAAGAGAGCAAGAGAGGGGCAAGAGTCGGTACTTGAAGCAACTGCAAAATACCATATAATGTATAGACAGGTGAGAGTGGCGGTGAACTATGGGTAAAATGCAAAAAATTTCACAAAAGTGGAAATATAACGATAATGTAATGTTTGGGGGCAAATTTGGACGCCTTTGTCACCTATTCATCTCGATTGCGGGAATGCATCGACAAAGATATATACGGCCGTGCTCCGGTAAACGAAAACCAAAAAAATATTTGAATCGAATTTTTTGTTTTAGAGCCGAAGAAGAAATCGACAACAAAAAATGAGAAATTGTGAGCACGTAAAAACGAAAACTCTAGAGGCCTTAGATAGGTCTCGATACAAGCAAAGTTAATGTATGTGATTAATCATATATTTCTGAAGATTGGTTTCAGCACTGCTAAAAAGAATCTCAATTTAAGATTTTGTTCATGTTTTTTTTCTGTTATCAATTTAAGAATGACGTTCTTGACTTGAGATTTTTTAAATAATCCCGAAAATCTGAAATTATAAGTTTACTTTTATTTTTTCTTCCAAAAAAATAATAAAATAAGAATCATCAAGCCGGGAAAAAGTCTTAAATGATTTTCAACAATCTTGGAATAAATTTTCTGAATCATTTGAATGGAAAGACAGCCTAAGAGTAGAAAAATCGTGAAGATAAGAAAGTTCAAGTTAAAAAAATATGACTGGAAATAGAAACAATCTTGATAGGTATACAATTTTTGTGGCTTATTTTTAGAAATAAATTGCATAGTTTCTAGAAGGGAATGATTTAAGTTTTGTGAATCTTATATCAAAATTTTTGGATTTTATAAAAAAATTTACATTTTGCGTATGCTAAAAATCGCAATTGTTACATTTTTTAATTGAAGACATTCAATTTTAATTTTTGGTCTTATTTTAATAATCTTCTATACTGTTTTAAGTAAACAAATTCAACTCAAATTCATCAAATTATTTTATTATAAACCATTTTGTCTATCTATACCAATTGTTTTTGCTTCATCTAAAATTTGATAACCTTTTTCTGATTGCTGATTTTATTTTTAATATTATTTGTCTTATTTTACGAATGCTGTTAGTCTTAATTTAAAATTTTATTTTTTTATCAGTACGTGGAAAAACATTTCTATGATATTGTTGATTGACATGCTTGAGCCACAGACTTACAAGGGTGTAGGCAGCTTTTCACAAAGAGGGTGTTCCAATTATAGTAACAAAAAATTTTTTAATAAAAAAAAAATATAAATTACAAAAAAAAAATTATAAAAATGCAGAAAAATAATTTTTAAATATACTATTTTATTTTGCATAAAAAATGTTTGTTTAAATAACTTTATTTGCGTAGGTGATATGGATAAGTCTTAAAAAAAAATTTTAATATTCAGTTATCTAGAAATGATTAGAATTTCGAAATAAAACGAATGGTCGTTGTTAATACTGGCTTGTACCTGTATCACATATGTAAAAATCATCAAAATCGAAGAGGTCAACCTAAAAAGTGTCCCTCTGCGATTATTTTCGCCTTTATATATGGTCTACCCGATACTAAAAAAAAAAAAAAAAAAAAAATTTGATTTTATTTTTAACCCATTTTTTTTTTTAAATATAATAGATAAGAAATAAATATACATATTATTAATTATTTAACTACTATTAACTCTTTGAATAATAACAAATGTACAATAACATAGACCCTTTTGGTATAGTATATAAGCTCTTTTGAAGTTCAACTTTATGTCCACGAAATGCAACTTTTTACCCATAGTGCAGTGAAGAGAGCGAAGCAGAAGCTTATTTAAAACTTAATGCAGTTGAGTGGCAGCTAAAGTAACAATAAATGCAAGTAAATAATTTGCAGAGTGAAGTAGCTGCATTTAAAGCTCTCAAAATCACACACGAGCAGAGAGCACACGAAACGAGAGCAGGGCGCAAGGAGAGAGCAGATACTCTCACATATACATAGTCTAAGAAATGCTACTTGAGCAGAGATATAATTTGAACATTTTCTCAAGTGCACCCCAAACTGACAAAAGGACATGAAGGTTAATTGCATTGCAAAAGGAAAAAGCAAACCAAATGCATTTGTAGCAACATTTGAAAATATATGTCTGTATATAACTATAAACACATATAGTAGTACATATGTGAATATAAATGTATTTGCATGTGTGTGTACGTGAGAGCGCAACAAAAATAAATTAGGTTTTTGTTAGCTGCTAGGAAAATTGAAAAATTTCACCTGGCTGGCAACCATTTTGCCTGCAGCTATTATATTTAAAGTATATATGGCACATAGTACATACATAGTCATCGTATACACACACATTTATACATTTAAATATGCACACATTTTTAAATGCATTTTGTATGCACCTTGGCTACCATTACTGATTATATATGTACTCAGGAAGCGTATCCTTATACATATGCACTTGTTTATCCAATAAAAAAGGATACTTGCAAAACTTTGGCAGCACGTCTTGAAACAAATTATGCAACATCTTTAATTCATAAGTAAAAGTGAGTGTGTGTGTGTGTGTGAGACTAACAAAAATTTATAATTTGCGTATGTTTGAAAACTAATTTAAAATTATTTGAAATGCATAAAAGCTTTTCGAAATTCACAAAGCTATAATCAGAACACATTTTCAAGCACTAAATAATATAATTTTCAACAAATTGTGGTCGAAAATTGTTAAGATATTTAAATCACAGGCTCAGTTGCGTCTGATGTTGAAGGAGAGCACACAACAAAGAAATACATTTGGAATTAAGGCTTCTCTGACTAGATTATATTTTTGGAATGTCTTTGGGGTCGCCGAATTCGCAGTCTGTTTCTGTCTATCAACTTAAGTTTTTGAGTTAATCGGTTTTTAAGCCATACAAGGCATTTACAATACTATAACTACCTCTTATATGTAGTGCTCTATAAATATATGCAATAGCTACCAATACACATCTTAATAAAATAAGAACCAATCAAGCCAAGAGGTTGATGCGAGGTACAAATAGACATTGGTGTGACGTCATCATCAATTTCTAAGCAAATATGAAACACCTTGGCTGAAAAGAGCGAATTTATCCTACGGCACATTTTGCAAGATATCAACAGAATTCTACAAATTTGATCTGAAGAAAGACTATCTACTGAAAAATTTTTACGTCTTTAGCTCTTGTGGTCTCCGAAATCTGGGAGTTCAGATGGACGGACAGGTGGACCAAGCTTAATCGTTACACGCGGTTATGTTAAGCATTATGATATAAAGGAATGCTAGGCCTTGTTATGCCCTTGAACTTCTGGGTATAGGGTATATATGACGCAGCCTAATTTTAGATACTTAGTACTAGTGCTGGAAGTATCGATGCATCGATGTACCGAAGTTAAAAATAGCGAAAACATCGATTTTGGCCAACATAGATGTTTCTCCAGCACTACTGCACTCATCAAATGGGTGTTTAGTAGTGCTGGAAAAACATCGATGTTGGCCAACATACATTTTAGCTTGGATATATCGATGCATCGATACATCGATATAACATCGATGTTTCTCCAGCACTACTTAGTACTCTACAAACTCAGCTCAGAATAACATAAAAACCAAAACAACAACATTTTTTTTTAAATCTCTATCATAGCCCTAAAATCTTCAAAAAAGGAAGCGCTCATACAGACGGACGGGAATAAGCTTATCAATTTCATTTGTCCTCCCCCCAAAAATATTATATAAAGATGATTTAGTCCTAGTAGGAAATTTTTTGAAGTTTTGGCAGAACTTTGTATTAAAACTTACTACTTTTAGAATTAGTAATAATCGTTTGTATGAACTATAATTCTATCAGTAAAAAGATAATTTTTCAAATGTATAAGTTTTAAGGATTATATTTGTATTATTTACAGAAATTGTAATCGAATTATATTAAGGGTAACTAGGGGGGTTTTTAACTTCGAAGTGTATATCAAAGGTCGCAAACAACTGTCATCCCATTTTTTAGACTTTTGGGGAGTTCCGCCATTTTTTTCTTTGCTACTTCCATATTGTCTCCATCTCATTGTAATATACATTTTCAAAACTTAATATTTCTTTTACGTTTGGTACAGGGTATAAAAATTCGATTCAGTTTTTTATTTTTATTAGTTTTACCAAAAATTTAGATCAAGCAATAACGAATATGTCCAAGTGCATCCGAAACAACAAAAAGGATCAGTTTGTAACTAACAAGGTAAGATATGCCAAGAATTGGTGATTCACAACTGTTTAACTAGAGACATATCTTATTGTTCCCACACAACATACTAGTGTTGGTTAATGTTTGAAAAAAATTTACTGAGAGCGTTCTCTAGTAATAGCGACCAAAAACAAAACAACACAATGGAATAAGCTTTCAAAATACGTCTATTTTTATTTTGTTTTTCGAGCATTTACCAACACTAGCATGTTCGATTTTTAGATCTTTAATTCAAAGCTCATTAGACTAATGAATATCTATCTCAGTGCGTCATCTCTTGCAGTTGTCAGAGCGATCACTGGACACATGCGACCAGAATCAATGTTCCGAGCCATGACTTTTGCAGAAGCTGCAAAGAGGTAGAAGAAGTTGAATCAGTAGAGCACTTCTTCTGTTCCTAGGAGACTCTTAGTAGACGTAGGAATAAGCACCTGGGAAATTACTTCCTTCATAACCTAGCGGAGCTAGCATCTGTATGTCCAAGGAGGATTGCAAGCTACATTGGAGCAAGGGGTTGGGAATCCTTTTAGCGTGACTATCTCAGGAGAAGGGTTAAAGAGAGATTCGCGGTTTCACAACGGGCCGGTCTAGGCCTAAGTATGCTGGGTTTTCAAGCCAGCAGCCGCCCTTACCTACCTATCTACCTACCTAATGCCCCGCGGCCTAAAACTTGTTTATACACTAAATGGAAATACAATATCTAACTTTTGAGTTCGGGAAATAAGCAATATCTAGTCGTTTTTTAAGCAAAATAGAGTTATGCGCATATAATTATTTTCTATGGAGTTAAACAGCATCCTTTTTTTTTTAGTATTAAGGAATGTTAATTAAAAGTTAAATTTGTATTTTTTTTAAAGATCATAACAAACACTAAAACAAAAAAATATAAAATAAATAAATTAAGCCAACTTTCAAAATATAAATGTAATTGAAGCAATGCACATATAATTATTTGTCTTGGGTATGTTATGGCACTTAAAAATAAAAGATTAATAAACAACAGTAGGCAACCCTTTTGAAATTGTATGCGTTTAGTGTGACCAGGTTTGTATATTTTTTTAAATGGCAGAAAATATGTGACTAGATCGTCACAGCTGATGCGTCGCCAGATCGCCTCAAAAGTATTATTTTTTGTCATTGGCTACAGCTTTTAAATCTAGAGGAGGAGGTGATACCGATTTATCATTTTAAAGTGGACGAATTTGATTAAAGGACATTACCAAAATTTTTAAATTTTACAAATACTAAAATAAAAGTTACGATTCCTGTTTTTTTCAAAAAAATCGGTCTTGCAATGATGCGAACCATAAAGTTTTCAAATAAAAAGCAATGCTTCAATAAAAATACAATTACTAAAAGTGTAGGTACACCAATATATATTGAGTTATTGCTTTTTGAGCCATAAAGCTGTTCAACTTAAAATTTGGATAGTAAAAGTTGGAATTTGGATAATAAAAGGATACTCGTTGAACAGAACTGTAAACTAGAAGTTTTGCAAACTAAACTAAAACGAAAATAGGCTATGCTGATTTTACTTCTAAATTCTAGAAAGGACTTCAGTTCTATTGGTTCATTTGGTACATATAGCACTCGTAGTTGAGTATTTTAGTGCATTTAATGCGCCACAGTAGTATAATATGTTTCGGTCGAATGGAATGCATTGTTTTTTAAGACCTTTCACATTTAAGCACGTCACACGCACATAAATTATACTTAGCACATAGTTTGGGGTTCATTTTTATTATTTTTAAACTTTTTTTATACTTTATTATATATAGTACTTATATATATATATTTTGTTTTTTTGTTGGGTTCAAGTAACTTTGCGCACGTCGTTTTATTGGCCATTCTCACATACAACCCTGGAACCTACAATATTTTGCACTTTGCGAATTGCAATTTCAACACGCTTTATGGCTGTGTGTGTGTGTGTGTATCTGTGTTTGTTTGCTTGTGTTTGCTAGTTTTATACCACTTTTATCTGGCAACGCGTAAATATTCGTTAAAAGTTGAAATTTAATTTTATACCTTTGGCCCCCCAAAGCCCGAACCTTTGCTTAAGTCCAAGTGCAAGTGCAAGCGTCCTGCTGCTTGTTGCTTGTTGCAACTCAGCTTTCCGGTCTGTATCTTGCAAGTTCTTCCATTGCTGTGGCCCGCCATTTCGTCAAGTGCATCGCCAGGTGAAATAAATTTCATGCGCACCTGACTGCTGCTTGTTAGCATGAAATTTATGTTTGAGCATAAATAAAGCTTTTCTAAACTGTTTACCTTAAACACTACGAAGCCCTAAAGCATTACCTAAAGCTAGAGAGATAGAGGTGTAAAAAACGCTCCCCAGTTTGAGACTCTCTGACAGAGCTGCGCTGGTTGAGCTATGAAGATATTATGGCAATGGCTTTGGCATCCTCTTTGCATTAAGTAGATCGTCAAGCTGAAACATCTGTATTTGCTATAACTGTTACTCAACAGCTTTGAAATGCTAAAAAAAAGAGAGCGCATAAGAGAGAGAGAGTAATGCAGGGTTTGCACTGCGCGAACAAAAGGCCACAGCGGTATATTCAGTGTAAACAGGCTTGATGCAGTATTGAATAGTTATACCCTGTACCGTATGGTACAAAGGGTATATTGTGTTTGTGCAAGCCGAAAATGTATTTAACGTACAGAAGGAGAAGTCGGAGACCCCCCAAAGTTACCTAAAGTATGATCAGAGTGACTAGAGAAGTCGATATACCCATGTCCGCCTGTCCGTCTGTCCGTCTGACCGTCTGTCCGTATGAACGCCTAGATCTCAGAGATGGTAAGAGCTAGAGCAACCAAACTTTCAGATAAGATCCCTTATTAATCCATAGGAGACAAGTTTATTTTATTTTTTTGATATCGGGACTACATTATATAGCTCCCATAGGGGTGTTTCAGAGGACCTCGACAAAAAGCAAAAGTTTTAGATGGATAATTCGTTTGCTTATGAAGATATCATAACCAAATTTGGCAATCGGAAGTTTTTTAGAAACCCCCAGCACTGTACCAAATTTTATCAAAATCGGATGACTATATCATATAGGTCCCATAGGATCGATCGGTCGAAAATTTGTTTTTTGTACAAAATTCGTTGTGTTTCGTTTGTTTGTGAAGATATTATAACCAAATTTGGCATTAAGAAGTTTTTTAGAGTTCCCAAGCACTATACCAAATTTGATCAAAATCGGTTGACTATATCATATAGCTCCCATAGGACCAATCGGTTAAAAAATCGTGTTTTGTACAAAAATTCGTTGTGTTTCGTTTATTTGTGAACATACCGTACCACATTTGGCATTAAGAAGTTTTTTAGAGTTCCCAAGCACTGTACCAAATTTGATCAAAAGCGGTTGACTATATCATATAGCTCCCATAGGACCGATCGGTCGAAAATTTGTTTTTTGTACAAAATTCGTTGTGTTTCGTTTGTTTGTGAAGATATTGTAACCAAATTTGGCATTAAGAAGTTTTTTAGAGTTCCCAAGCACTGTACCAAATTTGATCAAAATCGGTTGACTATATCATATAGCTGCCATAGGGCCGATCGGGCAAAAAACCTGTTGTGCACAAAATTCGTTGCGTTTCGTTTGTTTGCAATTTTTGCAATCAGATGTCTTTTTGAATTCTTAAGCAATATACCGGACTTAAATGCAGTGCGGTGGTACAGGGTATCCCAAAGTCGTCTGCGCCCGACTTTAACGTACGCCATCTTTTTTCAGTGTGATTATAAATATTCGTTTGGTGTCAAATACACATTGGGACAGTAATTGCTTAGGTTTTGGGCAATTAATTAACGAGGTTAGTTTTATAAGTCAGTGACTTTTTGAACTGATCCTATCAAGTACCCTTACTTAACAGACTGCTGAAAATGGAAAAAAGCAAATTTCGCGTGCTTATAAGGCTTTATTATTTTTTAGAAAGTCATTTCGATTTCAATATATGCCTGTATGCAGTTCCAAATTTCACAACCGTACGTTAACTGCAAAATAATTGCCGTTGTGTGCATATAAGTGAAAAGTGATATTTTTTGTTGGATTCTGGATTTTTTTTGGTATTCATCGCAATTTTGTTGCGGTGCTTTTGCGTTGAGGCGCAAGTGTTATAATACAATCAGCTGCTTTTTGTTTCAAAAAATGGGAAACATTGAAATATGTTTTATTACTTTGTTTGGATTATTAAAGCGTCACTTGGTTTCTAAACAGCTGCCAACAAATAGGAAAAGTAAACGTTTTTTTTTTAAAAATGATTTGCAACCATTTATGACGCCCCTAATAAAATGATTGCGGATTAATTTTGGTTGTTGCGGCAAAAGACAGCAACTGTTGTTACTGCTGGCGCCATCTAGTAAGCTTGGCGCAATCATAGAAAACTGTTTTGTTTGTTTATCTACGTCCATACGCCATACGCTCTTAGACATGAAATTTTACGACTATTATTTTATACGAAGTTTGTTCTGTTACGGATGCGATTTTCGCTGCAGGCCTTTACGAAGAATTGGTTTACTAAATTCGATTCTGGTTATAACAACACAATTTCATGTCACCTAAAAGAAGTCTCCACACCAGACACCAGATTGAAATTATCACTGAAACAAACGTCTTATAAGCTGGCGAAAACCTATTATTTGATAAAAATATAAGAATCGGAATAAGGTATCGATACAAAAAAAGCTTTGTTGAGAGAAAAACGCCTATTTGTTGAAAAAATACCTTTATTCTAAAGGACATCAAATCGCCCTCGAATTTAAATGGCTGCGAAGTAGCGAATGGAGGTGCAGAACACTTCATAGCCCCTATTATTATTATTGGCTTATTTTCGCTCAAATTTAGTAGGTATTTCCATTTAAAGTAGGGACAACGAACTTTCTCCGAATGGCTAATATTCTTTCTACCTATCAATGGTCTGGGTGCCAGTGATCACTAATTCCACTTATTTTCGCTAATACTCTTCTTATTTAGAAGTTTTGGCCATTTAAAGTTGAGACAACTAGACTCCAATAATTTACATATTTATAAATAAATCTCCACATTGGTCAAGAACTTCCTTAGAATAGTCGCTGGGCTACTTATGGCACATTGCAAGCTTATAAAACACCTGAGCCAGGTGGGCATCGTTGGCTCTGAACATTTGATTGTAGCTTCTATAAAATTGAGAAGAAATCTGCTGGGTGTGATTCTCTGGCCAGAAGCAGCTTATCCCTCTTTGACGAGCAACCTCTATGCTTGCTATGATCATCCCAAAGTTAGTCACGAAAATTGGACTGCCCTTGGAACTTTAGCGGAGAACAATAGATGCCTGCGATGTCTCTCTCTCTATTTTCTGTTAAAATCATAATTTCCATTGCATTTACTTAATGTCTATGTGATAGATTGTAAATTCAATAACTTAAAAAAAAAAAATTGTGTCGCACTAATGTTTTATAATCTGGCAACCCTAATTTATTATTATTTTTTAAGTATGCCTAAAAAAAACTTGTGCTACTTTTGGAAAAAATTAAGTAAGACTCAGCCTGCCTTATTATCTGCCTATCGGGTCACAAAGTGCATCACTTCCACTATTTTTATTTTCCTCAATAGAATTTGGGTTTTATTGTTTACTCATTTAAGGGTCGTTTTCTTAAAGTTAGAAATAAAATGAAATTGAAAGTAAAGCCTTTTACCTAGAAGCTGGAAAACAGTCCATTTGTGATATATACTCCCAATTTTGTTTTTAAATGGTCTTTTTTTAAATGGTTTTGTAATATCACAGTCTAGAAAAAAAATTTTGTAATGTAATTTCATTCGATTTAGAACAACAATCAAAAAATCTATTTGATTGAAATTTTAAAGAAAAATATTTGTAGAAATCTTCTTTTAGAAATTCAAACTTAAGGATATACTTGATGTCTTTTTTTACATGGTTTCTGTACACGGTTTTTTCTTGAACGTATCTACCGTGTAAAAACAGAATAAGGTGTACTTCAGAAAGTTACAATCACCAAAATATGTCAAATTAAATTAAAATTTTGTATTTCTTTCTGACAAGTTCGGTTCAAATGTTTTTATAAACTAAATAGAGAAAGATGTAAAAACATAATAAAGAACTAATACGAGTCTCTAACCGATTTATGTATACCAAAACAAGACGGTCGGGACTATTATATAAACTACAAACATGATAACCTTTTTACCTAAAAAGGGTACTATCAAAATATCTGATTAATTGCATTCACAAACTATTTCACCTAATACTAGCAACCTTTTATGACGCTAATGTAAACACTCAGCCTGAGCCAGTGTGAACCTAGCATAAGCGTAAGGAGAGTGTTACGCATTGTTAGTGCTTCCTTTTTATTATGGTTTACGTCCGCTGGACACGCAATTGAATTTAAGATTACGTCGTTTAGATAATTTCATCCAGATAAATTCAAAGCAGCTGTAATGGCATTTAATATTTATTATTATTATTAATCCCACAGTGTTGCCAGATTGTTGTAAGCTCATATACTTATACAATGCCTGCTTTTTTGGCCAGTTCAATGACTTTGTCTTCATTTGGCAGTTCCTCAGTTCCAAAAGAAATAACATTTTATTATTGATGTCGTTTGGTTGTTTATGTGTCAACAGCCAAAGAATTCGTATAAGCAGAAAATTCATTAAGTATATAATAAAAATTGCTTTGCAATATAATGGACAACTGAGTTGAGCTGCTTTTAAGATTATTCCCATTGTTGTCTTTGGAGTCCCCACGACATAACTCCAGTCACTTGTTCTGTATGAGCCAATTAAATGAGTTTTGTGCTTCTTTTTCTTGTGCTTACTACTATATTATGATTCAATCTAAGCAGAACGAGTAGGAAACTTATTTCCGAATAATAACCCATTTTCTGGTTTTTACATATATTGCAAATAATATATTTGTGTACTTTCAAACTTTTATTTTATAAACTCATTTATGCTCTAATTGGCTCGAATGAGGTTTGAAATAATTGTTATTATTCTTATTTATGAAGTTTGATGAAAGTTCTGAATTTTTGTACTTAGGATGACTAAAGATATTAAAAACACATAAATAAAAATAAAGACAAATTTTTTTAGGGTTTTAGTTATTTAACAAAAAGTCGTAAAATTTGAGAATTTTTGAACTTTTGTACTAAGTTTTTTTTTTATATTTCATACCCGGTTTTGCTCAAATCAAAGTTCAGATTTTAAATTGACGTCAACATAATATATAATCCTATTGCTCTTTTGCAGATGCAGAATGTATCCGACGGTGGAAGTCCGAGCAACGAAATTCTTTTGATATGAGACGTTTTTTTAAATAGGATTAGACTAGTCACAAACCGACTGAGATAATTGGTTTGTTATTAGGAAGAGCTAGACGACTGGGCTCTTCTGTGGTTGTTCCTGAGCCTTTTGACCTCTCTCCACTGTAATCGGTACATAAGCCTGTTTGATCTGACAATAGTTTAATCGCCGGGACTGCTGCCATATTTATATCGATCCAAACGCATCGATGCCCGCGTCGTGGCAGTATTTCGGTTACTGCTTAATCGACCTCATTCTGCAGAAGAGCAGTCTTTGGTCTTTTGTTCTTAGAACGACCCTTACACGTGCTCGGAAATACTTTATTTATGTGTTTTTTTGAAGTTTTGTGTGAATCCTCATATGGTTGGCGTTTTTTTAACTCCAATATATAAAAAAAATCGCCTGCGAATCGGTCTAGAAATAAAATTTGTGGGAGTTTTTGAAGTCGCCACACCAGAGCCACACAAAAAATCCAATTTCGGGTTTAGAGTTCAAAACATGTTTATTATAAGATTTTGAATCCAAATCTGTGGTCGAAAAAACCGTAACACATTAGGTTTCTGGTATAACCTCCAAAAACCAGCTAAAACAAGGTATTTCGAAGGCTGTGTAATCTATCAAAAAAGCTTTAAGTACAATTATTTTTTAAAAGAATTAAAATAAAACTTGGTGTCAAGCTTTATCGCCAAAGCTTCTGGTTGAAGAATTTCTTAAGATATTTAAATTGAATTTTTAGTCAAAACCTTAAGGAGAAGTTTTATGATTAACGTAATAAGCTAGTAGTGACCATTTCAATATGTGATTAACTATGAAGAAAAATTATAGAGGGTTATAACGGGCAATTTCAAATCGCTTTCCGGGAAACCCTTAAGATATAACGTCACGGCCACTTGGACCTCATCAACGAAGCTTAATCGGCTTAAGACGAGGAAAGATGAAGAAGTCTGGCGGTGCCAGATGTGAACTGTATGGTCGTATGGTGCAACGTGGGAACCCTGTGCTTGGTCGGAAACTCCCTCGCACAAACCTTTCGCGCGGTAAAATCTTTGGTAATAATTTTTAGGACACTACCGTACGAAACCCTAATTCATCAACAATCAGACGAATATTTACGCGCCTTCACTTTGGTCTCATTCAGAGGTTCACGGAAATCAACACGGTTACTCACCTGTTGCCCACAGGCGACTGGAAAAAATATCAGTCTCTTTGGAAGTCTCGACACTAACACGCTCAGATGATCCAACACCTTCCACCGCTACAGAAATTCAGTCCTACTTCTTTGTGATCCAACCCTGTATCTCTCTTCTTTCTGATAATTTATAAATGCCTTACCAAAAACCCTTTCATCTTTTGAGCCAATTTTAGATGTCTTCAGTTGAAAGGAACCTTATGCCAAGCGGGCCTAGATGTGCAAAAATCAGAATCAACAACGTTGACTTTTTCACTAAACATCCCATCCGAATACCCTACCGAAAGTAGGGAATACCCTACTGAAAAAGGAAACATTTGCATAGGGCATCTGATTCACATTTTTATTCCCGGAGCCCTAAGGTCAACCTGTGGAAAAAGGACTTGATCAAAATTTTTATCATTACATGGGGTAGCGATTCAGCCATGAGACAAGAGACATCTAATTTAAGGAAATTTTCATATTTTTCGTTTGCGTGTGCAGGTGATCAATTCATGTCGATATCTTGCACCGTTCCCTAGTATGTGATTTTGGCGTTACCCCCACCAAAAAAACCACCCAGTCGAAATTTTGAATACCCTATATTTTTCGGTTCTTTGAGATTGAGCAGAAATCCTCGCCAAACATACTTACAGAGTGTAATGCTTAAACCGGAACAAGGACATTACTTTTTTGCGTACATAGCATCCCGATAGACTATATTACCCAACTAGAATCATCCCATAATTATATTTGTTTCCGTATTTCGACTGGCTGAGGAGGTCTAGGGCTTAGGGTCGCTGTACAGCTTTCCTTATTATTCTTAAAGACTCCAACCCCATCCCAACAAACTGCAACAACTAACAAACAACTAGAGCTATAAAACATAGTATTTAGACTCTTGTGAGCCTAATAAACAAGGAAACGTTGACATTTTCACAAAATACCTCTTGCTCCAACCCATTTTAAATATATGGAAGTAGATTCGCAAAGCAGCAAAGCAAAATTTTTTGTTTGTCCCACTGTTAGGCAGCGTTACGACTGATTCGTCTGAAATAATAGTATAAGGTCACAATAAACTTGAATGACTGTCAAGGCGCCAAATGCAATGAAACACTTAGAGTCATTTAGTAGAACCTACTTGTCACTTGCTTTTTAAAAGACACTTCCTAAAATTACTCTTACCAATTCAGAGCTACAATCAATTAAAATTTATTGCACACCCCGTTGAACTTTACACCCCATTGCAACTTTGCACCATCTGTTGGTATGTATTTTTTTTTTTTTAAATGTGCAACAGGATGACATTTATGTTGGTGTCGCTTAGTTCAAGTGCACATAACTGATGCTCCACTTGGACAGCTACGCGACTTGCAACATAGAAAAGAGGCTGCAGTGGCTGGCTGTTGGTGGGGGGTGGGTAGTCTCGGCACTTCGGAGTGGGAGTTACTGGAGTCATAGTCATGGCATTTTGTTTAGAAACTTTTAATTAGTGTTGCAAAAGTTTTTCAATTAACACCACCTGCACAACTATTTATTTTGCTGGCAGCGCCGCCGAAGCTCACGGAGCATCTTTCGTAACATTTTAGAGAGTCCTGGTTCCTGGTTCCTTGTTGTTGTTGTTGGTGTAGCTGTCAACTGTAAATTATAAAAATATTTTTGCGCTGACTGCCCTGCTTTTTATTATTGTTGTTGTTTTTCTCACTTGAGCTCGTGAAAAATGTTTTACACCTAACAGGCGAAAAGCGCAAAATAATTTACTTTGCTTATATCCAGAGCCAAGTAGCAAGCTTCCTTGGACCAACTGCCGGCAACGACTCCATGTTCCAAATACTTAAATCCAAAAATAGCAACAGATTTTGTTTTAATGAAATGTTTTCACATTGATTTTTACCAGAGCTTTGTGTGGCTGAAAGAGATTTTCCCGATCGTAATTTAATACAAATTGCACAAGTTTTTGACAGTTGAAACAATTTGCCAAATGCCGGCATTGTTTGTGCCATTAATTAGTAGCCAAGCTGTTTACAATCATATTGTAATCGAATAGTCAGAAATAGTACATAATATATATATAAGTTATATATTCAAGTACATAACAGCATTAAAATGCATAAGACAATGGGCAACAATAATAAGTATCCTTAATGCATAACTGGCTTGAAGTGTTGCTTGAGGCTAATGTGTTAATAATAAATGACATTATAAAATTATGTTTATATAATTCATTTAAAAATTAGTTATAATTTGCAATTGAGTTTACACAAAATTATGTAACAGCTATAAATATGGGTCAAAATAAGTTTTTGTTTTTAAGTCGGACCTTTTAATATCGGTGATTTTTTTTTTTTTTTTTTTTTTTTTTTTTTTTTTTTACATACATACGTTATAGAGCTATCTATAACTGAATATATCTATCAAGAAATATCATTGCATTCAAGAATTTCAAGAAATTTGACTTTGCGTCGTGACTTCAACCCGTACACGACCAGATCTCCCAAGCCCAAGCCAAGTCCCACTAACCATCCACTGCCAAGTCAAAGTCATTTGACCTTGGCGAGTAATAACAAATGTGTAAAAATAATTTATATGGCTAGTACAACAGTAACAAAAAATAAAAAAATCAAATATTATACTAGTTGAGAACAACATATTTAGTAAAGCAAAAATACGTTTTGACCTGGAAAAAATTGCACAATGGAATTTCTCTTGCTTAATGTTTTAAGGACCTTTCAAAAAGTCCAAAACCAAAAAGATGACCTTCAACGTACACAAAAACGTTCAAGGCAAAAAATTTTCAAAATTGAATTTCGAGTTTTATTTGTTTTGGAAGAAAACTCAGATATTGGGCCATATTATGGGCCAAAGTTACTAAAACGCAGTTTTTCGTAATTTTCACCACCTTTTTATAATGAGTAAAAAAATATTAGATCTTTAAAAGATATATAAAATTATGTTACGTTTTCCTACCGAAAAGATGGCGTACGTTAAAGTCGGGCGCGGACGACTTTGGGATACCGTGTACCACTGCTTGCAATAAAATCCAGTAAATTGCTTAAGAACACCAAAAGACATTCGATTGCCAAATTAAATTACGATACCTTCATAAACAACCAAAAACAGACGAATTTTGAACCAAAAATGTTTTTTTGACCGATCAAATAACGAAACACAACGAATTTTGTACAAAACACGATTTTTTGACCGATTGGTCCTATGGGAGCTATATGATATAGTCAATCGATTTTGATCAAATTTGGTATAGTGCTTGGGAACTCTAAATAACTTCTTAATGCCAAATTTGGTTACAATATCTTCACAAGCAAACGAAACACAACGAATTTTGTACAAAAAACAAATTTTCGACCGATCGATCCTATGGGAGCTATATGATATAGTCAACCGATTTTGATAAAATTTGGTACAGTGCTGGAGGTTTCTAAAAAACTTCCGATTGCCAAATTTGATTATGATATCTTCATAAGCAAACGAATTATCCATCTAAAACTTTTGCTTTTTTTCGAGGTCCTATGAAACACCCCTATGGGAGCTATATAATATAACCCCGATATCAAAAAAATAAAATAAACTTGTCTCCTATGGATTAATAAGGGATCTTATCTGAAAGTTTGGTTGCTCTAGCTCTTACCATCTCTGAGATCTAGGCGTTCATACGGACAGACGGACAGACGGACATGGGTATATCGACTTCTCTAGTCACTCTGATCATACTTTAGGTAACTTTGGGGGGTCTCCGACTTCTCCTTCTGTACGTTACATACATTTTCGGCTTGCACAAACACAATATACCCGTTGTACCATACGGTACAGGGTATAAAAAGGGCTGAGGGTGGTTACGAAAATGTGAGCTTCTGGCTTAGTGGTGGGCAAATTCATAGAAACAAACATTTCTTTGTGTGAGTAAACAGCGCAGTCAGCAAAAGCGCACGAGAGAGCAAGAACCGCAATCAAGCAAAAACGAGAGGGAGATTTCATCGCTCATGAGTCGACTGCGCTCCGGCAGATTTTGATGCAATAGCCTCGCGAGTTATGTAAATTGAGAGACTGCCCACCACTGTTCTGGGTATACCTTCCAATACAAATAAAACTCGAAATTCAATTTTGCACATTTTTTGCCTTGGAAGTTTTTTTTGTACGACTTATAGAATTCGAGATAAATAGGCCGACACAAATGTCAAAATAACTTCAATCCCCTTTATGGTTTTAGACTTTTTGTGAGGTCCCTAAAACATTAAGCAAAAGAAATTCCAGTGTGCTATTTTTTCCAGGTCACAACCTATTTTTACTGTACTATATCTAGAATCCGAAAAAAAACATAACCACACCTTGTACATGTAAAGCAATTTTAAAGAAATAACCAACTTTTAACGAAAAAAAAAAAATTATTTTGGTAAGTAATAATTAAAAATTTATAAGCTTAAATCAAACATTAAAAAATGAATTAAATAAAATTGACAGATAGTTGGTTTGTAAGGTATATGCTTCGCTTAGTTCCAAAAAAAAAAAATATTCCGAAATTTATTCGAAATAAAAATAATTAAATTGTATTCGCCAGATAGTACCTACAGTAAATGAAGGCTCAAAAAAGACGTCTGCTGGAAAAAAATACTTAATGGATGAAACTTTCAGGGATCGTTAGGGCGTGGCATCGACTCCTGGCAATACATGTTGGTACGGTTTTTGCATGATATCTTTTTTCAATCCAACTTAGAGTCATGATTTATGGATTGAACTTGTTACCAATAAAGTTATCTATCAAACAAGATTTAAATGAACCTTCAGGTTTGTCAGTTCAAGCACAATGCCTGTTTAAATTTAAAAGTTGGAAATCGTGTTTGGTGTTTTTCGAACAATTTTCAAATATCTCAAAACATGTAGTTTTTTTTCGGAAATTTTACGCATATATTTTGTTAAAGTAATTGGCATAATCTACAAAACGAGTGCTACATCGCTTTCCTATGATAAACAGATTTGAAAAATAAAATGTTGATTTTTCTCCAGATCAGCCGCAAACTATAGTAGTATATCACCACAATCATCAACAAAGCAATTCTTGCTGGAATTTATAGCTTTTACGCGGAAATTACTTGTAACCCACTGCCAGGCGCCACATAGATGATTCAAATGTTGTGCTCTATCAAATGTCAACTTGATTGTCCAAGGTCATTTTCCATAAAATCTGTAGAAAGTAACAAAAAAAAAGAAAACTTGCTTGTTTGATGGGTTTGCGCTACTTTTCGGTTATAATAGAAACCCAGCCAATTTTCGTGAAAATAATTCACTGGGCAGCAACAAAAGAAAAGCAACAACAGCTGCTGTGGAAATTTGTAAATTCACCTTTTGCCAGCTCATTCTAAGATTCTCTCTGGGAATGGGCGTTTACAAATAGCCTCAGTTTTTGTCAACTTTGGAGCAGCAAGAAAACGGAATACATCTTTATATAATGGGTCAGACACGTGCAACGCTTAGAGGCTCGTTTTTCTGCGTGTTTTTTTTTTTGCTTTTGGCTGTTATACATTTGGCCATTTCCATACAATGATAATCTATGTAATAGCACAGCGTTGGACCGGAAATGACTTGGTGTTTGTTGGAAATTAAACAAGACAGCAACAACAAATGGCGACCGGAAGTCCATATAATGAATTTAATTAGAAATTGTGAGTGCAACGGAAATGTGAAACAATTTTTGCTTAAGCTGTGTGCAACAACAAATCACAACATTTTGTTGGCTTGTTTTTGGTTGATTGGACGCAGTAAACAGACCCCGAGGAGTTTGGGTGTTTTTGGCCAAATAGCTAAACAAACAGCTCAATAATGGATACTAATATGCTAACCATATTGTGTGTCAATGTTTGGTGTAATTAATTAACCCAACAACCGAGCAACGTTGACAGTTTGTATTGTTTGTCATTTGAAGTTGATACAAAAAACACTTTTTTCGCACTGCCCCAAACCCAGCTCCAGCTCCAGCGTTTTGTTCATCCATAGTGGTAAACACTTGGTTCTTTTTTTTTTGTTTTTTTTTTTTTTTGTTTACCCCCAGATAGTTCCCCTGAGTGTCATTTTTGGCATTTAACATGTGCGATAAATGGGCCGAAACTGAAGTGCCCTGTGGCAGTGCCTGACTTGGCAAGTCTGTTGTTTTTTTTTTTTTTCTGCTTTTTTCTATAGGGGCGTTGACTAGCAAGGGCAGGAGACTGCTGATAGAGGGTTTGATAATACATTTGTATTATACTTTTTATATAATAGACATTGACAATGTCATTTTTCATGCAACAAACACGCACACACAGAGACAATGCCAGCAGCCTAGACCAGTCCAGTACGCCGCTCTGACACTGCCAAGACAATGCCGAAAGGGACATTCATTTTATTGAAAAATTGTCCTTGAATATTGCATAAAGATGGCAGTAAATTTATAAATTGTGGCCGAAAAGCAGACACGGCAGTCACAACAAACTGAATGAATTTCCTTTATCCCAAGTCTATAAAATATGAAAATTCATTTCATGCAACATGCGGACACTATTTCACTTCGATTTCGAATTCGAATGCTTTTATTGCAAAACATATCTGATGGGTAAGGGACAGAAGGGTATTGGAGTAAGGGATATCATTTTGCAGGTAGTCACAGGTGCGACTGAGCACATTTTGAGCAGCATCAATTGTCATTTATTTGGAGCTGTTTTCAAGGCTAAGCTAGGACCAGCCTTGGAAATCCAATGCAAAACTTTTGCAGACAAACAAAAATGTCGTGAAAAGGCAGTACAGTGGTAACTCAACAAGCGAGATAATAAATAGTATCTATACTTCATATTAAACAAGAAGTTTAGATCTACCTTTTGAAGGTTTTTTAAAGTTTCGAACTTAATCACACAAACTTCGTGTTAAAAATAAATAACACTAGTTTACTTTTAAAAAGTTTTGGTATCCACAACATGTTTTAGTCGTTTCCGTAGTTAAATGGCACGCTAAAACCAAAAATGAAGTCCAAAAAATTTTTCATTTAACGGATTTCGAGGTATTTGGAAAAAAGCGTTTTTCGAAATTTAAAAAAAAGTGTACTTAAAAGCAAATATCTCTGGTTGTACTAAACTTTTGATTTTGATAATTTTCAAACTAAACTGTAGATAACTGAATCACCCATGCATTTATTTTATTTTATTTTATGCATTTATGTGAAATTTTTCGGAATTTTCAGCAAAGTTATACAAAAAATTCTATTTCAAAGGTAAATTTAAAAATTAAAAAAAAATTGTTCATACAGTTTTTTTCATGGCTCGTAAAGTTCGATAGATTACGAAGAAAATGCATATGTGTTTATTTACCAAAATCGGAGAAAAATTGTGGAAATAACAGGAAATGTAAATTTGTTTTAAAAACCAAAAGTTTTGGATGAATAATTCGTTTGTTTATTAAGATATCGGTACCAAACTTGACATTCAAAAGTTTTTTCAGAGTTCTAAAGCTCTTTACCAAATTTTATCAAAATCGGTCGACTATGTCATATAGCACCCATAGGACCGATCGTCCAAAATAACAAAATTCTTTTTGTTTCCTTTACTTATGAAGATATGGAACCAAACTTTGTGTTTAGCAGTTTTTTAGAATTCCCCACCACTGAACCAAATTGGATCAAAATCGGAGGACTATATCATATAGGCCTCATAGGAAAGATAGTTCAAAAAAAAGTTTTTTCTACGAAAGGGTTAAAAAGAATTTCCTCCTTGTTGCGGATTTGTTTAGTACAGTGCTTTTTCGTATAAAATTTTGTGTATTTCGATATTCTTATAACGAATTTTTTTATAAAGTAACTCTCACATTTTGGCTCTCCATATACTCCTTTCTAAAGCATTTAATTAAATTTCGTTCGCAGGGCTCGGAAATATTATAATTTTAAAATAAAAATTACTAAATCAATTTTCTATATAACGAAGCGATTTTCCGCTCCCGATTAAATTCGCTATTGGGAGGTTCGTCTGTATATGGAAATTAGCAAAAAAAAAATTGTCACAGAGATACCCTTATTTTTTACGAAATGTAATTTTGACGGAATTTCCTTAAATTTAAATTTTAATTTATTTTTACGATTTCGAATATTTTAATATTTTTTTTACAATTTTAAGTAATTTTTATTTGATTTTTATATTGATTGGACTTACTGGAACACAATCAATCCTGTCATTTTTGTAGTATTTATAAAATTTGCTGATTGTCTCATCTGACAGATTGCAAATAAAAATACACAAAGAAAAACAAAAGTATTGTATAATTTAAGATACTTTTTACAAAGTGCTTTATTTGTCATAATAATATACATATAGGAATTAATTTCGATTAATGATGCCGTTTATTTTTATACCCTGTACCGTATGGTACAAAGCGTACATTGTGTTTGTGCAAGCCGAAAATGTATGTAACGTACAGAAGGAGAAGTCGGAGACCCCCCAAAGTTACCTAAAGTATGATCAGAGTGACTAGAGAAGTCGATATACCCATGTCCGTCTGTCCGTCTGTCCGTATGAACGCCTAGATCTCAGAGATGGTAAGAGCTAGAGCAACCAAACTTTCAGATAAGATCCGTTATTTATCCATAGGAGACAAGTTTATTTTATTTTTTTGATATCGGGACTACATTATATAGCTCCCATAGGGGTGTTTCAGAGGACCTCGAAAAAAAGCAAAAGTTTTAGATGGATAATTCGTTTGCTTATGAAGATATCATAACCAAATTTGGCAATCGGAAGTTTTTTAGAAACCCCCAGCACTGTACCAAATTTTATCAAAATCGGTTGACTATATCATATAGGTCCCATAGGATCGATCGGTCGAAAATTTGTTTTTTGTACAAAATTCGTTGTGTTTCGTTTATTTGTGAACATACCGTAACCACATTTGGCATTAAGAAGTTTTTTAGAGTTCCCAAGCACTATGCCAAATTTGATCAAAATCAGTTGACTATATTATATAGCTCCCATAGGGCCAATCGGTCAAAAAAACGTTTTTTGCACAAAATTCGTTGTGTTTCGTTTGTTTGTGCAGATATTGTTACCAAATTTGGCATTCAGAAGTTTTTTGGAGATCTTCAACACTGTACCAAATTTTATCAAAATCGGTTGACTATATCTCATAGCTCCCATAGGGCCGATCGGTCGAAAAAAAGTTTTTGATTAAAAATTCGTCTGTTTTTGGTTGTTTATGAAGGTATCATAATCTAATTTGGCAATCAAATGTCTTTTGGTGTTCGTAAGCAATTTAGCGGATTTTATTGCAAGCAGTGGTACAGGGTATCCCAAAGTCGTCCGCGCCCGACTTTAACGTACGCCATCTTTATAAATATTTACATAATATTGCCGAGGAAAATGTGGCACTAAGAGCCTTGGTTTGGAAGGCAAAATAAATTCTTCGTTGGAGCTAGTTAAAAGAAAGGGACGTACCTTGCCGCACAAAGTTTGAAATTTTTTTTAAAATTTTGTTTTAAACGTTTCTAATTAATATTAATAATATATTTTTTTAAATTTCAAATTTGTGGAAACTGGAATATCAAAATCCTTTTTTTTTTAAAAAACAAATAAATAATATAAAAATATTTTATTTTCTGACTATTCACAAATTAAAGTTTAAAAGTTTTATTGTTTTTTAATTCATTTTTGTTTTACTATTTTGAAAATATGTACAAGTCGCTAGGCGGCTTTTTACATCATTTTTGTCATTGTGAAAAAAAAAATTTTTGTTTTAGTATATTTAAAAAAAAAATTGTTTAATAACTTACAACAAATTTTTTTTAATAAATTAATAAAAAAAAAATGTTTCTTAAAATAAGATATTTAAAACTCAAGAAAATTAAAAAAAATAAATAATTTTATAGTTGGCAATTATTCAGATCAATAATTTATTTATTATTGTATAATGGTTCTATTCACAAAAAAAATCTAATTTGAAGACCTGTCTTACTTTCTTTTTAGTTTTTTGAAGTTTTCCCCATATATTTAAAAAATAATCCCAATTTTTTTACTTAAAATCTTTAATTACTTTAATTTCAAAAACAATAGAACTTTTACAATTCATATTTTGTATAACAGTTTAAAGAGTATAGCTCACATTGCTCAGCTGGCATAATTCTAGGGCTTATGAAGGTGACCAAAATTTTCAAAAAAGTTATAATAAAAATTTAATTCGGTTAAAACGAAAAAAAAAATTGTAATCGACTTATCGATTAGCCACATCTAAAAGTATAAAACTATTTCTGGCTGCTAGTATTTCTTTCAATGGATCAAAATCTTAGGTGTTCAAATGGTTTTTGAAGACTATTGCCTTTTATATTTTCGGGCCTAATAGTAAAAGATAAATTATTTATTATTAAAACTGACTTTATTGATTTTCGAAATATTTTTCAATTAAATTAATGCACTTTTGGAAACGCTTAAACTTCAAAATATTGACCTCTAAATAGAGCTTTTTGAAGAGTTTTTTAGTGTCTTCTCTATATAATGTATCATCGAAAATGGCGTTATTAATTTTCAAAATCTTCTCCTATCTCTCATTTTTGAAACACTTTTTTTCTTTCAGAAGAGGTTACCTCTTAAATGAGCCGTTGGAAGGCTGCTCATAATCTATTATTTCCATTAAGGAAACGAGAATAAGCCATTGAACTCCTAAGTTCTTTTGTGTAAGCTGACGTATGAGAGCTTGCATTGTCGTGGAGAAGCACAAACCGTCCTAAGTGGTTAGTTTTCTTCAATTCTCAACAAATTATATGCCAACAATCCTAATACGTCCACTTATTGTACCAGCTTTTAGCAGTGGTTTAACATGAAGTTTTATCGCAAAACGTCAAAATTAGATTATCATAATAAATTAGATGCATTTTTAAACAAGCTCTCATAGAAGAAATAATTCGGAGTATCTTTGTTCTAAAGACCTCTAATCTCCCTCTCTGGCACAACTATTGGCTCATGTCTTAAAAAAAAACAATTATATTTTAAATGGTCTTAAAGAGTGTAGCTCACCATTAATTATCGCTACGAACGAAAGGAGCCAAAAAAAGTTAGAAGCTTCACATTGTTCTAGCCGAGTAAAACAAACATGGCGACCAACTATACAGTTTAAACTTGAATAACGACCTTTTATTGTTGCCAATTTTAGCAGCAGCATACAGAGTTGTATTTTGGTGTTTTTTTGAGTTCAGCACCTTAGTTAGCTTCTTCCTTCTGTGATTTTGCACACAAAAGCACATCCATAAATTAAAAGTTTTATCTTTTGTGGAATTGCATGAACATCTTGCTGAGCTCTTACTGTACCATTGTTGTTACAGCTCGAACTGAAAGTTGTTGTCAAGAATCAATTTGGCAAAAGTCATTGCATTCAATTGACAATTGTTACTTGACAAATGGCAAATGGTGTTGATGCGACCCAATGCACTTTATAGATACTCGAACAAATAGATGCCGATTATTTATTTTAGACACATGAATAGATTTTAAGTTAAAACTTTAAGCTGTAGCTATATGTGTGTATGTGGGAGCAGCTTGTATTTGCCAAAACGTTTAAAAAAGTTTTACTCGGACTTTTGGTCAACAGCTTGGCTTTTGGTTGAAACAACTTTTCAATGCGAGTTGTCGAGCGTTGTCTAAAATTGCTTGCCAAATTGTAAAAAGAGTGAACACTGTCTATTCCGAGATACTCTAAATACGAGTACATACATGCGCGCACACACACACACACACACATCCACTCATATACACAACATAAATTTGTAAAGTGGTAGCTTTGGTTAGTGCATAACTTTTGTGGCCTGCCAAAAAGCCACAAAAAGCAAAAGCATTTGCTGCCATGAAAAACACTCACTCACAAACACACTGACACTATAATACACCCAGATACTTGCAGCTACACACACAATCCATGAGGCACTTCAAAGGCATTTTACTCAGCGATATGTAGCATACTTTTATGCGCCAGTGTAAAATGTGCTCACTTTTGGCGTTGGAGTTTGGCGTCATGCTGTCTCTTTTGATACTCTTTACTCTTCGAGTGAAAGTGTACATTGAAAACCACCTTATATTTGCAACGTTTGAAAGAAAGAAAAGAATTTATGAAATAAAGGAAGCAATGCAGAAGTGCCCGACTAACGACTTAAGAACTGCAGAAGTGTCTGACTAATGAAATGAGCAAACCTAACAGCGTAGCAGTAATGCAGAAGTGCCTGACTAAAAATGGTTTTTTTTCAGCAAAGTTTTTGTGAGAAAAATGCCATTAAAAAGCATAACAGATTAAGTTTTAGACATTTGTCATTACAATATAAGTATATTTGCGGATCTTCCACTGCAAAGATATAGCAACTCAAATTATTTGGCGTTTGTTTAAAAACAGCTGTTTAGTTTTTTTTCACACTAGAAACACTAAATAATAACAAAAACTGCAAGAGCATGTACTTTTAATATTTTTCTTTTTTCTTTTATAAAATGATACTTATAGCCATTTTTACCAGCTGCTTATATCACAAAATAATAAAATCTGAGTTATATTTTAAAAAGTATAAAAATATACATACAATATACGCGTTAATACTGGTAGATATTGGCTTTTTTTACAACACTATTAAGGGCATTAGTGCCCTATTTTTCGTAGTTAGCACTTTGGATCGGCCAGAAATTCAGAGTTTGTATTTCTTAAGTGTAAGCTTGTGTTGGGCACTTTTGCATTTCTGCCCGACAAAGTAAACAGCCCAGGTCCAAAAAAGTGTTGGGTACATAAAACTCGTAATGACCTAATACTCCTATGTCATACTAAAAGACATTTATCAAGGCCCAAGGACTTCTGACAAGATACAAGAAAACCAACTAAGAACGATTAGAAAACAAAAACGTAAGGTTACCAAAACGTATAGGACTTACTGATAAACTTATGCTTATCCATAGAAGAACAATAGTAAAATAAAAATTTGGCTAAACAAAAATGGTACGAGATATCAAATTGATTCTGGCTATTTGCCCAAAATTCGAATAGTTGACCAATGTGTATTTGCAGTGACCAATTAGTGAAACCAGGGTCGTCCAGCTTTAACTCTTCCATCAGCTTCATCTTAGATGGATGGGACCAAATCCAATCGCAAAAGAAGCCTCTCTGGCGATGCCCAATTCCAATCAATTCTGGGTCTACTTCGACTAACCGACTCGGCGGCTTTTCTGTCCTCATTTTGAACTAATTAATCCCTGTCTAGTTGGTGGCATAAGGTCCAAAAGCGTAATGCGACGATGCGATGTCATTGGTAATCTTGGCATAACAATAAAAATGTCAATATTCGCTTTCTGGACACCCCTCTATGGAGTCTAAAACTCAAACGCAAATTTGAATTTTCGTAAATTAAGAAGAAAATTTATTAGCAGAAGAATAGAAGTGTGCCATGACTCTCTTGATTCCAGATAGAGACATAGTGGCGACCTCCCGATTAGGATTTTAGTATATACAGGGTGGGATCGAAAATAGTAGGACTGAATTAATTCAATTTGTTTTATTGAACGAGTCTATACAAATCCTTAGTAGGCCACGAAATAGCACATAATGCGTATAACGCGATTCCCACTATACATACGGGATCCCCTTCAAAGATGCTGTCACAGAGCTTTATCGGTACCACTTAAGAACACGCTAGAGACGAAGAAAAAGGAAGTAGTCGAGTGTTGTCAGATCTGGACTTTAAGGGGGTTCAGGCAACAGACTCTTGGCACAAACTTGGTGCAAACCTTTCGCATGCTAAAATCTTTGTTAATAATATTTTTGAAGCTAGCCCAGGAAATCGCTAGTTTACCAACAATCAGACGAATGTTTGTGCGCCAGTCAGAGTCCAGTAGCGCCTTCATTCTGGCCACATTTTTAATAATCCTTGAAGTTGACAGGTGACAGGCACGCTGGCCGACTTCGACGAGCTCCCTTGTGCCACTCGAGCGGGAGGCTCATGGCTCGAGCGGGAGGCTCATGACGCCCTCAATCATGCCGTGGTTCTTCGTCGTGGTTTTTCCGAGTTCAACGCAGTTTAATGGCATACGGCTGCTCGAGATTTTTGATAAGCTGTCGAACAATTCTTCGGCTTTATCCGCGAAGAAATAAATATAACCTCCTTTTCGCCTCTTATAGGTATATGAAAATAAAGGTGTGACAAGATTATTGTGATTTACTGTATAAGACATGTTCAGCTTTCTAAATGAACTCTGGTGGCTTGTAGACCTATAAGAGATTGGAACTTCAAAGCTTTATTAAAAGACGATTAAAATCTCTACGGATGTAAAGTTGTTTGAATTGCCGGTCCTTAAAATTTATTTTGAAAATAAACACGTGCCAAAACCTTAGGAAACCATAAAAGAGGATATGAAAAAAAGTTGAGCCATGAACCAAGAACACCAAATCCTTTCCGGCCTTTCCATGCTCATCAATCTCAAATCACCCTGAATTTATACCATCGTCACCATAGATTGGCATCAGGCATAAGTACCAAAATTTCCAGTCTTTGAAAATAAGATCTACAGAGTATCCCACTGTCGATCAATGCTACGACTAACTCACATTTTATTTCTACGTCTCATATGTCAAGCGCGGCGTTGTGCCAAACATTTGACTGCAGTTTTGCGAAAAAAAGTGCATTGAACTTTAGCCCCGACTTTCAACTAATTAAAAGCAAATGCAGCTAACCTCAAAAGGACATTCGAAACGGGGTTTATTGATGTTCTAAAACTTATGACTAACATCAAGTTTTATTATTATTTGATTTGCAATAAAAGTTAAACTAATAGCAACCAAGTTGACTAAGCAAACAGTTTTGCCTCAAGTGCATCTAAAACTGGGAAATTTTCGATATTTTACCAGAGCGCTCACTCGGTTCTCCATTGAATCCCGTGACAGTCCACAGCTGTCAACAATGAGTGGCTGATGGCGCTGCCTTCTGCTAATCCTCTCTGTCTGTGCTGTGTCTGCGTTGGCTGCATATTGACAGCCATTTTGTGGGCACTGGGAGAGGGGCTAACAAGAACGGGAACATCAAGGGACCCTCAAGGCACGCGCTTAATGAAATTGTGCACTCAATCGAGTGTAACGATGAGAAAAGTCAGCAAAAATTGAGGTTGCCTGCTGCCGCTTCATTGATGTGCAACGTTATGATGATGTTTGTGTTGCACACTCCACAAATAGCTAACATACTGTACTTCCCTCCATACTATACCTAAAACCTATTCCATATACATACTTACATTTATATAGCATAGATCTATCTATACCCCCCTCCTGCAGCTGTGGGTGACGCAAATTAACGTCAACGATGCTTTAACTGCTATCATAGAGAGCATAAAGCGCACACAGGTGTGTAGACTCTATGCCATGTAGTTCCCTCTTGTACCCACTTTTTAAAACCGGGCTAAATGTTATGTAAGCCAACATAAAATTTTGTTTTATGTTTTCCACATATGTGTGTGAGTGTATGTGTGCGAGTGTGTGTGTGTGTGTGGCCAATGTGATTTTGAATATTTAGCATATTACCCGAATGACGCGCTTTTTACTTTACGCTTCCGTTGCAGTCAGCTAGAAATCTGAAATCTCTCCCCACTTACGGGCTGCCAACAGTGACGTAGATAGCTATTTTTCAATGGGGGTATGTGGTACACTAGTTGGGTGAAAGGCCAGTACGCAGCAGTCCGAAGTGCTTCTGAACAAGAACATGATGTAAAATAAAAGTTTTTGTAAGTACACACTGGTCATTTCTGAAGCATTTTTGTTCGGAAGCGTTTCGAACTGCTGCGTACAGGCCTTAAACAGTAAAGTAGCAGTTTCAATATTTTTTTTTTTTTCTTCGGATGAATACCACTTCTAATGTTTATTTAAATATTGTAAATAGTTTGTGAAAAATTTATAAATATAGTCAATGATTATGCCTGCTCAGGTAAGTGCGATTTTTTCAATAATTAGTTAAGATCAATTTATTTCTATTTGTCTGAAGTTTCTTCAAAACTGGTCCATTATTTTGTATAGCTAACATACAAAGATTGAACCAAAATCGCTAAATTTATTGCGTCACCTTGTAAAATTCGTAAACCCATAACTTTAGATATTTTTGAATAAATAAAAATAATACCTTTAGTGTGCTTAGGATGATTGTCATTTATAAAAATGTTTTTGATGATAAAAACACTTCTTTGTTAACCAATTAATATTTTACACCAGGGTTGATAAGTTTTTGTTTATGTATGGAAGGGAAAGCGCTTGATCCCCCACTTGATCTTTGCCACTGGCTTCCATACTTTTATGCACTTTGCATGCTGTGCTCTGCTCTAGTCAGCCCTGCTCGTTGCTGGGGACCGTTTTTAAATGGCATTTTGAATTTTAACGACCATAAATGCACGCTTATCTTAAATGCTCTTTTATGGCTGAATTTATGTTTGTGTGGATTTGTTGCCCGTCTTGTGGTTTTTGTTGTTTTCTTGTTCCTGGCACTGAGTAAACTTCAGATTATGAGTTTCAATTACCTTTCAAGTAGCAGCGACTGTCTCATTGTTTATCCACTTAGAAGAAGTTTAGAGTCATTTGCAACTTGTAGCCAATAGCCAAATACATATATATATATATATATATATATATACAGATAGACACACTTGGAAATGTTGCAACTCTGCTTCATAAGGTAAACCACAACCGGGAACTTGAAATATGCCTACAGGCAACAGAACTTGCCACTTGACACTTGCACAATGTAACTTTAGTTCGCTTCGTTTAGTCATTAGAGGTAACATAAATATTTACAAGCCACATAAAATGCAAAATGCTCCAGAACTTGGCAGTTTTAGGTACTTTCAAGTACCTCATAAACTAAGCGACTTGCAAGGTGTCGTGTCGTCTATAAGCAATGGAATCTTTATTTGGCGACACGTGCCCCATTTGGGTTTGTTTATACGAGTATCTGTGGGTGGCTGGGTTTGTGTCTATATAATTTGGCATTGGTGTAGCTTTCAAGATTTTCATTTCGACATGACTTATCATCACGTCTAATCGTGTTAATTAAACAACTTGTTACCTTGGCAACCAACCAAACAGTCAGGAACAACAAAAACATCAACAAAAACATGAAATCTTACAGGAGGCTTCATTTAATTGCTGTCGCATTTGGCAAGTGAAATGTTGAAAAGTCGTTGCCACTAGATTTTGGAATTTTTTCCGGATACACTGCATTGTTGCATATTCATTTTGGGGATATATTTGTGACGCAGTGTCGTATTATAAATATGACTAGATTAGGCAGCTCGACTTGTCTATTTAGAAAACCAAATGAATAGTGAGAGACTACGGGGAGGGTTGATTTGAGTGGGATGATTAAGCTATTATGAGGTTTCAATGAAGACGGCTAGGTTCGCTATGGACAGCTTTGCCAGGCAATACAGGTCATAGAAAAATGATTTCCCCATGTATTTGGTACGACACCTAAGAAGGGCAAGACGTTCGCTTATTAGGAGTGGCAGGCTTTCTATCTCCTTCGCCAATTCCTAAAAAGTCGGGGTGGAGAAGGTGCATTCTTTAATGTCTACCTAAGAAGGGCAAGGCAGTGGCATAGCAGGAGTTGCATGTTTTCCTAAAAAGTAGTGTTGGAGAAGGTGCATTCTTTAATGTCTATTGTGTCTTTATTTTCTACTGTGCTCCCTTGCTCAGGAGCAACATACTGGTACTGTTCTTGTGAAGCCGCAAATAGAAGAAGAAAGATAGCAGATACAAGATACAAGATACAAGATACAAGATACAAGATACAAGATACAAGATACAAGATACAAGATACAAGATACAAGATACAAGATACAAGATACAAGATACAAGATACAAGATACAAGATACAAGATACAAGATACAAGATACAAGATACAAGATACAAGATACAAGATACAAGATACAAGATACAAGATACAAGATACAAGATACAAGATACAAGATACAAGATACAAGATACAAAATTGTATAATTTATAAATCCAATCAATATTCAGCAAAAACGCAAGAGTATGTCATCTTTACCACAAGAAAACTTTTCACTCTGGATACCTCTTGGACCCATCTATGTCAATTTTGCACCCACTCATACACTCGTAATCCCACACACACTCCAAAAAACATCATCCCAACCGCAAAGCATCTTAATTTTTAATTAGAAAACGAGCCTAGCGCTTACATGTAAATGTATGTATCTTCAAGTGCTGATTGACGAGTGCCAAGTGTAGAGTTTTGAATTTCCACTTTCCACGGAATTTTCCCGACTAATGCCGAGTGCAAAATGGCAGGCTTGTTGACTTTGTCGCGGTTTCTAATTGCAATTACTATTTAAGTAGCAGAGAGCTGTGTGACACACTCTTGACACAAACGCTTTACACTATCTCAACGTTTAATGCATTTATTAATTAATTTGAGGTTAACGAGAAAGTCAGAGTGAGAGTTAGTTTCATGGATCTGGTTCTGGGTTGGAGCGATGTGTGAAAATATTTCAAACTAATTAACGCATCAATTATTGAATTAGTTTTGCTCTTTACATTCGCATTTACATTAATATTAACATTAACATTTACTTTTGCCATTTTCATTTGCCTTTGCTTTGATTTACATAACTGAAAGTGGCTTCAAATTACCGCAATGACAATCCATTGGTTTGGTTTGGATTGGATTCCCCGTCAGACGACGTGTCGGTTGGCTTGGCGCCCATTAAGCTAAATAAACACACGGCTCGACAACATTAACAAAAGTTGACAAGCTGCAGCATTTCCGCTGTGTACAGCCTCAGCCCTCCTCCAACCCTGGCATATATAGACACCCATTCAAGGCAGCATTAACTTTGGTTCGCCTGAGGCAACCCTCTGCAGCCCTTAAACGCGTCCACTTGCTGTTAATCCTCAGCGGCCTAATGTTCAAATGTTGGAAAATTGAGCCGCCAGCAGTGGAAAAGCTTTTTGAGTGATGCTTGCTCCACGATAAGCGTAGCAGTCGCCCCTACTAATCCAGTATTCCTTGTTGGTTTTTTTTTTTTTTTATTATAATGTAGAGTGGGAAGAGTGTAAGTTGCAAAGGCGGGGTGTTTCAGGAGAGACTCGTCTACGACAAGAGGCACAAAAGTTTGTTTGTTCATTTGATGGTAATTATTGCAAATGGCTGCCGCTGCCAGCGTCACTGTCTCTGCCTCTGCCTAGGCGCAGGTAAAGTTGCTCGCTTTGATAAGGACGAAATAGAAGCGCAAGCAAAAGAGAAAGCTAGAGCAAAAAAGAAAAAAAAATGTGCCAGTCGGAGTGGTTTCCGACTATGGGATACACTGCACATATTGCATACTTGCATATTTTTTTATTGGGCTCCAATAAACCTCCATACAGAAAGATGGCTACAGCTCATATCGAGTGCTTTTTTAAGTGCTTCTTTTTAATTGTATTAACAACACAAATGTGAAGCTAAAATTTGAAATACTTCTTTGTTTGGTAAACCACTTAAATTAATTTTGAAAAACTTGTTTTACCTAATTTTTGCGGTTGTTGACAAGCAGCTGTTTTAATTTTTCGACCTCTATAGATATTGGCACCTTTTACAACACTCGCTTGGGCCAAAAGTGTCCCAATTATCGTATTTAGTGTTCTGGATCGGGCAGAAATGCATAATTTTTGTAGTTTAAGTTGTTGCTTAGCTACTCTACATATCTGTCCGACAAAGTAAACACTCTTAACATTTAATTTGTCCTTTTGTTGAAATATTTTTATATGTTTATGATCTTAAGAGTCTTTGAGAGACTATTACTACTCGAATCCCTATCAAATAATGTGACACTATAAGTCTGATTTTTTTTTAAGTTTTTGACTTAATAAATAATAGGTAATCACAATAATCAGCGGTGGGCACGCCTTGGCTCTTTTTGCTCCGAGTGCTCTTTCCGTTATTTTTTGCAAGTGGTGCCAGCCAGACGCACATGCGGAAAGCCGACAATTTTACAAGAACAAAATACACACAGTCGAGGATGCTTGGGCGACTGTAACGGGACTTTTTATTAGTGCTCGCTGACGAAAATTTGGCACTAGTACACTGAGCACAGAAATATTGTTAACTTGGCAACTATAAGATCGAGTGATTTTTTTGGAAATTAAAATTGTCATATAAATGTGTGCCTTTAAATGTGTTGCAAAATTTCGTTCAGTGTACACGCTCAAGCAGATCGCCAGCGACGCGCCGAATTTACAAAAACAAAATTATATGCTGTGTGTGCCACCGCTCGACTCGCAGCAACTTACAAAAACAAATTATACACAGTGTGCTTGTTTTATTGTCCTACTCGAGAATCGCTTGTGCGACCATAACGAGCCCTACGGTTCTTTCCGCAGAGAAGCAAAGTTTTGGTCAATATGCCCAATACGGTAACGATATTTCCTGCATGTAAGAATTTGGGAGTCAACAATTTAGCCCATTTTTTCCTTTTTTTTTTTAATAACTGAAGCCGTATCCCACAAAAAATGCGACCGATGTTTCAGAGCATCAATCTACATAAAAATAATTTTATCTCACGCAGTATATAGCACATTTTTGTCCAGAATGTCCAATACGGTAGCTATATTGCCAGCTAAAGAGAAGAAAGATATTGTATCGTTGCATGTTAAGAGTTCGGTAGTTACAATTTTCGTAATTTTTCCCTATTTTCTTTGTAATAACAAGCCGTATCCCAGGAATAATGTGACCGATGCTCAGACATCTCATATTACCCTAAAGTCTCCCGCTCTTATCGAAACAATAGCTCGCTGGGAATGACCCTATACCGACTTCTTTGACTTTACGATATTTATTCGTAAATAAGTATTTACTGACACCACTAATTTTTCCTTGGGTCGTCTTAGGCTTAGTTCATAAATGGCTTCTGGGTTTCTTATAAATCATGATGATTTTGTTGATTTAAAAAAAAATAAAAAATCAAAATTGTAGGTGAAATAAGCTTTATCCTAAAATGGACATAATGCTCTGAACATATTATATATTATATATTATATACTTATATCTTATTCGTATATCTCATTCAATTTATGATTAAATGTTGAAAAATACTTAATACACTGCAGCTGAGAGCGGGAAGTTAGTTAGCTGTAAGAATGCAACCTTATGATAAACAAACCACCTAAAAAAACATACAATATACGTTTATTTCTATGAAGCGATTTTTGGTATGTTTTATTTTATATTTAATCTCTTCCTTAATACAAATTTCTTAGCAAGCTTTTTGAAGCTTTTTGGTATAATTCATTATAAGTGGTATTATATCTGGAACATTGGAGTCAGTGCTTGATCTGAATCAAAAGTCGCGTCAGGCAACGAATTTGGGTACCGTTGTCAAGATGATGTTCATGATGTATGACATCAGTCTATCAATGAAGTGTGAGGTGAGGCGGGAGACCTCTTTTGGGACTGACAAGACTTTAGTATGATCCCTAATTGTGTAGTGGAAATTCAGTTTAATTTTTTTTCATTCGATCTTGATGATTATTGCATCATAATCTTTGGAGTCAGTTATTACGCAATTTTGTATCGGCAGTCAAGGGTTTAGACGTGCTTCAACCGATAAATTTGGGTACTGTCCAGCATGTTCACCACCAAGAGGTTGTTGTGGGATTTTAGTCTATCAGTGCAGTGAGGGGAAGACTAACGCGATTTTGGTGCGTCGTAGAATTTATTTAGCTTTTCATTCAAATTCGATGATTGTTGCAGCACAGTATTTAAAGTAAATAATATTTGCGTAATTCTTCTAAGAGAAAACGGGGTCAGAAGCAAAAGTATATCTACGTAAGGATAAAGCACAGCGGTATCCAGCTCCTGTGCTTTCTTAAATATAGGTTTTAAGATGAACAACTAGATGGACGTGACTAAATCGATAAACTTGCTGACGTCTCGGTTAGGCCTTCTTCTTCACAAATCTACAATACCCTTGACCCTATCTATGGTTACAGGGTATAAAAAGAAGAAAAAGGAAAGCCAAAGCTAAAGCGCTTTGGGCGCTGATTGAGCAACCAAATAAATGCGCTAAACTTTGACAATAGCTGATGATGTTGATGATAGCACAAACAACTCCCCGTACAGCGTTTTTCCCTCCTCATACACCCACTATCGCTGTGTATAATAATGACGCTGCTGATGGTGATAGAACTGCCACTGCCTGGTGTTTATGGCATTGTTGTTGGAACAGTGTTGTGTAGCGTCGCGGTCTCCGTTTGTTAGTACCCAATTCTGCTAGTGCTGTCAGTTTCCAGTTCCCAGTTGCCGGTACCCGGCATCCAGTTTGCCGGTTGCAAATTCGCGCTTTTTGGCATGTCTGTGTGCCCCAGCGGCTAGAATGTGAAAAGTTGTTGCTACCAACTAGTTAATGGCGTTTGTGTGTTATGGCTACCAATGTAACCAGCGAGCTGGAGCAGCTTTAGCAGCCCGAGACAGACGTTTTATGCGGCTATAATGAGCCATCACTCGCTCTGATATTATGGTTGAGATATCAAAACAAAAACACTCATACTTTCAAAATTATTAAGCCTTAATCACACTAAACACTAGGGACAGTATGCGAAACTGAATAGGCTTTGGTCGAGCTTTTCAGTGTTGGTAAATATTGTTTTTTGGAAATTTAGTACTGCATATACATTATGAATGAAAATGTTTTCATTATTGCATCGTTGTTGCTTAAAACGGATCTAATCCTGATAGTCCTAAATCCATAATTAATTTAATTATTTAGATGATGCTTAAAGCGTTGCTTTAAAAGCTGAGATTCTATACCAGCCAACGAGTGATGTCCTTATTCTTTACTAGGACGTCACAAGTCTTGTTACTTCTTGTGTTAACTAAACCTACAGATGACAGAGTTAATAACACCCAGGTGTCCAATAGCCAAATAAGAGAGTATGTTAACTGAGTGCTTGAAGTTGATCTCATGCCAGACATCCAGCCTCTTTTTTATCTGGAATTCTCTTCCAATCTTAGGGACCCTACCCATACTACATGAACCAATTTTTACAACTTGTTAACCCCTCCCACCTCGGTGACCAACCGTAGTATATGATAAGATCCAAAACAATATTCATCCTTGTCTGATAATAATTGTCTGAGCTCTTGAACGTCTTTTAAAGCCTATTATTATCTTCTTAACAAAATATGTCTTTTTAATCTTAATTTGTTTAATTCTTCCACGATGGGAACTGAGTTCCAATTTTTTCCTTTTGCTGACTTGTTCTCAGTTTATATTGAACCCAAAATTTTATAGGTTGTTATGGCCTTAGGAAGCTCTTTTATCATAAACAACATCAGGTTACTTTAGCTTATTAAGTTATCATTAAAAAATGTCAACGTTTTGTAAGGATTTTTGAGATCTTTAGCCATTAATAATATAATACATAATTTGTGTACACTGAGGATACCATTTAAAATATACCACTGAAATACATATAAATACTTCTTGTAGTAGGAAATACACATAATACACACTTAAGATCTGTTAACATACAGCGTCTGCTGATGTTAACTCGCTCTCTATGTTAATTAACGCTAAGCTAGGCTAAGTATATATAAGTATAAATAAATTGTTTAGTTAACTACGCATTTAGTGTTTTATTCAATGAACGGCCACCTATCATAGTAATAATACAAGTAACCATGCATTAAATTTATTCTAGCAACATTGCTTTTAAATTTTTTTCGATATGGCAACGCTACCATAAAACATTATCGAGTTAAATAACAAAGTAACCTTTTAAATAATAAAAAAAAAAAAATAACTCAATATAAAGAAAATAATTCAATAAGAAACCAAATTAATAGACTGACCACACATACACACACAGACACAAACACATACACATATACAGGCATAACACATCAATACACCTGCATGCAAATTGTCCTTGATTGGCATGCAGACAAATACAAAGAAACGTAAGGCCAATAATAAAAAGAATAAAAAAAACAAGAGAAAAATAACAACAGAAAAGAAAACTGAAAATGCTTTTCTAATTTTCCCAACATGCCCGGCAACAATATTTTTACAAACAAGCCAAGGAGAACCTCACAGGTACTTGTACACTCCAAAAAACGAAATACCTTTAAATCGACAGAATTTGTTTGTGCTTTTTGGTTCCTTTGTAACTACTTAGAGAGTAGGGCTGCAAAAAATCCCGACAATTTGGGTTCGGGGAAATTTCTTTGAGATTTTTGATACGCTTCCGCTTTCGTTGTCGAATTATCTAGCCTGCATTGAAAGACTAAACGATCTGTCAATTTTTAATACATATTTTGCAAATTCTATTTTGGGATTTATGTAGATCCGTGATAGTCAGCCGTGGCAGTATAGTGCCGAGCACAATCGGCTGCTCACACAGATACAGCCGAACGCATGCCGAAGTCACCGCCTGCTGCATACGGAGAGAGAAAAAATTAGCTTATTCGTCAGTACGCTCTCATTAAAATATGTTCAAGAACACCAATGACGTTGCATTTTTTGACGCTTTCGCCCTGACGAATCCTGGTTTAGATATATCCGATGGCTCATGGCTCATATGCAGAGCTAGGCAGCCCATAGCCATAGGGATTTGTACGGCAGACCGCTCTCTTTTTGCCCAGCTCTGCTCATATGACTGAATTTTACTCTCTATTCGATTTTTCCAGAAAATTCATTTAAGGATTTGCTTTAACTGAAACTCAATACTTTTTGATTATTAAGTCCAGATAAATTTTTAAGTACCTATATATAATACAAAGACTGTATTTTTATGGCCAAGGGCTTGAAATTGAGCCATTGTGGCCAATATCTATTTTTCATGTTAAGGATACGCTTCAGATTGTTTGCTTGGAAAGAGTGTAAGATGCTTAATTCTTAAGTCTCACATTTCCTTAATGCTCATTCTTTGCAAATGATCCTCAAGATAAAGGTGTTCATGCGAATAGTGATATATCGATACCCCAGTTGATGCTTACTATTTTTTCAAATGGACCTTACGATGAACAGTCACACCTTATTTACTTTGTTACTTAGCTTAATTATAATAACAAATAATATACGTCGTGTTCCGGAAACCAAATCGGAACATTTTATTTGGATTCGTTTTGAAACCGAATTTTTTGTTGCAAGTGGAATTAAAACGAATTTGCAAAATAGGTTGAAAAGTGTACGCATTTTTAACTGAATTTTTTAAATATTCTTAAGTTCTATTTATGCCAATTTAAAGTTAAATAGTTATTTAAATTATTGTTTTTCTGAATCAACCCAAAAAATAGCAAGGACAACTCCAACCCAAAAAATGTTCATGTCTTACTTAAATAGTTCATGTCTTGCATAACAAAAAATTTCCCTTGTAATAAAAATAGCATAGCTGTGGATAATTTCCCTCGAAAGTTGTAAAGCTGTGCTAACAATGTGTAGATGACGAAAGGGAAAAATTCGGATTTAGGAGCACGCAAAAACGAATCCGAATAAAATTATTCGTTTTGTTTTTTTCGTTTTCCGGAGCACGGCTGATAAATAATTAAATTTTATTCCTTAATGGATTTTGAAATAATGCAATAGGAATCTTGTTACGATTTCGACTAAAGTTGTAAAATTGGAATAGACTGTTGGAATTGTGCATAAGGTATCTTAAATGCCGATAAATTCCAATCCGTTTTTAAAATCTGTTTTAAACATTTTTTCAAGCTAAGTTAAAACATTGAGTTGGTAAGTTAACTCAAATGCACTATATATTTTTGCTTTTAGTGTAGCCGTGCATAAAGTATATGCAAAGTAAATAACTAGAAAAATCACGTTAACGTTTCACATTAGACGACAGAAGACGACAAGCTGAAGTTGACAACAGCAACAACAATGCCCACAACAACAAAAAATCATTCAATTTTTGTTGTGGCAAACAAGAGATGGAGGGAGATGGAAATAGAACCTTTGCAGGACATTATAATTTTATAAGAAAAATTGCAGTATTTGCTTCTGGCGGCAGGACAACGAACCAAGTTAACTTATTGAAAACCATTCAAGCAGGGAATGAAAATGCCCAGCGACACACAAACACATGTAGCAGCGAATCACACAGATGCAAACACATAGATATCCATACACAGATACGCTTACAAGAACATACGAGGGAAGGCTGAAAAGTAATTGGCCTGACGCAACAAAGTACACTTTTTACGAAAAAACAAAATTATTTCATTTTTTTATGCCTTCAAGAAGGCATAGATTTTTTTTAATCTCAGTGGACAAAAAAAAAAATTATTTTTAGCAAAAGTAAACTTTGCCATGGTGATAAGTTTGTGTGTGACGTCACGTTGTGTGAAAAATAAGTTTTAGTAGCCTGTGCCTCAAAATTCAAGGTCATTATAATTATTTTTTTCTGACGATAATCTTCGAAAAACAATAACATTAGAAAAAATTCAATTTTGTTATGTAAATCAATGTTTTCTTTTTTTAAAAATTAAAAGCTTTGACGTAAATCGAAAACATCTTGTTTTTTAATAAACTTAAAAAATAGTAACACTCGAGAAAAACAGCTTAAAGCGATAAAGTTGAAAATTATTAACATCTGAAAAAAAGAACATGCAATTTTTTTGCAAAAAAGGGTTGAAAGTATAATTTCGAAAATATTACAAGTTTCGGTTTCGAAGTAAATCGAGAAAAAAAATTGTTTGCTATAAACTGCAAAATTTACTTACTAAAATATCTCTGTAATATAATAGAGAAAATGTTTTCACCATCCGTCGTTCAATATGAAAACACCACATATTTCACATTGCGCCAGAAATCTAATTTTTTGGCTAAAATTCGAAAACCCTCTAATGCCCATTTTGAAAATATTTGTTCAACAATGATCGAATAATTTTTTCTAAGTTACTTTTCCGCTCCTAAATTTAAAAAAAATAATTACCTTTAAAATTATGTAGGACTAGTCGTTTACCTGTAAGATGAGAGAATCTGGGCCTTAAGGATTTAAGTCAAAAATAAGTCGCTTATGGAATTTTTAGACTTTGATTTTATTTACTTATGAACAGCTTTTATAGTATTAAAAGATTCTGATCTCACTTTTTGTTATTGTATTTAAAAAAAAATCTTAAAAACACATGTGCGCTGTGCTTATCAAAAAAAAATAGTACCTTTAAAAGCTTTGAAGAGCTTTCAATTTCTTATTTATTAGTTAGTGTGTTTATAAGGAACTGAAATATAAATTCAAATGATGTAAAAGCTTGTACTTTTTGAATTATTTTAAAAAATACAATAAGTGCCTCAATGCACTATACTTTTGCACTAACATTAAGCTTTTTTTTATAAGTACCTTAGATCTTAGTTTCAGTTTTAAGATTGATTGTAAGATTTTTCCCGAACTTTTCTTTTTTTATATAATCATTCCTTATAAACATGCCTTAAGGCCCGTACACAGCATGCAAAAATTTTGCACGGAATGACAAAACTTTTTTTTTTATATAAAGTTTTGTTATTCCGTGGAAATTTTGAATTTTTTTTTTTTTTATGAAGTTTTGTTATTTCGTGGGAAATTTTTGCATGCTGCGTATGGGTTTTTAATTACTCAATGTAAATATTTCAGATGTAAAGATAGAGTGCTATTAAGAGTGCTATCTAATATTCTATTCTATCTAAATTGTCAACAGGACTCTTTAAAAAAATTGTCTTCTTTTTTAAATAACACTTTTTTTTTAAAGGCCTAAACGCAGTTTGAAAAATTTCGGATTAAAAAAACTTCATAAAAAAAAAACATTTGCACTATTATAACTTCATATAACAAAATCCCACTATTTGGGATTTTTTTCATATGAAGTTTTGTCATTCCGTGCGAAATTTTTCAAACTGCGTATAGGCCTTAAATATGAGATTTTCCTTTTTTTTAACTTGGTTCATTAAATATGTCAATAACTATTTTTTTAAGACACATCTTTTTATCTCATAAATGAATCAATTTAAAACAAACAAATAAATAAACTCGATTTGATGCAAATATGTTAAAAAAAAATTAAATATTTTGGTATTTTTTTTTAAAATAGTACAAAAAAAAAATTGTTTTTTTTGTCAAAAGACGTGAAAAATTTTTATATATTGTATGTTATAATAATTTTGTTTTCAATTGCAATTTATTTCATGAGAATATCCTTAAGCGTATAAATAATATGATTTTTGCAAAGCTTTTTCGTTTGCTATGCCACTGTTCCAAGCAAATAAAAATATACAATGGTAAAGAGATTAACAAAATTTATTAAAATAATACCAAAATAATGTATTTTTTTATGCCAATTACTCTTTAGACTGCCCTCGTAGGCCAGCTCACAAACTATTATGTATGATAAATGCATGTAGTATGTTAGGCACTGCTTTCGTCGTGATTTAATGGTCAGAGCGGGAGAGTAAGGGCACAATGACAAAGGCCGCTCTTCCTGTGAGAGAGTGTGCATAGGAGCATTTTGAAAATCTACATATGTGCGAGTGCGTGTCAGCCATTTTTATGGTTTGATATTTTCATTTCCGCTATTGTCGCTCATAAATGAAAAATATGACTTCCGATTTTTCATTTTTTTTTTTTTTTTGAGATTTTTCAAATTTTGGCTTAATGCAAAACTACTAAAAAAAAAAATTTCAACGATTTTCTCTCTCGGAGCATAGACGCGCAGCATGGCTGACTGAATCGTGCCGTACCGAAAAAGTCATTCGAAGGTGAAATGAAAGTCTAAGCGCAATGGCAGCGGTCATTGCATTGCAGTTGTCCCATGTGGCAATTATGCTGGACTTGCTGGACACTTGCTGAGAGCTAAGCTGTAGCAAAGGGAGTGCAGGGTAGTGAGTGGAACAAGTGGCAAGCGGCAGACAGCAAAACCTACAAGCGTTGCAAAAAGTCAGACACATCATTTTGGATTAGCTTCCAAAAATACTCGACGAAATGCGTGTTGGAAAATGTCTGTATACAGAGTAGTATTAGTAGTAGTTTTTCAGTATCTGAATGTGTATTCAGGTATTTTTTGGTTAGTGCTGGCTGCTGCATTCATTGTTCGCTATCATTTTCCGAGTTGTTGGCTTTTGTGAGCATTTTCTTTTGCGCATTTGGGGGCAATGTTTATGGGATTAAGTGCATATACAAATGTATTTGTGAGTATCCAGAGATGTGTGTATCTGTGTTTGTGTGTGTGTGTGTGTGTGTGTGTGTATCTGTGTGTATTATCGCGGTCATAACGCAAGTTGAATGCCACTTGATGCTGACCAACATAATCAGTTGAGCTTCAGCGGATTTTAGTGCAAATGATTTGTACAATTTCGCATCAAATACCAAAAATGAGCTCATTTTTTCGCAGTGTTGGCATTGCTCGCATTTTGGCTTTTGAATCGTTAGAGATGTGTTTTAAGCAACCCCTTGCTTAAAAGCGGTATGCTTTTTTTATGGAAAAACAATAAATTGAGATTTGTGATGCTCATAAAAGAAAAAAATTTATAGTTTTGTGAATTCAATCAATTGAATTATACCTTGTTACATATTTGGGCGAAAAAAAGTATTGAAGGATCTAATCGATGTCTTCGATATTAATAATTTTTAATTATGTGATGGAAGTGTTAGCTAACATAAACGTCCTTAAATTTTTCTTTAAAATTTCGTTTATCTATCGTATTATCGATAACTGAATATTTACGTAGCTTATTTCCATATTTTTAACATCTGACATAACCTTAAAAACGAGGTATTTTGTATAACCTTAGCGTTCTAAGTGTTTTTGAGCCTTGGATTTAGCGAACCCAAAAACATACAAGTAACATAGTTGAAAACTATAAATTGAAAAATGATTTTCTGGAGCTTTTGGAGAACATCTCAGCAACCTTGGCTGTTGGGGGTTTTTTTGGATCGCTCAAAATACAATAAAAAAATATTTTTTTTTAAATAACAAAAAAGAAATTTCAGATGTCTGTATTCGCTTGAGATATATGGCTTGTTAAAGAAAAATGAACCTTTATCGATAACTTGATAAGTAATCGAAATTAAAGAAAAATAATATTGTAGCTTGGCTATTTATCGAGCTCGTTGTACAACCAACTTTATCGTGTGTGGTGGCGTTGTATGAAATTTTGTAAGGTTGTGTGAAAAATCAAAATCTTTTTATTACAAATAACCAAATTGTACTATCTGTCGCATACTGTATGGCTTGGGTAAGGTTGAGTCGTTAGAATCGAAGATATCCATTTAAAAAGTGTCCCGCTTCACCTATTTTCACCAATATATATTAGAAGCATAAACTTGAAATGAAAATGCAATAAAATGAATGGAATTGAAATATCTTTCGAACCAAGAAGAAGTGTATAACCTACATTTCAATAGCCTTGCTTTGACAACTCATATATCCTTAAATGATCATATTAAGGATCCAGCAAAATAAGGCTTGGGTTTGAATATCTTTTAATAAAACACGCGTATTACAATAGGTGCGGCATTTTTATTTTCCTCTCCTCCTATTTCAATAGCTTTCCGTTGACACTCATATGATGATTTAAAAGATTATAAAATAAATATTAAGTTCAAATAGCTTTTGAACCAAGGTATGTAATATGATTAATATTTAAATTCTCTGATTCGGAAAATCAAGAAGTCAAGTTTCGAGTTTCGGGAATAATGGAGTATAAATTTTGGACGCATGTTTCGTTAGATTGAAGGTTGGAGTATCCCAAAAGTTAAAAGAAAACTCGTTATATTGCAGATTTAAAAATTTTAGACTTTTCATTTTATTTATAAAACATAGACCGCCGCGGTTCACAAAAAATATCAAAAATATTGTATGGAAAACGATTGAGTCGAATTTCAAGATTCTCAATACGCAAAATTTTTTTCGCACGATGATTAAGAGCTAGAGAAACAGTTGTTAATGTCTAAGTTCTTACTCTTAAGATCTTTGCCAGACAGGCGACACGGACAGACAAACGGATAGAGGAATATTTAAAGAGAGGAATAAATAAGAAGACAAATAGACGGACGAGATAAATCGGGTTTTTATTTTTTTTTTTAAATATATATGTTCGAAAAGAGGAATAAATAAGGAGACAAATAGACGGATAGGCTAAATCGCATTATTTTTTCGATTTTTTTTTTTTTGTGAAATTGTTTTTATGATACGGAAATAGACAATTTTGTGTCTCTGAGTATATGTTACGTTGAAATTTTATTTTGCGAGGAAGGTATATAAAATTGATACAAGTACTTATTTAAATCTTCCTTAGAGGTCTATAATGCCAAATTTGAAGAACATGATATATGGCAGATAAGCGAAAACCGATTTCGCTTTAAATAGCAGCTAATTGATAAAGTCGTTCCATACCGATTAAATTAGGTGCATACAAAGATCTTCTTTATAGAATTTTAAATATCAGATTGGATTGAGAAACAATAATAAATGACGGAGATATAGTCAAAACCGATTTCGGTTTATATGGTTATATTATACATATATCTGCTCAAGGAAACGGTATCGTATATCAATATTGACTCAAAAATCGGATCTTCGCTTATTTGGATATATTTTTTTTTTTAATTAATTGTAATTTAAAATTTTATCGAAATAAAAGATAAAAATACGAGGACATAAGAAGAGCCGTAAGCCGTAAGTTTTAGCTCTAAATTTTTAATATCATATTGATTAAAAAGTTTTTATGCTAATACATATATTTGAGCAAACTTTTTACTTCAACTATAAAAATTCCTTTAAACAATTTTTTTTATTTTTAACTTTTGAAGTTATAAGTTTCCGTTAAAGGAGACCAAGGCAAAGGTCCAGCAATAAGTAGAGCGTTTCATGGGACATTTCGCTTCTTTTTTTTGCAGTTGATCAGTAGTGCATAAAATTCATATACAGCAGCCTTGGAAAGGCTTCACTTACGCTCTTCTTATGCTGATGATAGCGTCATCTTAATTTCATCTTCTAATGTCGTTCAAGTTTGTGAAGATGTCAAAAACTTATCCCCAGCTTCAGAAGACGGAACTTTCTCAATGAAATTTTTAAATTTGTAAAATATAGGTATATACTTTTTTTTAATTTATTTAAATTACAGTCTAAGAGGAATAGTTTGACTCCGTTGAAAAATTTTATATTTAAAATAATAATTAACAAGTAATTTTTATAACTATATTTTTTTTTTAATTAAACATAATTCATGGTTTTTAAATAAACAAGTAAAATTGATATTTTAGTATTTAAATTTCAAAAATGATTTCAGCATATATATTTTATAAATGTTAATCGCTACGATCCCTGGTTTTAAAATTTAAAAAATATTTCATTCTCATGCTGACGCATTTACTTAGGGGATGTCACAAAAGTTCACAATACTAGAGCTGATATAAATGTATAAAAAAAAAAATAAAAGTGTTTAAGCTTCTCAGTGAATGTTAAATTTTAAGCTGCATTTTTTTCGACACATGCCCCAAAAAGTAGGCAACATTTTTTTTGGCGCTTGTCCACTTTTATCAACTCAAAAAGCATGCGACAAGTTCGTAATATGATAAAATCGCCAAATACTCAAATGTTTCAAATTAAATTAAAAGTTTTTCGATATGTAGCAGGACAAAGTCAAAGCAAAAAATAAAATAAAAATCGAATTGAATGTTCAGAATGGACACGGAAGCAAATAAATGTATTAAATCAATACAAGTTTGGGCTTGAGCTTTGCTTTTGCCTGTTGGCAATTGGTTTTTTGAATGTTTGGATCTTTGAATGTTTGGCCATTGGATGTCGAATGTATTCGTCGGTACGGCGTAGTCGATGCTGATGTTATTGTTGCTGGCTATTGGCGCCCGGAGTCAGTCTCGTAAATGGCAACGAAATCAAAAGTGATAAATCTAAACTGGACGTGTGCATATATATATGTGTGTGTGTGTGTGTGTGTGTGTGAGTGTGGCATTCAACACTTATAGAAATTGAAAATCGCAAAAGGGGCAGTTGCAAACAACAACAAAACAGCAGGGAACAATGAGTTGTGTACAAGGGATGTCGCGCCGTAAGCAGAGCTGTTGAAGATTCAGCCAGAAAAAATAAAACTGAATTTCCATGAACCCCAAAACTATAAATTTTATTTTGTTGTGCGTAAGAGGTCACCAACTTCAATGACACTTTAATTTAAATTTGCTCAAACGCAATTTCTTGGCCGTGTGACAAGCTATAAAGAACATTAAAGTCGACCAACTTTGAGATACCCTGCAACAGCGTTATATTATATATTCTAATATGGAACTCGGGTAATAGTCAGATCTAATAGCGTACTTAATTTCTTATGAAAATTTGGCAATCAATATTTTGTTTATAGTTTTAAAGCACTCTACCTCTGACTATACCATGAAGCCTCCCATAGGAACGATCGGTCAAAAAAAAATATAATTTCATGGTTCGTTTTTTTTTCGTATTAAAATGTTTTTTAGAGTTCCGAACGGAGCTTGTAAAAAACAGTCAACACTTTCAGAGTGTCCGAAAAAAACCGCTCCCTTACGAACACTTTGAGAAAAGCAATTGTGAAAACACACTCAATTGTGTTTTTGCTCAATAGTGTTCCGCTCAGAACAAGACCAATTTTTTAGATTCTTTTTCGGTTGTGTTTTTCTCAGACACTTTTGCTTGAGACATTCGGCAAAAGTGTCTTTTGCGTATGTACGCATGCTTGTGTGAGTCGCCTGTGCTTTACTTCGTGCATTTACACAGACACGAAGGCAAAGCAAGCCGAAGTTGTTAATTTGGGCACAGAAGAGTGGCTGCGTAAATGCACGAAGTAAAGCAAAGGCGACTCATGCAAGACACGTAAAAGACACTTTTTGTGGACACTTTTAACGAAATGGTCTTATACCAGAGCTGGGCAAAAAGAGAGCGGCCGAAAAGTGAGAGTGTGTTAGTGAGTGAGATATACACTGCGCAAATGAATTGTGTTGCAAAATGGTTTTGCATTTATTTTTTATATTCATCGTTATTATTATTTGCATCTTACGATTGTTATTAGTATTAGTTTTTTAATTGTGGTAATTATATAGACTGCCAAAATAATTGAATTATTTTTTATTTATCATTGAAAATGTTAATTCATATATATATGAAGTGCAGAACATTAAATGAAATTTTTGGCCATTGTTTATATGTATTACCTATATTTATTTCGTTTTTGAAATAATAAAATGCATTGATTGCCAATATTTAAATATATATCATTGTGATAACTGGTCGTAGCGACGCATTTAATAATTTATTTCTCTCAGTGCACAAAACGTACATAGCCACAGTTGAGTTGAAATATGTTTTAATTTTGCTCTCAAATTGACGACTTCGGCTTGCTAAATGTACGAATTAAAAGTGCCTGTTTGGGCTTAGTTTTTCACTAAGCGCTCGCTCAAAGTGTCTCGACATAAGTGTTATTGAGAGAGAGTCATGCTCAGCCGAAAACACGTACCAGAACCTAAAAGCGAATCGAGAAAAGTGTTCGGCTCAGTGTGTCACAGTTTGTGTTTTATTTGTTCGGTTTTGTCGTGAGCCGACCGCATTGGAAAAATGGGTTGACAGTTTTTTACGAGCTCTGGCTCTGAAGTATTAAATTTTTTCAAAATCGGTTTACTATATCGTATAGCTCCCTTTTTTATATTTTCCGCCGAACCGTTCCCGGCAAACAAATTTTCGGCTTCAGGATGATGAGTAAGAAATCTCCTCCTAAATGTGGGGTCTGAAGATTTTATAAATTTTTTAAATACATCTTTTAGTCCCCTTATATTGTGTGAATAATATTTTTTTAAATATATTAAAGAAAATTTTTGTTATTCAAAAGATGCCCGAATTATGATGATGTTTTTACACAATTTATTTATTTTAAAAAATAAAAAATATTAATAAGTAATAAGAGGAAATTAATTTAACAAAATTTTAATATATATTATCTATATGACAGAATGGTTCGTGTCCTATTAATCTAGGCGCGTATTTCCGAAGACAGCTTGATAAATAATGGAGATATGACCAAAGTTGCTATCAGGTTATATGACAACTATATTGCAATTTATAAATATCTACCTAAAATATTTCCAAATATTTCCGAATGTAAAATTTGATGTAGACAAATTGAAAAATTCTATTAGATTATGTTACTACAATATTGCATAAATATCTATCTAAAATATTTTCAAGTGTTATTTAAGAAGATTTTGCTAGATAGGCCAAATTGAGCACTGAGGGACGAATGGTAATGTCTATATAAATTTCTCTCCTAAAATATTTCCGAATATAGCCAAAAATAGTATCAGGTTACGTGACAACTATATTATATAAATATATACTTAAAATATTTCATACTTCCCACAGCAAGATAACATGGAGATCTGAAGAACCGAAATGCCTATATAATTTTCTTCTGCTGTACATGGTCATTAAAGGTCTCCAGCATCTACTGTTCTACTCAATTTCTTCTGCTCTACTTGGTCATTGAAAGTCTCCAGCATATCCTTCTTGCAAAATCTAATATACCCCTTACCTAAAGTATAGGGTATAAGAAGTTCGATTGTAGTGCTCGTAGTACCCCCAAAAATCTTTACAAGTCTATGCCATTGAGCTGGATGTCAAATTGTTTGAAATTTATTTATTACCCTTAGAGCCATTTGCATTGGCAGTAAAATTTTTGATTCGTTGCAGCTAAACCGGATGCAAGGAAGTAAAAGCATGAATTGAAAGCGTTGCCAGACTTTGAGAGCTTTACTCTTGTAATGAAAAGGATGTCAGTGCTGAGCGCCAGACGTTCGACAGTTACGGGCGCGTTTTGTCGGGGTACAGCGGACTGCAGCAGCATTTTGTTGAATGGCAAGTACTTGCCACATATAGTGGCATGTGTTAGTTCGAGCTTAGAACTTTTTCGCTTGATATCCTTTACCAATAAGTCTATTTGGGTTTGTGTGTAAGTGTGTGCGAGTGTGTGCGTCCTTACTTTGGCAGAATGTAGCTTTTTCTGGGTGTCGGAGTTTCAGTTGACTATTTAATAAATCCCAGTTTTGTGGTCAGCATACCAAATTAATGCGATTTACTGCACGCACGCACACGAATATACACACTCATTCACTCTCTCACTCACATAAATGAGTGAGAGCGAAAGAAAAAAGGAACAAGTATTCATTTCATTTATTCTAAAGATTAGCCATTCATTTCAGTGTTGCTTAAAGCGAAACCAACTTACGAATGTACACACTGACACACTCACACTAGAACACATAAAATGGCCAACATTTGTGCGTATGCGTTTGTGTGCGTGTGTGTGTGTGTAAGTATGTTGGATGTGAATTGTTACACCCATTGGACACAAGTGCAAGTCAAGAATTTAAATTTGGTTTGCGAAGCTTTTTAATACCCTTGTAAAAGGCTTCTTAAGTTCACTTTGAGATTTGTAGCCAGTGTAACGAACTTTAACCTTTTCGTGATTTTATAGCTAACCATAAACGAAATCGTTACCAAAATAACATTTTTAATCAAATGAAATCGGCTTACAGAAAACATCAGATTTACTTTTGTTATACAAAGCTTATAGTAACGAAATAAAAGTTAACTAGTTTGCATGCTTTTTTCCAAAAAAAATAATTGTCAGTAAATATCTAACTTAAAGTTGGCATAAATAATAATATTTAAAAAATTATTTCAGTATAAAATGCGTACTTTTTTAAACCTATTTTGCCGATTCGTCTAAAATTCTCTTGCAATAAACTGTTCGGCATCAAACCGAATAAAGAATTTGTTTTGTTGAAATTGGGAGCAGCAAACATTCGGTTTCAAAACGAATCCGAATAAAATGTTCGGATTTGTTTTCCGGAGCACGGCCGAATAAGCGAGTTTCTATATTAAACACCATCTCCAATCAAGCGCAATTGTTGTTACTATCATTATAAGCATTCACATTTTAAGAATTTCAGTCTACAAAAGAGTTCTTGAAGTAGGAACTGTACTCTTAATAACGACAAATCGTTCTTTTTTTAAGGGCACGCTCTCTTTTGAACCGTAAAGCAGGAACATTGGTAATATTAAGTGATTATATAAGATGTAAAAAATTTAAAAAAAAAAGTATTCTAGTAAATTAAAAAGTCCTAACGTATAATAATAAAAACGAATTGAAACTAAAAAAAAAAAGGCTCACATAAAGAGTATGCCTTTCTTAAACTATTTGTGAATTGTAAGCCATAGCGTTACAAAATATATAGTATACATTGTAAAGCACTTGACAGTTGACGTAGAATACGCATTTTATGTTCCGAAATTGGTAAGTATACGTTTGTTCCCCTGTGGTAAAGGGTATACTTGGTATGTGCAACAGTCAGAAGGTAGCGTGCCAAATCATGAGTTCTTTACACCAAAATTCAGATCATAACCTCGGATAGCGATTGAGCCATGTCTGTCTGTCTGTACAAATAGATTTCTGAGTCGACGTTCGTAACTATCATTGCCTAATAATAGGATTAACGACTTTCAGAGTACGAAAGAGAAACGTTGCCACCCAGAGGATCTCTCAAGTAGAACCCTTAATTGAATGTAATGACGTCTTTATGTATAACTCGATTAGGCTGCCTTCTCTAGACAGTAGAAAACTATTTTAATATTAATGTTTAATAAAATATGCAAATTAAAAAAAAAATTAAAATAAATAGGACAAAAAAAATTTTGAATTTACCTATACCAGCAAATCGATATTTCTGACCACTGTACGTTGGCAAAATTTTAAAACACTTTTTGGATTCTCTGGAATGCTGCCTAATATTTTTGAAGCGATTTTTGAAAAAAATTTTATTTTAGTAAAATATTAATTATTAAAGAATTTAAGTAATAAAAATGGCAGGGTTACCACCTTAACAAAACAGTTATAAGCTAAAAAAAAGCTCTTCAAAGACCATTGAATTTTCGATAAAGAGCTTTTAAAGAGCATGTAAATTTCGTTACCAGATCGAAATGCTGCCCTAAAAGCTAGAGTTGTTTCCATTTCAGTTGTTGTTAATTTCAGTTGTTGTTGTTGTGGTTTTTTTTAGCAGGTGCGTTGTTGTGCTGAAAACTTCAGGTCGGTTAGGCAAAGTTGTTGTCTTGTCGTTGTTGTTTTTGTGAGGCACGTGTTTGGCTTATGCGGCACAGTTGCAAAGTTTTCATTTTTCTTTTTTAGTATTTTTCAAAATAAAAAGACAAACACAATGGAAGAGAGAATGAAAATAAAAAATAAAACGAAATCGAAATAGAGCGAACACAGTGGCAAAAGTTCAGACAGCAATGGCAACTCTGGACATTAATGCTATACGGCTGCTGTAAGTACTTGGGGGACCAAGTGCTGCAAAGTGACCAAGAGGTCATTCGATTGGGTGAGCATATGGCCAAAGATGCCCAAAACAGTATGCTAATTTCTTGCAATGTATATTTATATCACTTATTGTTTGTTTTTGGGTGTTAGCGTGTGTGTGAGTAAGTGTGTGTGTGTGTGTGTGTGTGTATGTAAGTGAAAGCATTTATGTACTGGCGCCACAGTCCTGACAGATTTTGTTGTACTTTTTGGGAAGAGATATGGGCACACTGTTTCGTGGAAGCACCTGCGGCGATTTGACTTGGAACTGTCTGTGACTTTCATTTGTACTTTGCACCTTGTTGGTTAAACGTTTAAGAAGATAAGCATAAACGAGAGTGAATAGAATATAAAAAATTTCACAAAAAGATACAAAAAAAAAAAGTGGATTATATATTAATATATTTTTGAATATAGTATCCTAATAATCGCTGTGGTATAGTGAGACGCAGTATGGTTCTAATCCAAACCAAGAGTGTTAGAGGAACGAACATACATGCTTTTATTTTAAAACCAAAACTGCCGCAAAAGTCAATACTTATAATTCTTATAAAAGTCGAACTAAGACACATAAACGGAAATCATCTTTGAAGAATCAGCGATACAGCTTCAATTTCTTCTCCGCACTAATGTAGCATTTTTAATACAAAAAAAGGTGGTCCAGACTCTGAGCCTTTTTGTCAAAAATACCTAATTTTAAACCATCTATTTATCGTCTTTTTGTTATTATCCCGAGACATTTAAATAGGATTTTCAACTAGCTGCCTTGCGCACCGTGGAATAACCTGCAGTTTACTTATGCGTAATTTTTCCCGTCCCTTAGTGAACCTTGGTGGCTTTGGCTCGCTTGTGGGGAAGACCCTAAATGTTTCTCGTCTGTCAAGTAACTACCAAACCTGCAGCACCTAAAGCAAACTAATTCTCATTACGGTGGCAGTTTGACCCCAGCGAGCACAAGGAATGAATCACTATCTATCCGCGTCAGAGTATAGTGAATGAATTATCGGTTGTAACCAAGTAGAACACAAAATTAGGTTAATGACTCTGGTTGTCACATTTGTCGAGCTCTCTAGCCCAGACACAAACTGAGCTGAATATTAAAAAATCTGCACATGCCTTTGCCCTTTGTTCCAGCTAGCAGCCTAGTTTAGGCAGCCTAGTTTAGCATCAACTGTGATTAATATAAGCCGTTGATCACTTTTCCCTTTTTAAGTTATCGATTTGAGTGACATCGCCTGCAACTTGAAAAGACGTCGCCACATAATTGTTGGCCATTTTGACTTTCACTTTAATCCGAAGAAATCCACCGCTTTCACTGCTCCTTAGTCTCTGGCGTTTTGTGAAAGAACCAAAGATCGTCTGGTGTTACTAAACAGTGCAAGAAAGGTGGTCCAATGCGAGTAATTCATCGGAAGAATAGACTTTAGATGTTCATTTGCGATGGCTATGGTCTCAGTCACCTTACTCACTTTTATTCTCCAATTGTTCAGTATCATTCCCTGGAATTTGTCGATGATTTCTTACGTGACGGCCTCTAGCAGGCCATCTGGACGTATGACGTCACGACCACTACCGTATCGAGTAAACTACATCTTAGCCATAATTTGATCATATTCGACTTAGCTGATGGGTTTTAACTTAAAAGTAATGTGAGATGCGCACACGAAATTCAACCTTTTGTCTTTGTTTCAAAATTCACGAGGTCTATTTTCAATGTTTTCTAATCTCAAAGGAGGAAGGAGCAGTCTTGCAAACGGGAAAGCTATCTAACTACCATCTCGAGGCTTACTTTTTATAATACCGGTCTAGGCTATTTTGAGTGGGACCAGCTCTGATTCGGAACATCCATCAACAATTTTGACGTATTTTAGCGAAAACAAACTTAAAACAAAACACGAACTTGACTTACTTGAAAACTCATCTCATTTTCGGCAAGGAAGGAAGACGGAATATCTTCCTTTATCTAGATTAAACTTTTTTGACAATAAAGCACCATAGTGGCCATCAATCTATCCAAGCTGGGTTCCGTAAAGGTCATCCTAAAACTCTTTTTTGCCAGAAAAAATTGAAGTTATTCGGTAAATTACCGGGATATTAAGGCATCTTTGGAAATAAGTGGTACCAGCACATATGCATCCAATGTCACATGGGCATCTTAAGTTCAAGAAGATATACTTCCGCTAGTAAATATTTTGAAAGTCACCAACAAACATTGGACCGTGTTAGCTCGTGCATGAAATTGATTAAAAAGTTCAAACGAGTTAACTGAAAACTCATTGTTGATGAATCCTGGAGCCATATATGCATACAAATTGTTCCAAAACGCTATAAAAGTGGTTCGCTGTCGAAACATTTTAGAGCAAATAGAGCCTGTGATGTTTCCCATCATCGAGAGAGCTTGTTGAAGCATCAAAAAGCATATTTTTATTTTTTTTATTGCTTTGCACACATGAAAAACTGAGATTTCGCATTATGGAAATTATTTTGATTATGATATCTTCATTATTAGCAAATCTTTTAGTAACTGTAGTAGTTTCGAATCGACGACGGTAAATAAAATTATAATAGTTAGAGCCACAAAGTTTTTTTGGTTATAAAGGAAATTTCGATATCATTCAATAAACCCTCCCATCGCGTAGTTTTTTTACGAAAACCTTCCAAGCAGACTACCTTGGTGGATGTATCAAAAGTGCAATGTTGCTTCAGTTTATAAATTTTACATATCCAATTTTTTATGCGACGATTGACAATTTTACTAAGTTCTGCTAGAATTCACAACTTGTTTAAGTAGGATATTTTTGTAAACAAAAAATGTTTCATTTGACTTAATGGCGCTTACAATTCGCAACAAGTTAAAGCAGTAAGCGCAATATGATGAAACTTTCAGTGCTTTAGTTTTTACATTTATTTATTTATAACTATAATTATTATTTTTTTATTATTATTTTTAAAAATTTTTATTATATGAACAATACAACCTTGCTAAATTGTTAGGTCGGAAGTCGAATTTCATCTATAATAATGGAGCATTTATCATAAGAAATTAACCCTAGTAAGATAACGCACGTCGAAATGACGTACTCATTTTTTCTCTTACGTTCTCAGTCTCTCATTTGTTTTCGGAGCGACTTCGCGCGCTTATTTTGCTCAGTCAGTAGCTGCAGCTCTTTGGTGGTGGTTGTTTTTCTGAGGTCAGTTTGTTTTTTTCTGAGTTATGATCATAACGTACGTCAAAAAGACGTATCATTATCTTTTGTGTTACTTTTTGGTTTCTCAATTGCTTATTGTATATATTTATACCCTGTACCGTATGGTACAAAGGGTATATTGTGTTTGTGCAAGCCGAAAATGTATGTAACGTACAGAAGGAGAAGTCGGAGACCCCCCCAAAGTTACCTAAAGTATGATCAGAGTGACTAGAGAAGTCGATATACCCATGTCCGTCTGTCCGTCTGACCGTCTGACCGTCTGTCCGTATGAACGCCTAGATCTCAGAGATGGTAAGAGCTAGAGAAACCAAACTTTCAGATAAGATCCCTTATTAACCCATAGGAGACAAGTTTATTTTATTTTTTTGATAACGGGACTACATTATATAGCTCCCATAGGGGTGTTTCAGAGGACCTCGAAAAAAAGCAAAAGTTTTCGATGGATAATTCGTTTGCTTATGAAGATATCATAACCAAATTTGGCAATCGGAAGTTTTTTAGAAACCCCCAGCACTGTACCAAATTTTATCAAAATCGGATGACTATATCATATAGGTCCCATAGGATCGATCGGTCGAAAATTTGTTTTTTGCACAAAATTCGTTGTTTCGTTTGTTTGTAAAGATATTGTAACCACATTTTGCATTAAGAAGTTTTTTAGAGTTCCCAAGCACTATACCAAATTTGATCAAAATCGGTTGACTATATCATATAGCTCCCATAGGATCGATCGGTCGAAAAAAACGCTTTTTGTACAAAATTGGTTGTGTTTCGTTTGTTTGTGAAGATATTGTAACCAAATTTGGCATTCAGAAGTTTTTTAGAGATCTTCAACACTGTACCAAATTTTATCAAAATCGGTTGACTATATCATACAGCTCCCATAGGGCCGATCGGTCGAAAAAAAGTTTTTGATTAAAAATTCGTCTGTTTTTGGTTGTTTATGAAGGTATCATAATCTAATTTGGCAATCAAATGTCTTTTGGTGTTCTTAAGCAATTTACCGGATTTGAATGCAAGCAGTGGTACAGGGTATCCCAAAGTCGTCCGCGCCCGACTTTAACGTACGCCATCTTTTTTATTAGCACTTTTTTGTGTTTCCTTTCATTATTTAGTGTTTTATTTTTGGTTTTTTTATTTTAAGTTGTTGAAAACATGTCATCTACATGCAGACTAGATGATTCACAAATAGCTTGTCTATTGGAACAGTTATGTGATGACTCAATTTCATCTAATGATGGAAGTGAAACAGAAAATGTCTTACTGGAGGATGACATGCAAAGTGATGTAGAAGATGATCTCGCTGATCTTTAAGAGCAAGATGAGAATGTTCCACTATCACAAATTTCAAATACTACTCCTTCCGATGGACGCATTATAACAGTACCCATACCAACCCTTAGAAGTAAAAGTGGGCATTGTTGGAGCACTACAAAAGGAAATAGTGCTACCCGATTCGCGTTGACCAACATAGTTAGAACTGCAAGAGGACCCACTCGACAATACAAATCGTTTTATGATCCACTGGAATGCTTCAATGTATTTTTTACGGACGAAATAATTTTTTAAGTGGTTCAATGGACTAACGCTGAAATCTCTATAAATCGTCGTGACGATATGACAGCTGCAACATTTAGAGAAACAAATGCCACTGAAATTCGTGCTTTAATTGGCATTCTTACACTAACTGCTGTTTTAAAAGACAATCACCTCACAACTGAAGAAGTGTTTACTGTGGAGCACGGTATACGGCAGCAATGAGTCGAGATAGATTCGACTATCTCATTAGACATCTAAGATTTGATGACAAGGCATTGCGCCCAGCACTTCGACCAAACGACGCATTTATTCCTGTTAGAAATATATGGAATCTTTTTATAAAACAGTGTCAATCTAGCTACGTTCCTGGATCGCATACAACTATTGACGAGCAACTTTTGGGATTTCGTGGTCGCTGTCCCTTTAAAATATTTATTCCTAATAAACCAAAAAAGTATGGAATCAAAATACCTATGATATGTGACAGTACTACAAAATACATGTTTAATGCGATACCTTATCTTGGGAAAACAACGAAAACTTGCGATCTTCCTTTAGGAGAGTATTATGTAAAAGAACTTTCACGACCAATACACGATACATGCAGAAATATAACATGTGATAATTGGTTCACATCGATCCCTCTTGCGAAAAGTTTACTGAAAGAGCCATACAAATTGACACTTGTCGGCACCATAAAATCAAACAAACGTGAAATACCCGAAGATATGAAAAATTCACGAGCACGACCTGTTGGAACTTCGAAGTTTTGCTACGACGGCCCACTAACTCTCCTTTCATATAAACCTAAGCCATCAAAAATGGTTTATTTGCTGTCATCTAATAATGAAAAAGGTACTGTTGATGATGCAACCGGAAAACCGGATATAATATTGTACTATAACCAAACTATATCTCGAATATCGATGTGGATATATCGACCAAACAATATCGATATCTCTATATATCGCCCAAAAAATTAGTATATCAGTTTTAAAATAATGAGTCATACAAAAATTCCGACACATACAAAATAATCAGCTTATCTGGATTTCTTACAATATTTCCAAAAGGCCCAAAGAATCGACGACACTTGCCAAAAATAATCTTTGCGATAAATGTTCTGGCGAAAGCCGGTTCCGTTCGTCGGTCATTATTCTCCCTGCAAAGGAAAATGGTCGCTGCGAGGGAACAGGCGTCGCAACAGCCGGAACAAATATCCGTGCTAGTTTGTAAAGATTCTGGAATTGTGTCGCAGGGACTCCCATATGGTTAGTGGATTGTCAGTATCGGAGAAAAATATCGATATCGAATATATCTTCGAACATGGATATCGATCCAAAATTGTCGACTACCAAAGAAAGATTATCAATATTCCGATATATCGATACACTATCGCCCAACCCTAGCGCAAGGTATTAACTAGAGGGTCTTTCCTATTCTTATCTTACCACCCGATGACTGCATTTTGTTCGCAACTATCAAGAAATAATTGGTACGCGAAGGAAAGACCGTCTTAGAGACACACACATCTGAGTGAAAAAAGTGCTTAGAAAGTTGGTTTAAACTTCAAAAACATAGATATAATTATAGATAAATTAATGTTCTTTTACTATTAGTCGGAATATTGGGGCTATCTGCGTATTTGTTACACTTGCATTGATTTTAAACCACAAAAAAATCTTAATATCGGGTTTGAACTTGGCAGGGCAGCCACAAGGTCACTAATGGCAAACGACAAAACAAATCAATTAAACGTTACTCACAAAAACGGATGGGGAAACTCACACACATATGCGTAGACTAATGCACACAAAGAAGGATATTCACACACACACACACACACACACACACACAACAGCCGCATAGTCTTAGAGCTTAGGCCAAAGTCCACACTAAGTCCACTTCAATCAAACTATTACATAATTAAATCACAGCATCCGCTCATGCACACACACACACACGCACACACATGCAAAGCGGAAGTAATGGTGATGAGTAAGTGAAGGAGAAACAAAATGAGAGACCCAAGAGAACAAGAGAGCTGGAGTACAGCGTAGAACTTATAATAAATGGTGGATTATGTTAATCAAGCAGAAAAACAGACACGCGACTTGAGACTAAACTCAACTCGACTCAAACTTAACTCTCACAGAGAGCAAAATAAATGAATGAGAATGAAAGATTTTATTAATGGTACATTTTTTTTGTTCTTGTTTTTGTTTTTGTACAGCCCTTAGCCGCAACTTGGTCGAGAAAAAAAGTAAAAATAAAAGAAAATAAACTTGCAAAAAATACTTAAAAAATGCGCAAAACAAAATAAGTCAGGCAAAAGGCAGTGCAGAATGGAAACAGAAATAACAACAGTAAGATAAGCAACCAAAAAGAAAAGCTAAAAAGTGTAAATAGAAGTTTGAATACGCTTACAGAAAAGATAACACTTCCGAAAGCGAAATACACTCATACACTTTGCACAGAACTCTTTTAAGGCTAGTAGATGTTTTCAAGCAAAATGTTTGGTAAAGTAGGAATATAGGAGGCTTGTTTTGAAAAAAGTCAACACTTTGTTGTTGATGAGGCTCACTCTAATCAGAAAATCACTTATAACCCGACTATATAAAAGTCCATGCAATAAGGTATTGTATATGATAATGAGCATTGCTTGCGGATTATTTTCCGTCTTAAGGCGTATACGCAGAATGCAAAAAATTTTCGCACGGAATGAGAAAACCATATAAAAAAAATATCCCTAATGGGATATCCCAAATGGATTTTGTCATTCCGTGCGAAATTTTTTTGCATTCTGCGTAAGGTGTCTATAAAAAAAATTGAAAAAAAAATAATGAAATTAGACTTTGGACAAATTGAGCTAATTGTTAGCAAATTTTAAACTAGGAATGTTTCGGAAACTTTGTACGCTATATTATGCATGCACAAGCAAAAAGTCACGGGTATTTTTGGTTATTATTCATCGGTATTATTTTATTATGTAGCCTTATACCTAAGATCGAGCATACTACGTTTAGCTTTCAAAAAATGCATTTGACGCATAATCTGAGGTAATATAACTACATAGTTCTTTGAATTCTCAGATATCTACACCATCTTTTCGCCTTTTTGTGATATGAAAAAGTTTTTGAAATGCGGCTTCATTATAGGCCTCTTCAGAAACAATTTGCATTATCCTGTCGCGATAAATCTAATTCCCAGGAACAAGACCATCCAGCTTAAAAACGTTGGCTACATTTGAGAATAATGGTCTTTTAGATGGCCCTATGATCCACTAGGAGTAACAGGACATAACAAAAACAACAAGTCTAAAATACATTTCCGTCCCCTTTCTTTTTTTTAACTAGAGAAAATGCATAAGATTTATTTAAATAATTTTTCGAACCGCAACATGTTTTACGAAAAGTTTTCGAGCTTGACTCCGACACACAAAATAAATTTTAAAAATTATAATATAATTAAAAATATAAAAAAAAATTGAATTTTATTTATTATTGTATAAATAAATATACAAAATCAGAAAAAAAAAAAAAATTTTACGTAAAATATTCAGCCTTGCTCCAAATTTTAAAAAACAAAAGCGAATAAATTGTATTCGAATTCATTTTTGCGTGCTCATATTTTTACATTTTGTGTTGTCGATAGGGGAGATCCCTCATTCTTTTCAATAAATTCTGATACTTCCCATTAATATTGTTGCCGCAGCTCTCCACTTTTCGATTGCTTCATATTTTAGTTTGATTAAAATATTACTAGCTTATTCTTCTATCTGTCTTTTGAATAAATTAACAAAATAGTGATGACAACAATATTTATTAAAATTAACCACGATTTAGCTATTTTAATTACAAGGGGAAATTTTTGGCAACACATAAACCCAGTCGTGTCTATAGTTATCTAGTTATCGATAACCCAATATGTGTGTAATGTGAACGTATAACATAAATTCGTTTTTGGTTGTACTATTTTTGGGTTAAATCAGAAAAAAAGAAAATTATCAATGACTGAATATTGACATAAATTGAATCTAAGAATATCCATGAGTATTTAAAAAATTAATTAAGTTTAAAATACGTACATTTTTGAATCTATTTTGGCAAATCGTTTTGATTTCACTTGCAACAAAGAAGTTGAACTCAAACCTCAAACATGTAAAATCAAAACGAATCCGAATATTTTACTAGTTTTCCAGGCTGATTGAAAAAAAATTATACACAAAATAATGAATATATTATATGAATATATGAAATATTTTTATTTCAAGACAAATAATATTTTAATATTTAAGCAGAATATGTAGAGAAGTCATTTCTAAAATAATAAATAATTTTTACTATAAAAAAAATAATTTAAAAAATTTTATATTTTCTTATTAAATTTAGTACAAAATATTAACTAAAAAATTACAAAATAGTGACATAATACATAGATATAAAAATAAATAAGTACTAATTAAAAAAAAAAAAAATTACAAAATAGTATTATATTATACAAAAAATAATATACAATTGGAAATTAAAACAAAATGTGCAAATATTAAAAAATTAAAAAATATTGCCTTGATTGAGAAGCGAACCCGGGACTTCAAGTTCTGAGTCCAATACTCTACCAACTCAGCTATCCTTATATAAGCTTTTGCAGCAATTTTTGGTAGTCTGCTTAATAATCTGACGCATACATACACAGCATACCTCATTTCGTTCGTTCTAAAATGTCTTCGTTTTAAAACGACATACAATGCTTTCCATCTATCAGGAATGTTCGTCAAAACTTAATTTACGAAAATAGAGACCTTGTCTGTTCCAATGGGTGCCCAAAGCCCGAAACGGCCGAATTTTTATAGGGCCCCCAGACAGAAAAAAACAATTTTTTTATTGAAGCTTTTTAAGAAATTTGGATAAAGTGCTACTTCCTACAGCTTATTCCTCTGAAAACATCACGTTTTAAGTATATGGGTTTTTTCTAAAATTAGTTGACTTCTTTACTTGCTTTACAAGCGCTCTTATTTAAGTTAATATAACCTAAGTAAGTGTATTATCTGTAGAAAGTTATAAGCATTTGGGAGCTTTGGCTTTTCTGCCGCTTGTTATCGTCTCTCTTGTTGTTGTTAAACTTTGCTTAAATAATTCATTAAATTAAGTATACAAAACAATCAATCAAAGTGAATTTAGTTTTTGGCAATGAAATGATAATGAAATCTTTAGATTTCCTTTCGATTTTAAGGCCCAATTGGCTGACCCTATATATATTAACAAAATATATATATGTATAATATGTATATTATATAGAAAACATATCCAGCCAGCCACTAAGACTTAAAGCTCTTAAAGTTTAAGCTGTTTTTACATTTTAAGGCGTTGAAATGTGAAAAAATGTTTTAGCCTCAACAACATCAAGAAACAACAACGTCTGGGAATAAGAACAAACATCGTCAGATACACACGCCAAGCTCAAGGCAATTATGGCAAGAAGCTGCAAGTTTCAAGCCGAGCGAAAAACATTTTAAAGGCGTTTTATATTTTCTCTTTTTCTTTCACTTTCTTGCAACTTTTTGAGTTCTACTTCGCCGACCTTTAGCTGAGCTACAATTGAAAACTTAGAAGTATCTTGCAACTGTTGCATCTACTGCAGCTTCAGCTGCAGCTAGGTTTTGGTCATGGCAACTAAGCTGAACTAATCTGGCCGAGAGCGTTAGGGGCAGAGAACCCAGAAGTTCACAAAAATGCGCATAAAAACTTGCACATTTTTCTAGTATTTGTTGCAACGCCACAGAGGAGGTACAAACATACACACACACATTTACAAATACCATGTGCTCTTATGAGATAAAGTTGCAAGAGAATTTTGCGCAAAACACATAAAAACAACAACTGGCTGAATGCAGTTGTTGTTGTTTAGCCCCCTGCACAGTGGTTGCAATCATATGAAAACGAAACAAAAACCAACTTAGGTTACCAAATTTTTTTATCAAGATATGCCAAGTCAAGCTACTATAAAACTAAATAGTATGTCATCGTGGGACCCACGTCAGCAACGAAGTTCCTTCCACTTATCCCTTTTTCCAGATATGTATTCAATAAAAATTATATACAAAATTTTTATTAATGCAGGGGTGCCACAGAAAATAATTTCTCTTCTATTTCTCTATAATCTAAATTTTCTCGATATTTCATCGAATTCACCAATAAAACCAATTTTATTCAAAGAAACTGTTACTTATTTAAAAAGGTCGTTTGATTTCTGAGCTATCTGTATTTCTATAATTTTATAAATCGAATTTTAAATTCATGATTTAAATTTTTTTTAGTAAATATGCTATCCTGTGTCAACTTGCAAAACCGTCTCGAGCTAAGGAGTTGCCGCCTAGTTATGGTACTAAACAATAACATTTCAGAGTTTTTAATTTGGCATGTTAATATGTTTTTGGTGTTAAATTAAAGTTAAAAAATTATATTTTTAATTTTACTAAGTTACCATTATGAAGTGAGAATAATTAAGTGCACAATAAAATAAATAAGTGGTGCGCACAATTTTCTGCTCAGGTGGCAATGTGCGGTATGTCAGTGATGTTTGTGAATGTCAATAATTTGACAGTTAGTTCAAAATAAAAAAAATTAATTGTCTAACATGAATTTAGTTTGAGGAGAAAAAGGCAAAAAGGCGTTTTGAAGAAACTATTAAAATCAAAAGAAAAAATCCAAAATGAAATGTAAATGTAAACAAATGCATTTTGCCATTCACAATGCTACTGAAAGCTTGACAAATGATAGCTCATGTGTTCGGCTGGATAATTAAACAAATTTATTTATCAGAAATTAAAGGCGAAAAGTTGCAAAATTTGCGACAAGTTTATCCTATAATAAATAAACTTTTTTAAATAACTCTTACAATTCGCATATTTAAATGAGTGTCTAAATGTACTAAAATAAATTTTTAATAATATCAACTCTTTTCTGTCATTCTCGTAAAAGCGTAAACATACGGAAACAATTGTCCGAAAAATGAAATCTCTGAGATTTCTGTGGCACCTACGGTTTTTAATAGAAATTTGGTTTTAAACCGTACCCAAAATCTCTAGAGATTTCTGTGGTACTCCAGCTAAATTGTATTTATGAATGTTTAAGTAAAATAGTTATAAATAAAAAAAAAATAATTTAAAAAAAATGTTAACAATAAAACTTATTTTATGATATATATTTATTTGTTGAAAATTATGTACAAAATATTAATTACAAATTATATAGTTTTAAATAGAAAAAAAATTATACACAAAATGAGTATTAAATCAAAAACATTTTAAAACGCTATAGATTGCGAATCATCTGGGCTAGATTAATTTTAAAAATTTATTAACTAAAAAAATTTTAAATAAAAAAAACAAATATATTTTAAATAAAAAAAATAAAATAATTTTTTTTTTTAAATTGTGGACTTTTGGTTATGGAAACATTTCGTATAATGAATACTATCGATCTATCTGACCAGGGATTCCAAAAATTCAATGACAAATAGTTTCTTCTGCTTGAAAATATTCAATTTTTAAAATCGAAAACAAAATTACGTGTCTTTAATTTATTTTAAAAACCAAAATATCTTTCAGGGAGATCTTGAATATGAACAACCTCTGTGACCCTACTATGTTCTAGAAGACAATGTTTTTTTTTAAAGTACACCTACACAATACATTTAAAAATATTTTTTACATTTATAAATATTATTTGAAGGCTTAGGGAATCCCAGCTAGCTTAGGGAATCCCAGGCTATTCCTGGCTAATGAAAAAAAAATTAATGTAATATGCAAAAAATATGCTTACAGTAGTTTTTCCCTTAATTATGGTTTTTGTAAGCCCTGTACCCATGGAACTCTAAAAATCATTAAGATTATAATTTATTGTAATGCTTATGACTTTTATTTTTTTACTTTACTAAAATCTTTTTCGAATTCTTTGGTACAACAGCCCATGATTTAGATTGTTAGATATGTTATTCTGTATATCCTTTAGTAATTTCGAAAAATTATAAAGTAGAAACCGAACATATTCCAAAAAATAACTTAAAAGAGATAAAATAAGAGAACAAGTTATAGTCAAGTAATACGCCATTTCATAAGATTTTAAGAGTTCTCAGAGAAACAGAAAATACCACTTCCTAAAAAGTTAGCAAGAAAAACATTTATTAATAATGAATCATTAAAAAAAAAATATTTATAAAAATATTTATTAAGTAAAATAAAAAGTAAATGATAAAAAGTTGAGTTACAACGTACTCATTTCTTAAACTATGTGTGAATTATAAGCAGGAATAACAAAATTATCCCCTTTAACCTGAAAGAAAAAAATGACATGCATGACATGGTGGTGAAATTGGGCAGGGATAGCTTGTAAATTGAATAAATTAAAACAAATGTTAATTAAAACTACTAATATTTTTAAATCTTTTGTTATCACATACTAAATTATGTTTAATGTGTAGTAATTGTTTTTATGTACTCAATATTGGATTATAGCCTTATACGTATCGGTTGATTGCCAATAAAAAAAAAAATAAATCTCAAAAAGCTTAAAAAAAATAAATATTTTGTGTTAAAAACTAATAGTTCCTAAGCTAAAAGTTAAAGAAATAAGTTAGTTATCCAAGAACATAATTTAGGGCTTATCGTTATCGGTTATGTTTATCTAAAATAATTCACAAATTTCAAAAGATATATAAAATGTTTCGACTAGTTTGTTTTAAAATTGTTATTCAGTGTTATTTGAAAATATATTTTATTATTTATTCATCGCATTTCTCTTAAATATATAACTTTCACTAAGAGCAGATGTTTTCAACTGGATTATCAAAAGGCTTTACTTTCGAAGCAAAAAAATATCCATCAGCTATGATCCTCATAAGAGTTTTACGTTTGTTTCGGATTGTTAGGACAATCGATCTTCAAAATACATTGATTTTTCTCGTGGCGAACATATCCTTTCATGCAAACGCACGTTTTTCTTTCGCAAGCAGGACAAGACAAGGATTGAAATTGACAAGTTCTCTCGCAGGGACAGCCAAAAGTTACGTTACCTGTGCATTTCTCAGCACATACCACAGATAGAGCACACACCAGAAATATGAGTTGTATAAAGAATTTCATGATTTAATATGTTGACTAAGTACTGGAGAATTTTCGTTTATATATACTTAAAGACAATTAGAAACGCAAAATTAATTTGTTCTAGATAATGACTATATAATAGAAATACTATTAAGAGCTCAACCAACTAAGAGTTTCTTAGAGTAATCATAATACAGTTTTTTCTTAACAAAAGTTAAAAAATAATTTAAAATATATTAAAAAAAATGATGGCACCTCAACAAAAGAATCTACGTAGAAATTATACATGCTTGCTGAATTCTTCTGCCAACGATAACTTTTATTATTATCGATTAATCGAAAAATCGAATTTTATCGAACTACAAAAGAAAAATCTAAAACCTACATAAAAACTATCAAAAGGTATTGAATTCTTCTGCCGATGAAAACTTTTGTTTTATTACACTAGTTTACAAATTTAGGGGTCATCGAGTGAGCCTTCCTAAAAAAGTGTTTTTTAGAGTAATTTGGGGTCGAGAAACAATGTCGAAAAATTTTGGACCATTTTTCAAAATTACACATTTTCGGTAAGTTTTTTATAAACAAAAAAATTTTTTAAAAATTATGTTAAGCTTTAAGCCGAAAGAGACTACTTTTACGATCAATTCGAGTCTAAGATCTTCGAAATCGGATAGGAACTGCAGTCGCTATGGAAACATGACTACAGCTACATATAAATTCGCGAAGACGCAACTGAACGCAAATGAAAAAAACATTGAGTGAAAAAATGTTTTTCATCAAAAGTGTGATTTGTGTTTCCCGACCCCAAAATACCCTAAAAACACTTTTTTAGGAAGGTTAATATTTCGTGTAAACTAGTGTTATCGAAGAATTAAATTTCACAAGTAAGCAAGAGTACCAGAGGAAACACTAAAAGGTACAAAAAAATTATCCAAGGCTATTGAATTCTCATTCTCTCGAATAAGCGAAGAATCATATTTCAGACAATAAGTCTACCAAATAAAGCACTTAAATCTACGTATAAGTTAATCAAGGTTATTGAATTCTTCTGCCAATGATTACATTTTTATTACTATCGAATAATCGAAAATCATTTTTCAGAATGTGCATAAAAATTATTGAAGGTCAAATTCTCTTGCTAATGGTAACTTTCTTATCTTATACGAAAGACAAATTAGAAAGAGTACAAAAAAATCTGAATGCGAAATTCTTGAAAGGTTTATTGTTTTTGATCCAAAATAGTTGAACAGTTTAATATTAATAAGTTAAGGAATGAAAGTGTTTTCGGGGAAACATGGTGTATCTAATGAATTGTTGGAAGCCTAGCATTATTAGTAACAAGAACTATAACTGGAGCAAATTCTCTAAAGAGGTATGGGGTAGTACTCGTATTTATATTCCGAATCGAATTGTCGATTTGAAATGTTTCAGTCAATCAATAACACCACAAAAATAAAAGTGTCGTGATTTGGTGACGAGGGATATGTTTTCTCATCTATTTCTATCTCGCTGAATCCGAGTCCGATTCCTAAAGTCAAAATATACGACATATGTCAACCACTGTGCACTGTTGTCTCAACTTGGTGCAGTAGTCCTTTCGTCTCTTCCTACGCCTGCGTCTCGTGTCACGAGTCACGAGTCTCATAAGCAGTTGCAAGTTATTGGCGCTAGATTTCCCCTGACGATTTTTGTGTGGATACAAAACACACATACTGTGTTGATTTTTTTTCAAGGCTGAACTTTCGACTACGAAATAGTTTTGACTGTCATACACTCAACGCTAGATGGCGCTTCGAATGCCATCAGCTAAAAAATACAAAAAATAAAATGTATAAAATATGCAGCAGAAATGTTTGCCTTGTGCGTTGTTGATTCATTTTTGTAAACATTTTTATTTTTTTTTGCCTTAAAAATTATACCAACAGTTTTATGGACACACATATGCTAGTTTATAGTGCTAGATGCATAATATACGTATTTACCAAAGCTCTGGTTTGGCTTAATATGAGATCTAGTTAAGTTTATAAGCATTAACAAATTGTTTAGCACACTCAAAAAGATTCTTTACAAGCGGTTTTTTAACAAATTTGTTTACTCTGCAAATAGTTAGTTGGGTTAAAAAGCTTTGGTTTCAGAAACAGAGTAAATAACTTTTGAATTTTGTGGTGCTTAAGTAAAGAATATGCAAATAAATGCCTAGGAAAATAGCTCTGGCATCTGCAAGCACTACAAGGAGTTAAAGATATCAACTATTTATGACGTGCTTGCGTTTGGGACTGACCTACGTTTTGGTGATCTAAAAGCCATAAACTTTGGAGCTGGACTGAACATATTTTCAAAGCAGTAAAAAAACTACTGTAGACGAAGCGGTGCCTATAAGTGTGATACGTGTACAGTAGGGTGGGTCAATTTTTTTCGGTATAAGGGCTCACTCGGATTTTGATTCTTTGGGTAATTCTAAGCAAATTTGCCCAAGTAACTATGGGTCTAAAATGAATTTCGAGTCGCCCACTTTTTCAAAATTTTCAAGAAAAAAAACCGAAAAAAATCAAAAACCAACACTAAAGCGCCCTCTGGCGGCACCCAAAATTAAAAATAGATGTCAATAATGAATTCCTCGACCCCAAAAACCCCCAAATTCACATTTGGCTAGAGAAAATATATCGATTTTAGGCCTTTTCAATGAATTTCTAAGTCGATTTTTGAATATGTCGAAAAAACCTATTTTGAAAAAGTGGGCGACTCGAAATTCATTTTAGACCCATAGTTTCTTGAGCAAATTTGCTTAGAATTATCCAAAGAATCAAAATCCGAGTGAGCCCCATAAGGTTTTTTCGGCCCCATACAAATTGACCCGCCCTAGTATACAGGGTACTATGTATGCTACCATTTTTCGTGAAAAAAAAAACTCTTTTAGTGGAGAAACTTTAGTATTTCAGTCCAAATTGCTTTTTTGCAGAATACAAGAAGTTTCCAAATTTAAATTTTTGTTTTGTACACATATGGTATTTAGGTATAAATAATATATAAGTTCGAAACTCAAGTCAAAAATGGAGGCAAGACTTTGATTTATTTCAACAAACTGTTGATAAATTTTTGCGTCTCAAGCTCCTGCAGTCTCCGAAATCTAAGTGTTCATACGGTCAGCTTTCATTTAATTAACAGGGTTGCAGGTTTCTTATTTTGAAATCGCCAATTCAGCTTGTTGAGCTGGATATATCTTAAACGGCTCACGTGGGGGTACCCATCAGAAGACCAAGATTATTTTATTAACTGAAAATCAATGTTTGAGTATTGAAAATAAAATTTTATTTTAAATATGTTGGCTTTTTTAAGTGATCGATATTTTACATTTTACATTTCCTTGAAGTATCGATATTTAGGATCCTACCAAATAAAAACTTATCCTTCATGGACAATGTTTGGAGCAGGGCACTGAGCCCACAAATGATCCCCAGAACTCCGACCATGTGCAAGCTTTGCAAGTTTAGATAAATAAAAACTGTTCTATTGAACTTAAAAGGTGCACTCAATAAGCTTTCGCTAATAGCTTCATAGGTTGCACTTGATACTCAAAAAAATGACAGAGCACTTTAGCTCCGGTCAGCGACAAATAAAGTTGATTTAAATATTACGCGCAACTTCTTTTTATTATTCGACCGAGGGGGTGCAAAATGGTATCTCCTCGAAATAGACATATAAGGCATCGATGTATCGGTATTGAAGTCCATATTACAGAAATGCCGCTTGTTTCAAAAGATATTTAAATTGAATGTGTAATTATTTATTTTATTCATAAAATAAAAATTGACCGTTTTAATTTTGAAATTTATTTTAAAAATATTGATATTTAACTTTTATTTCAAATTTAAATTTAATTTAAAAAACAACATGATTTTTGCAAAGAATATAAAAACAATAATCGAATAAAAAAAATTTTTCTTCGTAATTATTAATTATTCATAATTAGCTGTTTTATGGCCCTTCTCCCGAACGCTTCTTATTTTGCAGTAGCAACAACAGTTTAACTAAAATCTTGAAATCGAATATTTTCCATTACAATATTGCAATCTTGTTTAAGTGAACGATTAGATTCTTATCGACAATTTTTGCGAAAAGTACATTTTCAAAGCTAGAAATATCTAACTAAAGCAAATTTATTAGCGAAGTCAAAATTTTTAACAAACAAGGAATCGTTCTAAATTTTATTAGGCAATAGTTAATAAAAAAGATGGCGTACGTTAAAGTACCACCATATTGCAAAAACATATTTATTTGTCAAAATTGGTTACAATATTTCCATAAACAAGCGAAAAATAGACGAATTTTGCACCAAAACGTTTTTTTGACCGATCCTTCCTATGGGTTCTATATAATACAGTCAACCGAATTTGATCAAATTTGATTCAGTGCTTGTGTACTCTAAAAAAAATGGTGAATGCCAACTTTGGTTACGATATCTTCATAAACAACGAATTATACATAAAAAAATTTTTGTTTTTTTCGAGGTCCTCTGAAACACCCCAATGGGAGCTATGGGTTTTATCGAAAAAATAAAATAAACTTGCTCCCCTGACATAATAACATTTTAAAATCTAATCAGAAAATTTTGTCGCTCTAGCTCTTGCCATATCTGAGATCTAGGCGTTCATACAGACAGACGGACATGGGTATACCGACTTCTCTAGTCACCCTGATCATACTATACGTAACTTTGTGGGGTCTCCGACGTCTCCTTCTGTATGTTACATACATTTTCGGCTTGCACAAACTTAATATACCATTTATAGCAAAAGGTACAGGGTATAATAAAAAAATAGAAGTCATGATCACTGAGAGAATACCTTTGAAAAATACTATTTCGTGATAACCCATGTCTAGCCGGTAAGCCTCTATCCAGAGACGAAGCCCGCTATAAATAGCCGTAACTTTCTATATATTGCTACGAGCTGCCTAAAATATTGAAATACCTTTTGAAACTATTTACTCAAAAAAAATAAATTTTATATTTTGTGACATATCAGAAGGTATACCTAAAATCTCTTGAATGGAAAAAAAAAAATTATTTTTCGAATTAAATAAAAAAAAAAAAAAAAATTTTTTAAATTGTAATGTTTAGCTGTAATCTTTTAGCTGTGATAATTAAATATTATGCAGAGAAATAAAACATTTTTTGGTACGCTAACACCGAAGTCGAAGTCTATTTTATCCCATCTAGTTTTTGACATTAGAAATTCCAAAATAAAACGTAATTCAATATGAGTTGCCTGAAACTACATTTATTATAAAAAGTCGAAAACCTGCGACACATTTTATTGTTGGTATAGTAGTTAAAAAAAAGTGTATAAGCCTTATGGATTTCCAATTGAATAATAAAATAATTTATTTGTTTGTATTTGACTAAGATTTTTAAGAAAATGCATTCCTAAAGGCTTATCCAAGTAATGATTAGGTAATTTCCTTTGAAAATCTTCCAGCTATATGATCTAAGGTGAATTTTCAGTTGAGTACTCATTTTCATGTTTCCGATTAAACTTAGCATAATGTAAAAATAGAACAGCTTCAATAACATATATTATTTTTATTTGTTGAGTGTTCAAAGGAGCACTTGAACCAGAACTATATTATAAAACAAAAATATTAACTTGTTCTTGAATAAGGTTATATTCAGATAAGATGCTGTTAAAATTAATAGAATATAACAGGTCTAAAAAATATATAATAATATTTAAAATATTAAATATTAAGAAAGGCAAACCTACTGGGAAGCTTTGGTGGTCCAAAGTAGTGATAGAAGTGAAAGCCTATCTTTTCAAGCATACTTCAATACGTACTTATAATAAGGCTAATAAGAATAGAGTAAAAGCTAACAAATATCCTTTTATTCGATGCACTCATTATAAACTTTTCTAGTACATCCTATCAAAAGCACGCTTCATGTTTCAATTTGCATGCATGAATTAAATTTCAATTAATCTTTTGAAGTTATTATATGACTATATCCCTGTTTTTTTTTTTTGTTTTTTTTTTTGATCCAGATAGCATTCATTCATTTGCCTTTATATTTTCTATTCTAAGAACATATAAACGTAAAAACACAAACTACATAATACTCACTATTATCACTCATAGTAATTCATCACTTCACTTGAATTTAATTCAATTCAGTTGCTTTCCCAGTGCCAATTGAATGAGTTGGAAAACTCATATTTCCAAGAAATGTTTCGCGTTGATATGTTGTAGTGCCATAGCAGAGTTAATAATAAGCGCCAAGAAGCGCACTCGAAACACGTCTGTGTCTCCACGGCATATCCATTAACTTTTAGCGCGCACTGTCGGAAGCTGTTGCTCATGGCAACAACGATTCTGAGTACGCGTTAAACTTGCTGCAAGGTGGCCTACCTTATAAGCAAATAAGCAAATAAAAAGGCAAGGATATGTTACAGCGAACGGCTTAAAATGCTGTTTTATATGGCCATACAGTTAAGGAGGTACCCGACAATGGGATACCCTGTAGTTACTTAAAAAAAAAAAATATCTCTTGTGACAAATTTTGCTTTAATATGTTAAGCTTTATAGGAGTTCTCAAACATTGTCGTTTACGGGGCTTGAGAATATAGAATGTTCTGTTTTCCGCGAAATACTCTTACGACCGAATGAGATAAGAAATCGAGATGAAATATCTCTTGCATACAGATAACGCACTTCTATTAATAAATTTGTATGTCGATAGCTATTATGGGTTTATAAGAGCTCTGAAGGTGAATATGAAGATGATGATAATTAAGATGACGAAGATGATGAAAATTATGAAGATTATGAATAATATGAAGATTTTTAAGATTATGAAGATTATGAAGACTATGAAGATTATGAAGATTATGAAGATTATGAAGATTATGTAGATTATGAAGATTATGAACAATTACAATTTACAATTTCCTCTCTTTCGAACGGTCTATTCAATCTATCACTTCTTCTATCTTAAGTCACCTTGACTTGCCACTTCGAGCATCCTTGACCAATCCTATATTATGAGTCACCCACTTGGTCAATGGTGATCCATTGGCTTTTTTTGCGATATAATGTTTAATTTTTATCTTGCTTCCTTTTTTCAACTTTAATATTGTAAATCCAAGTTTCTGGCCAGTTCTTGATGTGAGTTGGTGCATATCATTAAAAAGTTCACCCATCGAGCTAGAGACGCGGATTAGTTCATATCAATTCCCTCGCTCTATTTTCTTTTCTAAATAATTTATATGTACTTTTTTATAATATAATGTCAACTGTACGTAGTTGTACCCCTCAAATAAATAAATAAATAAATAAATGAAGATTATGAAGTTTATGAAGTTTATGATGATTATGAAGATTATGAAGATTATGAAGATTATGAAGCTTATGAAGATTATGAAGATTATGAAGATTATGAAGATTATGAAGATTATGAAGATTATGAAGATTATGAAGATTATGAAGATTATGAAGATTATGAAGATTATGAAGATTATGAAGATTATGAAGATTATGAAGATTATGAAGATTATGAAGATTATGAAGATTATGAAGATTATGAAGATTATGAAGATTATGAAGATTATGAAGATTATGAAGATTATGAAGATTATGAAGATTATGAAGATTATGAAGATTATGAAGATTATGAAGATTATGAAGATTATGAAGATTATGAAGATTATGAAGATTATGAAGATTATGAAGATTATGAATATTATGAAGACTATGAAGACTATAAAGACTATGAAGACTAAGAAGACTATGAAAATTATAAATATTATGAAGATTATGAAGATTATGATGGTTGTAAAGATTATAAAATTATGAAGATTATGAAGATCAATATGGAGAAGAAGATAGTGAAGTTAATGTAGATGGTGAATATATAATAAATATGATAAAGATGAAGATGGCAACCAGAATAATAATGGCAATGAAGATAATGTAAAAATTGAAGATAAAAAAGATAATGAAGATAGTGAAGATAATGAATAAGCTGCATATGATAAAGATAATGAATGTAATGTAAATAATTATGAAGATTATCAAAATATAATAATAATGATGGTAATGAAGATAATGAAAAAATGAAGATACTGGAGATACTAAAGATAACGGCTATTATGAAGATAATGATGATTATGAAGATAATCAATATGCTCATGATAATGAAGATGATGAAGATAAAGCTGAAGATAAAAAAGTTGATAACAAAAAAATACAGCTAAAGATAAATTTAGAATTAATTAATGATTTAGTTTACTCAAATGTTATTTGCTTAATTGTATATAGAAATCGCAACATGAAAAAGGACTAAAGAAAAATTTAAATTTCGGCGCAATCCAAGATTAAAAATCTTGTTAGGGTCAAGTGAGATATTTTTGTATGATATTAAAACAAAGGTTTCACATTTTTTCCAAAAAAAGTGCTTGGGTACGATTTCCCTATGCTTTTCAGGATGACGGCTGTAAGCTACCTAAAAAAATACAGAACGATTCATAGAACTTACCAAAATTTCGCAGATTGCCCATTCTTAGCACCATTTTCACCACTGACCCAATCGGTGTAGGGCATTAAAACCTAATGATAGTTTGGAATTGCTACATCATGTAGGCAGAAATCTGCTACTTGCAGCAGGCAGCTGCTTCACATTGCAATTGCAATTCCGTAGTCTTTCAGGCATCCCATTTGATGGCATCAACAATAGCAACAACAACAACATCATGGAAAATATTGCCTGCCTTTTCTGATAACGTCGTTTTGGCTCATGGACATGCATGGACATGCATGGACACCATGGATGCCACCAATGGATAAAGCCGTATCCCTCTAGTAGCAGTAGACACATGTGCGCCGTGTTACATCAACAGACCTCTTGTTACATGCCACTGTCATGCAGCATTAATTGCCAGCTCAGCATTCATCCATGCCGAGATCTGTACAGGTTGCAACTTGACCCTAGGTCAAATGCAACAAGAAATGCCTCGAAAGGGCCATTGCATTGCCGCGCCTTGCAAATGAAATTTTTCTTCAATTAGTTTATTTTCACACCAATGATTTTGATTTCCCTGCAACATGCAGCATGCTATAAGTGGCAAGAGAGTGAGCCAGTTGACCAGCCAACAGCCATCAGCCGATTCAGATTTCCACCAAGCCAGAAAGTCAGCCAGTTGGCCAGTTAGCCAGTCAGGCATTCAGTCTGCAGGCCATTCAGCTGGTCATTCATTGTATTGCCAGTGCTTGTTAGCGCCAGCTGCGTATATGCGTAAGGACGAGCATACACTTAGCAAAAAAGTGGATATAAAATGAAGTTTTGTTAAGGAGCCAAATAAGTTAAAAGTCAAAAATCGAAAAATAATTTTTAGTTAATTAAAATATCGAATCCTTGGAGAAAATCGTATTGAGTTCAAGATGAATGCGTTCTAAGTGTTCGTTTGACTGATATTTTTCAAAATGGTTTCGTTTTCCAATACTTAAGTAAGAAAAACCTAAACTATTAGGGGATTTGTTTCCACCAAAATGATAAGAACTTCCCGTTGACTTAATAGGGAAATGGGTAGATCGGGTGACTGTGACAATCGATCGATTAACAATGATGTTTAAATAATTTTCTTTAATGAATAGTTCATTTTAAAATAATGATATATGACTAATAAAAATAGGAGTAATTCCTGTAACTAAAGAAGTTATGGATGTTTTTGAAGTAACGAATGGGAGAAGAAAAAAACTAAGACAAAAACTAATTTTAATTTTTTTTTTCTAAACAAAGGGTCTAAAAGAATTTTGAATAAAAAACTGCCCCCTTTTTAAAAATTTAATTTAATTAATTTAATTTTATTTTAATTTATAAATTTTGTAGAGGTATTTATTTATTTAAGATATACAAAAGTGTTCAGTTGATCCTAGAATATAAAAAATTAATATATGTAATGAAAAAAGAGACAAACATGTAGAATACAAATTAAACAAAGCTAAATTGAAAAATTGCTATTCCAAGAAACTTTTTTAGTAAAATCGAAAATTTTGTTGAGGAATTATGATCATTTTATTTTATTAAATGTTGAACCTATTCAGTTGACCGATAGTGTACTTAAACTTATTCAGCTAAAAATTAAAATTTGCAAACTTTAAATCAGTCAAACGAATTCCACTTAAAGTAAATTCTTGCCGCAAGGCTTGACTTTTAAATAATTGTTGATTTGCGTGCTTCTCCTTCTTCACACATTTCTATAGAAAATATCTAAGCACATTTTTCTCGCAGTGTAGCATATGTGTGCAGGGTTTGTATGCGTGGCAATTAAGGCAGCGCGTAATTGTTGCCAGTTGCAGCTGTGATATTGATGCTCGAACAGCATCAACAACACCAACAACACCAACAACAGCAACAAAATACACTGCAACAAAAACACCAACAACAGCAACAAACATTGGAGTGTCGAGGGCGGCTTGTTAAATCAGCAACAACTACAGCAACTATCTCTTCGGATTTGTTGCTGGATTTTCAATTGAATTTATGCTATTCTTTTTTTTTTTTTTTGCATTGTTATTATACACTGATGACTTTTGAGTAGGACCAAATATTGATTGGCCTCCACTTGAATCTCGACCAGTCATTCATAGAGCACATTTGAGCCGCTACAAATGATAAAAGTGTGCGGCCATTTTTCGGAAATGCCTTGAATGTTTGAAGCCATTAAGTTGCAAATCAGCGCCAAAACAAAAAAAAAAAATAGCTGGCAAAAAGAATTGGCTCACATCAACGCCAACGTCACGACGGAAAGGAGCTATAAAAATCATTTCCTTAGAAGTGAGTGTGGGAAACTTAGAGCGGGCGTATACCTTTAGTTGGCATATTACGTATACGCCACGTAAAATGCCACGAAATGAATTGGATTTGTCAAAGCAGGAGAATTTCAAAATAAATATGGCGCGAGTGGCATGCAACATAGCTCGACATAAATGCCATAAGCATGCGATACACGTGTTTAAGCAATTTGTCACATGAGCCTCTAAAATATGCCCTAGAGGGCCAAGCGTCAAACCTGGGGACTAGAAGCTGTAGAAACCATGGGGAGTACCGACCAAGCATAGCGAGAGAGCATTAGCCAGCGCACATAGATATGCTTATATGTATATATATACATATGTATCTATGTGTGTGTGCACATATATGGCCGCCAGCTTAGCAAGATGAAAAATATGAAGTCTAGCTAAGATTAGACGATTTTTCAGGATAAGCGTGCGGCAAGTTGTGAGGCAAATACGCATACATACAAGCATATGTGTGTGAGTCACAGATATGCGAGCTTTAGCTTTAGACAGCTGGCTGAGTCCGCTGTACTTCGACTGAAAAAGAAATCGTCAATTAAAAGTATGCAACGATGTTTTTCTAGAAAAAAAAAAATTCAGTCAACATTTTCCAATTGCTCTTATTACCATTTTGTTCAACATTATTTGTTTTTCATTTTCACAGCTGTTTTTTTTTGCTACACTTTAAAGAAGATGTAAGGGTATATCAAGTTAGTGTCGAAGTATGTCGGATATGAGACCTAGATGGAAACAGGTTAGGATGCTTTGAGTTTATACCAAAACGATCAGGACGAAAAAAAAACATCATGTTCTTGGAGACCGAAAAAACTAATACTATGAAAGCGTGCTCTAATTTTAAGGGGTACATTAACAACCGAGAAAAAAGACTTCTTTCATAAAAAGCTACAGGTTCTCCTAATTATTTATAAAAAATAATGTTCATATCGAAAAGCATAGGAAAGATGACCCCATAAAGTAAGAAAATTAATTTACCCATATATGTCGGTCTATTTATCAGTTAATCTGCCAGTTTATACGAGCCACCTCTTTTTCGATAAATAAAAAATCGGTGAGCTATGAATTGCGACTTCTACTATGATCTGATTTTTATTTTTTTTTCTTGTAAAATAATAAGATACAAAGAATTTATGGCCAGAGCAACAAAGGCCTTCAGGCTGGATTTAATTTTATGTACATTATAGGATTAAGTTAATTTTGGGTGAGAGTATTGTGAAGTGCTTAATGTTAACGCTGTTGGCCTCTGAAGTCCAACGGAATTCGCGATTCTAAAGCAGGTGCATAGGTTGAGATTAAAATAACAGTGACCTACAAGATGATCTATGGTGATAAACCGTTTATTAAAAAATGTACATTTTGTAACGACCTCCGTTTTTGTCCGGAACATCGGCTGGGATAGCTCAGCTATGCCCAGGGTAAATGTCACAAAAAAGACTTTCAATATTTTATTTTGCTTCAAGTTTTAAAAGTATATTATCCGCCTTTTTGCGGTCTCTATTTTACACAAAATAATATTTTTAGCAAAAACTATACTATAACTCTAACAATGTTAACGATTTAAATAATAATGTATGTTGCCCTTTTTCGGCGATAAGCTCACCCAGATGTTACTCCTGGTGGTGGCAATACTTGGCGTGGCTCGTTCACAGAACGTATAAGCTCCGACGCAGTCTCACCCGGTGCGCTACTAATTAAATATATCCTTATATCCGTTCTTTGCGACAAATCTATACTTTGTTTCACGAAAACGCCTTTCAATCTGCGGCACTGACTTTAATACTTTTCTTACTCGAGACCTTTCTCGTTGCACTCACTCACTAAGACTCTAAGACTGTCTCGATTTGGCTGCAGATCCGCCTCATATATCTATCCTATCCTATCACCTACTCTCCACTTACACCAATGCACTAATACATTTCCATACTCACTAATACTAAATAATAACTAACGCGCCAATCTACAGGCTGCTATACTTTGACTAGTGCCCTATTGGCAAAATAGGAAAACTGTTATGAGACGGCAAATTGCCTCCTCACAATTTGTTAAATATTTTTTTTTGTTTTAAGTTGTCCTTTCCCTCTGCCTAAAGCTTCTAAAGTCATTGGCTGGAATGAGCTTCAGCTCCTTCTTCGAATCGACTTATGCGTTCTTAATCGAATGACAAAATGCGTATTTTTGCAAAATCGGACAAAGATGGTGGTTTAAAACCGTATAGGTGAAATTTTGGCGATAGACTACAAATATATCAAAGCAGCATAAGATGGATCAATAATATGTTGTTGCAACCAAACCATACAGGTTGGTTTTTTTTTTGTATTTTATGGATTCATTGGATTCCAAGAAAAGCGCTCTATCAATCATATGTCTCTCAGTGAACGGTTTGGATTATCTTGACTTGTTGGCCATCAGTGCTTATTTTTAGTAGTTTCCTTTGTAGTTAGCCATGAACCCGTTTGAGACATAATTTCCACAGTTTCAGCAGCTGAAACTCCATTCCGAAAAAAACAATTTTAATTAAACTTTCAGACTCAATAAAATTATATATTAAAAGAACTCGCTTTTGGTTCCTTGACGTCGAAGATATAAATTTTTTGTTTTTTTTGTTTTTGTTAAATCAACTGAAGGACAGCTCTAGCAAAATAACAAAAAAAAAAAAAAACTGTTGAAAATAATATAGTATAACCCGCAGAATAAAAATAACAAATTCACTGACGACCGTGGGTATGGGTCACGGCGGCATTCTCGCCACATCTTAACTTCTTAAATGGTTCTTTAATTTTTAAAAAACATTAAACAAATTCTGTGAGAAAAAAATCTCGACTTTCGCGCACAAAAACGAGCGTTTTATCCTTAAAAAAGATTTTGTGTCAAAAGTACGCCATTTCTTTGACATAAAAGATAGAAGACCGTTCCAAAAAAATATTAACAATCAATATTAACCTCCAAATCCATTTACGTAAAAAGTTGAAACTCGATAATAATAATCTACTTGATTAAAATTGGTTAAAAGCTGGAGCTAGCTTATACATACATATGTAAGTACTAACATTTCAGAATTTGAATCCCTTTCGATAAGAAATTCCAAAAGTTTTTATTTAAACCAGTGGTGGGCAGTCTCTCAATTTCCATAACACGCGTGGATAATCGGCTCACGCACGGTCCAAGTGGGTCTCTCTCTCTCGTTTTTGCTTGATTGCGGTTCTTGCTCTCTCGTGCGCTTTTGCTTAATGCGCTGCTTACTCACACAAAGAAATGTTTGATTTTATGAGTGATTTAGACTCAGATATTTAATAATGTCTAATTTTTGAGAGGTAGCACTCCCGAATGCCCCAACCAATGTTTTCACTCCTCAAGTGCAAGACCTTTTGACATTGAAAGCTTAAGCTCGATTGAAAATTGCGGAAATAAAGATTTAAATGAAAAATATACTACAGCAGCTGCCCACTTTTTTTCAATTTATAGATTATTTAAAACCTATATTTCAAACCTGAATAAAATTTCGAGGCGTAATCAGTTCAGAGCTAAAGAACCGAAACTTACCTTATTATGTCACCGAAGAAAAGATTATTTTTTTTTTTTTTGATAACAGCGTTATATTATACATAGTAGCTTCCACAGGGATGCTTCAGATCACCTCGAAAGAACCAAAAGTTTTAGATGGCGAATTCGCTTGTTTATAATGATATATAAATATTTCAAAATTATGATGATGAAGTGTTGGTACAGGGTATCTGACAGATGTCCGCGACCGACTTTAACGTACGCCATCTTTTTTTCAAATCTTGAAAATTGATTGAAAGTTGTGGTATCTCTGACTAAGTGAGTAGACGAGTGCATAGAGTATATAGATTCTAGGGCGTCTCTCTGATCCCGATTATAGTGCATTTAAATTGTTGTTTTTTTTTTTATTTCAAACAAATTTTTCAAAAACACTTTAAAATCGTTCGTAAGCTGTGAAATTTAAAATATTGCGACTAGTCGAGTGCACAGGGTGTACTATATTCGAAATGTACCAATTGTAGACGTTCCAATATATTTTTTTTTTTTTTTGTATTTCACCAATGCTACACATAATTTAATTTCACATGCGTTGCCGTGAAAACTTTGGCTGTTTATAACTGCGTCTGTGTATGTGTGAGTATGTGTATCTGAGAATGTATTTGTGAGCCGCATTCGTTTTCACATTCACATTTTAAGTTATGTAGATTATAATTAGAAAAGTTTTTGGGCCAACAAAAACTTTGTTTGCCGACATCGCAGCTTCTACGCGGCGGCTTTCTCCCCAAATTTCCCCCCTAAAATACTGAGCGACACCCCCCCCCCCGTCCTTTGCCATCACTCATATAAAGTCATAAAATTATAGGTAAACGTTTTACGTGCTTTGCCACAGCCGAGGTCAAAGTTGTTTGGCGTTACTTGGAGTGTGTTGCAACCCTGGGTTGGGTTTTTGGTGGCGTCGCCGGGGACAGACGTTCCTAAGCTATTTACAACGCTCACTAATTAATTACCACCAAAATTTAAAAGGTTTTGCTTTTGCTGTACTTAGGGGCATCTTTTTACAGAGCTTCAAATTACAAGCAACAAAAATTTTCGCAATAAGAAATGCGAATTATATAAAATGCCGCAATATGAAACTAATCATTTTTAATTGGTGCACAAAGCAAATTATGAAAATGAACGCCGAACCTTTTTCTTTGGATTTTCCTTAGGATTTTTATGTATGTTTTTTTGTTGTTGTTGCTTTTGTTGGGTTAATGTAGTGCGGGTTGTTTTTGGGCAACGCTTAAAGTTATGGCCGCCATTAAGATTTAAAATTGTGGCTGTTAAGTTGGCGTTAAAATGAAGTTGTCAAGTTTTAAATGCAGAAATTTAAAACTTTATACATTTTATTATTTAAATGGGCCATTTATCAGTAAGCTAAAGACGCAAGCGGCATAAGAAACTCTTTAATTGAGTTGAGTACGAAACGTGCAACAGATCGGAGTTATCGCCAAAATCTCTTTCTACCAAATATTAATAAATTTAGTCAAGCACTTAATTTTATAGTTATCCTCTGGAAGGGTGCTGTGAACTGTTAAATTGACTCTGGGTAGAGATGATGGAATTATCCCAATTTGTAAATCAAGCTAAGACAAATTTGAAAGAGATTTCCGTGGCACACGTATATGTTAAATGTTTTCATGAAATACAATTCTTATCAGGGTAATTTAAAGTACTCTTTAATTAATCAATACAATCACATGCACGCGCATAGATTCTTTGTTCATTCTGTTTGCTTGATATCTGAGCGAAAAAAACCGCAATACAGCCAAACAAAACGTACAAAAAAATTCATTACCCATACGCCATGTATGACGCTCACCTTTTGTGTAGTCTTTTGTGTGTGTGTAAGTGTGTGCATGAGTCCTTCTGACTTATACGTAGCTTTAAATGCCACGCCATTGGTTTTTATGCCCTGTAGACATAGGGTACATAGGCTTTAATTGGTTTATGCAATTTTTTTTATTCATATAGCTATTTTAGTGTATCCATGCAGTCTTATGAATACCTTTAACTCTGATGTAAACTATGAGTTATAGAGTATTTTTGTATTATATTTTCTGTACAATTTTTTTTTTTTGTTTTTACATTTTAGTCGCAAATAATTAAAAAAATAAATTATAATACTGTCCTTAAAAAATTATAAAACTTTTTTCAATGGAAAACTGCTTATTGGACTGCATCCAAGCAGTTTTGACTTGCTCAAAAAGATGTTGATAATATTTTAAAAATAACATCTTTTCGAAAATACAGCGATCGACTAAATAATAGATAGATAGATAATTTTTTAAATATTAATTGATATTTTTAAATTTTTTTTTTGCCAAATTTAAGCTAAGATTTATTGATAAATATTTGTAATTATTTTTTTCTGAATCAAGACAAAAAATAGCATGCATAAGTCATACCGAATTTTTTTATGGTGCATGTCTTGCATAACAAAATTTTTATGTCTTGCTTAAATAATTAATGTCTTGCATAAAAAAAGTATCCTTGTAAGTCGTGAATAATTTCCCTCGAAATGTGTAAATAAGGGAAATATTTGTAAATGGCGACAGTAAAAAATTCGGATTGGGGAGCAGGCAAAAACGAATCCAAATAAAGTTGTTCTTTTTGGTTTTTCGTTTTCAGAGCAAATTAAATTAAAATTTTTTTTTTAATCTTATCAGATAGCCGATCTGTTCAAAAAAGATCAAGTTCGCTATCAGTAAAGGCTGTAAAATTTTTTTTAAAATTATAAGAAATTGTCACAAAATTCTTGATCAATTGGTTTCGGGAGAAGCACCGAAATTCGGAAACATTTCCCGAGTAAATCTCATATCAGATCACACTAGTTACAGAGTATCCCACTTTCGAGCAGCGTCGCGACTGTACCAGATTTTATAGTTGTTTTCGTTGCTTTGTGTTTGCGGCACTTTCAACGCGTTGATTTACAGTTTTTTTTCGTTGTTGTTTTTGTTGTTCTTTCGTCCTTTTTTGTTTTCTTTTTTTTCGCACACCTCACGTTTTGTTTTTTATTACTCACGCGCAGCTATAAAATAACACTGCGGGGGTTCTCTCTGTATGTATCTGTGTGTGTATGTGTGTATCTGTGTGTATTGTATATATGTGTGTGTCGTGTTAATTATGCTTTTAAGCAAATTAGCAGCTGCAACTCATGCCAATAACAACAACAACAACACTGTATTGATATGCTCACAATTGTTAATATAAAATCGATTTATTTGCGGCATGCTAATAAATTTGCCACAAACAGACATAAAACCAATACATACTTATATATGTACATATATAAAAACTAACATAAACAGCAATACAGAAAAACAAGATAAACCATAGACAAAAAGAAATAAAATAAATAGATTAAAATTATGTTTAAAAATAATTGTTTTCATGTTTTTTTTTTCCTAATTGCATTTTGTGCAGGAAGATTGAAAGATTGTAATGGTGCAAATTAAAACTTAAGTTTTAATTTTAGTTTTTTTAATTTAAAAATTTGTGAGAGTTATATTAGGGCGCCAACACTTCGTATTCCTGCTGCTTGAAGCTCGCTCAAACTTCTTTTGAAGCTTTTTTTTTTTATTAAGCATATCTTTTGAAGCATTGAGATTCTTTTTTAAATTCTGATTCTGGGACGTTCATTTTTAAGTTCATAAATTAACAAAATGGATTATATTTTTAAAATTTTTTAGTTATTTCGGTAACAAAATGGCTTGCTAAAACAGAAAAAAACCATCGAAAAATTTATTTATGGAAATTTTTAGATATTGGTCAAAATACAAAGCGTCTTCACTTTATCGCTCATAAACTTTAAAAAAAATGTATTCATTTGAATATTACGAAAATTTTGATGGTTCATATAATTTAAAAAAAAAAAAATTAACAAATTTTTATTTTATTGTTCTTTAACATTGTTGCTTCAAATCGATCTTATTCATATTTACAACATATTTAAGCATAAAGATGGAATAAAAAAACTTGTTAAAAAAAATGGTGAATAATATATATAATATGTAAGTTCCATACATAAAAAAAAAAATTTAATTTAATGTTTTTTTAATTTAAAATTAACTTTTTTTTTATAATAACATTTTTTTTTAAATGCGAAATTAAATAAAAAATATTATTTTTTTAACCAGCATAATTATTAAATTTTTTTATTACTTATTAAATTTTTTTTTTTTTTATTTATTGAAAACTTGGATTAAAAAAAAACTTGTTTTAAAATATTCAGTAGTTTCGTCTTACTTAAATAAAAAGTGAAAAATAAGTTTTTTTTAAATGAAGCCATATCACATTTAGTTTAAAAAGTGAAATTTTGCGAACAAATTTTTTTTTCGCCTATGAGTGGTTTTGCATCATAAATTTTTAAAAATCGTTGAGTACAGTTTTTGATACCTTATCCAGTAAGACCCTTTCTCTTTTATTTAACCGATTTCGACATATTCTTCATCTTCCACTTCTTAATATTTTTTTTTTTTTATTTTTTGTAATGCAAATGATCTTTTTTTTTTTTTTTTGTAATTTATTGGCAATCAGCCTATTTTAAAACTAAGGCTATAATCCAATAAGTAAATTATATTAAGATAAGATAAGATATTAAATCTAAAACAGATTAATTTACAAAATTAACTACAATTAAAAAAAAAACCACAAATTATTTACATGATTTACAAAAATCTACATTTTAAATTTAAAATTTTTTTACTGAACTTTTCGGTGCTTTAGATCCGAAGGATGTAGTCTTTTTAGCCTTCGCCTTGGTCTATGACCCGCAAGAGCACAGGCCAACGAATTTGGATTGGTTTCCAATCTACTCTCATATCTCCCGCTCAGATTGTTTATGGTGTCCCCTGTGAAAAAATAATATAGTAAGTTGCTGATTAAATTAAATTCTCTATTAAATCGTTTCCCATACAGAATTTTCCGAATGGTTTCATTAATAGGAAATGAATGAGGGTTGACGCACAACCTCTATGTAGGTGGTTACTTCTGGTTAGCTTCTGGTTAGCTTCTGGTAAATGTTAATGTTTATTTTATAATACGATCCTTTTTTTTTAATTTGTTTTATTCTCTTTCGGATTCTTATGTAAGTTCATCAGATGATGTGAGTTTTCAATAAGAGAATCCAACGGGTTACATTTTACGGTATGTTAATAATGTCTTTGAATGTAACTTCTGAGGTCTCCCTTAAAACATAATAAGGACTTGCCTTAAGTTTTGCGTTTACCAAAAATTCGGATAGCCCCTACTAAGTTTTCACGTCTCATCATCTCATCTGTGACCAGTGCCAAAAAAAGAGTTTTTCCCGGAGAGTCATCTCTCGTTATCATTATAAACTTGATTACCTCGTTATTGGCTTTCATAAAGCCATTTTTACTTAAGTTTCAAACCTTATCAATTGGTTGAAATTAACTAAAGTTTGTAATTCTTTAAGAACCGTAGAATTCTGCTCGTTACTCTCATTTCTTGATCCCAAAAGATTACTTACAAAATTCTTGTAGGAAAATGGAATTTGGTTTCCTCTGTATGCTGTGCATACCTTGTTTTCCATTCTTTACGCTAAAGAGATTTCTGCCATTTATTTTTTGCTGCACTTTGACTTTTCTCTGCTAATTTATAAAGTTAAGGCATTAGGTTGTACCTTAAAGGGTAAAAGATATGAGAGGGTGCGCAGGGTAACATAACTTAAAAGAAATTTTGAAGTTTTTTTTAATAGAAAAAAAAGTACTTTTTGAAGTGCTTGCTTTTAAGCAAGTTTCCTGTTTGCTGTCCTAAATATATACAAGCATTGTCCTTGAAGCGTTAACAAACAGTTTTTTATATGATTCAGTTAGCAACACTTCCAAGATATAGTATAGCTAGCGGTGTAGCTTGCACGGTTATGTTACGAATATAGAGAAGCGTATAGATGCTCCAGAGAGGGGGTTGTTTAATACGCTTGTCAGGGGAACCCGCTGAAGGGGTAGACCGCGTCTCCATTGGAAGGACTAAGGATTCGACCACTGCACTGTGGGCCCAGATTGTCATAATTGGATTGAACTTTTTTTCTGGGAAGTTTGAGCCTCCTCAGATTTTTTTAAGATATAGATAATCTAGACCAAAATTGGAAAAAATTAAAAAAAAACCCAAAAAAATGTTTAACTTAATAAAAAAAAAACTGTTAATTGGAATTGGACCATATTTCATACAGAGGTAGATATGAGATCCACATACATTGAAAAAGCCTATACCCAAAATATGGAATGGTTTTGGAATTATAGCCCCAAACAGTTTCAGCTTTCCAAGTCAATTACAAATAAACGACACCACCAATCAATCTGGTTTTTAAAAGCTATAATTTTTTGGCATGCTCTTTAAATTTTCAAAAAAAAATTTCAAAAATCGTTACGTTTACGATTTTTTGTCGAAATTGATAATTTTTAAATTTTTTGATTTGCATCTTTGTAAGTATGCTATAAAATTTTCAAATTGTACATTTTTTTACCTTTCAATTTTATTTTTTCTCAGAAGTAATATTTCGTAGCTACATGTATCACGGTAAATGTTGGTTTTTTTTTTCTGTATACGTCAACTTTGATTGCCAATAACTTAAAAACCACTAATTATAATTTAACAATTTTTTTTGCACAGGATACCTTAATACGTTTAAAATCATATTAAATTGTAATTTTGTCCAAATTTTGACTTTCTTCTGGGGGACTTTTGCCCAAAATCTGGCTACGCGGGCCCATTGTGCACTGTAGCTATATTTGGTAACAAAAAATGAAGTTGTCATAAGTGAAGCAGTGGCACCAGGCGCGAAGCACTACATCAGCCCGTAACCCGACAACAGGTTTTTACGGCAAGTTTCTTTACTTTTTTAAAGACATAATGCCTGTAAGCTATAATATCTTATTTGCAAAGATATACATAAAACAAATAACGTACAATGCATGGACTAGAGAAGGTGTAGAATACGGCAGCAGAGTTAAAAAAATCCTTGCTTCACGCTGAGTGCCATATCTTATGCATAAGCGAGAATCATCTGTGGCCCTTATGACTGTTTAAATTCAAGAAGTAATACCAAATGGTGGTTTCTTGAAAGGAAAGGTGAGTATATGCAGGCTCCACACTTTTCGTCAAACTCTTTCTCTCGTTTCTCCAACCAATATGCACAAAAAAAAATACGATGAACGTTAAAGTCGGACGCATCCGATTTTGGTATGCACTCTCCCATCACAATATAAGGCAATATTATTTGTTAAGGAAGGAAAAAAATAAAATAAATATTCCTGCATGTAAAATGGAATCTAAATTTCAAGCTTGGTTATACTAGCTCTTACAATCTCCAAGATCAAACGGACGAACGAATATGTCTATCTCTATATCTTTTATCCTGCCGGCCATATTGGAGGCAGCTGCGGTAGGTCTCTAGCAAGTCCTACTCTATCTTACGCACATGCCTAACATGCCCCTTGCCAAAAGACATTAAACAAGTATTCATTTAAAATTCGTTATGAAGCAAATCTTAGCGCTTTTTTTTTTTGAAAAAGATGAGCCTTTAAAATATGACACATATAAAGCGATTTCAGTACAAACCTATTTAGTTATAAACACATATAATCACTTGATTCACTTATGATATGTACTTAAATTTATTTATATTTTTTGTATATCTTAAATTCTACCAATTTGATAATTACAAACAAAATCCTATTAACGGCGCTTATTTATGCTAATTTCGTTATTTTTCATTTTTCACTTTTATTCTGCTTTAATTTTTTTCATCTATACAATAAACATGAGAGTACGCCCAGCCCTGGTTATGCTTGTTATCTGCACACTCGCAGCAAGTACAGCAACAACAAAAGCTACAACAACAACAGCTGTAGCTCTTGTTAATTTCATTTGGCGTAGACAACGGCAGGCACGATAATAATGAGCTAAGTGTATGAGAGAGAGTGAGAGACAGAGAGCGCGCAAAGACAACGTCTATATGAGAGACGCGAAGGTTGCGAAGGCAAAGGAGACGTACACAAAACGCGGGTGACTACGACACACGCACCATTCAAATTAAGCAACGCGTACATTATAATCTTCTATTAGAAGGCAGCCAGCCAGCCAGACAGTCAGCCAGACATACATGCGATACTAGGTGGCAAGAGTGTGTGAGTGGTGGGGCCATAAGATAGGCACGTTAAACGTGTACCTGGCTCCACCTGACTGTCACGCCCTCGTCTTTGTTGCGGCCCCAACGTCTCAGCAGATCCCCTACTGACAGCTCTTGCCCTCATGTTGTTGCCTGCCATGTCGCTTTCAATTATGTCATATGCGCGAGCGTCTTCATTGTGGAGCCGAGTCGAGCATAAGAATCACACAACGCACGCCAAGATTTCCATCTATTTTTAAAGGCCAAATGGCAGCCACACCTACAACATGAACCGCTCTACCCCAGTACCCCAGCTCCCCATCGAAACATTCAGGCCTGACAGGTGATTTCTTACCTTTTTTCACTTTATGACAAAATGTTGTGACATGCATAACAATTTCGTTCTCCTTTTTATTCCGCATTTCTGTATTCTTTGTGTTCTTCTTGTGAAAACCAGGCCATACCCATATTTCGACTAATTGACAAAGGTTATTAATTATTAATTATGTATATGAGATTTTGCTTGAACATTTATTGGGTCACATGTTAAGTCTTCTTGTTTTTGTTGTTCTTGCTCTTATTAGCAGCTACAAAAAGCTAATTAAAAATTGTATTTTGATATGCTGGTAATAAAGTTTATTTAAAGACTTCCTGTCTCTCAACCCCAGCGTTCATTTGATTCTTAAGTTAAGAAATTAAATATGCCATTATGCCATAATGATCTCGGTCTTTACCGAGCAGCCTTAACAACTTAACCTAACATAACTCAAGCTAACCTTGAGCTAATCCGCGTAGTAGAAATTAGGAGTCAACCCCAAATGTAGTACAACTTTAATCGAGCAAATCTCTACCGGTGTTTACTTGTCAAAGTTAAACAAGCCTAAGAGACAAATTTTATAACCAATTTAATTTTAAATTGTACATTTCAAACATCATCTAAGACCTATGTCAGTATCTATAAATGACCCAAAAAAAAGTGTAACGTTACCAACGTTACTTTATAAAGAAGGCAGGATGTGTCACCTAAAATGTAAACCTTAAAATATTGTGTCTCTAGTTGTAGTTAATTCGAATTACAGATTAATACATTATTCAAAGTTTTGTCCATCGGAATCTAGAACAGTTTTACATCGTCGGGCAAAATGAAGGTTTATATGTTTGACCTGTAGCTCCGTATCTATGTGTGTTCATCTGTTTCCTCCAAACTCTTAAGCCGCTTATAAAACTTTGGCAAATGAGCCATCGTTGGAAGCGTCTTGATAGTCCCCTGGTTATAGGCTATCTAACGTCATCCACATAGTGAAATTCAGAGAATAGTCGTAAGCATCTTTGCCTTAAAGCTAATGATCACTTATGTGCCAATTTTTAATGCTTTTAAATAAAATTAACCTTATTCCTAGTAGAGCACTCTGCTTGCACCAAAATAAGTGAATACAGGAAGAGCTAGAGGGAGAAAATGAATACAACGATTTATACAATGAATAGCGAGAACGTCCCTCAGAACAATGATAGTTCTTGTTTGCGAAATATTAGAGATGAGAAGCAGCCCTAATTTGAAGGCTGTCTAATATTTTGACATTTAGCTATGACATTTATATAGTAAACCAATGTATCCAAGTTATCCAATTATCTTTAAGGGTTACGATTCGTAATATTCATCCAATTTTCGCAATGTAGTAGAAAACCGTTAAGAGATTGTTTCGAATCAATATCAAAGATCATTAAAAAGAATTCGCTCCTGCCGTGATTGAACTATTGATCTGACTTGCAGTAGCCATCTAGATCACACATTTTACGTCATTGGATTATTTTCTCTTTGGCTATGTCAAAGGATAGGTCTGTACCAATGATCTGTAGACAATGCCGGAACTCATAGCCAATGTCGAAGCCGTGTTTTACGAGATTAAAATGAATTTTTCCTCGATAAATTTCAACAACTACACTAATATAAAAAATGAACAGTCGTTACCCCTTCATCAGCAGCTATTCCAAGCTAAATATGGAAAAAACATCATCAATTTACAACAATATTTCTAGCGGATATTTTTATAAAGCTTCATTCAGTTCACGGACGTTGGACATTGCCAATCATATACTGAACCAACAACTAATAGATTAGCATAGGTTTTTAATAGCTTTAAAACAGACAATAATATATTTTATTGGTTTCTCTTAATTTTGTTTTGCCCTCCAAACTATTCTGGCAACCTTAGTTCATTCACACTCATACGTGTAAGTTATTACTATCTAAGCAGGATGGTCGAGAAGGCTAAACTCTTTCTGTTTTGCTTGAATTTAGTTCTCACCATATGTTTCGAATATAATGCATCTGTTTTACAGATATATTTAGATTGAAGGGCTTAACGCCAAATTGATTGACAAATAATACATTTTTAAAATTTATCTAAAAAAATACTCCCAAAAGTGGAAAAAGTAAAAAATGGGAGCTTCGATTTTTTTGTGAAATGCTTGCGGAACGTCATTTAATTGTGCAGATGCTATTAATGGAAACTTTTTAAGGCCGTAAGCTTATTAACATGGTCGTTTTACAAATCTGCCATACCATGCGCGGCCACCCTTATGGACATTGTCTTACAGTCTTCTTCATTCAGTTAGTTAAAAAAAAAAAATTTTTAAAAAAATGTCTTTTTTTTTATCAAATTGAGGTACAGTAAAAACTTTTCATTGGTTTCGTGGTACTGAAAGAGTACTATAAAGACGTATTTTTAATATTCCTTTAAAAATAGCAAAAGTAAACAAGAACTTAAGAGTATGCAAAAGCAAAAAACCAACGCATGCTTTTATTAAGTATATAATAATAACAAAATATAAAAAGCAATTAAAACGAAGACACAAAATATAATAACCGAAAATTTCATCATCGCACTTGTAAGCACCAATAAGTAAAATGTTACATTTAGCGCTTACATCAATAGCTTACTTAAACTATATGTGACCACCAATAACAAAATGAAGAGCTTTTAAAATAATCCAAAAGCATTGTATCAATGTATAATGCAACCCATTCCGATATCACTTTTATTACCGGGATCCAAACAACCAAGGGTTCCGAGATAAACGAATCTCAGTTTCGGATTTAAGGAGTACACGTTCAGCTCATACATACGTTTCTTTCGAATTTTTTGTGGAACTGTTTAAACAAACGAATATAAGAAACAGTCAGGCAACATAAAATTCCCTGGCCATACCTTGTATACGTTTATTTTAATACTTCGATCCGGCTATGCTTACCCAAATCGGCACTTGTCAAAACTCAAGTTCATTTTAATACCAGTAGCGACAAAAAAAAAGTAAACATTTAAATTGGAATAGAAAACTGTATCGTAAAACTTAATTGAATTCAGTGACATGCATCTTCCGAAGGTCGCAGCATATTTTGAGCCATGTCTTGACTGGGCTCGTATTGTTTCTTTGTCCAGGCAGTAGGCTAATTTGATATGACTTTAAGCCCATTAGAAGTTTTATTGCCAACAATAAAGTTGACTTTTGTTTTATAACAAACAGCACAAGTCACCTAGCAACAACAATGAACCAGAAATCAACAATTTGGCTTCATTGTTTCAATTTATTATTAACTTTTATACCTTTAGCACGTTTTGTGCTTTCAGTTTTACTTTATTTACCAATAAATGGGGTGCCACCTTTGTCTGAGCTTCAAGACGAGCTGCACTTGTGTGCGTGTGTATCTGTGTGAGATGCTGTGTATATATCTGTGTGTGCGTGTATCTGTGTGCTGCTGACCCCATTTTTATGGCATTTTAAGCCAATTTCCGTCCGTTACAGCCTTGTTGGCATTGTTTTTGTTGCTTTTGCTGGAAATGGTTTTTGCACATTTTGCAATATTGTCGAAGGTCATTAAAATGTCTGAGCCATGTTGTTGTTGTTGTTGTTGTTGTTGTTGTTGTTGTTGCTGTTGTAATGTTGTTGTAATTGTTGTTGTTGCTTTGCATACAATACGGCTGTTGATTTGATGTGCTCTTTATGCCCCTTTTGGCTTGGCTTATAAAACTTTGAAGCTCAACTAATTGGCTTGACTGGCAACGAGTTAATAGCCTTACATTAAGTTTAACCCTACGCAGCCCCTTTAACCCCTAAATGCCACCACACACACACACACACATAAAGTTTAACAAAGTTTAACTGCAAGTTAAAATATTCGTAGCTCTTATTTGAGTAAAAACAACAAAAATACTTATATATTATTGTTGTAGTTGTTGTTATGTGCAATTTCAGTGAACAAATACTTGACATTTTATGACAGCAACAGCAAACAGAGACAGACTGCGTTGGCTTAATAGCTAAAGAGCGTGCGTGTAAGCGAGACGCATACACATACGCTGCAAGTTGTGATTTCTGATTTTGTCATCCTTGCCTCAGGTACTATAATACCAAGTCGAAACAAATGCCCCGTATGTGCCACACAGTGGTAGGTAGGTGAGGGGAGCAGCAGCAACCAAAAATTGCAAAGAATTACTAGAATAATAACGCAAATATTTTACGAGCTTATATTTAAGAGAACGGGAGAGCAGCAGAGCAACCGAAAAACTTAAGTAGCTGCAGGCAAGTAACGTACGAAGAAGACAAAGAGAGAAACAAAGTAAATATAATTTGTATACACTGTAGCAATGACGTCATGGGTATTCCAAATATGTCAAATATGTATGTAACAGGCCGAAGAAGGCGCGGCAGCTCCTTACTGCTGTTTTTTTTTTTTTTAATTATGATACAAGTTCAAAAATTTCATTTTAAATATGCTCAACATTCTTTAGTCATATCCGCAGTAAAGTTGCTTGCTTAAGCCGATTGTGAGTTCAAAAAAGTAATCTATTAAAGATAATTAAGATATTCCAAATTTTTTCAATTCTTCAGTTTTACTATATATGTATATCAAATTGTAGGTCAATGACGCATCTTCGATAAGAACATTTCTGCAGAAACGTGCATCCTGACCGAAAAATTAAATTCAAATTACTAAGTAGTGTAATAACCAAAACACGCGAAATTAAATTCTTAACAAGTTTTTTTATACGGCTGATGTAATAAAATTAGAGATTGTTGGACTACAAAATTTTTGAAAATGGCGTCCAAAGGGGGCACGTCACCTTTTTAATTTTAGACTTTTTAAATTGTTTTTATTTAGCAAGTCTTTTTATTATAGAAATTACTTCAACTAGTATAATCAGTCTAATTGGATAAATTAAATGTATTTCGTCTAATATCTCTTAGTAGGACAGTGATAAGGATGATCTGAATAAAAGCCTGAGAGGGTGGAAACATTTCAGCCGACGTTGCGTGCTGCAGGCTTAAGACCTGTATGCAGCAGTCGAAAACGCTTCCGTACAAGAACTGCTTGAAAAGCAAACAGTGTTTATGCAGCAAAAGGCAAAGTATCTGAGTGAATTTAAAAGGCGAAGCAGCGAGTGAATGATTTCTCAGAGACATACGTATTGCCAATTTTATTAATTTGGCTTATTTACATTTCTCTATCTATCTATGTCGTACTGAACGTTCTTGAAAGTGGCTACAATCTTCTCCAGAGTGTTGGGGTTTGGTCCCAGGTGCGATTAGCCAGTACATTTTTTGCACAATTATCTCCAATTAAAGTGTTTTAACTCTGATATGTAAAGCTTTCTATCTATCTCTAGCTCTTTTATCTATAAGAATATCGAAAAATAATAACAATCAAAAATAAAAAATAGATTGCTTTTTATCACAAAAAAAAACCCAAATGAAAAACCAAACATTGTTGATGAAGTACTCTTCAAACTAATCTGAAATACTGCTCTACCATTCTAAGCTCTTAATACGATCCATATCAGTGCAAGTTGATATGCGAATAACTTCTTATTTTGTTACAGCTTGTCTTTCCTATATAACCGTCGAACATACCATAGTGTGTTGTTCTAAAACAAACTCTTGCTCGGGAATATTGATCACAATGCTATCAAAGATATGCAACCGATTTGAAAAGTTACCTGACCTGTTTATCAAAATCAATATAATTTTTGAAAAGTGATAGGCAATAACTTACTAATTCGAGAGCTCATTTTCTAAACTTCAGTAAAAACCCACATTTTGTTAATACATTTAGGAGTCAGCAAATTAAAACATGTGAGCCTAATAAACAAAAATATTGTGACGCTCGTACACTGCCGCAATATCCCCACGCTAACTAGTATTCTTGATTACCCACGCCCCACCCATCTTTTATTAAAAAACTTTGGTACAGAGTATCCCACTATCGGACACCGTAACGTCAGATACAAATTTTTTGTTGTATACTTTTAGGTACAACGCATAGCTTGCATTGCGGTTACGTTACTAATTTTATGTGTTTTGAGCATGGGTTAGGGACTATTAAGGGAGGCTGGAGGAACGTAACTGATTGTATGAGCCCGGGGTCGGAACGCAATCAGCTGCAATGCCAAAGGCCGCTGACGCTTCATTTAAAAAGCAAATAAAATTAAAATACGCGCATATATTTGTTGTTTTCTTCCTTATTTTTTTTGATTTTTTTATATTTGTAGGGGGGCTTATCAAATACCAGGAGGCGTAGCATTATGAGAGCAAACACTGGGCGTGGCAGTGGTCATGTGTATGGGTATATAAACGCAGCTGAGACGCGGGGCAATCCAAAATTGTTGCCACGTGAACCGATGGCAAATTAAAAGCAAATAGCAGTCGGAAAAAAATCAATTAAAATAAAATAAAGCTTGAATAAATACGCCGCAGATTTAAAATTATTTTTATTTCCACATACCATGGCAACGACAGCTGCAAACTGCAGCAGCCAAACAAACCAATAAACCTACACTGAACCACTCCCAATGGCCTACACCAACGAACCACAGACTCATTAAAGCATACAAATTATTAAAAGGCATTGCCGGATGATGTTCGAGAGTTCCGTAGTGCGTTAAGCATGGACTGTAGGCGGCGGCCAAGGGCGTGGCAGCGGCAACACTTGATAGTGTTTCAATGACATGGACCCTTGACAGGCAGATGACATAAAAGCCACAGTCAAGCGGGTCCTATTGTTGATATTCTGCTCATCATCAACAACAACATCATCATCATCATCTTCATCATCAACGAGCATCATCAAGTGCATATCCAATTGCAATCGATGGACACAAATAAACAAACAAAATAAGTAAGGGCACAAACAGAGACAGATAAAGAGAGAAAGAGATGACGGAAGAGCCAAAGAAACAGGAAAGGCCCAAAAGAAATGGTCCACAATTAATAAAAATCATTTTAATTTTATTGCTTGCCAATGTCAACACTATCTACACAAAGAGAAATTTTTGAAAATTTAAATAATTTTAAATTAAAACCTCAAAATTTTAAAAATTCATAATAATAAAAAAGACGCGTGGAGTAGTTAATCCTACCTCAAAGTGAAGGTAAAAAGTGATCCAAAGTCGGAGATGCTTGGTAAAGAAATAAATGTTAACGTGTGACGTCACCTAATCGATTTTATTTAAAGTATATGTGATGAATTTTAGAAATTATATTTCTCTGGACCCACTTATTAAGCAATTTTGTTGCTTATTAATCTACTAACGCTGGGCTTAAACCAAGATGATTTGGAGAATCATGTTTCGCTTAAATCTCTGGATTCACTCCTCTGTAAAGATGATGATGTTTGATGATAAACAAACAAAGAGAATTATGTTTCGCCCAAGTCTCTGAAGATATGTTGGTTAATCCACATACTGAAGCCCAGCTTGAGGTAATATGTTTTGAAGAATTGGTTTTTAGCTATATATATGCATTCAATCCTGTGTACTACGAAAATCGATTGTTTTTGGGGAATTATGTATTGCTGAAGTAAAATTAAAGCTCAGTTGTAAGCCGCCTATAAATTGTCTATAAAATTCAGGTACAGGCTATGATCAGAATTTCGGCTTTGAAGATCCCTGTACCATCACATTATAAAGCAACTTACTACTTATTAAAAAAATAAAATACTAAAGAAGAAATAACAAAAATTTTCCCTCGACGAAGAATTGAACCTTGGGGTCCAGATGACGTTTAAACACTCCAAAATAATTGATTGTGTTGTCTTCGAAACATTAATACCATAATGCCGCATTTTTTACTGATAAAACCTGAAGTTAAAGCTTTGAAATTGTGGAATATATAGCGATTTATAAGGAATCCAAAAGTCCAAGTTTGGCTATCCTAGCTCTTCCACTCTCCTCGATCTATTAGTTCATACAGACCGTTAGAGAGGTCTGAAAGCTCCTCCTGATCTCATTGGAAATAACATTGGGGTGTCTATGGCGTGATCTTCATTATACGATAAACATTTGTATAAACTAAATGTACTTCTAACCTTAAAGCAGTGATGTGCACCCATAGCCCGTGGGGCCCGAATGAAAATGAGTATTCACACAGACACGAGCCGAGCACTTGCCGAAGTAAAAAGCCAAAATGAACAAATGCTAGCGTGCACTGACAGAATAGCTGTAGTGGCGCGTAAAGCTATTTTCACTTTTCAGTTGCGCAGTATACCAATACATTTACAATTTTGGCCGCTCTCTTCGTGCACATCCCTGCCTTAAAGTATAAACTATGAAAATACACTGATTTTGAAAAAAATAATTTTTCGACATATCAGAATATCAGATATTCGCCTTTCTATAAGTCTTAATAAATAAATCAAATGTAGAGAACTATCATACAACAAAAGAATAACTCTGAAGATTTCAAGCTTTTTTGATTTTTACCTACGACCATAAAATAGTGCGGGCCCCTGGAATACATTTTTTTAAGTAAAGTCGAGATACCGTTGACGTAGATCGATGTTAGAAAACCAAGCACTTTAGCTAATACTCAAAAATCATCGACAGACAGTGAAAGACCATAATGATGTTGTTGAAATATCGGAAGAATCAGTAAAGACCATTGGTGCCTTCGAAAAGCCAAAAGTGAAATTGATACCGTTTTCGCCTGATTTGGTTCCATGTTACTCAAGAGACTGCTCCGTGGCCATTGTTTTGAATCTTCGGATGAGATAACAAGCCAAATCGAAGAATAAATAGATAGCCTCTCTGAAATTCACTTTTCCGAAGATTACAAAATTCGAATAGGTGTATAAGCGTCGCGGGACTTTTTAAGAAAAGGGATGAAAGTTATTTGGATGAATAAATGTTTTCTTGATTCTATATAAACAATTTTCGGGATTTTTTTGTTAAATTTTTCCCCAAAATTAAATTTACAATTTTTGTTTTTAATTTCGATTGCATATAACGTAGTCTAAGCTGAAAAGGCTAAGCCTGTAACTTTTAATTTGTTTTAAATGTTAAGATCTCACACATTGTACTATCAAATTAAAAAGATTAAAAATAATATATAACCAATTTCCATGAATTTTGTAAACGCATTAGTACACTTCCTTGTCCACCCCTTTTTGATACTCCAAAATTGTATTCGAATAATAAGATATATTTATTTATTAGCGTTCTCTTCGATATTTATGACTTTGCTGATACTGAACTTGTGACGTCACATTAGTAAAGTGTGGCTCTGTAATATACTTAGCAAAATTTCAAAGATTAATATTTCTATAGGTTTCTTTTATGAAATAGGAAGTTGAGTGAATCACCAACAAAATTTTGGTAAAGTAAAGATAGAAGAAATAATATTTTATTAAAATAATAAAAATTACCTAAATGACAAAACGGCAGTCTTACCTACTTGTTTCTTTCAGTGCACATTTCGTACTTACTGTGATTTCAATGATAAGAAGAATAATTGTTTATGCAACTTGGAGGAGCTCTAGGACTCGCTTATCGCAAGTGGCAGTACTTCTATTTCTTGTCTCCCATTCTTATGCCTGGCCACGTTTAAATGCTCTCGAAGCAACGGAAACCCACACTAAACTACAAATTACAATAAAAAATTATTACACGCAATTTAAGTAGCCTTTTTTTCCTCCTGTTTTGTTTAAGTTCCTTGGCTCAAATTACTGCAACCCTTGAGCAAATAATACTTAAACCCTCATTAAAAAACAAAATATACACAGACAGACAAAAACAAAAATGAAGTAGACAAAGAGAAAAAAGAAATCCAAATACTACAATGTCACCCACGCTCAGTTAATATAAACAAAGAGAAACAAATATATTATGTACATTGTGCAGTGCAAAGTCATCCAAGTCAAGCAAATTTGGACAATTTGTCCCTTACTTGGGCACCCCTAACTAAAGCTAAGTAATTAAGTTTTGTTTGAATTTTTTCAACGCTTTACTTTGGCTTCGCTGCACAGTGGGTAAAAGGTGGCAAAGTAGCGGAGTTTGGTTCGAAGTTTGTGAGACCCATAACCCAATCTAATTGTGCAATAAAAAAAAAGGTTGGGCGTAAAGTCGAAATTTGTTCAACCGTCTTAGGTAAGTTTCGATTCCGATTTCCGTTTCTCTTTGTCGTAGTTATACTTATCGGAAATTCCCTGCAGTACTCTACTGGGAAAAGCTATAGAAGTATAGCTACAACAATAAACTGCTTTGTGTGGACATCGAAATCCAAAACATGCATGAAAATCTTAATTTTAGGCATATTTTCCGGTTTTGGGTATTATGTCAGAACTCTCTCGCGTGTTGGGGATATTCGGATTTAGCGACTCAAAATCTATATGGGTAGCACTGTTACATGTAAACTTGCCAAAATTTTGTGTCTTCATAAAACTTACACATACAATTACCCTTTAAGTCGAGATATCTTGAAGGTTGTTAGAATCCTGTAGTTTTGTGACTTTCTGGACTTTGAATTCGTATTGGATTCGTATTCAGCATCCCCAAAAGCATGTATTTAAAAATGTCTAACCTTCGCACATGAAAATTGATTTATTTTTTTAATGTAGCTGTAATGTTGGTATTTAATTAAAAAAAGCGTATCCATTAGTAGGGCCATTAGACTGAAACCTTGTTTCTGTAATATTAGGTGGCGCCAAACTCTATATTTTTTTCTCGTGTGAGGATAGGTGGCGCTGCTGTTCCTAACTCAGAAGCTACTGTGATTTGACTGGCTGAACAATCGAGTCAATTCTAACATACATACAAAATTATTTACAATTTTCTGGGTTTGACTAATAAATAAATCATGAATATATTAAGCTCGTGTGTACCTTGTTTACATAAATCATTTGCCTTTGTACATTATTGCTTGTCATGCCTGCATTTAACTGTTCTAGTATCAGGGCCGCATCCAGGGGAATTCTGAAGTTCCATACTACTCACTTTGTAAATGCAATTTGGACCCCCCTGAAATTTTTGTTCTTAGTCCGTCCCCTTAGTAGAATTAATAAACGTCAAGTGAGCTTCATTGGATTATTAAAAACATCAAGAAAAGCTCACGCAAGGCTGACGGCGTCGTCAGTACCGACGTTGCACAGTGGGCAAAAGATAAATATCTTCAAGAAATTTTTTTTACGATTCAGAAAAAATAAAAAATTGTAAAAATATGAGAATATTATACCCTTACTCAAAGGGTGCAGGGTACAGTCTAAAACGCATCAATGGAAAAGTTGGTGCAAATAATAATTTTTCTTGGAAAGTGTGGATGCAGTGTATGCCACTGTCAGCACCTTCGCGACTGATTCTACCTATTTATAAAAAGCTACAGTCATCAAAATCAATTTTTCACTGCTTATCTCCAAACCTTTCTCTGATGAAAAATGTGTAAACTAAGTAGGATACAGGGTGTATTATACTTGGTATGTCCCGAACTCTAACAGTTTAAGGAAAATCTACAAAATTTAAGACCTCTCTTATTTTTGCTTATCAATTGCGTAACCATCGCTTATTGCATCATTTATTAATTTCAAACTTAAGAACTAAACTGGAAAACTTCTAGAACTAGTTTTTTATATATTAAACTAAAGTGTTGCAGCACGTCCAGCTACATAGCTGGCCACATCCTCAACAACAGTGCCACCAATATCACCTGCAACAATTGGTGGCACTGTTGTTGTTGTTGTTGTACTCGCTTGTAATGGTGTGCATTCCTGGCGCTCCACTTCAATTGTCTTGCTGGGATCTGCGGGATCGGCTTCTAAGACTGTAATCGTCTTGCAATCCATTGGCTCTGTGGGCGCTGGAAAGCATACAATGCGTTCCACTTCATGCACCTCTTCGGCATTCTCGGCATCTGTTTCGTTGACCATGATGGGAAAGCAAATGATGCCACCACTGGGTGGTAAATCCATTGGAACTGCTGCAGCTGTGGCTACGTCCTCGCTATCAGCCTCTCCAGATTGCAGTTCTTGTGAGGCACTAGCTACATGTGCCGATGAGTCTTCATCTATCATGGATGGTATGAAAACATGAGTGGCTCTTTGGAAGTAAGGAACATTACCGCTGGAAGTTGCCTCCTCTGTCAGCAGTGTCTCATTGATGGGTGCTAGCTGCACATCTGTAGCCATGGGCCAAAGTTCTTGTTGTTGCTGCCCTTGTTCCTGCTCGCCATTGTTAATGACAATAATCTCACGGCCATTGCCTTGAGCTGAAGCCTCGCCATTCTGATTTTGTTGATGGACATGTGACACATGGTGTCTACGGCTAAACATTAGACTGTTCATCATATGACCAGCCAGCATGCCAGTCAAAAAATCACCAGTGCCTGCAAGAAAACATTGTAGTGGCTCTAATATGGATGCAGTTACACTAACCCACCTGAACGCATTGGCGGCTGTTGATAGAATATCGCTCCAGCGGGCAATGTCTGCGCATTGGCATGGTAAGTGCCTTGTGCGGGAGGATTTCCTGCGCCCATGGGATAGTTATAGTTAGTAGGCATCTGCTGTCTTGGATAACTGGCCATTTGTGGTTTTGCTGCGGTCATGGGCTTGACTGCAGACGGCGGTGGCGCTGGCTTTGGCACCGTCATTGCTGTATGCACTGGTGAACCACTCATTACGCGTCTTCCGCTGCCCGAGGAGGCAGGCTTTTTGTATTTACGCCAGCCGCCAAAGAGACCACCAACTGAGCCACCGCCTCGACCACGACCACCGCGTGCATCACTGGGCACAATGGACAGGCACGCAGCAATGAGAAGCACGCAGAGGAATGAGTATTTCATTTTTTTTTTTTTTTTTTGTGTTTAAGCGTAGAGATTCGAGTGATAAAATACAAGTGAACACTTTGATGGGCGCTTTAAAACTGGACGCACTGAGGCTGCGGCATGGCACGTATATCCAAGAAATCTTGATAGATGTGTGCTAAGATGCGCTACATTGTAGTTGTAGGGGTAAGTTAGTCAAAGCAATAAATTAAAACACAGAGCGGGATTCTTTAAAATGAGATGGAAAAGTAAGGAACTTATACTTGTATATCTTTATTAGCCTTACTCCGAGCTGATATACTGCAACCTAAACCTGGTCTGAATAATTTTATATAATTTTTCACCTCAGTATAGACTTTGCTTAAACAAGCTTAAACAATTTAATTTTTTTCTGTAAGAATCTTTTGTAACTCTGTAAAGCCAAATCATCGCTCGTCTAAATGACGACGACCGATTTAAATATATTTTTGAAGGCATTCTAAGTATAAACATTGTTGCAAATATGTTTTATTTTTAATCAAACATGTTTTAATAATTTATGTTTGCTGCATTTGTAAACAAAAAAGCTAAGATATTTCAGTAGGCTGTAATAATTTGAAAAGCAACCCCATTCTCACTCACCCCCACTCATTCCTTTTTTATTTCTGTGAAAGGTGTTATTATATTTTAAGAGTTTTTTCGTGTCGAAGGCCCCAATAGCTAGTGCTCGTTAAATTAATATTAAGTTTAGTATTAAATACTAGATTTAATTTGTTAAAATAAAATAAAAATAAAAAAAATGTTTAAGAGTTTGTATAGATATTATTATTAGGTATATTTTGTATAACTGTAACTAGACATAAAGAGCCTTTCTTTTTAGATAATTACGTAAAATAATTAATCTTTTTCATAAAATATAAGCGGTCTTCATCAACAAATCACGTTTTGCCTAGTCCATTGTCCGTTTGCACCCACTAAGATCTTCACAACAACTAACAATATTATTGCTTTTGGAGTTTCTCGAATTTAGCTATTGTATTACTATATTATATTTTATGTCCAATCTGCCCTTAAAATAAATCTTAACCATTTAAAAAGTAATCTTTATATATGATGTACTAGAAAAGTCACGCCAACGACAGATTTAAATTTTTTCCAATTAAAGGCCAATACGCAGCACGAAATATTTCGCGCGGATTCGCAAAACTTCATATAAATCCCATTTGGGATATCCCATTTGGGATATTTTTTTTTATATGAAGTTTTGTCATTCCGTGCGAAATATTTCGTGCTGCGTAGACCCCTTAATGAAGGAGGATTTAACATATTTTAAAAGAATAACTATTCGATATATTCTTATTCGGAATTGAACTCCGCATAGATATAAATAAATTTATACTACTAAATTGTACATGTTGTGGATTACTTCCCTGTATATACGTGATTCTAATTGTTGTCCATGCTCCGGAAAACGAATCCGAACATATTATTCGGATTCGTTTTGAAACTGAATGTTTGGTGCTCCCAATTTCATCAAAACGAATTTTTTATGTGATTTGAAATCGAATGTTTTGTTGCAAGAGGAACTAACGACGAAACATGTAGGTTGAATTGTTCGCATTTTAAACTGAAATAGTTTTTTTAATATTTTTTGATATTCTTATGCCAATTTCAAGTTAAATAGTAATTGATAAATATTTTTTTTCTGAATCAAGCCAAAAAGTAGCGTGCACAACTAAAATCGAATTTTCATATGATCCATGTCTTGCATAAAAAAATGTTCATGTCTTGCATATAAAAAATTTCCCTTGTAATAGGAATAGCATAGTCTTGGACAATTTCCCTCGAAAGGTGTAAAGCTCTGCTTACAATGAGTAAGGGAAATTTGAGTAGATAGCGACAGCAAATAAACGCGATAAGCAAGGTTATATACATATATTCCATTTCCTTTCCTTTGCATTCCACTCCACTCCGTTCCACATATGATCCAATTCAATAGTAGATGAATTTTACTATAATTTGCGAAAATGCGAATATTATTGCTGCATTGCGTGGTAAAGTTTAAAAGGTCTAAAATTTATACAGTTTTTTTTTTTACCTTATAAGTGTGAAAAACAAAAGATTTATTCTTTCATTTAACAATTTTTGACGTAGAGGAAATTTATGGACGTAGTTTTAAATTTGAATTTTTTTAAAATTAAATAACAATAACTGAACCTAATAAAACAAACAAGTCAGCATTTGGGCAGGGCAATGACTGCCCGCTCCACTACATAGTATCAGGATGTATGTAGAATATGTTATTTTAGAGCCTAGGGATCAGAAATCCACATTCATTAAATATATCTTATTTAACTACATATAAGTAAAGCAAAATCCACGACAGGTGCTCAGGAATCTTTCAAAACTGGTAGATCTATTTTCAAAAAGTCTACCAACACTTTTTTGGAACAATAACTAATGTAGCTCATCCAGCGTGCTCTTTAGTTGCTGCAACTAGCACGCCCCCACTATACAAGTAAACATATTAATTTATCCCACACAATTTGTTTTTGTCGCCGTTTTGGTGGTTATTTTTTTTTGTATGTGATATCTCTCATGTTGTACCCCCATATAGCTGAAAATTGAATGAGTGTCGTAGTGTAATAATTCAATTGTCTCTAATTGAGATGTGCTCAGCTCCTCCGAAAAGCTGCCAACCAAAGTCACAGATAGCATGTTGATCAAGTTGATATCATTAGTTAGGCCTTTGCGTCGACAATTTGCCAAATGTGTCGACGCAGCCCAAGTCTAGCCGGATTCACAAGATCTATAGTTAAGTTTTTTTTTTTTTTTTTGAGACAAAGCTGCAGCACTGCGCCATAGCTGAGCTGTGGAAAATCACGTACAATCTACAAGCACTATGAAGGTGTTCGTTCATGAACTTTAGTTGCATTTGTCAGAAAACTGACCCATTTTCATTCATTCAGCTAAGTAATGGCATTTCTAGAAGGCATAGCTAAGCTTTAATCAATAGAGCTGTGGTTTAATATACTAGACAATTGAGCTGCCATAAATAATCACAGGATTATTGATGGCTGGACATATGCCATCATTAAATGACCATATTAAAAGTTGGTCTGGTAGCACTCCAAACTTTACCACTCCTTGTTCTACTTACACACGCACTTAGTTTATTTACAACACTTGAGGCCATTTTCAAAGTCATTTATAATGAAATGTAGATGTTGAACCTGGCACCGAATAAGTCGTTCGTCATCTATAAAAGCAAAAATTAGTTCCACTAGACAAACACAAAGGCACAGAATAATATCTATATATGTTTGTGTCTGTGTCGAACTTGTAAAATATTTACGAGCTCAACTGACCAAAGCGACAAAAAACAATGCCAGCACATAAGGGACAAGAATAGGCTAACAAAAAATGGGCAGCTGTCGGAACGGTGTACGGCAATGGAATACCCTTATCTTAAGAAATGGAACAAGGTTGAATGGAGCAATATGCGCGTATAGAGATAGGAGTTTGTCTTGACAAAAAGTCAAAATTTCGTTGATTATTAGGCTCACATGACTATATAATATATATACATAGTAAATATTGTGGCTCTAGCTTTTAAGTGTCACGATCTGGAGTCGCGGCGTATGGGTTTTTGAGTCGCTGAATCTGAATCCGAATACGAGGTAAAAAGCAAAACGAGTTATTTTTGTGGATTTCAAGCCAACCTTTAAACAGGATCCACTATTAATTTCTAGATTCACTAGACGATTCTATAAAACCCTTGAACCTATGTGTATAGTGTATAAAGAGCATAAAAAGTAACTACTTTGTGGTTATCGTGTCGTGAGTGTGCGTGAGCTCAAAAAACAATAGCATACTTTTCGGTGTAGCTGTGTAAGTGTGAGTGCGCCTGTGTGTGTGTGTGTGTTTGTCTGTGCGTGTTCTTGCTTGTACTTGTGATTGTGTAATAAAAAATTTCCAGCTGACATTTTGTGTCAAGCACCTTTTTCATTTTGGCACTCAGACTGAGTGTGAGAGACTCAAATCTGGCAATGAGCAGGGTTACGGGTAAGGGCTACGGCTATGGCTACGGCTACGGCGACGGTCACAGAGTTGGCTGCTTGAGTGATGACAAATTACATTTGTCAGATTTATGACCAATTATGAGCGTGTTATATATCACGGCTGAGAGTCGAGCCACCTTAATGGCAAGCCCAATGAATAAGTCGCAATCGTTTGTTTGTGGCCAAGGCGTGTATGTATGACTGTGAGTATATGAGTATGAGTGTATGTGCGTGTGTGTGTATGTTTGTGTATGTGTGTGGCAGTCAACCACACTTGTTAATGCCGCACGTTTATAATACTTTGCGCCTCTATATCGCATTTGGCACATTCTCTGCGCTCTGGCCACACCACTGAAAGTGTGACTGTGTTTTTCTCTTTTTTTGTTTTTATTAAGCCTGCACCGTGCTGCCACCTTGTTGCTCTTTACTGCCAGTCAACCTTATGAAAAATGCTTTCTTTTGCCATAAAATGGCAATCGTACGCGGCAAGTTTGAGATATGGCCAGACGATGCTGCAGCACACGAATACTCCTCTCACTGTTCCTAGTCCTAGTCGTAGTCTAAGAGCCGCGGTCACGCTTTGGCCTAAGCGCGTCTCGCTTTGACTGGGTTTATATTATTTATGCTGTTAATGCGTTGAAAATAGCTGAAAATGTTTTTATTACATGCGCAGTTAAACTTCAATTACCGTCTAATAAAAATGCATGCCTAAAAGTATGATATGATTTTTGTCGGCTTCTTTCGCTGCCGTGCACACTGGGCCGAAATCGCTAGATTTTTGGCAAACAGAAATCTGACGAGTTTTCTGCTTGAGACAACTTTGTAAGTTTTTATTTTTTATGTAATGAGTGGGATAGCAAAGGAGCTCAACAATAATTTTTGCGCATTGGATTGGTGTTCAATAATTTGAAAATTGTGATTTATAAAAATATATGTATTTTTCATTATAGAATTAAAAAAATTATTAAAAAAAAATCTATCACACACTAAGTTATATTTAGTGTGTAGCGATTTATTTTTGTGTCAATATTGGATTATAAACTTGTACTTATCGGTTGATTGCCAATAAATAAATATATAAAATCAAAAAAAAATAAAAATTATGTATGATTTTTGAACTGTTAGAAATTTTTTTGTTTATTATTGGACTAGGCGATAACTTGCAAAAGTAAAATTTTAAAATTAAATTTATGAATTTAAACATTTGATTTAACAGATAGCTCAGAAATTTTATATTTTTTTTAGATAAATAACAGTTTTTTGTGAGCAAAATTTTTCTTTTATATTTATAGAATTAGTCCAAGACAAAATTCCGCAAATTTCGTGGGTTTTTTCCTCTATTTTTTACCCGCCTCATATAACTTTTTTACCTTTTTAATAATGTTTATAATTTTATAAATAAGTAAAAAAGGTAATTAAGCCTTAACTCTTGAGATAAGTGGTCGGCACGGCCCTATCTTACGTAAACAGGAATTAGTGGCGGCAGTGACGTCGACTCACGTACAGTGCATGTATACGTTGCATGCACTTGTCTGCGCAACAAAAGACACGAAGCCGCGTTGATGATGCCTGTGTCGACGCGCCGTGACGTCACTGCGCCACTCACACAAACGCAAGCTAAAGTGTGAGTGTATTTCATGCCGAACACTGCCTTAGATGCAAAATATCACACTCCACTTGTACTTCTTCATGTTTAAGATTAAGTGAATAAATTTGTATTAAATTGTAATTTTTTTTATTGAGGAATTTAAATAAATCTAAAGTTAAATTATAACGGATTTTGAAACCATCTGAATGAGGTGTTTGTGTCACCGAAAATTGAAATTCGGGCGAAATTCGAGCGATTTCTCTGTGACCCCTGATAAAGTCGAGAGCTTATAATACAGAGCTAAAACTTGTTTGATAATGATGAATGAATTAATCATTCTTTTTATAACTTTACTCTTTTAAGTGATGGTAAGTGAATATTTTATTTATTTCTGTAGTGCATTCATTAAACCAAACTGTGTACAGCCAGTTGCGAGTACAATGTTTTTGTATATAGTCTACCACTGTACAGTCCATGTAAACGTTTAAAAAAATAGAGGAAGAGAGTAATCTTTAAAAAACTTCTGAGAGTGCGAGAGCAATGAAGGACATAGAATAAAAAAAAACATATTAATTGCAGTAGGCATACGATTCATAACATTAGGACCAGTTTACACAATGTTTTGCACACCACTGTTCTCATATTTTGTAAGTACGTGTTTTGCGAGAGCGTATAGCAAAGATTTATATTCTCTCTCTGACTTTTACATTGATCGGGTGCACTGCACACTTTGTTTGAATACAGTAAATTTGAGAATGCTCTCTGAATGGAGACTTCTTTTTTTGAGAAGACTTATTATTTTTGATTGCACAGCAGGATTGTCGTATCTTATTTTTTGTTACATGTATATATTTACCATCGCAAATATTTTGCATATTTTCTTAAATTTTTCTGTTCACTTGAAGCTTTGTTGTGCTTTTTTCGAAGTTGAGGTTTTGAGTTTTTTTTTTTGAGTAAACGAACAGCTTATGACTGTTTATAGTTGTCTAGCTTATCCAAAGACTTACTTTTGGAATTCTGCTTCATCTTTGCAACCCAATTAAAATTAAGTTTCAGTTTTAAAAATTTCAAGTTCATGGTGAAAAATTTGGCAACTGAGCCCAGTGTGGACTAAGGTGTTTGTTGATAGTAGATTGCAAGCTTCTCATAAGTTAAGGTTTGTTATCAGCTTGCATTTTTTATGATATTCTTGTACTACAGATACTTTAAGAATATATATCTAAAATTAAGATATACGCTTCCGAAAACTTCGACTCTATAATCTTGCAATTTAGCCCAGTGTAGAATGTAGTGACAAAAGAACCCAGAAAACCCAAACAAAAACGAAAAAAATATTTTAAAAAAATATGCTATTGTATATTGTGGCGCTTTATTCTAGCCACAAATATAAAGCTTACTATGTTATGTACAAAATGCTAATGTACATGGGGCAAATTAAAAGCGAAAAGCATAAATTATTACGCCCACAACAGGTGTTTTAGCTGCCAGGAGGTGGCGGCGGCAGCTGTGACGCCCACAAAATATACAGAAAAAAAAAAAACAAAACTTATGGCTACATTTTATGCTGCGCTTTACAATTCAATCAGTTTCAATTTCCACCTGTCGAATACATTTCCGTTTTACAGTTTATTTGCTGGCGTTGGCTGTAATTTTTTAATTTCGACTTGGATTTTCAAAATTCAATTAGTTGGCAACACAGGAAGGAAGAAAGGCATAAAACAGCCCCATGATGCCTTTATTCTCGTTCGCTCTCTCTCTCGCGCATTCTCTCTCTTTCTTCGTGTCCCTATTTTTCTCTGTCTCTCTTTTATGCTATGCCCAGTGGAAAAATTACGGTTTGATTTGTTTTGTATAAGTAATGTGCGATAACGATTCGATATTTTGAATATCGAACATATCGGGGTGGAATGTTCGTTGACGATATTTTGACACTCGATATATCGTTAATGCAATACCAATTTGTCTGGTATTATTATTGAGCTATAGGGTCTAGCTGGATAAAGTACTGGAAACTGCCCCCACCGACTTTTAAAACCTTATGATGAAGTTCGATGCATAGGGCAAACCAAAAAATTTTTCGCAAAATTTAAGTTTTTAAACTTAACGCGTTACGGCATAATAAGGCAACAAGGCTCTTTAAAAAAAATATTTTATTTTTTTTAACAACACATTTTCTTTAAAAAATATATTTTTTTTTCATATTTTTTTTTATTTGCAAGCTGTCTATTGACATTTAAAAATATATGAAATTTTTTTTTAGTATGGTACTTAAATATATTAATCACCATTTTTTTTAAAAGACGTGTTTTTCCACATATTTTATTTGTTTTGAATATCGATTTGGTGTAACTATGTTAAAAAAAGGTAAAACAAAAATTTTTAATGTTTTTTTAAAAAAATGTAATACTAGTAAGTAATTAAAAAAATTAATAACTAAATTTAAGTAAATAGCAATTGAATATTGAACTAGGACCAAAGAAGGAGATTTTTATTTTGGGAAAGGTGAGTATCGGAGTAGGTAAAAAAAATAATTTTTACTGAATCTCGGTACAGATCAGATCCTTAGCACCTGGCCACTAAATACCGCTACGATGGTTAGTAGGCGAACTGGACGTGATTCGCGGCCACTAAAACACGAAAGAAAGTTGAAATGTAATCGTAATTTCTCCAAGATACACCTCCGTCAGCCCATCTGAATTGGATCCTCTCGGTTTCGTTTCCGAGATTCATGTCTATTAGAGCGTCTGAATTATATTTTTTTGTTTCCGCAACATGTTTTTTTATGTCGTAACCCAACCCTATTTAAAATCCAGGGGACTTCGATACAAACATTTGCTCATTGCTCTAACGCCAGATGAGCAACCAGGAGACATGCCTCTGTTAAGGCAGCGTGAGATATTAAACTGACGAAACTGACTTTCGGATCCAGAGGTCATGTTTTCTTGGGTCAATTCTGTTAGTTGATTCGGATTCATTCGAAATTCACTAGAAAATATATCCCTCGTCGCCAATTCAAAAAACTTGTGTTTTTTTGTGTAGCTGTATAATACTTACTACTCTACGGAAGACTTTCTACGTCAAGGACTCTAATGCGCGGTTTTCACGTAAATAAAATACAAACTCTTTCTTGGCGCTGCCTTTAAAAATGTTCATAGGAGTCGGGACGACTGTATAAAAGTGGCAGCAACTCTTTATCAGCCTTAAAGCTTATTTTTGACTAGTCTCGCCCTAACTGTCCCTTCTTTCTCCTCATTTTTAAAGCGACTTGAGTGCTCGGAATGGACCAACCCGCTAAGCAGAGCTATCTTCCTCAACACAAACTTTATCTAATCTTAGCTAAAATAAATTCGCTATGTTCCAATATGATAATCAATACCTGCTTCCAAGTTTACCACTTCGCTACGGTAAGCACTAAATTTCTCACCGGGTGCCTGTGCCCAACCGCAGACGTACGCCTCTCGTTTGTTGCCTCCTTCCGTTTGCTTTTTGTTCTCTTTACTTTTTAGATTTATGTTTTTAGATTTTAATGAAAAGCCACATTTATGCAGATTTTTGCTTGGTTTACAGAGCGAGCCTTTATGCCGGAGCCGGCGGAGCTTTGCTGGCGGCCATTTTAATGCCATAATTCATGCTATACGGCATGAGTATCAAATAGTGCGCACATTTCCGGCAGTCATTCGCAAAATTAAGCATCATTCTGCCAAGTGGACAAAATTTGTTACCCAATTTTGGCTTAAATACGCTACAAACGTTAAAATTTTAAAGCCGGACAGGCAGTCAGCGAGTCAGATACAGATGTCAGCACGTGCTGACTGCCAGATCCTTTCAATTATGCAAGGTCTTTATAATCGAATAATTAAAAATGAAAAATTAACGCATGGAAAATGTATTTCCAACTTATCCAGTTGCAGCTGGACACGTGACGCTCCTGTTTTTATTTATTTGTTTTTTGCTTTATATTTTATTTTGTTTATTTTTGCCAGTGCCATAGTTGAGTGGTTCAAAACCCCCGTGAGTTCAATGGGCATTGTCAAAAATTTTCATCGTTTATTTAGTTCATGGTTCATGGTACCATTATCGCTTTGCAACCCGATGGTCGGTGGTTCGATTCCCCGCAGAAGCACTGGTACATTTACCTAGCACTGGCATCGCTAGCTCAAAGACGCTATTTTCCCAAGAAAGTCTCAATTAATTCAAGACACCGCCGTTCGGATTCGGCTATAAACTATAAGTCCCTGTTCTCTTTGAACAGTTATTAATAGAGATCCCCATGCTCCACCTAGGGGCGACTGACAAAATAGTCAGTCAAGGAAATTATTATTACTTTTTTTTAAAAGATATATGGAATTTTGCTGTAGTAAATTGGGTATTTTTCCTATATCTCATATGCACCTACTTCGCATGGATCTTATATAGAACGAGATATCGTAATAAGTAAAAACCAAGCCCTTGCTTGTATAGGAAGCTCTGTCTCAAGATCTTCTGCCTGCCACATTGCACAAACAATAAAAACTAGCGGGTTCCGCCCCCTGCGTATTAAAATGTATTCTCGTTTTCTTACCACCATTGAGTTAGCGGATTCGCGTTTTTTATCGTCGTTTGCCTTTTAGGCCTACTCCACTTGTATATTAGAAGAATAATCCTAAAGTCCACAGAACTGCAGTGGAAAAATTTCAGAGCAATTATTCACAGAGTTGCGGTGAAAAATATCAGAGTAATAATCCTGAAGTGCACAGAGCTATATTGGAAAAATATCATTAAAATAATTCTAAGGATTAACAGCTCTATTCATTACACTAGTTTACACGAAAAATGAACCTTCCTAAAAAAGTGTTTTTTAGGGTAATTTGGGGTCGAGAAACACGAAAATGGCAACCTTTTTTTTTCTTAAGCACATTTTTTGAGATATTTTTGAAAAACATGTTTTTGGGTACTTATTTCAGTTATTCATCAATATCTCGTGAACAGATTTTCGACTTCTATAGCTTTTAACTTAAGGCAAACCAAAAAAAATTGCGGGCGGATAATATTTTTTTTACTACTCAGTTTTTTATAGAAAATTTCAGAATATTTTTTAGTTGACACTCTATTGGAAGTATTCTCCCCTCTCTCCTGTTCTGTTACTATGGCTTAGTAGCCGTTCAAACATTTCACAAAATAATGGACTACACTTTTCCACCTGTTTTATTCAGACCACTGCGCACTTCTAATAACCGTACGGTAGCTATTTGGGACCGTTTCCAATAAAGTTCGTTCTTGTTCGGAAGTGTTTCAAACTGCTGCGTACAAGTTTTTGTACCACGCTAAAAATAGTTTCACGAGTGTAATATAAAACTTGCAATAAGATAATTATGGAACTCAATACAAACTTGCATACCACTCATCGCACAAAGCTATCTACGTCACTGTCTCTTATTATTTGTTATTTCTGCAGTTCTTGTTGCTGTTTCTGTTTGCCTTGTGCACATTGTCAAACACTTTGAGCTCATATGAGTATAAAAATAATTGCAAGATATTTCGCATGCTTTATGGCCCACAGTGAAAATGATTTTGCTGCAAAAGCAACCAACTGGCTCTATAATAATGGAAACTCTCGTCTGAGTAATTAAATACATGATGACACACGCACACACAAAGGTAAAACTGTAATGCATTTATTTAAAGCAGCGCTCAACTGTCTCTGAAAATATGTGAATTATTTATGGCATGTATTGGCAACATGGTCGGGGCGGTGCGTGACTGGGGCATACCCTGCATTCATTGTATTCCAAAAAAAAGATTATTATTTGCCCCAATTGTAGACATGTGCAAGGAAAAGCCTTTAAATTCATTTAAAAAATTTCACCTTCATAAGGATAAGACGAGGGCTGATTGATTAGTGCCATCTTAAAGCTCCCCAGTTGCAACTTTGAGTACAATCGGATATTAAAAAAGTAACAACCATCTCTTAATAGACTCTTGTGAATGTTTTGATCTATCCACAAAGGAGCTGTAGAGCGTCTATCAAATATTGAGTGCAGCGTTATGCATGCAATGAAGAAAGACTAGCTATTAACCATCACCAAGTACGAGGGCAGTATAATCCTCTTGAATATTCACAAAAAGGGAAAAAAGTGACTGCTTGAGCAAAAATACTATCACCGAAAACAAGGAAATATTTGGTAAATACTATGGAGACTGTGCACCACCCGGAAGAGGACGTCGATAAAATAAATGAAATACTACTAGGCGATCGTGGAATTATAAGGAGTGAGAAGATTGAGGCTGTAGTAGAGGTGCGATACTATCGATGGCACTATCGATAGTATCTATCGTTTCATTTTTCGGATACTATTGATGGTTTTTTTCAATATATCGATAGTATACAATCACTAAATCCGATGGGGACCATAAAAAACTATTTAAGTCAAATTTTTATAAAAATTCGCATTAAAAACCCAAAAATCAATGCCGCATTAGCCTTAATAATAACCACACACACCCCTCCTCAAGGAGCGGCAGGTTTGATGGACTTGACCCTCGGAAAATGGCTTGTAGAGTTGTTCTGTTTCACCCCCAGATTCAAAATTGCCAAACCTCAAAATCGTACCTGCTTCGCTTCTCTAGAAATCGACATATACATACATATGTATCTATATAGGTTCTGCGAAAACGAACATAACCTGTCTCTATTTTTACTCTCAGAATATGCACAGTTAGATATTATAAACGTAGTAAACATGTATATATTATACAATAAAATATATATAAATATATATACATTAGGGCGGGTCAATTTGTATGGGGCCGAAAAAACCTTATGGGGCTCACTCGGATTTTGATTCTTTGGATAATTCTAAGCAAATTTGCTCAAGAAACTATGGGTCTAAAATGAATTTCGAGTCGCCCACTTTTTCAAAATAGGTTTTTTTCGACATATTCAAAAATCGACTTAGAAATTCATTAAAAAGGCCTAAAATCGATATTTTTTCTCTAGCCAAATGTGAATTTGGGGGTTTTTGGGGTCGAGGAACTCATTATTGACATCTATTTTTAATTTTGGGTGCCGCCAGAGGGCGCTTTAGTGTTGGTTTTTGATTTTTTTCGGTTTTTTTTCTTGAAAATTTTGAAAAAGTGGGCGACTCGAAATTCATTTTAGACCCATAGTTTCTTGGGCAAATTTGCTTAGAATTACCCAAAGAATCAAAATCCGAGTGAGCCCTTATACCGAAAAAAATTGACCCACCCTAATATACATATATATTATGGAGGTATACCTATACATAATATATAGAGTGGACACACAAATTATTCGGACACCAATAAATTTCTTGTTTAAAGCGCTGTAACTCATATCTTTGTATTAAATTTGATCGAATTGCCATTATAAAATTTTTTTTTAATTTAAACTTACCAGAGAAAAAATATTCACTTTCAAGAGTAATTTTTCCTAAAAATATTCATAGAACTCAGATCGGTCAAAAAAACGTTTTTTGCACAAAAATTCATTGTGTTTCGTTTGTTTGTGAAGATATCGTAACCACATTTGACATTCGGAAGTTGTTCAGAGTTCCCAAGTACTGTGCCCGCAGGGGGCCGATCGGTCAAAAAAAAAACCTGTTTGGTGCAAAAATCGACTGTTTTTTTATACCCTGTACCTATAGGTACAAAGGGTATTCTAGATTTGTGCAATGTATCTAACGGACAGAAGGAGGAGTGGCAGACCCCAAGTCCTTTATACCAAAATGCTTATCATAACCTCGGGTAGCGATTGAGCCATATCCGCCCGTCCGTCCGTATGAACGCCTAGATCTCGGAGACTTTAAGAGCTAGAAACACGAAACTTTACCAGCTGGTGCGCATATTTCCTGAGAAGATGAAGTTTGTTGAATCATGTCAATATATTCCCCCGTTCCCCCGCAGTAGAATTTCGCGGTTTTTAGACATAGCGTTTAATAGTTACATCTGAAATTTAGCGATGCGTTGTGGTTACGTGCATCTGTGTGTAAAAAATGAACAAAATCGGACAAACACAGCAAAAGTTATAGTCAAAAATGTACAAATTTCACCAAGGGTGGTATATAAACTGCGTCAATATTTGACTCCTCGTAATTATGGTTACAAGTGACCTAGAATCGCAATTTTTGTTAAGCTGATTCATGTGGCTCTAATGAACAAATCCAAATTTTATCGATGCGGTCCCCCCGCAATCGATTTACCGTGTTTTCACCCACACCCCTCAACATACCAACTTGAAACTTACCCCATATACTTTAAATAAATTCTTTGACGTAACATTCGAGTTTCATCAAAATCGGTAAAAATTTACGGAACTTATAGGTATAAATTTCGAATTTCACCAAAAAAAATAAATGCCAATTGGAAAGTTCTTAGAAGGAATACGCAGGAACATTTTTTTCGAGACAAAAGGTACAGGGTATTCCACTGTCGGGCACCGCATACCGCATACTGTACCACATTTTTTTATTTGTTTATGAAAATATCGTAACCAAATGTAGCAAATAAAATAACTTTTGGAGTTCTTAAGCAATATCGGATTTAATTGCAATGTGGTTGTACAGGGTATCCCAAAGTCATATGCGCCCGACTTTAAAGTACGCCGTCTTACTAAATAGAAATTGTGCTCGCCTCTTGTGGTCTTCAAGAACTAGGTGGTCATTCAGACGAACATGGTTTAATCGCTGCACTAGGTGAAGCTAGACAGTTTTGCTTCCTTCTGCCTGTTACATGGACTCAACAAATCTATATGACCCCTGACCCTATTGATATAGGGTATAAAAACAACTTGCAACAATTTTACAAACATTGCAACAGCATCTCGATGGTTTTTACTTTTTGGCGCTTTTCACGCGCTTTCCGCATATTATTGGTCACTTTGGGTGCAGAAAGTCTATAAGCGTAATAAATATCATGGAGGCCGTGGAGCCAAAGAGCGCGTGTTGCTCCGGCTAATGTGTTAAAGAGTTGAGCTGCAAGAGCAGAAGATGCCACAATAATTTGGAACGAAATTTTAATGCCCTTTGTTTGGGCTGCACTTTTCCAGAGAAAATTATTTACACCAACCAAGCAAATGGCGGGATTAAAAGCAATAAAGAGAGAAGTAAGAAATGAGAAACGTAGCAGCGCACAGTGGACCAAATGGCTCATAAAAGTGTTGTTGCGCCGTCTTTGTTTTTTTAAAGTTTCAAGTAAAGTTAAATCACGATTGTGGCGAAAATAAATCGAACTTGACATAAGAAATAAGAAGAATTATATTTTACATTTTAATTTTTTTTAAAGTATTGACTTGTGTTAAAAGCAACGCAAAATATTTTAATTTAAAGTTTTAGCAGTATTAATTTTTAAAATTAAATCAATAATAAATAACAAAAAAAATGTATTAAAAGTACTCCAAATATTACACAGCAGAATTTAGACTATGTTTATTCCATGTTTTTGGGGTCCCAGAATCAGAATCCATATTCCGAAAAATCCCAGCACGGCATACTCTTGGAATAACCACGAGAAACTGCATTAAACGATGTATTTTGAAACATTGTTAGGTATCCGGACTCGCAAAAATGTGTAGGCGGTTTTTGAGGTTAATTTTTTTAACCTTGGATTCGGATTCAGATCGCGAAAAACATTTACTCCTACTGGGGAACGAGGCATATTGCATCTTAGCAATCAATCAATGAGCCGCTTATTATTAATTTTTAGTCTCTAGGCCTTATGGTATCTGAGATCTATGTGTTCGTAGGGACGGAAAAAATTAAGGAAATTAAATTAACTTGTTTAATTACTTGACTGCCTTTTTTAAAAAATTTTAGTGTAATTTTCCAAATTGTGGATTTTTGATATGATTTGTAAAATTACCCTGAGCAAACTCATGTTCCTTCATAAACGATCAAACTTTTCGAACCATGTAAAAATGTTTGAAAATTTTTTTTAAAATTTTTAAATTTATATCTAAATAACGACCAAACCGTAAATTTGACAAAAATATGCTTCAAACATAATCGATGGGTAATTCAATTATTTACAGTTTAGTACAAAATTATCACAATCAGTTAAGTGCAACCAGAGATATTTGCTTTTAAGTAAAGACATATTTTTTTTTTATTTCGAAAAATGTTTTTTTTTAAAAAAAAATTCCAAATGGGATATCCCTAATGGTATTTTTTTTTTTTATATGAACTTTTGTCATTTTCGAACTGGATCATTAGAATGCCGTTTAAAAATTAATAAATATTTGTTAAGAAGTATTAATTAAAATAATTATTTAATGTGAGATCCTCCGAGACTCTTAACATCTAAGAAAAGTCAATGGAGTGTAGCCACGAGATGTGGCTTTTGGTCTTTGGCTCGTTAAGTTTATGGTGGCGTCCTAGATACGCTTAACGCGTCTTGAATTAGGGCAGACGCGAAATGTGGCATTGTCATTGCAGCAAATTGCAAAACATTTAGAACTTTGAAGTATGCAAGTATGTCTGTTATGCTAGACATTGAAACAATAGTTATACCCAGTACCTATAGGTACAAAGGTATACTAGATTTTTGCAACTTATGTAACTTACAGAAGGAGGCGTGGCAGACCCCAAGTGCTTTATACCAAAATGCTTATCATGACCTCGGGTAGCTATTGAGCGATGTCCGTCCGTCTAGATCTCGGAGACTATAAGAGCTAGAGACACGAAACTTTACCATATTTTTTTAGAAGATTAAGTTTGTTGAATCATGTCAATATCTTCCCCCGTTCCCCCGCAGTAGATTTTTTGTCTTAATTAATTACGATATTCCGCTGGGCCACGATATTTTTGTTGTATTGTTTGAATTCTGTATAAGGGAATCTTATAAACACATCGATATGGGATCATTATTATTATAAAAGATGGCGTACGTTAAAGGCGGGCGCGGACGACTTTGGGATACCCTGTACCACTAATTGCAATTAAGTCCGATATTTTGCTTAAGCACTCTAAAGACAATTGATTGCCAAATTTGGGTACGATATCTTCACAAACAAACGAAACACATAGAATTTTGTGAAAAAAAAACGTTTTTTTGACCGATCGGTCCTATGGGAGCTATATGATATAGTCATCATAAAATTTTGCACAGTGTTTGGGAACTATAAAAAACTATTGAGTGCCAAATTTGGTTACGATATCTTTATAAACAAAAGAATTATCCATCTAAAACTTATGGTTTTTTTCGATATCGTCTGAAACACTCCTATGGGAGCTATATAATATAACCCCGATATCAAAAAAATAAAATAAACTTGTCTCCTGTGGGATAATAACGGATCTAATCTGAAAGTTTGGTTGCTCTAGCTCTTACCATCTCTGAGATCTAGGCGTCCATACAGACGGACAGACGGACGGACGGATAGACGGAAATGGGTATATCGACTTCTCTAGACACCCTGATCATACTTTAGTTAACTTTGGGGGGTCTCCGACGTCTCCTTCTGTATGTTACATACATTTTCGGCTTGCACAAACTTAATATACCCTTTGTACCATACGGTAAGGGTATAAAAACTATTTTAATGAAATATCATTTATATTAATTTAGATTCTTGTACCAACTAGAAGAACCACGTCCAGGAACTAACATTCGTTAGTCGTTGTTTAAATTAATTACATCGTTTCACATTTTTAATAAAACTTTTTTTAATATATAGTAAATGATCTATCTATGCTGCAAACTAAGATTTTCAACAAGCGACTTGGAATCCGACTTGGTTTACAATTGGAAATGTCTGTACAAGATTCGATTATGAAGCATATTAAAAAAATTACGTAAAAATAAATACGCATCATACTCTAATCCTGGGGCAGATTGTTGGCATGGTTTTAGTCCCAATATCCCTTTTCACTACTCAGTATATAAGATATTGTTTACATATCCGATGATAATTAAAAAATAAAAGCCTGTGTTTGTGCATCAGTATAATTTACTACGTCCAAAGCTTTAAACAGATTTCCAATTTTTTTATAAGTATGTATAATCATGGTAAATATAGTATTTCATTATTTCCATCAAAACGTATTCCTTCAAACCAATGCAGTAAGATTTTCCTGCGCTACTTTTCCAAGATGCCAGCGGAACCGCAGATTCAGCCTAGTCACAAATAAAATTTAGAATTATAAACAAAACAATATATTCGTGTTTTTAAATAAAATTGTCGATATAATCAAATATTTTCGCAATCGTGGCTTTTATGGATTTGCTGTTGGCTTAATGACATCATTGGGTATGACCAAAAAGGAAACAGGACTCCATGCGAGTGTTTAACGATGAAAGTTTGTTCCAAACATCGTGCACTGTATCGTATTCCTCAACGTCATTTATTAATAGTAGTATTGTAACACTCAACAGAACTTAAAACATCACAACCGCCTACTGCATAAAGAAGCCCATTTGCTTGTGCCACTCCACAAAGTTTACGAGCTTCGTTCATGGGCGACAAACGACTCCACTCGTTTGTACATGAATCATACCTATCCACGCAGCTCAAAGACGTATGTCCATCATAGCCACCAATAACATATAAGCAATCGTTGAGAACTGCCACACCGACAGAATCTCTTGCGGTGGGCATGGGTGCCACACTGTTCCAAGTACCTGTTCCAGGATTCCATTGCTCTACTGTATTAAGAGGTGAATCATTATAACCGCCTATAGCATAGAGTAATCCCTTTAGCACTGCCACGCCCACATATTGCCTTGGTGTACTCATTGGTTGGAGTTGGGTCCAGGTCATGCTCTTTAAATCCAAGCTACACATGGTTTTTACGCAACTATCTCTCTCAGATCCCCCAACCAATATCAGCTTATTCTCAATAACAGCCGCCTCAAAATCTTCACGTTGTAATTCTCTCAAGGGCAAGATCTTGTTGACTTTTTCCAATTGCTAGCAAATAAGTCTTCCTCCTGCCCATCGATAACAGTCGCTCGGGCATGGCATGACCCTTGTAGGCTTCTATAATTAAATGCTGACAATCATTAGCACTGCTCACGCTCTCCACATGTTCCTCAATAAAAGACGGCTTCAGTAGAGGCATTAGTTTTGGTATGTGCTGTTTGCGGGCGGGCTCATCATTGCGCACCCAAGCCATTAGACTCTGAAGCACATTCTCCTCGGATAGCACTTGAAGATCATCACTAGATAGCAGCTTGCCCAGCTGATCAGCGTTGAGTTGTAGGAACTCCTGACACTGGACTACATCCACGAAATGCTTGCTGGTATATTCCACAGCGAGTTCCATCAAAGTGGTGCAGTTGTAATGCTCTGCAATGAAGCTTATGACCAGACAGTTCGATGAATCCAACTTGCGTGCCATAAAATTCCCACAGGCTGTGACTGCAGAGTCCATTTGCCATCTATGGGCGGTAGTAAACAGCATTTCCACATTATCGTCATGCACTTGAAGGTTTCCCGTGTAGAAGTAGTTGACCAGAACTTGTAGAACATCATTGTTTACATCGCCAAGAGTCACCTCATGGTCGTTGGCTTCACGCATTGTATTGGTGAACATGGCCGAAAAGAAGCTACTATTGGCGGACAACACCAAACGATGGGCCGGCACACGTTTTACGTCTATGCCCGAGATGAGAACCACGTCGCACAATTGTTCTTTGTCCAGATGCAATTTTAGTTGTTTTAGTACCAAGTCGGCATGGTTATTATTATTGCAAGTGTTGCAGTTTTCTTGGTTTTTTGTAGACATCGCGTATTTAATATATTCGTACACTGACTGATGATGTTTGTGAGTCAAAAACACATGCTCTTATACAGCAAACAACTGGCAGTGTGACCATATCACAATAAATATTTAATGCCATACTTCACATGCATTATCGCAGTATGTTTTTTGTCTAAATACCAAAAGTGCGAGTATTAAAAATGGTAGCTATCGCCACCAACAGTGAAAAATAAAATAAAATTAGAGTATTCACGCTTTGTGTTGACTTGAGGACTTGAGGACTTTTACAAAAACAAAATGTATGGCAAAATACAACCCTGCGTTTCAACTCTCAACTCAACTTTTCCTCAACCCAGACCCTAGTCTACTTTTTGTTGTTGACTTGTTGAGAAAGTGTTGCACAATATTGTAATTCGCTGCCTTTTCAGCACTGCTCGCATTTGTCATTTTTTAGCCATTTCGTGATATGAATATAGGTAAAAAAAGGTTGTGCCTTTTCCGTGCTTTTTGTTGGAGTTTACGCAAATAAAAGAGTAAAAATAGATGCGAATTGGAAAATGCTAACTACGCTTAATATATGCTGGAACTGTTGTGGAGTTACCCTCAGCATTTAAACAAATCGGGTTTCGTCGAAGGAACTGAGCACGTTCTGGCGCCAGTCAATTGACTTCGGGATGTGGAAATGGTATAATTGCATTCATGTCCTCATGATAATTATCTAGAACTTTAACCCCATTGTCTCTGTATTAAACAAAAGTTAGTTTTTCCACAATGAATTTGTTTTAGCAGACGAACCTTCAATAAAATTAATTTCAGCCAAAGCCACTTTAGCAACAGTTTCAATCAAAGTAGACTTTACGCGCAGTCTTGGCATTTTTAAATCAAATGAGGTATTCACGCTTTGTGTGGAGTTGAGCACTTGAGCAGTTGAGGAAAAAGTGCACAGGCCAAAGCGTGAATCCCTCCTGTTGAGTTTATGTGTTGAGTTGAGCAGTTTTCTTCTTCTTTCCAGAGTTAGTTTACATTTGGAAATTGGTACAATTTACATTAAAATTTAAAAACTTGAATTAAAAATGCCGAGTCAAAGCATAAAATCTATTTTAATTAAACCTGTAGCTAAAGTAGCTATGTATTACCGCGATTTTTATTATTTTTTTGCATCGAAAATGAAATAATTGCAGAAAAACCGTATTTGAATTTGTGCTTCTTCTTCAAATAATTATTTAAATTAAAAATTTTGATTTAAAAATGTCAAGACTAAAGGGGTCTGCGCAGAATGCAAAAAAATTTCGAACGGAATGACAAAACCATATAAAAAAAAAATCCCATTTGGGATATTTTTTTTTGTATGAAGTTTTGCGATTCCGTGCGAAATATTTCATGCTGCGTACAGGCTTTTATGCTCTAATTATAATAGCCTTTTGGTATTAAGGTTTTTTTACTCCTACTTTTCTTATTATACCCTTTTTATGTATTAAAACACTAAAACGTATCATGTAAAACAACATATATATAAATTTCTCAGATGAAAAGCGACAGCTCAACACTAAATAGTATTGTTCATATACTAGCTTAAGAAAATTTGTATATTAAGGGAATTAAGCAATAAATAAATAAAAAATAATAGCCTTTTTAATTTCCTCTCTTTTAAACGGTCTATTCTATTCTATTCTATTCTCAGTTTTTGATGTGAGTCGGTGCATATTGCTAAAACAAAGTTTACCCACCGGGCTAGTGACGCGGATTAGTTCATATCTATCTTTTTTGCCTATTTCTATTTTTCGATAATTCATTTAAATTTTTCTTATAACTTAAGGCCAACTATATTTTGTTGTAGCGCTTTAAAATAAATAAAAACATTATTTTAAACTCAAAAAAAAAAAAACTGAAAAAAAATATGTAATGCTCCCAACACGTATTTGTTAAAAATACGAGTTATTCTTCGCGAGCCTGTATAAAAAATAAATGAAGATGGCTGGGAACTGCTTTGGTCCTTGAGACAACCTATACTTTTTGGTTCTAATAATAGCACTTGGAAAGTAAACAATACACCAAAACTATTGAGAGAGAGCGAGAATAGTTTGATCTGCTACATCGAGAACTTTTTCGTCGTGAGATGCGCTCTCCTGATGGTCCCTATTGCTCTTTGGGTTTCCAAAGATCAGCTGAGTAGCCTTTTCTTAAATCCTGTTATCATGTGTGTGTGAGAAATTTGAAAAGTCACCTTTTTCGGTTTATAGATTCTCTTCACAAAAGCTTTTTAATATAGAGTTTTTTTTATACATTCAAGTTCAAAATTCCATGTTTTCTACAATGAATTTTATCGGATACAGCACTTCATGTTCAATTTGATAGGTCGTTCAAGAAAATTTTAGGACGCAAAAATATAATAGTTCTAAAAATATTTTCATTATAATTATATAAGGGGGCTCGGCATTTTGCTCTTTATTCATATTCTGTTACTTGATTATCGTTTTCAATTTGTTCGGGAGCTAAATTTTCTATTCTTTTATGTTTCCTTTTTAATTTAATCTGACGGCAAATTTTCTGCTCTTCATTTGGAAATCATAGTAGGCCGGATACAAAAGTATTTTGTAAAATTATTTCTTTATGGCTATTAATTAAACTTGATCCCATAATATTCTCGACTTGTGACAAAGATGCCGAAACAAACCGCAAGCGACTTGGGGAGCTGTAAATATCTTTATTGATTTCAAAGGCTTTATTGTTGGTTTTCTTTCTTTAGCTGACGATGTGCAAGATAAAGCATCCTGGGAACCACCATGCTGGTCAACGATCTGTCAATGTGCATTCTGCCCAACTTTTAGAACGTTCTCTCGTTTTGTAGTGGTCATACTAATTTGTGGTTTTACATGGATAATCGCATACGGTCTTTTTGGCAAGACGGCTATTCCTGGTGGTCAGCTATTTGGTCTAGTCTCGCTCGCAGTGGCTGCTCATTTTGCTGGCTTCCTGGTCTCATTGACTGCATTGCCCCGTCTTATTGGCATGTTATTCACAGGCATGCTCTTTCAGGTGCCTAAAAGTACTTCTTATAGACATCTAACTTAAATTCTGCTTTCAATTTCAGAATGTAGGTTGGCTTGATCTTGATGGCCCAATCGTAGTTGTGACCACTCACATACGCCAAGTTGCACTCGTCATTATACTAACACGAGCGGGCTTCGAAATTGAACCATCCGCCTTAAGAAAGCTGTACTTAACCATACTCAAACTGGGCATAGTACCCTGGGGTGTAGAAGGTGCGTTGAACGCAGTCATGGCTCATTATATGCTCAATCTGCCGTGGTCCTGGAGTTGTCTGTTAGGCGCCATTATTCCAGCTGTCTCACCGGCTGTGGTAGTGCCCTGTCTTTTTAGGTTGCGCACCAAGGGTTATGGCGTGGCCAAGGGCATTCCTACTTTGGTTGTGGCCGTTGCTGGGGTTGATGACTCTCTATCGGTGGCACTCTTTGGAATTCTTGGCAGCATAACGTACTCACAGGTTGGGGTAGGCCATCTAATTGCACAGGCACCTGTATGCATTCTGGGCGGTCTGGGTTATGGCATTTTAATTGGCTGCATGTCACGCATCTTTCCGGAAAGTGGTGATATCTATGTTGCGCCATTGCGTACGCTTTTGCTCTTAACCAGCAATTTAATGGTCATGTATGCCAGCATGTTCCTAAAGTTTGAAGGCGCTGGCCCTTTAGCTATAGTTAGCGCATCTTTTATGGCAAATATGTATTGGAACAAGGATGGCTGGGATATTCAAGACAATCCTGTCTCAACGTCCTTTGAAATATTTTGGATGATCCTTGAACCATTTTTGTTTAGCACAACGGGCGCCCGAATTATTGTAAGAGAGCTTAACTGGAACTTGGTGGCTCAAGGAGCCATAATTACATACTGCGGTGCAGTATTGCGAGTGCTTGTCACAATGGTAATAGCCTATGGAGATCATCTCAATTGTAAAGAGAGAGGCTTTGTAGCAATAGCCTGGATGGCAAAGGCGACAGTACAGGCTGCATTGGGGCCTTTGCCGCTTAGATATTTACAGAAGCAAGCAACGACAAAGGAATATGATTATGCATGGACTTTTCAGACAATATGTGTGCTAAGCGTATTGTTGACTGCTCCACTGGGTGCTGTTCTTATAGCTGTGACTGGTCCAAAACTACTCAGCAGGACCAGCGAACCACCCCTCAGAAAAGGTAAGCTGTTGGCTTTTCGTTAAATTTCCACACATGTTCAATTATTTATTTGTAGGTTGGCGAAGAATGACTCGCCCGTCCATACGTGACATGAGCATTGTTGCAGATGGCCAAATCGCTAAATAGTTAATAAATCAATATTTTAATAACATTTATGCTTTCAAGTAAAAATATATGTATAATATTCTGAACAATCGAAACTTTTTTCTACTAAACGAATTTTGAGATATGGAAAAAAACCTTTACTTTGACTTAAACAAAATATGTCAAATATCTCGAACCATGTTCGATTGTCTTTATATCAAATTATAGGAATTTAATTTACACATTGAAATCGTTTAAATCCAAAAATTTTTTTCCTCAATATCTCAAAATTCGTTCCATACAAAGCTTTTTATGCATTAGTTATATATATAATATATATTTATATATATATAAATTTACAAATATTTTTGAATCGGTTCGCCTAGTATGGTTTCCAGTTCCTGCACTGCGCTACGCGTGTTACTTTCCACAGCATATACTTCATCCTCAAGCAGCTCGGCAATAAAAGGCACGGTTTCGGGCAGCAATGGAGCAAAGCTTTCACCCAATTTGCGTGCAATGGCCACGCAGCTGTTAAAAGCCAAAATGCGCACCTTTGGTCCGGGTGCGCGTGTCTTTAAAAGCACTTGACTGTTCAGCTGTTTCCAAAAAACATCACTAGACCCAGCCACGGCTAGCTGAGCAATGCATGTTATTAACAACTGCTGCAGCTCTTTGTTTCGTAGCACCAAATAGTTATCCAACTGATCTACTATCGGCGGCATCAAAAGATTAAAACGATGCCTATTAACATAATCGTTGGTATTATACAGGAAGACATGATGCAGTGTACGCAATATGGCAGCCACCAACTGCTCGTGCATGTAGATCTCTTGGCTACCCAAGCCATTGTGTATTTTTTTTGGTATGTAATGTTCACGCAGTAGTGTGGTCGCATCCTTGATAACGTTGTCGGCAAACAGTACAAACAGCGATTTGAGTGCTTCGGCAATCTTGATGGTCAAATGGAAGTAGGTAAGCGTAGCTTCTTTGCTTGTGCTTTCTTGTAGCGCCCATTGATGCACTCTGGAGTACATGGGTCGGAAACTTTGCTCTGATAGCTTCAATATCCAGGCTACAAAAGCCTCAATAGTGGAGGCTTCCACCTGTTCAACAACAAGTTGAGCATGACGAGATTCACACACGTTTTCGCGAAAAGCGAGCGCCTGCAAAAAAAGCTCTCCCAACTCTGTTTGCATGACCTGCAGTTGTGCATTGCTGTTAAGTTTGATGCACTGCAGCAAGACCTGCATCAGGCAGCTTAGTTCCCTGTAGTTTTTGGATTCCATCATATTTGATGAGACAGTAGCAGCAGCTGGCACAATGGTGCGTAGTTCCAATCCCTTTGCTAGGCTGGACCAGATATCACCCAAACGCAGTTTAAGTGACTGTGTGCGCTTGTCCTGTTCCAATAGTTCATTGTCCAGTTGCGTGGAGAGATGCAGCAAGCTGCTGATAAGGTCGACTAGGTAAGGGCCCAGAAACATAGGCAGTGCGCCAAACAGTTTATGTAGAGCTGGACAATAGAAAAGGGTCAATTTAGTTGCAGTTTTGATTCAGATTTGGTAATATTAGAAAAACTTACCTGTTACCAAAGCGGTGCACATAAAGTCTGGAGCGTGCCACAGCAGCTGCTTCACCTGCTCTTTCAGCAGCTCCGTCAGCTGTGGCATAAACTTGGGTAATTGCGCCAAAGCATGTGCCTTTAGATGTGCGCAAATCTCCACTAAAGTAAGCACCACGTTGCCCAATACAGCTTTGGGCACACTGGCGCGTCGCTTGGTAATGCGCGTCAGTGTGGCCAACAACTCGCGACACTCGGCAAGGTACTGACGACCACATTTGATGACCAATAGCTGTACTGCCTGCAATGCAGCTTGCTGCAGCTGCGCCTCGTTTGGAGTACTTGGATTCAACACGGTTTCAATAATGCTGCTTAGTGGCGCAAACAGTACCCCAAAATGTTCCAGCTCACAGGCGGCAAAATAAGTATTTGGAGGAGTAAGCTTGTTGACCAGCAATTCCAACGATTTTGTGCGCACATGTATTAAATCATGCTGCAGCAGCTCTGTTATGATGCTGATACAATACTCCGGCGAGAGTAGTCCAATTGCGTTGTCTAGCACATCGTGCACCTGATTTGCCATAACACGCCAATATTTTTCCAACGAGGACGTACCAGCGACAGACTGAATGGCTTTATTCACAGTGGTTACGTAGGCCAGCGTCTTAAGTATAAATTTCCCATAGTAGGGCTTCAACTGTATCAACTGTGTAGGCGTGGGATTTTGTAGTTTCGCACGGAAATCTTCGCAGCTGGTGACTGTAGACAAATAATCCATAATAAGATATTTATAATGACGCAGCTGCTTGAAAGTACGCATGCGCACATCAAAAAGTTGATGTTCAGTGGCCAACATGGAGGAGTTTCTATTTGCTGGCGTTTGCTCCGATGCAGTAACGGGCAGTTGTGCCAAATAGTCCAGCAAATGTATGCAGGTTGCCAAAATAATTTCTGGCTGCTCAAACATGAGTGTTAGCTCACGCACAAACTCCAGCCGCGTGTTGGTTTTATTAGGCGCTGCTTTTTGATTCTGGTCTAGCAGAACATGTGCCTCGAAAACAATGCACAAGAACTGCCAAAGATTTTGCTTGGGTTCAAGCACGCTAAAGAGCGTGGCATATAGCGGCAGGCGTCGATGCAGTGGCACATCTACGCATATGTCCGAAAAGACTTTCAGAACCGGCAGTATAAGGCGTTCCTGCTGGCCGGGTTGCTGCAGCAGCGTTGGTATAATGGACACAACTACTTTATCAATAATGTGGAGGCTAAAGGCATCATCGTGACGGGCCACTGTGGAGCCCACAAAAGTAAAGATTTCCACAATCTTGTGTAACACCTGCTGTGGATACAGTGAAGCGCAGCGCGTAAGAAAGAGCAGAGCATGTTGCTGGGTTTGAGGATTTTGTGTGCTGCGCAAACATTGCACTACCTGCTCGATGCGGAAGCATGATTCGGGTAAGACCTTGGCCAGTTCAATGCCAGCAATTTCTGCGGTTTGGCAGCAGTGCAGTAGACATGAAAGTATAAGCTGTTTCGGATACTCTGCAGCACTGTGCTCCTCCAAAGTTAGACAGGCCTGCAACAGTTCGAATAGCGGTGGTATGAGTAGCTCAGCGCCCAGCAAATGTTTTTTATTTTCAATCAGTTCCAGTAGCGTCATGCCCTCTTTCCAAATAGTACTGGTCAAATCAAGTTGATTGGCGTTGAGACTACGACGACGTGCTGCCTGCTCCTTGGGACGCAAACATTTTGTACTCATTTCGAAAAGCATGCCAACCAAAGGTATACAATCAAGTATACAACGCTTGAACAGCTTGTGTGCGGCCAAAAATATGCTGTCATTGTCAGACTCTGTTGCTGCATGAATAATCATTTGCAGCAGCGCAAGTTTATGTTTGGATTGCAAACGCTCAAATGTATCAGACGTCAATGCATTAAGCAGCACGCATGGCAACGGCTGCAGTTTGTTTTCCAGCTGAATATAGACTTCGTGTTTGGCAAAACTGGACTCGACAAGATCCCAGGCCAAAGGTTTGCGGCGCAGCACATTCAATAGCACATCACCGTTGAAGCGCTCTACGACAGCCTTGTAAATATCGCTGTATGGTGACTGCAATTGTTTAAGCTCCTGTGATTCTGTCGAAGTTATATGCTTTAGCGCTTCCAAACCTAGCGGCAGCAAAGAAGTCAGCAAGGTTTCATCTGTAAGATGCTTAAACACTTGTAGTAGTGCAGCTGTGCACCTGGCCGGCTGACTCTCATCGCCCAAGAGCGCCAGCATTTCCCGTCGTAGCTTAGCCACTAGCAATTTCTCCTTGGCTGTGGCGTTCACGGGCTCCAGTATGGTATAGAATATGAGCGCATATTGCTCGTGATCCATGCTCAACTCGCTATGACGCGCCAGCAAGCTTTGTACATAGAGCGCTAAGTGCGGCTCCAGAGTAGGCAAAAGCTGAAGCGTCTCGAGCGCCTGCAGCCGCAAGGCTTGCAGTTTGGAGGAGCAAGCATTGGCCAAACGTACTACATGTAGCAGGCTGCAGCTCAATTGGGGTTTACTTTTCAACAAAGCCTGCAGCAATATAAAGCTACGCAGACGCAGACTGGCATATTCAGCGACATCGGAATAGAGCACAGACAGTGAGTCGTAAATATAAAAGTTGCTGAGAAAATCAAATTTATGTTGCGCCTCTGGCAACATCAAATTCATGCATTCCTTAAGGCTGCGTGACCATTCCTTTCTTTCAGGAGCATCGCAGCGCTCTGCGAAGACTTGCCCAGAGAGTATATCTAGCAACAGCAGGCACAGCTTAAGCTCATCATTGGGTTGCGTCCAGCATGTGCTCGTTAGCGTACTCATATTGGTGTTGTTGATCAGAGTTTGCAGAAAGTCAGCATACAGCTGTAGCGGCACGTGGTCGTGGTTATTTTCATTGTGCAGCTTGTCAGCCACTGAACGAAATTTAAATTTGGTGCTGAAGCTAGCAATGCGTTGCAGCATGTTTAGACTTTCGCTGGCCACCAGTTTGCGCTTGGAATATGCGGTGAGTAACAGCAGCAAATGGGTAAACTGTGAAGCCTCTCGCAAGTAACGTGCTCCACCGTGCTGTTCAATGCTCTGCAGTAGCGTGGCAGCCGTTAAGGCTTGTTTTTGTTTGCTCTGTACGCTAGCAATGACATCCAGAAAGTGCTGACGATGCTCCTGTAGATTAAATTTGTGATAGTCTTCGCAGACGCGAAGTTGGCCCAAAAATTGTACCTTGCTGCTAAAGTTGCTGGCAATTATAGTCAGCAAAGCCGAATGTTCACGAGCGTCAATAGTGTCCGTAGGGAACAAATAAGGCATCAGAGCGAGAAGCAGCAAGTTGTTATCGTAGTGTGAGCTGACAGTCGCGCTGGTCAGATGCTGAACGGCATTAGGCAGTAGTTTAAGCCAATTATGGCGTTCCACTTGAACGCGCCGCAGCAAACTACAAAGACTTTTTGCAAAAGACTCTGCGCCCAGTAGGTCCGCCAGTTCTGCTGTGGGTAGTTCCAGCAGCGCTACTACTATATCAGTGTTGTCATCATTAATACGATCGGCAATACATTGGCGCAGCAGTTGAATCGAGCGTTCGCGCTTGTTTGGCACATTTAGATTTTCGAGCAGAGCTTGCACTGCACTCAAACGCAAGTCGGGATTGTAGTGGTAAAGTTTTTCATATATGCGTTTGGCTTTGTCGTCTACAATGCTGAGATGCAGACCTGCAGCGGGAGAGAAGATTTAGAAATATACGTGCAGGAGTATTTACTTGCTTGATGTCTTTACCTAATGCCAGTTTTAAGGCCTTGCGGCGATTGCTGTTTTTGAACTGACAGCTTAGAGCTTCTTTCACGCTTTGATCAAACGCCTCGGGATAGCGACGCTCTAACAGTTCCAGGCATTGTGTATACCAGGTCTTAAAGTTTGTCTCGCCGCCTTCCATTTCGTCGTCTGAATCGATAACAATTGTGTCTTCACTGTCATTCGTTGTCTGCTTGGTTTTTGATTGATCTGATTTGGTTTCCACATAGGTGTCCAAGAAACAGCTAGAATAAAAGTGCACTTAATATGTTGTACATGTATACGAAATTTGCATAAGGATAGCTTACTCAATGAACTGCCGTGCCCTAGATGTGGGCAGTGACACTTCGCTAATCAAGTTATGCACAAAATCTTGATAAGACTTTGACGATTGTTGCTCAGCACGTACGGCGGCCACCGCACCACGAATCAACGGCATACAAATAAACTGTGTGGCAATGTTTTCTTTGGCCAACGCGGCCAGCGATGTTATTAACCATTTTTGACAAATTAGGTTCAACATTGTGTTTGGTGTTATTTGCAGTTCCTCAGAATGTTGCTTGTCAAGTATCAAGATAAGCAGATACAGTGCTGTTGTATGAAGACGCTCAAAAGTGCAGTTTGCCACAAGTTCCAGCAACGTATTGCTCACCTTGGGTTTGAGCGTGGTACGCGATATCAGCTGCGCCACAATAACATAGGCAGAAGCTACAAAATCAACTGTGTCTGACTTTAAGCCCTTGAGCAGTGACTCAATAATGCTAGTAATATGCCAGTCCTGAACAGGCTGTGCGATTTGCAGTGCGCCAATAAGCACTGTAGAATAAAAGTTAATTTGGGTTTGCAATTGGCTGGCGCGAGGACCCATCTGTTTGATGGCTTTTTGTGTAGATCTGCATATAAATTTCAAAAAAGCAGGTGTACTGGCTGCACGATTGATAATTGCAGATTTTGGCACAGGCAGTCCGTTCTTTTGCATGGGACGAAGCCAATCCCAATTTGCATCATTCTTGTGCAGTGGCAGGGTTTTTAGCATTAGCACAAATGTATTGGTCTCATGGTATGGCAATATTAGTGCCATTACGGCATCACAATTGTAATTGTTTATATGAAAGCGACGCAACAGCCACTCCAAGCACATATGGGCTGGGCGCAGCAAGAAGTATGGTGATAAAAGTCGCAGAAATTTGTTGATGTTCTGGTCCAGCAGTTTGTTGACATCCGACTTTTCCACAGCGCGTTCCAGATCAAGGCTAGCCTCATCGAATAAGGTATGCTGAAACTCACTAAAAGCAGGATTAAAGCTCATCAATTCCTGCAAGCCGCTTAGGCCTATGTCATAAATGGCACGTCTGTCTCTAGTGGCCGCCTCCTTTGGGTTAAACAGTATAGAAGCACGGCTGCGTTCGTCGCTAAGTGCAGCCGTCGTTTGCGGCACCGCCAAGTTTTTTAGCTGCTGAGCTAAGGAAGTTGCCATTTTTAGCGTTTATTTTTTGCACAAACTTATTTTAAAATTAATGTTTTACGAAAGTTACAACTCGCTACAAAAAACGTGCTCAACGATAGCAACTATTGATATCGATAAATCGTGTAGGCAAATCGATGTTAGTGTTGTAAAAGTCATTTGCTTAAAGCCGATAAATAATTTGCGCAATTTATGACATTTTAAACTAAAATAAATAAAAGCGCAATATTTAAAGATTATGTTTATTTTTATAAATTTGTAATGATATTTAAAACTATTTAATCTCACAAAGGTACAAAGAATATTGAGAACAGTATAAAATTAAAAAAGAAAAACCATGAACGCGAGTACATACAAGGTACATGGTCTAATATACAAATGAAATGAGATTAAAATTACTTAATACTTTTTAGATACATAAAATCATGAAACATGAAAAATGTTTAAAAAACAAAGACTAAAAACACAGACGCTTTAGTGAGTTTTTGCGATTGAGTTTCACGTTAGGTTTTTGTTTCTGTTTAGGTGGCGTCACATTCTCACTGGGCAGCATTATTTTTGATGGTGTGCCTAGATCAGATACCAAGCACTTTGTTCCAGGATGTGGTTTCGTATAGCAGTGTGTGCAAAACGTGAATTTGCAAATCATGCCCGTACATTCGGCAAATGTGTATGCCTGCGGCTCTGCAATATTGATGTTCTCGTCCGGCGAGCTTTGCACCTCATCCAGTGAGTAAAAACGCTTAAACGGCGCATTAGTCTCACCAAAAGCATTTGATCTACGCGTAAGCGGTAAGGTTTGGGAAAGTATAGCTTTGGGTTGCTCCTCTTTGGCGTCCTCGTTGCGATATACCTTGCTGCACTTGCCACAGCGTGGACACTTGATGCGCTGCGCTTGCTCCACAAGCAAATAGCCACTGTCAATATCCATTAGTGGTACACTTGCACTGGGATTTTCAAACAAGGATGTCTTGTCGCTACGATTTGTCATGGCGTTCGAAGGCTGTAATGGCACTGTTTGATTGTTTGTGTTATTGCCAAGCTTTACCACAAAAGCGTTCTCTTTGGTGAGATTCATTTTGTTGCGATGGTTCTGCAGTCGATGAACGGCTCGTTTGCTTTTCAAAACTGCCTGCTCCCAGCACATTGTTACTTGAGTCATGGCATCAAGTGCGGGTGCATTGACATGCCCAAGTATACACTCCAAAGCAGGTATTGTGTTGCTCAACATACCAATGATGTCCAGTTTTTCCACGCCATTATAGTAGCGGCTACGACGTCGTACACGTTCGGGCTGCAGAAACAATTGCTTTTTTGATTTCTTGGGACTGCTGTGGGACGCCTGGAAATGGTGTTTGCGTCGTTTTGTGGCACAGTGAATCTGATTGGCTGGCGGTGAAGGGCATGAATCGTATATCTCCGGGAAAGTGCAACTTGCCTGACCCAGTGTAACATTGAAGCTGCTGCAGGCAGTTTGCAAACTTTCTGATTTGCGCCATAAATCGTGGTTTTGTGGCGTTTGGAATTGCGTAGAATTTAAGTCTTTATGAAAATGGAATGTTGTATTCGGCGCATTGCGACAATTTTCTGCCTCGCTGTCATGGTCCGAAAAAAATGGCGCCTCCACGGTCGAATTGTGCAGCGAATGAGCGCCATGAAAGGACGCGTAGCCAGACTCATCACTAGCATTTTCGTATGCTCCACGTCCCTTTTTATTTTTTGGTAGTATTCGATTGTACGCAGTCATTTTGTTAAAATAACTTTATAAAACTAGATTTCAACATTTGTTATTAGTTAATTTTAGACATTGCTTTCGTTTGACAATAAAAACTATGCAGCTAATAATTTAGTAGTATGACCGTATTCACGATGCTCCAAAATGACAATTAGCGCATTGCAAGCGTCGATATATTATCGTAACAAATTTACGTGAGTGATGTCAAAAGCTCTTTGCTGCAAAAATGTGCTGTCTGGCAGCAGCTCAGCTGTATGCACATTGTGGCAGGAGCTACTTGCTAGGTTACATAAAACGTTAATTTAAAAAGTTCATTGATTCAGTACACTGAAATAATTTTCTGGATTTAACGAAATTATATTTATATTAATATTTATATATTCATTTTAATGAATATGACTTTCAAGTTTTGCTATAAACTTTATAGCTATCAACTTGATAGCGAAATATTTAAAATATGTTTTCTTACATGAAATTTAAGGTTATGTGTTCTTTGGATAGTCCTGAGAATTTGGGTGAAATATGAGTTTTTGAGTCATTTTTATTTTATATTTAAGTTGATTTTGCTCAGTCTTGAGAATTTGGCTAGAACCCGTATTTATGCATTGTACGTGGAAATTTCATAGAAATTATTATACCCTGTACCGTATGGTACAAAGGGTATATTAAGTTTGTGCAAGCCGAAAATGTATGTAACATAAAAAGTTACCCAAAGTATGATCGGTGTGACTAGAGAAGTCGATATACCCATGTCCGTCTGTCTGTCTGTCTGTCTGTCTGTCTGTCTGTCTGTCTGTCTGTCTGTCTGTCTTTCTGTCTGCCTGTCTGCATGAACGCCTAGATCTCAGAGATGGTGAGAGCTAGAGCAACTATATTAGATGCGTTATTATGTCAGGGGATGCAAGTTTATTTTATATTTTGGATATCGGGGATATATTATATAGCTTCCATAGGGGAGTTTCAGAGGACCTCGAAAAACCCCAAAAGTTTTCGATAAATAATTCGTTTGATTATGAAGATATCGTAATCAAATTCGGTACTCAAAAGTTTTTGAGAGTTCCCAATCACTGTACCAAAATTGATCAAAATCGGTTGACTATATCATATAGCTCCCATAGGAAGAATCGGTCAAAAAAACGTTTTTTTGCACAAAATTCGTTGTGTTTCGTTTGTTTGTGAAGATATTGTAACCAAATTTGGCATTGCAAAGTTTTTTAGAGATATTCAACACTGTACCAAATTTTATTAAAATCGGTTGACTATATCATATAGCTCCCATAGGTCCAATCGGTCAAAAAAATGTATTTTGAACAAAAATCGTTGTGTTTCGTTTATTTGGCAAAGAAATATCTTTTGGAGTTTGTAAGCAATATATCGGACTTGATTGCAATGTGATGGTACAGGTTATCCCAAAGTCGTCCGTGCCCGACTTTAACGTACGCCATCTTTTTAATTCAAAACAAGTCCCGCCAACCGGAATATTTAAAGCGTAACTTTCCTTTGCACCGGAGAACTCTATTATAATAGAATTTTTATAACATAACTAAATCACTAGTTTTATTTGAACATTTTTTTTTTAAAATACTGAAAGGTCTGAAAACCTAAGTTTTATACGAAAATAAAACACACAAATTGGAACACAAAGAATTGTTTTAAGTAGACAGAAATCATCACTGCGAATGTAGGTGCTGGCTTTGGCTAGTAATAAAGGGTCATCAATCTTGAGGTTTTTTTCAATAAGGTTTTTTTAATAACCACGCGTGAGTACTGTTAAGTTGCCATGTGTTTTTTATTCAGTTTTCATTGCCATTTCATCATGGAAAAACTTACACCGGAACAACGTTTACAAAGAATGTTTTTCGCGCGCTTAGGCTATTTTATGGTCGCCATAATCGACCTACTGAGACCAATATGCGCCATACGATCAACAAATTTGAGACCCAATATGCATTATTGGATGACACTCGGCCGAATAGACCTCGTCCAGCGCGTAGTTTATGGGCCGTGGGAATCATCGGTCCATATTTCGTCAAAAATTACGCTGGTCAGAACGTAACGTCAATGGCGACCATTATCGCACCATGATAACGAATTATTTGGTACCTGAAATTGAAGCCCGAGCCACACAGCCTGTGAAACAATGGACATATTAAGGAACCAATTCGGTGAACAATTAATTTTACGCCACCAAGATCGTGTGATATCACACCGTTAGACTTTTTCCTTTGGGGCTACGTGAAGTCTAAAGTGTTTGTGGATAATCGAGCTACGATTGAAGCATTAGAGGCCAACATTAACCGTGCTATTCGCGAGATACCGTCGATTATGCTCGAACGCGTCATCGAAAATTGGAACCTCCGCATGGACGAGCTACGGCGCAGTTGTGGCCAACATTTGAAAGGGATTTTTTTTAAAAAGTGAACGGCAAGAACGGTTCTTTCTATTGATAAAGATTTTTCGATTCATTTGAAATTTTTGTGTTTTTTTTTTATTTAAAAAAAACTTCAAGATTGATGACCCTTTACAATGAACATGTGCTCCCTGACATAATAAGAGGTCTAAATCCAAAATTTTGGTTGCTCTATCTCCTATTATCTCTGAAATATAGGCGATCATGTGGAGGGACAGACAGCCAGAAAGGCGGAGAGCTATATCGTATTTCCTCATCAACCCGATTTTAGGGATCTTTAAGGGATCTTCGACGTCTCCTTCTGTATATTACATAGATTTTCGACTTGTACAAACTTAATATAGCCTTTGCACCTTTAGGTGCAGGGTATAAAAAAGATACGTTTGGATCATGTGGAGGGACAGACAGACAGAAAGGCGGAGAGCTATACCGTCTTTCCTCATCAACCTGATTTTAGGGATCTTTAAGGGATCTTCGACGTCTTCTTCTGTATATTACATAGATTTTCGACTTGTACAAACTTAATATAGCCTTTGCACCTTTAGGTGCAGGGTATAAAAAAGATACGTTTGGATCAAGCTTAAACTTTTTACTTGGAATAGTTTGGGTGGAAATTCTGTAAAACTGTTGCGGAGAACTGGGCAGTATCCTCAAAAACTAAAATGATTTTTTATATTCCAGTCTATATCAGTCTATATACAGATATTGGTTTCTCTAGCATTTTCATGGACAGTTTTACAAAGAGCTTCTTTCCAGTGGAGCTTCTTACATTATTTGACGTTGGCAAATTGCCGATAACTCTTGAAGTTCCCAATTGATTTTCATGATAGTTGCTCCAAGGAATGGTTAATAATAAAGGAATGCCTGTGTTGAGTTTCAAACTACTACGAAAAACTGAATAAGCGTGAAGAGCTAGATCATACATAGTGCAACTGATATCTAATAATGAACACTTTTAGCTTTGGCAATTACGCTCCGGATACGACATTTATTTAATAGTTTCCGCCTCTGCAACTCCCCCTCGCATAGTACAAGCCATTTAAAAGAGAACACTCGAGATAATCTGGTCTTGGCATCAATGTCATCAAATTAACAATAAAAGCCCTCAATAATTTATCATTTGTTCTGTTTCAGGTTTCCTTCGAACCTGACTCGTCCTTTTTTTTTTCGTCTAGTCTCTTTCGCGCACATATGCGACTGCCTATTGCTATCCCGCTTTGGCACAACAGATTTGATGGCACAAAAGTTTTGTGCAAATCATGCCGGGGCATAGATTTCAAATTCATGTGAAAATTTGCTGCCCACCGCAAACAACCCCCTTGGCAAAGTATTTTTCCTTGGCAGAGAGTGATAGTTTCATCAACTGTCCTTGCTTGAGCAGCATCATCAGCAGCATCCTTGGTGGGACTTTGCGCAGTCTGTGGCAACGAGACGTACAGAAAATCAATGAATGATATTCTTTATGAGGCTCAATTATTTGTTGCGGGGATTTGCTTTTCTTCCATTTTTGTCGTCATCTGTGTTCGTGCTTTATTGTCCTTTTAAATGCTTTGGCCAAATATTTTGGGTATTTGCGGTGTCTTTTGTCTGCTGCCGTGGCATCAGGACCTTTGTACAGCCTGTGGTAATAATTTATGAATATTTGCTCATTTATTGTTTTGAATTATTTATGGTTTTATTATGGTGCACGTTGACTAGGGAAGGCAGCAAAGATTTGGCTTTGATTTTAATTAAATCGACAGACGCACGGCAGCTTAATTTAAAGTCCGCCGCTAAGGATCTAATCTTTATTGAGGCTTAAGCGCATTTTAATGATTAATATTGAAAAATTGTTGGCTTATTATCCTTTTATTGCTTTCATTGATAATGATTATAATTTGTTTTGACAGCATGAAGACAATATAAAATCATGTACTCGGTATTTAATCAAATTTTTAAAATGAAGACTTGAATTTTTTCATATTAGGTTGTACCTGTTGACCCCTGGGGGAGTCACACAAAGACTAGATAGTTCTTATTGGTTTTTTAATATTAAGTTAATTTTAAAATCATTTCAATCTATCTCGAGAAAAAAAAAATATTTTTACAGTTTTATCAATGAGTTTGCAACTGATATTTTTATTTGAAAAAATAATTTTTTTACACTTTTTAATCTTTTTTTAATTGAAAAATTCATAAATCATAATTTTTTTTTTGGCAATCTTCTTCATATTTTAATTAAATTTTGACTCACTTATTCAACTTAAGTAGCTTTAATAATATTAATAATAATGATTTAAAATAATATTTTTATTTTATTTAATTTACCGAGTAGAGAGCCGAGGTTTAATAAAGGCGCTCGCATTTAATTCAAAATATGGGCTTAATATGGTGAACTTTGGATCTTGAATATTAGTGTTGTGTAAACATGACTCACTTTGATGAGTTAGCTCAGTTGCTCATTTTGAAGTGAGTGAGCAGTCTTGCTCACTTGCTCAGTTACTCACTCAGTGAGTCGTCTTGCTCACCTGCTTATTTATAAATTAAAATATTCGTAAGTTACTTTTTAAAACTATTTTTGTTTATAATGAATTATTAAACTTAAAACCTATGTTAAAGGTGCTGTTTTTTGGCTTAGTATGTCCAGGACTATTATAATGAAAAATTGTTTGTTTTCTATAATGTAATATGTGTCGATCTGGAGCATTGCAAGAAACTTGGTAAATGGTAAATCGACACAATTGTGCATTCAATTATATAAAAAATGTGATACAGTCGAGGCGGTGCCCGACAGTGTAATACCCTGTACCTTTTTTCTAGATAAAATGTTATTCCTGCATTTTCCTTCTAAGAACTTTCTAATTGGAATTCATTTTTTTTTGGTGAAATTCGATATTTATACCAATAATTCCGTAAATTTTTACCGATTTTGATGAAAATCGAAAGTTACGTCAAAAAAGTTGTTTAAAGTATATGGGGTAAGTTTCAAGTTGATATGTTGAGGGGTGTGGGAGAAAACACGATAAATCGATTGCAAGGGGCGGGGGGGCCGCATCGATAAAATTTGAATGTGCGTTTGTTAACTAGGGCCATATGAATAGTCTTACCAAAATTGGTGATTGTAGGTATTTTTTTACCATAATTACGTAGAGTCCAATATTAACGCAGTTTATAGGCAAGGGGGGGTGAAATTAGTACACTTTTGACTATAACTTCCGTTGTATTTGTCCGATTTTGCTCATTTTTGACACACAGATGCATGTAATCACGACGCATCGCTATGTTAAATTTCAGATAAAAATATTTAACGGTGTGGCTAAAAACCACGAAAATCTACTGCGGGGGAACGGGGGAAGATATTGACATGATTCAACAAACTTCATCTTCTGAGGAAATACGCGCATCAGGTGGTAAAGTTCCGTGTCTCTAGCTCTTACAGTCTCCGAAATCTAGGTGTTCATACAGACGGACGGACGGACGGACATGGGTCAATCGCTACACGAGGCTATGATAAGCATTGTTTTTTTTTTTTTTTTTCTTTGATGCTTATTTATTTTAGACAGTATTATTTGACTACTATTATAAACATTAGTTACAAATTTATTATTTAAAGCACTGACCCCGATGGGTACTCCAACTTTGGCCTATAAAATTTAAATTTTTTTTAAAATAATAATATATTAATACTATGATAAGTATTTTGGTATAAAGGATTTGGGGTCTGCCACGCCTCCTTCTGTCCGTTACATACATTGCACAAATCTAGCATACCCTTTGTACCTATAGGTACAGGGTATACAAATTTTTATTCGGCTGCCTCGTGGCTTATTATTTAATTTTTCTTATGAGCTAAAACAATATATAAGTACGTTCATAATAATAATATAATAGTCAAAAATAAAACTTTGTTTTTTTTGTATCTTTTCTATCATTTTTTTTAGGCGGGCTGTACAACGGAAATAATTTTCCGCCATAGAGCAAGTGAGCAGTGAGTAGTGAGCAAGTGAGTAGTGAGCAATTGAGCCAAAAAGAACAACATTACTGAGTTGGCTCACTTGCTCACTTTATTGAGTTGCTCGTTTTTGCTCAACACTATTGAATATATACACATTGAACGAAACCCATTGGGACTTTTTACTCGGCTTGTAAAAGCCCAAATCAAATATAGTATTAATTTATTATTATTTTAAAAAAAATGTAAATTTTATAGGCCAAAGTTGGAGTACCCATCGGGGTCATTGCTTTAAATAATAAATTTGTAACTAATGTTTATAATAGTAATCAAATAATACTGTCTAAAATAAATAAACATCTTTAAAAAAAAAAAAAAAAAAAGCCCAAATCAAAAATTTTTGCCTACTAGTTTTTAAGAAAAAACATAATAATTTTCATTCAAGAGAAAATTTTTTTTCAATTGTTTATGTATGTACTTACATTTAATTTTACTCGAGAAAATATTTAAATTTTGGCGACACAAAAACATAAAATAAAACTGTCAAGGTAGCAATTTTTCTAGAAAAGTTATACTGAACAGAAAAACACGTGTACTCGAGTCGGAGTTTATTTGAAAATTGATGTCATAATCAAATGTCAACTCAGAAAAACGTTAGGATGCGTTTCCGGATTCACCCCACTTCCGAATTCACCCCACTTGCCTCTACATAAATCCTCATCAAAAATTTCTTCTCAAGTATTGTCGTATGAGCCTAAGTACTAAACCAAACCCCACGAAAGAAAACATTTTTGAGATTTGCTGTCATTGGTAAATATATCTTTTAAAAATTTCCTACGCTTGACAATTTGTTCAAACAACTTACCTTCAACTCCTAAAATAGAAATGCGTACCACCAGGAAATACCCCATCTAAAATTTCTTTTATTGTATAAAAAAAAAGAAAAAATACTTCTCACTTCCGACCAATAGCTAAAATTAAGATTAGCAAAGGTATTAAATGCGGTATATTATATGTATATACGTTACCTATTATTCGCAACTAAGTGTGTCCCGCCCAAGTCCGAAAAAATGATAAATGAGTGCGATTATTTTTGCCATTACCTACAAATTAATATGGCTTTAGTAATCAGCTAGGTGCCACACCCATGGATCGCATCTGTGTCGTACACACTGACGCAGAGGTTCAACGATTTATCGCCGGAAAATGAATTACGGAGCATGACACGCAGCCAAAATCAAACACAATCAAGCGAATTGGCTTCAGTTCGGGTTTCGGTTTCGGTTTCAGGTTCAAGTTCTTTTGCATACTACACAACAAACCCCTATACTTGGTTATCCTTGGTTAAAAATAATCAGACCGATTCGTGTTTTCACAACGACTATGACATACTGCAATATAAACAGTTAGACTACCAGGTATACATATACCGTTATGGCACCAGGGTAAACATCGTTTGTCAAAGCTTTGACTGCCCCCAAGTCCGCATCTTGACCGCTTACGTGTTACGCGGCGGCCTAGCAAAGGAAATAACCGGGTACAAAATATTTGTTGACATTCCACGGGAAATTACCATAATTAGTTGATTCGAAATAGTCCAAGCAGGCAACCTACTACGTTCGAACCCGGCGTCCAGTGTTTGATATTGGTTAAGTGAACTGCAACGGGGGGCGGGTCGCAGTCGGGGTCCGGGGTGTTTGGTATCGGTGTCACGGCACTGCCCACAGCTATAAGGATAATAATTAGAGCATATGTACGGATTGTGCGCAAATATTTGCACTTGGGTTGTTTTTTTTTTATTTTGGTTTTTGGTGCTTTATACTTTCTTTGCGTTTGCGATGGGTGCGGAAATTCAAATTAATCAGTTTGGTATAAATATTTGTGCACACACACATATGCATATGTTTATGTACTACAAGTAGATATATGTGTCTGTACATATGTGCATAAAGCAAGAAAGACTCTACTAACGGAAACATCGACTGTATTTAAAGTCTACCAACAATAAATCTAGTACCAACTGTAGTTCTTGCTTTGGCACTGAAGTGTGCCAAGTCCACCACATGGCTAAAAAATGAACTAAAATCCACCAAATTTATTAAATAAAGTGACTATCTTGAAACGTATTTTAATACAATTTTTGTGAATTTATAAATAACTGAATTCTTTAAGATTTGATTTCGTTATTTTTACAGATCTATTTGAAGTACCCACTTTGATATCATTCGCTATTGCAATACCTCCTTAAAACAGTCTTAAAGGGCCTGTAGATGAAACTCTCCCCAACCAACAAAACTTCTGACTTTCCTTTCTCATCCTCAAATACTAAAAATATATAATAATATAGGGTGGGTCATCTGTTAGTTCGATTGTTAATTGCATTTTATTCGTTATCCCAACACAATTTGGCAAATTTATATATGCAAGTTTGAAAGTACTCGTTTATGTATGAAAAATAATATCGCACAAATGGCCGCCGCGGCTGTCTCTACAGGCCCGTATGTGAACATCGTAATTCTGGATAATTTTTTTTTGACGAAAACTCATCTGACTGTTCTCCCATCCACTGAACGAATAAGCGACGCTAATAATGCTCCGTGGGCTTCAATTGTTGCGTCATTTGAATCTGGTAATCGTGTCAATGCAGATCCTTATGCAAAATTCGACGCAAAGTATTCCTAGTCGACACTGGCCTCAACAGTTTTTCACAGAACGACCATTTTCATAGCACGCCTGTACCACTTTTAAGCGTTGTTCTATGACTTAAATTGAGTAGTTTTGAACTTGACATGTCGAAGAGCATCCACTTTGGACAGGTATGTTCCAAATCATGAGTGTTTAACAACCAAACCAATAGATGGCCCACCCTATATAACTCAGTCTTGCAATATATTTGTGACACCATTACTCGAAAACGGAGCATCCGGAAAATTAACAAAAATGTAAAAACATGGAAGAAACAAAATCTCTTATTTTCAGAATTTAAAAAAAATGCAATTAAACTGGTCTGCCGTGACATAATATAGGATGTAATCTGAAATCTCACCTTTTTGGTTTTAGAATCTTTGGATGGTCCTGAAAACATTAAGCAAAAGCAATTCCAGTGTGAAATTTTTTCCAGGTCAGGCACCTATCTATGTATTTGGTACATCTTTACTGTACTATCTAAGCGTTCATACGGATAGACAGTCAGACAGACATACTTTAGGAAACTTTGGGGGTCTCCGACGTGTCCTGCTGTATGTTACATATATTTTCGGTTTGCTCAAGCTTAATATACCCTTTGTATAAAGGGTATTCAAACTGTATAATCAATGTCAAAAGTCACTTACCATAAATCCCAATGTCAATAAATGTGATACAATCGAGGCGGTGCCCGACAGTATAATACCCTGTACCTTTTTTCTGGAAAAAATTTTATTCCTCCATTTTCAGAACTTTTCAATTGGAATTGATTTTTTTTTGGTGAAATTCGATATTTATACCAATAAATTCCGAAAATTTTTACCGATTTTGATGAAAATCGATAGTTATGTCAAAAAAGTTATTTAAAGTATATGGGGTAAGTTGGTATGTTGAGGGGTGTGGCAGAAAACACGGTAAATCGAATGCGGGGGGCCGCATCGATAAAATTTGGATATGCGTTTGTTAATTAGGGCCACATGAATAATCTTACCAAAATTGGTGATTGTAGGTCATTTTTTACCATAATTACGTAGAGTCCAATATTAACGCAGTTTATTGGCAAGGGGAGGTTGCTATGTTAGGTTAGGTTAGGTTAAACCGGTTGACCCCTGGGGGGGAGTCACACATAGACTACATAGTCCTTAGTGGAACCGGAGGATGCGGCTGGTGTACATTACGTTAGTTGTCAATTATGCGCGTGTGCTTGGCGAACGCCAGAAGCCTTTGAGGTGCCCTTTCGGCAGCCTCTTCCAGTGAGGTAAGCCAGGGTTTGTTGCTATGTTAAGTTTGAGATAAAAATATTAAACGGTGTGACTAAAAACCGCGAAAATCTAATGCGGGGGAACGGGGGAAGATATTGACATGATTCAACAAACTTCATCTTCTGAGGAAATACGCGCATCAGGTGGTAAAGTTCCGTGTCTCTAGCTCTTACAGTCTCCGAAATCTAGGTGTTCATACAGACGGACGGACGGACGGACAGACGGAAGGACATGGGTCAATCGCTACACGAGGCTATTATAAGCATTTTGGTATAAAGGACTTGGGGTCTGCCACGCCTCCTTCTATCCGTTACATACATTGCACAAATCTAGTATACCCTTTGTACCTATAGGTACAGGGTATAAAAATCTTGCCTGAATAGCAGGCAAGCCAATATTCGGGCAGGACAACGTCTGCCGAATCCACGGGCAGCATATAAAGAACAGAGATAAAAGAATAAGGTCCATGATATATTTACGTAGCTATAAAAATAACAATATTCCCGAAATTCAAGACAGAAATCTGCATATCTCAAGCTTGCTTTCGATAAGAATCTACGGAATTAAGTTTTTCTCGCCTGTTTCGATACTTACTTTCCAGCAAAGCTGTTATGAGCTTGAGATCCTGTGCAAAAGTTATCATCAAGGAACGAGTCAACATTTTTTGGTTCGTCCGACGATACCTAGATACCAGGTTTTAGAAGATTCGTGAGATGGTAAGATTATCATGATCCCCGTTAGTATAAGCCAAAGAGAAATGGTTATTATTAACCAAATTTGGTACGGACTCTTCGAAATGGAAGAATAATAAGTGAAAACTTGCTATTAATGGTTGATTTGATGTTTTATAAGCAATTTGAACAATGATCAGCATCATGTCCGCATCTCAAGATAATCAAGTTCGTAGGCCGCAGAAACCGGTTTTTTGTACATTACATTTTAACAGTGCCTTAAAAAAGTTAAAAAAAAAAAAAAATGGGATTACATGATGGTGAATATTTTGAAGTACCTCTAGCAACCAAAATCGAAGAGATCGATTTAAAAAGTAAAGCGCATCAGTTGTCTTTGCCAAATATTTTTACAACGTTAGAAACTTTGTCTTACATACAGTACAGTACTTGCAAAAATTAATTCCATTTAAAATTTGCAACATAAACGAAATGATTGATTTAAAATTGTAAAAAATTGCAAAACATCAATCAAACCAAGCGAATTGCGGAACGCGACACGTGCAATACAAATGACAAACGATGAAACTCAGATGTGCGAAAAATTCTAAATTGTAATTTCAATTATCTCAAAGTGCAGCTAAAAAAAAAAAAGCAGATAGAGCTGCTGCATGAAATATTTTTGTTTTCAAAATGGTTAACTTTTTTAAATAGCTTTCTTTTTAATTAGAAAAAAATGCAACAAAAGGTTTGCGATCATTTCTACACATACAAATACAATTTGTCAACTAAAAGCAAGTAAAATTAAAAATAAAAATTAGTAAAAAAAAAAAATAAGAGCACATTAGACAAGGGTCAACTCTTTTTTCTGTTTTTGAATTAATCATGGCCACAATTTAAGTGGAAAAAAAAAAATAAAAACAAAGTTCTCTTAAACGGCGGCATGACGGCAATTTGAATAAAATGACGAAAGCGCGCACCAAAGGGTTTCCGGCGGAAGGTGTCCCTGTTGTTTACAGACGAAGGGCTTTCTCATTGTCACTCAAGGCGCTCATTTCGCATTCAGGACATGCTCGGGCGCTTGCAAATTTCATTTGGCGGCATCATTTCTTGCCGTGTCTATGTCATTTTTTCCACAGTCCCTAGATTGGAGAAATGGAAAAAACAAGATAAATGATTTAAAACTCGACTTTTCATTTCGTATATTAGCAGAACGTGCGTCACATATTTCCACAGACAAAACTATTTAGCTCTTGTGGCCGGCCAGACTGCAGTTGCTGCCTTTATTAACGAGCCACACGATTTGTGTTCCCTTTGGCATTGGACTTGGGCACATTCGTCTGATCAAAACATTACAATTTTATTGGTATTACCCGCTTAACCCCCGCCGAGTCAGTGAGCCTCTATGTGGACATATGTTGCGCTTTTTTTTTCCTCAATTGATACATGGTTTTTGTTGCTATTGTATTTAACAAGGGGCTGTTGATTGTTGCGGCCACAAGACCAACGAACCAGAAGGTGGTTGTTACCCATTATATTATGGTGGACTGCACTGGTCTATATTATTTCAGAAGCAGTACGCATAAGTCCCATGCAGTTTAAACAATTTTTAGGTGTCAGAAGTCAAATATCTAGAGGGCAAAAAAAAACCATAATGCAAACATCATCATTTTAAGCAAATAATTGGAAAGGATTTTAGAAAAGTTATAATAAAATAATTATTTAAAATGAAATGGCGTACGTTAAAGCCGACTTTGAGATACCTTGTACAATTACTATATATCTTGGCGAAAACAAGTGATAACCAGTATTAACAACATTAATTTTTATTGCAAAATTCCCATGATTTATCGAGTTATCGACAACTGAATATTTACATTTTTGGGCTTAGACGTTTCTTTGATAAACCAAATCTCCTAAGCGAATAAAGATATTTGAATATTTTTATACCCTGTACCTTTAGGTACAAAGGGTATACTAGATTTGTGCAATGTATGTAACGGACAGAAGGAGGCGTGGCAGACCCCAAATCCTTTATACCAAAATGCTTATCATAACCTCGGGTAGCGATTGAGCCATGTCCGTCCGTCCGTCTGTCCGTCTGTCCGTCTGTCCGTCCGTATGAACGCCTAGATCTCGGAGACTATAAGAGTTAGAGAAACGAAACTTTACCAGCTGGTGCGCATATTTCCTAAGCAGATGAAGTTTGTTGAATCATGTCAATATCTTTCCCCGTTCCCCCGCTGTAGATTTTCGCGGTTTTTAGCCACACCGTTCAGTATTTTCATCTGAAATTTAACAGAGCGATGCGTTGTGGATACATGCATCTATGTGTAAAATTAACAAAATCGGACAAATACAACTGAAGTTATAGTCAAATATGTGCAAATTTCACCTCCCCTTGCCAATAAACTGCGTCAATATTTGACTCTACGCAATTAGGGCTACAAGTGACCTAGAATCACAATTTTTGGTAAGCTCATTCATGTGGCTCTAATGAACAAATCCACATCCAAATTTTATCGATGCGGTCCCCCCACCCCCCGCAATCGATTTACCGTGTTTTCTCCCACACCCCTCAACATATCAACTTGAAACTTACCCAATATAATTAAAATAGCTTCTTTGACGTAACTTTCGATTTTCATCAAAATCGGTACAAATTTAGGGAACTTATAGGTATAAATATCGTTTTGCACCAAAAAAAAAATAAATTCCAATTGGAAAGTTCTTAGATGGAATATGCAGGAAAAATTTTTTTGACACAAAAGGTACAGGGTATTCCACTGTCGGGCACCGCCTCGACTGTACCACATTTTTTTTTTATGAATGTCTAGGGGGCTCCACCCCCTGCGTGTTTCGCTCACCAACCCCTGAGCGGTCTTCTTTATTCAATTTAGATCATGCAGACCATAATGTTTCCGAGATCTTTAAACCATTGTCATGCTACAGTCGGTCTTGCCCGACTTTACAATACTCTGGGACAGCAGCGACCTGTGCGCTGCTCTGATTCGCAACTGGAATAGGAACGTTGACAATGGCTCCTTTGATACTGTTCTGTTTAAATTTTTACATTTAGTGTGACTTACGGCAAATATTGCTGCGTCTTCTCGGCATTATAAAAAAAATAATATTCTGATCTCTCTTCAAAAAAAAAAATTAAATTTGTCAATAAATGCATGTGGACGATGATAGTAAATAGGTCTAAGAAATTTAACACACATGAATAAAATTTAAAAAACATATATTTATTTCAATGAATCGTTCGACGGTCCAAAACGTCATCTTGACTTTGTTCACTGTCACACATACAATTCAGACCAAGGTGTTCTTTTAGTATTTTACCAACCTTTCATAATCAAAAAACACGTAAAATTCAAATTTTGCACGCACCTCGTTGTGATTAATAACAAATGAATAATGAAATGTCAAAGTGACGCGACACTGCCGGGTCTTCAAAATAGGTTTTTTTGAAATTATTAAAAAATCGAATTAGATATACCATTCATAAGGCCCAAAACGTTTATTTTTCTCTACCCAAATGTGTGTTCGCGAGATTTTGAGGTCGAGAAATCCATATTACACATTTATTTTGATTTTTGAGAGTCGCCAGAAGGCGTTTTTGTGTATTTTATTTATATTTTCCGTTTAAAAACGTGCTTTAGTGCAAAATTCCCTTTTTTTTTCTCAAAAACCTAAAGAATAAAAAGACCTTTAATTTAAAAGTGGTTCGGATAAAATCTGTAGACGCATTGTCAACTTACGCATATTTATAGATAAAATTTAAAAAAAAAATTAAATTTTTTTATATTTAAAAAAGAGAGTAATGAGTAAATATCAGGACCGCGTCGGGTTTTTGCAAATAAAATTTTAACCATGCTTTAAATTTTTATAGAAGATAAGAGAGTATTTACCAACTAAGCTCAGTATTTCAAAAATAAAGAACACTTTAAATAAAAACTTGAAACAAAAAAAATTTGACTATTTCGATTACACTACTTTAAGGGTCATCAGTGAACCATGGTCGAAAAAATCCTGTTTCCCGTGACATAATAGGGCAGTAATCCGAAAGTTTGTTTGCTCTAGCTCTTACCGTCTCTGAGATCTAGGATTAGTGAACCCGACTATTCTATTATACATTAGGTAACTTTGGCGGGTCTACTTCTGAATGGTTCATACATTCTTCGCTAGCACAAAATAAATACACCCTTTGTACCTTAAGATACAGAATAGAACAATTGGAAAAACTATTAATGCTCATCCCATATTATTACAATAATATTATTATAATAATGCAATACCAGCCAGTTTTTAAGTAAAAATCTTGACAACGCATCAATATTTTCTTTATAGTTTAATGGCTTTTAGCCATTTTAGATTCATAACAGTCGGGACCTCCCTACTACTTCTAATTATGGCTACCATAGTCTTCATAAGATTTTAAAATGCTTAGGACATTAGCTTTTTTTTTTTTGGTTTTTTAAGGTTTTGGTTGAAAATTTAAAATACTAGTATCCTCTAAAAAATTAAATACAATTTTTTATTTGAGTTCTTAAGAGTATATACTGATTTCGGGGATAGTAGCGTTTTTACAAATCAAAGGTAGTATTAGGTTGTTAATAGAGCTTCTGAGCGAAAGAAGTTTCAAATATGATAATCTTTAAAATTTAACTTTTTAGATTTCGAATTGAATTTATTAAACTATCTGTGTTGAGTTTCAAGAAAAAATGTTGTAGTAACACAAAATATTGGAAGTAACAGAATGGGCGGAAAGAGGTTAATTTAGTTGTGTGGGATTCGCGGTGTACATTTACCCAGATTTACTCGTTCTTTATTCGATAAGGAGAGTCATGTCTGTTATTTGCAGAATTGCAAGACAACCCAGTTTTTTCAAAGTAGGGGTTTCCCAGGAACAGTGTAATGGTTCTAAGAAGTGTAGTGCGGTCACGTAACAGGTGATAAATGGTTTCTATGTCGTTGCCAACTCCGATAAAAATCGTGCTGCCCCGTCACACCTCCTGTCATCATCCTGGTCTTGTTCTTATGAAGCCATAATAGTTCCAATGTTTCCTTTGGATTGTGCCTTGGTCAAAGCGATTGGGAGATGTGACAACGAACATTTCCATTTTCGTTCTGCCTAGGTTCTGGTTATCGCTGTTATTTTAAACATAACTAATCCCTTGAGAGTAAGTTATACAATGATCAAAAGTAAGAGTGTATTAGTACTCTTTCTGTTGATATCTCACTTATTTATCTTTATCGGATAGCTATCAACTAAGAACATTTCAGACTATTTGAGAAATATACAAAAAAAAACAAAATATGATTAATAGCTCGGCATCAAAACACAAAATCTTTCTAGGATTTTAATATGCACACATAACACTATCGTCGATAATTGGAAACATCCCTCCTCTATTAATTGTTGTACAAAATTCAGTGTTATTGGAAAATATATTTTATTTGGCTTTCGATAATAATAATATAAATATAATAAAATATGCCTTTACGTACGTATCCTTTCTTTCACATGCAGCTGCTTTCTTCGCATTTCCGGCCTTTGTTGATCACTTTCATCACATGGATTTTTATAAGATGAGCCCGAGGTCCAAGAAACCTCTGCTTATCAGGGCAGTAAAATAATCTCCAAAAAAGTACAGTAAACATCTGTGAGCTATTTTTTAATGTCAGTTGAACCTAAAAAGTCTTTTCTCCAGGGTGCTTTGTTGCAGAGTCAACTCATCCAAAAAACTCAATTTGTCTTCCTGTCAATACACAAAACGTAAAACCAAATATAATTCAGAGTTTGTAGTGCCCTCTTCGAAAAACTTTATTTCTTTATTTTAAGTAACATTTACGAAACAAAACATCTTAGTAATTCTTTAAATTTTGACTTTTTTTAAGCTTGATTTTGCTCTGCATTCTAGTCCCAAACGTAATAATCGTTCCACAGTTAGAACTACATATTCACTTACTTAAATACCTTTCCAAAGAACAAATCTAGCAATGAAGCTTCCTTGAATTAATTTTTTTTAAATTCAAAGACAATCCTAATCTTCGATTTTTACACTTTTCTAAATGCTTGAGATTTTTGCTTTCTAATCTTAATTTACTCCCACATATTCCACTACTATTTACTTACTTAAATAGTACCTTATCGAAGTATTTACCAAGTTTCCCTTAATGCACATTTTTCATAGTTTGAGCGTATAAAAAAATGAATTCCCGCATTGTTTTTTTGTGACGTGTGTCGTTTAAGTGTTTTCATTAAGAAATTTATGGAATATTTACCATAATAATAAAACAGCGGCATTTCGTCTTAATTAAGTGTTTAGCCGTCTGTGATAGTGCCCAGCTCCAGGGTCTAGCTCTTACAAGGAAATTGACACAACGACACGTGTTGGAACACAAATTCTTCATAAAACAAAAACATCTGCAACAACGTTGGTAACTCGGAAGACAAATACAACTTACATAATGTGAGAATAGCCCGATTGTCAATAGTAAGTCAATACGGGGTGGGGGCTTTCTAAGCCACCACCAGCAGCAGTTGGGAAACAATACAAATACTTTGCCACTGATGACTTAATTGATTAAATGAATAAAAAACTGCCACCACCATTCTAGTGTTTCATACCCATGGATGAGAGCTTGGAAGGCGTTAAGGTGCGACTGCTGCGTTTATCAATCAGACAAACAAACAATCAACGATGTTCCCAGGACAAGGATAAAGGTCTTGCTGGGAGCAATGAGGCAATCGGTTTCAAGTAATATCTGGTTACTCTTATGCTGGTCAATAGTTGCACGCGTTAAAGTGTGTGACTTTTTGGATTATCGCATCCATGTTACGAAGTAATAAAGAAACACACCTAAACCGGATATTTTGATACATTATGTAAAAGGGATTTTAAGGATAAAAAGCTATGAAAGTAGTTCAAATGCAACCAAGACAAAAAATTACTTACTCCTACTCCACACAATTAAAAATTATTTTTCCTGATTCAGAGATCATACCACGTTTATCAAATTTTTTTCAGAATCCTCAAAAACCACATAAATCAAGGTATTTTGAAAGTTATGTCAGACCCTGATGCGTTGGTGTTTTTTGGACCTTCGACTCGTATTTTTACCGTACACCCGACCCGAAAAAATTGTTATGTGTTTGCTTGGAAATTTATCATAACGCTAGCTTGCTAGGGGTTTTGAAGATCTTGGATTCGGATTCAGCGACCCCAAAGACATGGTCTGAATTCCGAACCTGAAAATTAAATTTTTTTTGAGTGGATGTCTCGGATGTCCCCAATTATAGATGAAGCCATTGCTTAGAAATATTAAGTGTAACCAAACCAACAGATGGCCCACCCTGTTGTTTTTAATATCTTACGCTGAAATAAGTATTTCAGAAACCTTTTTTTGTTCTTCTCAAAATAAACTTAAATACATATAAGCAAAAACCAATGGAAAGAGTATTTTTTTGTACATTTTTTAACTCAATATCGAGTTTGACGTGCTTTTTCGAAACGATTACCTGGTATAGATAGAAAATTATTAGAAAAGATCCTGATTATTGATTTTCTAATTAATGGTTTCTAACTATTCCACCAAACTATCTTAAAAAAAGAGTTATGAACATTACATTACAGGGCTACCCATACGGGTTTTTAGCCGCTGAATCCGAAATCCAAAAAACCCATATTTTGAGATATCATCAAAAACACCGTTAATACTTTTTTTGTGGGCCTGTGTTATCGAAAAAAAAAAACGTGTGAACAGGGCTACCCATGTAGGTTTTCAGACGCTGAATCCGAATCAGGAATCCAAAACACCCCGAAATCTAAGGATTTTGAAATAACATTAAACACCCTCGGTATCGAAAGAAAAGAGGTGGGAACATTTCGTGACATAGCTAACCACATAAATGCGAATCCGAGTTCACAAAAACTCAATCATCGAAATCTTCGGAAATAAACTGAAAAACGCCCAGTTCATACTACTTTTTTGTGGGCTTGTGTTGTCGATATCGAAAGAAAGTTTTTTTTCGTTTGAATTAGATTCCGCAATAGGATTTTTTCTCTTAAGTTAGTTTACCTTGATTATTGTGCGATGGTGAATTCAAGGCTGCCATAGAAATAATCATTCTGGCGTCTATATTTATCGATTAGGGAAAGCTGTTCTATGACTCTAAGGATCTATAGTGCTACCTACAGCCACTAGAACTTTTCAGCTTGTTCAATTCCTATTTGGGATGGCTTTAGTTGGGTGACACACTCAGCAATGTAACAGCTGTTAGACTACGTGATACCGTGATATCTCGTTTAGTTGCTTTGGAATCTATTTTATCCCGTTGATAGTGGAGTGACATCGTGCATCGGGATTCTATGACCCTTCTTCTGGCAAGAGGATCTCACTTAGTATATATGTATGTATTGAGAGGATTTCTCCTATATCTCACAGCACCTACAGCTGTAAGACAACGTGATACCCATATTGCTCAGCTGTCTTCTGGCTCTACTTTGTCCCGTTGATACAGCAGTCAATATCCTGAACGAATTCTTGTCTAATTGGGTGATGTTTCTTGAACCTATCTAAATTGAAGCAATCAATCACTTGCTTGACTTACCCTTAGCCAGCCACACATATCCAGTCAGTGTTTCTGCAGGATGTCTTTCCATCTCTTAACAGTTGTTGTTATTGTAAAGCCTGTTGCGGTGTACCACGTGGAAGAGGGAAATAAGAGAATAGCTTATTAAAGATTAGTAACCATGATAGTACTTTGAAGGGGCAACCTTTCAATCCAGAGGAAGCTAGTCGGCTCGACAGGATTTGTCCAAAGGCATTCAAGTGGCAGTCCAGTGGCATTCATAGGGCACCTTAAGAGCTGGGCACTTTTGTGAGAACTGCTTTTAGAGCGCAGACTTCGGTAAGCTCACAATGCACTCTCACCAGGAAATCGCAGAGCGGAGTTAAGACAAGGCAGTTCTTCGCTGGCTTGGGAGCGAAGATTCGGACAGAAGAGCGCTTAAGAATTTCTAGAATTCAGAACTTGGGAAAACACAAAGCTAACTTTCAACCCCACTATTGGGTTCTGACTATAATCCATTAAGTCTAAGTTAGATGTCTTTTAGCCAGCTGCTTGAAAACATTCATCGTACCTAAATATTTGCCTAAAGCGACTAATTCGATAAGAAAACACAATATACCCTCAAGAATAACAAGACACAAGTTTCCAAACAGATTGACTTAAGATTGAGATAAATGAAATTCTGCAATTTATGGTCAAATTCAGGTTGACTTATATTGTAATTAAGCTAAACCAAGTTCTCAAGTTGTTATCCTTCGAGTGTTTGGGAAAATGGCAAATAAATGCATTTGTTTGTAAGCTGTAATTTGGCATCTTATGCCAGTCTATAGATGCATCCAGGTTCTTACAATTTATGCCAAGGCAGACAGAAATGTGCATTTGTTGGATACAGATGCAATGTATATGCAAATAAGTTGGACATGACGTCGGATTGCCTAAGTAGTTTTAGTAAATTGAAAGCAAAACATTAAGAATTATGCCTAAATGGATTGCATATGGCCAATGGAGAACAGGCCAATGGGCCATCTGGCGTCTTGTTCCATGTAAATTGCAAATTCAACTCGTTTTGTGTCTTCTCGTTTGTTGTCAATACACAGATTTTAAATTGTAACTACAAACATCAATTGCACTTTAAATTGAATATCAAGAAGTGTTCGCATACAAATGTAAGCAATAAATTTTGAAGTCTATTCAAAGTGGGCTACTCTGTGGCATTTCGGGGGTAAGCCTTAAAAAAAATTGTATGCAAATTTACACACCTGCAAAACTTTTAATTGGAAGACAAGAGATGATACTACGAGAGTTCAGTGGAAGCAGTGTGACCCTCTGTAGTGAAATTTATGACGCACAATTAAAACAAAGCAGACCCAAAAACATTTCAGATTGGGCTACAGCAAAAATTCCAGAATCCATGTTCATTTAGTTGGGCTTGTATGTGGGGTGCCTAAATACCTAAGCGCAAAACTTATGAGTACCTAGTTTGGTGTTAAAGACTAGTTTCAACTTTTTAAAGATCCCACTGACTTAAGATGTTTAAAAGTTTCGTTAATAGGACATGTCTTGATACCTCCAAGTGGGTGTTATACCAAAAAAGTAAAATAAAAATTAATAAAATAGTCACTGAATGTGACGCTCTATCAAGAAGAAGGATTTCACTCTTCGGCGGAAATATAACCTACATCCTCCATAGATAGAAAACATCCCAATTAAATGTTTGTTTCGAGAATTGGACTTGCTGAGAAGCTTTTAAAATTAGCAGCGATAACAATGAACCCTTAGGACTACAAATAGCAGATCTAACAACACTGTTATTATTAAAAAAAATTGTTAAATTCATTAATTATTATCAGGAGATATCGTACAAAGGAAGTGTTTTAAAAGATGGTCAAACTTTATTGAGGAACCACTAGAGACATACAAAGAAAGGCAATAGGAGCTTCTCACGAATTTAAGCAAAGTCCACAAAGTAGTCCCTTACTACAATGCATACATTTTTTTCAAACGACTTTTAGGTTTTAGTTTTAAAGAGCCCTTGAAATCTAGCATTATAGAACTTAAAGCTAACTGAAACTGGTTGAAATAAAGTTCTTGAATGTCTTTGCGATAGGTTTAAACATAAGTCTTTGCAGAGCGACCGATTGCTTACCTGACTGAGAAGACTCCTCTTTTGGTCATAGAGTTCTTCAGAGTACTTGAATGGTTGCAGGAGTCTTAATTACGAATTGGTCATAGAGCAACCGATTGCTTACCTAACTGAGAAGACGCCTCTTTTGGTTACAGAGTACTTCATAGTTCTTGAATGGCTTTGCAGAAGGCTTAAACAGAATTCATTACAGAGCAACCGATTACCTGACTGAGAAGGCTCCTCTTTTGGTTACCTGACTTAGAAGACTCCTCTTTTGGTCATAAAGTTCTTCAGAGTTCTTGAATGGTTGCAGGAGTCTTAATTACGAATTGGTCATAGAGCAACAGATTGCTTACCTGACTAAGAAGACTCCTCTTTTGGTCACACAGTACTTCAGAGTTCTTGCATGGCTTTGCAGTAGTCTTAAACAGAATTCTTTAAAGAGCGACCGATTGCTTACCTGACTGAGAAGACTCCTCTTTTGGTCATAGAGTTCTTCAGTGTACTTGAATGGTTGCAGGAGTCTTAATTACGAATTGGTCATAGAGCAACCGAGGCTAGCTCTAGGTCTAGGATATGAAAAGCTAACCAAACCATTCTGTACCTCAATATAATTCCAAAGATCCTTGATTATACATATGTATTCTTTCACGATGAGTATCAGGCTTATATTAAACAAATGAGTTCCCGGTTTTCTGGATTGGAATCGGTTATGGGAATCGGCAGTAGATTCTTATAGATCTTTGATACCGATTTTGGAAGTGTTGATCTGATCGTAGATCGCAGATCTGCTTTTAAGGGGTTTCTTTAAGAATTTCGTTAGAATTGGTGAATTATTTATTTATTGAAGTTTGAAGGTATTTTATTGAATTTTTTAACAACAAATTCCTAAAACTGGTGGGAAAGTAGGTTGTTTCAAAAACACCTCTTTTTAGACATCCTTTGAGTATTATTTAAAGAGAAAGCTGGATCTGACATGGATGACCAAAACATTTTATTTTACTTGTACCCAGATGCTCCTCGAAAACGATTGATTTGAAGGAATTACAATTTTCAGATAACTGGGGAGATTTTTTTTTAAAAAATAATTTTTGATGGTCTTAGAAATCAGTTTTTTCAGTATGGAAAAAGTATTTGTACTTGGTAAATTTGTAATGCCACAGTTGGGTTCAATCTCAGTAAAGCTTCCACAGCCTATAAATTAAATATTTTTTGACTATAGGAGCAATTGCATTCGTGACCTTAGAGTAGACATTTGATTTATAAAAGCTGATTTAAAAGATTCCTATACAAAAGATCGTATAAGGCACTAGATATAAAACCAAGAAAATAAATTTCTAGCCCAAAAATATTTTTCTTATTATTAAAATTTTTTTAAGTAATTAATGTTAAAAATTTTTTCAACATTCAGCTTTTGAAGCGGGAAAGCATGTCATTATGGGTACACCCAAACGCTTTTGCCTCAAAAAGATTCCGAAACCTTAATATTACTATGATGTCATTCTAATTATTTGTATGCACATGTATTCGCACCAAACACATACAGTATTCTGTAAATTGTAAAGCCCAGAATTTGTTGCTCGAACCACCTTAATTCCATTAATGGCATTTCCATTGCGGATAATTACGAGGGTTGTCTACAATTTGTGCCAAAGCCTTGGCTTATTCACGCCTTTAAATTTGCATTTACCCCAATCAACCTACTCAAGTTGCCACCCACTCATACACACACACATAACATCCCTCGCACACCACATTTGAACTGTTACTCCTCACACCCCTCCAATTTGTGAAGCTACCAACTAAATCATGTTGCCGTCAGTTGACAGCAAACAGCATTCATTGTGTACGAGGGTGGTACGAAAAGTAATCGAACTAGAGTCTACTCTAACTCTTTTCGCTCAAATAATAGTCGGTTGACAGGCTGAGGTTTTTTAGACCTCGGCGTGAGATTCGGAAACATCGTCGTACGCCATAACTCGAAAAAAAAATTGCATGGGATTTTTGGAGGTTAAATCTAGGTTTGGTCGGGGGCCGGTGTTGTATTTTTCATGTATTATAAAATAATTTAATAATAACATTGCTGACGGGCACTAGCTTCAGTTAAGTATATGCTAAATTTATAAATCTTTTAACTTTTTTTTTCCATCATAATTAAGGTTTTTTTTGCTTGCCATTGTTTTCCTTAGCAATAAATTTTCGAGTCCTCCTTTATATTTATAAATTTATTCTCTTAAATTCTCAGTTGTAAAGATATAATATCTAAGCTCTGATTCAATATGTTAAGCTAGCTTTAAGCACTATTTTTATATTATTTCGGCAAATAAAGCAAATTTGTAAATAAAAATAAATAATAATATTTAATTTATTTTATACGTCAAATCGATTGCCTTAGAGATATCTTTTGAGATTTGTTTTTGTCTAAAAAAGCGAAAAGTGTCAGCGACGTGGATGCAGTTGATTGCCCATATTTTGTCCGTGATAGGATTTGGTTGATAATGACAAATCGAAATAAAAATATCGATGATCGGAAAAAAATAAAAAACATCAATGCATCGATTTAACATCGATGTTACTTCCAGCACTATCGTCTACATTTTTGTCAAACTTGAAGAAATGATGTAGTGTAAAAGATGTCTTTTTTTACTTTTCGAAGGAAGAGCTTTTAAAAATTGGAGCACCGCTTTATTACAAAATAAAAGATAATATTGCGAATTAAACAGATTACATTCTAAAAAAGTCTTAGCTTCTTCACCAGAACGATTACGTATTTGCCTACCCTCGTATGCGTGCCTGTGTGAGTGAGTATCTGTGTGAACCAAGCTAAGTCGAAGAGTTGTGCATTTAGGAAGATTCGTCAGATTCGCATAATTAATTGCGATTCCCGGTGCTTACTTTCTACAAGCTGTAGACTGGGGGGCAGCAGGCATGCTATGGAATTTTGATTGTGTGTTGTGTGCATGTGTTTTGTCTCCCCCACATCCACCTCTCGTTCTACACCTCTTAGTTAGGTGCTGTTGTGAGGGGGTTCTAACTACTAGCATTGATATGACTGTGCTTGTAGCGATTTGTAGACGTAATCAAGGAGAAATGGGCATAGAGGTTAGAGGGGTGCACCCCAACCAGCTAAAGGGGTTAAAACCCTGTACCATGTTACACACCTGTCGTGCAAGACATTTTGGCTGGCACAAAATTAATTGCTTTTGTCATTATACGGAATCTTGACGATGGCTCGTTTCTAATTTAATGTACTGTGGCACTCTCAAAGGTGTTCCACAGGACTAGGAACAATTTGAGTTACTTGTTGTTTTTGTTGTTGTTGCTGTTGTCATCGTCTATCTTGCCTCATTGTTGCTGTTGTTGATTTGTGATTTATGAAGATTAATTTATTGTTAAATAGTTGAGCATAATTTATTTAACATTGATTTGAATTGGTTTAGTTTTAAGTAGACTTAAACTGCTAAGTTTCTAAATGGTTGGGTAATCGGGTTTGTTGTTAGGGGATCTAATGTAATCTCGAATGGCTTTTTGTTACCAAGAAGTTAAGATAATACGTTGGTTAGCTGTTAAATATTTTTAAATAGGTAAACATAAATTCATGTGCGGTATTAAATCAAATTGTTAGAAAATAAGATAATTAAAGGAGAATGGGCTGATACTTTTGGGCACCGAAGTTAGAAGTTTATCAACGTTTCTTTGATATGAACCTGATGGCTCTAGCTTATACTATATTAGTAAAAGAAATGGAAATATTAATAGGAAGTTATCCAAGGCAGCGCTGCCATGAATCGTACATGGCATAGAAAGGAGTTGATAATTAACATATTGCAGGAAACAGAGAGAGAAAGAGGTAATGCAAGATAAGAGTCGTTGATTCTTGGGAAGCTGCTGCTGCTCCCGATAATGGACTTCGGGATATAGAATGGATGGCCAAACTTGCTGGAATCGCTCCCCTGTTGCCTAAAACTATAATATCCTTAACTAGAGAGGAGAATGGTAGAGAAAACTCAATCAAATCCCGCCTATGGTATCCCGTTCCGTCGCAAGGTTTTATTATTTTATTGTTTTTTTAATAACTATACTATAGAGATCTTCTCATTTAATAGGTTCCAATCGCTTTAAGCGTCATCTTGGTTGATGTCCAATAAGAGAATGTTCAAGTGAGTTAGGGTAGTATCTAAGGCTATCCACGTAGAAGCTGCTAAGACTTTTCAAAACATCACCCATGATTCACGATGAATAATGCGATTACGCAAATACCAAGGAGAATTAGTAATCTTACCTAAAGTTCTATACTGAATGAATTGGATTTTATGAATACGACATCTGGGACCAGAGCCCCAACCTTGGATGCCATATGTCCAAATGCTTTTGTATAGTAGAACTTTGTTGTCGAGCGAAAGTTTGCTACTAACTCTCATTTTTCTAAGTGTACCCGAGCACCTCAAGAAAATGACATATCATGTCCATGCAATTGGATTAGGACTATCGTCAATAAAAAAATGTAGGACACTGGCTAGTTCTAATCGTAAATAGGCTCTATGAAGACAGTTATCTGTAAATAGAATGGCCTAGTAATTGGTTTTGGCCATAAAACGCTTATTTGACATCGGATTTGATATTCCAAATTAAAACTAACGCTTCGCCGCAACTTTCTAGAACTATTGATTTCTTCTGACCATTATTCAATGGTAATTTTTCAAAAAAGTCAATTTTTATAATTTTCAAAATTGGTGGGGTAAGCCCGACCGCCTATTTTTTTGGTTGATTTAGCACAGATATGATCTAAATTCAATGGTTTTTCGATTATAAATCAAAAGAGCATTTTTTGGTTTTACAAAACTGAATGTATTTGTTTAAAAAAATCGAAATGAAAGTGGAATGAATGTCAATGTAGAATGATTGGATTGAATAGCTAAGTAACTAATCAGAGTTATTTGATTTGCTGTTCAAATAGCATGCTGGCGTATTTTTGATTCGAGCTGGACTTCTGGTTATTGATCCCACCATTTAGTGGTCGGATTTGCCCCACTGTGTAATTTTTCATGACAACGCGAATAAAAAAAAATTATACGAAATTTCCAACCAATACTATACATGCACTATATAGGTCTATGTTTATACCGTCTACAACTATCATGCTACCAGTTTGGTTATTTTTAATGCTCTACACGATAACACTAATATGAGCTTGCTCAGCATTGCCGTTTTTGGTAAACAGTAGGAGGTCGTATTTACCCACACTGTCAGGTTTACCCCACCTTACCCTAATATTTGCTCAGTAAAAATAACAAGAAAAATTGTATCTATATTCTAATTTTTTAATCTCACATGAAAACTATGAAAACTAAAGAATCTTCGAGATGCCCTGAAAGACGTTCATTTAGATGATTAAAAGGAATATAATTTTGTATAAAGCTTATTTGAATCTTAAAGCTTTAAATCTTTACGAGTGTCAGCAGATCAAAACAATTCAATGTTGTTGTTGCAGTTGCATATTATTTTTCTGAGCATAAATTTAATAGTTTTCTATACCATAGAAAGAATTCATAGATTGTAATTTCCTTGTTAGCATTAAGAGCAATCCTAAATAATTTGCAAGAAATTAAAAATTTGTTTAAAAAAAGTTATGGTAGAATAAATACAATTTTTAGGTGCCCGCAGAAAACTCGCACAGTGGGGCAATCTGACTTTTTTCATTTCAAAATTTTAACTCTATTCTTAGTTTTAATATTTTGAATTGTAAATAAATAAGCTTAGTTTTTATTATGGGACTACAGAATACCCGATAAAGACTAAAACTTTTTACATTTGAAATGTTCTCTTGCTGTTGTATGAAAATCATTACTCGTGTCAGCAGATAAGATGCTAAGTGCATACTTTAAAAGGCGTTTTTGGAAATAAATCTACTTAGTAAGAAGTTGACCCTAAGTGGTTTCTTAGACCTTTTTTAAAATTATTAGTTCTTGGTCAATTGAACAACATAATTTAGAATAAACATAAATTAAATTAAATGTTATGCGTATTCCCGCTCATAGGTAAAGCATAGGGAGGACATTTTTTACGTAAAGGGCTATACGCAGTTCGAAATTTTTTATAAAAAAAAAATCCCATTTGGCATAGCCCATTTGTGATTTTTTTTTTATATGAAGTTTAGTCATTCCGTGCGAAATATTTCGAGCTGCGTAAGCATTAGTTATTACAAAATTTTACAAAAAAAAAAAAAATGCTACTAAATATTTATCCATCTTATACGGACTAAGCAATTTAAAAAAAAATGCTGAAGAATAGCGTTTTTAAGGTCTGTAAAGCTGTCCACATTAAAAATACTTTTATAGTACATATGACGTCACAAAAACTATAGGGGAAAGGCTTGTAAGTTGACACACCATAGCTTTTTTAGCTATATCTCGGCATTGAATACACATAGGAATCAATGTAAATATACCGTTGGAAAGAGAAAAGAAAGAGCTATAATTCAAAATAAGCAAATCATTCGAAATTTATAAAAATAAGCATTATACAGACAATTTTCAAAAAGAGCTTGAAAACGACCACCAAAAAAAAAAAGACTTGTAAGTTGTCACACCTGCAAAAATCGCTGAAAATTTGAGAAAACTGAAATAAAAACTTATGATTGTATGAATATGATAACTGAGCATTAAATTGATTTAAAAAAAAACAAAAAAAAAATTTAACTTTCTAGAGAAGTCTAAATTGTGGTTTTTTGTGATCGGTTTTCTTGGTCGACATAATAAAAATGGAATGCTTTAAAAAAAATTTGTCTATTCACTGTATGTCCGAAAACCTTTTTTGATTATGAAAGTGCATTGAACTTCTGTTCCAGCACATATATTACAAGCTGTGTCAACTTACAAGCCTTTCCCTTACTTCCTTAATTTGGGGAACTCGTATTTTAAGTAATTGCAACATCTTTTTCATTTTTTCCAATCACTTTAAGTCTCTTTTTGTGAACGTAAGCACCACTATAAACCAAAATTCGAATATTTTTGGTGAAATCTTGAGATTTCGTGTACTTATGGTGTATCATAGGAAAGCTCGAATTTCATGAAAAAGGCTACTACTTTCCAAATATAGAGAAACGATCCACTTTTTACAGCTTAAGCGCAGTTGAAAGTGACAAAACAAAAAACACTTCGAAAAAAATGAATTTTTTCATATTTATTCAAAATCCAATAAATCAGTAATTTTTTATCATAAACAGACGACACTCCACAGTAATCGGATCTACATATCATGCCCTATAACATGCAACTGCTTACTTTTCAAGTGTCTAAGACTTTTGCTCTAAGAAATAACGATATTTGTACGAAATGTCACCAAAATGTTGTGATTTTCAGGCTTTTGGGCACACATTTTCGAAAGATAGTCTACTCTCCTTTTGAGAAAAAATAAAATAATAAAAAAAATCGAATTGGTATAGTTTTTGTGACCTCATATGCGCAACCGTATTTTGAAAAATGTAATTTTTCACAAAAAAAAACAGAAAAAAAACAAGCCATGGCAGGACAAAACTGAAATCGGATTTTGAATGCTGAACCATGGCCCTAAAATAATATACAAGTCCCATCTCTGGTGAAAAATCATCGTCGACTAGTGCCATACAAATTTTAAGCACCTTTGTTTTCTATACATAAAGTGTCAAGTTTCTTTATCATAAAAATTGCACAAACTTTTTAATTTGTGAGATATTGGGATTCCATTTTTTCGAATCAGTAAATATTAGACAAGAATCTTGAAAATTTTGAGGTAACTATACAAACAATGATTAAAAAAAAATTTTTTTTCGCAACGATTTAATATTTAGTACAGAATATTTAAACCAACTTGGAACGTAATATGACACAAAATTTAAGTTTGGCACACATTTAAGATTTTTTTGTACTTTTTGGAGAAATCTTTACATTTTATCTCAAATAAGCTGTCTTCAACTAACAATTATTTTAGCTACTCTTTTTAATAGATTTTGATTCATTTCCATACTTTTCAAGTGCCACATTTGAAATAAACATTAAAGTTAAAATGTTTCCACATTTTTAGAGGGTGTTACCCGCATATAGGCGAGTATATGGCTATTTTCACTTTATAGCCTTTTCAGACAAACCCAATCCACAAAAGGCAGGGGGCTACATAAACACTAGACAATATGATGCAGACACAAACACATAAAGTAAATCTCTCCCTTTCCGCCCAGAACGCTAATCTAAGGACCTCAGCAAAACCAAACAGTGTTTTGGACCCACTTAATGGTTTGTTTTTGGTTGACAACTTTTCGTCTGGTTGCCAGAACTCTAAAGCACTTTACATTTGTTGGGTTTGCGGCTGCCAATACAAAATTGGAAGCACAATTTGAGGGTTAAGAGCTGGCTACGGGAGGCCTGGGTCTGGACACTAACAACTAATTTAAAGCAATTATGTTAAAAAGTTTTCTTCATCTGCCACAGGCGCATTAAAAGTTTTTCATTTTCCACAGTTGTTATTGTGACTTGGCCAAGCCACAAATGTCCGCACGTAAATTTTAAGTGTAAATAGTTTTAATTAAATTTTGCAAATTATGACAGCAAATGCACTTAACTATAATAGTTTAATTTCTAAACGCATTTAAGTTTTTATTTAATTTTGTTACAAGGTTTAAGCAACCATTGGCTTGTATATGGTTAATCCCCTGGCGTCTTGCCATAAATCTCATCGGCATTTTGCTTGCAATCGTGCGATGCACTTGCTCAAAAATAATAACTAATCATAATAACACTTAAAAATCCTGCCCTGGCATTCCCGAGCGATTCATGGGAACTTTCACTGTGCCATTTGGCTTTTTGCTTGGCACGTGACCAAGCATGCATTATGATTAGGTCGGTCTTCCAAGCATAACCCAAGCATACGCAATCAGACGGTCCACCCTAAAAACAACTTGTCGCTTCGTTTGGTACCAGCCACCACCAGCGGCAGGAACATCACCACCAGGGTGAAGGCGTTTTGTTTGCACCAAATATCAGATTGCATAGTGAGTGGAAACACTTGACGCGTGCGTTTTTGTATCTCCGGGATTGTGGGAAGCTTTTCGAGTGTCAAATTTTTATGACTTTGTTTGATTTCTGCACTATGTTGGCAAGGGGGGGTGTGGAAGTGTCTGCTGCTACGGCTGCTCCTGGCGTAACGCCGCTAATGGAAGGCACTTGTTCAATCCGTACCGGTCGAAATTAACGAGATTTTTTTTTTTGATACATTTTTTATGGTATGGGAGTTTTTTTTTTAGCAAAAGGGTGTGCAAAGAAAATCAGTTACAAACCTTGTAAAAGAAGTAGTTCTCAGTGAGTGCTTCATATAATGACTAGTTTCACATAAATATGTTTTTTTGGAAGTTTTCCTAAAGCATTTTATGTTCGCATTGGTTTCTTTTCCTTAAAGTATACCTTTTTTGAGCTATAGATTTAATGTCTTGCATTTTAGATCCTGTTTAAAACTCAATTCCTTTAAAATCCATGGCTTGCCAGCGGTCTGGCATACTTAGGCCGAGATTCGTTCCGTTGCGATAAATAGTTGACAGGGGAAGAAAAACGAGAGATTTCCACGGGTGCGTAGATTTAAAAATCAATTTTTTTTTTAGAGTTTTTCCGAAAGTTTAATCGGGGTTTACTTCGTAAAATAATCGGTCCCGTTCGTTTTGGGGACGACTATCGCATACGGATGAACCACGAACTGTATGAGCTCTACGATGACATAGATGTTGTCCGACGCATCACAATACAACGTCTGCGCTGGCTGGGGCATGTTGTACGTATAGATGAAGAAGCTCCAGCGAGAAAGGTGTTCGAAGCGAAAGTCGACGAAGGGAGACGAAGGGGACGACCACGACTCCGATGGAAAGATCAGGTAGAGGAGAACCTATCCTCCCTTGGTATTTCTAATTGGAAAAGGTGCCTGGCGAGAGCTGTAACCCGATAACGGGTTGTCATCGCCACATAATAATAATAATAATAATCGGGGTCTCTCAAATAATTTTGAAACAACAACAAAATTGATAATATTTATATTGAAAGTGGAAATTAGTCCTCTTAGGGCCCGTCGATAGTCACCACCGGACCCTTTCCTTTCTCCCAACGTAGGATACATCATACCCGATTGTAGACATCTTTCTGGTCAAATGGAGTTCCAAACAACATGCACACATAAATGGAATAAAATGGTGAGAAATTAAGGGGAAATGAAAATATCCCACCAAAAGTTGTAAAGTTATTGTCGTTTTAAATTCGTTAGTACCTTATATATATGACCTATGCACTTGAATAGTTGCAAACCTATTCATTCATTATAAAAAAATATATATGATCCTTACGCAATTTTGTAAAATCCTTATAACAAAAAATCACAAAGAATTCCATCCATAAGACTACTTAAAAGTACTTAGGAACTGTTGTCTTAGATACATTTTTATAAGTTTTTAATATTGGGCGTATTTTGTTGGAATTCGGATTGGAATATCTATTCAAAAGTCCTTAAGAAGCGTATTATAGAGTGCTGTAAACAAATTCAAGAAAGTTTCATTTTACTTGTACCCTTACTAGACATATTGGCGTTGCCTAAACACGTAACCAATTAAAAAGTATCCGAAATTGTTTCCAGAAGTATTAAGACATTTCTGCGAAGATTGATTTCCTCCCGACAATTTATCTGGTAACTGAAATTCCCACAACCTTTCAAGTCACGGCATTAGCGTAGCTGGCTAACAATCTGGCTACAGTTTTCACGTATCTTGTTCTGAAGCTTACTTTATATATGGATTTATGTCCAATAAATTCTATACATAGTTATATAAATATATTTAAATATAGTGGACCCGACAGATGTTGGCTTGCCTGCTTAGCGGACTTGGGCAAGGCTTTTTTGATATTCAAAATTGGGATAAACCATATATTGGGTGGGCCATCTGTTGATTTGGTTGTTAAACTCTCATAATTCGGAAAATATCTGTCCAAAGGACAGATATGTCTTCGACATACATATGTCAAGTTCAAAAATACTCAATTATAGTCATGGATCGTTTAACAACCGAACAATGCGTAAAAGTGGTACAGGCGTACTATGAATATGGTCATTCTCGAAAAATAAACGTAGATGAGGCCAGTGTCGACGAGTCGCCGGGAACATCGACGCTCCATCATTCTAGGATCGCGTCCCTTATTCGTTCAATAAATGGGAGAACAGCCAGATGAGTTTTCGTCAAAAAAAGTAATCGAAAATTACGATAATCGCCTACTTACTTTTCATATATAAATGAGTAGTTTCAAACATTTGCCCAATTTTGCTGGAAAATATATGAATAAAATGCAAGTAACAAACAAACTAACAGATGGCCCACCCTATATTATTGACATTGATTTTTTACATTTCAAAAAACAGATTTCTTATCATTCTATTTTCGAGTCAAACTCCTTTATATATATAAATTTATTCTCTTAAATTCTCAGTTGTAAAGATATAATATCTAAACTCTGAATTAATATGTTAAGCTAGCTTTGAGCAATATTTTTATATTATTTCGGCAAATAAAGCAAATTGTAAATAAATAAAAAACAGATTTTAAAAATATTGGTTTCAGCTGTAAATTCAATAATGCATTATCCATTTTTTAGATATTATAAATTAGATATAATTAAATATGAATTTTCCTTATACATTTTTTTTTAATGAAATTTTCCAATTTTACTAGTTATCCTACTCGGGGCGGTCCGAACCAACAAATCTCAGATCATAAAAACCGTTCTTGAGTTATAAAAACTAAAATGCCTTTAGTGTTAAAGTTTTCGTTTTTTTGACAAACAATCTAAAGAACTGAAAAATGTGGGACAAAAATTTTTATTGCAATTGCAGTATCAAAGACAGACAGCTACCTTTAGCTTTACGACATTTTCAGTCAAAACTTACCGCCTACACATATATATTTTTATATTTTTCACTTGCTCTTTATTTACTTCTTTAAAAATCATTAAATATAATATAATATTTGTAAAAACTCACACAAATTATTGTCTCAGACTTTTTCCCCAACTCTCCGCCAAGTGCCATAATTCATAGCGCTTAATTAAATTTAGCTATGAAACTTTATTTAACAAGTCGAAGCGAAAATACCCTTTTCAACATTATAAAAAAGATCGCTTTTAAATGTTGAACGAATTTTTATTAATTAAATTAAGCCATATTTGAACTTCCATTTAAATTGGCTAGGGCATTGCACCAAATCGATTTGGTTCATATATACAAAATATAAGGTAAAACATAAATTTTTATTTCTTTTGCAAAATATTTAAAAAAATGTGTTTTCAATAATATTTTTTAAAATTTTTTTGTATTTAAAAAAATGGATTTTCAATAAATTTTTTTTTTATATTTTTTTGTACATAGGTACACATTTTGAATAATTTTTATTTTTAAGTATTTTTTTTTGACCAAATAAATTTTTTCCATGTATGCATAGTATAAGAATCGGTATCATAATGTATTTTTGTAAAAAAAAGTAATATCCTCGAAAAATATTATTATTAGATTAAAAATTAAACCCCCAACGGGTTAAACATAATAAAATTTTTAGTAATATTTTATTCACCTATGAATTGATCTACAGCTTTAAGTATTAAATGGTCCTCCCAAAAGTTTAAACATGAGGTTTTCTCAAATGAAGCATTCTTTAAAAAATTAAAGCTAATACGTAAATTCGTTTCTATACAATGCTGCTCCAATAATCATTTTCACAAAAATTGTGTGAAATTTAGCTTAAATTTGTATACACAAACACATTTACGTTTTACAATCATAATGCAATTTACATAGGTTAGGTTACATCGGTTGACACCTGGACTGCATAGTTCTTAGTGAAGAAATTTACATAATTACATACAAATTATTCTAAATTGACGTTATGTGTACACAAATTATTATTTGAAAAAATTGTTTTATGAAAATTAGGGAATTGTGGCAAGAATCACAAAAAATCATGGAAAATCTATTTAACAATTTGTGGTGTCAAGCGAGCGATTTTGCTATTATTGCGATTAAAATTTTTATATTTTTTAAACAGACATTCAGACAACAAGTTCAGAATAATTTAAAAAACAATTGCGCTTGATTGTAGATACTTTTTTAAACAGAAAATCTTAATCTGAAAAGGCTTTGATTTCTTCAAAATTTTTATAAATTCTAGAGTAAAAAGCCTATTTTTGAGTAAATTCGAACGCAAGCTAAGATTGGCGCTTTATTCCAAATACTTTGGACTGTTTTGAATCTCGATTTGCCGATTTAACATTTCGGACAGTCGAAATCAAAATCCGAAACAGACGCGATTTTTTACACAAAACAAAAATATTTTCTATGGACTTTATTGGGTGTTTTTTAATAGGTTTCTAAGCACGAGTTCTGACAAAAGGACGGCCATCTTAACAGCTATTTTGATTTCATTATTGAGTACCACGCTTTCAAGTAGAGTGGAAAAGTATAATGAAAAATGACTTCAGTGCAGTACTTTCATCTTATAATATAGCTTATTTCAAACTACGATTTTTTTTAACAACATACAAGGAAATCGATACACACCTAAGCGTACTTCTTTTGCCGAAAAAATTTGGATGCTATAGTATTTACTTTCGGTAAATAGTGTTTTATTCTTACTATTCAAAACAAAACTTGTTATGAAGTTTGATTTTTTCAAATATACAAAAAAAAATGAGGTCTTCAGGCACGGGAGAATCCCCCACTTTACTGCCCCAATTTAAATTTTGGCGCCGTTTTTGGGAAAGCATTTTCTGTACCACTCCAAATATAAAACGGAGTTGAACCTCCTAAAAAAACACGCTATATTTTTTAAATTTTTTTAAACCCTATCTTATTTTACGCAGGCAGATTTTTTTCAAATTTCGTAATAATATTTAAGAAAATTGTAAAGATTTCAAGACCGGCGAATCCCCCCTTTACTGCCCCATTTATACGCCACAAAAAAATTTAATTTTTTGGCACTGTTTTTGGGAAAGCATTGTCCGTACCTCTCCAAGAAAAAAAAGACGTCGTGGTCAATTATTCATTTTTAAAAACGAAACTCCTAAAAAACACGCTATATTTTTTTTATTTATTTAAACCGAATCTTGTTATGCAGTCAGAACTTTTCAAATTTCGAAAAAAAATTTAAGAAAATTTTAAAGATATCGAGCTCGGGGACCTCCGTTTATTGCCCCATTTATACACCACATTAAAAGATAAGTTTTTTGGGACAGCCATTTGTCCGTACCTCTCAAAAACAAAAAATACAACGATAAAGTGTTCAAAAATTCTGCAAAAAAAACAGTTTGTAACCTGCTCATTTAGTAAAGCTACTCTCTGAAAGTGTACCAAAAAGTGAATTAAATTCATGGGCCTGATTTATATGTCTCTTGATTTGCGTTCTGCGTCTGATGAGTTATTGCCGTAAATCACGTAGATATAATAAACTCGGAGGACGCGCACAGACAACAAAGAGGCCAACAAACTACTCCATATGACAATGGCAATAGAGGGATTCGGTTGCTGTGAACCTGTTTATTAGTCCTCTAATGCACAATAATACTTAGTGCCAAGGGTAGAAAATTATTTGGACTCCTAGGGGAATACTTACCGTGCTGCCTGCCAAATGTGACCTCTGCGACGTGGCCGTAGAAGCTGCAAGTTTCGTTGGATATTGAATTACGGTACGGAAAGCAAGTCTCCATTTTCAGTTTGCTCTATTGGGCTTCTCTCATGACCTAGGGGATGCGGCTTTAGGTCCAAGTAGAACTTAATTTGAGTCTCGTTGCAGAAATTGTTGCTGACATTTTTACATAAAGTCGAGCATAAATCACACACTGGCCCATTGCCAAACAATCAGTTCAGTTTTATTTGCTGAATGTGTTCAGTGGATGCTTTTGGTAACATTTTGATTTCAAACGAAAGTCTTGAAATATGAAACAACAAATGGGATTAGTTGCTTGGATTGGGTGATGAGGTTTATGCCCACAGACTTATTAGCACAAATGGCAACAATTGAGAAAAATCAACCAAATGTGTTTTTATCGTTTAGGCGGTGGAATAGTATTACAAATAAGATTTGTGTATTTGCAACCAGAACTGAATATCTTTCTTAACAAAAATAAACTACAAATATATTACACAATTCGAGGCTAAGGGAAAATACGCGATATGGCCTATTTGTAAAACTTTGGATGAGTTAGAGCTTAAAAGTTAAATCGTTTTAATATCTAAAGGAATTTTACATTCATGATAAAATTTCGATCAAGTACTTATGTGATTTTCGATTTTTCGATTTTTTTTTAGAAGAAACCTCAGAGCCCTTATACGAAAAAACGTGATACAGTCGAGGGGGCTCCCGACGTTCCCCCCTTTCGTGTCTGTAGCTCTTAAAGTCTCCGAAATCTAGCTGTTCATACAAACAGAAGGACGAACCGATAGATGGACATTGCTCAGTCGCTATCCAAGGTTATGATAAGCATTTTGGTATAAAGGATATGGTTGAAAAAGATTTTGTTTTGAATTGTACAAAGTAACGCAAAAAATGCAAGCACAAATTAGCTGAATGCTACGAACATTGTAAACTGAATATTGTTACTAACTAGACTTTAGTATTAAATAATCTAGTATTGTTAAACTTAGTAATCCATGTGTAAGTTGTCTGGAATTAAGCAATATCGCCATCGATACATATAATTGTAAATAATTGAATTTAGCCGACTTGCGGCAAAATAAAGAGAATTCGGCCTCTTTCCGATTCTGTAAGGTACAGCAACAGACGTGTTTTTTAGCTGCGATTTTTATTCCGGCCTGGCCTTAGGATTTGCGGAAACACCCTGTGTATCCAAAGGTACCAAAAATAGAAGATCAAAAGAATTGGATAATGAAATTATACCCTTTTTTGCGTCTTCTGGTCAAGCTAAGGGATAGAGAAACTTTTTTGGCCGACAGTTTTTTTCGTATTAACACAGTCTCTTCGATAACAATATGTTTAATTTAGAAAACAATTAAACAATTAACTTTATTTATAAACGTTATCTTCGATATCAATGGCTCCGCTGATGCTGGACTTGTGAAGTCAATAAACGCGTTTTAAGATGAATACAAGCAACTTTCTCTAACTTGTGTAAATTGTGTGGGGGAAACTTCACTTCTATTGTCCTTTCTACTAGCCCTAGACCTCCTCAGCTAGTCCAATTTCGGAGTTATATTTAATTATCAAGGATGGTTCTAGTCTGGTGACATCGTGCAACAAGGTTCTATGACTGCCGTATGGGAATGCCCTTCTTCTGTCAAGAGAGTCACACTCCATAAGTATGTGTTGGGACGATTCTTCTTAATTTCGCAGAACATACAGGTGTTAGAATCTTTAATGACCATCTTGCTTAAGTGCTTAATGAGCCTGCAGTGTCCCGTAAGTAACCTGCTATGCGACTGCCTGGCGCTTCTAAGAAGACGAACCCAGTTTCTGGGTAAACCATTCTTTGAGGATCTGGGTAGTCTGGCTTATGTGCCCATAGCGGATCTGGCTACGTTTTTTCGAATCCTCAAAATGGTTTTACAATAAGAGAGACTTAGGTGACTAGGAATGCCTTACAGTTTTGAACCTGCTACACCCCTCCCCCTCCCCTTCTCCGATTCCTTTAGTAAACTAACGAAATTTTTGTGCAATTGGGATATTTTCTTAAAGTGCGAGTGTCGTCTTGATCTCTCCTCATCTCGTAGTAGCTGCTTAGTGTTGTGTCTGCCAATACCACAAAAGGTTGTAGGCCTTATTAATAGATTCGCAGCACCACCTCTCGCTAGCCTGTCAGCTGCCAGGGATTTTGTAATACCCTGAGAAATAAGGCAAGCTTATTTCTGGGAGCCAGCAGCCATGTCATTTTCCTCGCGTTAGCCTCCTGTTCAGAATAACCCTGAGATATTTCTGCTGGTCCTAAATTCATTTGTGAAAATATTTGCTCACATTTGAATTTTGAACCGAATAAAAACAAAATTTTCTCTTATTTACTCGGACTTTGTTCTAAAAGTAAGCTTCTCTCCATGCTTAATAACACTAAAATTCCCACTTTCCAATAATAACTTTTAAATAATATCATTAATAGCATCCGCTCTATGCGCCGAATGGGAGCGATACGTTGTCTCCAATGTATGAAGGAATAAAGTTATATCGTTTTGGAAGTAAATTTCTTCGATTTCTCATACATTATAAAGGTGCATAATGGTCTTTTAGAAACAAAAGCCCTACATCATTTTTATCGAAATCGTTAAGAAATATTTGTATAACATCAAAACACTCCGCAAATCTCAACAGAATTCTATTCACTTCCCTTCAGAAAAACTTTATGGCAGTTTCTGTATTTTCTGCGTCAAGATCCTGTAGTTTTTTATGTATCCGCCTGTTGGTGCGAATGTGATTCTTTCCACTTTTGGGTATAAGATCCAAGATAATCGAACTAAAACATTGTTCTATCTATTTTTCATTTTGTTTAATCTCAAAATGTTTTAAGTATCTTCATTTAATTATACAATTATAAAATATAAATAATTCGTAAATTATAAAATATGTATAGCAAGACTAACATAGGCCTTCAGGCTAGTTCTAAGATTATGTACATTATGGGCTTATGTTCATTCTGGGTTTAAATTAAAATATTTAAAATTTAAATATTTAAATTTAAAAATAAATTAGTTAGTGTTGGGTTGTTTGGGATCAAAAATTCGAAGATGCGCTAAAATATTTGAGTTTCCTGTGTAACTGCAAAGTAAGACTTAAATGTAATCAAAATAAGAGAATTTCAAAACTCAAGTGCAAAACTTAGTTTAAATTTGTTGTCCATATACGCATAAACACATACGCAGTATGCCGCGCAGAGACATTACTGATACACTTAGGAAGTAATCCTACTTTTCAATGCCTTGATTTTGAAAACTAGAAAAGTCTAGTATACACCAAAATTTGTGCATTATACGAACTCAAGTTAAATTTGTTTATTAATATTGGTACCTAGTCGTTCCTTCATAAGTGAATTTTTCGACTTACAAATATGTATTGACAATATTTTTATACTATTTATGCACAGTTATCGTACTACTTGTAATACTGCTTCAAGTTTTCATTATATAATTGAATATAACCTAACGTTTTGAGTTATGTTAGAATTATAAAGATGGCGTACGTTAAAGTCGGGCGCGGACGACTTTGGGATACCCTGCACCACTGCTTGCAATAAAATCCGGTAAATTGCTTAAGAACACCAAAAGACATTTGATTGCGAAATTAGATTATGATACCTTCATAAACAACCAAAAACAGACGAATTTTTAATCAAAAACTTTTTTTCGACCGACCGGCCCTATGGGAGCTGTATGATATAGTCAACCGATTTTGATAAAATTTGGTACAGTGTTGAAGATCTCTAAAAAACTACTGAATGCCAAATTTGGTTACAATATCTTCACAAACAAACGAAACACAACGAATGTTGTGCAAAAAACGTTTTTTTGACCGATTGGCCCTATGGGAGCTATATGATACAGTCAACTGATTTTGATCAAATTTGGTATAGTGCTTGGGAACTCTAAAAAACTTTTTAATGCCAAATTTGGTTACAATATCTTCACAAACAAACGAAACACAACGAATTTTGTACATAAAACAAATTTTCGACCGATCGATCCTATGGGAGCTATATGATATAGTCAACCGATTTTGATCAAATTTTGTATAGTGCTTGGGAACTCTAAAAAACTTCTTAATGCCAAATGTGGTTACGGTATGTTCACAAATAAACGAAACAACGAATTTTGTACAAAACACGATTTTTTGACCGATTGGTCCTATGGGAGCTATATGATATAGTCAACCGATTTTGATAAAATTTGGTACAGTGTTGAAGATCACTAAAAACCTTCCGAATGCAAAATTTGGTTACAATATCTTCACAAACAAACGATTCACAACGAATTTTGTACAAAAAACAAATTTTCGACCGATCGATCCTATGGGAGCTATATGATATAGTCAACCGATTTTGATCAAATTTTGTATAGTGCTTGGGAGCTCTAAAAAACTTCTTAATGCCAAATGTGGTTACGGTATGTTCACAAATAAACGAAACAACGAATTTTGTACAAAACACGATTTTTTGACCGATTGGTCCTATGGGAGCTATATGATATAGTCAACCGATTTTGATCAAATTTGGTATAGTGCTTGGAAACTCTAAAAAACTTCTTAATGTCAAATTTGGTTACAATATCTTCACGAACAAACGAAACACAACGAATTTTGTACAAAAAACAAATTTTCGACCGATCGATCCTATGGTACCTATATGATATAGTCAACCGATTTTGATCAAATTTGGTACAGTGCTGGGGGTTTCTAAAAAACTTCCGATTGCCAAATTTGGTTATGATATCTTCATAAGCAAACGAATTATCCATCTAAAACTTTTGCTTTTTTTCGAGGTCCTCTGAAACACCCCTATGGGAGCTATATAATGTAGTCCCGATATCAAAAAAATAAAATAAACTTGTCTCCTATGGATTAATAAGGGATCTTATCTGAAAGTTTGGTTGCTCTAGCTCTTACCATCTCTGAGATCTAGGCGTTCATACGGACAGACGGACAGACGGACAGACGGTCAGACGGACAGACGGACAGACGGACATGGGTATATCGACTTCTCTAGTCACCCTGATCATACTTTAGGTAACTTTGGGGGGTCTCCGACTTCTCCTTCTGTACGTTACATACATTTTCGGCTTGCACAAACACAATATACCCTTTGTACCATACGGTACAGGGTATAAAAATTTTTTCTATATGCTTTCGCAACTAGTTTAAGTAGGCTATTTATGTAAACAATTTACATGTTGATGCTTATAATTCATAACATATTAAAGCGGGTACTGCATAATAGCGAAACTTTTAGTCGATTGTTTATTGTCTTTGAATTGTTTTACTTTTTTTTTGTGTAATATACATATTTTTGTTATTATATGGTGAATAAAACTATGTATTAAGGATGGGCATCGCGTACTCGAATATCGATATTCAGTATCGATGTGTATCGGATGAAACCGATGTAAACAATCGATATATCGACCAAACAATATCGATATCTCGATATATCGCCCAAAACATTCGTATGAATGATATCAGTTTTAAACTAATAAGTCATACATAAATTCAGACACATACAAATAATCAGTTTATCTGGATTTCTTACAATTATTCCAAAAGGCTGGTGTTTAGTTTAAATTAGAAAGGCTCCAGAGAATCGTCTACACAAGCCAAAGGCCGGTTCCGTTCGTCGGTCATTATTCTCCCAGACGTCGCAACAGCCGGAACAAATATCCTTGCTAGTTTGTAAAGATTCAAGAATTGTGTCGACAGGCGCTCCAATATGGTTAGTGGATTGGAGTCCAGCGGAGACTGTTGGCGTGAAAAAAACTTTCATCTCCGTTCTCGCAATACTTTTTGGATCTTCCGTATCTAAATGCAACACAGGATTGCTCACGGCAACAATGTGCTTTCCCAAAAATAATTTTTCTGATGAAATGGTAATGTGCAGCGACTTAGCCAGAATGTTGTTTCCCGACGTCTCCAATTTTTTCCCCGATGCAGTCAAATCTTTTTCTATGCCCAAAGTGGCCATTCCACCTTGCACGCTTAGTTTTGGCGCCGAATTCGTAAATATCGTCAGTATCGGATGAAAATATCGATATCGGATATATCGTCGAACATGGATATCGATACAAAATAGTCGACTTCCAAAGAAAGAATATCGATATTCCGATATATCGATACACTATCGCCCATCCCTACTATGTATCTGTTTCGTTGTCCCATATTTATTCTGGATGTGGGAAGTAGTTGTGGTGATTTTTTGCTTATAGACTTATGTACTCGATTAATGCACTATGGTTTTTTTTTTTTTGCGACTTTTTTGGCATAAACCTCAGAATATTGAGATAGTTGCACCAAATTTGGTACTTATGCATATTTTGAGCCCCCAAGACGGTCTACCAAGTTTCGCCCGGTTTGCTCCAATATTTCTTATAGCTGCCATATAGCCGATATGTCCGATTTGCACCAACTTTGTTGTTTTTTAAGCTATTGGCTTGAAAATCGTTTTGTACGCATATATTTTGAGCTTTTTAGAAGACTTGCTAAATTTGGTTTTGCTTGGAGCACTCTATCATAAGGGTGTCATAAAATCGATCTAGCTGACTTGGACCCACTATTTTTTTTCAGCTATTTCGCTTAAAATGTTACTTATTTGACCAAGGCCTTTTAATTTATGCGAAATCAATTCAAAATTCAAAATGTCCTATGTATTTTATGTTGATTTCGCACATTAATGCGAATTTTGCTAAAAGAAACCCATGTATCTTGTATTGTGGCAAAATGTGGCAAAAGAAGTTAGTTTGTCAGTGTTCTACACACTTTGGTTAATAAATAGGCATTTAAACCTCCGTGCCGCGCTGTGCCATGCAAAAGTTATAATCCACGAAGCAAAGTGACTTTTGTTAAGACATAAAAAAAGTAACACATAAACAATAAGCAGGACAATAGGACAAAACACAAAAAAAATGGTTAGAGTGTTATTTAATTTTTTATATTAAATACCTGGGCTAACGTCCTCCATCATTACAATTTATATTTTGGTTTTTACAAAGTACGTGCATAAACTTGGCTGATTTTTCCCGCCAAAACTGCAAGCAAAAACGACGTACAATCAGCTGACTTTGCCCGCAGCCCACAGTAACAGGGTTGCCACAATATTTGAAGTAGATTTTTTTATCACTAAATTGAAGTATTTAAATATTAAAAAACCAAAAAAAATTTGTAATTTGGAAAAAAAAAAAGTTGGGGTTTATGGCAAAAAAGTGGAAAAAAAAACCATTGTACAATATTACTTTTCAGTTGATTGTCCAGTTAATCCACATCTTCAAAAAATAATTGAATGGTCGTGATGTGCTGTTGCATTTTGCACAATATACTAAATGAGCGCAATAAATAACACTTGGAAAGTTGCCACTTGTGAGCTTTGCGAGCAACCAATTCACACTAATATTTCTGGTGATTACTCACATGATGCAGAAGAAATTAGGTCTGCAATAGCAAGATCTTTCAATAATATTGAATTTCAATGAAACAATAAATAATAAAATCTTTAAACCAGGCACAAATAGTTTTTATTAAATTCAATAATTTGAGCTTGGAGCTATCTTGACTATTATGTGTCTTAAAAACTAACTTATTTCTATATAAAAATGTTTCATTATATTACCAGTCTTACACTTCATTGACTTGTGACACTTAAAAACTAACTTAATTATAAATACAAATTTTTCAATATTTTGTGGAGACTTCATTAATCTTTTTTAATTGCTTGGAGGAACTGCTTTTGGAATGACTCCTGGTTATCGGCCATCCGCTGCAGTAGTGCTGTTTGCTCGCGATGCACTTCACTTCTATAGCGAGCTGCTTCCACAAGCTCCGCTTGATAGTCACGTTTGAGCCTCTTGGAAGGTGGCCCTGACTCGGTTGGGATGTCGTATGACACATCAGCGTCAACCACCACGTAATCCTCAGCTGCATTTAATGAAGCATCTGCAATATAATTCAAATTAGTGTTTTAATTGTATTTTATTTAGCTCAAAATGATTACTTCTATTGTCCACGTTGACCTCTTCTATATTATTAATTCGGAAAGACCCGAGTATTTCGTGGACTTTTTGATAGTGGCACCAACTGTGTCCAGCCACTTGGATAATGAAAGCTGGGTTTTACTTACCTATATTTCCTTGTCAGATTGTCGATTTCCTCTGACGCCGGACGCCTTCAGTGTTTCCGCCATGTCCATGTAAATATGCGAGTTTTTTCGCACACCTCTAAGATGGGCAATATTTTGACACCACAGATCTAAGAGGTGGCTTTCGGAACCAGCGGTCCAACGCAGCCTACTTGTGGTCGCTTTTTTGGAATCTGCTGCTGTAATTTAAAAATATTTTAATACAATTTAAGTTAAAAAATAAACAATTAAATTTTGTACTTACAAGTGGTACGTGTTTGTTCCATTTTAATTTAATATTTAAAAGTTGCCAAATTTAAAGTTGCACAGAAAAATAATCGAATAGTTTCTTATCGGGACGCAATAAAATAGGACCATTTCCACAAGATGTTGGAATGATGTTGAAATTTACGGAACGGGTAATTCATACGCAACATCTTCGACAAAAGATGTTAGATGTTAAATGTGCCCCAGTGTGAATAGGCTATAAGCCTGATCAACAAATGATTTAAAATCTCGCTAATGCCAATTTTATAGACATTTTTAAATTCAGTTGTGAATTGCAGCAAAATATGGTTAAAACACTTCAGAAGTTATGGGTATCCGTCATGATCCAACAATTGGAAGGTTAAGCAATACGCAGGTTTGTTATTCGTTTTTTCTGAAAAAGAGTGCAGGTTCAATTTTGTATGGTATCTATATGAAATAAAGAACCAATTTTGATCAAACTTTACACAAATGTGTAGACTAACACTGTAAATTCACCTTACCGTTTCGATACAAAACTACTGCTTAATTTCTTTTCATAACTAGTTCCCATTGTTTCGTCATCACACACTTTCTAGACACCACCTAGATAAATCAGCAGAGGATTAAACAAAACAAACCTTTAACCATGCCACTTAGTCAAAAACAAATATTGAGGTCTGTCTCTTAAACATATTTAGGGTATCCCGCATGTTCCAGAGCACATACAATAGCTCAGGCGTACGACAAATGCCGACTTATGACACCAAAATATTTAACTGCTTAATTTTCCAGAGTTGCGCTTTGTGCTGCCAGACGTAAGATCTAAGGCCTATCAGGGAGTTCGAACTGCCTTTGAACAAGATAACAAGGGGTTACATACGAATTAGTCCAGTGGGATTGCTGCGCAGCCCTTCGGAGGGGTGAGCGTTTGTTTGTGCTCCCTGCACTTTGTTCTTGTGTAATCACGCAGCACGACTTTGTATTCGTATCCCTGATGCTATCGTTGTTGCTGCTGCTGGGCAACAATTGAGATATTCAATTGGCAACATGCGGCCGGCAGGGATAGTCGGGCTCACGCCAACGAAAAGTGGCAACCACCAAGAGTAAACACCGCACAGTGGTCGCAAGGGGCAATCTACCAGCTGGAATTAAATCAAATTTTAAAAATAAAAATTTATCTTTCCTATAAGTCGAGCTCACGCGGGTGCGGAAAACTGGTTCCTTAGCATAGAATACTCTTTAGTAATGGTACTTTTTCTCTACCAAGAATAATACTAGGAAGAAATCCTTTTACGGATTCCGAACTTACTTATCGTTCACTATCATCCACAATTGAAATCATCCATAGGCCCATTAGGCTGTTCCTCAGCGACATATAGTTCAAATTTATTTAAAGCTATAGAGACGATTTGTACCACTGTGCACCGGCGCACTATTTGGAAGCACGCTGAGCGGACGATTAGCTACAGCCGGAACAGGCTGATGTTGCACAGCCGTCGATTATTATTGCGGTTGCACTTTGCCATGTGGCAAGGGGTTGGGTGTTGGAGAGGGTGGCTGCGAATCTTTGCAGTTGTTGCTATTGTTGTATCTGTTGGATTTGTATCTTATGCACTTGAAATTGTCAGCAGGTGCTCCGTTTGAAACAAAAACATTAAGAGAAATCAATTTAACTGCAATGAATTTGTGTCGCTTTGTCTGTCTGTTTGCTCTGTTCTGTCAACTGATTGCAGTGCAGTGTAGCTGTATCTGCAAATGTATCTGTGTATTTGTATTTGTGTGTTTTTGGCCATTAATATATTTCGTAGACTGTTTGTGTAATAAAAATGCAATTGTCATTAAGTGTTTGAAATGTGTGACAACTGTGACTGCAGTTAAAAGACAAATGTAATGCATGAAATTGAAGGCGGATCATCGGATATGCTGCATAAGGTGTTGTTCATGGATGATTTGCGAATTAGGTCGAATTTTTTCGAACTCTCATTTTGGCTTAGAACTTGAAAAGGCAACTATTATAGCTGCGTTATGCCTCATACAAAAATATGTAAAATGTTTTAAAATATAACAGCTCAACAAAATCTTCTGCACATGAAATTCTTGAAATAGAGCGCAAAATTTGGGAAGTACTGATTCGCGGAAATACTATGTGAACGATTTTCTAGGTTTCGCGCTTTTCACGCTACATCTTGTTAATTGCAAATAATATTGTTGCAAACTAATTTTGGTTAGCATTTTATGCTCTACAATTTTTTCGAATCTTTAAAAAAGTTTGATTTTGATTATCTTTTGATGTGATCTTGATAATGTTAAAAAGGACATGTATATCAAGTTTTACATAATTATCTTTGTATTCCGCGGATTTCTGCTTTTTTGTCGTTATTAAAAGGTAACGCATAATTTGATGATCATTTTTTTTCTACGATATATGACTTGTTAAAGAGAAGTATACCCAATTATTCAGTTATCGATAAGTCGATAAATAAAAATAAAAAATAAAATAAAAATAATCGAAATTTTGCTAAAAAGTTTACCAAGATCTATATTGGCTAGTACCTCTATAACAAATGCAAAAATCATCAAAATCGAAGCGATTTTTTTTTAAAACATCGCCCATTGCATTTTTTTTTCGTGCATATAAAGTTGCATATAAACTCCCCAAAAGAGAATATTGGATCATTAAATAGAAAATTCGTTATACAGAAATACGTTATAATAAGATAATAAGAGCATAGTACTTGAAAAAATTACGTAATATGAAAAAATTCGTTTTAGACGAGCTCAACAAAGTCTGTCTGTATGAATAATTAGTTTTCGGAGTAAGAACTACCAAACCTTACCTAAAGACGTGTAGCTGATGACCGACCAGGTCAGATCAAAACTTGGCATTGTTTTAAGCTATGCTGTATAAGCGTTAAAAATTGGTTGAAAACTTCACAAGATATAAACTGCCTTAAAAAAACCTTTTCGGAAAGTATGTTCCAGTTCGAAAAATTCGTAAAACTGAATTCGATATATAGGTATCTTAAGAACGGTTATTGTCACCTCTAAAAACAGCATCCTCGAAATTAAACGCAGAATACTGCTCGCCAACCGTTGCGCGTTTGGTCTGAGCAATTTGTTCAGATCGAAAACAACATCTCGAAGCATGAAGATAGAACTTAACAAGAAGTTGGTTGTGCCCATCGCTATCTACGGCGCCGAAACCTGGGCTATGACAGCTTCTGATTAGGAGCTAATTAATATGTTCGAACGAAAAATTCAATAACATCAAAATTGTCGCCAAAATCAAACAGCAGAGATTAAGATGGGTGGAGCATGTGCATCGAGTGCAGGAGAACTGCCCCACGAGGCGAACCAGCTAGCGCCCGACGTCTGGGTAGACCGAAGCAGCGTTGAATTGACGCTTTACAGAGAGATATAGATGCGCTGGGCATCCGCGACTGGAAAAATAAAGCGGAGCACAGGGAAGAATGGAGGCGAGCGATACAGGCCTAAACCTACAAGAAGAAGAACGGTTATCTGCACAAAATAATGCTATATGAAAAAATTTGATGAATGAATAAATTTAATTTAAAAACATTAACATGCCATACTATTAGTGATGACCCAGATCTTTATGATCCTTAGCCTTGTTCTAGTCTTACTTTGTAATTCATTTGTAAGTTTTTTATTTCTTTTTCTTTTTTTTCATTTTTGTAGTTTTTTCCCCTTTTTCCTTATTAATTTAATATTATATAAGAAAAATTTTTTTTTTTTAAAGCTGTTAGTAAATGAATATTTCAAATATTACTGTAAATAAATAAATTAATTTTCATATTTTCAAAAAATTGTATTTTCAAATTTCTCTGAATATAATTATAAATATTTATTAAATATATTTAATTGACAATGAATATTAAATAGTTTCAGATGAGAACTGTCGTGATAACTTATTTTAAGAGTCCCCTTTTTCAGCAATCCGGTTTTAAATAGTTTTTTGAATATATTTATTTGAAACCATTAAACATAAGGGGTAACACCAGTGTAGAATTTACAGAAAATCGATTTTTTTTTAGCTAAATTGGAGACAATTATGTTAAAAATGATGTCCCGAAGTGATTTTTAAAAAAAAATATATCCGCCATGCGGTCGGGCCAGTTTTTAAACTTGTTTTTCTCGAAACCACTTTTTTTCGAATGGCTTCACGAATAACTCAGTCAATTTTTATCCGATAGATTTGAAATTTTTACACAATCTTTATAACATACTTTTCTAGCGAACCACGTGGGATTTTGTCAAAATAATAAAAACTTTTTTGAAAACCCCTAAAAAAAGCTACAGCCGTCGAGACCAATCCGAAAATTAGATATATTTCGCACTTTACAAGCGCCATTTTGTTTTTTATTACTTTTAAAAAATTAATTTTTTTTGCTCAAAATATGTACCTGCTTGGACTTTTAATATAAAATAAATTTTCTTTGAAAAAAAAAAAAAAAATGACCCGAAATTCTTCTATGGCACAGGTTTTAAAATATTGGATTTTTGTTTTACTAAACCAATTTGGAATTTTTTTAGTTTTAGATAATTTGAGGCATTAGACATCTTCTATTCCTTCAACATTTTTTTGTCACGTTCATAGTTTTGTCACTTTTCAAACATTACAATCAAAGTTTTGTAATTTTTAGAACATTTTTGCAAAAAACTTCTTATTTGACTATAAAAGACTTATTTCTATAAGATGAACGTCGTTTTCTATAAAAAAACTAATCTTGAACCGTGAATCCAGCGGTTTTGAACATCGTCATATAGGAGTATACCTTTATCATATATGATGAGATAGCGAGTGCGTTCGGTAGGGAGCTCTTGTAATGGTTTCATTCGGTTTGAGCAACTCAGAATGCACGACACCAAAAATTAGAGGGTCAAGCAATGTGTTGGTACTGTGTCTCTCTGAAAAAGAGAACACAGCTTCAATTTTTGTATGGTAGCTATATGAAATTGTGGAATTTATTAATTATATTTTTTTATGTACTAATCCGCGTCACGATGGGTGAACATTTTGATGATACGCATAATTAAAGGCTATGATATAGACAAAATTTTACACATCCATGGAGATTTAGAGTTTGATCGATTAAAAAAGAAATATGTGATTAACAAAATCGAAAAGAAAAATACAAATTATGGGTATTTTTGTAAAAATTCGAATATAATATACCACTTTACTATTAAAATAAGAAAAAAAGGCTATTTGTACTTTTTCAAAAAATATTAGGCAATATTTAAAATAATACGATTTCATAATTTTTTACAACTGTAAATAAAATCATTAGCTGAAAGACAAGGTAAGGGATGTTCACAACAATAATTCGATTTTTAAGAACTTGGAAACCGACCAAGACAGATCTGTTCAAATGTAGGCAACCAAAAAGGCCGTAAGATAAATTTTGTAGCTTTTAAACTTTAGATTGCGTAAAACAGTCTCTAAATTTGGTTAACAGGCTACCAAAGAGCTTGGAACGAATAGGTAAAATACCCAAATGTATTATTATCCATTTATTGCTCTTAACTCAAATGCTTCATTTTAAAAGCTGTCCAATTTGGCGGACCTCACTCACTCTAAGTGCATTATGCTTATAAATAGCAAAGGTATAAAATAAATGTTATCACATATTATATACATATCCTAAGACTAAGAATATCAATACTGCCGACCGTAAGCAAAACCTCTCGTAGATTTCCCTAAACACATTTGATGACACTTGCCCAAATGCCAATGCAATATGACAAAGATATGACAAGCGAACGAATTGAATTGAAAATAAAAATATTAAAAAATATATATGTACAAAAAAGTACAAAACATGAATATACATCGAAGATTAAGGAAAAAGCAAACGTAAATGCTTATATTTACGTATTCCCCAAAGTGTCCGGCGACGGCTACAACGTATCGAATATCACGTACGAGACAAGGGTTAGATAACAACCGGAACCAGCCTCAAACCCAATAAGTGACTGGTCGTAGACCAAGCCCAGCCCCAAGCACGAGTCCTGTCGCATACGTTCTAAAGAAATTTGACAATAAAATAATAATATCTCTCTCTCTCTTCATGCGAATGTGAAAAGCAAACGGTGAGCATAAAAAAAGCACGCTCTAGTATTCCCATGTTTGCAATTTTTGCAGTTTGTGGAACTAAGCTGGTGGTAACAAGGAGACGCAAGGATGTATGTGTCTTGTCTACTTTGTAAATGGAGTTGACTTGTGCCAGCAAAGCAATTTCATCAATAAAAAATATGTGTTTTCCACTATGTCTTCCATAAAATAAAAAAAAGTGTTCATTTAGTATTTTTCGAAGAGATACTTTGCATGCGATTGTAAAGAAATGAATTGAAATAAATGGAAAGCGGTTGTGTAGTTAGGGGGAGTGGGGTTAGTGTTGAGGGTCTTCTATACCGTTCAATGATTTATATAATGATAAGGTTTTTTTTTTAGTATTTTTTTTTAAAACAAGTTGAAGTCTTTAAGTCTGGCTTAGCTGTCGTTACAATCTTAACGTGGTATGACGTAAAGATTTCAAAAAGTTGGAGGCAGTCTACAAAGCGTAAATAGCTTCATTCCCAAACAATGAGATCAATGGATCTAAAGCTACGATATTAGCCAAAAGAATTCCTGCAAAAGTTAATAGGTTTTTTTTTGTTTTTTTTTTTTTTTTGAATTAACGAATTAAAGTTAAGGGAAAAAACTGGATCGGGCAAAAGAATCGAGATATCTTTCATGTGATGATATTCATCCTATATGCAACACCAAATTAGAAATCTTCAACGACGATTGTTAGTTCAAAAAAAAAAAAATATATATATATGGGTCACTCTCTGTCAAACCAGTCACCCCCTCCTCACACTTCAATTTTTAGGATAAATCAACTTTTTTGGGCTTACAATTTTTATCTGGTCTACTTTTTAAAGCCGTATGGTGATTTTTGATATTTCAAAATGGCGGAGCTACAATAGCCGTCAAAGCAAAGTAACTCCATAATTTATAAACTATTTTGAATCTTATTCTCAGAAAAACATTATTGCAGCCCCTTTTTCTATGCTATTCAGACACTTTTGTGTCAGCTGATTATAGGTACCTCGTTTTTTATTTTTGTGTTTAAAGTTCGAGTTGGGTTTGCAAATACGGGTTTTCGGGGTCGCTAATCACGAATCTGGGGCTAGAATTTCAAAATTACAAAATCCAATTCGAACTTTAAGCACAAAAATAATTTTTTAGGTTTCGCCATTCTGTAATTTTTAGATTCTAACCCCAGATTTGTGATTAGCGACGCCAAAAACCCATATTTGGATACCCAAATCGAACTTTAAACACAAAAATGAAGAACACATCGAAGGTCCGCCATTTTGAAATTTTGTAAAACTAATAAGGCACTTATAATTTTTTTGATACAAATTGAGGAAGTATCTGAAAAATTTTAAACTTAACGATTTTAATACAAAATTGATTGTTTAATGGTGACCAGCTCTGCTTACCAATCCAAAAATTATTTTTTCTATGAAATGTATTTTAAAATCTGTCGAAAAGATGATTTAGGATGAGGGGATAGAACGATTTAAGAAGCAGCTGACAAATGCTAAACTTAATTATTTCTATACAAAATTGATTTTTTAAGGGTTACCAGCTCTTCTTAACAATCAAAAATTTTTCAAGAGTCGAATCGGATTTTATAAAAAGTGCTAAAATTAAAAACTAAAAAGATGTACTGGCTTTTAGGCCCACAAAATTCGGCTATACAAGGCAGTCCTTAAGCCAGTCTGAACGTATGCCATGCAGCTCTGGGGGACTCTGAAAACTCGCTGGCAATTAACCTACTAGACAATAGTACGGATTTTAGACATCTGAAAAGTTTCATATTCTGGACCTTCCAGATCGATTTGTATAATAAATGTACAATAACCTTTAGCAAATAGCATTGTTGTACATTGATTGGACTCACTGGAGCACAATCAATCCTGCCGATTTCAAAATTTTGTATTTTAAATTGTAGGAAAATTATTTACTCATTTTTCAACTTTTTCAAATTTTAACATTTCCCTATTCTTACTAATAATAAACTTGTTGGAAAAGCTGCCCGAAAAAATTGAGTTATTTGGAAAAGTTTTAAACGTGAATCGTGATTCTATATATGTCCGTCTAAGATGTATGCCCTTTTCTTAGCTGGAGCGTCAAACTCTGCAAGCATGTTCTGGGGGCATTCTGCAGTTTTCCGTAAGTAAACCAGAAATTCTTGCCGAATTGGGATATTTCTTTAAAACTTATATAAAAATCGAGGAACTGCTTGGTTCGTGTTTCGTTTGAAACTCTCCTCTTCTCATAGCAGCTATTTAGTGCAGTGTCTACCAATGCCACAGCAGGAGTCAGGCCCTGTAGGTGGTGTTTCGCTGCACCACCTAACCCCCATTTATCAGCTACTTCGTTCTCTAAAATATTTGTATGTTCCGTGACACATCTAAGGGTGATTTTATTCAGTTGTAGATAGTTTAACTTGGCTCTAGTTTCTCGGACTAATTTAGATGTTACCACTCTTTGTGAATTTTTCATTTTTCGAAAAATATTTCAAATTGGATTTTTTTCAAAAATTTCCTAAAAATTACAAATGTTTTCGACTGCTTTTTCGTTTTGAGCTCACCAGTTTACTACCGAAATAAATAAAAATATAAAGTATGTTATTTATTGTAAAGTCGAATTATTTAATGGGATTGCTAGTGGAAAATTTGGGATGCAGATACTGATTATGGTTCCAGTTCAGGAAATATTGGGTTTTAATATTAGAAAGTTACCTTTTCGACCTTAGTACGTAATTTTAGTTCGAAAATGAATCAAAATATTGAGCACATTTATTGGGATTGCTTAGGAGAAATATATTTTTTTCACTTCAAGAACGATTGGGTTGTAATATTGGGAAGTTACTTACTTTCAGCAAATCGGTATTTGCATGCCATTCTAGTTCAAAAATAAATACAAATATTTTGATTGATATTTTACACTGTAAATTTGCATTATTTATTGGAATTTTTCAGAAGAAAAATTTCCCAATATAATTTTATTGCATCAGCTTCATTGCTGGTTATATCGTCTACAGCAGAACAAACGTACGTATAATTCAAATAATTTAAAAAAAAAACAAACTTCTCTCTTAATCTTCTTGAAAACGTTTTAGACAATTAAAGCAATTTTGAAAAAAATAAACCTCTCTTAATCTTCTTGAAATCCTTATAGATAATTCAAATAATTTTGAAAAACAACCTTCTTTCTTAATCTTTTTTCTTAGAGTAGAATAAAAGCTGAGCTACCCTTCATCTAAGCTACGGTATCTATAACACCAGTTTACACGAAAAATGAACCTTCCAAAAAAAGCGTTTTTTAGGGAAATTTGGGTCCGAGAAACACGAAAATGGCAACCTTTTTTTTTCTTAAGGACCGTTTTCGATATATTTTCGAAAAACATGTTTTATGTTCGTAAAAGAATTCCCTTTCAGCTTAAAGCTTAACATAATTTTCACAAATTTTTTCTCGTTAATAAAAAGAACACTGAAAATTTGTAATTTTGAAAAATGGTCGAAATTTTTTTCAACTACAGTTGCCTGTAACTTCGACAATTTTAACTTAATCTGTACATATTATATATCACTGGAAAGAGCACCTCAAAACACACAATACCTTTAGATCTAATCATCTTTCATGCCGATATAAAATTTTGTTCACGAGATATTGGGGAATAACTAAAAAAAGTATATATATATATCTCGAAAACGGTGCATAAGAAAAAAAAAGGTTGCCATTTTCGTGTTTCTCAGCCCCAAATTACCCTAAATAACACTTTTTCAGGAAGGTTCACTCGATGACCCTTAAATTTGTAAGCTAGTGTAATCCAATTTTAATGATCCTGGACATTAAGAAAGACATTGGACATAAGAAAACACAAAATTGTAAAAATATAGCGTTTTGAAATTCGGTGAGAAAGATGGCTTGGCAGAAGAAAAAAATAAACATCATCTAAATGGACATATAAGGATTCCAAACGTCAAGTTTGCTTATACTAGCTCTTACAGTTTCCTAGTTCTAGGAACTTACTTTTTTCCTTAAGTTTTTTTTTTAATCAATGACTCTTTCTCCCTGCTACATACATTTTAACAAACTTTATATCCCCCTAACCTTTGGAATAGGGTATAAATACCGAAAAGCTAGAGTAGGGCCTTAAGGTAAGATATATTAGAGTTTGCATAAAACACTTCTTTCGAAAGCCTATAAAATATAGTTTCTTGCGAAGCAATATGTACTGAATTTAATTCAAATTCGTTCAATTAAAGCAAAAATACCCTACCGAAAAAGCAATCCAAGCGACTGACCAAGTGAGCAGCCAGAAGAAGGTTGTGAGGTCAGAAATATCTGAGTTTCTTAAAAATTTTTAATATATTCTATGAAGCACTGTAGTGTTTTTACTATTCAGTCAGCAATCACACTATGATTACAATTTATAGAGCCCCCAAATTTATTTCTAGGTCCATCCCTGTCAAAGACTTTAAATATTGATTGAAGCAAGAAAATTGTAATTATTAAGTAAGCGCCCTCAGTATTATATAATTAAAATGTGGCTGCCTCAATGTATGCAACTAATTACAGACAATTACCACAGTAGTAATAAAAATTAATAGAAAGCTAAGAAACCAGAAAGCACCCACACATACACACTAATACACATATGCAAATACAGCATTAATTATCGCATTGATCGATAACATCCTGCGATTTAATCAACAAACGATTGCCGCCTGCAAAGCAAAGCCCACAGTGTCGTTGACCGCGTAGGTGATCATAAAACTGTACTATATAACTTGATATATATATGCCATGTGTATATATCTACATATTGATCAATCAATCTTAAGCGGAAAAACAATAAATGTCACAAATTGAGTTGCCTTTAAGAGAAATCAGCAACTTCCGTCCGCGAGTTTGCGAAGGGATTATGACTGATCATTGTATATTATTGAGCCACCGTCCGGGCATTGTTTTATATGGCATATAAAACAAAATAAATACAGTCTTAAGTCCATTATGCGGGCTCTTTGTACAAATTAAGCGCAATTAGCGAAGGTATGAGGGGCATGCAACAGGATCATGTACACGATCACCCATTATGGCTATAAAACATACAACTTGCATGATTTTAAGTCGTTTCATTTAATTTTAAAGACATGCTTTTAAACCGACTTGTGAACATCTGTTTTCATCAGCTTCAACATGCCATCAAATTGTTTTAGGCGTTCTTAATGCGAATTTATGGCCACCATCATGGTAACAGTTTCCTAAAGATGACTTGGCATTTTTTTCTTAAGCAACTTCACACCCTTTCTTATGGATATGATAGGGGTAGCGCATCTCTCAAGCCAAAAACAGACAACATAATACAAATGCCTAATTGTGTTTTATGATAGAAAGAATTAAATGAAAACTTGAAATAATTTCATAAAGGGGCTGAATTACTTTGTTTTTAGCGTTTTCATAAATTAGACATCCTCATCATCATTCACATTGTTTGCGGACAACACCTTATGCCAATCTTAAGCCTGCATCTTTTTTGAAACTTCGGATCTGGATAAAGGAATAAAATTTATTCGTTTTCGGCTGCTTTCATTACAAATTTTTTTTTACCAAAAAACAAACAAACAAGACTAAAAATTCAGATTGAAAATACATATCATAATAATAAAATTAATATATGTAATAACAATCTACAAACAAAAATTTATTTCAAGATTGTTAAAAATCCGAAAAAAAAATTTTGTTATCTGTAACATTCTTAACTTTACGATTTTTTGGCCTCAACAGCAGTCCTTCCATACTAAAATTGAAAACACTTTAACTAACAATTAAAATGGCGTACGTTGAGGTCGGGCGCAAACGACTTAGGGATACTCTGTACCACCACATTGCAATCAAATCAAACACGTTTCGTTATCTTTATAATCCACCGAGTTATGCCCTAATAAAGTTTTTATGACCGATCGGTATATGATACAGTCAACCGATTTTGATAAAATTTGGTATTTTAGTCTATAAGCTTTCGAATGCCAAATTTGGTTACGATACCTTTTTAAACAAACGAATTATCCATCTAAAATTTTTGATTTTTCTCGAGGTCCTCTGAAACGCCCCTATGGGAGGTATATAATATAGCCCCGATATCATAAAGACAGACGGACATGGGTATATCGACCTTTCTAGTTGCCTTGATCATAGTTTAGGTAATTTTGGGGGGTCTCCGACGACATTTTCGACTTGCACAAACTTATTATACCCTTTGTAACATGAGGTATACGGTATTAAAATGGTTACGCCATATTCGTACCCTGCCGGTCACGATTTTTTGATAAAAAATTTGTAAGCTCTGATATTTGGAACACATATGGTAATATAAACACATTTGGTTATACATAGCTATAGAAAGCTACACCCATTGTAAAACTTTTTGAGTTATATTTTAAAAGTGACGGACAAAAAATTGTATGAAGGTTAAAGATGATAAATCTAACTTGTGGTTTTGTATCGCTTTTCTAACAAACTTTCAATTTATCTGAAAATACTTGAAAATCTCCAGTGTCCATTGGAATATTTTATTCCACTATCAAAATAAATTTTCGCTTGAACTAACATTCATGCATGCCATTTTGAAAGTTCAAGTTTGGTTTCTTATCTTCAAAACATTAACAGAATTTTTAGAAAGTTTATTTCGAAAGTCATCAAATATTGTTTCACAACCCATAGGTTCGAGCGTTTTATTACGCCTATAGCCATCGGAGTGATGCAGATTCGCAGATCGAATACTTTTTCGAAAGTTACTTAAAAAAACGAGTCTGAAACATTATCAGATATAGAAAACCATTTCTCTTCAATTTATCTTCAATTCCGATTATCGGTGACATCCCTTCGAGACGGTTTTAAAATCTGTAATAAATTTGTTCAAGACTTGATAAAGTTCATCAATAAAATAAATTTAATTCAATCAAACTGTAAATTATAATATATAAAAAGTTTATTCAATTTCTGTGTTATCTGTATCTCTATAATTTGATAAATTAAAATTTTAAATTCATAATTTTAATTTTTGAAAAATCTCTACTAAAAACTCTCACTGTCAACGTGCAAGAGTTGCCACCTAGTTGTGAAACCAAATAATTTAATTTCGGGGTATTGAATTTCTCATATTAATAGATGTTTTTGGTGTTTGATATTAAAGAAAAACTTATGTTTTTAATTTGACTAAGTTATTATTATGAAGTATGAGGAATTATGTGCGCAGTTGGCGGTGGCAGCGTCTTAGATAAAGCTAGCCGAGGCACTTAATGCAAATGGGCCACACAGCAAGTTGGTATAAGAATGGCATTTTAAGAATTATTTTCTGTTTTTGTGCAAATTTTAAAATGTTAACAAAGAAATTTTGTCATTCACAATTCTGATGACACATAGTAGGCTTGTCATACAAACTCATGTATTGGGCGGGAGAAATATTCAAACTTATTTATCAGAAATTGAAAGCGATAAGTTGCAAAAACCAAGTCTTGCGATTCTGTACATGGCATTAATTTACAATGCTATGCTGTGGGTTCAGTTCCTCCCATCTCAGTGGAAGATGGCATTGATTCATATGATTCATAAGCCAGGTAAGCCATATGATAACCCGGAGTCATACCGTAGTGTGGGAGAAACTGGATGAAGCTCAGATTTCTGGTGTTATGAATCAGTGTGGCATACACCCAGATCACCAGTTTGGATTTCGGACTGGACATGGCACTGTTGAACAGGTCCATAGAGTGGCACGACATATCCTCCAGGCTTTTGATGACCTTGACTACTGTAATTGGGGTCTGGCACGACGGATTCCTTTGCTTCTTCCGCATCCTTACTTCTGTCTTCTTAGGACCTATCTAGGCGAACGTGTATTCAAGGTCAAGATACGAGACACCTTTTCCTCCCTTGGCTGAATGAAAGCTGGGGTCCCGCAGGGCAGCGTTCTTGGTCCGTTGGTCTACTCGCTTTACACTGCTGATCTACCAGTCCCTGACGATGAACACTTGGAGATTCCCTCGAAGGCTTTAATTGCGATTTACGCTGACGATATCGCCATCGACTTGAGGCGGCAAACGGCCTCCAAAGGTACCTCGACACACTGGTTGACTGGTGCAGGAGATGGAATTTGATGATAAACCCAGGAAAAAGGACAATCCCCCCACCCATACAGTGTGATACTGGAGTAGCCTAATCTAGTTAAATACCTTGGTATCACGCTGGATAAGCGACTTACCTTTAGGCCAAACCTGAAAGCTACTCGCAAGAAGTATGGTCAAAAGATGGAGCAACTGCGGTGGCTGCTTAACAGAAAAAGTACTTTGTCACTAAGAGCAAAAAGAGCAATGTATGTCCAGTGTGTCGCCCCGATCTGACTCTATGGGCTGCAGATTTGGAGTATCGCAGCAAAGACAAGCTCTCAGAGTACTGCAAAACCGAATTTTAAGGCAAATAACCAACAAATAACCTGAATGACCTTTATCTGAACACAATAGAAGAGCAGATAGGAAGGCACACGAGTAGCTACAGTGACAAACTCAGGTGTCATAGCAGCGCCACGAATCTACTTCCAGCTAGGCCTCTTAGGCGGCTCAAGAAACAAGGTTTCGCTAAAACGATTCAGTCATGATGATTCTCCACCGTGTTATTAATCCAATTATTACAACTTTTTAATGCTGATAATTTTGCAACAGTATAATGGGATTGTATTCCTAAAAAGATTATTTTTGGTTATTTTTGACGGGTAAAAATTGTAGCAATATTTCTGAAATCGAGTGCGGGAAGTAGACTGAGAAGAATCAGAGTAACAAGTCTATCTTTTTACGCACTAGTACAAAATCGATTCTCTACTAATTTTGGTTTCGAAAATTAGCTTTCACTACTGCAAATTGTTACCATCGTTACTTTCAAAAACACGCATCTGGAATTTTACTACGAAAAATTTTAATGATAAAACTTTTTTGAACGTTAAAAGTTTTCAGAAAAAAAAATTATGTTTGTGTCGTTTGGCTTTCGGGCCATGCTGCGGCACTGACTATTCGAAAAATAACTTCAGCACTTGCTATTTTTAAATTTTTTTAAGACTCGTCTTGGTTTGTAACTATACTTATTAAGCCGTATGGTACCACATTAAGCTGCTAAATATTTTATACCAAGAAAAGACACAGTTGTTATTTTTTAATTGCTTAATAAATTTAATTTATTGGAAAACATAAAATACTTAAATTATAGCTTTGATTTGTTGAACATTAAAAATGAAAATATAATTATTTAGTTATATATATTTTTTTTACATATATTTTACACATATGTATTTCTATGTATATAAATAAGTTAAAAATTTATTAATTAGACTAAATTCATTGGAATGATATAATATCAAAATATTTGCATAATACAGCGTTAAAAATTTCACGACTAACTAGAAGCGAAAATTTGGAACATTTTTGTATTTAGTTTGGTTTTTTTTTTATTAAATTACATTTTACAATTAGACGCACATTTCAATGGTTTGATTTACGCTTGGTTTGTTTTCACATCTATAGTTAATTAATTTTTTATTTTAAGACTTGCCTTTTACAACAATAGAAATGGAGGCACACAGATACGCACACAAATATATTTTGAAGAAATTTCAAAAAATTTTTGACAAGAGCTTTAAATGTTTTTCGTATATGGATTCCTTTGCTTTTACTTTGTTAGTTTTTTTTTTTTTGTTATATATATATATATTTTCTTTGGTAAAATGTTGTGTTTTTTTCTTTTTGGCAACAATGGAAATGGCAAACTTTAGTTGGGTTGCTTTTACTTTTGCAGTTCTCTTAATTTATTTTTAAAGTTAGCTTAATTTTTTTTTCTTGATTTTTCTATAAATTTTTGGAATTTCAACGATAGGCTGAGAATTGAAATGCATGCCTTGGATTTATTGCACAATTGTTGGGTTTGAGAATTTCTAATCTTTGCTGCTGCTCTTGCTGTTCCCGCTGCTGCTGTTATACAAGCAGCGATACCTTCTGGCAATTGAGGTTGGTCAACTGTGGCGCTGCCGTCACTCCCGCCGTGGCACCCACCGACTGCTGTTGTTGTTGTTGCTGCTGTGTTTGTGCCACTGATGTGGCAACTGAGTTCAAACCCATGCCAGCAGCTGGACCCAGTTCCGCCGCTGCCGCAGCCGCTGCCATAAAGTCCACTTTGCCCAGATGCACACGCAAGTCCGTATGTTGTGTCTCCTTGTGCCGACGCAGATCCACTTTGCGCTGGAAGGCCTTGTGACAGAGTTTGCAGGAGAAAGGCTTGTAGCCGGTATGTTTGCGGGAGTGCGTTATAAGATTGGAGCTCTGGCTAAATGCCTTACCGCACACCTGGCATTTATGTGGCTTTTCACCTGAAACGAGAGTGGAACAGAATTTTTGTACATTAGTTGTGGGGCTTGTACTAGTATGCAAAACGATTGTAAAACTAAAATCGATAAAATATTCGGAAAAGCAAAGGCAAGCTTGTTAATACACTGCATCCTAAGGGCAGAAGGGCATACTGACTAGGTGCATAAGAATGGTTTGTGTATCGACTAGAAATAAGAAGGTAAGATCCCATAACTTTTACTCCCAAATGATTGGGACAATAAAAGATATCGATTTGAAACTATCTGTCCAACCTTCTTCTGCTGTATTGCCAAATAAGATCAAAAGAGATAGAACCATTGCATTTTGGAACAAGTTGGCAGAACATGGAGTTTTTTGGTATAGATATTGATAAGTCCGCAAATAGAATTAAATAAGCATTTAACCTATGCATCGCAAATAAGTCTTGCAGGATTGATCAAAATTAAAGCAAAAAAAGTGTTTTAGATGTAAAAGCCACCATGAATATTTTTTATTAATTTGAAATAAAATAATGTTTTAACACTTAATTTTTTCCAAATTTAATTTAATTCTCTCTTAATTTTAATTTTTTATAATAAAAATATATTCTAAAATTTTGATTAAAAAAAAATCAGTAAGTATATTTTTATTTTATAATTGAAAAAACAAGTTATTCCCCTATATAAATATTTTAAATTAACAAAAATTAAGGAAGCCGCAAAATAAAAATGCAATTGAAACATATTTTGAAACATTTATATGATGTACACTTCAATAATTTTACATTTTTTTTAAATTTTTTAAAAAAAATTAAATAAAAAAAAAACAAAAACTTTTATGTTCTTAAAAAAAAAAAAATAACAAATAATTTCATTTATTAATTTTAATTATATAAATTGAAAAATAAGTATTTATTTTACCATAAATAAAAATTTATTTTAACATAATTTCATAATTTTTTAGGGGCGTAAAGATATTTTTCATAATTTTCGAACTTCTTAGGAATACTCTCCAGTCTCCTATTTCTCTATTTACATCCAAATCTTCTAAGGAAGCAAATTATAAGACGACAACAATCCCCTTTTATATTACTCAAATTTTATTAAAATCAGTTCAGAACTTCTGAAGTTATAGGCAAAAATAACAAAATGTATTTATTTTATATTATCTATTTGTAAAAAAAATTACAATCACCCAAATCGGTAATAAGACGAAAATATATTTTTTTTCGTTTTGTTGAATCCAATTTTTCATTGGTTACCACAAATCCCAATTTTTTTTTAATTACCCATGCCCATTTTATCGAAATTTTTGAATAACTACGGGAGCTATAAGCAAAAATTACGAAATTAAAAAAAATGTTTGCCTAAAAGCCACACTCAAAACGAGCTAGTGTAACGTTATTTTTGAAGTAGCTATAGTCCCCAAAATTGGTATATAATTTCATGTGAACTAAATGTACAAATTCTTTTACCTTTAAGGCCTATACGCAGTTGGAAAAATTTCGCGCGGAATGACAAAACTTCATATAAAAAAAAAACCCTTTGGGATATCTTTTTTTTTTAAAGTAAAAATTATAGTTTCTCGAAAGAAATTTCACCCAAAACCTTTTCTAGTACAAAATTTGAAAAAAAGAAATCCTAGAAGAAATGACGTATATGTCCAAAGTACTGGAGAGTTCACTTTAAGACCCATTTTACAAATTATATTTTAATGAGTATTACATAATGTTCAGACAACATAAATAACTTATCAAATTCTTTTTATGCTTTCTTAAAGCGAATAAAACTTGATGAGCAGTGCGAAAATTATGCAGGGTATATTATAGTCGGGATATCCAAATTGTAACCAACCCACTTGTCTTTTTTTTTCGTTTTTCGGAGACGTATGCAACCAGTGTACGCCATTTTAAGCACACACACTCACACACACTCTCACAAAAGGCACAGCATCATGGCTGCCACCCTCAACAAAAGATACACACATACACAAACACATGCCAAAGCTCACACAGCGCCCAACGTCAACCCCCCAAACTGCGCCGCCGCCGTCGCTAGACAGACGCAACCCCCAAGCATTGTCATGCATTCATTGTAAGTCATCCGCAATGGCGTCGACGTCGGCGTCAGCGTCTCCGTCAACGTCGCCGTCGACTTTGACTACAAAAACCGCAGCACTTTACTGCCTTTGCTCAGGTTTTCTTTTTTTAATTTCCACTTTTTTGGTTTTTGTGGTTTTCCACTTAAAGTGTCAGGCAAAAAAAAAGCAGGTTAGACAAATTTTCCTACCAACTTTAATGCCATTTTGGGGCGTTTGATTTTACATATTAATTTTCTCGCAAATTCTTTAAAAATTGTTTTCTTTATGTTCTCATAATTTTTTTTTAAGTACTTAAACTTTGGTTAACTGTTTTTTGTTGTTGTTAATTAAATTAGGTTAGGTATTATCAGATACGGATTAAATTCCATAGAAATCTATAGTTAGTGAAATCTGTTCTTTACTTTTTTTTGTATATTTTTAAGTACTATAATTAAACTGGATTAATCAGTTGAGCTATTTCCTATAAAGTCAGCATGATTTAAGTCATAAAAAATTGTTAAGTGACAAAAAATTGTAATCATTGGTATATATAGCTGCGATGAAGTCAAACTAAAGATTAGATGTTATCAGAATGTATATAAGTCTCACGTTTTCAGTTGGTTTTACCAAGAATTCAAATTCGAGTAGAAATTGAGTAGCATATGAACAATTGGCCAAACCGTGAGTAGCACTTTCAAAGAGGCACAAAGTTCAAAATGCCAGACTAACCATGTTGTTGAACATTTTGCTCTTTTACCAATATGCATTTATGCCCGACAAAGTGAACTATCCAATTATATTAAAACTCTGCAATTTAAGGCTGTAGGTAAAGACGTTTCGAAATTTGGCATTTTACAAAAGATTTTTTGTGACTAAGAAAATTCCTTTGTTCAAGGCTGGTACCAAGACAAAAAAAAAAATTAAGGGAAAGGCCGCAATAATAAATAAAAACCAGTCAACATCTTTTTGACTTTTTTACCCATTATACTTTTTTTAAGTTTATTATATACCAGAAACTTCAGTTCATGGTCTTACCTTGAAATGGATTAAGAAAATTTTTGATATCCTTATAAAGGGTCATCAATCTTGAGGTTTTTTTTTTAAATACCATGTTTTTATAGAAATATTGATGCGATCTCTTTTATTTATACAATTTTGGCAATGATTTCTTTAAATAAGTCACTTTTCACTACTTAAAAGAGAAAAATTTTGGAGCAATCAATATTGGTAAACTTTAAATTATATTTTTCTTAACAACGTATTTTATAATAAAAAGTAGGTCCTACAAAAAAATTGCACTTGCTTAGAGATCTCTTCTTCTTAAGAATCACTTTAGCTTTAGATTTGGCTTAAATGAACTTTTCTTACTTTTCAATAAGACAGGTGTGAGCTTTAAATTTGGATTCCCTGTTGCTAAATCCGAAACCCTGGTCCAAAAAAACACAAAACCCAAATGTTCTAAGAAACCCCACTTTGGAGTCGCTGAATTTAAATCCTTACACGTCAGGACTATGAAAAAATTTCTAATTTTTTAGTTTATGTCGGAGCTCTGACGTGCGGGGGTATTTTTTAAACTTGGATTCGGATTTAGTATTAGGTGTACAACTTTGCTCCCACCGTTTTTTTCCAATGTTTGAGGCTTTATTGTAAAAAAGTGGTAATATATTTATTATTGAAAATACTGCCCCTCGTTAACGACTACTTTTTCCCATCTTTCTGGTTGTTATAGGGCACCATCTCGTAAAAACGATTAATCTTTTGAGGCGATCCACAAATCACTCCATTTTTGAGTCTTCGGCTAGACTGTGTCCCATGTATCGAAACCCATTTTAATCCGAAGCAGCAAAATCTGGAAAGTACGGCGGGTGAAGTAGCTCATCCCATTTAAGCATGTCCAGGTATGTCTTGACCGGTCTGGCGACTTTGTCGTATCTCTCTCGGTACTGTGCCCGTTTTTACTTCAATGACGATCTCCTGTGATAGTTTCACCCGATTTCGGAAGCTCATAGTATACTACCCCACCAACTACAGAGAATAACGTTAGAGTCGTGAATATTAGGTCTGGCCGTCGACGTGGAGGCATGTATAGGCCGATCACAATTCCATGCAAAAACCCCTTCCGATTGTGTGTTTAAAACAGCTGTTCAAAAGTGAAGTGAACGCCGGTCAAATCTCTCTGCTTCAACTCGTACGGATACCAATTTCCATGTTTCTGAATCATTCCGATGGCTTTAAGGCGTTTCCAAATCGCTTGTTGAATAACACCCAATGATATTATCATTTCACGAGTCTTCATCAAGCAATTCCTCCAATTCGGAGACTTCAAAAACTCTCTCTGGCCCACCGCTATGCTTGTCCCCCACTTCAAAATCACCAATTTTGAAGCGCAGAAATCACTCACGACATTTTCTTTAAATTGTCAAATTGACAAATGACGAGAATTGGGCTCGAACACTGGCATCTTCGATCAGGGATAAATTTTAAATGAAAGTACAAATTCACTGATTTGGATAGGTCGTTATGTTGGCAGATGACTAATCTTATTTTGAACCAATTTAATGTACCAGCACGCTACAGTAGTCTACCGAAAAACGGCGGAAGCAGAGTTGTACACCTAATAAGTTTAGACATAAACTTTATCTGCTTAGCAAATAGAACAGAAGAAATTCTGTTTTCTATTCTATTGTGTGAAACAGTGACGTAGATAGTTTCAATGGGGGGTTCGAATTTATTTTTCTCCATAAACTTTAGTGCACCAAAATTTCACACATCATATATATATATTTTTTGACTGTTCTATTTTGCCAAAAATTCCTTTTTATAGTGGGTTGGTGAAAGGGGGGGATTCCCCCCGGGCTCGGAGCTATCTCAGGGCCCCGGCGCAATTACTGTCGTACTTACAGAATACAATGATTGAAGCTAAAGGTGTAATAGAGGGGCCGGTACTTTCCCCCGGGCCCGGATTTTCTCTCTACGGCCCTGGTCTTAGGTCAACTGAGCTACGTTGTATCTCTTTGAATAAATAAATATTGTATATAATGTAACTAGTGCATGTTTTTCAAATAAGTATTTGTTTTTTGGTAAAGTTTTTCGAGCTTAGATATTGTTCAGAAACTTAATATTTATTATAACTTCAAGGACTTTGTAGAGCATGGAATAAACAATTTTTTACTACATACAATTTCATTATACAAATTTTTGTTAAAAAAGTATTATATGCCATATAGTATACACTCTAGTTTTATGTGGACGAAAAAAATATCTTTGTTCTTTTATGCAGCTCACCTTTATGCTAGAGATAAAGATATACCCTCAGTTACATGAGCCAAATGCTACTTGCCATATGGTATACACACACACACATATATAGCATAGTATATATTTACAAGCCCACAAAAACAACGGCAACATGCCAACTTGAGTTAACTTTCATACAGTCAGTCAGTCTACCTACAAACATATATAAAAGATAAACATACCAACACCAGCAAGATACAATATGTATAGTTAGATATACAGAGAGCAAGAGAGAGCTGAGGTGGCATGTAAATACATGGACGACTAGCAGTAAAAGGCAGCGGCGTCCATAGTACATAATGGAATTGCAGCGACGTGATTGTGAAACATTCGACCGTTGGGATGTGCTCTGATTCAAGTTTCAAGCCCCCGCGAAAGTGCCGGCAACTTAAGCACATCCCAACAATAGTAGCAACAACAACAACTATAGTACATTTTGAGTAGTCATGCAGAAGCCAAGCAAAGTTGACTCTCCAGATCTCAGCTGGGAGCTGCTCACAGAGCATGTCTGCAAATTGTATCTGTGTGAGTCTGTAAGTGTGAGTATGGGTGCGTGTGTGCGTTTTTGAACCCTTCAGCGCTTGCTCAACACTGCTACAGCTATACAACACTGACGTCCGTCTGGCTGAGAATGCTCGGGGCACGTTCGTGCACTATCGGCACAAATAACGTCACGTAGTCGCAGAGATTATAGAGCAGCTTTTATTATTTATCACAGCAAACGAGCAACGAACACTAACGAGACCAAATCCCGTCGGCCGTCGGCTGTGGAATACCCCCGCCCTGGGTAACAGTAAGGGTAAGTATGTTGGGGGGGTTTGCTGCTGTTGCTGCTGCTGCTGCTGCTCTAACTAACGCCATACTGTCAGAATCCGGATACATAGCAACTTTTGCCTTATATGCTAACTGGGAGCTGGGGGTGGTATGTAGCTGTATGTGGAGATTTCAAGGATTTTTATTGCATCACATTGTGGAAATTCTTTTAAATCTTTGCTTTCTTCTGCGCTGCTTTCTCTTATTCTTTTAATATATTATTTTCTGCCAAAGTGTGTGGCAGGGTGTAGGTATTTCCTTTTCCAAAGCAAATGCTATTCACTCAACACGATTTTTGCTTTTGCCATTTGCTTTTTGCTTAAATAAACTTAAGTTTATATGTATATATTATACATATACATACAGACATACTTTATATATGCTATATACATATATTTTTATATGCTTTCTGCTTTGCTTTACGCTGGCACGCACACAACACAACACGCATACGCAACGTGGTACCATCCAGAGAGCAAGCAAATTGATTTCACCTACTATGAAATCCCGACGGTTGTATTAGGCATTTGATGATAAGATTTCTTTTGCTTTTTTTATGTCATTCACAAAGTGAAATGTATATGAAAAAAAAATGTAAAATGTTTTCATATTTTGTTTTGCTTTAAAGCAACACAAAAAGATTAAATTGTCTGGGATTTCTTTAGAAATGGAATCAAATTGGATTTATGTTAATATTTATGTATTTGAGGGAAAATATCTTAAGATAAGTTAAATTGCATAAGTCAATTAATCGAAATCGGAATGGAAAGCAGGAAAGTATATAGATTTTTTTCTGGCTAGTCTAGGTCTATTTATTGAAGATAAAATCAAATTAGCTGGGATACCCTGTGTATACAATAACATTATGAGTTTAAAGCAAAATGACTTTAGATAATATGTACTATAAAAATCGGTTAATCGACATCGGATTTAAATGCATCTGTTTTTTCTCAATCTTTGCAAATTCGTTAAAGATGTAACCCACGACTGCTTGTACAAATTACCTATTCATCGAAATCGTACAACATCGAGATTGTACAACCAATAGCATTTTTTGAGACGTCATTTTATGAAATTTGCTAATTTATTAAATATGAAATTAAGAAGGATAAAATGGCGTTTTAAATATTTAGGATACAAAAAAATTATCGTAGCCCACGACTGCTTGTACAAATTATCTATTCATCGAAATCGTACAACATCGAGATTGTACAACCAATAGCATTTTTTGAGACGTCATTTTATGAAATTTGCTAATTTATTAAATATGAAATTAAGAAGGATAAAATGGCGTTTTAAATATTTAGGATACAAAAAAATGATTGTAACCCACGACTGCTTGTACAATTGTCTATTCATCGAAATCGTACAACATCGAGATTGTACAACCAATAGCATTTTTTGAAAGGTAATTTTATGAAATTTGCAAATTTATTAAAGATGAAATTAAGAAGGATAAAATGGCGTTTTAAATATTTAGGATATAAAAAAATTATTGTAACCCACAACTGCTTGTGCAAATTGTCTATTCATCGTAATCGTACAACCAATAGCATTTTTTAAAAAGTCATTTTATGAAATTTGTATGATTGTACGACATCACAAAATGTTTTAATTCAATCAATTCAAAAATTCAGTCAATCGAAATTGACAACCAATTTATACAGCCAGTCGTATCGTGTATGGCTTGAGTAAGATAATAAAAAATAAATTATTTAAATCGATTAATCGACATCGGATATGAGTACTTATTTTCGCTTATCTGGGCTAATTTGTTAAAGATGATATGAAGTAGAGAAAAATGTGTTTACTACCATCGTATTTATAAGTTTAAAGATAAATATCGTAAGATGATATAAATTGTATAAATCGATTAATCGAAATTGAAAGAAGATAATTATATACATTCAATTATTTCAGCAAAAAAAGATCAAAAGCGCTAAAATACTTAGGAATAATGTAAAATTCTTTTTACTATAATATTTTGAATTTAAAGAAAAATATCCTAAGATAATATGATTAATAAAACTCGATTAATAGGCATTCGAATTAACATTAATTAAAAATATACGATTTTTTCAATCTTGGCAAAATTTATTTATGCTAAAAGTAATTACGATCAAATTTTATTAAATGTATTTTTGAATTTGAAAAAAAATTTCATAAAATAAAAAAGATTTTTACATCTAACTCTGTAATTTTTAATGGCTAGCTATAAGCAAAACTTATATATATTATAAAAATAAAGCAAATTGTTAAATTAAACTATAATTTATAAATCGATTTCAGAATTTAATGTCGTTTTTTTTCCAATCAAGACAAATGTATTTAAGATGAAATTATAAAATAATAATATGTAAATATTAATGATTTAATTTATTTTATTTTAAGCTAATAATTCTATTCTTTTCTACCAATTTTGGCAAAACGATGAAATAAAATAAAGTACAACACATTATTTATGAGTCAATAAATTATGTAAATAGTATATATAAAATTATAAGGTAATATAAAAATTACAAATCGATTAAGATTTTCCAATCTTGGCTAATTTTTTAAAATTAATTTAAAAGCGATATTTTCAATATTAAACAAAAGTATCGTAAATTAATGTTTATTAGATAAATCGATTAATCGATAGCCAAGAATATCTGATTTTTTTGTTGCTAGTTTTAACTAATTTGTTCAAAATTTAAGTAATTTGTTTAGTTATATGTTGAAAATTTCTAGTCTATTAGAGATTAATTTATAAAGCCAACAGACAGAAGATTTTGTTTGACAATTCTGAACATCTCAAAAATATTTTTATTACATCACATTGATGCATTATATAAATCGATTAACGGATAGCCAAGATATCTTTTTTGTTTTTTTTTGCTAATTTTGGCTAATTTGTTGAAGATTAAAGTAATGTGTTTAGCTGTATGATACAAATTTCTAGACTGTTAGAGATTCATTCATAAAGCCGTCAGACAGAAGATTTTATTTTGAAATTCTGAACATCTCAAAAATATTTTTATTGCATCACATTGATGCATTATATAAATCGATTAATTGATGGCCAAGAATATTTTTTTTGGTAATTTTGTCAAATTTTATGCAATTTATTTATAGATATGATAAAAATTTCTACATTGTTAGTGACGTCACAGATTTTGTCATGGAATTCTAAACATTTTGAAAATATTTGTATTACTTTTGCCGATTGGTAGACAATCGCTTAAACTGAATTTTGGAACGCCAAGGATTATTTTTCTAAATTTTTTTCTTTCGGGCATGGCATCAAAAAATATTTTAAGTTAAATGGAATTTTTTTATATGAAGTTTTGTCATTCCGTTCGAAAAGTTTTCAAACTGCGTATGGGCCTTAAAGAAAAACAACGCCAGATGATTATAAAAATCGATTAATAGTTATCGGAATTAAATGCAATCGTTAAAGTTGCTAGTAATTTATTCTCTTGTAACAAAATTTTTAAAAGTAGTATTTATTTATTTATTTGAATTTTTAAACCTTTTTAAAAATATTTGTAGTATATAAGCAACTCGTATATATTTGGTTTAAATGAAATTTTGCTGCTATGATTAGAATCATTATCCATTTAGAAACGGCGTCAAAAATAAAAAATATCTTTAAGAAAATTTTAGCGAAATAAAATTTCATAATTTTTAAAGTTAATTCAGCATCTCACAAATTTAAGGAAAGTATTCTTATTCATTAAATCATTGACTAATAATTAAAAAAAATATATATTTATTGTTAATAATCCACTTAATCCAATCAGAAGCAAAAACGTCCCAAGAAAAGAAATAAGTCTTATTTTCATAATTAAAGCATTAAAACTTAAGTACTCAAAATTCGTTTCTTTAAAAACATAAAAATTATTGATTTCTTAGCGCTGCTAAGCTTCACAAAGGTCACAATCCCAAAGCACCTTTTTGCACTTTAAGTCATGAATAAATCTGTGAATGAGTAAAAACCAGCTAAGAGTATCTACAAAATGTATTTTCTCGCCTTTATAGCGCATAAATACAGAAAAATCCAAGGCAGGCAAATAACAAACAAAAAAAAAATAACACAAAAATGCGAGTAAAAAAAAAAACTAAATGTGCAGGAAAAAAAAAAGAAAAATACCAAAAAGGATATTAAACGCTGCCAGAAAAATATATGTTAAAAAAAAAAGGAAAGCAAAGGCAAATCACATCAATGCGGAAAAATCTGCTGGCTTTGGTTATTGCCAGAGACAGACACTCTGCGACTTGGCCTGAAATGTTTACCCAGCAAGGGGCAAGGAAAATTAAGAATGGTCATAAAGAAAACGAAACGAGAAATACGCACAAAATTTGGCTAAAAACTGACAAGGCTAACAGCCAGAGTAAAGTAAAGATAAACAGCAGCAGAACAAATCTTGAAATTCTCTGCGAGAACCAGAGCACATGTGCGTAGAAGTGGCAGCAAAAAGCAGCAGCAGCATTAAAAGGAATGGCAACAGGGTAGGATATAGAGGGATGCAGTAGAGAGGGTTGGAGTGCAAAGAATAGGGATACTGGAGTGGCGCAAAGCAATGCGGGACACACGCTCTCCAAATCGAAGACGGCAAACGATAAAAATGTCTGGAATATTTGTGTGTCTTTGCTGCAGTGCGTTAGTATCTGTGTTTGCAGTGTATGTGTATCTGTATATGTGTGTGTTCCGAGTCGTCTTCCACTGATTTAGCCAGACACTAAATATGTCTGTTGTGTGCTTATTAGAGGGTTATTATCCTTGCAATTTGCAAACTGATTTAAAGATTCAAAAAATAAAGAAAAAGTAGCAAAAGTGGTTTAAAAGAGGGGGAAATGGTTCTGGACGCGGTTGAGGGAGCTGGCATCCATTTGCAAGAATTGCAGAAATGTTTTTGTAGTAAATAAATCAAGCATGTTTGCAGTAACTTAGAGAATATACAAAAGTTGCTCTTATAAAAAAAAAATTTGCATATAGAGCTACTCGCTATACAAATAGAATAGAAATAAGTTTTTTTCAGGCCTCTTCCGTATTTCGATTTCGATGTCTTCTGGCAAAAAAGACTTGCATTGGGAGCCGAAACAATTCGTTAAACATAAGACATAGAAAAAATAATAAGGATGTTGTGTATATTTGTTAAATATTGGAGAATATCGATAATTTTCGATATTTATAATTTCAATAATTGTAATTTAATCTAAGCCATATACGATGCGACTGGTTGTTCAACTTGGCTGTTTATCGAACAGTTTGTACAATCGATTGCCTCATATCTGAGTTCCTTGTATGAAGTTTTTGTATAACAACACACAATGATTTAATTTTTCGATAAGCTATCAAATTGTACAACCAGTCGCTTCGTTTATGGCTTGGGTAAGATTTTTAACATTTTTTTCCGATATTTTATTTATGAATTTTTATAAACCTTTCAATATGGGAATGAAAGATTCATATTTATATTTTACAGTCGCAGTGACGTCATAAGGTTTAAAATATGCGTATGGTGTTAAGAGTTTGAGCTATTTAGAACCACATAATATGGAACTGCGCTTTCATTATTTCAAAAAAGGGCTCAAAATTATTTGATATAAAAAAACTTTATCAAACATTATAAATTTCATTTCATGTGCTTTAGAAATTATTGACCACCCTATTTTTGTCGCATATAAAATTTGTTTAAATTGTTTAAAACGTGATTTAAGGAATATATAGGAAATTTTATTTTGATAAGGCTATAATTAGAAGAAATAAAAAATTTCAATTAGCGCTATTTGTTGTCTATTTACAAAACTCCCAAAACGCTTCAAAATCCCGAAACCGTATTTTTCATTTAATAACATTTTTCAAAACTACAATATTTAACAAAATGGTATTGTTACATAATTAATTTACTTAATTCTTTACGAATTAATTAAATGCGACAGAAATTTAATTTATATGAAACTTAGAGAACTACTGAAAATCCTTAAACATTTTTCGACATTTGTGACATGATACTATTGCTTCATCTGATTTTATGAAAAAAATATTATGCGATTTTATAGGATAAAATATTGTTTTAGTTTCACATATAAATTTAATTTTATCAAAATTTAAAAAATGATATTCGTTCGAAAATAGATATTTTTATATCCCCCCATTTTCCAATTTTGGGGAATATTTATGCATTCACAAGGGCCGGGCAATGTTTTGTGAAAATGTCAACATTTGCTTTTTTGTTAGGCTCACACAAATTTGGTCCAACAAAGAGCAATATTGTGGAAGTTTAAAGAGTAGGAAATCGCAAATTTATAAATTTATCTATCTATCGAAGTTTTCATCCGAACTTAATACTTTGCAGCTTAGCATTTATAGCAACAGACAGATATTTCTAAATATGTCTCTCTTTGACATTTTGCAGCAAATTATTTTTTAGCAAGAGACAGAATTTTAATATTTAAATAATAGTTAGTCATAATAAATAATTCAAACTGATAATGATAAATAATAATAAGTTAGTAACGAATAATAATAAATATTAACAAAAACTAGATTTTTCTGATTTTGAAAGTTTTCATCCGAACACAATATTTTGCGAAATACTATTTTTGGCAGAAATTTTGAAAATGTGGAATTTTTCCTACTGGGGAATGGGACCATATATACATGAATTAACAAATTTATTATTGTATCCCAAGCTGTGAGTTCTAAATTTTTATACGTACGGCCTGTCATTGCTCCATCACTACCCGATTCGATAGAAATCATTTTGGAATAAACAAATCCACAATGCCCTTGACCCTATGATTTTGGGTGCAATTATTTTGCAAGACTATTGTATCCTATTGGCTTGAAGTTTGCACCTGCAGTGCTTTTAATATTTTAGCAACAATTTGTAGCTAAATTTAAGGGTATAAAATCTTTTGGCAGTTAAATCTTACGGCTCTAATTTTTAATAACTGATTTTCCAAATCGGAACTGCCACAAATGGCATGCAAGCCGAAATGCAAATGAAAGTTGAAGTGAAAAATCTGTTGAAATCGATTTCTTGTTGCCTTTATGGGACGCTGCTGCATACTCTTTGAGTTTCAATTGCAATGGCGTCGCTAAATGTGAGTCGTTATTTGGAAACGTTTTGGCAATGGGATGTATGCGCAATACAAGCACAGACATTGTATGTGTGTGAGTCTCTCGATGTATCAATGTATGCGTCGTATTTGTTATTCGTGTGTGTGCGCGCGTATAAAACAGAAAATCAAAATCTCTTGACTAAATTTTTCATTGGTTGGCTGTGATTTCTCTGCTGCTGACGTTCTGTGTCTGTGTGCGTGCTTCTCGCTCGCTCACGCTCACACAAAGGCGGGTTACAGTCTGAGAGCGTTTGCATGTGTGCGTGAGTATCTGTGAGCTGTGTGGAAAGACGGGGTACTTCCAATGCCGCGTCAAGTTTTGTACATAGTTTGCTTCAGTGCTATTGTTGTTGTTGTCCTCACTGCCTCTTATCAGTTTTTTTTTTTTTTTGTTTTTTTGTTCGCTTAGTCTTTTTGTGTGTGTGAGTGAGTGTTGATTGTTGCGCTCTCTCTTAGTTGCTGCTATGAATGTGTGTGTGTTTGGGTGAGCGCGCTCTTTCTTAGTTGGCGCTCTTTTTTCCCTAGCTTATCGTCATCGTCTGCCCGTGCTCCATTTTTATGTTGACTCCTGTAGCTTACAGAGCTCTTCTAACTATGGCTGCGGCTGTGGCTTTGGTGGTGGATTGTTGGCTGCTTTAATGGCGCTCCTTGGTGGCAATGTCTCCCCATTTGGGTTTATGGTTGGGATTTTTAAAATTAAACCAAAATGAATGCGTCTTTTATGCTTGGCGTTATTTAAGATTCATGTTCTGGTTTAGAATTGACAAACCCAAAGTTGGATTTAATTATGTGACAAAGCGTTATAGCTAAATAAAAAAGTTTTTAGCTCATATAAGTTCTTATTAAATAAGTATTCCAAAGGATTACGCACGTATGACCTCTTAAGGATAAACTTTAGTGTGTTTTTGTTAGAAAGTCTGTTGCAATTAGAGTTTAAAGGGCTGCTAAATAGTTTTAAGCTCATGTAGGCTCCAATTAATTAAGTATTATAAGAACTTAAAAAAGTATGACCTTTTATAGAAAGGGCTTAGGGTTCAAATGTTCGTCTGTTTATTTTTAAGCTCATTAAGGTTGTTAGTAAATACGTATTACAAAAAATTTGAACGTCTTATATAGCCTTTTAAATTAAAGCTTAAGATTAGTCAGCTTTAAAATATCTGCTATCCTTAAATAAAAAAAAAGTTCATTAAACTGAAGACCAAAACCAAAAGGAAGGCTGATAGTTATAAAATAAAATTTCAAGAAGTATACATAACTTTAAAAAAAAAATAGCCTCAACTGAAAATCGCTAACGTTAAGTTCTCAGGTCAACCCTCTACTAATTCATGTACAATTTTTTGCTCAGAAAATTTGAACTTTGGCCTTTAAAACCATATATTGCGTTCATGTCTGATACTTATGCTCAAATTATAAAGATGTTTAGTGAAATAACTTCTAAATTGTTAAAAATACAGCACTTCGAAATTTTTTTTTATTTATTTATTTATATAATTCTATAATTCTAAGTTATAAAAAGGTTTGTAGCCTGAGCAACGTAGGCCTTCAGGCTACTTCGAAATTATTTGGGGTGAAGGAAGGATTATCAAAAGAAAAAAGCAACCTGGTTCTACCTGCACTTATAGGGAGTCTAAAATCTAGTCTTGGCTGTCCTAGAACTTATAGTCTCCAAGATAAACGCATTTATACAGACGGGCGGGCAGGTCTCGATCAATTTCTTTTGTCCTCCTAGCCGTATTGGAGGTAACTTTGTTGGTTCTCCGAAGTCTCCTTGTTTATGTTACAAACATATGTATATTTACACATACCGAATATGCCCCATTGTCCTAAGATATGGGGTGTAAAGATCAATATTTTTTTGAGCCTAGGGACGAATCTGTCTGTACGGCGTTATGAATTGAAAAGCAATTCACGAAAGGGGCCATAGGGTTGCAAATTCTCAGAAATTCAGAGAGATGTAGGTTTTCGCCTCCAAAGCGATCATAAAAGGTTATGGGCAATCGATAATCCGAAATTCTAGTATCGCGAACTATGACATAAACTTTAATTTCAACTCTCCACTGTATTTAGAGTAGTTCACTAATCGGAGTTTGGCGCCCAAAGCAAGCAGGGGGCTCATCCCCTTTACTTTTAACTCTCTTAACTTACATTAAAGCTACATCTGTAAATAAACATATCTTCACAGTTCTCGAAACTTACCGGTATGTATATAGGTGTGCTTTTTCATATCACTCTTTTGATGGAACCGCTTGCCGCAGTAGCTGCAGGGATAAGGCCGCGTATCGCTGTGAATGAGCAGATGGGTGGATAAGGTGCTGGAGCGCTTAAAGCGTTTGCCACACTGTTTGCATTCAAAGACCTTCTCCACATTGTGTACCGCCCTGTAAGTAGACAATTAGCAGAAACTAACTTTAGACAACACTAAATAAAAAACAACAAAGAGCCGTCGTTGTAATTAAAGTGGCGCCACCCATAGACCATCGGGTAAGACTAGTGGACAGCTGGACTCTGGCATTTTAAATACACAACCACAAAGCAAACATTTTGCCACAGTCATACGGACTTGGAGTAAATCCTGCTTTTTAACCAAATTAAGTAATACAAAACTGTCCCAAGCACCAAAAGCGACTCATTAAAAATGTAAAATACTACGGAAACGGACAAATGTTTGTGGTCTGTGTGTGGTGTCCGTCTGAGCATGGTGTGCTGCTTTACATACCTGTGCTGACTGAGGCTAACCTCATGGCCGAAGGTCTTGTTGCACAGCTCACAGGCATAGGGCTTCTTGCCATGATGGGTGCGGCGCGAGTGCACCTCGAGGCCATGCGGCGTGGAGAACATTTTCTCGCACTTCATGCAGGAGTACAGGTCGCTGAATTGATGCAGGTTTGGCCACTTGGCGGCCATATGATGGAAGTGCAGGTGTGGTGCATGTGGCATGCCCAAATGTGCGGCATTGGGTGGCACGCCCGCGGCCACAGCGGCAGCAGCCGCAGCAGCAGCAGCAGCGCTCGAACCATTTTGACCAGACTGCAGTGGCACCATAAGGCTGCGCAAACGAAAGAGATCTTCCTGCGAGGCGGGATGGTAGCTGCTGTAAGAGCAGAAAGACACAGAGACTTAATTAAGCAAGCTGCTAGAGCTGCAAGCTTTAGTAGCTCTACCAACCTGGCGCCCAGTCCGGATTGTTGCTGCTGACCCTGATGCAAGGCAAAGGCGGCAAAAAATGGCAATGCAGGCGGAAACAAAGGTCGCTGAAACATGGCCGCTTCATAGTTGGGCGGGTAGCCTTGTCGCATGACTTCTAAAGGATTGGCGGGCAGCGTTAAGGAGGCTGTGCTTAGGCTCGTGGGCGGACTACGCGCGCGTCGCTGTTGCGGCTCATCACGGCGCAGCAGCGCTGATACCGAAAAGAGATCCGACTTTTTCGAGCCGGTGCTGTTGGTAATCAGCAGTTCGTAGGCGGCGCTGGGAGAGCTAACACAGGGACTGCCCGGCGGTGAGTCCACTTCCAGCTCCACAGAGCTGCTGTGAGAGCGTGAACGTGAATGCAAGGAACGCTGCTCATGACTGCTATCCGCATCGTCCATGTCAATGGAGCTGTGTGAGGGACTGCGTGAACGCGAACGGGATCGCGATTGGCGACGCAATTTTTCGCTGGCGCTGACGTAAGGCTGACACTTGCGCTGGAGTATTTGATGGTTTTTGCTCAACATGGAGATGGAGTTATTGTTGTCCTCGATGTTGGGAGTTTGTGGGTGTGGCGGTTTTAAGGCGGCTGCAGCAGCCTCCACGGCTGTCAGGTGTTCAGTCTTGACGAATCTGCTTATGCTAAAGGCGAGTGCGGCGTCTGTAAAGGGTTAAAGGCAGGAGGTTGAGACGGGCGTTAGCATTTAGTAAAATCAGAGCAAAAGGGCAATATATCATTAATCACGCACACACACGCCCACCTGCATGCATGTGTCTGTGTGTGTGTGTTCGCCATTTGGCAGCATATCAAATTTCAAATGTAATTATTTTCGTATTCAATCGCATAATCCACCTTACATGACCATTAATTCACCCTAATCAAGCACGCATTCGATGTTCCGCATTTCGGCATTGGCCATCAACGCGTCATCATCAACAGATCCTAGACCTTATTGCTGTCGTATTTGTCGTCATCTCTCTGTTTGGCAGGGTGAGACCGTCCACCCGACAAAACTTTATATATCGTTTTCATAAGAAAGTCAATTCCTAATAGAGAAGAAATCTTTTTACATACTCGATTAACCAACACTAAAGCCGAGCTGTATTCTACTCTATGGAATTCTGCTCCGTCGATTACAAGAGTTAAATATTGGATGCAGTGGCGGATCCACGGGGGTTTCGCATCCGGATCCCCCAAAAAGTTGGAAAAATGGGTTGAACGTTTTTTGCGAGCTCTGATATACACACACATCAAAGTGAAAAACCCCCCCAAGACAAAATCTTGGATCTGCACCTGATTGCGAAGATGAAAATCTCAGTGGTCGACCAAAAGAGTTGGCAGTTCCAAGCGCATTTTCTTCTTCACAAACAACAAAACTAGTTTACCAAAACAAAAGCGACACTTTTGTGGGGTGCACAGCAGGCACAGAATCCTTCGCCAAGCGAAAACCCAAATAGAATAATAATAATACGCGTTTAAATAGAACATCTGTTCGGTCCACACTCGGCTAAATGGAGCATGACAAAACAGAAAACACACCACACACACAAGTACACGGCACATCTCACGCCGGAGAACGGTGACGACGACAATCATGACGATGGCGACGACGACAACGACGATGGCTTTGGGTTATACTACGATAGTATGATGATGATGATGATGATGACATTCGTTGCTTTGCGACGCAGGCGCAAAAATAATAAACGACATACAAAGTGGGAAAGGGGTATGATGATATGGGTAGGGTATGGGCTTGGGTAGTACTACTATGTATATAGCTGTATGAATGTCTGGATGTCTACGGGCGTGGGCAAAGGCGAATCGAATGAATGGAAACGCGTCGCAACAAAGGAATAACAATTTGACAACATTCTAATTCGATGCGGAGATAAAAGTAACAAAGCAGAGCAGCTTAGACCAGGGGCGGACTGATTTTTGGCAGGGCTGTGGCTTTGATTCTTATAGTCACTGAGGCGGCAAACGCAAAGCTAAACAAACATAAACAAACCCAAACAAACGCGCGCACACACACATACATACAAACAAAATGTATCTGTGAAACGCGCGCAGTTTACTTAGAGCAAAAGATACAAGACCTCATCCAACAGATACATAGACTTTGATGATGTGAGCTACTGTTTTCTTACATATTTTGTGGTTGAGAATTTTCCGTAGGAAGGGGTGCTGTCCCCGAAGTGGCGACAGAGTGTCAAGTGTTTTTATTGCGTTGCTCTCTGGTTGTAGTTCGTTTAGTACTTTTTTGAATTTTTTTTTGTTGTTGTCATATGTACCATGCTATATATTATGTTTTATGTGTCCATTTAAGTGCTTTAAGAGCACAGGCATCTGCATGGAAATGCAGAGTATGATTTTCACTTGGACGGATTTTTGAACTCAAAGTGCAGTTTTGCAATAAGACTGTTGAAGGTATTTTCAGAACTACAAAAAGAAGTATCGAAATAACTTGAGAGGCGGCTTCGTGAAGAAAGCTAATTTCAACAGCTATATGGGTATGAGAAGATTTATTGGTATAAACTCGGAAAATTTTGCTACTCAAATTAAATGATAAATAAGATGAAACTTGATTTTCTGTAGCAAACAAGTAAAGTTTCAAGATAACCGAATATTTATACCTTGACTTATATGGCAGCCAAAATCAAGAATCAGAAGAATCTAGAAGATGACCGAAGATTTCCTTTTTTCAAAATCAAGAAAATCTTGATAAAAAAAAAGGTGGAAGACGATTTTACACCTCAGATGAGATAATGGAGACAAAAATTAAAAAGATTTTGAAAAAAAAAAAATTTGAAGATAATTATAATCGAAGATTTTACACTTTTCATTTAATCAGCCCAATATAAAGAAAATGTTGATAAAAATATTTTAATTTAAAATCTTGGTATAAAGAAAGGTTGTAGGTAATTAATTATTTTTAAACCTAAATTCGAAGACAAAACCAATAATCAAGATAATATTCGTACCATAAAAAATTGCAGGTAATCGAAGATTTTCAACCCAAAATTCAATGGCAGAGCCCAAAATTAAGAATCAAGAGAAACTTGATTTAAAAGTTTTAAGATATACGAAGCTCTTACATCCTGAATCTGAAGACAGAGGAAAAATCAAGGAAATCTTGGTAACAAAAATGTTTGATGATAACCGAAGATTTTACACCAACAATTCGAAGGGAGAGCCCGAATTCGAATCGTTATATAAAAAAAAAAAGTATGAAGGAAATCGAAGATATTACAAAATTCGTTAACCGAGCCCAAATTCATGCATTATAAAAATGTTGATATAAAAATATAATTTAAAGATAGTTTGAAGATTACAGAAAATCTTGATAAAAAATTAAAGACTTTAACTCTTATTGTAACTATTATACGCGTTTCATTTAATTTCCATTTCACTAAAAAAGTTACACTTCAAAGCAGTGGCGGATTCACGGGGGTCCGAACCCCTCCACACACCCCATGCCAACCAAAAAAAAAATTGGGAAAATGGGTTGACAGTCTTTTGCAAGCTCTTATTTATATACACATCAAAGCGAAGAACCCCCCTAAGACCAAATCCTGCATCCGCACCTGCTTCAAAGATATCTATAACTTTGGCTACACAAAACTTTGGCATCTGCGGGATTCTCCTCGGGCCAAAATTTCCCAAAAGTACCGTAGATTTGAAAAAAGAACACTTTGCATCAAGGAGCGCGCATTGAACTCGTCGTGAGTTCCTACCGGTCCCTTTTTTCCTCTTAACGGTCCTGTGCTTAATATATACCATTTACAAGAGTACTAGAGAGAGTTTCTATATAACTATGTAGGTAAAAGGGGTTGCAAAACTCCGAAATGTGTTTCAGGGCTCAATTTAGAAACCTAAATGTAAGTTCATCAGTTCCGAAGAATTGATAAACCTGAAACACCGACTCTTCTTCGTTATCGTAAAAATTATCGTCCAAAAGTAGACTTGCTACGGAACACATTATTTTCTTAAAATCCTAGTTAAAACGACCCGATTTTCTGTATTTAAACTAACTTTTGAAATTTTTATCTAAATCAAAAAAAATTTGTATTTTTCAAAAAATTTAAATTTTAAATTTATCCAACTTTCTAAAGTCATTATTGGCTCGTGGCTAAAATGTCATGATATGTGAGAGTAAGATTGACTTTATGACCAACATTTTTGTTGCGCTACAAATTTTGTCTAGAGTGACCATAGCTTGCATAGCCAAAAAAAAAAACAACGTTATTTTCATCATTGCCTAGAGTAACCAGAGCTTTACACCCAAGCCTAAAAAAAAAACGTAATTTTAATCATTGCATTACATTGATGCGCTATAACTGCCCAGCGAAATGTCAAATTTGAACCCTTTATTCCAATTAATGTTCACAATTGTCTCGGGAGTATTTCGCACGCTATCCACCAAAAATCACCAAACTGAACCCCAACTGCGATTAAAGCGAATCAAATGCAACCACCAGCAACCAAGCGCCATTTATGAACAAAATCAACCTGTCTTTTGGCATACTATACAAAATCGAGCAGGAAAACCAAGCAGCAATGGTCTCTATATGGTGCATGGCAAAGAATTGGAAGCGTTTAACGCAGAAAATTGCTGGCAACTGGCAGGAAAAGCAAAAAGAACCCCAAGCAGACAAGTGGCAGGAGGCACAGGCGCGGCGGCTGTGGCACGAACTTTTGGTGGGTGCCTCACGTAGTCGACTTGTTTAAATGATAATAATGAGCTTAAGCATGTGCTCGATAAGTCCGCAGGGTGTCTGCCCAACTTCCCTGACAAAGTAAACAGACGACGACAACAACAACAAAACGCCCACCAAGGTCTTCTACGGCTATGGAACGACCCTCAATTGTCGACGGTAGTAAAGTCATAAATTTGTGCACATTAGACATAGCCGTCGCTAAAGTATACCCCACACCCCACCTAGCATACAAAACGCCGCCCTTCAACATGCTGCAGTGCAGCTTAGTACCGTCAGTTAGGATTGCGTGCCATGTTCATCTGTTTCTATCCGCCCGGGAGCAATATTCACGCACTCCACGCACTTGTTCGTAAACAATTTGGTGCCCGGCTACAAAAAGGTAAAATAATTATTCGACACTGCATGGTAATTGAAATCATTGTTATCCTGTTTATGCCTGCCGAAACCATAGGTTGGCCGGATGGCAGGATTATCATTGTATTAGGGCGATTTGTTGTTTTGGGTGCGAGTCCGGGGAGTGCGACAATTTGAGGGCAAGCGCTTGGCTAATGTTTGTACTTAAATAAAAATTGAATTTAATTTCTTTGAACATTTTTAATATTTTGAAAAAGCGAATGCTTTTTAAGATTAGAATTGGGTTGGAATATAAAGGTATTTGTGGTTAGTTGGGTAGCTGTATTGAAATAGTCAGATTCAAGCTATATTCCTATGATTTTCATAATTAAGGTAGAATTTTTCGATTTTTTTTTGCATACAAACGCCTTTTTGCGAAAATTTCACAGTAAAAATAGTGATTGCATAAAAACGATTAAGTCCACTAATTTTCATAATAAAGTATAAACAAATAAAATAAAATTTTTTCTTGCATAAAAACGCCTTTTTGCTTAAATTTTCATAAAAAAGGTTATTTGCATTAAAAACGATTATTTCCATTAATTTTCATAAAACAGAAAAACTTTTGCATAACATAATTTAAAAATAAACATAAAAAAGCAAAGAAATATCCTTAGGCGTAAATTTTGAGAGTGAAAAAGATGATTTCCATAATAAACGATTATAGCCATTAATTGTCACAATATTGGTAATCTTTTTGCATGTATCTAATAAGCACATTAAAATAAAGGTTATTTGCACAGAAACGATTATTGCGTAATTTTTGCTAAAAAATGCAATTTGCATAATAAACGGTAATTTTTATATTTTGTAATATTAGAAAACTTTGGCATAGTATAAATAAACACACTAAAATAAAGGCAGTTTGCTTAGAAACGTCTTATTGCAAAAATTGTACGCATATACGCTTATATTTATGATTATTTTTTTCCTAAATATAAAGTGTTTTGCATTAAATCGATTACTTTTATACATTTTTTTAATAAAGGCCTATACGCAGAATGCAAAAAAATTTCGCACGGAATGACAAAACCATAAAAAAAAATTCCTAATGGGATATTTTTTTTTTTATATGAAATTTTATATTTTAAAGAAAGACTTTTTTTTTTTCATAAAATAAATATGCATACGAAAATAAAGTTTCTTTGCTTAGAAACGCTTATTTGCGTCATTTCCGCCTAAGAAAAGTTCATTTGCAGACAAAACGATTATTTTTATTCATTTTTATAATAAAGTAAAACTTTTTGAATAAAATGTTTTTGTGTACGCCTTAACGCTTTTATGCGTAATTTTTGCCTCAAAAAGTGGTTTGCATAAAATCCTTTATTTTCATTAATTGACTTTTGGCATTAAATAAATATGCATACGGAAATAAAGGTTTTTTTTGCATAGAAACGCTAATTCAAAGTGATTTGCATAATATAGTTACGATTATTTTTATTAGTTTTCATTATAAAAGAAGACTTTTTGAATAAAATAATTGAACACTATAAAATATGGCTGTTTGCTTAAGAATTATTTGCTTGTATGCGTAATTTTGCCCTAAAAATAGTAATTTGCTTTAAAACGATTACTTTTAAAAATTTTTACAATAAAGGAAGACTTTTTGCATAAAATTTAAATGTTAAGATCTTACACATTATACTAACAAATTAAAGAGAATAAAATTAAATTAAATTAGTTAAATTTTTGCATAAAATAAATATGCATACGGAAATAAAAGGTTTTTTGCCTAGAAACGATTATTTTTTTCACAATAAAAGTTTAATAATAAAGGCAGAATTTTTGCTTAACATAAAATTAAATGAAGTTTTTTTTTGCATAGAAACGCCAATGTGCAAAAATAGTAAAAAAAAGTTATTTTGCATATAAAACGATTATTTTTATTAGTTATCACAATAATAGAAGACTTTTTGAATAAAATAATTAAATACACTAAAATAAGGCTGAGTGTTTAGAAATCCCTTATTGCAAAAATTTGATATGAGTAATTTGTCGTTAAAAAAATGTGATTTGCATAAAACCGTTTATTTTTATAAATTTTTATGATATCTAAAATTAAATAAGTCAAAAATAAAAATACGTACTGAATTAAAAGTTGTATACAAAGAAACGCTTATTTGCCATATTTTTCGCTAAAAAAAAGTTAATTTGCATAAAAACGATTATTTTTATTAATTTTAAAATTATTAATAAAGAATGACTTTTTACAAAAAAAAAATATACACACTGCATCTAAGTTTGTTTGCATAGAAATTCATGCGTAACGTAATTTTACGCTAAAAAAAAAATTAATTTGCATAAAAACGATTTTCATCATATAGGAAGATTTTTGCGAAAATGGCTATTTTTGACTTCGAAACGTGGAAAATCACACGAATTGGTTTCGGTTGGTAAGCAAACTGCTATTGGGTGCAGGGGATAAAGCAAAGCAAAAAGCGGTTACTGGCTAAGCCCTTGCACAGTGGTCGGAAATCACGATATTTTTTTTCTGCCATTTATTAATGATAATTTTTTTTTGTAAAGGTCAAAATGTCAGCCAATTAGTGACTAAAGAAAATGGGTTACTAATTAGACATTTTAATATTATGGTTTAATAATACTAGACAAAAACTGGCCGACATCAGCACCTTACACTTTGGTACCTCATCATTTTGTTTAATTAGACATTTTTATAGTTAGACTAGGCGAAATATTTTTGCTAAACATCTAGACTAGGCTAGAATATATAATTAATATTCCAAATAAAATTTCAAAAACTCAGCACATCTAGATTTTAGATCTTATTTGCTTGTCGAAATCACTTCTCTAAACATACTTGATATATGTATTATTATCACTATTCGGTCTAATGTTTGTATCAGATTAGTAATACTCTATATAATATGTAAATATTTTTATACCAAATACAACAAGTATGACGCGTGTTTTTGTATGCACTTTAGTTATCATGCACATTTTTTTCCCTGCGAAAACTCTATACAATCTATGCATAATTTATTGCATTATTTAGTTAAGAAATCAATAAAAATAACAACAATGCACATATCATCGATATGTAGTACTCATAGTATAAGCCAGTTATCGATAACAAAAAAATAACAGTAGTTGAAGGCTATACCGTAAATAGCTTTCGGCAAATATGAAAGTGAAATAGAAAAAGGTTAAAAACGCGCTGTAAGAAAAACAAATATTACAAAAAAACAGAGAAATAGTTGTTTTTGGTTGGGTATAAATAATATAAGAGCCGACGATATGACAGGTGCCATATAACGTGGTCGTAGATTAGGGCCATGATTTGGTCATTGGTCGCCGCACTTATGAAAGAGTGGATGCATGATTTACGAATTCGTAGAGATTTGGTATTAGATTAAGGCTTTACGAAGCATTTACCATGGCCGAGTTACTCCATACCAAGTACAGGGTCAAGCAAAGAGTTCTATTGTTAACCACTCGATGCTTATGCTTACCACTTGAACGTGACTTTAGATGAGCAATCAATCCATGCCAGTTCCACTTATCAATGCTATCAGTTTTGTAAACAGTCAATGCAATTACAATATTTGCTTTTAAACTGCAAACTGCACAATACCCAGTGTTAGTCCTCTAACGTTTCACCCTTTCTTCATGCTTATCGCGGCAGTAATAAATCAGAAGGCTATCTAAACTTTAGAATATTATTTTTACTGATAAATGACATTTAATTGAGACAGGCAGACAGAGCACGTTTTCACTTTTCACAACAAATGCCCCCAAACGATCCACAAAATTAAAACGAGACGATCGTAAAGTCTATCAAAAAAAAATAATAAAAATTGTATCCGTGCCGTCCCACAATTAGCCGCTCGAGGCCCGGAATTTATATTTATTTTTTTTTTTTTGTTATTCATTTTATTTCGTCTGCCTGGGCAATTCTCTATTCCTATATGCGGGATTTTATGATATCTACAGCTGGTAGAAGCTTCTTTTTATTTGCTCACATGTTTTTGTGATTTTTGCTAAAAGTGCGATAAAAGTTTTCGATATGCGGTAGTTAAGATATGACAGCAGCAAACTAATAATAATAAGAAAAAATATCTATCAATTAGAGGTTTTATTAACTTTTAGAAATTGTATTGCGTATAATAACTTTTTATGCACTGTGCTCAATGAATGGCTGTTGTAGATTGCTGTGAAACTATATTTAATAAAAAACAGTAGAACCGTATCGATCTGTCGTGTATCGGACTAACTTCATCAATGCGTAAATCGTATTAAGCACAAGAGCTACAGCCCTCAAAGTTGGTATGCCGGTACTCTTAATACCAAAATTTTCCAATTCTTTTTTCTTTATATAAAGATTTTTAAATGCTGCCAATTTTTGTTAATGCTAGCCGATGGGGACACCAAGACAGTTGCGAATTGGGGTAATGGGTCCAAAGTCTCTTAAATTTTCTCTATTTCGGATTTTTTGATTGGGTTCTTCATTAAATTGAAATCCATAATCCTAAGAGCAAGTCACAAAAAACATAGATAACAGTGCCAGAAAAACATCGAAGTTTTCGATACTTTTAGCTGGAAAACATCGATGTATCGATATATCGAAATTTAAATCAAGATAATGTAAGAAATGAATATTCAGTTCCGTCCAGAAGTTTCGTCTCTTTGAATAGTTTTTCAAGTTGTACGTAATTAAATTACTCATCTATCGTTCTTTCAATATTTTTACTTCATATTGACGTTTTGGACACAATTTTTGCATTTTTTCTGTCATTTTAAACAAATTTTTGGAAAAACATCTATTTTGGCTATAATGACTCTGATAAAATAAATTTTAAAGTTTCCGAAATCTTATTAGTACAACTGGAAATGTATGTAAAAACTATTTTTTCGTATATCAAAATTTGTTTTTTAATTTATTTATAATTTGTCTTAAAACTATCAGTTAAGGTTCTATCTAAACAAGTAACAATTTTTTTAAAATTTAAGTTTGTAAACTTAACGCGTTTTGGCTTAATTTAAAAAAAAAATTGTTTTTACTTTTTATTGAATCGTGACTAAACTACTGAATATTTTTAAAATATTTTTTTATATCTAAGTTGTCAGTAGGGCACGTAAAAAAAGTAAGAGAAAGACTTCATTCATACTCTTAGAAAAATTGTTATTAAAAATGAATTAATTAATATAATTTTTAAAAATTTTGAAATCGTAAGACACGTTTATTAAAATTCAAAATATTTGACCATGCTCCGGAAAATGAAAAGCCAAAACGAAAACTTTTTTTATCGTTTTTGCGTGCTCCCAATTCCGTATTTTTTGCTGTCGCTATCTACTCATATTAAAAATAATTATCAACAAATATCTAGCTTGAAATTGGCATAAATAAGAATATCTAAGAATATTTAAAAAAACTATATCAGTTTAAAGTGCGTACACTTTTGAACCTATTTTTTGCCATTTCTTTTTAATTCCTCTTAAAAAAGAATAGTCGGTTTCAAACCACACTAAAAATTCGTTTGGGTGAAATTGGGAGCACCAAACATGTCCAAACGAATCCGAATAAAATATTCAAATCAAATGTTCGGATTTGTTTTCCGAAGCATGACCGATTATTTTTTTTGCAATACATATCTCAAAATCGTTTTCATACAAAAATTTGCGATTGCATTTTAGATTTTAACTCGATTTTAATACAACATTCAATACGCAAATGAAAAAAATATTTATATTTTTCACTGTAAAGTAACTAGAAGTCCAATATTTATTTAAATTTTTTTAAAACATCGTTTATGTAGCTGCTATTTGATATAAACATAATGTTTCATATCGGTTTCATCAGATGATACATATTTAATATCTAATCTTAAGAAATTCTCTTACATTTTTGATATTTACCATTTTTGATTATACCAATATATTTTTGCCATTACACCTCTTCACCAGTCTGAAATTCTACCACGTTCTGAAATTTTTCAGAAGTACACAATGAGCGAAAGTTTTAAGCCTGATTGACCACATCTCATATTTATGCCGAAATATATTATTTTGTCCCATAGTGCTTTGTATATATTTCTTATTTTAAGTTGAGTAAGTAATTGTTGTGATTTATTCCTTCTTAAAACAAACGATACTGGGAAAAAGGTCTCTCTCGTGGTTAGAAGAGATCAAAGTGGATATTTTATAACTCTAGAAAACGACGAATCTTTTTTGATTGATTTTGCTTGAACTGAATTCCGGCCGCGTCTGTTCCAGTTGAGCCCTCTCAATAATACCAATCACCCATGCAACCCATCTACCGAGCAGCTCATCTGACTCGTAAGAGTTCGCCAACATTTTATTTACTATATTATTATTATTTATATTAGGCTGCACCTTCTTTGGTATTACAAGTTTTGTGTCCAAGATAAGACTTTCGAGTTCGTTTGACCAAAAGTTTCAAAGTCCAACAAATATATGACTAATTAGTAACAATAACGTAATTTCTATAATATTTTATTTTCACTGTACATAGTCCATCGAAATTCATATCAATTGGCAATAGTAGCCAATAACACAGAAAAAGTACGATATCGATTTTCTTTAAAATCGCTGTTCCTAACTTAAAGTACTTCTAAGATTAAGTGTAATTCTTAAGTAATAAAAATATTTCATCATATTTTCAAAATTTATATAATATTCTAGATAAGTACATGGCAATTTTAAGCGTGCTATAAAATATGTCTGGTTTCAAAATACTATTGCATAGTATTTATATAAATCAAGTCACCCTTTATTCCTAGAACGTGACAAATCTGTATTTGTAGTGCTTAAAGGGATTTCTCATTCTGTATATTATTTAAATAGTATTAGATTCCAATCTGACTCTAATTTGAACTCGACTTTTGATAACATTTTTTTACAAATCAAACTCATCCCTGTTTGGCTTACACACATTGCGGTGGTTGTTGTTGCTGCTGCCCTGGTTATTAATACATATTACGATTATTTACTTATCGATCGGTCGCATGTTTATGATACCTACTTTTAACTCTTTCAATTTTACAACAAGCTAGGGGATATTGACATATTTGGATGTCGTTATGTATTTACCTCAGGTTGTAAATCATATTGAATATTGTGCCAGTTGTGCCTGTTGCTGCGAGCCATACTTCCATGTGGACAGTGTGTATCTTGCAGATACTACACGAGACATGTGCGTTTCAACAAAGTGGGTGCTTATGGCATGTTGTTAGTCGAATGTTTTTTTTTTTTTCTTTTAGCTGGTATCTTTATAGATTTACGATCCCCAATTTTGGTCTACTTGTGAGAAGTTGAAAAATAATATAGGTATATGTGTACATAGCATATTGTATATGATAGGCTGTGGGTTTCCAATGATTCGATGGGTTACCAATGATTACGACGTGTGTCATAAATAATTCATAAATATTGCTTTGATTTTCGTAGCGACAATTTGTTATTAATCAGTTAAGCCATTGGAATACCCTACAGTGGATTAAAAGTATTTGAAAGGAGGTTTAGTCAAGGAAAGATTTCTAGGAAACTAATGTTATGTCATTTTTTTGGACTAAGCTAAGCTGCTTTGGTTTGAGCCAATAGAACAAGTCAACTGCTTGCTTTAAGTTTCATCTGTTCTTCTGAGCACTAGCAAAGATTTTGGAAAGCAGTCTTGGTACCCAAAAATACATCATCTTTTCTAATTGAGGTGCACTGCTTAGGTTCTGGTTCACAGCACGAGTCATCTGATAGATTTAAGTTTCATCTCTTTAATAGAAAAGCGCATTTTGAATAAAAAACATATAAATTCAAATATAAAGAAAGGCTTCTTTGCATCAAGCTCACAGACAAAGTCACAGAAATAAGTAGGAAAGACTCTTTATAACCAAAAATGTGTCATCTTTTTCAGCTGAGATAAGCTCTTTTATTTGAACCTTAGAGTACGAGTCATCTGCTTGATTTAAGTTTCATCTTTTCATTAGAAAAGCACGTTGTGCATTTTGAAAACAACATATGAATTTCAATAATCCGCCTGCTATATACCAAAAATACCACAAAGAGTACTTTATAAGAACTAGGAGTGTGTCTGGAAACAAATCTCTACACTCAAAAATACATCATCTTTCTTAACTCAGATGAGCTGGTTTGGGTTAGGCTCACAAAACTAGTCATCTGCTTCAGTTTATTTGTATTAACCAGAACAAGATAAACGCGCGGCTTTTTAATAAGCGTGGTCTTTACCCAAATTTCTAGGCCACCCAAAAAAAATTTTTTTATTTTAACTAAGATAATTTAGAGCTTAGAGAACAAGTCATTTGCTTGAGTTACTTTTCATATTTCTACGTCCAGGAATAATAACAACATGGCTCATACCAAAAAATACCAGTTCGAGTACAACATGAGCACTAAAAAAAGAAACTAATAATGATTTGAAATATGCAAAAACTACTTCATCTTTCTCAATTAAGATAATCTGCACATTCTAGGCTCACGGAACAATTCATCTGCATGAGTTAAGTTTTATCTCTTTGCATCCCAGAACAAGATGGTCTTTATAAAAAAAATCATCATCTTTTTCAACTGAGATAATTTAAATCTCAAATAACACGTCATCTGCTTTAGCTACTTTTCGTCTTTCTACGTTGAGGAATAAAAATCGAGTACTACATAAGCACTAAAAACAGAAATGACTTAAAATTCCCAAAAAAAAGTCATCTTTATAAAATGAGATAAGCTACTTTGTCTTGGCCTACAGAAAAAGTCATCTGCTTGTGTTTAAATTTATCTTATTATATCCCAGAAAAAGATGGTCTTTACAAAAAATTCCAAGCCGAGTACTATGCCAATAAATGTATCATCTTTTTCAACTAAGTTAATTTAAAGCTCATAGAACACGTCATCTGCTTGATTTACTTTTCATCTTTTTAAGCCCAAGAATTATAATAATAACTACATAGGAAATTCAACAAACCGCTCAGCTTATACCAAAAAAAATTTAAAAAATACCAGGCCGAGTAATACATGAGCACTCTAGTGCCTATATAGTGCACCCTTCGTTAAGCTTTATTTACAGCCCTCATTAAGACAGAAAGCCAAACAAATGTATAAATATTCCAGATACCTCGTACACCTCGGTAATGCCACACACTTTGCTGATTAGAGGCCCCTACAACAGCGGGGCACTCTGACCGACTGACTGGTTGCCAAACGATTTATTTCTTCGATAGAATATTTTCGATTGCTTTTAATTGCTTCGAATTGTTTGGTGTGATTTAAAATTGTTCAATATTTTATTATCAAATTTATATCGCTTAGCCTCGTGCAATATATACCAGGTATTAAGATATGTCTTAAATATTATTTATATGCAATAAAGCGTTTGCTTCGAACCAACTAACAATTCACAATTTTGACAGCTCTATGAGCGATCGGTCGTGATTTAACGCTTACTCTGAGCTCATACACAAAGAATGCATATAACAAATGTAAATAGTTCTAGTTGTATCTGTATCTACGAATGAATCAATGCGGCTATTGCTTTGATTAATTTGTTTTGCTGGCGCTGTTTAACCTTTTGGAACTGCACTCTTAGTCGACATTTAGTCTGTACGTAGACACATGGCGTTGGAAATTTTAATTTAACTTAATTCGTGACTCACTCACGGTTCAATGGGTGTCTATGTTGTCGAAGTTGTCTAGAATTTAAATGTATTTGTTTTACGTTTTAGAAAACTACCGTTGTCAACGACAACGATCTTTATTAATTTAATGATGCCAAAATGGGTATGACTAACATTAATGGATGATCCGTGGAAGTGGTGGTCATTTCAATTGGGTAGCTTTATTTAATGGTTATACGAGACGGAAATGTTATGACCTTTGCAAAGGTTAGATAATAATTAAGCAATTGTATTTGAACTCAAGTTTGGGTGCATAAGCTGGGGCGGCATTCAGAAATATTTTTTTAAGATGACTGACTCTTTTGACATAGAATTGAATTCGAAAAGGGCGATATCACTGAGGGCAATCAGAGTATCTATCACGCAATATTTGCATTTTAGTACATGGTTAAATCCAGTGGCGGATCCAAGGGTGTGTTTTCGGGTCTGGACCCTCGCCCCCAAAGTTGGAAAAATGGGTTGACAGTGTTCTGGGAGCACTGATATATATATACTTCGCAGTGAAGAGCCCAAATCCTGGCTCTGCACCTGGTCAAATCTTTGGAAACACACAACCCATGTAAGTCTAAGAAATTTGATTTTTGAAAAATTTTTGACACTGTTTTAGAACTTTTGATAGGAAAATTGAAGCAAGGATGCTAAACTTAATTTTGCAAAGCTTTGACAACCTTGGCGGTCTGCTCAAAACGTTTTCAAACTATTGAACCAAATATTGACGATTTTGTGACGTCACACCCGATTGCAAAGTGAAATAAGAACTCGACAACAAATTAAGAAGTTTCTTGTTCTAGATACCCAAATACAATGTATGTATAGGCATTTCCATGTTAGCGTGACGTTACATTTGTACGAATAAAGAAATATAAAAAAAGAAAAAGCTAAATTTTTAAAAGTAATTATTTTTTTGATTTTAATTTAGAAAGGCTTTTTGTACACAAATTTTAGCTTAAAAGTATAATTTGAAATATTGTAATCTATTTTTGCATTACCTTCGTGTGGAAATTCCCAAATATCAAATAAATTATAATTAAAATTTTCTAAAATTTTAAACCTAATACTCTACTAGTCTAATAATAGTAATTCAATAGAAAACACTGATGTGTGAATGTGTCATGATAAAAAATAGTCTTATCTTAAGATTTCTGTTCTTGATTCTTGATTTTAATAAGACAAAAAATTCTTACAACAAACCATAATTCTTAAAATAAGAGCAAATAATTGTGAAATAAGATTTAAATTCTTCAATGGACAACAACAATTTGTAACTATTAAGCAAGATCAAAAGGTCTGATTACTTGATCCAAAATTCTCAAATTAAGACTTAAAATAAAATTCTTAAAATAAACTTAAAATTCTTATTTAGCATAATAAAATTTCCTACTTAAAAGAAAAAGTAATAATACTAGAAAAAAATCTCAAAACATGACTGAATATTCTCAAATTAAGATTCTATGGTGTATTATTTTAATAAGAATTTATAAACTTAAAAGACCATAATATCAGGGTTGTTCAAAATATTTAGTTCCGGCCTCTTTGATTTTAAATTTAATTTAATTTTTAGGAAATTTATTCGATATAAAATACTCATAACTAACACCTAACTGAAGATTTTACAAGCTTTTTTTAAAAAATCCTTTTGATTTAATTTTTTTTTTTTTGATCAAAAAAATTAAAGTTCAGACTGGCTTGTAATAAAAAATTATTCTGTAATTAATTCAACAAATAATGGCACAGGTTTTATTTTTTCAAAATTTTAACGCAAGGGAGAAGCACAACTAGTCGGATATAAACTTAAAAAATAATCACATTTATGCTTAATCCGAAAAGATTTTCGGCCATTTTTTGATGACATACATACATATGTACACACAAAGCGCTACACTTATACAGACAAAGAGTGGGACATAAGAGCATTTGAGGCAATAACAAACCCCAAACTTACAAAAATGAAGAGAAAAGACGGAGAATAGGAAATAAAAAAAAGAAAAGCGCTTAAAAATATTTCAGCAAAGAAGCGAAAATCATTTTTGGCAAAAACCAAAAGCAAAACAAAAAAAAAATGAAGTAAACCGGAAACAGGAAACCGACGAAGGAGCAGATAAAATATATAGAGAGAGAAAAGCGTGTCGCGGCAAACAGAATTGAAAATTCAATGCATGCATATGAGTGTGTGTGTGTGTGTGTGTGAGCCGCATATCCATGTCGCTGAAGCTGAGGGGACTAAAAACGTATCCGTTGGATACATGTAATGCCGGTAAATGAAATCCACTGCGTGTATGTGTAAGTGTGTGATGTATGGATGTGTTAGTGAGCATATACACACACGCAGTCATTCATTCATTCAATGTTCATATTTGAAATTCAACAGCGATGGCGACGACAACAGCATCAGCCTTACAGATACACAACACATACATAGACATAGTCAGATACAGATACGAATACACACACCATACCATATATGCAAGCAAACATATCCATCCATCCATATGACTCGTTTGCCATTTTCAACCCAATATCAGTGTTGTGTATACGACGGGTATCTACAAGTTTGTTTGTACGTGTTATACGTAAGCACGTTTGCCAGCTGTAGTATCTGTATCTGTGGTTCGGTATGGATTTTTCAATCCCGATATCCACTTGTCCGCCATGTCGGCACGGGAGATTTGCACATTAAGCGCCACACACAAACAGAATAATGAAAATTTTTGCGCTCGCTTTTCTCGCTTTTTTTTTGTTGTTTTTCTTTTTTGACCACACACAGATACACACATACACAGTGACATAAACCAAACTTGGATTTTTTTCAATTAAACTGACACTGGCTGGCTGGGTTGGTTGGTTGGTTATCTGTTTGGTTGGTTGCTGGTCGTCCTGTGGCCGCTGGCAGTTGCAATATTTTAAAATCACACATTATTCAAATCATTTTTTACAATTTCTTTCATATCCTTGCCAGGGCTTGTCGCATGTAGTGTGTGCATTTTTTTTAATTAACTTGGGAATACGAAATGTAGCCAGGCACCAAAATTCGCTTCACTCGCCTGTCACTTGCAGGTAAAGTTGATATTGTTTTTTTTCGGATTGGTAGTCACAGATGCGAACAATATTTATGTTGAAGTTTATATAATATGTATATGAGTCGGCGCGGTAACAGAAAAAAATTTCGGGGTGGGAGTTACAAATTTCATTCTGTGTGATTTTTGACTACACAATTTAAACATTTCTTAAATCTTTAAAAAATTGGGATATTTGAGGAGAGAGCCGTTTCAAAAAACCTATAAGCAGCTTTAGCCATATATTTGAGATACATTTTGGATGGGCTTAAAAAATGTATAGAGAATTGATTTTGAAAAAGGCTATGAATAAAATTTGTATATGGCTTAGTATATATATTAATAAGTAATGTAAATACTGTGATACTTTATGTGCCAGCCAGCTCAAGGAAAACTTTTTCAAAAAATATATATCAGAATATGTCTAAATTAAAATTCCTAACATGAAATGCTTTTAAAAAATCAATTTTAAATTTCTTCGGCCAACTTTTTTTGTCTGTTTTTGAAACTCATTTGCAAATTTTTACTTTTATTACACCTTTAACTTCTTTCCAATTTTCTAAGGCACTGATTTATCAAATTTCCTTAAGAAAACCCGCCTTGGTGTACATATTTTCAAAAACTTGAACTTGTAACATTTTGTCCTTGCAAAAATTTCAAAAAATCACAAATTTTTTTATTTATAGGGAAACCTCATATTTAATGTATTAAATCTGTAACATTTTTTAACGTTGTTCAAATCTTTTTAAGTAATCATTTCTCAAATTGCCTTGGGATCATATCGCCTTGGTCTTCATATTTTAAAAATTTAAGACTTGAAATATTTTAATCTTACGGAAATTGCAAAAATCTCAAAATTATTAAATTCGATAATGCAATTCACGGCATACATTTCAAAATTGGTCAACAAGTTTGAAAATTTTCGTCGTTATTAATTTTGGAAAACTGCCGCTTTGAGGAAATTTTAAAATATAAAATTTATACAATATGGGTATTTTTACAGAAATTTTGAACTAGTTGAGTATATGAAAAAATCTTAACCTTAGCTCCCAAAACTAGCTTTATTAATTTTTAAGTTACATCAAGAGTTCGAAAATCTCTCTGCTCTTGGGTTTTGTAATTTAAATTTTGTAAGGTTCCGGACTCGTTAGTTATTATTATACCCAGGTTTGTCGACAAGGGATAGACGGATTCTCCAAGGGCCTGGAGTTTTCTAAAGCGTCCGAAGTCTTCAAAACGGCCCGTAGATTCTCAAAAAAGGAGTGCGGGTGAGTTCTATCGACGGGCTCTAAAGTCACCCGACTTTTTTCTGAACGGCCATGAAAAGTTCGTATAGTACTCAAATCCATAAGAAATTTCGAGTTCATAAAAAAGCAAAATCAAATATTTAATGTTTGCTCTATAGCGAACCTATAAAAAAATGAAGAATGATGCCAAGTATGATAAAACTCTTTTAAAACTATTTAAAAAATTATTCAACTATTTTAAGGACAGATCCAAAAAAACCTCGGCTGGTTTCCAAAATTTTATCTTATGTGAATTCTGACTGATTCTACACATTAAAATATTCAGGAATCTCAGCTTTTTCGAGACCCCATGAATCCCCCACCACTACCTATTAAAACTAATATTATCTTAGTCCAATAAATCTATCTTAGTGGAAACTATTATTTAATGTATTAGCGATTATGCTTTGCACCTTCCAGTAATTTTAGCTTGATCTTATTCCATGACTCTAATCAAACATAAATCTTATGTTTCTTATCTCAATCGATTTGGAAACTGTTCTAATCAGCTGTTATTAACATACTGAAATCTTAGGCAAGTCGCTGAATAACCAAGAAAAGTATAAGCATCTAGTGGAATTTTATTTTTACCACTATCGTTGGACTCATATTTTAGAAATGTCTAAAGTTTTCCATATGCAACATTGCCAAATAGAGTATCCCCGGCAACGTGATTAAAATATACTAAGTTTGAGGAGTAATCATGGTAGATAATACCCTGTGGGCACTTAAATCGAATAAAAATCAATGTTTCTGATTTCGACTTGGATTCTGAATTTTTTTTTTTGTCTAACACTTGTACTTTTTTAACGTTTACAGTTGATATTCTGATGAGTGGAATCTTTTCGACAAATCGTAATCCAAAACCGGGGCAGCTATAAATATTACTGTCAAGCAGCGTATCGTGATTTCAAGAATATATTACTGACTTCCTGGGCTACATAATAAACCTAGGCACTAATCGAAAAATCAATATCACTTATTCCGAATTTTTTTTTTTTGTGATTTCAATTTTACTTCGGATTTGTCGACTTAATAATTATGTTTTTCATAATAATCACACTAGTATATCTTTCAACAAATCAAAATTGGATTCAAATTCCGGAGCAGATATGTATATATTTCGAAAAAGTGTATTCGTGATAGCAAAAACGTGTTACTGATGAAAGGCGTAAACTTTGGGCACTAGATTGAAAAATCAATAAAAGGTCTATTCCGAAATTCTTTTCTTTTTCCAATTTGTCGATTAATCAATTTATTTGCCTACAATAGTTATCTTAATACCCGCTGAAGTGTTCCGGATCGAATTCGAAATTAATGTAAGGTCTATTCCGAAATTCTTTTCTTTTTCCAATTTTGTCGATTAATCAATTTATTTTCCTACAATAGTTAGCTTCCGGATCGAATTCGAAATTCGGAATATTGAAAATTTGCAAATTCGTATCAAAAGGCCCAGACACACAAACAAGCACTCAAAAATTTGTATTGAACCACTTGCAACCACTTACTGCACTTTCTTTCGAATTCCAACTTTCGAAAATTTCTAAACTAAACGAAAACTTACCGTCGGTATTACGTTTCTTGGGCAGCACCGCCTTAAACGCAGACATGGGCGCATAATCATGTGGAGATGTGGATGCCGCCGGCATTTGCTGATGCTGATGATGTCCGTCCACAGAAATTTGCGCCTGCGGCATGCGCTGATGCAGCAGCTGTGTGGGCGATGGTATTGTGGCCATGGTGGTCAATGTGCTAAGATCTCGCACCTGAAGTGAAGAAGACGTTTGTTGTTGCGGGCTGCTGACAAAAGGACCAGGAAAATCGGCTGCAATAGCGGGCTTAAAATTGCCCAAACTATAGTCAATGGGCAGATGATGCTGCTGCGTGGGTGGTGCAGCCGGCGGTGCGGCGGAAGCAGCATGATGCAGCAAATGCTGGCCATGCGCTTGCATTTTGGCAACGTTCATAACTCGATTTGGGTATAGTTTTTTTTTAAAAAAGATTTTTGAATTTGATTTTATTTTTATAATTATTGCGGATGCACTTGATTCTGGTAAAGACGCGACGGCATTTGCAGCGATTTACACGCGCGTAATGAAAACGGCACAGATTTTTTTTTTGGGGACTAAGATGATAACACACACGGGGCACTTGACCAATTGAGCATAACTGTAGTGCTCGACGTCCGGGAACGGACTAACTGTAAAAAGTTAATCAGTGCTGCTTTGGCCGGAGCAGAGACAACGACTACGGCGCTACGACTGAGAGTGAATCTGGCTGCTGATTGAGACTGCGAGTGGTTTTTGGCGCTGGCGCTGACGCTGCTGCACTTGACTTTGCACATGAACACGGACGGAGTCACAGTGTCGCTAGACGACAGCGACGGCTGCGGGTTTGGTGGCGTTGCCTATCGGAACACGCGAATCCGACTATTCCAATTGTTGCGATTTCGATTTCCCAGCCTAGATTGGAAGAAATCAAGTTAGCCAACTGCCGGATACGTTTGGCAGCGACGCGCAGAGAGCGAGACTGAGAGCGTCTGACTGAGCGCACTTGCGCTTATGTATAAATCTATACATATGTATGTACGCGCAAGTTAGTTTGATTTTTTTCAGTGTAGTGCCCGATGCGCGTTTTGCGGTTACACAAAAAAAACTCGTCTTGCTTCTGCACAGCGACTGAGCATTATGACTGAGCTGCAGCAGCGTTGTTTGTCAGCTGAAACATTTTGAGAATGAAACATGCGACTGGAAATGTGCTGTTAGCTGAGCGAGTGCAAAGCAACAAACACAAAGCGCTCTCTCTAGCGCTTTGGCCAGCGCTTGATAACAACAAAAGCGCAACAGTCACCCACAGCCCACCCTCAGCACCCAGAAGCCACCACCACCCACTGTTAGTTGGCGTGCGAGCAAGATAGCATGCGCGACCACCATTGCCAGCACAAATTGGAAGTCTGGCACATTTTGGCAATGGAACGTGCCACCACCACCACCATTGTGCTGTACAATTTCCTGCTCTTGCTTGCTTTGTCTTTACCATAAGTTGTTTGCCTCTTTGTCTGGCGCGCACGTTGACGCAGCTGTTTCCAGTCAGCCTGTTGATTTTGGGCACGCCCTTTCTTCCAGTCCGTTACGGTTAATCTGGATTTGCCATTGTTGTTGTTGTTGGTTTCTTAAGTGCGCATACCGCTTTGATTCGTTCAAATCAATGCGTGTGCGACGGATGGAGTTTAAATTTTGGAGTGGTGGTCTTTGGAGTTGCGTCCGGGCTGCACGCCGGCGACACGCGTTGCGTTTGTTTCCATTGCAACCCTTTTTTTTTTTGTTTTTGTGTGTGTTCCTATCAAGTGGCATTTTTGTCCTCACTGAAGTGTTGGCTTGTATGCTAATACTTGGCACGCTTCTTGACTTTTTGATCTTCCTCGAATTGATTTCCCCTCCGGACTTATAGACTGCACTTGTTAAGTGGTCTAAGCGTATCTGTTTTCTGTCAATGCATTTGTCATTTACACGCAACACAAGGATTTGAGATCAAAAATAAATTGCACAATGTCTGATCCGGCAAATCCTCAGATTAGGCCGGAATTATTAGAATTAGAATTTGCTTTATTTTGCTGCAAGTTGGCATAAAATGATATAAATACAAGATTGGTTTAGTAATCATATTCATCATGTTGTTGGGAAAGTTACAATGCGATAATGAGGATCTTTTCTAGCCACAAACTTTTGGAATAATTCTTGCAGGTTGTTGAGATTCTATGACCTACAAAGAGAACAGCTCCGCTTCCGGCATAAGTATGACACTCAGTAAGTATGTGTTGATAGGACTCCACCTCAACCTTACATAACCAACAGGTGTTACATTGCGTGATGCCCATCTTGCTCAGGTGATTGTTGAGGCGTAAGTAGCACAGTTTTTAAATTAAGAGAATTCTTTCCTAGTTGGGGATTTCTTCAAACTTTTAGGAACAACAATTAGGAACTGAGGAACTGCCAATCGAATCTGTAACGGTTTGATGGTGGTGTATCTGTCAATGTCACAGCAGGACTCAGGACCTATTTGAGGTTTCGCAGCACCTTCTTTCGCCAGCTTGGCAGTAGCTTCGTTCCTAGTGATATATTTATGCCTTAAGATCCATATGAGGGTGGCTTTGTGTTACTTTTTTTATTCGGCTCTGATTACGTGAACCAAAAAGCATTCAATATTAATAATGATTTGTTGTAATATTTGCCGTCGCACGAATTATTTTGGATCCCAGAAACATTTTAGCAAATCCCTAGAATTTTCTTGGTCGGTCGACGAGTGAAGATGTGAGAAATTTGTATACCCTGTACCGTATGGGACAAAGGGTATATTAAGTTTGTGCAAGCCGAAAATGTATGTAACATATAGAAGGAATCGTCAGAGACTCCCAAAATTTACCTAAAGTATGATGACTAGATACCGATGTCCGTCTGTCTGCCTGTCTGTCTGTCCGTCCGTTTGTACGCCTAGATATCGGAGATGGTACAAGCTAGAGCAACCAAACTTTCAGATTAGATCCCTTATTATTCCATAGGAGACAAGTTTATTTTATTTTTTTGATATCGTGGTTACATTATATAGCTCCCATAGGGGTGTTTCAGACGACCTCGAAAAAAAAACAAAACGTTTTAGATGGATAATTCGTTTATTTATGAAGATATTGAAACCAAATGTGTCATTCGGAAGTTTTTTAGAGATCCCCAGCAACCAAATTTGATCAAAATCGGTTAACTATATCATATAGCTCCCATAGGACCGATCGATCAAAAAACCGTTAACAAATTTCGTACTTGGAAGTTTTTTATAGTTCCCCAGCACTGTGCTAAGTTTTATCCAAATCGGTTGACTATATCATATAGCGCCCGTAGGACCGATCGATCAAAAAAACGTGTTTTGTGCAAAATTCGACTAATTTTTTGTTTGTTCATAAAAATATCGTAACTAAATCTGGCAAAGAAATATCTTTTGGAGTTTGTAAGCAATATATCGGATTTGATTGCAATGTGGTGGTACAGGGTATCCCAAAGTCGTACACGCCCGACTTTAACGTACGCCATCTTTTAATCACACAAACAGAACTGCCTAAGCAGTAGTTCTTTCTGATTACTTAACAATGGAATAGTTCATAAAATTGTTAATGCTTTTTTAAAATTAGCACGAAAGTATAAATCTTAAAATATTACCAGTATTCTCAAAACAAGTATTATAAATATGTATCCATTATGGAGGATCAATTTGCTTCTAAAGAGAACTTACGTACTCTTGAGAAGCCGAAATTATGCCCCATTGCGAAGAATTCTTTGTTGTACAAAGTTATGGAGTGGCGTCATTGCGACAATGATAGTTGGTAGCATGACGGACTGAATCGGGATTGCGATTAAACGACTCTAGAGAGCCACAAGAGAAAACAACCGGATAGTCACCCACCCACCAACTCTTGGTACATCATGATAGGGATAACACAAACTCTAGATACAGTGCAAGTTAGCGACATAGACAAAAGCTCAAAAGCGAGTGTTTTGCCCTAAAAAAGAATTTGTGACGTCAAAACTACGCCAAGAGTGATTTTTTATTACTTCTTTTTTGTTGTAAACAGAAACTCTTCATTTTAGAATTTCTAGAACGATTTTAAGAAGAAGTCTTCTCATAGAGCATTTCGTACTAATTTTAAGAATATTTAATCTTAAAGCTGAGATTAAGAGTGTTTTATACTGAATTTAAGGAAAATAGAGAACTTAAAATTCTTATAAATTTTAGAGTGACAAAATTTTGATTGGAGCAAAGAACTTAAATTAAGAACGGCACTTGGTAGAGTGTAGATATAATCAAAAATTAATCGAAGATAGCTCTAACATAAATGCACAACTATTAAGGGTTGTTTTTTAGAGGTTTAATTTTCGGAAAAGTATTGCACGATGATAAATTGGTCAGGGTAAAAATGGAGTGAAAATTGGAAAAGTGCTTTAGGACGTTGTATACTAAAAATTATGTATAAAAGCTAATGGCATAAAATGCTCATTCTATTAGAACTTAATTACATATTCTCCTTATTTTTGGCGCTGTAAAGCTCTACAGCTATAAAAAATCACCCTATAAATACACATTTAATAAGTTCTAAGCTCTTACTTAGATTATGTATCTTTTTTTCAGCACTGTTCTAACGTATTGCAGACATAAGTTTGAAAAAGTTACAGATTTAAGTGATCTTTGTTTGGGGGCGATAAAATGGTATGTTTTGTTTTAAGTACTGAGCTATGTTTAAGCTTTTTGTTTGTCATAAATAAAAAGTTCTGACATATTTCTAATTTTTTAAGCACATTAAAACCCCCAACTACAAATACATTCAAATAATTTTTTTAAATGCTCCCTAAATGACGACCTCGAAAAGAAGTGCCACAATTGCGAGAGATGGGACAAGTTCTGTTGCACATGTTGTCGCATTGTCTTGGAAAATTATGACAAATATTTATAAACACGCAGAGCTAATGTTTCCATTTCAACATGCACATAAATAAGTGTTATGAATTCCCGAAAGTTTTCGTCACAGATTTACGCATTTTGTGTTTGTACTCGATCAGAGTATGGAATTACGATATTTGTGTCAAGTCTGCAGTGAGCGCCATATGGAACACATGGTAACGATTTGAAAAATTATACACTAGATTTAGTAGGGGCTGGTGGAGTGTCACGATGTCAAGTTCCACTCACTACTGAAAACTCAATTAGACTGTCACAAATCTGGCTGACATACATAAGAACTGAATGCATTCATTTATTAAATGACGTAGATTTTGATTTGGCAGTAATGAAGCAATGGCAAGAAACTTGGAAAACGGCCAAGTTACCAAGTCATTATGGTTTCCCATTAATTCAGTTATGTGGTCTATAGGATTCAAGAAAAAAAGAATTTAGAAGGCAAAAGGAAAAAATTTTAATCTGAAGAAACTAGAAATAATGGAAATCTTCTATCTTCCATTCTTTTAGTCAACAAGTTGTTTCCACTAAAAAGTACTTACAAAACGTTCTTTACAATGAAAAGTATTTATTGAAACTTGTACTTCAAATGGATATCACTCCAAAAGTTTTGAGTAACTTCATCTACGCGATAATTAAGCAAAATTTTAAGTTTTTAAAAAGGACCTTAAGAACCTTCTTCCTTCCATTCTTGCAGCGAACAACTAGAGAGATAAAGCAAAAGAGAATCTTAACACGCTACAACCCTTCAGTTATGTTTTATAGTTAGATGATAACGTTGGGCAGCGTAACCAATACTTTTTGATAGAAAAGTATTTCATAAGATCATTTACGATATGGCGGCAGATTCAGTTTTCGGTATCTAAAGTATTTTTCGGAGGAAAAAAATAGATAAAAAATTTTTTAGTTTTTATGGGTGCCAAATTTTATTTTTTTGTAATAACGGAACCAACAAAAAAAAACTTTTCGACTTTGTCTGATTTCATTTTTTGGATTTTATTTCGGCGTCCATATATTTGGAGATTTATATTTTGCCTAGAGCCCAATGCATTGTAATGGTGCAATGGGATCTATAGTATCCTAATGCTATATCAAATGGAAATAACCTTTACATTTCTGTATATTTTAAGCATGTTCTAAATCTATCTTTGCAAGGGTATATGCATAGATCGGACGGTCTAATCAGGAAAACTAGCGTTGTATGGTAAGCAATATACCATTTAATTGATTACAAAAATTTGGTTTTTGGATAAACCATCGGATAAGCGAAATCCTAAAATTGTGGATTCATTAGATTAAGTCAATCAAAAATCTAACTTCTATATGGCACTAATTCACACTTTTTTAAATTTGGTGAAATTAAAAATATTTTTGGTGAAAATATTTGAAATCTCCAAGGGACGGAAAACTAAATTTCGCGAAGTTTACACGTTTTGAAAATAAATGATGGTTTAAATTCTGCAATTGCCAAAATATTTTTAATCTTATTCTTCTTTCAAATTCAAAACATTTTTAATCTTTTTTTATGGTGTTTCTATGAAAATGCGTAAAAAATCATAATTCAATATAAGGTGATAAAGACACGCTTTTCATAAAACTTGCTCAAAGCAAATTGACTGATTGACTGTTAACACAGTTTCTAATAAAGAAAACCGTCAGAAAAAAGTTTGTTTTTTTTAATAATATTGTATATGAAGTACTTGGGCAAAGGAAACTTATTTTTTGGTGGGTAAATTAGTTCGGGTCCGAAGAACGGAATATTCAATTACCTATACAACAAATTTGAAACTATTTTGAAATAGTCATTGAAAATTATGATTGTTTTTTCACCAGCGTGTTTTTTTTTGTTATAAAGCGTAAGTTACCAAAATCGTTTTCTCGTCTCATATGGGTTTGAAAATATAAGCTTATAACTTTTGGAAAGACCCACTCTAGTCCCAGGCCTATAATTTTGATAGCTACAGCTTTTGAAACAGAAAGATATAAGATCGTACCTATATATTACAAAATTGAATAGAATCTGATGAAGCTATATCGTAATTGTACTTTCATTACCAACAAAAAAAAAATGTATTCCTAAAATATGAGTGCAGATCGATATGTCAGTGATTTTGGAATAACCAAAAAAATTTTTTTAAATTTTTAAAACATTTTCGAAAATTTGCAACTTGATATCACGAATTTCAATGAAAGGAATGGAATGACAATGAATGGAGTAAAAAAAAAATTTACGAAATTAATAAAACGGAATGAAAATTAATGAAAATAGATTTTATGCTCCTTGTACAAATACGTTGATAGGCCGATATGTCAGTGAATGTTTTCATTTTCGACGTAGTTACTTTGCTCGGCCCAAGGGCGACTGACAAAATGGGAAGTCAGGGAAATTATTACTTTGAAATGAACAATGCTCCTGAAAATGAAGAAAAGTGGATTTGGTGCGGTAATTTGAATATCGAAAAAGTGAAATACCGAGTTCCGTTGTTGTGAAGTCCTGCTGAACATTCATCGATAAAATTTACATGTGGATTAGAGCCATATGAATCAGCTTAACAAAAATGGTGGTTCTAGGTCACTTGTTACCATAATTACTTAGAGTCAAATATTGACGGAGTTTATGGGCAAGTTGTAAATTTTTGGCTAAAATTTTTTTTGTATTTGTGCGATTTTATTCATTTTTTACATACAGGTGCATGTAGCCACCATGCATCGCTCTGTCAGAGTAAAATATAAAAGATTGTAGCCAAAAACCACAAAAATATACTCCGGGGAACGGGGGAAGATACTGACATAATTCAACAAACTTCATCTTCTCTGGAAAAATGCGCATCAGCTGGTAAAGTTTCGTATCTCTAGCTCTTATAGTCTTCGATGTTCATACAGACGGACGGACGGACAGACGGACATGGCTCAATCACTATCCGAGGTTATGATAAGCATTTTCGTACAAAAGACTTGGTGTCTGCCACGCCTCCTTCTGTCCGTTACATACATTGGACAAAACTAGTATACCGTTTGGTCCTATAGGTACAGGGTATAAAATAAGGCCTAAGGTGGAGGCATCTCAACTGAGCGGATACATCATATATATTTGGATATAAAAAATGGGAGTCACAATTGCAAAATTCATGCATGAATTGTACTCAAAATGCTGTCCCATCCAAATATGGCCCCTAGCGACTATTTTCTGTTTCTAAACCTGAAGAAATGGCTGCGTGAAGGTGACGTCACTAAAACAAACCTCGATTTCGAGAGCGTTGTGAAAACCTATTATTTTGAACGAATATAAAAAAAAATAAAAATCTTTGCATAAATGTGAAAGGCTATTTTGGGGAATAAAACTCAATACGGGCCCGATGTTAAAAGAACATCATTATGTCAGAAAACCAACATGCTGGTGTCTTTATACCCTGTACCGTATGGTACAAAGGGTATATTGTGTTTGTGCAAGCCGAAAATGTATGTAACGTACAGAAGGAGAAGTCGGAGACCCCCCCAAAGTTACCTAAAGTATGATCAGAGTGACTAGAGAAGTCGATATACCCATTTCCGTCTGTCCGTCTGTCCGTCTGACCGTCTGACCGTCTGACCGTCTGACCGTCTGTCCGTCTGTCCGTCTGTCCGTATGAACGCCTAGATCTCAGAGATGGTAAGAGCTAGAGCAACCAAACTTTCAGATAAGATCCCTTATTAATACATAGGAGACAAGTTTATTTTATTTTTTTGATATCGGGACTACATTATATAGCTCCCATAGGGGTGTTTCAGAGGACCTCGAAAAAAAGCAAAAGTTTTCGATGGATAATTCGTTTGCTTATGAAGATATCATAACCAAATTTGGTAATCGGAAGTTTTTTAAAAACCCCCAGCACTGTACCAAATTTTAACAAAATCGGTTAACTATATCATATAGGTCCCATTGGATCGATCGGTCGAAAATTTGTTTTTTGCACAAAATTCGTTGTGTTTCGTTTGTTTGTGAAGATATTGTAACCAAATTTGGCATTAAGAAGTTTTTTAAAGTTCCCAAGCACTACACCAAATTTGGTCAATATCGGTTGACTATATCATATAGCTCCCATAGGACCAATCGGTCAAAAAATCGTGTTTTATACAAAATTCGTTGTGTTTCGTTTATTTGTGAACATACCGTAATCACATTTGGCATTAAGAAGTTTTTTAGAGTTTCCAAGCACTGTACCAAATTTGATCAAAATCGGTTGACTATATCATATAGCTCCCATAGGATCGATCGGTCGAAAAAAACGCTTTTTGTTTTTCGTTTGTTTGTGAAGAGATCTTCAACACTCTGCCAAATTTTATCAAAATCGGTTGACTATATCATATAGCTCCCATAGGGCCGATCGGTCGAAAAAAAGTTTTTGATTAAAAATTCGTCTGTTTTTGGTTGCTTATGAAGGTATCATAATCTAATTTGGCAATCAAATGTCTTTTGGTGTTCTTAAGCAATTTACCGGATTTTATTGCAAGCAGTGGTACAGGGTATCCCAAAGTCGTCCGCGCCCGACTTTAACGTACGCCATCTTTTTAACCTCGGATTAAGATTCAGCGACCACAAAAAACAAGAAAAAACTTTGTAGGGCCTTTTAAGATTTGGCTAGAACTTAGACCCATCAGGCCAATTCTGAAAGCGGATACGTATTCGACACATCGAAATATATAAGAAAAACATATGCATCGTCTCCAAACCATGACGCTTTTTTTTTAAGGCTCTGTTACACATCCGGCAGATAAAAAGGGAAATTTTTTAAAAATTCAGAATATTTAGCGTAGACTAGCGAGTTGTCTACAATAAAATTTCCTTTGTTTTGTCGATTCTTGGGTCTTAGGTATTTCCGTAAAAAGAATATTTGCTAAGCACGGTATTATCGCCATCTATGCATACTATATATGGTATAAAGAAATGTTTTAAATCGTATGGTACATTATGTACCGAGCTGCCAACACATTAACTTTGTATGCATATTGAAAACAAAGTTTTACAACTGCAATAAAATATATTTTTGACATGAATTTTCAATCAGAATTTTAATAGCCCTTAATAATAACATGGCTATCAGTTATCAGCGCATACAATCGGTTATCAAAGCAAATTTTCGGTACCAAGAAAACCTCAACCTCAACGTGTGAGTAGTGCGTTTTAAATGGAACCAAACGGGCAACGGCAGTGCAGCAATCAGCAAATAGAGTACTGATTGCCCCGTGTCCGTATCCGCCTTTGCCTCTGTCAATGCACCCGTCGAGGATCGTACCTCTGTATGGTGGCATTATTCCACCACCGAAGTTATAAATAAATTATTTATAGCTGTTACTTCACTACAGTGTGTGGTTGTTGTGGTTCTAGTGGTTGCTCTTGTTATTGTTGTTGATTTAGTGTGCCTCTTTATACGAGTAGTAGATCGATAGAGCACCATGTGGCTATGTAGAGGAACTCACGGCTAGTTGCACCAACAACGGCTAGACTTGTGAGTAGTTAGCTACGGGTTGTTTGGTCGGTTGCAATATAACTATGTAAAGTCCCAGTTCAGGTCAGTCTTGTTCTAGGCAATCGCACGGGCGGGCCTCCATGTGCACCGTGTACGCGCTCTTATCTAATCATGGCAATGGTGGGCCGCATATCGATAACTGGGTGCTGGGTTGTGTTGTGCTGGTTGTGTGTGTGTGTGTTGATAGGCTCATATATTTTGCCTAGAGGCGGCAGATTGAAATAAAACTTGAGTTTTATAGCCCATCCAACAAATATTCACTACAACATACTTTAGCCAGGCGTAAATCCTACAGCCCTCCACCACTCCGCTGCTCTACAAATAGTCCCACATTTTATTCAATCGCAAATATGACCATGCTATATATATTTATGACTTGGTTTGCTGTAACAGCAATTTGTATTGTAATTATTGACTTTTTCGGTTACCCTGCTTAACTAGGAGCTGCATTTTGATTGCCGTTTGGGGGCACAAGGGAATACTCCTTAAGTTGTAGCGATATACGGTAGATAATGGCTACGTATAGCATACTCCGGAATTCCAATCGAAAAAAATATTTGAAAAAATTGTAGTTCAACTGTGGCAATACATTTTTTATATTGAAGGCCTGTTTTTTGATCGTTCGTTTTTAGGATTAAAATTTTATTACAACTTCAAGTCATACTAAATTTTATTTTTAACTAAAGTAACAAAGGTATTTTGACTTTTCTTCTAAGCAGCGCCCCATGCCCCGAATAAGCTAACGACCCACAATAAGTATATCAACTTGGCAGTGGTAACCCTAGAACTATCGTCTTTTTTTAAATTATACAATATTTTTTTTATTATTCTTTAAAATTTTTTTTTCTTTACTATCCAATGACTAGCATAAATGTAGTTCTTTATACTTTATACAGTACTCACGGGTACAAGGTTACTCTCGACTAGTGCATCTGGTTCAAGTGCGGCTAAATATTTCTAAAAGCCCAATGCCAAACCAAATAATTTGGTATTGATATTCATATTTACCTAATTATCTAAAAATAATTGATTTTTTCTTTAAAATCCCCCGTTCCCTACCTTCCATGAAAACAGCCTTAAATGTTTCAATACAAAACTTGACGCAGCCTTCAACCCGCCCGATTCAAATTAGTTTTTACAAAAAATTTGACGAATTTGTTATACCCTCAAACTATAGGGCTAGGGGTTTAATACTTATTAAAATAATTTGTGCGAAATGATATACAATAATAACGATCCAAAAAGAAAAACCGTCGAATGTCTTACACAACTACCAAAGAGAGTGATGTGCACCTAATTTGACAGGCCTAGCATCCTTTTTCCAAAATTTCCAAATCATTCCACAGAATATTAAATATTCATAATATTTTCGAAAATTTCGAACTTGCTATTAAAATTTCAATGAACGGAATCGAATGATAATGAACGGAATAATTTATTTGTTGAACGAAATTAACGGAATGAAATGAAATAGAACAAAACGAATGAAAATAATAGTATACTCCTTGCAGGACTTCGTTGACAGTTTCAGCATTTTTTTTTTTAGATGTTTACTTTTCGAAAATTTGGGTCTTGATATTATGAATTTCAATGAAGTGAATGGAATAAAACAGAAACAGAAGAATGAAATTAAAATTAATGGCATGTAAGAAAATAAATTCAATTCTATATATCTATTATTCGATAATTTCGGACTTGATATTAAAAATTTCATGCTTGATGTAGGCTTTAAAAGTTTAAATTAAACGCACCAAATAAAATTATCCAGAATAGATAAACAGCATGATCATGGCGGTGTCAGAAATCTCAGTCAATCATACTTCAAATATAAAGGGTCATCAATCTTGAGGAAAATCTTTATTATCAATAGAAGGAAAAGTTCTTGCCATGCACTTTTTAAAAATAATCCCTTTCAAATGTTGGCCGCAACTGCGCCGTAGCTTCTCCAAGCGGAGGTTCCAATTTTCGATGACGCGTTCGAGCATAATCGGCGGTATCTCGCGAATAACACGGGTAATGTTGGCCTTTAATGCTTCTAATGCTTCACCGAATTGGTTCCTCAATATGTCCATTGTTTCACGGGCTGTGTGGCAAGTAGCGCCGTCTTGTTGAAACCAAATGTCGTCGAAATCTCGGGTCTCAATTTCAGGTAGGTAATCTGTTACCATGGTGCGATAACTGCCGCCATTGACGCTTACGGACTGACCAGCGTCATTTTTGAAGAAATATGGACCGATGATTCCACCGGCCCATAAACCACATCAAACAGTTGTTTTGAGTGAATGTAACGGCAGCTCTTGAACCTCTTCGGGTTGTTCATCAGCCCATATACGGCAATTTTGCTTGTTGACGTATCCATTGAGCCAAAAATGGGCCTCATCGGTGAACAAAATTTTGGTTGAAAACAGTGGAAAACAGAACGCGAATTTTCGTAATATAACTGTACGATTTGTAAACGTTGTTCGGGTGTAAGTCTTTCCATGATGAAATGGCAATGAAAACTGAATAAAATACACATGGCAATGCGTGATTTATCAAAAAACTCTATTGAAAAAAACACATCAAGATTGATGACCCTTTATCTTTACCTAACGGCTTGAATAGATTTTGATTTGACTGCGGATTTCACAAAGTGTTGGATTCTGTGCGTTTCTTTTGAGTGTTTATTAGCTTCAAAGAGAAACTATATCGCTCTTATGGATCAAGATTTATATGTTATATTTTTAAATGCTAAAACCGAACAGAATTTTTTCATGGAACGGATTTCGAGATATTGCGTAAAAAAACATTTTTTTGAAAATAGAAAAAAAGTGACTCTAGTTGACAGCAATATTTCTGGTTGTACTATATAATAATATCAAATTTTAGTTTAGTAGACCCCACTGGTGAATTCGGAAGTGGGGTGAATCCGGAAACGCACCCTAACGGATTTCTGAGTTGACATTTGAGTATGAAACCAAGTGTCAAATAAACGTGATGACCTACGCTAGTTTTTGATAATACTCCGACTCGAGTACACGTGTTTTTCTGTTCAGTATAATTTTTCTAAAAAAAAATGTCGAGAACTTAAAAAAAAAGTCAAACAAATCCCCGTAAACCAGTTCCAAGTTCTGATGATTTCAGAAGGCTGAAAGCAGTGAAAATCGACAAAAGGAGTGCTCTTTCAGACGATTTCCTTTTTTTTTTAAAAAAAAAACATTTTCTTAGGCCATTTCACTAGGCAACAATTATTTTTTTTTCCACATACATTCATTTCAATATATTAGTCAACCTTTTTTTTGCCAAAAAAAAAAAAATAGATGTTTAAGGCCTTTACGCAGAATGCAAAAAAATTTCGAACGGAATGACAAAAATCCCTAATGGTTTTTTTTTTTTTTATATGGTTTTACGAAGAAATTTTTTTGGCGGTTTTTATCATTTTTGGACACTTCCGGATTCACCCCATAAAAAAATCTAAATTCGCGAATTTGGCATTTTTGGCTCAGAGATCAATCTACCCGACAAAAAATCTTCGTATCGATTTGAAATTTTGACACAATGGAGCTAATTCAATGCACTGAACAACACAACTTTAAATTCTGAAAAAAAACAAATTTTTTTTCACTCCAAAAAAATTTTCGAAAAAAATCTTCCGAATTCAGCCCACTTGCCTCTACAACCAGAGAAATGGTTAGTAGAGATACTTTTTTTCTAATTTCGAAAAATAGTTCTTATGCAATATCCCGAAATCCGTTCCATGAAAAAATTTCATGACTGCATTTTCGGTTTTAGATGTTGAGGATACATTTTGCTGTAAACTAGCGTAATCAAAACAATTCGATTTATCTTATAAGAGGACTTGGTTTGAATAAATCTGGTTATCATTTTTTGTTTATTAGGATAGCACGCATCTGTATTATGTACCAAAGTTTCTACCTCTTACATACATAAGGACAAGCTACTCTTAACGATTTAACTTTTCAACTCTTTTTGCCCTATAACGAATATTTTATTCAAGTACACTGCTTTTGCGAACTCCTTATAACCAATTTCTTCACAAATAATTTTCTTTAAAACGAAACCATTTCTGCACCGAATTCGTTATATTATGTCATTTTTTAGGGGCAACTGAATTTGATACATTATTATCCTAATCCTTTAAAGTTTTTATACAATCTTGATTGTTTTTAGCAAAGTTTCACCTGAGGAGTTTGAAGATGTTAGTGTAAGCTCTTATTCGGATAAAGTGTATTTATGGGTGTTAAAATTTTGTATAGTTTCCGAGCTCCAAGTGTGTACTTAGACCGACGGACTCGAATAATGTTGTTGATCATTTCGTTTAAACGAAACTGATAGTCTGATATTTTTAGCCCCTATATGAACTGCACCTTTAAATTTTGTGGCCGTGTGCTCCTCATAGAAGTAACAGGATTTAATATATAAAAATATATAATAGTACGTATATTCAAAATTTTTGAGAAGTTCAGAATAGCAGCGGTGTTAAGTCCGACCCCCCACGAGACTATTCAGGATCCAATTCGTCAATATATTCGTAGAGTCTAGTTATTTGCCATATTACATTCAAAATTTTTCCAATTATTGCTTATCCAAGTGAATGCCATTTCTTATGCCACTGCTCCAAATTCCCACAAAACTATTCAGATATTTTCCATTTCCATTTAAAACTAACAATCAGACGAACAAAATTGCTTTTCACCTTTTTTTTTTTGTATTTATAATTTATACTTTGTTTTTCCAACTAAAAATAGAATGCCATTTGGAGCCGTCGCCAAACGGCAGAAATAACAAAAATAACTACGTAGTAGAAAAAATAACATTTGTCCAAAAGCTAATTACCAAATAAACGAACTCGATTGAATCGATTGATTTTCCATTTCAGCTCAGATAAGCAACCATAGCGACGATAAAGATTTGTTATCAATGAAAACAGAGGCGCAATCCCCACCATGCGCACTGCTGAACCGTCTGTGATTGGGTCGGCATTATGCCGAATGGGAGGAGCCGCCAGCCCCGTAAAGTGCTGCTCCCATCAAGCGTGGCATATTGGTGAACATGCTCGCAAACGCCCAGTTTGGAGCACTTTTGCTTTGGCGGGGGGGTTTTGGGTGACGGGGCCGCGTCATAATGGCGATTACGGGTATTCGTGTATGCTAAAAGAGCGCAGCCATAGCCCAAATTCTGGGCGGAGCCAGTGCGGCACAAATTGTTTAAATCAAGGTAAAACAAATACAAATCGAAGAAAAATATTTGTGCACCACTTTGTGGTTATTTAGTTGATGGACAATCCAAATTGTAGAATTTCCAACCTTTTTTTTCCACCATGTATTGTATTTTTTTTTTGCTTGTTTTGATGTATGTAAATAATTGAGTAGTGATTTGAATAAAAACATTCGGTTTAATTTTTAATCTCAATACTATGTAGATAGTGGGATAGATTATTTTAATGATTTTTTTTGCGTGCCTAGGGATTTCATTTAAAACATTTGTTGTTAAACGGGAATATCAAAGCACAAAGCATTATTAAAGTAAAATATATTTGTAAAAATAAAATGTTTATTATATTCGTAATCCCCAGAATCTTTAACACTTTTTGGCAAAAAAAAGAGAATATTTACCCATACAAAACACGATTTTTGGCAAAAGTCACAAGTACAAAATTTTAACTGATTACCCCAAAATATTCATTTTTTTACGTTTTTTTAGGGGATCTAGTGAATAGCGGCCTCGGTCAATGGAAACCTCCAACTGATCGCTTGACTTTCTAGTCTTGACCTCTCCTAGATGATGTTGTGGTTTCATTTGTGGTTACTCATAAGCCTTTGGTCACTGAAGGTCGCCTTTTTGTAGCTGATGTTATGGGCGCTCTTAAGTTTCTAGTCACTGGAGGTCTCAGAAATTTGAACTAACTCAGCCTTAAAATCGTGGTACCTTACTGAAGAATCGATTGACTTTCCAGCCTTGTCCTCTCTCTAATCTGCCTTCTCCAAAATATAAATATTTTTTAAGCTTTTTTTATGTTGCGGTTACATTCGAGCTGACTCAAAAGCATTGGTCACTGGAGATTCCAGAAACTGTAACAGATTACCGCAAAATTAAGCATTTTTAAAGATATTTCCAAGTTTTTTTTATTTAGGCTGAGCGTTAAAGTCGTCCTTTTGTAGATAATGTTATGGCGACTCCGAAGTTTCTAGTAACTGAAGGTTGCAAATGATAACTCCAAAATAGATAATTTTTTAAAGCAGTTACTTTTAGGCTGAGCCTTGAAATTATACTTCTATAGAAGATGCGGTGAACATTCAAAAGTCTCTGGTCACTGGGGATCTTGAAAATTTGAACTGGTTACCCCAGAATTTCCAGATTTTTTAAAGATTTATTTTAGGTTGAGCCTTAAAATCGTTGACTTCTATTCGAATTCCACTTGACTTTCTACTCTTGTTCTTGGTAGATGATATGCTGACGCAAAAATCTCTGATCACTGGAGATTCCAGAAATTGTAAACCTAAAATTTAAAATTTTTTTTTTCAGGCTTAACCTTATTATCTTTGTTCTATACTTGAGAGCATTTGACTTTCTAGCCTTTTCCTCTCATCGTAATCGTAATCGTAACTGATTACAACAAAATTTAAAATTTTAAACATAGTTTTTTTAAGTTGATTCTTGACATCGTTGCTTTCTATTTGAGAGGCGCTTGACTTTCTAGCCTTGTTCTTCTGAAGAGGATATTGTAGGCCTCAGCAACTTGAACTAATTAAAATAAAATTTTAATATTTTCTTTAATTTTATTATTTTTAAAAATGTTCAAGCTCTAAAAAATTTAGAAGAGAAGAGCAGCATTTTTTAATAGGCAAAAATAACTCTATGCAATAAAAAAATTGAGGTGAAAGCAAGCGAATTTGATTTGAATCATTAAATCTACAATTTGTACCTATATTATAAAGTCATACATATTAGCGATTATCTGACGTATACAAAGATAAGTTGAATTTCCAAAATTTGTGTATCTCGGAAATAAATTTTTTGGCACACTTATAGTTCCGTGTTTCATTGTCGTAGTCATGTTTTTTTACCCTTAAAATTAGGACAAAATATTGTTTGTTGTTGCTGATCAAGAATATATATAGTTTATGGGGTCTGGCACGCCTCCTTCTGACCGTTACATACATTTGCACGAACTTATTATACCTTTGGTACAGGGTATAACAAAAATGTGTTAGTTACACCATTTTTGACTCAAGAACAGCTGGAAAGATGTTGATGATCTATGATTTGTTGCGATTCGGCTTCGCCACGAATAGCAAAATAACTATTAAAATATCGGAAAAATTCACATTAAAAGAATCAAGTAATCAAGAAAGATGTCTAACCACACCGAAAATAGAGGAATCGAAATTTAAACAAATATATAGAGAACATTTGGCAACACTGTCAAAATAGAATGTGTACATATTTTTTATTTTACGTTGTCTGTGATTTTTTTAAAGAAAAAGAATATGAAGGTTAACCCTCGATTTGTCTGTCCAATCCACTGAGGAAGAACGATCTGCATTGTTTCAAGGTATTTTAAAGTCGGGTAGGTCCGACTGTAGCATGCAATGGGATGAACATAATGGAAATAACGAAGTGTACAGGGTAGATAGTCTGAATGAGCTGAATTCAATCAAGAAGACCGTACGGGGGTTGGCGTTCAAAGCCCGCAGGGGCAGAGCCCCCTAGTAATTATATAAAAAAATGAATAGAAAAAAAATAAAAATTGTAAATGTAGTTTTTTATGTCTAGTTATATAAAAATTGTTCCAATTAGATAATTTTTATAAGGAATATGCAGGAATTACACTGTCGTGCACCGCCTCCAATTTATTTTTATTTTGCTGACTGTACCTACAAAATCTGTCAAAATGTTATCATAACCAAAGAAAACTCACATTTTTGGGAAATATATAAATAGGTATGCTGACAAACACTAAAACCCATTTTGATTAAAAAAGTTTTTTGGGAAGCTTTTTTGGTATATTAAATTAAATTATTCAGTTCCCAAACAGAAGGGGCAAATGAATAAGTAGTAAAGACTTGCCTTAAATTTTTGGTACTATAAATTGTTTATTAATTAGTTTAAATAATTCGATATAAATAATACTATATTTATATAAGGGTTGCCAATTATATGAACATGTTTTGAGAAGTCAGACAGAAATATCTCATTGCAAAGCCGAGCATGTAACATACAGAAAGAAACGTAGGAGATCCCCCAAAGATATCTAAATTATTATAAGGGTGACTGAAGATGTCGATAATCCCATGACCGTCTGTCACCTGTCTGTCTGTCTGTATGAACGCGTAGATCTCAGAGATGTGGTGGCACAGGGTATCTCAAAGTCGTCCGCATGCGACTTTAACATACGCCGTCTTTCCTGTGATATTCACGTGACTTATGCCATTAGGACACCTATCGTTTTCGTAATACTGCTCTTTTAGGAATGAGTTCATATATTCTTTTTGGATTGTATCTTGGCCAGAGATCTCGGGATCTGCGACATCCAAATGCAATAACCCTTTCCCATTTTGACTTGGTTGTGTTTATAACAATATTTTGGACAGGTTATCCTGAAGGCGTCTATGCATGTGCACTACCGCGTTTGCCTTTGGTTGCACAAGTCACGTCTTCGTTTCTTCCAGAGAAGAGTGATTGAGTGCAGTTGGATTTATTTTAGGTTCAACGTATTCCGTATGGCGGACTAACTTGCTTTGTAGACATGTGATAACAAAGCCTTCATAGTTATTGTTGACTGTTGACAGGAAGACATAGTTTCTTTGAAGATCCCACAAAAGCTTTAAGCTCTTTTGTTCTGTTGGTCGTGTTTTTACCTCGCTCCGGTTACTTTTTTATTTTTTTTTACAATTAAACCTACAAATTTGATCAAATCTTTGTTCCCAAGCGAATAATAACTTAGTGGCCCAATTAAATGAAGTGACATACTTGATATAACTGCAACAGTGTTAATTTTATTGCTAAAACATTTTACCTAAATTCTATACAGTGCATTTTGTTGTTGCTGCTCAATATTTGTTTGCATTTTAAGCTCTGCCTTGCCGCTCAGCTTCGTTCTTGTTGTTGTTGCTTGCTTGTTACTCAGTGCGGGCTTATTTCGTGCGTCGCTTTGCATTTCTCCTTTGTGCTGCGCTTTGCTTTGAGCATACGTATTTGTTATTGCTAAATAACTGCTGTGTTTTATAAGCTTTGGGACGCTTATACACCGTCAGTCCAGCTGCTAATTCTTTGTTATTTTTGATCTACGCATTTGTATATAAAATCATGTGTGACACTAAGATTTGCTGCTATCCTGCATGCAAATGGAGTGGTATTCAGACGGAGACCTACGTTTCATGCTGGATGTGTGACAATATGGCACACCTTAAATGTGCAGGTCTTACCGGCCGTGTACATGATTTTATACGCGAAAGCAAAGGTCTTAATTGGACCTGCTTTTCCTGCCGCGCTGCAGAAATCGAAATGAAGGCTTTTATGCGGCAAACTAGGCTCGGATTCAATGATCTGTATAAGGATTTTCGATCATTGCAGGATAAGTTTTCTTCTATTGCAAGTATGTTTGCCAATCTACAGCTAATGAGAGTTTCTCCTAAGCGTAAAAAGGCAAACTTACTTGCCACTGAGCCTTGTCTAATTGTATCTTCCAACTCAGCAGGGTTGGATTCGCCCAAAACTCCCAATCCGACGCAATTGATATCGTTTGCAACTCCGGTTCCAGTTTCGCCCGCCGTTGCTGAGGATTCGACTGATGTCGTTGCTGTCGTTTCTGGCGAAATCTTACCCGTTTCTGCCCTGAAAGATGACAACACAGCTAGCCCTGCTGCGATTTCTATCGCAGTCCCTGTGGAGGCTATTATGACTGAAAGATCTAGCTCGGCCACTGTTCTAAGTGTTGTACCTGTTACTGTTGCACCGTCTGTTGCGAGTAACTTTTCTACTTCGGAGCCTTCACTCCCACTTATGGGCGTTGCCCCTAGAAGATCGGTGTTCGTCTCCAGACTAATGCCCTCTACCTCTGAAGACGTTATCAAGCAGTTTATTTGCGAGAAGCTTAACATAACTTCTTCAAATGATATCGAAGTAATTAAATTTAATTTTAAGTATAAGCGTGATATTTCTTCTTTTAAAATTAGCGTTCCTGATTCTATCTTTTCTTCTTTACTTATTCCTTCTTTTTGGCCTACTCATACTATAGTGCATGAGTTTACTAAAAAACCTAAAAACTCTTTAGCCTCCAAAGTTGCATCGTCCGTTTCCGTAGTTAACTCTATTCCAAAAAACTAATTACTAACCTTATCATTCATTATCAGAATGTACGTGGGCTTCTTTCTAAACTTAGTAGACTTTTTGCCAATAGCGTAGACTTTGATTCGCATGTTATTGCCTTTTCTGAAACCTGGCTTAATTCGTCTGTCTCTGATTTTGAAATTTTCGTAAATTCCTTCATAACTTATAGACTTGACCGGCCGTCCGGTCGTGGTGGTGGTGTTCTTATTGCTGTAAAATCCGACCTAGAATCGCATTTACTATCTCTTAATTTTCCCTCAGGAATAGAGTTTATTGCAGTAAAAGTGTTTACCAAAAATTGTTTTACTTATTTTACTTGCTCCTATATTCCCCCATGCTCCGACATAAGCATATATATGAACCATCTTTCTGCTATTCGTATGGTGGCTGATTCTATTGGTATTAGAGATCAACTAGTTGTTTTAGGTGACTTCAATCTTCCTACCTTGTCCTGGACTCGATCGGTTGATTCTAATTCTCTTTTTTCTTCTGATCAGCATGACTTTATAACTGGATTAATTGATATCTCTTTGAGCCAAATTAATTTCATTCATAATTGCTCTAATAGAATGCTTGATCTTGTATTCGTGAGTGACTCTTCAGAATTCGAAATTTCAAGAGTCTGTCCGATATCCTTACCTGAGGATCCGTATCATCCGACCTTGCAAATCACACTAACACTTAATGTTTGCAATAGTGGTTTGCCCCATGCTCGTGCTCCTCGGTATCGGTGCTTTCGCAAGGCTAATTTTTTCGGTCTAAACCAATTTTTGGCTGATGTTAACTGGTCCTCTCTGTTGTCTGCTGAGAACTTTGAGCTATCCATTAATAATTTCTATCGGATATTGTACGCCGCTTTTGATCTCTTTGTTCCCTACTCTGTTCTGAGTCCTTCTTCTAAACCGCCTTGGTTTACGCCAAGTCTATCTAATTTAAAAAATCGTAAGTCTTCGTCTTATAAAAGATTTAAGAAAAGTGGTTCTACAGTCGACTTCTATAAGTTTTCTATCTTACGCAGCAAGTTTGTTCTTCTTAATAGAACTTGCTACAATAATTATCTAGCCCGTTGTAGGCTCAATTTCCGTAGTGATCCTAAGAAATTTTTCTCATTTGTTAATTCTAAACGGAAGTCTTCCCTTTTTCCTGCATCGCTACACTATAATAATGCATGTTCTTCTAATAACTCTGAAATCGCGGACTTGTTCGCGAACTTCTTTCAAACTACCTACTCTGTCAATCCTAATAGCATTAGCCTCCACTATCCTTTTAATCTTCCTAGCTCAAACCTTATTGCTATTCCACAAATCTTAGAATCCGACGTTTTACAATCTCTTATGTCCATAAAATTATCCTTTTCTCCTGGCCCTGATGCTATTCCTAGTTGTGTTCTAAAGCATTGTGCCGGCTCCCTTTCCACGCCGTTATCCGTTCTTTTCCGCACATCCTTAAAATTGTCATATCTTCCAGCCATCTGGAATGAATCGTTCATTATCCCTTTTCATAAAAAAGGTTCCAAGTCAAATATTGAGAACTACCGTGGTATTGCCAAGCTTTCATCAATTCCAAAAGTTTTTGAAAGGATTGTCACTGCACAATTGCAACACCACTGTCGTTCTTTAATATCTGACTCCCAACACGGGTTTGTAAAACGTCGGTCCACCACTACAAACCTTTTAGAACTTTCTTCTCTTATTAACAATGGTTTTATTAGCAAAATGCAAACTGATGTCATTTATACTGACTTCAGTAAGGCATTTGACTCAGTAAACCATAGCCTTCTTCTAGTTAAACTGTCTCGCTTAGGATTTCCGCCTTGTCTTTTAAAGTGGATCTCATCCTATTTAACTAATCGTGTGCAGAAGGTAGTTTTTAAAGGCTGCGAATCTAAAGTAATTAATGTCACGTCAGGGGTACCCCAAGGCAGTCATCTAGGTCCCCTACTTTTTATCTTATTCATTAATGATCTTCCACAAGTTATCCGGTCTTCTCGCATTCTTATGTATGCGGATGATGTAAAACTTTGTTTGTCCTACTCCCACAATGATAATAATATGTATTCACTTCTTCAGCACGATTTCGATACCATGCAATATTGGTGTTATGTCAACCAACTTTTTCTAAACAAGACGAAATGTAAAATTATGACATTTTACCGTTCTGTTCCTCATTTGGCTGCTTACTCTATTGACTCCTCTACCTTGGATCGTATCCGGAGTGTTTTAGACCTTGGCATACTGTTTGACCATAAACTCAAATTTAACGATCATATTTGCAATATTGTAAATAAAGCTAGAGGTGTTCTTGCTTTTATTAAGCGTTGGTCTAAAGAGTTTAACGATCCTTACACAACCAAACTTCTTTACATTTCTCTCGTCCGTCCAATTTTGGAATATTGTTCCTGCATTTGGAGCCCTCAATACCACCTTTATCAGGACAGGATTGAGTCTGTTCAAAAGCAATTCCTCCTTTTCGCACTTCGCGGCTTAAATTGGGATCCACTTATCCGGCTGCCTCCATATTCCGACAGACTTCGCCTTATAAAGCTGCCCTCCTTAAAAAACCGTAGAACATGCCACGGTGTACTCTTCTTGCATAAGTTATTACTCGGCCTTATTGACTCTACTGAACTTCTTAATAAAGTTAATTTTGTTGTACCTGCTAGAGTAACTCGTAATTTTCGTCCCTTAGACTTGCAACTTTGTAGATCAAATTTTGCTCTGCATGATCCTTTCCGAGTTCTATGCTCTAATTACAATAGCCTTTTTAATTTCCTCTCTTTTGAACGGTCTATTCCTTCTATCACGTGTTCTATCCTAAGTCATCTTGACTTGCCTCTTCGAGCATCCATGACCAATCCTGTATTATGAGGCACTTGTTTCGTCATTGATGCTCTTTTGGCTTTTTTTTATATATTTAATGTTTAAATTTTATTTGAACTTCCTTTTTCCACTTGGTTATTGTAAATCCAAGTCTCTGGCCAGTTTCTGATGTGAGTCGGTGCATATCGCTAAAAAGTTCACCCACCGGGCTGGCGACGCGGATTAGTTTATATCTATCCATTTTCCTCGTTTAATTTTAAATATTTCTTTTAAACTTTTCTTATAATTTAAGGCCAACTGCACTTTGTTGTACCCCATTTAAATCAATAAATCAACTAAATCAACAAATCCCCACAAGGGGTTAACAAATTTTTCAAATTGTCAACTTTACCTATAAAACATTACCCAAGCTCTGGAGTTATTCAGTAAAGATGTCCCTCCTTTACCTTGTTCAACTATAGGTTGTTAAAAATGGCGTACGTTAAAGTCGGGGGCGGACGACTTTGAGATACCCTGTACATTCAAATTGCAATCAAATTCGGCAAACCTATTGCTTAGTATTCGAAAAAAATACGATATCCTTATATACAAACAAAAAAGGAACGAATTACGCCATGAAAACTTTTCGTTGACTGATCATTCATATGGGGCGTTATGACAGCTCTTGAGATTCAGAACAGATATGATGTACTTAAGGTAACTTTAGGAGGTCCCAACATTGAAGAGACTGTTTCAAAAGTTAAATATTTACAATTATGGTGTGTTTTTGGAAACTGCTTGTTAGACTGCTTACAAGCAGTTTTCACTGGTAAAAAACGCAAAGGTGAAGTATAAAGGATCTCAAAGTACTGTCAATGTGCAGCAGCTGTTTTTACAAAAAAACAGAAACAAATTATACCACTTTTGTTAACAATCAAAAAAAAAGAAACTTCACTTTTATCAAACGCCACAAAATAAATCTAATGCTCTTAACTATAACAACCAATCGTGAGAAGTTTTCACGATTGACATTTTTATGCCCCCAAAGTTGAAATTCATCAGAGGCACAACAAACTCCACTTTACTAAGATCTAAATTTAGAACGAGCTGAGAACTGGGTACTGGCCAGGGCAACCAGCAACAATGACAATCAAGCTAATTAACAATTTCCATTGTGAAAAGTGTCAGGGCGGTTACTTTAAAAGGCGAAACAGCTCTCACGCCTACAACAGCCCCTCGGGGCCAAACATGGGCGTAGCATACTCATAGTATCCATATAAACAACCTTAAGCAGCATCTCAAGCTGTGAAATACTCATCAAATGCCCACAGGGAGACAAGAGAGAGCTCTATATGCAATTAAACAAACCACAACAACAACAATAATAATAATCCAGCTCTAGACAGACACCCAAGTCCAAATAATGATGATGACGATGATGTCATCTGTGCCTAGGTTCCAGTTAGATGATCAAATAATTCCGAGTTGTGTTCGTTGTTGTTTACCGCCCAAAGTCGAATCCATTCCATGATGTACTACTCATTAATTTATCCAACCAACCAACAGACGCAGCCATTTTCAACAATCGGTAGACTCAATCGAGGCAACAACTTGGGCGTTGAGCATATTGTATCTCATGGATATTGTCTGTCCGGGTATCTGTTGCGTTATACGGCTACGAATCTAGACAGTGTGGCCAATTTAGTCTGCTTTGGCAAATCAATTAAATTCAATTAATCCCCCAACACTGTTAATGGAACGTAATGGAAGGGTGACATGGTGATATCGCATAACCAAACGCACATATACCACATGGTTCTAGCAACGGATACATTGCGTTCCGGACGCCAAAGTCAATTCCACAGACTGAAACTGGCGCTGGCTTGAGCTTTTGATGGAGTGAAAAAAAATCGCATGTCTGAAACGATTTGTGGCTTACACTGCACACAAAGTAGTTGACCAGGAAATGGAAAGAAGTTTTTAGCACAAAGATTTTGAAAATAGATTTTAAATATTTAAAATCAGTTTCATGACGCGCTTTAGTTTGCTTTACATTCAGAATAGAAATTATTGCAACACTTTTAAAATTTAGTGAAAATAATTTTTAGCATATTTAAAAGTAACTTTAAATTAGACGTTTTTAAATTAATTAATAAATAATTTTACTAAAATAAAGAAGTTGTTTTTTAAAGCGGTTTCTTCTAAGTAAAGCATAGGTTAGGTTAGGTTAGGTTAAATAGGCAGCTCAGATTAAATGAGATCACGCAGAGACCATGAGGTCCATTGTGTTGCCCAATTTGAAAGAAGGAAGAATGGAGTTGGAAAAGGGGCGAGGGGGGGGGGGGGGGGGGGTGGAGGATCAAAACTGTACGACATCACTAATCCCCTAAGACTCTCCTATTACAAAACCATTTCGAGGATTCGACAAACGCACCCAGATCCGCAATTGGCACAAAAGCCAGACTACCCAGATCCTCAAAGAACGGTTTTCCCAGAAACTGGGTTCGTCTTCTTAGATGCGCCGGACAGTCACAAAGCAGGTGTTGGATGCTTTCTATCTCCTCCTCGTCTCCGCAGCTTCGGCAGAAATCGTGGAGGGGAACATGCAGCCTCTCAGCCATGTGGCCAATAGTGCAGTGCCCCGTTACGACTCCTACCACCATCCTGGTCCTGCTTTTATGAAATCGCAGGAGTTCAGATGTGCGCTTTGGGTTATACCTGGGCCAGAGTGCTCTGGAGATGCGACAACCGGACACCGTGTCCCATTCTCTTTCCGCCAGAGCTCTGGCCGTCTCCCTGATTTGCGATACGACGTCCTGTAATGGTCTTTCTATGTCTGTAACCGCAAGGTTAGCAGCCAGCGCTGATCCGTTCCTGGCGCACTCGTCAGCCTCCTCGTTACCAGGGACGCCTGAGTGTCCCGGTACCCAGCAGAGGGTGATAGAGTGATATTGGATACGGTTGAGCGCAAGCGCCGTCTTACGGATCAGTTTGCTCTTTATGGTATGCGATGACAGAGCCTTGATTGCAGCCTGACTATCGACTAGAATTACAACGTTCCTTGGACTTCCGTCCAAGGTATCAATAAGTCTAGTAAAGCATACATATGCTTATAACAACAGGCTGCTTAAACTATTTGTGAATTGTAAGCATCAAGAAAGAAAATATGCACAGCTCAAATAGAAAAGTAGAACTTAGTAGCTCGATATGGTAAAAACCATTAACAAACTAAAAGATCAAATATTTAAACGGCATATTATAAGCGAATTTGTATAGCAGCTGGGTTTAAAAATAAACATTTTCGTTATGGCACCTTAGAGTCAAACTTAGAGTCATAATTTGAAGGTTTGCTTGAACCAATTAACCTACAACGTGGATTTAAGTCTTGTTTGATGGATAATTTTATTGGCAACAACTTCGACCTTTGTTCGTTTACTGTACTAACTGTTCGTCAAACATAAATTTTAGCTTTGACTTTAACTTATTTTGCAATTATAATCTTTTGCTTGCAGTGTATTGCCTTCTTTTTGTTGGGCAGAAGTGCAACTTAAAGAGCAATTTTTTAATTGTAAAAATATCGTCTGCTTTTCTGAGTTTTGATTCAGTACAAAAATGTTTCTCACGCTTTGGAGTTTGACATTTTCGAACTTTTGCATGATTTTAAATTTTAATTGTTCTTAACTGTTTTATTTTTTCTGCACTGTTTGCCACTCATATAAAAAATATTATGAAACCAATTGAGATCAGAACTTTCTGCAGTATAATGGCTTTTTGTAAACTCATGAAAACTTAATATTAACTTTGCGAAGGCACGCAATTCTTTGGAATATCAGGAAATATAAAAGCAAAGACAGGGTGCATGATAATAGCTTTTTTAAAAGTATTAAGAACTTAATAATCTCCCTTTGGCGCTAACTCTAGTTCATAAGGTTTGTACTTGAGCAATAAGAGTAAATGCAAGTACAGTCGAACTTCCCCATAACTAACATCTCTACAGCGAGTTACATGTATCTACAAACTGATTATGGTGCCTCTAGATTCTTCACAAACAGCTAGACTTATAAATTCTTTTCAATAGAGCTTTTCAACAGAGGGCCTTGATTTTTGCAGCCCTTGTTTATAACTTACAATCAGTTCCCAACAAATTTGTAATTTGCATCAACAGATGGGTAAAAAGTTTTGCAACTTAACCGATTCGACATGAAAGTTCGCTTTCTTTTCAGAGAGTGCTTAGTGAGGGCGGCCTTATAGTGGTTCGGTTATCACAGCTACACCAAATCGAATTTTGTGTCAATTATAAAGAAATTAAGCAAATTTGTAAATATGTGTAATGTAATGTTTGTATGTAACTATGTATTCTTTTTATAGGTACTTTGTCGATAAGGTATGTGACATAGTGAAGAATACGTCGGAGACCTCTAAAAACTATCTAAAGTATGATCAGGATGACTAGATATATCGATAAAGACATTTACATCAGTAATTGCAGTTAGTTCCCCAGACCAACTCGAAAAATAAAAGCATGCACCACATAATATTTTTTTAAAACGTTTGTTTAAAAAACGTTAAGCAAATGTCTATAAGTCTGGGATAATAAATCTTTTCCTAAGTACTTATAAATATATATGAACAAAAAAAAAAAAGTATTTAATGTTCTTACTCAAAATAACTCAGGGACTGTTTGAATACGTTGTGAATTATAAGCTTAAAAAAAATTTTGCATCCCTTACAAAAGCTTACGTTGTGTCAAAGTATTGCTTACGATAGTAAGTTGATCAATCATCAGTCTTTGTATGAATCGTGTAAGCTATATAATATAAGAAATAATGTCTCATACTCTTTCTGCTATAACCAGGTTACATTTTTATATTGTAGCTATATGAAATAAAACTGTTAGGTTATTAGGTTAATATGTCCACTATTTCATATAGCTACCATATAAAAATTGAACCAGTTTTCTGCGCAGGCAATCTGGGGTACTAACATGCGTCACCTTGTGAACCAAATCTTTAAAAATTTTAGTTTTTAAACTTAAACCTTTTTATTTGTGTAATTAACATTAACAATCTTTATTCTAAAAAATTTACTCTTTTTTTCCGGTTTCATTTTATTAAAAAAAAAAATCTATAAATTTTGTTTGTTATGTCAATCACAATTTTTTTTAATACTTTAAAGCTCTTTCTTGCATAGATAAATATAATACATATATAAATCAAAAGAAACATTTTTTTTTAATTTTAAGATAATAATAAACAAAATTTAAAAAACCTAAAATATGTTAATATTTTGTGACAAAAATTTAAAAGTTTGGCTTTTGGATTAATAGTACAATTTATTGGTTCAATGACTATTACAGGCAAAATGAAGCATGTGAACCCCTCATTCATATTGATATATTGCGCCATTCCGCTTAGGAGAATTTCGAGGTAGGTTAACATTGTAAGAGCTACCTATGCTGCAAAATTATTAAGCTTGTATGGAAAGGTATGGTAAAAAATGTTTCACATTTTGAACACCTATCCCATTTATTGCAACCATTGTCGATTTGATTTTATAAATAGCCAACTTTGTAGAATCATGCGTGCCTTCAACGTCTTTCACGATATATTCTCCGTCTTCACAAACCCCGTTTGAGGCCCTTTGCTCCAACTAGTAGTAGCCTAATTATGACACTAACTCCACAAACCCCGTAAGCCATTTGATTTAAACAATTCTCAATTTCTTTATCAACTATTTTTCATGAGAAAATAATTATGTGCATAATAGCACCCAACTAATTCGCACTGCAGTTTTGCAATAGGCTCCTTACATTATAACCGCCCCTTGGGCGCCCCATATTAAATACGTCACCGTGCATAAATGCATGCCACAAGGAAGCACAACAGCTACTGCAGTCTATTACTTAATCGTTTGCTTTTCTCAAAAAGCATTTAATAGAAAACAAAAATCTGATAATCTGAAAATTGCCCACAACATTGCGACATATGATGTCCTGGCAATTTCACAAAATATAAGTCGCTAAATAAAAGGGTTCAAACGATGGCTACGAATTGCTTTAAAACCATTTTGAGAAAATCATGAATAAATTTTGCGGTTAAATTGTTGCATAAATATTGGATCAACAAGAGCACAAAGCGCACACGTGCCCAGAAGCCAATGTGGATAACAGACGGAAGCCCTATAATTATGGGATAATGTTCGATCCAATACCACAGGATCAAAGGGTAAGTCTCGATTTCAATGATGCCAGCCAAAAAAGGAACAATCAGCGCCGCAAGCAGCGTTTAGCAACATATGCAAACACACAGACCGACATACCCTAAGCCGCATCCGTATGCGGCATAGTAGAACAAGCTAACCCTAAAACCCTCTCCAGGAACTTGGTAGTACTACTGCCTGTGCACCCCTTTAAAAGAGTTGTAATCGCTTCGCTCACGCCTCAGTTAACATGTGACAAAATAATAACACCGCCACTGCGCGCAGGGGGCGGTTGAGCAATGAGCCACGCAACCACACACACACAGATACAAAGATACGCAGATACAGACATACACAGTTACATACACCAACACTAACACAGTTGGAAGACAATGCGGGCTAATGGAAGGCACATCGTCAACAAATGCAACAAATTGAGCAGGGACGCTTGGAGTGGAGTGAGCTGGAAAAAAGAAAACACAGAACTGGGTTAATCGGAAGGGGTAATTATTTTAATTACCACAAACGCGTTGGCCATGCAAAACTTGGCACCTAATATGCGCTCCGGTTGACATTTCCAGCTGTCAAAGCCAGCGATTAGCGTTTACGCCCCCACCAAGAGTAAGTCGCACCTTTCAACGGCTTTAGTTACAAGCTAAAGTAATTAAGTAAATTACTAGCACAAGTTAGCAGCACCAAAAAGACAAACGAGCTGCAATACTAATACGAGGGCTGGCTACTGAGTAGTGAAAAGACATACATTTTTGAAAGCTCTAAGCCATGAAAAGCTTTCACACATTAGGAAATAGGCTGCTAACTGAATGAAGTCTACCCAGGACAGCTGAACGCATATCTAGAAAGCTTATTTTATAGATAGGGAATGAAGGTGTCTTGCGGGCCTCTATTGAAGTCTTATGGGGTTGACGTTGAAAGAATTCTCATTTTGTTTTGATGACGTTGAAGACGGGTATATCTGTTGATTTGCAGCTCAACGGCCTCAAGGCTGACCTCGTAATGACATATACAGTTTTTCACCAGTCCCAACCTCAAATATTTTGCAAGGCCTGGTACTGGAGAAGCAGGATATGTGAGCGACCAGATGGTCTCTTCGTACTGGTGACTAGTCTTGGTAGAAAAAACGTTATTATCTGCATGAAATTAAAAATGGATACAATTTTTTACAGTAGTCAGGAATCCCAAATAAGAGTTACTATCATCATCATTACCATTTCCTGTATCTGCCAATATCCGTAGCATTTCCCTCTGGCTCTGTTGTGACGATTTTCCGTACTCATTAAATTCTTAGTTTTTCCCTAGACGTGGTCTGAGGAACGCCCTTCTTGCGGCTACCTTGGGAGTTCCAACTTATCGGCAGACTTTCGTAGCATACTTTTAAAGTGTGTGGCCTATCCACCTCCATTTTCGTAGTTTTACCTATATAGATTAAAGAGTTGAAGAAAATCAAAGCAAAATACAAAATATTTTTGAAAGGACATATGTTTTTATGGTATTTATTCCGAAAGAATCAAAATAATGATTTTTATTTAAAAATCCCGAAATAAGTCTTTATTTAAATTTTTATAACAAATACAATTTTACAAATGAAATAAAAGGTTATTTTTTTGAAACGAAATCTTTCAGAATCCATTTTCAATAAGATATTGAGAAGCTTACTAAAATCTTATAGTGCATATAATTCTTACTTTTTGGATCTGTATTCTGTCCATCTGTCTACTTTTTGTGGGAATCGAAGAAATCTATCTCTAGTATAGTAGTATCTATCTCTAGTATGAAGCCACGGACATTCGAAAAAAAGGTCAGCAAAAAGTCGTCAAGGCCTTCTTTAAAAATTTTTCCCTGACTTGACTACTTTTTTGTCAGTCGCAACTTTGTGGAGCATGGGGATCTCACCTAGAGAACAGGGACCTACAGTTTATAGCCGAATCCGAACGGTGGTGTCTTGAATTAATAGAGATTTTCTTAGACAAATAAAGTATTTTTGCTAGCAATGCCAGTGCTAGGCAAATAAACCCTCTGCGGGGAATCGAACCAATGACCATCGGGTTACAAAGTGAGTACGATACCACTACGCTATCGATGACCACTTCGCCTTGGCATTCTTTGGTATCCATTAACTAAAAATCCTTTGCTTGAGTATTCCTTGTATGTACTGTGGTGTGATGGATACAAAATCCGCCGTCACGTTTATTGTCGACTTATATAAAAACATTTCTATTACATGATTATTCCTTGGATTCTGTCAACTTTTCTGGAATATAGAAAAAGTTCGTACGATTTTGATAATTGCGTATAGGCAAAAAATGTTTCCATCAACTTCAGGAATAACTATACTTGGTGAATCTATGGGCTGAAACTTAACACGGATAGCACTCAGGAAATTGACGCAGATAAAAGAAAGGACGAACTAACAAAAAAAATAGTCTCTAACTTTTCAGTCAGCCCTCGTACATAGCAGCTATTGCCATAGCTAAGTGAAATATTGTTTATACCTGCATGCAAGAAAAATTCCCTATAGAAATCAAGCTAAAAACTATTTACTACATTTGCAGATACAGATACATTGTGTATGAGTGTGTTGTATGTGACATGGTAGTTACGTATTTGCATATTATGTCATCAGTAGTCCATCAGTTGTGTCGTCTTCTGGGACTACGTACTGGGAACACACTAGTTGTGTTGGTCATTCATTGTAAAATTCACAGATTAGTTCATTTGTTTGTTGTTCTTTTAGTACGTACTCTGTTTCAAATACCGAACCAGTCATTAGAGTCCCTTTTTCCTTTGACGTATAATTAAACTACACACCCCTGAGTTTCTGCTCATCTATTAAAAAGCAACTAGTTATTACCATAACGAGGTTAGTAATGCATTGTGTTAAGTAAAATTGAAATATGAAAATGGGTGGCGTTTTTAAAAAAATGCAATTAATTATGCATACTAAAAAGTTAGTAATCTTTCCATATTGTGAAAACGATTTTTTCTCCGTTCATCATTTATTCTTCTTTTTTTTTTTTTTTCTCCCAACCCCAGTTGCCACAATTTTAAAACTAGTCGTGATTTCTCTTATTTTGCTTGATCCCTCTCGCGGCCAAATTTGCAGCGCTGAGTGGTTCTTATTTATTTTTCTTGCTGCCTCTCGCAGACGATTTGGGAACTTGGCGTGGTTCCTCTTTGTGTTCTTGCTCCCTTTCGCAAATAATTTCGTAACTTAGTGTGGTCACTCCGTTGAAGAGTGCAAATCCCGTATATTAAAAAAAGAAGAAGAGACAAACGAAAATTTATGCGAAGAGTATTAAATATACCGTCAGATCAAATTGAAAAGAAAAGAAGAGGGAGAATATCATAACATTTATGTAGCTCCCGATCAAATAAAAAGGAATTACACTAGAATGAAAACCAAGAATGAAAGTTGGGACAGACAGCTGACCAAAATGCTATTTTTCAGCAAGATAATGCTCCAATCCACGTCTCAACGGCCAGTAGTAGTTGGTTCCAGAACAAAAAGATGGCGTACGTTAAAGTCGGGCGCGGACGACTTTGGGATACCCTGTACCACCACATTGCAATCAAGTCCGATATATTACTTACGAACACCAAAAAAAATTCTTTGCTAAATTCAGTTACAATATTTTTATAAACAAACGAAACACAACGAAGTTTTTTTGACCGATCGGTCCTATGGGATCTATATTATATAGTCAACCGATTTTGATCAAATTTGGTACAGTGCTTGGGAACTCTAAAAAACTTCTTAATGCCAAATGTGGTTACGGTATGTTCACAAATAAACGAAACACAACGAATTTTGTACAAAACACGATTTTTTGACCGATTGGTCCTATGGGAGCTATATGATATAGTTAACCGATTTTGATAAAATTTGGTGCAGTGTTGAAGAACCCTAAAAACCTTCCGAATGCCAAATTTGGTTACAATATCTTCACAAACAAACGATTCACAACGTATTTTGTACAAAAAACAAATTTTCGACCGATCGATCCTATGGGAGCTATATGATATAGTCAACCGATTTTGATCAAATTTGGTATAGTGCTTGGGAACTCTAAAAAACTTCTTAATGCCAAATGTGGTTACGGTATGTTCACAAATAAACGAAACACAACGAATTTTGTACAAAACACGATTTTTTGACCGATTGGTCCTATGGGAGCTATATGATATAGTCAACCGATTTTGATCAAATTTGGTATAGTGTTGAAAATCTCTAAAAAACTTCATAATGCCAAATTTGGTTACAATATCTTCACAAACAAACGATTCACAACGTATTTTGTACAAAAAACAAATTTTCGACCGATCGATCCTATGGGAGCTATATGATATAGTCAACCGATTTTGATAAAATTTGGTACAGTGCTGGGGGTTTCTAAAAAACTTCCGATTGCCAAATTTGGTTATGATATCTTCATAAGCAAACGAATTATCCATCTAAAACTTTTGCTTTTTTTCGAGGTCCTCTGAAACACCCCTATGGGAGCTATATAATGTAGTCCCGATATCAAAAAAATAAAATAAACTTGTCTCCTATGGATTAATAAGGGATCTTATCTGAAAGTTTGGTTACTCTAGCTCTTACCATCTCTGAGATCTAGGCGTTCATACGGACAGACGGACAGACGGACATGGGTATATCGACTTCTCTAGTCACTCTGATCATACTTTAGGTAACTTTGGGGGGTCTCCGACTTCTCTTTCTGTGCGTTACATACATTTTCGGCTTGCAAAAACACAATATACCCTTTGTACCATACGGTACAGGGTATAAACATCGATCGCCGGACTAGAACTCCATTGAGAACATTTGGGCGAACCTTTCAGATTTTCAGAAGGTGGTTCTTTCGATGCCAAACCGAATTTTCGAGGTTATAAATAAGGACTCAATATTTAGTTATTGTTTTTCCCTTCTTTTTTTTACTAAACATTTATTTTTTGTTCCTTTTTAGTTCTTAATTGAATTTCACAGTATAAATTTAATTTTTTAATGATATTTGAAGTTTCAACCTTTTTTTTTTTGTTTATTTAGGATAAGTTTTTAGTTCGTTCGGAATAAATTGAAGCTAAAAATATTATTTGAGTCACAAATGCTTTTTTGATAACTTAAAACTTAATATTTTTAAATAAAAACAGGTGTTCTTAATTGAATTTCGGGGAGTGTATGATAGTCTGGATAATCTGAATGTAATAAAGAAGACCGGTGGATGGCATGCGAAGCCATGCATATTAAAACTCGTTCTCCAAGTTTTCCTTTTCTACTAGTTATGTTAAATTAAATCACGATTCTTCTAGATTCTCTGAATGAGGGCAGGCTCAGTTATCGGCAAATCAAAGTCAGACAATGCCATCATATTCGCGGGAAGAATGTTGGGCCGTAATGAGAAGCATATGTCGACCGATATTGATCCACACTCTGCAATGTCTGGCCTAATTCTCAATTTCGTGGGCATTTTCCTAAAATCGGTCCGTTTCTTCGTCCTTATAACATTCTATAGTCATCGTCAGCGTAAGCGCCCAAGAGGTAACCAAATAAATTGCTGTATCCTTGGAACGCTAATTGGCTACTGGGTTTTCCTTGCATTTGTTTAATAATATTTCAAGATACTGTCCAAAAATGCCAAAAATTTTCTGTTCAAAGTTTTGGGACAGAGTTTTGAACAAATCGCAAGCAGCTCCATAACAGAGCCCTCAATGTCTCGACGTATGTACTCTTCGGGGCTGTACTCAAAAATCTCTTCATCCGATGGTTTTATGTCCAAATTAGGTAAGACCACCTTCTCAGATGAGTGTTAATATTCGCAGTCAGCTATGAGATTATGGTCTGTCACACAATTCAACTGTTGAATAATACTATAAACAGAGCTGAATCCGAATCGAAATCTATTTGCCACTTTGCATACTCTCAACAATCCTGGAAACGATCAGTCTTGCCAATACTTTCGATACTGAAGGTGGGAAAGTTATGGTACGTTACGACCAAATCCAGTGAAGCTGCGGTTTATGTAAACCTTGCAGAAAGAATGACTTGTCTAATATTTTCTTTCACAGATGACCATCGTGTTATTTGAGGGAAATCTTTTCACAACAAGACATCGGAGAATATTCAAATGGTCAATATTTAGTAGTTCCCCACACATAGTCAAATTAGTTTGTTCTATCTGTTTCAAACATAGAGATCGATTGTCCGCACAATTTTCATTGGCAGTCGGTACAAGTTCCCGTCGCTGGCAGAAGTAAAGGTAATTGAGGTTTGTGCTACAGATTCAGTATTCCTCGGGATTAGTCCTATTAAATGATTATTAGCAGCGTTTCATTATAGTTTGATCGCAAGTTCGTGCTTGGTAATATCAGAGAAGGTGTAACACATACAAACAAATAGCAGATAAGCAATATTAGCTGAGCACTTCTGTGGCACTGGCCAACATACTGCCAAGCAGCTGATATGAGGAGAGGAGAGATCCAAACGAAACACAAACTGCATCAATATGGTGTGCCAAAGACAGGGACTCCGTTTCTATAACTTTAATAGATTCAAGAAAATATCACAACTGGGCAAGAATTCAGCCGACTAGAAACATTCCAAAAATGGGGTGTTCCGGAATTGGACTGGCTGAGTAGCCCTAGTAGCTTAGTGTCGCAATGTCTACTATAAATCCACTATATAATTTCAAATTTACTGCTCTGATATGTTTTAAGTACAATACGCGCCATATCGACGGATATTTGCTATAAATACGGCATATTGTCGGAATATGATTTGTCAAAAGATTTCATTTATGAATTTATATGACAAGCCACTAAATAACTACTACCACTGGACGATTCATAGATAAATAAAGAACACTACCAATCCGATAAAAGTGCTAAAATCAATTGAAGGCATTGCGCAATTACATACAAAGTCAAAACGATACGATTTGGTCAGGTGATTGCCATATTGTACTTACTATATGGACTCTGTACAAGCTATAATGGGGGCTGCTATCATAAAACAACGTTGCTTTATTACTCACCGTAGCTTAACACTTATCGTAAGCTAAACGTGTTTTATCATCGTATCTGAAATTTGGTAAATGGGTTCCTTAACGATTTACCAAAGTTCATTCAAAAGTGTGGCGGCATACAACACAGAGAAGAACTTTCATAGTGCTAAAGCTTCCAAATTGCGCACTAAATGAACTGCTTCGAAATTAATATAATACAATGAATGAAATATGAACAGCCCCCAAAGATCGTAAACCATGCCATAATATTAACATGAAACAAGCCGCCAATCAAAATGACGAATATAAAAAAAATAACTCTACTAAATTGCCGAAAAAGACTCTGAGCTCTATATTTGTGCATTAAAAACTTTAACGTTTTAGCTTTTTTAAATTGATGGTTCCAGCAACCGCCTCTTGTGTCAAAACTGGGACTGCTGATTTCCAGCATACCCAGTAGTCCCAAAGTACTATATCCAACCAACTACAAGCAAAACAATTGAATTCATTTCAATAAATGTTATGATTAAATGACTACCGAAAGTACGAGTATTGTGGGGAGGGGGTTTTATTGTTTTAGTCATTTTTTTTTTTCATTATATTTATGAATAATTTCCATGCCGCCCACAATAACAATCACTTGGGTGTCTCCAATGTCCGGTGCAATGTTGGCGGTATTTTATCTGTGAACTCAGTTCCAGCTCTGTGGTTCAGCCTTATACACTCATTAACGAAATGTTCGGCCTGCTTGGCGATCAATTTAAATTAAGCAGAAGATTTTGTTTTAATTAAAAATCTTCAAATGCGCTTAATGACAATTAATTGGCCAACATCATCGGCTCGGGATCGCAACTACGGCGCAACATACTCGTCGTGCTCTACCAGCTTTCGACACTTCAGAGAGACGACTACGGATTGCAAGTCATGAGGCAGCTAGCACCAAGCGTCAATTGAACGCAACGTTTACTTTAGCCAAGGGCTCTCCAGATGGCCACAAGTCACGCAACCACCATAATCTTACATTGCCCCCAAAAACAGATCGATGGTTCTGTTATGCTTTGGTATCTACTACTACTACTACGTTGAGTGGCATGTTGAAAGGCAGATTTTCAAGTTGTCTCTGGACTCGATTTGGTTCAATTGAAACAAATCAAACTCAGCAGATTGACAGAGCTCACCCACGCAACGCCTTGAAGTCTACATATGCCATACAATATTTCAGAATGTTCTCGCTTGTTATTTTGTCTTTAATTAAAAAATTACTTGATCAATCGATCGATCATTTTACTATTTTTATTATTATTTTGAGTTTTGTTTCAAACGTTTCGTAATTGATTTTTTGCACAAGATTTTATGCAGTCGTGTAGTAAAACCTAGAAACTTTTTCAAACCCTGCACAGAAGAATCATGAATGAAGAATATATGAACTTTTTGTCGTTTATTCTGCTCCGAAAATTTGTTCAAAGCCACTCTAGTTTGTCCTTAATAAGTCTGAAGTAGTCTCTTCGCACAGGTACAGTAGCTTAAAGTGTCTTCTAACAGAACATGTTTACAGGTAAATGGCGCATGACCCACGGGAAGGATATTTACCACATTTTTGTTGAGCAATAGTTCGGAAACGCAACTCGAGAGCCATCCTGTTTAAATACTTTGTATTTGTAGTGTAAAGTCTTCCAGTCCTCTATATGATTTAAGATATGTTTTATATTTTGCTTCAAGTCTTCAACTGGTACAATAGTTATAATAGGAGCTTTGGATCTAGCGCTTGCAGCCGCATCGGCGGATTCCTTTTCCACTATGCCTAGATGGCAGTGAACACAGAATAACGTGATCTTCCTTGGGTTTTCGATAAAGATTACGGATACCAGCTATAATGTTGTTGTGGCAATTTTCGTTTTTAACTGCTTCCTCAGTTAAAAAATAGGTGTCCACACAAATGGTGTACTGCCCGGTGTTGCTATGAGCAAAGGTAGAGGCTTAAAGAACAGCGAATGCCTCTGAAGTGAATTTTGAACTATAGTCGGGGAGAAGTCAATCTGCAATCAAATTATTCAACCGTGCTCCGGAAAACGAAATTCAAAAAGGGACAATTTTATTCGGATTCGTTTTTGCATGCTCCGGAATGCGAATTTTTTTTATTGATATTTCCCTTTTTACTTTCGATAAATTCGTATATTTCCCTTATTTTTCCGATAAATTCTCATGTTATGTGGGAACGAAATTATTTTTGAATGCATAAATAGCGTCCAAGCCGTAAATTTGACAAAAAATATTTTTCAAGTTTAATCGATGTGTCTACAGTTTAGTAAAAAAATGACCAAAATCAGATTAGTACAAGCAGAGATATTTACTTTTAAGTAAAGACACTTTTTTTTAATTTCGAAAAATGGTTTTGAGGACACCAAAATTTTTAAAAATTTGTAAGCTAGTGTAATCAAACGTATCTCTGAGACTATAAAAACGAAAGAACCCAAAGTCTACCAAAAGGTGCGCATATTCGCAGTCAGCCTTGTCAATATCTTTCCCCGTTCCAGCTTAGGGTAAAACTTAGCACTTAGCACTTACAATGTAAAAGCCACTCAAAATTAACATTTTTTTAATCGATATATGGTATAAACTTATGTAATCATTTTTGCTTCTGGGGCAAACGCCCCCTGTTCATCGAAGTTGTTGAAATTAGGAAAACAAGGTAGGGATGACACGGATATCGATAACGGATGTCAGTATGTCCTGACTGTAACTGTTTTTTTACCAAAACTTATAACAAAATTTTGACTTTTGGGAGCCTAATAACCACAAAAATTTGTATATTTTTTTTAAACTGCTTCCCAATGAACCATTTTTTTTGGGTAGAATGGGTGCAGGTTATCGTACTACCGACCACCACATCATTAAATTAAGAAGGTAATTATTTTTATAATGTACAAGTCTTAATGTTCAGTAGATGCAAGCGAATATTATGATTTTTACTGAGACTCTAAGAAAACTTGCTAGATTAGTTTTAAGTGAATAAAAAAGTTGAATCATAATATAAATAGAGTGGGAAAAGGCAACACCGCGTCGCAAGGGTTTGATAAGGTTAACCCGTCTACCAAGTCAGTGGATTAAATAGCCACCCAATGCCCTAGCCTAGTTCTTCCCGTTCAGCAGAGAATCTTATATATAAAAAATACATATTCTTATGCTGAAAGTATACAAATAGGATGTAGTCATGTCCCGTCAGTAAAAAAAAGTCTGTTTATCCATGCTTCCTACACTAACACGACCGGACTCTGAATATTTGCAAAAAAGGGTAATTCTACTACTGTGTCCAAAAAGTAAGACCAATTTTCAATTTAAAATTCTCCAGTTTATCGGTTTTTAATATTTTTTTTTTTTTTAAATGGGGCATCCTTGACGTCCGTGTCGAATTTTATATCGTAATACTCATTATTGTTCGAGTTATGCTTGGCCTTGTCAGATAATAAAACACAATTTTTTAAATGTTTCAATTGAGCAAAGAATTTGCGAAAAATTTTGATTCCGGGATGAATATTCACGTGCAGAATGTTGCATGAGATCTGAAAGAAATTTTTACAAGCGGTATAAACAGATCAAAATACGGAATTTTTTGAAAAGCATGGAAACGAAGCCCCTATTGTTCCAAAACTTCTGACTCCAGGGACACCGTTTTGAGTAGATTAAAGATATTTAACGTGAATCGACGAGCGCTATAAAGGCCATTGTGGAGCGAACATGGGATATCCCATTTGGGATTTTTTTTTTATATAAAGTTTTGTCATTCCGTGCTTAAATTTTCGAACCGCGTATGGGCCTTTAGATTTGAAGAAGTTTGTCGAATTTATAAGTACTAAAACCATATTTCACTACACTTTAAGAATATAAACAGTTTAAGCTTACTTGTTCTGATTACTTAGACCCTTAGCTAAAACTTATGTGAACTAAATATTGCATATTGGGTGTGCCGTTGGCCAACAATAGAAGACGGATTTTTAAGTTAATTATTCATGCCAAAAGCAACCACATTGCTAACTCGATTCGAAAACAAACACAGGGAATAAAAAGACAAACAAACAAACAGACAAGAGTATCCTTGCCAGCAAGTAACTGGGCCTAGTCGAGTGAATCCCCGCTTGCATAAACAGTGACGGTCGAGTGCGCAGCACTTAAGGACAGCTGACCATATTGAATGCCTACGGGCATGAGACGTGTGCCCGATATCATGAAACCATTACTTAATTATCATAACAGCATATAGCTCGGTTTTTTTTTTTAGCCAAAAAGGCGACAGAAGGGTTAAGAGTGTTTGTGGAAATAACGCCACTCCCAGGACGACAGCGAACACACGCCGCTAATAAAATAATAAATATCCGGACTACTAAAGCCTACTTTAAGCGCGGGGGGGCTGGCAACCAAACGGCGCCAGCAGAGCACAGAGCCAAAGCCAACGACACGCGTCGAAAATTGTCGAAATGAAAACAATTTCATCATCGTAATACTATGTGGAGTGCATAAAACTTGAAAAAGTTTTGAGTTTGGGTACGTACAGCGGCAAATTGCCATATTTTATGCTTGAATCGCCCGTCTTTGTCAATTGAAACGCAATTTTCATAAAACACACGTACTCCGCATCCGTCAGATACAAAAACGTTTATTGTATGCTTTCGAGCGCGCGGCATTCCATAAAACGTTCGAACCACAGATACTCGTTTTGCCCCAGCTCCATATTAATAGTATTTTGTTGCAGCTTCCCTGTTGCGTGTTGTCCTGGTGACTTTTTGCCAATGCCGCCTTTGGTTCAGCATCATGTTATCTACTAGTATCCAGCATGGCGGCGTTTTAACCATGCATAGTCGTCCCCAATGGAGCACTTGCAAATACGACCAAAGCACGTTCTGCCAAACTCTAATGACAGGCAAATAAATTTCCAAGAAAATATATATTTCTAAAAATTGATCTGACGTGTCACGCGAATAGCAACGTGTTGTTTTTGTTTTTTGTACTCCTTTCTGTCCCCAGCATATTGCCACAGACATTGCCCATACTGAGGCATAAACATCATGTGCATCATGGATACATATGTATATGTACTATGTGTGTTACTTTGGTTGGCCATCGTGTCGTATAAGTAATATAGTTTACTGCTGCTGTACCGCAATATTTGCTAAAAACCAAAAAATACTTTTATGAATGGAATTATTAAAATAACGCTGTAAAAGTGTATCTTATTTTTAAAATTTTTTAAAAGCAATCTTTTTTTTTCTAGACTTTTACAAAGGCTTTAAATTATGCTAATCCTAACAAATTAGGGGTGTTCGCGACACCTTTATGTCGCAGAAACGGTATTTATCTGCGTGTCTTGTATTGTATTGCAATGACATAGCATTGGTATGGTTTATGGAATTAAATAGATAGATTAAGCATTGCAAGAAGATGATTCAAGAGATATGGATTTAGAGTCATTAACTCGATTTGGTCTCTGAGATCTACAGGTTCATATCTGAGTAAAATTATAAGCATTTTGGAATTAATAATTGCAAAAACCTAGAGTACCCTTGACTCACTGGAACGCGATATAAATAGACATTGATATTTCTAAGTTCGATTCCTTTGCATAATTTTTTAAGTTGATGATGATGGTGTGAATAGGGTGTCAGTCATTAGCTTCCTCCTACGCTGCGACCAGCATGTAGGTCTTTTGTGCACCCGTATATAGCTTAATTGCTGTTTATTATTTTGAAGGCAATTATTGCCTTTAGCGATAGGGTTTGGTAATCCTCTTCATCCAATGTGTGGCTATTTAAAAATTTTGCTCTGCGTCTAGTTAGCCCTGGGCAGTTGGCTAGTAGGTGCTCCATGGTTTCATCCTCTTTGTCGCAGTATCTGCATGTTTCGGTGGCAGATAGACCTGTCTTGGCCATGTGGTATCTACATGGGTAGTGGCCAGTAAGGGCACCGCATAGGATGATTCTGCCCCCTTCTTTGAGTTGAACTGTATGAATTTTTTGGAGTGACAAAGTCTTTCCTTTTTAAGTTAACTCCTGCAACAATCAAAATATGAAAAAAGTCAAATGTGAATACCTGTGGGTCAGCTAAATATTTCCCCAAAACCATTTTTTTAAAATGCTTTTGAAATAATTCCATTTTGGGATCGGTTATTGAGATCAAATCTGGCGTTCAAAATAAATAAATAATAATAAATATTAACCATGCAGTGAATATACACGCATAAAATATAATTTATTTATTTGTGAACTGACTTTGAAGTTCACTTTTGAAGTTTTAAATTAAAAAAAAAAATGTTAAAAAATGTTGAGCAAAAAACTGAAACAAAATGTAAATACTCAGTTATCGATAGCTCGATAAATAATCGTAACTTATCGTACCTAAAAGTAAACGACTATGATCCCACAACCTTTATACCAAAATGATCAGGACGACCAAAAAAATCTATTTAGCGATGTCCAGCTGCCCGTACGTATTGCCTGTTTCTCGAGGACAAAAAAAGCCAGAAGCACCAGAAGCTGACTCTTTTGGTTTAATACTTCAAGCGCATTCAGTTTTCGATATTGACCCACAGTAGAATTACGCGATTTACACACCAATTTTGATACCCTTTTCCTTATGGTACAAAGGGTATATTAAGTTTATGCAAGCCAAAAATGTATGTAACACACAGAAGGACTCGTCAAAGACACCCCAAAGTTTTCTAAAGTATTATCAGGGTGACTAGAGAGGTCGATATACCCATGTCCGTCTGTCTGTCTGTATGAACGACTAGATCTCACAGATGTTAAGAGCTAGAGCAACCAAATTTTCAGATAAGATCCCATAGGGGAAAAAAAACAAAAGTTTTAGATAATAATTTGTTTGTTTACTAACATATCGTATCCAAATTTTGCCTTTGGTAGTTTCTTAGAGTTTCCCAGCACTATCAAATTTTATTAAAATTTTTCATCTGTTACTTACTATATCAATTAGCCGCCAAAAATGGCCTACAATCGACCAAAAACGTTCCATAAGGCTCAGTGGACTTAACCGGTCACAGTGTTCGGCAGTTGTCAGAGCGATCACTGGAGCAATGATTTTTGCAGAAGCTGCAAAGATGAGGAAGAGATTGAATCAGTAGAGCACTTCTTCTGCTCCTATGAGGCTCTCAGTAGACGTAGGAAAAAACATCTGGGAAACTTCCTTCATAGCCTAGCGGAGCTAGAGTTTATATGTCCGAGAAGGATTGCAAGATACATTACAGCACCGGGATGGAAATCCTTTTAGCGTGGTTTTCTCAGGAGGAAGCAGCACAGACCGAAATAAAAACGAGGAAGTGGATAGGCCACACACTCAGACAGCCTAGAAGTTATATCGCCAGACTAGCTTTAACATGGAATCCGCAAGGCACTAGAAGACCTGGTGCACCAGCGAAAACGTGGCGAAGAACTGTCGAGAGTGAACTAGCTGAAGCACGATATACGTGGAATGACATCTGCACTGCAGCACCCAACAGAGTCAGATTTAAGAGAATCGTCGAGGCCCTATGCCCCACTGGGGGAAGAGGACAATAGTAGTAGTCTCAGGAGAAAGGGTTTAAAGAGAGATCCGCGCGGTTTCACAACGGGCCGGTACAGGCCTAAGTGTGCTGACTTTTTAAGCCAGCTGCCGCCCTAACCTAACCTACTATATCATATTTACCCCCAAGCCTATCCCCGCAGAAAGACACAGACCTTCTATTTATAACAACGCATCCAACAATGGGTAAAAACAACTATAGTCACCGATATCGGTATGTAGACTTATGCATTAATCGAAATCGGAAGAACACTGTAGAAATTAATGAGAGTACAAGGGTATAGTACAGTCGGTATGTAACCCTAGTTTTTTATTTATATTTGACTATTTTTATATTTATGAATTTTCGACATAATTTAACCTAACAGTTATCCGCCGATACACTTAATTCGAAAATGAAGCACCATAGAAAGCCACGGTATACTGGTGGTTTTTAGAATTCCATTTCACTACCAATTTCGCTAATCTCTTTCATAATAAGAAGTATTCTAAAAACGTGTCTGCAGGCAAACTGATAACCAAAGATCTTCATAGTGCTTTTTGCTTCAGCAATTGAGAGAAAGCAGCTTTTTAGATTTTTCGAGTGGAAATGGATATTTTTTATTTTGCTGTAAAAATCATATTTAGTGATAACCCACATTTTTGTCCAATTTTTTTCGTATATATGTACTAAGATTTCTGAAGGTATTTTAAAAATCTGGAAAAGTAGTTCCAGGTAGTTTGTTAGTTTTTACTTACATTTTTGAAGTCAAAATTTGTAACAAGCAAATAACAGTTGGAGACAGCTTCCCCATTTATAGCCACCCTCATAGATATTGGCGCCTTTTACAACACTCTTTTTGGCTAAAATGCCACACTTTACGTAGTCAAGGGTTTGGGTAGGCAGAAAAGGCACCAAAAGTGACAGACAAAGTTAACACTCCGATTATAAGCTACAATTTAGCAACTCTGAAAAGTTTACCATACTTAATTTTGTATATGGTGACTTCTTTAAAACTTTACAAGCCGCTCCAACACTTTTTATACTAGGTGAGCGCATTGTCAATTAAAGTTCTATTTGGTTTAATGTTGCCTACTTCTAGGCCTTAGCCTTAGTAAAAAATATATCTTTTATATTGCATTGAAACATTGAGTAAGCCCAAGCTATTCTGCCCTAAACTCTTTAGACCAAAATTGCACATGTCTACCTGCAAAAAGTTAACATTTCACGCATTCCAATCGTTTTTGCCCCCAAAAAGTTCATATTCGCGATAAGCTTTTTATTGCCCATCAGAGAAAAATTTTATGTATTGTTCGTTAAAGGAAAAACACAAAAAAAAAACCGCAGGTAAGCATAACCAGCCGCCATATACGAGTCTTTGAATGCCATCAAAGACACTGCAGATACTGTATCTGTATCTGCGTAACGCGCAGACAATTTGTTTTTTTGTGGACCATAGAGGCATTCCCTTGAGCATTCGAGAGCGACATAATGAATTACCTTTATTGACAAGTTAATGTTTATAGGTGTGCCGGGTAGCCGTGCCCGCCCATCCACTGTCCAGGTTAAGCACAGTTAATGCCAAGTGGATGAGCTGTTGATGATGCGGCTGGTGCGGGTACGTCATGGCGTCTTGTGTCCCCAAGCAATTTCACTCGACTGCCGAATAATTTAGTGGAAACAACGTGTACTCGTTTACAAAATAAGATGCGCCACATTCGCATCCAATCGAAATCAACGGCAAATGATCTTGGTAAATTATTTATACATGGCGGTAACGTGGCAATCAATTGGCGTTGACAACTTGCTTCAGCGCCTTGATGTATGCAAGTGTTTTTTTTTTCTTCAGTTTTCTGAGTATTTCCTGTTTTTATTAAGAGCACGCGATATCGTTAAGTAACTGATGTTATTGCCACTTCTTTTAACAGTTTGATTAATTGAAGATGAGTTTCCAATTAGGCGGCACACATAGTACAGTGACTTTCTTTAAAAGAAGAGTCAGACAGACTCAAGTCAGAAATTTGTTTACATATTAGGACAGGCTAAAAAGTAATTGGCGTATTACTACCTTCTTCGAAGCATACCGTGTTTTCTCCAAATTGAATTTTGGTAAGACATGATTTGTCCAGGTTCCTCGTAATAAATAGGCATTGGTTTTCAAGATAACCATATCATTCTTATAAGGAAATCTATTTCCATCATGATATTTATGTAAGTTTATAAAAAGATAATTTTCACAGGTGGCCACATCCGGGAAATCCGAACTTTTTACTTTGTCTCATGTGGTCTTTTTTGCCTTAAAACACGTTTAAGTAGTTCCAATAGTTCTGAATTTTATTTCGCAGTTATCGTGCTGCCTTTTTCAAGGTAATCGTTATGAACTCGGCCACGGTCCTCCTAGTGTTGCTATCACCTAGTTAGCTCACAGATACGCCTTAACCATCTCCATTTTCGATTACTCAGTAGAAATGTAGTGCTTCGATTGTTTCTTAGTCTCAGCAGATGGATCTGCAGTTCATCCACAGTTACGAAGAGCAGTCCGGCTCTACTTTATAGACAAACTCTCAGACAATTCCCCAAATACATTAAAAATTTCTTGCGTTTCTGCAAAATCTACCATAAATCTACGGTATTAAATCGGGTTGTAATGTATTACAATGTTTGAACCTCAGACAGACTCTAGACCAGATAGTCTCTGATCCCAGCCTAATCTACGATGAAACATCAACAGACACTTCTACGAAATAATGTAATACAATTTATTATTATCGGCACCCATCTAGCAGACAGCTACGTATTAGCAAAATATTGGGGTAATATTTCCTAGCCAGGCTCTTTCAGGTATAACCAGGTTTGATCTTCCACTTCAATCAGACTCAGAACTTTCTTATCTACGAGCGCTTTTTATATTGCTTAGTCCTTGAAATTTTCATCTAGTCAATATATTCCACGATTTTCCAACCGGATTATATAGCAGTCTTCAATTGTATTACTTGGACTTTTGACGATGAAGCACTATGCTTATTCACTGTATACTGGTTAGAATTTCGAAATTTTTACGATACACTCAAAAATAAAATTACAGTTCCATAACTCTGCCCATGTGTTTTTACAAATAAAAAATGAATTTTAAAGAAAAAATATTTTTGATTGGATCACGCCCTCAACTACCTTTAATAAAAATCCACCTACTCACAAATAAATTTTATTTCTTAGAGGGCCAGCTATAAGATACAGCTTTGAAGATTTACTTATGTGTTAAAAAAAATTGTAATTATGTAATTATAATTTCGGATAAAGTTTTTTTAATTGGACACAAAAGAACGGAGATCTATACTCTTAAAGTGTTATAACTTTTTTGGAAAATGTCTTTTCTCTAATCTGATGAATTCAAAGTCCTGTTGAAGAAAATCAATTATAAATTTTGTGCAACTATTTTGGAGGAACTTTCCCCAAAAAGCTTTCTTATTAATTTGTGTTCCATGAACCAACAATGTATGGATAGTCGCTGACTTTGGTTAAAGAGCTTAGCTGATCATATAACTCAAGGAGGTTCTGCCATAAAATTCTAGAAAAATAGATTCAAAAATAAAATTAATCTATATACAAATACGTCAACAAAAAAAATCAGTGTGGTACCGATTGTGTTCGTATGCGTGAGCGTATCGAGATGAAACTTACACTATTTGTTAGCCACACCTCATACGGTGTGCACAATGTAAGTTTCACCTCGATACGTTGAAGTCATGCAGGTGAAAACTCAAACGAAACACTAGAGTGTATCATGAAGGGGAGAATAGCAACGGCAGCAATTGCAACACTTGAATAACAATTCACTTCATTGCTATCTATTGTTTAAATTAAGGCATTTGTGCAGTGCGAAATAAGGGAATCATTACAATAGTGAAAAGAATTTTTGAGAGTGAACAAATATCGCGCAGGACCGACTGTAGCATGGCAATGGGATGAACACTGTGGAAATAAAGAATTGTGCAGGATATATATAATAGTCTGGATGATCTGATTTAAATAAAGAGGACCTGGGTTAGCGTGCGAAGCACACAGGGGGCAGAGCCCCCTAATAATAATAAAATGTTGAAATAATTTTTTAAATATTCTTCGATTTCCTGAGATGCCAATTTATGCCAATTTCAAGATAGTTATTTATTGATAATTATTTTTTTCTGATTTAAGCCAAAAAATAGCAGAGCTCAAAACAAATATGGTGCATGTCTTGCATAAAATATAGTTCATGTCTTGCATAAAAAAAAATTCCCTTGTATTAAGAAAAGCATAGTCGTGGTTTTCTATCGAAGAGTGTGGAGCTATGCCAACAAATAGTAAAGGAAATATGAGGATTTGGGTGCAGACAAAAACGAACAAAATTTAATCGATTTCGATTTTCGTTTTCCACAGAAGAAAATTTTTAAAAAATAGTTGACTTTGTCATCCTCCCAGATCAATAAATAAATATAAAATGAAAATATAAAATTACATTATTATGCAAAGGTTGTTCTTAAACCGATTTGGCTGGCCTGTCCGCGGACGGTACAGAAATAACTAATCCATAAAAATCGTTCTATTAAAGTGATAAAACCAATTCGTTTCATAATATTCAAAATTTAAGAAACTTTGTGAGTGAACATCTGAAAAAAGTGCTAGCCAAAAAATATCAATCTCTCTCGTCGCCTAGCTAGGTTGATTAATTTTCAGACTACCCTCGTTTAGTTAGGCTGTTTACCATTCAACCTGCCCTCGTTTAGTTAAAATACATAAATGCTCGACGCATTGAAGTGAAAAAAACCAACTCCTGGCTTTTAAACTTATCTTACTGTCTAACTGCTTTTCTTTCTACTCCAAAAAGTTGAATTTTATTTCAAGGAAATTGCCAACCGACAGCTCCAGGCACTGCTCAGACATTTTGAAGTTTACTTCAAAGATGTTCTGTCTGTGTATGTTCGCGCATGGGGTGTGGCAGCTTGGATCCGAAGGCGGAGTCTGCACAACTTCGGTAAACTGACTGAGTTCAAATTGTTGAAAAGTTGCGACCCTTAAAATACCAAAGCGCATTAAATTAATTAACCCTTTGCGTGTCCTGCGGAGGATACGCTTTATGAATTCTCCAGCTCAAGCGCCTGTTTGTGCAGTGTTGACACAACATTTTGCATACCTTTAAGTTCCACTCTATGACGTTGTGTGCGTGTGTGTCTGAAATCCTTTCGGGTATTTCGATTTATTCAAGGCGCGCCGGTGTCTTGCCGTGCTTTGGGTGCGCCATTGTCGCGACGCGACGGCCGCCAGCAGCAGCGCCAAATCACGTTCCGTCAACGAATATTGAGGTATTCTGCTTTAGCTTTGGACGCACGCCTGGTCAACCCAACGCACAAATTAGCATGTCCACTCATAATTGTCCTTTCGTGAAGATGACCCGCAGAGATAACAGCTCATACTTGTAACTGATTTGCGTCTTCTGGTGAGTAGTTTTTACTATTCTTCATTTTTTACTTTGCTTTGTTTCGGTTAATTTGATTTGTCATATTTGTTTTTATTCGAAAATCGCGTGTTGCTAATTAGCTTTAGTCTGTTTTTCATCGATTGTCTATTTTCATAGATTTCGTAATGCCCTTAACTTGCAAATAAGCGTTTTTCTAGTACATAAGTAATAAAAAAAAAATATTTTGTAAACATTTGTGTATATAAAAAGTTATGGAAAAATACAATTTTAGTTTTTAAAGGGTCTTTTTAACACTCTTTAAACACTGAATATGTGAAGTGGATTTTTTCGAAATTTTAGAAAAAGAATTCCTTTGTGGTGAGTCACATTTTTTCGTAAATAAGATACATTTACACACTTCGAAAGAGAGCAAGCTCAAGATATTGTATATTAAAAATCTCGTCCGTATCCGAAGAATCTTACTCTATTAGAGTAAGGCCTTACATCTTCCAAAATGAGAACAGCCAAACGTTGACTGTCAAAGGCAAAAGATATCTGGATTTTTATTTGCCCTAATTAGACAACAGGAACTTGGATGACATGGGCTCTCAACAAGATGGTGTTGTCAAAAATCGCTGGGGGCAGTTTCCAGTACTTTATCCAGCTAGACCCTTTATGCCAAAATATTATGCGGTTTTTAACTTAGAGCCCGAAATAGCTTATGTTTCGAAGCCAATTATAAAAAAATGAAACCCTCCCCATTCGTTTGCTTTTACCAATTTGATAATTTTACTTATTTTAATTTACAAAGAAAAAAAAAATTAGATAATTAACCGTTTTGACTTTAGAGCTTAAACTGAAATAATTTTGTAAATATTATTTGGTATTCGTAGATTCTATTTTTGGCAATTACAAATAAGATATTGTTGATAATTTTTTCAAATATTTTTTTTTCAGATGCAACCTTAAAATTTGAGGGCACACCTTCACATACACAAACATGGGCGTATCGATTACTAATAGGTGAAACAGGGTTAATATGTTATACAAACAAAAAAATTTATTGTTGCTTAATTTATAATTATTCTGTAACTTTATTTAAAATACCGAATAATAAAGTAGTCGTAATATTTTAATCAAACTATAATATAAAAGAAACGAAGTAATCGAAGAAGGCAGAGTTGGGGCAACCGCCTCGAAGTGCTATAAAGGAATTTATCGAAAATACTAAGGGAAATTAAAGAGTTATCAACAACCAAAAATTTGAAATAGTGAGTACACAAAATCGGAACCGAATAAAATTTATGTTTTTAAGATTACAAATTTCATGTTATGTTATACTTCTATTTTATTAATTATTATTTAGTAAAACTTCTTGTCTGAAGACAGATGTAAATAAAATATGAAAAAAAAAATAAAAATGTTTATATTAGGGCTAAAATAAGTGAAGCCACTTTTCCCCAAACTTTTCCGATTTTGATGATTTTTACATATTTGGTGGAGCTACTAGCAAATAGTAATTATCTTTCAATTCCGAGGAGTTATGCTTATTTGTCATTTTTCGAGGTACTGTTTAAAATGGCGAACATGCGAGGTGCCATCACTAAAATAAGCATAACTTCTACAATTCTGAGAGTTACAAACTTTTTATTTTTTGTTTTTTGCAGTGAATTGACACACATAAAATGACATTAACACTTTTTTTTAAAAGTGGTTGATCACTTTTGAATTTTAAAATTAAAAACTAAAAATGATAAAAAATTAAAAAAAAAAAATAAAATTCTTTTTTATTTAATATTTTATCTATCTTGGAAAAAAAAATCGCGTCAATATCGTTATTCGTTTAGAAGGTATGGCTTATCAAAGAAAAGTCTAAAAATTAAAGACCCAATTTTCAGTTATCTATAACTCGATAAATAATCGGAATTTTGCAATAAAATTTGACGTGGTTTCGATTAGCTAGTAGCTCTAACAAATATGTAAAAATGATCAAAATCAAAAAAGTTTCGGGGAATAGTGGCCCGCTTCACTTATTTAAACCGAAAAATAAAATTAATTTTTTGTTGTCTTTTGAAACTCAGAGCACTGGTAAATATTTCATTTTAACTAAGATTTTCCTTGCCATTTTTTCCCTCGAGTATTAAATATTCAAGTTAAACTATAATACAATTTTGTAAGTACATTCATTTGATTTATTAATCTCAGCTGTTAAGATACAATATCCAATCTCCGATTGTCTGGATACCTTAATATACCTCATCACAGTCATATTTTGTCATTTTTTGGGGGGATTCTTTTGTTATTTGGCCCCATTGAACTGAAGGAAAATTACTTCAATATTGTACTAAAATGTAATTTTTGTGATTTTTTTGTTTTTATTTTAATGATAGACTTTAAGTTCTTATGATGATCTCGGTCAGCGATTGAACCGTGTCTATTTTTCCCGAGTACAAAGATCTCAGAGAGTATTTAGATGTCGCGTGAATTCGAATACGAGATCAAAAATACCCAAACAACTCGGAGTTTTGAAATAATCTCTGATGTACCTCATTCTGTGGGCTTTTTTTTTAGATTACCAAGAAACGAAGACCCGTTGAGCCAATTATGCTGGCGGTCTTAATTTCAGCGTAACAAAATACATAAGAAATCATTTGCCTCGACGCCGGATCAGCTTACTTTTTGTTAGAATGGGCTCCGCCTCGACTGTCACATTTTTATACCCTGTACCTATAGGTACAAAGGGTATACTAGATTTGTGCAATGTATGTAACGGACAGAAGGAGGCGTGGCAGACCCCAAGTCCTTTATACCAAAATGCTTATCATAACCTCGGGTAGCGATTGAGCCATGTCCGTCCGTCCGTCTGTCCGTCTGTCCGTCCGTATGAACGCCTAGATCTCGGAGACTATAAGAGCTAGAGACACGAAACTTTACCAGCTGGTGCGCATATTTCCTAAGCAGATGAAGTTTGTTGAATCATGTCAATATCTTTCCCCGTTCCCCCGCTGTAGATTTTCGCGGTTTTTACCACACCGTTTAATGTTTTCATTTGAAATTTAACAGAGCGATGCGTTGTAGATACATGCATCTATGTGTAAAAAATGAACAAAATCGGACAAATACAACAGAAGTTATAGTCAAAAATGTGCAAATTTCACCTCCCCTTGCCAATAAACTGCGTCAATATTTGACTCTACGCAATTATGGCTACAACTGACCTAGAATCACAATTTTTGGTAAGCTCATTCATGTGGCTCTAATGAACAAATCCACATCCAAATTTTATCGATGCGGTCCCCCCACCCCCCGCAATCGATTTACCGTGTTTTCTCCCACACCCCTCAACATATCAACTTGAAACTTACCCAATATAATTAAAATAGCTTCTTTGACGTAACTTTCGATTTTCATCAAAATCGGTACAAATTTGGGGAACTTATAGGTATAAATATCGTTTTGCACCAAAAAAAAAATAAATTCCAATTGGAAAGTTCTTAGATGGAATATGCAGGAAAAATTTTTTTGACACAAAAGGTACAGGGTATGCCACTGTCGGGCACCGCCTCGACTGTACCACATTTTTGATAAAGGACTTTTGATACATTTTTGAGGAAGCTGGGTGGTAAAGATAACTTGTACACTGACGCTAATTTACTTCGACTTTTTGCTGAAATTTAGGTTTTGGGTTTCAATCTTGGTTGATGCTCTTACTTAAAAATCATACTATATATGAATAAGTTAATAAAATGCCGGTGTCCATAAAATTTTAATTTTAATTTTATCTTTTTGTTTTATTGCCAGAAATATTTTGTGCCTTTGTTGGTGCTGTTAAGGTTTAATCCATTGGTATCCATCGGTCCAGCTTTAAATTAATATGCAAATAAAGCATATTATAAATGGAATTAAAAATAAAACAAATGCAATTATGCTACAAAATGCAAATTTAAATGCGAAAAATGATATTTAATTATCGCGTGAGCCTTTTTTCAAGAACTCAAAGCTCGTCGTCTGTTTTGTCGGCAAGTTTTCCATTTTGAATAAATTTACATTTCACTTGAGCAGAAAGCATGATGGCTTCGGAGTGGAATTGTGGCAGTCACAAGCCAATGGAAATGCCACTGCTCCGGCTACAAGACAAAAGCGGCTATAAAAAAAAAATAAAAAAACAATAATAAAAAGCAATTGAAAACTTTTGCATAAGTAGAAACAAGTTAAGTGAATTAAGCTCAGTCGGAAGTTGTTTAACTCTCTGAGTTCCAAGTAAAGAGCAGCACATGACGGAAGACAAGTGGCAAAAAGGCAAAAGTCATAGACATAGACAAGACTGGATGGGGGATTTGGGTAGATGATGTTGTTTCAGATGTCTTAACAAGGCATTTGGAACGCGCTCCTAAACCGCTACAAAACCAAACACACATTTAAAATGTATCTGTTGCGCGTCCCTAAACGCGAAAAAGATTATAAAGGCTTCATGAAAGTTGCTTAAAATTGAAGTTTAATTTGTTTTTACAAGACCCATTAGGGCTTCAAATTGAAACTAAAGGAGCATTGTAAGCGAAACGAAAATACTTTAAATCATTTTATAATAAAGCATAAGGATTTTTAGGCCTTTTTGTAACCATTTCAAACGTACCTACTGGACAGAAGAAAGCAGACCATATAAAGTATATATATTTCTTATAACCAAGAGTATCCGAGAAGATATATCCAAGTCTGACTGTCCTACGAAATTTGGCACAGTTATGCTATATGGTTCTAAGAATAGAAATCTATAGAGATTTTGGCTTCGGCTGTTTTGCATATCTCTAGTAAAAACCCATGATGCAATGAAGACACAAGGTGCTACAAAGAAGCGCGCGAATCTGGTTCAATTTTTCTATGGTAGCTATATGAAATAGTGGATATATTATGATCAAACCTTTGACAAATGTTAGGACTAACACAAAATACATAAATTTGGTAGCGTTATATAAAAATTTAAAAAAATTTCTACCATTTATGTATTTATGTATTTTTATTTGTCTCATATTAGTCTACCTCAACATATATTTTAATTTATTCATCATCATATTTATACATTAGTTTATTTAAACAATTTATAGAGATTAGCTTAAAGAAAAGCTTTACAACTAAGGTGTGAAAAATTGTGTTGTGTAAATTTTTGTTTATGTAAAATTGAATTTTGAAGGAAAAAAATTTGAATAAAAACCTTAAAAATAATAAAAAAAAAAAAAAAAATAAAATAAAAAAAAAATAAAAAAAAAAAAATTAAGAAACCTCAACATATGAAATGAACTGAAATGTATATTACATTATACTATACTGAATATCCATGAAAATCCATTAGCAATAAATTTATTAGATAATAGCGCAGCGATTAGACGTCTGAAGAGGTATCATATACCTCTTCCTCATAGGTTCGAAGTTATAACTAAGCTAGAGTTAAAATTCATTGAAGCACAGCCAACATTTATTGAAGTAAAACTTTTTAAGCGGCATTGTGACTTTCGAAGGAACAAAGCTTCATTAATTAATAAATATTTAAATAATTAAACCATTAATTTCCGATTTTATTTATTTTGTAAAATTTTTTCTATATACTGTTTATTCGTCATACTTCCCATATGATAACTAAGGTATCTTAAATCATATTTTTTTTAAATTTTAATGTGACATCAAAAAGATTGCTTAAAATACCAAAATTAAAAAATTTTGAAATTTAATTAAGTGATCACGAAACTATGTGGAAACTTTTGCACGTTGACAGTCACAAATTATATTAGAGATTTTGAAAAAATTTAAATCATGCCTTAAAACATTACAAACAGCTTAACTGAAATCATTAAATATAAACTTTTCCATTTTTTTTTTTTTTTTCCAAGAGGTAACAGCGCCCCGAAAGTGGAAGCCCGACTTGCACGAGCTAAATCTCCACCGCTTCTTTTGGACCTACTCTACCCCGTAACAGCGGTAAACAATACTTCAAGGTAGGGTCCCAAGGTGTCGTTTCTCAACAGTTTTTCATGGCCAGCGTCCAGGCCTCGCTTTGTTTTCTTATGCACTTCTTTTTAAAGCCCGCATGTAGGCTTTCGGCATTCGTCTTGCGCCGCGACTCGGGGAAGGCGGGTATGTCAAGCCGGTGATTCGTGCCATGGAATCCCCCTTTTCCATTAAAATATTGCAATATCGAGTGAGTGAACACAAAACAGTTTTGTCCTAGAATTTTACTGATGCTTGACGCAAGATGGCGCCAGCAGTAACAACAGCTGTTCTGTATCTGTATCTAATATGCAGCATATGACCGGTAGAAAAAATTGTTGCGAAACATTTTTTCAAGCCTAAAAGTATATAATTCAATAAAAATTATTGACGAAATCAAAATTAAGCAAAAAACAAGGAATCACTCAATTATTTTTCGATATACAACTCATCTAGATATAGTGGTCACCGCGACAATAATTTAAAAAAAAATCATAAATTCTATATAATCGCAAATTATAGCGAAATTTGAGTAAAATAGATTTCTATACTACCAGGATGGTATAATTTTTTCTAAAAACACAAGGCACATATTTCTCTCTTTTAAGAGCTATAGAAATGTGAAAATAAAGCACCAATTTGACGATTAAGATCTGATAACTTAAGAACTTATTATAATTAGAAGTTGTCAAACTACAAAGTGCAAAAATACAGCAGCATTCAGGGTCGGACCTAATTGAATATTTCAGTCTACGGTCTATGGAAGAGACCTCCATTTCTTATGGCTTATATTTTGCACTGAAGTAAAATTTGCAAATAAAATGCGCAATTTCTTTAAGGGTTTAAATACAATTAGTTTCCTGAAAAATGCTATTTAAGAAATTGTGGTCGCAAAGCCAAAACTGCTTCATTTTAAACAAATAAACAACAACTTTTTATTTCACTTGTATCCAAATACTGGTGCTGAAAAAGGGATTCGACGAAATACAGTTGTTAATGCAAGTAATAATATTTTTTTTTTTTTAAATCGATTTTTCAGTTTTTATAGCCCCAAAAAAAGTTTCGTTCCAAATAAAGATTCCTCTGTTGATGAACAAGATTTTGGGATTATAAGGCAGTCTACAAAACTTTTTTAATACTTAGTAATCCTTTTCAAATATTGATATTATAAAATAATGTGAAGACAACAAGATTTTATGATTTTAAGCTAGCCTGCATAAAATTGTCTATACCTAGTGATATTTCGACGTTATAAAATAACGTCAAGAGTATGCACTTTGGGAATATGCATAAAAAATTACCCTCATGTGATCCTAATCTTAGAAAGCCTAATATGGCTTCAAAAATTACCTTTCTTACAGTTTTTCTTTCATAAAAATATGAAAAGACATTTTTTGTGTGCATTTACCTATAATTCACAACCAATTCATAAAGTAGGCCATAGACTGGGCCTAAGTGGCCCGTTCCACTTATTGGTATTTACAATTCTCAACTCATTGAAGCAGTAAGTGCGTTAAGCTTTTCAAGCGGTTTTTACTGATGTTTTTTTTTCGTAACTTATTATATTTTGATATTTAAGTTCAGCTCTTCCAAATTTTTAAATTTTTCGAATATTTCTGAGGAAGCAGCTGTATATGCGTTTTCTATCGCCATCATCATCGCTATTGGGTTCTGGTGATATTTTGGCCCATTTTTGCTTAAGCCTCCCCTTCTAGTCATTTTTTCTTATTTTATATTTTATCATCCAAAATTGTTCACAAATTTTTTATAATCTTTAAGTTCAGTGACTTTGCAAAGCAAATGCTGTTTTGGGATATTAAGACAATATTTTTTCTAGCTACCGTCGTTCTTTATTGTAAGCCTTAAATTTTTTTACCAAGAAGTTTATTTCTCAAAATCAAAAAATAATGAAAAGTCCTCGGGAAGTCTCGAAATTGAAATAAAAGGCCTTGCGAAAGTCTTGAAATTCATATAAAAGGCTTTATGGGACTGGATTACGAAGTACGCAGGTGGCAAAGCACCCTAGCTTAGATTACTTTTTCTTTATTTTTTATTTATTTTTAAATATATAATTTTAAAATAATTTTTCTAAATTTTAAAGTCGAAATGAAATCTGCCAAGTTCAAGAAAAAAAATAGGCCGCTACACTACACCAAAAAATAACAGTTTTTGAATATCCAAAAATAGTACAGTAAAAAAAAAAGGTTTTGATCATAAAAAAATTGCATGCTGGAATTTCTCTTGTATAATATATCAAGGACCATCCAAAAAGTCTAAAACCAATCTATAAACATATTGAACGACAGGGGGCACTAAAGTGCTGCTCGTAGGGCAGCGCTTGCTTGTTTTTCAAGGTGCGGGAAGATTTTAAAGCGTTATAACTTGGTAACCACTAGAAATACTTACATGATTCCAAACCAGTCTTGTGTACTTTTTTGAGATCTAAAATTTTTTAATACACACCAAAAACCAAAAATGGCAAGGGGGTGGGTAAAAAGGCGAAAAACTGCGTTACAGTAACTTTGGCGCCATCTACCGCCTAAAATATGAACTTCTGGGTATATGAACTTCCATTACAAGTATAATTTTAAATTCAATTTTGAATATATTTTGCTTGGAAGTTTTTGTGTACGACTTATTAAATTCGACATAAATGGGCTCAAACATATGTCAAAATAACGGAGAACCCTACGGGGAGGAGGTCGACATTTTGGTTTTAGACTTTATATGAAGTTTTGTCATTCCGTGCGAAATATTTCGAACTACGGGCCTTTAAGCAAGAGAAATTCCGGCATGCAATTTTTTCCTGGTCAACCACTTTTTTTCGTCTATTTTTACTGTACCAAACAAAAGTGTAGTAAAAAAAAGCAATCATTATTAAATGAATTATTTCATTGTCATTTAAAATTGTAAAATAAAAAAATGCTTTGGTAATGATATTTGATCCTTAAGAGACATTATTAGCCGCAGCTTAGGACACGCAAATAAACAAAGAATACTCGTTTAGGTAATGATAATAACTCCATAGTACTTATACGGATAGCATAAGGAAGTAGGGATAAAAAGTGACAGTTAATCCCGCAACGTTGCGTACCGTTTAAATTTCACAGTTACTGTGTTGTTTTGAAATACTTTGGCCGTTTGCTTTTGTTGAACCCTTTGTTTGTTTGTTTGTCGAGTGAACGACATACATACATGCATACTGTACACCTTGCGGCAAGAGCAAGTGCATCCACGCACTTTTTGCGCACCACTCTCTGCTTCATGTGGCCACAACGCCATTTTCACGCACCACAATCAAGAAACGTTTTCGGTTTTGCATTTCAATTTGTTTTGTTTTTCAGCATTTTCGATTTTAAATAAAACCATTCGTTCGCTACAATAAAGGACTGTGCAAGTCATGGATTCCCAACTCTTTGCCTTGCCTCAGCCCCTGGTTTGTCTCGAACCTGGCGTTAACGCGTTGGGAATGCGCAGGTGTCGCTGAAAAACAGCCAACGACCGTTAAACGATTTTCGAATGAATTCAAATTCGCGATTGTTGCCGTTGGCTAAAGTTAAATGGGTGGGTTTTAGGCGGCAGAAGGGTGGGCACAGAGGTAGTACTGTGTGTGTATAAACATTTCAACGGATTAAATGAGTCCCAAATGAGACATTTTACAGTTAAGACTTACTAACAGTTTATGCCCAGTCATAAAGTTCAATGAATGTGGTTCTAATCCTCGACATAATATAATTTTGAGTATGTTATAGGTGCTTTTATCCTTTATCCTCTTGAGCATGTACGAGTAAGTACAGGAACATATTTTGTGAAATGTTTTTTATGCTATAAGAATAGCATAATCAGTGGTGTACCAGAATTCTCATTCAACCGAAATCATGCCTAACAACTGCTCGTGGGCGAGCCATAATATCTTCAACTAAGACTTAAGCCCAAAGGAATGCGTCAATCCGCCCGATCTTTGACAGAATTCAAAAAATCTAAAAGGGTAGCTTTTTTGTTTCAAAAGAATTTGTAAGGAAATTTATAATGATACCGAGCTCTAATACTTTTTCGAATATGGTTTAATTATGTAAGTAGGATCCAATATGTTTGAATAAGTCGAAAATGTTTGTAACATAAAGAAAATGAGCTCGGAAACCCTCGTAGGTGTACCTGTGCAGGTGTGTAACCTCAAAACAAATTGTGACAAATACCACAAAAAAAAAAACAGATTCCAAAAAAATTACCACTTAGCCATTATGTGCACACACTGGTCGTTACGGCAGTAATAATTTCCATTTCAGGTACGGGCGTAAAATTATGAACTATACACCTATATGTTATGTGTTCTTATGTATTTCCACGCGCTGATTCCGAATTCGCCAAAAATATTAGGACCCCTTGCGTCTCTCCTAAGCCCCGCAAGTCGACTTTCTGAGACAACCTCTGAAATAGATACCTCATTTTGTGGTGTTCTTTGAGGTTATGTCAGAAGCCTGACGTAATGGTGTTTTTTTTAACATTTTTTAACCAAAAACGTACAGAAGACATGGTCTGGCCTGTGAACCTACAAATTAATTTTTTTTTAAGTATAGGTATGTAACCTCAAAACACCCAAAAAAGAATTTTTTTCGAGCACTGATGTCCGACAATAGTTTTTATATGCGTTGGGAGCGGCTGAACCCGAATACGATGTCAAAAAGACCACCATCGTTCTGTGGGTTTTTTGAGTTTAGAATGAAACCATGATCCGTTGTAACAATTATGATAGCAGATTCGGATTTAACGCGTCGAAATACTTAAGACAATATATGCCTCCACCCAAGATCCCGACACATTTTTTTATGTGTCCTCCTTGTAAGTATTTTCCTTACATAAACACTTGTATACTCGTAATTCAAACTTATTAGACTAAAATTCGTATGCAACCTTTTTGTTGTACCCCGTGCCTTATGGTAAGAAGTAGTTACCAACATCGATGTTTTCGATATTTTGTAACTTCGATACATCGATGTTTCAATACATCGAAGTACATGTGGAGGCCAATTTTTTGAATGCTTAAATTAATTCAGAGTGGGCTATCTGTTGGTTTGGTTAAATAAGTATTTTCAAATAATAAAATGGAATTAACAAACAAACCAAGAGATAACTATATTTTCATAATATACATTTCAAAATTAATCACATTTCATAGAAAAATAAGCAAAGAAATAATAAATAACAATCCAAAAGGTTATACAACGAACACAAAAGATAATACAGGCGACAAAAAAAAGTGGTGTAAACTTAAAAATTTTGAACAGCTGAATCCGAAGTCCAAAAAACTCCTTCACACATGGGTTATGGATAACCACCAAAAAATCCCATAAATCGAGATAATTTGGATATTATCTAAGAACCCTTGGATCGGGGTTTTTTGGACTTCGGATTCAGCTATCACATGTAAAGTTTACTTTTTATTGTGAGCCTGTAAGTTATAACAAAAAAATGTTCTGTTTCAGCCAGAATTGCAGTCTCATAATCTTTAAACTAATTCGAGATCCATTCATTATGGTTATTAAATAAAATCATGTCAACGTTTTTTGATTTAAGCGAACTCCGCTTGTCGCTCATTAGATTGCCAGCCTTGCTAAACTTTAAAAGGTATTACCTTCCAGTAATTCAACGAGCACATGCTTGAATCTAAGTTTTCGACATTAAAATATTGTCGAAGTGCCAAAATTGAGTCAGCCCTACTATTTCGGATCTTTTGAGATTTGTTTTTTTCTAAAAAAGCGAAAAGTGTCTGCGACGTGGATGCCGTTGATTGCCCATATTTTGTAAATCGAAATAAAAATATCGATGATCGGAAAAAAATAAAAAACATCGATGCATCGATAAAACATCGATGTTACTTCCAGCACTAGTAAGAAGTATAATAAGAAAGATGAGGCGGCCCAAAGTTACCTCCAATAGAACTTAACATTTTTTTTCTAAATTCAAAATTACTGCTTTATATTGTAGTGTGAAAAGCCTGAAATATGCCTAGACCCAAGATCCCGACACATTTTTTTATTTGTCCTCCTTCTAGCTATTCTCTGATACTTACATACTCGTAATCCAAACATGTTCGACTAAAATTCGTTTGTACCCTGTAATGGTAAGAAGTATAATAAGAAACATGAGGGGGCCCAAAGTTACCGCCAATAGAACTTAAAATTTTTTTTCTAAATTCAAAATTACTGCTTTATATTGTAATGTGAAAAGCCTAAAATAAAAGGAATCTTTTTGATCTTACTTAACATCATTATAATCGGAATATAAGTTTTGCAGAGAGACGAAATGCATTTCAAAAGCCGGAGCTCGAACTTTTTGGATTGCTATTTAAAACCCTGCAGGAAAATGGGCATTAGGTAGAAATTAACTGGTGGAATACCAAGGGTGCTATCTTATGTTACCCTGATCAGGGCGGTGGGAAGGGAAAAGATCTCCAAAAGATCTCGTTTTTAGTCTTTTAATGGAAATAGAATTGACTAGGTCGCTCACCAATTTGTTTTGTTCACGGAAAAGGCGCTATAAGATGCAAGATGATTCCAAATTCCTGTAATCTGTCAAAAATTATAATTTTTTTTGACGGACCCACTAGACCAATGTATCCTGTTCTTGCGGCTATCTCTACAGTGCTAGTGAATATTGCTGGGACTTCAATAATTATAAACTCCGAATAGCTCCAAAAAGACTTTTCTAACCATAACCAGGTCTTCACATTAGTTTTCGGAATGGTCGACCCTCGTTCATATATGCATTCACATCCTTAAGCAGTTTTGAAAGTAAGTTCCTTCAGTATACGCTTCGCCTTGGTTTAAATTACAGATTGGCAGTAACACACAAATGTTTTTAAAGATGGCGTACTTCATATAAATAAAATCATGCCATTAATCCATACCATGTAGTCCGAGCACATTTAGGGTAAGAAAAAACCAAGTCAAAAATCTCAAAATGAAAATATATCGTAAAAGAGCTTAAGAGCATGCACCCCTCCCCGGTCTCAAGAGAAATGACAAAATTATATTATTTCCGTTCAATATTGAATTTATCAGCGAGCACAAGACAAGGACCACTACGTGTCTGGAATAGACATACTCTCATGCACCAGAAGCGTGTGTCACTTGGACCGCCATTAGAATTGTCGATTGTGTATTTAAATATCCAATTCCGTGGCGTCAAAGTATGTGGCAAGATGTGAAACATTTAAAAATGCCATAGTCGATAGCTAGGAGGACATTCGTCGTTGCGTGGGCCGAACTTGGATTGGTTGCTGGCAGCATCCCAGCATCTCATAGCTTTGACATCGAACAAATTCACTTAGCCAGGAGTTCTGCTACCGCTTGTTGGCTTGTAAATGACACCCAAAGTGCTTTGAATTTTAAAATCTTCCGTTTGCAATAATGGAGGGGTCAAACCCCTCGGTACAAAGGTGTGTGTAGAACGTGTTTCAATTTTGAAATTGTTATGCGTAGCGCAGGAAAAAAAACGCATATGGGTTGGATACCCCCCGAAACATGGGGTGGATTTTTGCCAGCGAGCCATTATGCCTATTTGTAGTACCTTTGTTTAGGTATTTATTCAAATTGAGACATTAGACAAATTAAATTTACACATCTTTCTTGATTGTTATCGCTTGTATACGCATTTAATTATGGCATTGTGTCGAAAGGCTAGCAAAGTTCACTGCATTATATGGATCCAATTTGCATTTTTTATGCTAAATGGTTACCAGACGGTATTTTATTATTCGAAATGTTATGTTATTTTATATTTCGAAAGCTAATGCGACTGTCTACATAATTATTATGGAAAAAGAAATAATTTCGAAGTAAGTCTCAGCTTTGAAATATTTCGTATAGGGAGTGCTTGGGAGAGAAGCGCAATTTCATTTAAAACCGATATCAACTATAAATAATGATCTAGACAGCCAAATAAATTAAATTAAGTTGGAGTTTAAACTTTGTCGGGCAAAAATGTAGAAAGGCAGAAATGCCGTAGTGTCCAACAAAAACTAAAAGTACGCATTTCTACACATTTCTAAGTACACTTCGGTGTTGTATAAAACGAATGTAAAACACAAAAGGAGACGTCGGAGACTCACAAAGTCCCCTTAAGAATGATCAGGGTGACTATAAATATTAAAATAGACAGAGATCTCAGAGAAGCTACGAGCTAGATGCCTTATTATGTCACGGAAGACAAGTTTATTTTATTTTTTTGATATCGGTGTTAGATAGGTTGGGCCATCTGTTGGTTTGTTTGTTAGTTGCATTTTATTCGTATATTTTCCAACAAAATTGGGCAAATATATATACCAAATGCAAGTTTGAAACTACTCATTTATGAATTTTGATACCGGTGTTATATAGGGTGGGCCATCTGTTAGTTTGTTTGTTAGTTGCATTTTATTCGTATGTTTTCCAACAAAATTGGGCAAATATATATACCAAATGCAAGTTTGAAACTACTCATTTATGAATGGAAAATACTAGCGCCCAATTGGCCGCCACGGCTGGCTCTACAGGCCCGTATGCGAACATGGCGATACGAATAAGAGACGTTCATAATGGTCCGTGGACTTCAATTGTTGCGTCATTTGAATCTTGCAAGCGTGTAAATGCAGATACGCAACCAAAATTCGACGCGAAGTGATGTTTATTTTTACAGAAAGACCATTTTTAAAGTACGCCTATACCAGTTTTACGCGTTGTTCGGTTGTTAAACGATCCATGACTAAAATTAAGTAGTTTTGAACCGAATTAAGAGTGTTTAACAACCAAACCAAAAGATGGCCCACCCTATATTATATAGCTCCGATAGCGGTGTTTTTAGAGCACATCGAAAAAAAGCTAAATTTTTATATGGATAATACATTTGTTTATAAATAGTTTATGACATCGTAACAAAATTTGGCGTGCTAAAGTTTTTTAAAGTTCTCAAGCACTATTCCAAATTATATCAAAATCGCTTGACTATATCATATAGGCCCCATATACATTATATATTTCCTAGAGTTCTAAGGTGGAACATAGGCCCCATACTATAAATAAATCATAGCATACATTAAGGATTAGTCTTGTAAATTGTACGTATTCTTTCCCACAATCCAAAAAGAATTGGGAAAAGCTTAAAATTGCAATTAAATCTCTTGGTAGAATGAAAATCGGTGACTATCATCAGAACTTTATTTTCGTCAGCTTTGGTTCTTCAATCTTTTGATGGATTCGATGTGTAAAAAGAACAATTGTTCGGAAATTATGTGCACGTTTGAATCAATGGGCCCTTAGAACTTGAAGCGCTTACATATGTTTCAACCTATTTGGATAGTTCCAGGATTATACAAGTATTGCAAGTTTTTGATATGTTTTCAATTGGCGTACGTTTTATTAACAATTATGACTAAGTTAGCTTAGTTTAATTGGCAAAATGAGAGTAAGTACTTAAAATAGTAGTTCTTGAATAAGCAATTTGTTGTTGCAACCGATAGGATCTTTGCAGCTATTACATAAAATTAAAAAGTAGAGAAAACTAATAGAAACAGGCAGGGCCTAATTCAATGCGGAATTGTTGATCCGCATCCCCGACATCACGAATTTGGATGTCAACAATAGGCAGCCTCTGTGACTTTTCCGTTTTGTATGTGATGACGGTTTTGGCCCATTTGTTTGCACGATGCTGAAATACAAACAAACATACGGTTAACATACTCCTATTACTTCCAAAAAATAAATCTTAAGCTTACCTTGCACTCATCGATCTCCGCATGGAAACGTAGACGCTGCGGCCCATTGGGAGTTAGTTCTGCATCGTTCCAGGCAAGCAGCTTTATGCCGTTCTTTGTTGAGTGCTGAGCAGCACTCTCGTGCATGTAAGCTACAGTGTTCCTACAGTGGAAGGTAACTGTTTGAGTCGCCTTTGCCGATAGCAGCTGTAGGAAGCCCAGCTGATAGGAATCAGCTTTGTAATAAATTTTCATGCCCTTGGACATTTCGCCAAGCCATGTTTCTGTAGCTAGATTACTGGTAGATAATATTTCGGACTTGGTAGGCTGTGGTTTTATACAAGTTGCAAGTGTTTCGCGTTCACAGAACACATAAATAGCGTCTTGTGGATCGGCATCATTGGGATCAATCCAGTAGTCCCCTGATGTGTAGTCGGGATATGCCGCAAATAGGTCTCGACAAGTCTTAGCGGGCGCATGCTGTTGGCCATTGGGTCTACGAAGACGCTCGAACGTGGATTTTAAGTGCTCAAATGCCCTTACTACTAAGGCTTCTTTTTCTTTATCCGTTAATAAATCAGCCAAAGGTTGATCACTTTGAGTGTCAACACCCTTAGTTTGGCTCTGGCTAAGCAGAGCAGCTAAAGCTGCGGCATCGTAGCCAAGCGATTCGCCTGGTGGGCCAGGGGGTCCAGGAGGTCCAGCTGCACCAACAGGACCAGGCTTACCATCGTTACCGCTATAACCTCTGGGTCCTGGCTGTCCAATACCGCCTTGAGGGCCGGGACTGCCGTCTCTTCCAGGTGCTCCTCTCGGCCCGATATCACCGGGCGCACCTTGAGCGCCTATTAGGCCCGGTTCGCCAGTATCACCTTTAGGCCCAGCTTGACCAGGCATGCCCTGCAAACCTATTAGGCCGCGATGACCTTTGATACCTTTAGGACCAGCATCCCCGATTAGTCCCTTTGGACCCTCTGGTCCTGGTGGACCTGCTTTTCCACGCATGCCTATTGGTCCTTCGACTCCAGGTAAACCGTTGTCACCTTTAGAGCCTCGTTCTCCAGCTGGACCATGTGGACCAGTTGGTCCTTGCGGGCCAGGCAATCCTGGATTTCCTAAGGGTCCTTGTAAACCTGTTTGACCTTGAGGTCCTTTATCTCCAGGTCGACCTGTTATTCCAGGTGGGCCGCTCTTTCCTGGTGGTCCCTCAGGACCTCTCTCACCAACGGGACCAGATTGTCCCGGACCACCTTAAAATAAACATAATTTTAACAATTGAAAGCAGGCTTTTTCGAAATTCGTTTCAAACTTAACTAACCAATTATGCCCCGTGGACCAGGCGGGCCTTCCTTGCCTGGTTTGCCAGGAGGTCCATGCTCGCCAGTGACGCCACGTAAGCCTCGAAGTCCTGCAGCTCCTGGTGGTCCTGGTAAGCCAGTAGGTCCCCGTTCACCTACAGCTCCAGGGTTACCTTGGGAACCTGTGGGGCCAGCAGGGCCCTCACTTCCCGACTCTCCCTTTTCGCCGTCTAAGCCACGAGGTCCTTGTAGGCCAGGAGGACCCAACAAGCCCGGCCGTCCAACCTCGCCGGGATTTCCTTTAATACCGGCAGGGCCAGCAGTACCTGCAGGTCCTTGCAATCCTGCAGCTCCCTAAATATCAGATTTAAGTTAATATCCTAAATTTTTGTATTAAAAATATTGACTTACTGGAAGTCCTTGATCTCCAGGTTTTCCTGGCAGTCCACTTAGTCCTGGTTCGCCTCGCAAACCAATTTCTCCCCTTGCTCCTTTCGGACCAGTTAAGCCTATTGGTCCGTCCGGGCCACGTTCACCGGGAATACCATCTCTACCAGGATTGCCACGATCACCTTTGATACCCATAAGACCTCTGTCTCCCTTAGCTCCAGGTAATCCTGAAAGTCCCGGTGCTCCTGGAAATCCAATTTGTCCTGGTGCACCAACTGGTCCTTTTTCTCCAGGTGCACCCAAAGCACCTCGTTCTCCTGCGGGTCCAGCCAGACCTTGCTCGCCGCGTTCACCACTTTCGCCAGGAGCTCCAGGTGGCCCAACTGTTCCTTGTAGACCTCTATCGCCTGGACGACCAGGCGGACCTTCTTGCCCAATTGGACCAAGACTTCCTCGCTCACCTTTTGTTCCAGGCTGTCCAGTTAATCCTCTCGGACCCGTTAAGCCCATCATTCCTTGAGGGCCAATGTGTCCCTTACTTCCTGGCTTACCTGGGGGACCCTGTTGTACCATATAAATTACAATGAAATAAGCAAGAAGCTAAATTTTGATTCAAAACCGTTATTACCGCCGGGCCGTCATTTCCGGGATTTCCTTGCTCGCCTCTCTCTCCTGGATTTCCTGGTTGCCCGATTGGCCCTCTTTCCCCTGGATACCCACGATCTCCTCGTATTCCTGGTGGACCAATAGGGCCTGTCACTCCCGGAGGGCCAGCTTGCCCATCTTTTCCAGCTGCACCAGGGTTGCCAGCCAAGCCTGGCAGTCCTTGGAAACCTCTCGGACCCGCTAAGCCAGGTTCACCTCGTTCGCCGTCTTGACCAATGGGTCCTGGAGGACCTTGAGCTCCCGGAAGGCCATCCTTGCCATTATCACCTTTGGGTCCAGAGGGTCCAGCTGCTCCCGGCTCGCCATTTTGACCAGACTCACCTGGTATTCCTTTGTCACCAGGAATTCCCATGGGCCCTGGCAATCCTTGAAGACCTTGGGAACCTTGATCACCAGGACGCCCATCCGCACCGGGAATTCCGCGTTCGCCTGTAGGGCCAGAACTGCCTTGTGGACCGATTTTACCGGGCAATCCCCTGAGACCTTGAACACCTGGCAGACCAGGTGGACCAAGATCTCCTGATGAACCTTTCACGCCGGGCAATCCCTGAAATCCACGGTCACCTGGAACTCCTTTGGGACCAAGGGGACCGTCTGGACCCGGAACACCAGCAAGGCCTTGTGGTCCCCTTTCGCCTGTTGGGCCTGCTGGTCCAGATGGTCCTCTCATTCCTCTCTTGCCACGTTTACCTTCTGGACCGATAGTGCCAGGAGTTCCCCGTGGTCCAGGCGCTCCACTTTCACCTTTAATGCCTTCGTCGCCTTTAAAAAGCTAAATTGTTAGAAATAAAACGAATTTACTGTTTTTTATGATCTTACCTTTGTAGCCGCGCTCGCCTGGTTGCCCAGGCTGTCCCTTTAAGCCCGGCGTTCCTGGGCCTCCAGGTGCGCCCTCTGGACCTCTCGGTCCTGGAAAACCTTGTGGACCGACTGAACCTGGAGCACCCATTCCACCCTTGTCGCCAGGAATACCATCCCTACCAGCAGCTCCTTGTGTGCCAGGCTCACCCGTCATTCCTGGTTTTCCAGCTTCACCTCTTGGTCCTTGGAAGCCCTGATCTCCTTTGGGACCTTGGTGTCCCATATCTCCTTTTACGCCTGGCAAACCAGGAAATCCAGGGGGTCCTGACTTACCAATACTACCAATTGGTCCCTGTGGCCCAGGATTTCCATCGATACCTTTTGTACCAGGAGCACCCGGTGGTCCTTCTCTACCACGTTCTCCACGGGCACCCGTCGGTCCCTTTGATGAAAAAGAGATGTATTGGTCGCAATCAATGTTATCAATAAAGAATGCGCTTACGCTTGGACCTGGTGGTCCAATGTTGCCCATTGCACCAGTGCCACCTTTATCGCCAGGCGCTCCATGTTCACCTTTAGATCCATCTAAGCCCGCCAAGCCAGGATGCCCTTTCAAACCTGGTATTCCCGGTGCACCTTTGACAGATGAAAGACTTGTAAGTTTTAAAATAAAGTCAAATATGCTTAAAGTCAAAACATACCTGGTAATCCACGTGGACCTGGACCTCCAACTGAACCTGGAGTTCCTGGCTCTCCGTCATCTCCTGGCGAACCATCTTTACCCGGTGCTCCTGGCAAGCCACGGGGACCTATGAGACCCGCAGGTCCTTGTGCACCTGGCTCACCGATCTCGCCGCGTGCACCTTGGAAACCTTGAGGGCCTGGCTGTCCAACATTACCAGTTGGACCTCTGGGTCCGGGTGCTGCTGAAGCTGGCAGATATTGAAATGGTGGCGACGCCATAGAGCCCGGTCCCTTATCTGAATTAGCATATTCTTTTGCCAATTGCTCATGATAATATGTCAAATCAGGTGTGGCTCCTGGTGCACCAACGTTGCCAGGCACACCAGGTCTGCCGTGCACACCAGGTTCACCCTGCTCGCCACTTTGTCCTTTGGGTCCAATATAGCCCACTGAACCACGCGCACCAACTGCGATATTGTGAATTTCGTCATCAGACGACTCAGCTGGTGCAGCAGGTGTAACATTTGCAGCGTTTGCTCGCTTCTCTTCACATTCACGGCTATTTTGGCACGTCACCTTGCCCATATGGCAGTCGCAATCCTGCACACACTCAATATTATCGATGGTAAACTGTTCTCCTTCGCGATACCAGGTACCCTTGTACTCACACGAAAAAGGACTAATAACATTTGCTGAATGTGGTGCTGGTGTTGACGATGCGTATACTGAAAATTTCATTAAGCTCAGATTGATTTTTGTACACTGAGATCTTTCTTACCTTCCTGATGAGTCTCATATGTGACCACTTCGGCCCCCACATCTACATCTGTAATAGTTTTTGCAGAAATTACAAATTTGTGTATTCAACGTCTCTTAATGAAATACGCCGAATGTATGCCACAATCCATTGAATACAATTGACACACTTCAATAGCGTTAATTGTTTAAAGAGCCGATTTAAAAGCGAACTTCAAGTTCCAATATCGAATGCAATACGAATGCCAAATGATTGTTTTCACACATGTCAGTACAAATGCCATAAGTGTCATGGTAACAATTATGAAATATGATATGAGAGTCCATTTAGGCCAATTTGAAAATGATCACCACATTGCGAATTCGAGTCCAACTTACCGGCGTCCACATCTTCATAATTATTGTATTCATAGTTGTCGAATTCTGGCAGTGCTGCCTGTTGCAAACGGGCTTGTTCTGCCTGAGGTCGCTCCAAATGGGGTTTTCGAACTGCTTTATGTTTTCTTTTAGCTGCCTTGATCTGTTCAGCTTGAGTTGCATGCAACACCACGATGCATAGTAACAGCACAGGCCATAGTTTTATATTTTGTAGCTTCATTCTGGCTTAGTCTTGCTTGCTGGTAGTCTTATAGCCTAAATCACATAGCCATTTGAACTAAAAAATTAAAAAATTACACCAAGTAAGCATTTTTAGACGCTGTATCCATAGGTAGCAGTAAAATAGTTCAGTAGATGCGTTGTTTACAAAAAAAAAAATGATTACTGTCGACTCGGTTAGAGATTTGGGCGAGGTCCGTCTGTATCGACTCATTTCCATATTTTGCCACGTTTCCCCGTCTGCCCGTTCCGCCCGGGCTACATAAGAAACTCAACAATTTCTTACCGATTGCTTAACAGAAACCATTTCACCTGGCGTTCCAATTAGCCCAAAATGAAGAGCTATCAAAAAGATGTGACCCAATTTTTCTTTTGCTGGAGAACTGCAAAAAACTACCAAACGCCCAATTTCGTTACGATATCTGCATAAACAAACGAACGTTTTTTTCGAGGTGCTCTGAACACCCCTAAGGGTGTTTGGTTGCTCTAGCTTATACCATCTCTGAAATCTAGACGTTCATACAGACAGACCGACGGACGTGGGTATATCGACTTCTCTAGTCACCCTAATCATACTTTAGGTAGCTCTTGGGGGTCACCGATGTCTCCTTCTATACGTTACATACATTTTCGGCTTGCACAAACCTAATATACTCTTTGTACCATAAGGTACAGGTGCCTAACTCCTAAATTCTTCGTTCGCAGTACAAGTTTGTCGATACAAGTGAATGTCTGACCCCATCCCCATGTAGGAGAATTTCGTGGTTTTTGCCTAAAATTGGCAAGAATTATTAAGATCGAAAATAAAAGTTAATATCGTACCTCCACCCTTATAAATAATATTCTAGTTTGTACTTTCTTTAATATGTTTGCTAATGTGAGCCTAAAAAACAAAACTGTATTGACTTTTTCTCAGAAATCCCACAGCCTTGTACCCACAAATGATTTTTTCAAATACGTTCACAATTCCAAATTTTTTTTCGATAATTATCTGCAGGGTTTCCTACTGTCGGACACCAATAGAACGATTTAAATGTTGCATATACACACACTTAAATATGGGTCACACAATCTTCTATACAGTTTGTAGTGCAAGTCCACTTTCATTAGGTCAGGTCAGCCGCATTTGTTGATATAGTCGCCGCTAAGCATTTCGGAAACTAGGCGCCCATTATCAACTTTTCAAAAAAGAACTAAAATCACCAATGCGTTGCTATCAAGCAACCGTTTGATTTAAATTTTGGATTAGTTTGTTTTTATATACACCACACTATATATGTATGTATTCAATATTCTCTTGTATTATGTATACGCATAAATTCTATATACTTTTAAAAATCCATTTTGACTAATGGTTTCCTGTTCAAGAGATAAGCACTCATAATGTTGCCAGACAAAAACTTTGGTTTAAATAGTTATTTGTTGCATAAAACCAACAAAAATATTTAGTTTAAAAAACTTTTCTTCTTCTTTTTCTTAAAATGGGTTATTTAATTACATTTTACACAAATTTTTTTAGAAAACACTGTTTGCCAAACTTTTAACGCCTACTACCTAGAATATATTCCGTTTGAAGACTATCCGAGACTCAAAATCACGATCTGTTCGCCACGCCGGCACCGAAGAAACTAATTTAAGCGGATTCTATGAATCTTTCGTTGCCACCGACAACGAAGTCAACTGATTTGATTTTGTAATGGAAAAAGAGTGTGCGCCTCTCTTGAATGAGCTTTGGATTTTTATGTATTATCAGGCATTCAAAGAAAGTTCTTGTAATAAACATATATGTACATATTACGAGGGCAGTTTGACACGGCAGTGACTTGTTTGACAAAAGATATTTTTTCGGCACATTAGGACTTTATTTCTATTTATGTCTAATTAGCTCGATAAATTAGACGGCTTTTCCAATTTTTTTTATGCTCTCCAAATAGATCTTTAATCTGTGACATTGATTTTTGAGTTCCGAGATCAGACCCTGGATACTATATGTTTTTGGAGTCGCTGAATCTGAATTCAAGCTCCAATAACCACTACACGTGTGTTATATATTTAAGGTTCGCTGAATCCAAGGTTCGAATAGTCCCGGAACGTCAGGGTTCTGACATAACCTCAAAAAACATGCAAAGGTCGCGTTTTATCAGCGGACATTCTCGCCTGATGCTTTAACAATAACACAGGCCTACAAATACAGGGGTCATGTCAGTTGTTGGAAAGCTAAGGGTCATTTCCGAAGTAATTTGCTGCCTAGAATCCGAATCCGGGGTCAGAATTGGCCCATCATGTCAGGATTTTGAGATACCCGTAAAACGGGATTTTTTCCTACTTTTGCGGTTATGTACAGGGTGCAAAAAATTTTTGTGTCTAACGAAGTCGAGGTATATACTTCGTAACTTTGAATAGCCATAACTTTGCGAAAAAAAAATCGTAACGTTGAAGAACCCAGCGTTATATGCTAAGGTTATAGGCGCAGATCCAGGATTTGATCATAGGGGCGGATTTTCACTTCGAAGTGTATATATTGTTTATCAGAGCTCGCAAAAAAGCTGTGAGCCCATTTTTGCAATTGTTGGAGGGGTCCGGACCCGAAAACCCCGTTGATCCGCCACAGTTACGTAGTAAAGTATAATGTTCTTATTGACGTCAAGAAGATGTTGTAGAATATTTGATCAACGGGATTCAGATCAAAATCGACAATTCGAAGCCGGAATCAAAATCCACCATGAATAACTTTCTTTATGACTTCATACCTATCAAGCACCCTAACAGAAGTTGCTTATGGTACTACATATAACAAATAAGTTTCCATTGTGGAAGAGCTCCTTGTTATCACTGAACAATCGCCAATCAGTTGAGCTATGGGCCTTTCAAGGGCTCCAAAATAGGTACTAGTTGCATTGATAGCTTCCTAAGCAGTGTTGCATTCAAAGTTATTATTTATATATTTATTCCTTGATATACAGTACATATCACAATTTAGTACAAAAAAAAGCAAAAATTTAATACATAATATATGTCATTCCTGGTCGGAGCATAGGGCATTCAAAGTTATTAAGCGTGAAATTCAAAAAGTCACTTACTTATTAAACTGCCCTCGTACGTACAATTTGTTTTATAAGAACGTTTGCATACTGTGCACCATTTTTAATCAGAACCCCGAAATTCTCTTATACAACAGATTGAAAACTTATAAAATGACGTCATCAATTATTTATTAATTTATGAATTTATTTTATCGTATCCTTGCATGCTTCTAATAGAGAGTAATTCCAGACTATAAGGGATTTTCAGTAATTTATTTTATTTAAGATTTTTTAGCAGTCTTTTGATGATTAGTGGATTTTTTTTTATCACATCCTTACATTCACTTTCAAGTATAGAGAGATCCAGATCAATAAGTTTTTTCCATATTGATTGGATACCCCGATGCTTTGTATATAATCGACTTTTGAGCACTATCCTCCGTAAAACTGTTCTCGTTCTTATTCCAAAGAGCAAAACTTTGGTTTATTACGTAAGTCACAAACAGCAATTATCATCTAAAGAATGGAGTTGAAACAATCCGGCCCGAAATATGAAATGAAATCGTCCGTGTACAAGTATTCTAAGATCAATCTTTGAGTGATCTTGGTGTCATTTCAGCACCAAAAACTCTGCGTTCCCATTTTGAAGAGTTGAACTTTTATACAGTTGTATGCCAGATGCAGTAATTACAGTAATTCTAATTCCTAGGAATTAGGTCGATCTGGTCCGAAATAGTTGTTCACCTACAATAAAATCAACTTTAAAGTAAATTTAAGTTCATTGGAGCACCATCCCCAAACAAAAAAAAATATTCACGTACGCTATCCGAAGAGCTGAACATTGGTCCAGTAAATATACCAAATATAAGTCTGGGTATTAGAGTTGAATCAATCCGGTCCGAAATAGTTGTAGTACAACTACAATGAAATCCTCCGAATAACCGCTATATAACCTTAAGAACTAAAATTTAGGATCAGGTAGCCTTACAATAGTTACTAGGCACTTGATTGAAACACATAAAAAAGTATCGGGATCTGGGAAAGAGGCATGAATCCGAATTCGCTAACAAGCCAACGGGTTCTATCCTAACCTCAAAAAATTCCACAACATTCTTACCGAGACCGGTTATCCGCCGCTGTTTTTTAGGGTTTTTGGTTTTGTTGAATCTAAAAAAAAATATTTTAGTTTTTAATAAAGAGCTTGAAACGTAGCACCCGAAAATAATATGAAAAATATTTTTAAAATTATGTTTTTTTGACAACCTTGTACTAAAAGTATTAGTTTATACGTAACGTTTATTAAAATTATCTGTATATAAATTTTAAGTGTTACAGCTAAATTTAGAGTGATATCTACCACAATGGAGGATGTGAGAGTCTTGAAGTATAATATTAAATGGGATGTGTGGGATGGCAAACCGATTACGGATATACATTTCAAGCAAGTAGTAGTTGAATACCAAATCTTTAAGACAAACCAGCAAGTGAACATTTTTGTGCAGAAATTATGATCTTGTTACAGAATTTATGTGGCACACAGCGTTCCATCGCAACTTGATATATGAAGGACTCGGTTTTTTCGAAATGGATGAAATAGAGCCAATATATCGCAATTATGTGCGGCATATACTGCGAAACGAATGTTCCGTAATGATGCTAAATGAGGAGGAAACCGAAATTCTGGCAGTTGGTTTGCTGGAATGGATGACACACGAGTGGCATTCATGGTAGGCATATTTCTTCGCCATTAGCACAAGGCAACAAATAAAATGGACTTGGCTAGATTTAAATCTATAGGGCAAATGTGGGTATGCTGAATCCAAGTCTGGCCTTAATTTTTTTGTGATATATAGGATAAAATTATTTTAAATAACTTACCTATAAATTGGTAATCCAGATTGGAATTCGGCATTAAAATATCTCTTGCCATAATCGGATTCAGCAATCTAAGTTTAAGGTTTTAAATAATTCCATCTTATAATGGTGTATATGACCAACTTTTTTAGGGTTTTTCTACCATATGTAGCGCCCAGCGGCATGTTTCAGGATATTATTTTTATGAAACAGCAACTTATGGAAACTGCAAAACAAAATTTGGGTATATTTGATTCTTTGATGGTACAAGAGATTCATGTACCAGAGGATTTGATATTGGAAAAGAGTTTCATGATGTGCCTATTTGAGGTGTTTAGTTCTGTGGCTCAGCACATGAAAATGCCACGTGTGTGTTTTGTGGCCATGAGCTGCCTGGACCAGGAAGCTGCTAATTTGGCGGAATACGTCGAAATTGACCGCACTATTTACTCAATCTATAAAGTCAACGATAAACGTCCCTTTGATATATTGCGTGAATTGGATGAAATGTATGCCATACTTTACGAGCTGCCTGTGCCAACAATTGTAAAATATGAGGATATGAAAGGATTCGAAGTATTCCAAGAAGCGCACAAAGCCAAGTTAAGAAAAGAAAGAGGAGAGGATATAGAAGAAGTAGTAGAGAAGAAGGAAGCCAAATCTGAAAAGGAAGAAACTGAGGACAAGGAAGAAGCATAATAGAACAATTTTCAGCATCTACCTCACAAATATATATACATGAACTATGATTGTATTTAGAAAGCAAGTTGTGCAAAAACAAATTGTTTATTCTCTATAAAGTATGTAGCACCATTTAGCCTTTTTGGTTATAATCCTGCGGTCCCTTATTATTGTAGTAGCTTTGCGGTCCTTTGTTGCTGTACTGCTGCTGTGCCAAAAGCAATGGATATGCGTACTGTGCATTATAAGCAGAGCAATCGGGACAAACGCCTGGATTACCAGGAGGACCACGTTCGCCTTGGGAGCCATGTGCACCCGGTGCGCCCGATTCACCAGCACGACCGGGTGTGCCATCACGGCAGCGACCCTCAGGACCTGGCGGACCTTCAGGACCTTGTGGTCCTTCACGTCCATAACCATCCTCGCCACGATCGCCTTTCTGACCCTCCGGTCCAGCTGGTCCAATCTCACCTGGCGGACCTTTATGACCAGGCAAACCTGGGTGTCCACGTTCACCCGGCACACCGCGTAAGCCTTGTTCACCTAAAAACGCACATGTAAATAGTTTATAAAAGCAAATGTTTAAACACTAATCACCTGGAATGCCTTGTACGCCGGGTGCACCGTGTCTGCCGGGTGGTCCGCGTGCGCCTTGCGGCCCAGTCAAAGAGCTGACGTATTCGGTGATGTATTCTGCATAGATTTTGTTTAAAAAAGTATTTAGGCATTAGCAATATTTATGGCTTACCTCTTACAACCACCATACAGATTTCGCGCACTTCATTTTCAGTCAATTTGCCAGAGAAGGGACGTTCGGGCTCCTTTGACTTTTGTGTGGTGCCATTCGCTATATCGGGTCCAATTGTTTCTCTTATAATAGTAGTGGTGCCTGGCAAGCCGGGCGGACCCGGCAGCCCCGCTGCCCCCGGTAAACCTGGCGCACCACGTGCACCTTTAATTGGTGCTGGAGCTACAGACGTATCCCGTACTATTTGACCTGGTGCACCATTTAGGCCTGGTAAACCCTGCAAAATAATAAAGTAATATTAAACGCTTCATTCGTTTTAAAGACATTTTAATACGCACAGGTTCGCCTGCTGCACCTGGCTGACCGGGCAGACCAGGCGGACCAGGTGGTCCAGCCGGACATTGCTGAGGGCATTGTTGTTCAATCACATCATCTGTTAGCGTTAGTTCCCTAGGCGTTGTTGCAAGCAACCAGGGCTTATGTGTGCTAGCAAAGTCAAAGCTGGCGGTGGCTGGTTCCCAGGTAGTAGAAACATCAATAGATCGAGGAGTGCTTAATTCTATAGGTGCTGGTGGTATAACTGGTGGTTTGGGATACAAATTATAATCAAAACTATTGGTGTTACTGCCTGGCAAATCTTCACAATTGCTGCGCGCTGGCTTTTCGGCGTCGCAACTAAAGATCATCCATTGTACATCAATCTAAAATAAAGCAAGGATGTCAAAGTAATTGGCATGCCTATGTATAACTTTTGTACGTACTGGCACGGTGCTCTTGGTGCGACAATCCTGCGCAACAGAGAATGCGCCATTTGTGGCATCGATTGGTCCGCGCACATCAAGCGGTGGTCTTAGCAGTCCCTCCATATTGGGCACAGGCTTGCAATCAACCCACAAGCGCACCGAATCTTGTGTAACACCAAACATAACCTTGTGCCAGGAGCGATCAAATATTTCGGATTCTTCAAAAGAAATGGTCTGCACCGAGCCATCGTATTTGGGCAATGAAAAATCTATAGTATTATATATGGGATTCATGGTGACACTCATCTGCGCCTCGTAACGATAGTCGGTTAGCTCGAAAAGATACCACTCATTGGGTGGCTGACGCTCGGGCACACGAAATGTGCACTCAAAGGAAAACTCATTGGGTACGCCTTTAGGAAAAGCTTGCGTAGATTCTATAGTCATGTTTGAGTACTCCTCCAAGTGGTAGGCTGTCTGAAAGCCTGTTGAGCCGATAATTTGTTGAACGCCTTCATTGCGTGCATGAGACTCATCGAAACGATAGGAGGAAATGATGTCATATGTTGTCAAATCCGGATCGCCGGCACGATGTTTCTTACAGGGTGTTATGGGCTCAAAGTCCTCATGCTCAAAGTAGTCCAGTGTAGGCAATAAGGCTATTAAAGGTAACAAACAAATGACTTAAATGCATTTTAAGTATGGGAAATCTACGCACCGCCATAACCCGCTTGTAGCGTTTCCGTAACTAGTGAAAGAACTAGGGCAAGCGCCAGCAGCATCCATACCGTACTTGACATTGTCGTGGATTTAAATACTCTCAGCTTTTTCTATGCGCAATAAAATTTCATATTAACACCGCGAGTGCCCAGCACTGACTGAATTACATATAATCTTATCTTCCGGCGCAGCATTATTTCATTTTGAGTTTCCAACAAAATCAACCTTAAAGCTTAATTAGAAATACATAAGTATGCTTCGAACCCAAATATACAGATTGCCTCAACATATGTATCATGTACATGATTTACAATCTAACTGAACCATGCACTGCCAAGCAGCATCGGCAAATTTCATTTGTAGATAATATTCATACGGAGATGTACAAAAAACAAAGTATTTTTTAATAGTTGGCTTTATTATATGTACATAGCGCCAAAGTGGTGAATGTCAGGCAGCATTACCGGAAGACACCGAAATAGACAGCCGCTAAACAAATCAGTGCAAGATAATGAATCTGATTTGTTGCAAAACATATGTTTTTATATGTATATACATTAGGGTGGGTCAATTTTTTTCGGTATAAGGGCTCACTCGGATTTTGATTCTTTGGGTAATTCTAAGCAAATTTGCCCAAGAAACTATGGGTCTAAAATGAATTTCGAGTCGCCCACTTTTTCAAAATTTTTGAAGAAAAAAAACCGAAAAAAATCAAAAACCAACACTAAAGCGCCCTCTGGCGGCACCCAAAATTAAAAATAGATGTCAAAAATGAATTCCTCGACCCCAAAAACCCCCAAATTCACATTTGGCTAGAGAAAAATATCGATTTTTGGCCTTCTAATGAATTTCTAAGTCGATTTTTGAATATGTCGAAAAAAACCTATTTTGAAAAAGTGGGCGACTCGAAATTCATTTTAGACCCATAGTTTCTTGGGCAAATTTGCTTAGAATTATCCAAAGAATCAAAATCCGAGTGAGCCCCATAAGGTTTTTTCGGCCCCATACAAATTGACCCGCCCTAATATACATATACTATCAGCTCAAATATTGCCGCTATATGGCTAGTATATATTATATGGTTATTAGACCTGCCCCAATCTTTTAGATTCTGACAAGATCTAATTAATTTTAGTGTCTGTAAATTCAATCATGTAATTTTATTAATAGCATGGTTACCCTTAAATTTAAGTGTACCAAAATGATATATGTTTACGGCTTATTACGTAGTCTTAAAAATAAAATTCGACTTACAGATAAGTTTTCGGGTTTTTCTTAGAATGAGCATTTCCTCTTTTAAATAGCATCAAATCGTTTGGAAACTAATTTCAAATTTAGACGTGATTCATTGGCTTTAAACACCATTGTATGAGTCTATTTCCCACAAATATACATAGGTATATATACCCTGTACCAAAATGACAAGGGATTAGTGTAAATCGGTTACCCGTTTCATCATTAAAGTTTTATATTTAACATACTTTCTTCAAGAGTTTGCAAAACAACTTTTAATTATGTGGGGGAGACTGCTGCGACACTTAGGATCTAAGATTATAAGCAATGGTTGAAGTGAGGTCGAATACCGTCCAAGGTTCTCCAACAAGCAGATCGGACCGAGCGCGATAGTGGTTCAATTTTTATGTTAGTAATTTTTTTTAATTTTTCGAGAAAGGAATTTCGTTTCCGTACCAGCGTTTTAATTTCCATCTCACAGTTTCTCATGTTTATGCCAAGCTTCCCAATAAGCCCGAAATTTGAGTTTTTAGTGCCAATAATAATTTTTTTTGTTTCAATTTTATAGAATTTGTTATTTTTAAGTCAAACTTAATACGCTAAGTCCAACACTTTTCAAATTTTCAACTCTTTCCAACTAATATGTTATTTTTCAGTGATAACTTTTTTATTCGACCTCGGCGAAACGACTTCTTTTGGACAATCTGAACGATCGGCATCACTTGTGCTAGTAGGACCACAACGGAGGTAAACCTCCATTGAAATTGATGATCCCATAAGATTTATCAATTTATTCCTTCGTTTTGGTGATGGTGTTGTTATGCAAAAATAAAAGAACCAACACGCGAAAATCACTTTTTCGGTTCTCGGTAATATTCTCGAGGCTGCCTACTTCCAAGTACTATCAAACACAAACAAATGAGCTTTATTAAAAATTTTCAGAAGTCAATGAGCAGAGGTCCAGAACGGCTTTTATTGTAAATGGAGCTAGAGGGGTTGCCACATTTATCAAGCGTTGCTCTAAAGAGTTTAACGACCCTTATACAGACAAACTTCTTTATATAGGGTGGGTCATCTGTTGGTTTGTTTGTTAGTTGATACTATTCATTTATGTATGAAAAATAATATCGCCCAAATGGCTGGTTCTACAGGCCGGTATGCGAACATGGTAATTTTCGATTCCTTTTTTTTGACGAAAGCTCATCTGGCTGTTCTCCCATCTATTGAACGAATAAGCGACGCTGATAATGCTTCGTGGGCTTCGATTGTTGCAGAAAGTGTAATTCTTGCGAACGATGGGGGGTCGATTTTCCCGGCGACTCATCGACGCTGGCTTCACAGAACGACCATTTTAATAGTACGCCTGTAGCACTTTTACGCGTTGTTCGGTTGTTAACGATCCATGACTTAAATTAAGTACTTTTGAACGTGACATATATCGAAGAGCATCCACTTTGGACGTGTACGTACGGAGCACTTAGCTTAATAGGACTAAGTCAGTAAAAAAGCAAATTCTACATTTTGCACATCGTGGCTTAAACAGGGATCCAAATATCTGACAGACGCCTTATTCTGTCAGACTTCGCCTTATAAATGTTTCTTCCTTAAAACACCGTAGAACATGTTATTAATTCCACCGAAATTCTTAATAAAGTTGGTGCTTTCTAGAGTAACTCGTAATTTTTGGGCCTTAGCCTTACAATTTTGTAGATCAAATTTCACCTTGCATGATCTTATGCTCAAACTACAATAGCCTTTATAATTTCCACTATTTAGAACTATCTCCGTCCTCTATCGCTTCTTCTATCTTAAGTCATCTTAACTTGCCTCCATGAGCATCCTTGACCAATTTTGAATTCTTAGTCACCCAATTGGTCAATGGTGGCCCTTTGGCTTTTCCCAAATCAATATTTAATTTTTATTTGGACTCCCTTCTTTCAACTTTGGCATTGTGAGTCCTAATCTCTAGGCAATATATGATGTGAGTCTGTGCATATCGTTAAAATAATCACCCATATCTACTTTTTCAAAAAACTCATTTTTTTATAATTTAAGTTTAACTGAGCTCTGTACTGTACTCTTTGAATAAATAAATAAATTAACTTTGGGTTCATTCCTATTAAAATAACTCCTTAAAATATGTATAAAAGCAAAGTGGACTCAAGAATTTCGATCTTGTGACGTCTCTTGCATATTTTTCTTACAATTAACGGAACTACGCAATAGGCAATCTCCCTTTCTTAGCTGCATGTCTCACACTAACACATTTAAGAAAACCCTTAAGAAAACTCAAAGAGTATCAAACTTTGATACTCTTTGAAGAAAACTGTTCGCTTCATATCGATATATATCGTTATCTGAGTACTATTTTTTCGATAACTTTAACGTATAATATCTATCAGAATTGTAGTTCATAAACAAAAAGCAAAACTTATAAGTAATTATGGAAAATTCAGAAGAAAAAGCAGAAAAACCAGTTCCCAAAGCCATGAAAACTCAATTTGGCTCAACAAATACCGATAAGACAGCAATACCAAAAAACCCTGAATTATCATATTGCGTCATACCACAGCCAAACAAAATCAAAACAATTCCCGCTAAAGCAAAAGTTGAGAATGAAAGCCAACTTAGTTTGGATCTGATGCCACCTCTCAATCTACCCGTGCAGCGTGCTAAGCAACTGCCGTCAATCATGGGCTTAAGCGGTGGCTTTACCATACCCAAGCTGCGATGCGCCTCCGGTGTACCACTGAAGCAACCAAAACTAAACACATCTTTGCTATATCAATGGCGCAATCAGATTTACTGCCTTAAAAAACCACAAATAAAGCATGACCAAGAAGAATGTGAAACGATAAGCATGGATGCCAGTGATGGAACTTCCCAAGCCATCGATCTGACCTCCGCTGTTATAATATCTGACAAGGATAAACCACCACGGGAGACTGCCACTGCAGCCGCCCGCCTCAAGCAAAAACAAAATAAGCAGCATTTTAAAATGCACTTCAATCCAATTGACAACCGTCGTGCCCGCTTAACCGATGAAATCACAATGGAACATCGCTTAAATGCAAATATCCAAAAATTTGGCCAGTTGACTCCGAGCTGTACAAAAGATGCAGCAGAAAGTGCTCTCGGCATTTTGCTCGCCAAGGTTATGCCGCTGAAACCATTTCTCAAATACGCTGCCACGTCTGATGAACTGCAGAATTTAAAAATTTACAAATCTGCTAACTATGGCCAAAATATAAAACGATTTTTATTTGATACGTCTTCACCAGACCAGCTTGTTAAGGAATCATTAAAGAAATCAAACAGCATTACGCGTAACTAATTGGGTATCTGTCGCTTTAAATATGAAATTTGGAAAGGGAAGAATCCAGAATCAGAATCCCGGCCAGTCTTTGAGTTTTTTTTCAAATTACATTGCGCTTTAATTGTAATTGACAAAATTATAACACCTATAATTGCATAATAAAATGTTATCAGTATTTAAATATTTATAGCGTACAACAATGCTAATTTGACAATATTTTATGATAGAAACAAAGTGTATTAAAAAAAATTATGGAAAAATATCTATGAACTAATGCGCGTCTCTAACTCGATGGATGAACTTTATACCGATATGCACCAACTCACATCATGAAATCGTTTGAACGAATTGCTTTTGCACCGACTCTAGCCTATCCTGAGACGCTATTAAATGATTTGTAACGCAGTATTCTAGAATAGGACGGATATGAGAAATATAGAAAAGTTTGGTCGTACAAGGGTCATTCAAATTTTTGGATCAACGCTTGATGAATGCGAGAACCCCACTGGCTTTATTTACAATGTTACAAATATGATTATCTTTAAGCTGTAAGATCAAACAGATCCCCAAGATGAGAAATAGTCAAGATGAGTACAAAGGAAGCGGTGTCTAATAAGTAAATATCCACCTTAGGCAATGAACGATAAAAAAGCCTTACTTTTAAAAAAAAGAGTTTTTCGGTGGAGAACAGAGTTTTACATCATCCGCATACATAAGAATGCGAGATGAGATTACTTGAAGGAGGTAATCTTGACGTGACCTTAATTACTTACTTACTTTGAGCATAAACTGTTATATAAATAGAATGAGATTCAAATTTGAAAGACAAGAAGAATATCCCACACGTTTGATTTTAACTAGAAGAAGCCTCTGGTCAGTATAAATGACATCAGTTTTCATTTTGTTCATAAAAGCATGGCCGGCAATTTTAAAAGTTTTGAGAAGTGTCCGACGTTTTACGAGACCTATATTTAAAAGTGTTGCTATTGAGAAGTCACAATCCTTTTAAAAACTTGACTTATAAAAGTCAGCAGAAGATCCACTTTTCTTAAACTTTATGTAAAAAGACAAGAATTATTAAAAAGGTGAAATGAGAAGTAAACCAGGCAGCATAGTATTGGAATAATTTTCATTGATTTTCTCTAAGACGTAATGGTGTTTAAATTAAAAGGTGAATGCAACAAAAAATCCAAAGCCTTCCTTCCATAATAAAATCCTGCATCCGCCACTGTCAGTAGACAAGAATATATTAAATACGAAAAAATTAGTCTTACAAAGACAAGAGGCTGGCAACGGTAGCGAACATTAAATGTTAGTGCAATTTGTAGGGTTGGATGGTACGCTTCATTGGAGAAGAAAAGCGGATAGACCCTTCATATCTCAAAATCTGAGGAATCAGTGACAAAAACAAAGTCAAGCGCTCTATTTGAGCACTAACTTATGAAATTAATTTGGCTCAAAGAGATATTGGGATAAGGTAAGTAGTACTTTAAAGTCTCCTAAAACTACAAGTTGGTTGGAAATACCAACATCGTCACCATGCATACAAATTCCAGCAAGATGGTTCAGATATATGTACACTCAAACTGGAGGACGGTGTTTTATATGAACAAGTGAAAACTCAATGCCTCTGGGATTATCAAGAGAACCTTAGTCTTACGTAAGATAGGATTCTGTAAATATTCCATAATCAGATGCAAAAGCGTTAAGCCAGATTTCAGAGAACGCGATAATATCAGCATTAAAATCTATACTATTAGCAAAAAGTCTACCAAGCTACCAAAATTAGTAAGATTGTAAACTTATTTGATACAAATTTTTATTCTTAACAATTTGTGAATAAAAGCTTATGTCTAGTGCTTGTAAACAAAACATATTTGGACAATTTCTAAAGCGATAAAACAAATAGTATAAACTTTGTCTACATGTACAACAAATGTTCCAACTGAAAATATTGGTACATAGAAAATTAAGAACTAAATTTTCGACTTTGTTTCATAAATTCTGCGTAAATTTTTTTTTTGGCTTTAGTTTAGCTATGATGATATAAATAATCTCTAGCAGATATCATCCATAATGCAATAATAACTTGAATCCATGGACTCCAGCCGCTAAAGCGACGCCAGTTGCAATAAGTTATAAAAAGTTAAACTTGTTCCAAGTTTGAACTACAGCTTGTAGCCAAATTATTTACAATTGAACTCTTTTTCTTACTACTAATGCTATGTTTCGGCGCATACTTCTTTATAGCTTAACTGTGGGATTGCTGTCGCATTGAAAAGGAAAGTAAATCCTTAGATTTATGCGTCCATTGTCGAAAGTAAGTTCTTTGTATTAGCTGCCACGCTTCCTGATATTCTTTACCTAAACACTTTGCTGATACATATGTTAAATCATCTAACTGATCCAATTGTAACTTAAATTTTTCACATAATTCTGGACAACAGCGCAAGAGTTCCACAAAGGCAGCCAATATCTTATATTTACTTATTTCCAGAGCAGCTTGTGGTGTCTCCAGTTTTTTCTTTGTGACGCCCTGTCGTTTACCATTAACAGAGATCTCATATTGTCTGTAAAAAAAACGAGAATAATTTGGCCTTGATTGAAGCATTGTCTACAAAACTTACTAACCTGAGTTCAACTGGTACCTCACTCCAAATCAAACCATTGGGCGCAGGCTGCCAATCTTCCTGTTGTCTATATTCAAATTGTATTGTGGTATCAATGCGTATAGCTGGCTTCTGTGGCTGGAAACGAGCGTGCTCAAAAGTGCTTTTGAGCCAACGTTTATAAACTGCACGCTGTATGCAATCGAAGCGCGCATTGACACAGCAAAAATTTAAGCTACTCAGGTAAATTGGCCTAGCTATAACTGCATCGATTAGTGCGCCTTGTATGCCCAGTATGTTCCAACGAGACAGTTTATCGCTGCAGGACATGGACAGAGTGCGTTCCCCGCGTCCAGGTTTGGTGCGCAATGCAGCTGGTGTTTGTTGCATATCATCGCTTACATTGTTATCCTTTATGATAAGTTTGGCGCCGGTATAGACGGCTGTGGATAGTAGGTTACCCGGGTTGTCGTTGTTATTATCCAAACACTGCCGTTTTGCTGGCGTTACGTCTGAGTCAGTTTTAGATTCAGCCACTATACATGCATCACCACAAGGTGTCTGTGTGCTTAGGAAATGAAAACTCAGATTTTCGTTTATAACATAACAACACAGCTCAGCATTCCAATTAAAGATGCTCTGAGTCTGCTGATCTGCAGCCTTACGCAGTTCATGATGTAAATAACGTACAAAAGCACGTCGCGCTAGAACCTCTGCATGGGAGTCATTTAGTATTAAGCCCTTGCGGCACAGCTTGCTGTATCCAATGCATTTGGTACCACATCCAAGTGCAACTACCTGAGCATCTTTACTTAGCTTATTATACTGCACAATAGCTGCAAGAACTGTCCATTGTTTGGCTGTGGGTTTGCCCGTTTTGGGTAAGGCTTGGAATTTATCAAAACAAAGTTTTGTTATATCATGTATCGTGGGAAACTCAGCGTTCATTGAAGCTTTTAATTCAAGACGACAAATCCTGATAAAACGCCGAACTTAAACAAAACAAAACAAACCTTGTTATCAGTGCGACCGCATGTTGGAGACAAAAAAAATACTTTGTAAAATACCAAAAGCGAACACGATTTATATCGATTACAATTTTTCAATCGATGTGTACTAGACACGTTTTAAGCATTTTTCAACACTCCTGGTGTTCACAGCTGATTTGTTTTCATTGCTTAAAAAACTTAAGTGTAAACATTTGAAAAATATTCAATAATTGAATAATAATAATAACTATAATGCCTAAAGTGGTCTCGCGTAGTATTGTTTGTTCGGACACGAAAGACCAAGAGGAGTACAATGAGGAAAAACCGCTTAATATATACTATTGTCTATGCGGAAAAATGTCACTTATTTTAGGTACGCTTATAAACGTTTAAAGTTTAACAATAATTGTTTAAACTTATACTCATGAGATAAAACGCATCTAAAATCCCGCAGTTGGCAGGTTGGGCAAGAAATGTATAATATATGCGATGCATAAAATTCCCGTCTCGATTCTATTGCTTGCATTAACTTAAAGCTTGTATATTTTTAATCTAATGGATTCGCTTTATTTCAGATTGCAATTTGGATCAACTACCATTACGCGAGGTTGACAATGCACGCGTTATTGATGCCAATGACCATGCCAACAAGTTAACTTATAATCCAACGCCCAGAACAATTTACATTCGCCGAAAAGGCAAAGGCATTGAAAAACAATATCGCTATCAGGTACACTTGCTTTTAATAAAAAATAATTTATGACAAAACTTATTCAAAGATTTACTTCTTTAGTGTCGCAGCTGTAATTTACCTTTATACTACCGCCATAACAGTCAGGAGTCTCGTGTTACCTTTGTTATGCATAACGCACTCATACGTAATAAAGGCGAACAGCCGCTGGCTCAAAAGATTGCCGCAGATTATGCAAAAACAGCGGCTGCTGCTCCTGTGGCAACAGCAGCACCTTCTGCAGCTGCAGCTGTTAAAGCTGAAGACTCTGGCATTGTCGATGCCAGTGGTAAAAAGGTGATGGTCACAAGGCACACCAAGAATATGGGCAAATTTAGTTCAGTTACTGTGTCCACAATTGATGAAGAGGAGGATGAAATTGAAGCGGTAAGTTTTCAAATATTTCACTACTTCATGATTAATTGTACTATGGTTTTTTATTTAGCGTGAGATTGCGGACAGCTATGCGAACAATGCGCGCATTATTGAGAAACAACTTCATCGAAAGGTTATAAAACTGGCTGAAGCTGGCAAGACCGATGATGCAACAACAATTAAAAAGCCGCGAGGCACTTTATTGGAGCGATAATAGGCATACGTTCAGAAATTTTTTAAGTATATTTTGTCATATTTTCATCAATGAATTTGAGAAATCTAAGTAGGCTTTGAGTTTAATAGTAATTTAATAGTTTTGCATCTTTCTTAAAATATAATGTATATCTAAAATGGCAAGCGACGAAGGACTGACACCATTAAATGTATTTCTAGTGGAGCAGCGTCCACGTTTAGCTATTTATTGGTCCTGGTGCTATAAACAATGTTATTGGCTCTGCAACAAATTCAGCCAATTGTTGGAAAAATCCTTTGACATCTTTATGCAACTGAAGGACTTATCGTTTTTGAAAACACCCACAGTAGAGGATTTGGCAAGCTGCAGCGAAACGCAGAATTGGGCTGAAGCGCCTATACGCTGTATTTCCTTTCATCCTCAAAGCTTTGAAATGGCACTGCTCACAAATGATGACAAACTGCAAATACTCGAGGAAAAGCTTACAAAAACGATTTACCTAAGGCATAATGAGCAGCAGCATGTCAGCTGTGTGGCATGGAGACCTTTTCTGCGTGCTCAGCTGGCGGTAGGCTGTGCTGCTGGTATTTGTTTATGGCAAAAAAAACAAACTGCAGACACAATGCGGCTACGGAATATGGCCTGCGCAGCGAGCTATCAAATGCAACTGCTAAGCGATAGAGAGCAGCTTTATGTCACTTCAATTCAGTGGAACCGAGATGGCACAATCTTGGCCAGCGCTGCGTTAGGAACATCCTACATTTTTCTCTGGGAGCCGGACCGTCGTCTGCTCTTACATTTGCTGTCGGCAAGCTGCATACACAACAAAAGCTATCGACTGTTAAAATATAATCCGGATTTTACATGGCTGCTATGCATTCGCAATGGTAATGGTGCCACCGCCTGGAATATAAGTGCAACACAATGGCGGCAAAACTGGCTCAGGGTCGAGCATTACATACAGACTGCAGACTGGTCACCGTGTGGCAACTATTTTTTATTTGTTCCGAAAGGAACTTCGCTTGTTTATTACGGAAGTCCCGATGGAAGTATATTCTTACAATCGCAACCAAAGTGGGAATTGGGGCTGTTAGCAGATCTGGAAAAGGTTATTTGTTGTGAACAGTTTTTGAGGTGCGATCAGATACAGGCAATTGCTGTAGACCCAGCCAATGTCTATTTAGCTGTGATCTTCAAAGGGCAACCGTTTGTGCTAATTTGTCTTTTGGTATCAAAGCACAGGAAGCCCGCATGTTTGATGCCTCTAGATTTAATTTTCAGTAAAGAAGACGGTGTAATGAACGTTTATCCTACATGTATGAGTTTTAGCTGGAGTAAAGGAGAAAAACGAGTGCTAGCCATTGCCTGGTCTTCAGGTCGTGTGCAACGTCGTGTTTATTACGCACTAAACGCAGAGGAAGCTGAGAAATTAAAAGAGTCAAGCTGCATGGAAGATTTGGTAGTGGCAGCCAGTCGAACTTCATAGAGCCACCTTTTTCGCTTGAATTGCTATTAATTTGCCTTTAATAACTTTTTTGTTCTAATAAATACTTTTCACAAATAAGTTACTATTTGCGACAACTTTTTCACTCATAAGTATTCTAAGGACTCTCTTGCCTGCATTGTCGAAATCTATAGTTACTTGGACCCAACAGGTGTATCATTGTTAAATTATATTATTTAACTATTAAATTAAATTATTATTAAACAACAAAAATAATTTTATTGGACACTATTTTACAATTGCATGTTGAAATTTTTAGGTGCACTTTCTAAGGCTCTAGAAAAGACAACATCCAACTGCAAAATTATTCTTATTTTTACAAAGATTACTTATATAATACGCTTTGCTTAATGCTATAGATCTTATTAATTTCACTGGCTCTTGGATTGAAATTCTTTTTAATAAATTGATTTATACTTTGTCGCATGCGTTGCTTTTGCTTTCTCGCCTCTGCCTCGCTGCACATCACAAAGCCACATTTGGCACACAAATGAAAATGGGAACATCCTGTGCAACTGTCTTCTCGAGCGGATTTGGGTATTTTCGATTCAGTTACTTGGCGCATGCGCAGAGTCATACGTGGCTCTGTATACTGCGCTGTGATGGGCCTATGGTGCTTAGGTTTGGATGGTTTTGACGTATTGTCCAAGTCTAGATTGCATTTTTTAGGCAACGTATTTAAAATGGGAAACAAATTCGTGCTAATCGAGCTGTAATTGACTTCGGGATGCAACAGCCTATAGATATTACGCACTTGACCTAATTTAAACATTTTTATATATATTTTTTATTGTTTTATTTAAATAGTTACTAAGACTTTTGAATTTCAAACACAAAATTAAAATGACATAAGTACGTATTCCCAGACTTGTACCAACGATTGCTTGGTTTAAAAAATGAAATAAATAAAAACATTAACAGCATCAATCTAACGATTGATTGATTGCAGTACCATAAAATTTCAAAGTGTTTTTAAATTATCTCAATTTTGACAAAATTTTAATACTTCAAAATTACTTGGTTTCTACTGAAAATTATGGTTAATTAAGTGATATTCAATAACTTCACAAAAAATATGAGTTTTACCGAATTAAAAACAAACGACGAACTAAAAAATGTATCAAATGGTATTTTCGCAATTCAGACGGTTTAAAAGTTTTTAGTAAAAACATGTAACAAACTCTGTCGAGAGAGCGCCAAAAACGAATTTGATTTTAAATTGTGTCTTCCTATGTTTAGCAACACTGCCAGCAAGGGAAATTCTCTCCCTGGCAAGTGCCAGCAAGGGAAATTCTCACCCAGAGCATAACTAAATAAGTTGGCAGCCTGACTGTCACCATCTTTCTTTTTCACATACGTGTGAAGATATAGTGTATGTATACAGTAGATAAAAAAGAAAAATATCACCACAAAGTGTTGTTTTCGTTAATTTTATTGGAAAACATAAAACGTAGCGCGGCGCGTTACGCTTAAAAAAAATCGAAAAGACACAAACGAAAAAAACGCAAAGAAAATGTTGCTGTTGCTGCAGCAGCACCCCGACGACGTTGGTGTTGACTAATAACAAGCGAGTGTGCGTGTGTTTGTGTGTGTGTGTGGTTGCTTGTGTGTGTTTGTGGTCGGGTCAGTCAGTGTGAGTGCAAGGGGCACGGCACGGCTCCTTTTGCACTGCGCGTCCACCACGACGACGACGACAGCGAGGGCGCTGCTGTGAAGAAATGTTTTCCGGCAGCAGCGGTCATGCGATTACATACAGCGGCAGTGGCGTTGGCGGCAGTGTCCAGGACAGCGATGGTTATGACTTTAATAAGAACGAAAATGCAGCACGCTGGCGTGGTTTATTTATACCATCATTGAAGAAAGTGCTGGAACAGGTGCATCCGCGAGTTACAGCTCAGGAGGATGCCTTGCTGTATGTGGAAAAGTTATGCCTGCGTCTTTTGGCCATGCTATGCGCCAAACCACTGCCGCACTCTGTACAGGATGTGGAAGAGAAGGTGAACAAATCATTTCCATCTCCAATCGATCAATTGGCTTTGACTGAGGCCAAGGAGGTTATCAATTCCAAAAAGCGTAAATCTGTTCTACCCACGGAGCGTGTACACGCACTATTGCAAAAGGATGTGCTGCAATATAAAATCGATAGTTCGGTATCGGCTTTCCTGGTTGCAGTTTTGGAACACATTTCAGCGGATATACTCAAAATGGCCGGTGACTATGTGTGCAGAATAGCGCAATGCGAGATAACTAAGGAGGACATTGAGGTGGTCATGAATGCCGATGGGGTGAGTTTATTTCACTTAATATATTCAAAAACTTTCGGTTTAATCGTTTGTGTTTTATCAATTAGGTACTCATGGACATGTTCAACCAGAGGGATATAAAGACAAGTGTGTTGCCCAGCCCACTCTCGTTGCCGGCGCAGCGCGCAAGCGCAACCTACGAAGAGACTGTTAAGGAGCTAATACATGATGAGAAACAATATCAACGCGATTTGCATATGATTATACGGGTTTTTCGCGAGGAATTGGTTAAAATTGTGCGTGATCCCAAGGAACTGGAACCAATATTCTCAAACATAATGGATATATACGAGGTCACTGTCACACTTCTTGGCTCACTTGAAGATGTTATTGAAATGTCGCAAGAGCAAAATGCACCCTGTGTAGGCAGTTGTTTTGAGGAACTGGCCGAAGCCGAGGAGTTTGATGTGTACAAAAAATATGCGCACGACGTCACCTCACAGGCATCGCGCGATGCGCTGAGCAATCTGCTGGCCAAACCCGGCGTAAGCTTTATAATTTTATATTTTAACGTTATTTTTTTAAGCACTCGTCTTTTTTAGGCTCTCTCGTTAATGTCAGCTGGGCATGGCTTTCATGGTGCAGTCAAGTATTATCTACCCAAGCTGCTGTTAGTGCCCATATGCCATGCCTTTGTTTATTTCGATTATATTAAGCATCTCACGGATCTCAGTTCTTCACAGGACGACATTGAGAGCTTTGAACAAGTTCAGGGTCTGCTGCATCCCTTACATTGCGATCTCGAAAAAGTTATGGCCAGTCTCTCTAAGTAAGATAATAAACACAGCCTATAAAATTTGTGCTTAATTGACTCTTTTGCAGAGAAAGACTTGTACCAGTCAGCACACGATTGCGCCGCCAAATGGCCATTGAACGTACGCGTGAACTGCAAATCAAAGTAGAGCACTGGGATGACAAGGATGTAGGGCAGAACTGCAACGAGTTCATACGTGGTAAGTAAAAAAAAGCAAAAATCCTAACTTTAAAATTTCTCAATGAATATCGTTTATTTTCCCACAGAGGACTCTCTAAGCAAGCTGGGCTCAGGCAAACGTATTTGGAGTGAACGTAAGGTGTTTCTCTTCGATGGCCTGATGGTTTTGTGTAAGGCTAACACCAAGAAGCAAACACCATCAGCAGGTGCCACTGCCTACGACTATCGATTAAAGGAGAAGTTTTTCATGCGCCGCGTTGAGATCAACGACCGCGCTGATACCGATGATTTAAAAAACTCTTTTGAATTGGCCACTCGCGTTCAGCCTGCTATTGTGTTAACGGCCAAAAATTCGCAGCATAAACATGACTGGATGGCCGATCTCATTATGGTTAACACAAAGTCCATGTTGGATCGCATACTGGACAGCATATTGCAGGATATTGAGAAGAAGCATCCTCTTCGTATGCCTAGTGCGGACATATACAAGTTTGCCATACCCGATAGCAACGAAAATATTGTGTTGGAGGAGCGTGAAAGTGCTGGTGTACCAATGATTAAGGGTGCAACGCTACACAAGCTTATTGAGCGACTGACGTATCACATTTATGCAGATCCAACCTTTGTGCGCACTTTTCTCACCACATATCGCTATTTTTGCTCGCCTCAAAATCTGCTCACGCTGCTAATTGAAAGATTCAATATACCAGATCCAAGTTTGGTATACCAGGAGCAGCAAGGCGCGTCAGGTGCAGTTGGCAGCGATAAGGATCAAAGCTCAGGCACGTGCGACAGTGATAAGATGCATAAGAACTCGCAGCGTGAAGATTGGAAGCGTTATCGCAAAGAGTATGTGCAGCCGGTGCAGTTTCGCGTTTTAAATGTGTTGCGTCATTGGGTTGATCATCATTTTTATGATTTCGAGAAGGACCCCACGCTGTTGGACAAGCTGCTTCACTTTTTAGAAAACGTCAATGGCAAGTCAATGCGTAAATGGGTGGACTCTGTGCTGAAAATTGTGCAGCGCAAGGTAAGTAGAGCGACAGACCTTTGACAACTTTTTAGAAAAACTATTAAATACAAATTTTTTTGCAGAACGAACAGGAGAAAAGCAATAAGAAAATCATTTACGCTTACGGCCATGATCCGCCACCCATTGAATATCACCTCAGTGTGCCTGACGATGAGATTACGCTGCTCACACTGCATCCTCTAGAGTTAGCACGCCAGCTCACACTGCTCGAATTCGAAATGTACAAAAATGTAAAGCCCTCTGAACTGGTTGGCTCGCCATGGACAAAAAAGGAGAAAGAGCTGAAGAGTCCCAATTTGCTCAAAATTATGAAGCATACAACCAATGTTACACGATGGATAGAAAAGTCGATAACCGAAGCTGAGAACTACGAGGAACGCTTGGCAATTATGCAGCGTGCCATTGAAGTTATGATGGTTATGTTGGAGCTAAACAACTTTAATGGAATACTCTCAATTGTGGCTGCCATGGGCACTGCCTCGGTTTACCGCCTGCGCTGGACCTTTCAGGGTTTGCCTGAGCGGCATAAAAAGTTTCTTGACGAATGCCGCGAGCTTAGTGATGATCATTTGAAAAAGTATCAGGAACGTTTGCGCTCCATAAATCCACCCTGTGTGCCATTTTTCGGACGCTATTTGACAAACATTTTGCATCTAGAGGAGGGAAACCCAGATCTACTACCAAATACAGAGCTCATTAACTTTTCAAAACGGCGAAAAGTTTCGGAAATCATTGGTGAAATACAGCAGTACCAGAATCAACCCTATTGTCTTAATGAGGAGCAAACTATTAGGCACTTCTTTGAGCAGTTGGATCCCTTTAATGGACTGTCGGATAAGGAAATGTCCGACTATCTTTACAATGAAAGCATGCGCATTGAGCCACGTGGCTGCAAAACAGTGCCCAAATTCGTAAGTTTTTATTCAAAATTCTTATAATAGTCTTCAGGTCTAGCACAGTCTAAAACAACTTTTTCCATTAAACAGCCGCGCAAATGGCCTCATATACCGCTCAAGTCACCGGGTATCAAGCCACGGCGCCAGAATAACAACAGCAAAATAATCTACAACAATACGCAGCCTGCGCCTACTAATGTAGAGCCAGCAACAACTAGCGTACCCGAGCAATATCCAGTAAATCACCCTTGCCATGCCTTCTCGGTGTTTGCTCCTGTTATTATACCCGAACGAAATGGCAGCATATGGAGCGGTACTCCTGTGCACAAAGTGGACGCGGCTGCGGTCAACAATGGTGAGGTGGCCGCTGTGCCACACCTGCCCAAGAAGCCGGGCGCTCATGTATGGACCAACACCGGTGCGACTGATGTGTTTAGTCCGGCACTGCCGGAGCATAATGTGGGCACAGCCGCAGCGCCGCCTCCACAACCCTTACAACAGCAGGCAGCGTCCAACTGGAATAATTTGCCGGATGAGCGGCAGCCACATAATAATCCTTTTGCTGGCGATTTGGAAGGATTGCCACCATCACCTTTGCCCAAGTTAGTGGTCAGTCCGCGTTATCAAGGAGCAGCCAGCTTCACTGGCAATCGTTCACCATTCCACAGCCGTGCGGCAAATGCGGCGGCGCAGTACAGTCCTACACATAGTACTGCTAGCACTGTGACGCTTACAGGAGGCGGTGGAAGTGGCAGTGCAGGCGTGACCATAGGCGATATTAGCCCTCAGCTTGGTGGCTTTTACTTTAGCGGACAGCCGCCGGGAGTGCCAATTTCACCGCATGTAAACGTGCCAACGGCAACTAATCTGGAGTATCGTGCTGTGCCACCGCCCTTGCCACCGCGTCGCAAAGAGCGTACCGAGAGCTGTGCGGATATGGCGCAAAAACGACAGGCACCCGATGCTCCAACTGTAAGTTTGATATTCGTTGACTCAGCATTGGCATCAATTTAAGATCGTCAAAGCTTTTGAGCTAAGTTTTTTTTTATATTCTGTGTATGCGTGTGCGTTAGTCATATCTTCAACAGTGTAAGACAGTCGCTCTCGAGTCGCATTAGGATTCGAGACTTTTTGTTTCTCACAACTGGAGGTTGTGTACTTTAGACATTAACTTCATAAATCTGAAATTGCGTGCTATTACTTTGAAAAAAAAAAAAATTTAAAACTATGTATTAAATTCAACTCCCGGAATAAGTATCTGGAATGCAAACATAGAATGAATTTTGAGTTTCATAATATTTATTAATGTCTTGTTCTTCTTTACAGCTACCTCCTCGCGACGGTGAATTGAGTCCGCCACCCATACCGCCCCGACTCAATCATTGCGTCACATATGCGCGCCACAGTCAAAGTCAGCCAAAGGAGTTTGTGGGCAAAAACAGTTTGTTGCTACCGAACACGAGCAGTATTATGATACGCCGCAATTCGGCGATTGAGAAACGTGCTGCAGCGGCAGCTCAGCAGCCACAGCAGCATCATATGCATCATCATCCACCTATTACGCCAACGACCACTCTCGTCACAGTCTCGCAATCTGCATCAGTCGCTGGCGTCGGTGGTGGGACATGTATAGGAATAGCCGATGAGCAGCCACCGCAATCAATATCACCCGCGCTAAGCAGCTCGACCACTACATCACCCATGACCCCCATGACGCCCATGTCCCCGCACATTCCGACCACGGTGGAGAGCACGTCGTCGAGCATGCATCAGCAGCATCAGACACGCTTAAAGCCACAGCAGCATTCTCAACATCAGCATACTCATCCGCATTCGCATCAACACCAACATCAGCAACAGCATCATAACCTGGGAGCAGGTGTGCAATATCAAGGAAGTGCAGCTGGTTATCAAGGGCATCATTCACATAACTTGCAGCATTCACATCATATCGCGACACGCACGTCCCCAAAGGATTTCTTTCCATTGGCCGCAAGCCATGAAGGTACACCCAAACTTCCACCAAAACCTAGTCTAAGCGCAAACTTCTATAACAATCCAGGTACGTTATCTTACACTTTATATGAATAAAAAATTAGTCATATATTTTTTTTTTTTTCAGATAAAGGTACGATGTTTCTTTACCCAAGTACAAACCAAGAATAATATTTATTGCCTGGCGATGTGATAGGACAAACAAGTAGTAGATGAAAGGTATCAGCAGCAAGTGCAGAAATATGTATTCTAGTAGAGCAGATAATATGGAACAAGTTTAATCAGATGATTTTTATTATTCAACTCATTAAACAAAACAACCCAATACAAAAGGAGATTATGTTATTATATAATTATTATAATTGTAAATATTGAGAACATTGTATTGATCGTAGAGTGTAAAACAATAAAGTATAACACTATTGTTAGATGTTTTGTCTTTTTGTTTTGGAATGTGAAAAACCAGAAGTAGTCTAACAATATGATTATTTTTAACTAAAAGTTTTCAACTCTTTATTTTTTACAATTCCAGTTATTCATTCAGTTGGTTAAATAGTATTCAACCTAGCTCGTTCGTAAATTTGGTCGATTGGGTTATAGTTTTAAAAAAAAATTACTGCATACTTTTACATTTGCTTCAACTAGCTGACATTTCTGTTCGCCTGGTAGCATAAAATCCAAATTTGTTGTGAAATTTCCGAAAAATCCGGCGGGGTCACCTGTTTTTTTTTGTTAATTTTTACATTTACGGTTTTATCAGGTGGGCTGATAGATATTAATTAGCAGAGATATTCACAAAGCTTTTTTGGTGGCTGTGTTTGCATACTTTGATAAACTAGAATCTTTTTACTTTACTTCATTTGAACAATTTCGTATTGCGATGGACCGATCAGCCAAAGAAAGAAACCAATGGATGGATAAACGAGGTCAAACTAGGCGTAGGCAGCCCCAAAATGTAAAAATACATTCGAAGCAAGATGCGCTGGAAAGGAACAATAGTCGTCATTCAGTCAAAATTACGCAAAATTGTTTAATCGTTGATTTTATCGGAAATTCCAATTTCCTTCAAATAATGATTGTGCAAAACCCATAAGTAACCTTGCAATAGAATTAAACTCGATTCCATGCTGTATAAAATCCAAATTATTTATGTAAAAATATTTTTTCTTATTGACTGGTCGTGTTTTTTTAATTTACGTTACATTTTTCAGCTCACGTAAACAAAACTCCATTTTCTGTACGACAGAACTATGTTGTAGCATTTGTTGTTACTCCTATCCAGGGCGAAAACCCTAAACATTCAGGTAGTTGTCTGGGAATTCGAAGGTAACATCACGGCCGGTAAACTCCTTGTCGGCCGATGTGAAGGTGTCGACCTTGTGTTCAATGATGGTCTGTTCGTTCTTGACCAAGTGCACCTTGACCAACTGGGAACCGTCCAACGCATTCGCGACTTGCCCACAATTTCGGCGGGAAAGACAAAATCCTCAAGAACGGCATCGTAAACAGCTGTCAGGGTGCGAGAACGTGGACGCTTCTGATTCCGTGCCTTGCGCGTAGGCTTGGACAGAATCTTGCGCTCGCCAATGACCAGCATATGCTTGCCAGAGAATTTCTTCTCAAGCTCACGTACCAAAATGATTTGGAACACCTTCTGCTGTGGAATGGGCACGTAAATGATGACAAACTCAATATCGCGTGCGCGCGTAATGTGCAAATCACGCAAGCAGGGTTTCAGATCACTGTTGGCTTCAAGCTCAACGAGCGCCTGGGCAATAGACTTTTCAAACTCATTTGGGTCAGCACCGCACCGGCTTTAATAATCTTGTAGCCGATAGCCATCTTTGTCGACTGTTTTGACAGGAAGGGAAGTCAGCGGCGTGACACCCCGTTATGTATGGCTTGATGACGTCATTTCCATCAACTGACATGGTCACAGAGCTCATCAAATTCGCCGATTCATCTACTCACTATAAAATTGTGCTGAGTGAATGATAGTCCAAGAGCATCATCAACAATGCCTTAAAGCAGTAGTCGGCACGGCCCTATCTCACGTATATGTATAAGGATTAGATGCGCAGGCGAATAGTATACGTATTGCACTGGGACCTAATGAATCCTCCGTCTGATCCTTCACTGCTGACATCTTTGTTCGTTGTGACGATTTAGCCAAGATTTACTTAGTCTTCCTTGCGTCATGTCGCTTTATTTGAGAAAGACATGTATAAATAATACTTGCAGCGTCCCCCGGTGGAATCATAGCTGCAACGGCTCTGATGATATCCCGATTGAAACGATATGTAATATTCACTTCAATCTGCATAAGCAACAATCTACACAATTTCTACGAATGATTCCTTTGCAATGTTGCATACTAAATTTTGCTACTCTAGCTCACAAATATAAAATTTTAATTTTGATGTAGTTGTTCCCAAAGAGGGTTGATTGTGTGTGCGTCACGGGGTATAACTTCGCAAAATCTGCTTAAAAATCAATAAGTCTGACTAGCTGACTACCAGGCGAACAGAAATGACAGGCAGAGAAAATAAAAAAAAATCGATCGCAACTAAAAGTATGCAACAGTTTTTTTTACAAGCGTTGCACGCAGGTATGGACATTTTTTGCTGCTTCTGAGGACCATATTGAAATCACTTGTAACTTTGGTTAGACTTAACCAATTTTTAAGTTTTATGACTCGTTGGTTTAGGAATTAGTAGAAGTATGCATATCAAAAGGATTTTTAAGGGTAACATAATTATTTACTTTGTTTTATTGTGCCGAATCATAGGCTATTGTTGCTGGTAGTCTAGTTCTTAAATAAATAAATAAGTAATATATAATGCCATATATAATACATAATATTCGAATGCGATTGTGTAGGTCATACTTTGTATATGTATAAAAGACAATCCTAGTTAAACCAAAAAGTGCTTTATAAGACACTACTTCTTGCCTGTTGAGGCTTTAATTGTGTAAGTTTTCAATAATTTATGTTTTTTTATGGATTGCAGTTTTCTTATTTAAGGAATCCAGCCTGATTGTATTGTCATCAGGGAGCCCTTTCCCTAGTCTATTAAGATGTCCAGTCTGAGGTTACGTTGCAATGTATTTCTTACGTAACATTTGCATCCAAGGATGAGTCGCAATGCGCTGTTCTGAAAAGTCTAAATACGTAAGCGAATCGAGCGAGCCACCATCACGCACTTTTGGATGTCGTACCTCCCAGATAGGTGTCAACATCATGTTACTTTAGGCTTTGTTACAGCGGAATGGGAATAGGCTGCGTTATTTTATAAATTTTTAGATGCCAACTTTTTATAGTTTGTTCTAAATGCATTCTAAAAGCAAGTCGACTATCTATGGTGACACTTAGGTATTCCTTGTGCATCTCAAGTGGTCGGTTGCCTAGCAAAACAGCGCGTGACTGTTGCTTGTGTATAGCCCAGCTCGGCACTTAGATGGGTTCATGGCTTTTAACCAAACATTAATATTTTTACGATGATAATAGGCAATATGCAATATCTCAATATCTCATAATTTCAGAAAAAGACGCAAATTATCCTTTGGCAGGTGAAGTAAGTCGACTCTATAACTCGACTCGATATCTGGAACAGAATATCTCGCTTGACAAACACGCTATAAAAGCTTTCCTTAAAAATTTGATGCAAATTTACTTTGAAGACCGTTTGAAAATTTGAAAAGCTTTTTATAATTATGCATAATTTTCAGACCCTCTCGACTTACCATTAGAGAGTTCATAATTTCCTTGCTATTTCACATAAATGAACTCAAACCACGATTTTCATTGGCTAATTAAAAGTTTCAGAGAATTCAGAAACTTCATAACTCAAAATCTTTACTAAACATTGTTCAAACAGTTGATTTTTTCAGAAAATTGTAATTTGTTGACCATATAGCCCAAAGTTTTTACTTAATATATGGAGAATGAGTGTCGGAACAAGTGATTAAAATATATTTTCAGAAAATTGCCAATTGTAGACCCTTGAACTCAAAGTCTGCAATACAAATATTGGGTCGGACTAGATTAATGAAGACAATTTTCGTAAAATTGTGAATCATATATAGATCTCTATCTTTGTTATACATAAATGTTTTCAAAAAAAAAACACAACATATTAAAAAATGACATAAGGTGGTGTTCACGTTTTTAGATTGTTTTATTTTATTTTTTTTAGGGGATTTTGTGTTTGCCTTTCTTCCAATTAAATTGATTTTTTGTCACGTAATACAGTTTTGTTTTTGCTTTGCCACGTTTCAAATCGTACAAATACATATATACTACAATTATAAAGAGAGTGTGTGTGTGTGAGTGAGTGTATATATCTATAACTATGTTGTATAATTGGTTTGAAATACTTTCAAGTGTTACTACATACATGTACATACGTTATAGATTTTCATCTTTTATATTATGTATGTAAATTTGTAAATTATTTCTTTCTTCATTAGATACAATTACAGCATTTAATTTCAATTAAGAAATTCATTTCATATTAAGCATTTTAAGCGTGTTTTTTTTATCGATTATCAAGCAATTTCAACTATATGAACTAAATTGTATCTATAATTAATTTTGTTTTTTGGCTTTTTTTCATAGATTCCATTTGTTTATACGTATGTTAAGTTTTTTTTATGTATATTATGCTTGTTGCTTTTAAATGTAGTCTTTTGTATTTTAAATAAAACCCAAAAAATTATAATATAGCTATATAATTATTTTGCTGTTTCGTATTAATTAACATTTACAAACATTTTAATAGCGAATAAACAAGTTATAAATTGTTTTGCAAACAATATTTATAAAACTGCACACAATAAAAACAAATTAAAAAAAATATAAACACACAATTAATTTAAAAACTTGAGATTACAACAGACTGTACAAAAAGAGTCTTAAACTTAAAAAGAAAATTGAAATATATATATATAATAATAAAATTAAATACATTTTGTGAATTACAATTCTTGCCAAATACTTTACACACAATTTCTAAACAATCAAGTCTAATATGCATTAAAATAAATATACATTCCACATTTTTGCTATACAAAATTTCACATAAATTTTAAACTAATTTATTTAAAAATAACATATGGTACAACAAATCATGTTTCACAATTAATACAAATACATATATAGTACATATATTACGCACTTTTGGGCATTGATTAAAACTTAGCTTTGTTTGTATATATTAAAAAAATTCAACTACTTTGCCGTCTAAATAACACCGGATACGGATTTTTCGTAAGGCGTTCCAAGTGTATCACGCCGACGCGGCAGCGTGCCACTGGCGGTTAGCGGCGCCGATTCCGGACAGCCCAGTCCTACAAGCAGTTCTACCAGAGCTGTGGTGTCTTCCACATTGTAGTGTGGTGCGGGTATGCCACCATTGGCAGGCGGTGCTGCTGGCGCTGCAGCTGGTGCAGCATTGCCTCCACCAGCAGCAGCAGCAGCGGCTGCCTTCATGGACTTGGCTGTGGCTAGAGATTGTGCAGCGCGCGCATAGGCCAGACAGGTGCGTCCCTCATGATCTGTGTGCTTAATATTGGCGGCATTCTGCAAGTTAAACAAAATAATGAGTTAAGGCTACACTTCCCGGTTATTTCCAACACTACTTACCCAAATAAGCAGCTGTGCAATAGCCAGATTGCCGGTGGCACAAGCTAAGAGCAGCGGCGTACGCACATCACGTGAGCTAACATTGGCATTGGTAACCTCCGTATGGCAATTGCAATTTCCCAAAATGGCAATAATAGATTTTATGTCAGCTCTGAAAGATAAGCAAAAAATAGTATTTAGTTGGGATTCTTTTCCTGATATCAGTGAATGCAAATTTGATTCCGAATTTATAGAACAATCACAATAATCCTGTGCTCTAAGATCCATTTGTTTTAAATAGGATTCAATCTTAATTTAGTGGACTTAAAACTGGTTTTAAAGCCCTAGTTTATGAAAGTAATCCAAAATATATACTTACTTGATGACTGCCTCAATGAGCTGCTGTCCGGGCGTTGCATTCGTATGCGTATTGCACAGCTGCATCAGGAACTCCTTGGCTTCGTATTTGCTGCGTATCCAGGATTCCTTTTCTTCGCGACTAGCCTGTGGTGTGGGCTTAACGCGCTGCCGCGTATTTCCTTCCCAGACAGAGTTCGCCAGGCTATTGCCAATGGCCAGCATGACGCTCAAATGCGGTGCTCTGTGGAAGTTAAAAGAATGCCATTAGTTTACGAGTTCTTTAAAAGAATAAGCCAAGAAATACTTACGGCCAATCATCCAGACCCAAGGAGCGCACTTTCGATATATGCGAGCCCAGATTGCGATGTATTCCAGAGCACTCAATGCACATGAGCACGCCCAAGTTTAAGCTAGCCCATTCGGGATCTGCAGCAAAAAATTCAAGTTTAGTTTTAGTTTGGACTTAGGTAAAGTTATGCTACTTACTTGGCGCCGCACAGTCCACGCAGTAACCATTGCCAGGCACGCGCGAGCGTATGGCCACCATGGCTGCCAGTTCCGTGCTTGTTGCCGGCTTCGTTTTGGTAATCTCAATGCTTTGCAAGCTCTTAAAGATCTCCTGCTCAATAGCTGCTACCCATTCATCGCGCTCCTCCGAATTGGCTGCCTCAAAGTGCCATTGCTTGGAGTCCAGCGATACAATATAAAACTCATAACCATCATTATCATCGGCCTCATTGGCCTTAACGCTGCTGCTCTTCATACGTCGATGACGCTTCTTTACATTGGGTGTTTGTGCCTCCATTTTGCTGTTCGGCGCCGCCAGCAGCTCGCTGCGATCGCCGGCTATAAAGGTTTGTGAATTTGAATTGGACATGGCAATGCCCTCGTCGCCGCTTGTCTGCTGTGATGAGTTAGATTTGACAGGTTCGCCAGCGGCGGCTGCTGTTGTTGCTGCACCTCCACCGCCTGCTCCTCTCAGTGTATCAAAAGCTGCAGTCAGCGATAATTTTTCGCTCAGCTTGCGTTGATTGTCCTTGGCCAGTGTTAGACAGCCAATGCCTTCGCTTAGAGCCTGTGCCTTACCATTGGCCAGCAGCGAGCTGGTCAGCGCACTGTTGGTTATAATTGATTTGGAGCCCCGCGGCTTTTGACCCGGCACCTTGACGGTAACATACTGCAAGGGTATTTCCTTGCCATGCACATCGTCCATATAGTCATGCAGTGATGGATGATAGGTTAGCCGACCATCATCACACAAGGTCACATATTTTTTCTTCCACTCTTTGTTCAAAGATTTGCTAGAGCGCTTGTACAAATAGCCCTGTTTGATGGGTATGGAGCGTCCACTGCCCAGCTCGCCATTCTTTTGCTCCTTGTCACCCTTTTTCGAGGAGGAAGGTATGAATAAATTGGAGCGCCGTCTACTCTTGCGGCTTGTTGTGGGCGTGGAAGTCGGCGTGGGCAGCTCCTTACCGGGTGGTGGCGCCAAATCACGTGGATCTCTCAGCTGCACAATGTCACTCTCCCGTTGCTGCTGCTGCTGTAGTTGTTGCTGTGCCGCTGCTGGATTATATTTGGTAATATTGTTGTTCTCGTTGGTCGTTAATGGCGCCACTTGCATGGACCAGAGTTTCTGCTCGGCATTGACAAAGTCTGCGCTCATCCGCATGGGTATATGTTGGGTCGAGGCAGAGAGCACATGTTGCCGCTGCGGCAGGCTTAAGTTGCTATTGCTGCCATTGGCAGTCGCGCTGACATTATTACTGTGCTGATTATAGCCGGCCATACCTAGACGTGTGCCTTGCGGCGTTGTGGGTCTGGGCTGCACCGCTGGCGGCAAAGGTAGACGCTGTGAGAGTATTTTTTGACAGGCTGCAGAAATGGAAAGCAAATGTTTATTGTACCACAAGGTTTGGGATGTGTCTTGTTGTAAACTTACCATCTTGAAAGACGCGCTCTACGTTTAGGCCATAGGTGGCACATGTCTCATAGTAGGAGCAACGTTTCAAATCGTTGGCCAGCTTGCGAGCTCGTGAGTCGTCAATGACGCGCGGATTGCGATCGCTGATAGCATCTGTAAAGAGAAACAAGAAGTTTAATGATATTTCGTATGGGCGCTTAGGGTATAAAGATTATTAGGAAGATTATCAGGTCCGGTTCGAGTTTTGACCATTCGGAATCGGAATCGAGGTCCCGCACGTTTTCCAAATCTTTCCAAATATCCCTAGGCTACTTTGGAAACTATTTTAAAAATATAACTTTTGCACTGGTTGGTTAATCAGTTTGGGCAGTGGCTGATCAATAGGGGTTTTCGGGTATTGAAAGTTGGATTAGTTTTCATTGATTTATTCTTGTACGTAATATTTAAATTGAAAAGTGAATGAAAGCGGAAATCCCCCATGGTAAAATTCTAGATCCGCCACTGGCTGGGAGCCAGAAATCTCTTTCAAACAACTTGAAACCAAACATCGATCTATGATAAAAGCTTCAGAACAATTAATTTATCTTGAGAGTTAAAATAAAAATCAAACCGCCTCCCAGTTTATGGATTAGATCTAAATTTTAAAGCTGCTGAAACTTCTTTATGGTACTTTCACTTTCAAAATTCCAAACCTACTCAAGATTTTTGTTTTAAACTATTTCGTTTGAGTAATGAGTTAAGTAAATAACTTTTGCCCTACAATGGCACAAAATCTACAAATCTACAGTCATACTTCCCTATAATAAGCTTATTATATGATTCTTCGAGATGATAGACGAGTGGTGAACCTCGTAACGAATTTTCTAGATAGCGAACCAATGTTAAATTTTCGCTCAAATTCTTTATAGGGAATTTTGATTTTAATTATACAATGAAGTTTTTTTTCCGAAATAAATCAATACAACTATGAGTCCAAAACGTTGTTATAAGCCGATCTAGTAAGACTTACTGCTGGGTTTACTAAGTTCTTTATTCTTTAAAACCTGATCAAATTAAGAGCCCCAAGGAAACCCGTGGGGCAGATGTCCTTTGAAATCGTTGAAAATCTCTAAATCTCTATACAGAACGCTTTAAGAGAGGGGTCAAGCAAAATACCTCAGTTTCTTTAAATTTTTAAACAGATACAGAATGCTTAATAACAGGGACGGATCTAGAGAAAGGGTTAGGCGCCAAACCAAATATGTAAGTTCCTTATATTTAATTAATAATTTTTAATCAAATATGACATTTCGAAATTTTTCCTGGATTTGTTAACCGTTTCAGCTTTAAAGAACAAATTTTTCATCAGAAAAGCCAGTTCAACGCCTTGGAAAACTGAATGGAAATTACTATTATTGCTGAGTCATAAGTTAATTTCTTTTCAATAATAAATCGTAAAATAAGAAAAAGCTTATATTTATCTATATATATAAAAATGAATGTATGTTTGTACAAGGCTTATAGAATCCATATATTGCAGTGCGATTGTGTTCATATTTACAGGCTATGTTCGGTATGTTGTCGAAAAGGTTTACAACATAAGTATGGACACTTTCCGATAGGCGGCGCTGAGTACTGAGCATAGTTTTCAAATGCAACGAAAAAAACACAGTTTTCACTCAGTTTCCATTCAATTCAAATTTGACAGACGAACATTTCGAATTGGAAATGAAAATTGAACAATATCATCGAAGCAACCATTTTGAATAGCAAATTCAAAGGAAAAATATGCTGTTACCACGCATTCCAATGATATCAACAGATATGCCTTTCGAATTTAAACGTTTGCAGTTTTCAATACGACTCGCATTTGCAATGACCATCAGCAAAGCGCAAGGACAATCGCTACAAATATGTGAAACGAATTTATATTAGCCTGCTCACGTGTTGGAAAACCATCTGACTTATACGTATATGCACCATTGTGTATCCAAATGCACTTCAATAAATTGCATTCAATTGAAAACTTGAATTGTCTCACTTTTCACGATAAAACGAATTAAAATACACAATGATCCAAAATAAAAATTAAATATTGTTGTAACGATATTAGTATTTCTTTAAATTTAGTAAACGGCACAGCAAGGCGTGACGGGTATAGCTAGTAATATATGAAAATGTCTATATCAAATTAAGCGAAATCCGAAAGTTCGATATTTTCCAGCTTGTACCAATTTCTGTCCAAGACTATTGCTGAGTCATACGAGCCGGAAATTTATGCAGCTACTTGCGCTAATGATGGCGCCAAAACACGAAACACTTCACAGTAAAACTGTTATTAGTCCGCCTTGAAATCAGCCAACTAGAAATTTTTCTTACAATTACGTTTGCTTTAAAATTAAATAACTTACCTTGCGTGCCCACCAATATCATGGGTATGTCCTGACCATTGCGGAAATGCGCCATTTTGGTATAGTAATTATAGACAGTGTTGAAACTGCCCTCGTTCTCCAAGCTGAATACAAATATTACCGCATCTACCCAGCCAGCGAACTGTAAACAGAAAAAATCACAAAAAAAAATATGTTAAGAAAATCATTTTAGTGAAAGGGCAAGAAGAAGATGCAGACGTAGCTTAAAGGCAAACAAATTGCATGAAAACAAAGCGCGAAAAAAAAGGATAAAAAAAGCCAAACAAAAACTTTGGCAGCGAGTCCTTGACTTTGTGAGGTTAAGTAAGACCAAGGGGCTGGCCGAAGTCGGGCTCGGTAAACAAAATGCGTCTGGCGGAAGCGGGAAAACAATGACCAAACACACACATGCATACACTAGGTGTATGAGTTCTGTGCATGCTCAACACATCCTTGAGAAAGTCGCTAATGAAGCACTTCAATCCCCTGCCAAAGGCTGTGCTAAACTTTTTAATGATTTTTTTTTAATACTTGGCGACGGCAGCAGCACAGCTAAACTCCTTTACCCACACTTATGTATACATATATATCACAAAAAGGATAATGAACTCTCATATGCTGCCATATAAACACTGCACACACACACACTCAGCAGTTCCATCCAAATGTTTTGTTGGCTCTACTGCGCAGGCTTATTGATTGTTTGATTGATTGACTTGCCCATTTACCATTCAATTAATTATGCATTTAAAGAATTTTTCCTGCTTTAAATAACAAATTTTTGTGTTTATCAATTTTTTATGTAATAAAAGCACACTACTCGAGTTCCTTTTCTAGAATTCTACAGAGCGCCAAATGCTGCCACACGCGACGCCAGTCGGCAAACAACTGTCGCCATCAACATCGTTGCCTTCGCTCGTAATGGCTGAAGGACTTTGTGCCGTGTGCATTGTACGGTGGGTGGTTCATGGGTTGTTTCAACTGTTTGTTGTTTCCGTGACGGTTGGGGGTGTCTCGTTCTCGTCGTCACAGTCGCCGTTAGAGCTGCTTTTTATGATTTGTTGTGAAAATGTATGCAGAGTAACAGGAAGGCAATGCAGAAGGCAACAAAGACCGTAAAAAAAAGTTTATCGCAAATGCTGCATGGCGGCGACACAGGACACTGAGATACACACTTACACACACAGACACAGTCCAACACACACAATGCTCGACAAAAACAATTGCATAGTTGGGCACAGTCATGGCCAAGCAAATAGACACAAATGCTTAAAATTTTAAAAATTCAGAAGCCTTTTGAAGGCAAGTGAAATGGAAATTAAGTGAAACGCTTTTGTAGCAGAAATTGGTTAGCAATAGATAAGTAAATAGGCGCATAAGCTTGATAACTCACACACTTTTGTAACGAAACTCTCTGGTAAGATGTCTTGGTGAGCCAAGTAAAACGAGAATCAAGTAGAACGCGTTATTGGCGGAATCCATCTTAGCCATGGACAAGTGAATAAAAGCAGATAATTTAGAAACCTTCAAAGTTTTTGCAAGGACAACTGAAACTGAAACCAAATGAAACGCACTGGTGGCGGGAACCATTAGGAGTAAATAGAAGCAGATGCTTGATATTTTAGAAACACGAAAAGTTTTAGTTTTGGCAAGCATATCTAATTTAGTCGTTTCATAATAATTGTATGATGTATGGTAAGTTATATTTTTTATATTTACATTTACAATAAAAAATCGTTTATATGCTGTAAACGAAGGAATAAGTTGTGAAACAAAACTGGTTCAAAACTTTACAACATTCGTTCCATAGTTAGACACAACCATGGCAAGAAGACATTTTAGAAGTTTATCTAACTTTCCAGTGAAACAATTAATTACAACGTTTGATTGTGAATATCGGTAAGACCTACATAGGAGCATATTTTTGACATTCTAGAAATTCATAAACTCTTAAAGTGACACTCTTCGGCCAGATATTCTGGCTATCTGAAAAGGAAATCAAGTGAAACGCTTTGGTAAAGGGATCAACTGAATAAATAAAATGCACATAAAAAACTGGTTACAAGGGGTAAAAAAAAAATGTTAGATACTATTCGATATTTCACCAATTAATACACTTTTAGAGTGTATCTATTCTAACGAGCCAATTTTTAAAAACAGCTGAAATAGAAATCAAGTGAAACACTTTGGTATTGGTAATCGTTTCATACTCTCAGAGCAACGAACGTATGAATTCTTGAAAAAAAACAGCTGAGCTTTATTTTTTTAACCAACTGCCAAAATATGAACATATAAATGTTGCCTGATCAAGTAAAGTCTAAATTGTGGTGAAAATTTATATTTTTTAGTTCGCCAGTGCTACACAAACATAACCTCACTCTGTAAATCATTTACCATGAGCCGTAACCGTAATTTTAAAGAAAAATATAAAATTGAAAAAAGTTCCAAAGTTTTATCATCATCTTAATATTCTGTGTCTCTGGAGCATAGGCTCTCAGTTCCAAAGTTTAAGAAGTTTTAAATTAACGTTTTCTCTTGCTGAATCTGGAACCCACAGCCGGGTTCAATCCTCATAAGCGTATTCTGTGCAATATTTATAGGTTATACGAGACTGATTCTATTCAGGAAAAAGAGACCTTAATTCTCATATTGTAAAATGTAGCTTTTTATTAAAGAACGTTTAAAAAGAAATCTATAATGTGAATTAGTGCTGGAAGTAACATCGATGTTATGTCGATGCATCGATGTTTTTTATTGTTTTCCGATCATCGATATTTTAATTTCGATTATCGATTATCTACCAAACCCTATTACGGACAAAATATGGGCAATCAACTGCATCCACGTCGTAGACACTTTTCGCTTCTTTAGAAAAAAAAACAATCTCAAAAGATCCGAAATAGTAGGGTTGACTCAATTTTGGCACTTCGACAATATTTTAATGTCGAAAACTTAGATTCAAGCATGTGCCCGTTGAATTACTGGAAGGTAATACTTTTTAAAGTTTAGCAAGGATGGCAATCTAGTGAGCGACGAGTCAAAAGTCGCTTAAATCAAAAAACGTTGACATGATTCTATTTAATAACCATAATGAATGGATCTCAAATGAGTTTAAAAATTATGAGACTGCGATTCTGGCTGGAACAGAAAATTTTTTAACTCACAGGCTCACAAAAAAAGTAGTGTAAACTTTACATAGACTTTACCTCTTATGGACTTTGGGCAGCTGAATCCGTCCAAAAAACCCCGATCCAAGGGTTCTTAGGTAATATCCAAATTATCTCGTTTTATGAGATTTGTTGGCTCATTACCCATGTGTGAAGGAGTTTTTTGGACTTCGGATTCAGCTGTTCAAAATCCATAAGGTTGTATAACCTTTTGGATTGTTATTTATTATTTCTTTGCTTATTTTTCTATGAAATGTGATTAATTTTGAAATGTATATTATGAAAATATAGTTATCTCTTGGTTTGTTTGTTAATTCCATTTTATTATTTGAAAATACTTATTTAACCAAACCAACAGATAGCCCACTCTAAATTAATTTAAACATTCAAAAAATGGCCGCCAAATGTACTCCGATGTATCGAAACATCGATGTATCTAAGTTAAAACTTATTTTTGAGGCATATTATTCGTTTTGTATCTTCAAATACGGACATTTTCGGCACTTTCTTTATGGCAGTTCTCAATAAATATTTCGAAGAATACGCTCAAGAGCTCCTTACAATACAAAAATGCAAACGTACCACATCGACGAACTAGTTGTTATATAAGACATATTCGTTTCTAATATCTTAAACAAGTCTGTACAACAAAGTAAAAACAAATCCGACAAACGGTAGCACACATGCAATATTGTCCTCCCATACATACACAAAAATACAACACATATAAATATGGAAATGATATCCTTCGGCTGTAAAAAAAGCGCGCAATGCGCGACTGAGTGGCGACGCTCTGCCTTTTGAATGATTTCATCCAAAGTTCGTAGTTCTTATTGTACTCATTGCTGTTGTTGTTGTTGCTGTTGGAAAGCCAGTGTTTTTGTTCATATACTCTGTGGGGTGTTGTGGAGGTTGTGTAAGTGACTGTCTTTGCTCTGACTGCATAATATTGTAAGTACAGCAATACTACGTCTCCTTGTTGTTGGTGGTGGCACAAAAAGTTTACCCTGCTCACCCACTCATATTATCCAAAAATGAGGGTTATTTTCAACGAAATATGGTGTATTATGTAACATAACGTTGCGAGTGACAGACGTCAGCCAAGGAAAGTGACATAAAATTAGTTAAATCGTCAGCGATGTTCATTGAGAGATTTCTGAATTTCAAATAAGTTACAACTGTAACAGTTTGAGTTCATTTATTGTGCGTTGAAGTGAGAAAGTGAATGGGGTTGACAGCACAGTTTTGCAAGCATTGATATTGATGCATATTGTAATGGAATATTGTGGTGGCTTTTGAGTGTGTGCAATCAGGCGCACAAAATGTACTCAATTTATTTAGTTAATAATTTAAATACTAAATTGCAATGAGTGTCAAACTGGCAGCTGGTATAGGGCCGTCAGTTGCTGCAAAAATGTGCTAAGATATGTTCAGACTGTTGCTGTAAATACTCCAAAACTGTAGCTGTCAATTATTAAGAGCGGCACTGGCTGAGGTTGCTTCAAAACTGTAACTGATAAATGTAGTGCAGTGGCTTTAAAACAGTAGCTGATAAATTATAAGAGCGAGAGTGATTGTAATTGCCATAAAACTGTAGCTGAGAAATTACAAGAGCGAGAATGGCTGTAATTGCTCCAAAACAGTAGCTGAGAAATTGCAAGAGCGAGAGCGACTTTAATTGCTCCAAAACTGTAGCTGTCAATTTTAAAGTGCGCCAAAAAGGCTTTTAAACTGCTGTTAAGACATATATGCATCTTGTTGTCCAAAGTGATTGCAAAATTGTAGAATTGAAAAGGTGGAAACTAAGAAATCTTCTAGTGGCTGGCACAATGCATATTTTTAATTTTTTTATTTATTTACATTACAGAATATTGTACATTCTGTGCGAGCAACAAGGCCATCGATTCCACTTTTTTGCTTTAATGTTAAAGCATCCTTAATAGGATCAATGTGGTCCAGAACAAACGAAAGATACATATTTCTGGCTGTCAAACCTGAAGCTTAGTTAATTTAATGATCGTCAAACTTGAAGCTGTCTCAAACTGTGCTGCTTTTTTCTAGCAACTTCTAGCAGCTGCTCTGCTACTCAAGGACTCCTAAAACTGTCAATATTGATTCGCCTACAAAAACAAAATTAGGTCAATTGCATGCTTGACTTGCCTAAAATGCTGCGTCATCTACTATGTAATTACCCAAAATGCAATTTAAATAAAAAAATAGCTAACATCAAGCCATATTATTACCCGGTTAGGGATATTGAAATAGAAATTGAGGGTCGCGTGTCTGGCACAATTTTTTTTCTACACTTTTTTGCAATTTTTGCAACCCTGCACCGCTTAAGTAAATAGAACCGCAAATAATAAAAAAGCGAAAGCAGCTTAGAATTTATAATCCACACTTTCACCCTTTAAGCCGAAAGATTCCTGCGGCGGCGCCGACGGCGGGCGGTACTTGGGATTTTCCTGTCAAATAAGCAGCAGCAGCAGCAGTAGGCTAGGGGTTAGCGCTATTATAAAAAATAGGGGGGCTACATCATGTGCAAATAGTAGACATGAGTACATACAAACTGCAATGGCAATTGCAAATAAATCTGCACAAACCCAAAACCCCTAAAGGAATCAAAAGCAAATGTCGAACAAAAGCTTCAAACACAAATCAATGAGTCAAAATTTTTTTGAAGAAAAAAAAAAAAAAAAGGGGCTATACATAAATGTAAATAGCATGCTGTACATATATGGAAGTAGCACGTACATAAGCTCACTTTAATTACAAAAGTGGCGGCATATTTACAAAAGAGATTTAAAATGCATTTATTGTTGGCCAAATCCTAAGCAAAGTTCGCCAAGTGCAATTGTGTCAAGAAAGGTAAGAGAGCGTGCAATTTTATCAAGCAGGAGAGGGTTGTACGTCGTATCCTTTATAAGGGATGGATTGTAGTATTGACCTGGCTGTTTGTCGGTTTGTCGGCTTATAATCAACTAAGTAAGTTCACTCTATTCTACTTCAACTTTAACCTTTTTTGCTAGTTTGAGTTTATCAAATTGTCTTGCCTATTTATTGGCGCTCAGCCAACATAGTTCAACTGATATAACAAAAAGCTATAGATTTTTATACTCTATTTACATAGGGTACATAGATGACTATGACAGGGTACATATGATGACTCTTATTTAGGGTGATAGTGCTAATTGAGTAAACCTTAAGGAATTAGGCGTGCTGAACCAAATCTCACTTAAAAATTCCGCATACCGCCTTGGATCAAGTTTGAACATTCTCTATACTCAGCCATAATGTTAACTACAGACGAACTTCTCTATAAAGAATCCTTTATGTCAAATTTTTGTATGACGAAGGAATCAATTTTAAGCTCCTGTGCTATAGCGAAGTTCGGCAGCACCGAAAAGTAACTGAAGTTGCTTTTAAACAAAAAGTAGAAATACATTTTTTCTGGGAAAAGAAAAGATTAAAGTGTATCCCACTGTCGACTGCCGCTTCGACTGTACCACTTTTTTCTTTTTGTGTATGCCATGTCACGTTTTGTCATAACGGTAAACACCAATAGACTTTGGCTAGACGATTGAAAAGCGTCCCACAAATACATGCACGTAGCATATGTATCGGTTTTTGTATACTGGCATCTTATTTCTAGGCCTGCCCATCTCCAATTGTTCACCATAGGTCAAAGTTCGATAAAGTGACTCAGCCTCGGCAGCCACTCAGCGTCATAGCGGCGCAAACTTTGGCGCAACTTTTGTTGCCGCTCCCAATGTACTGTATATACCATATGTATTGTATACAAGAGTATGGTATATAAAGGTTATATTCTAGAGATACTGCAAAATTTCAATAGACACAAAGTTAAGGCACTTTTTGTTTTGCTATTTCAATCAAAAAGTTTAACAAAGACATAAACTTATAAATCACTTAAAAATTGAGAGATCAGAAGAGAAGCAGGAATCAAAGAGTGGCTGTTTGGTAGTGAACAATGTTTGGTGGGTAATAGCTTAGTTGGAACGCTTTAACTAGGGTAGTTGGAGGATCTGTCGCTACCAAGATGATATTGAATACAATAAAGTTTTACTGGATCGCAAGACACCAATATTTTGATATGTTGGATAGTTTTCATATTTTTGATATTTTATATATTTTAGTTTTTTTTTTTAATATTTTTGATATTTTCGGTGTTTTTCATATTTTTTTGTTATTTTTGATAATTTTTGATATAATTTTTTGGTATTTTTGATATTTTGCATATGAGCTTCTTTGCTCATTACAACATTGCGTCAATAAAAAAAGAAGATAATCTGGAATTACGCTTTTATTTAGAATTATAAATAAAACTATTAGCGGCAGATAGCGTTTAAAGTTTACATAACAAAATGTTTACCAAAACCCTGCTTGGAAGAAATTCAGCCTAGTCTATGTAGCATTACACGAACTTGAGAAATAAATAAATATTTCAGTTAAGCTTCAAGTTAGGTGTCAAGTTAGAGCTTTATCAAAAAGCGTTCTAAAGAAGCGAAAACCTGGTGTTAATTATAGCTAAGCCTCTTCATTACTAGACACTTATAGTTTCTATTGTAATATGGGATTATAGGGCTTAAGCCAAAATTGAGTTCCCAAAAGCGTATTAGTAAGATTTAGTAAGTTTTGAACGTTTTACGAAACTCTTACAAATTATTCCCTTTAAGCAACTTCAATAATAACGACTTTTTTATTGAGTGTAGTACAGACTTCTCAGAGCTGTCTGAGTTTTCCAGCCACCACTTAAGCGCTTACTTGCAACCCCAAAAAAACGTGGCAACTTTGTTGTAACTTTATGCGACTACAAGTCAAATTTATAGACAACACACAGGCCCACAACCTACAAGTCATGGCTTTGTGCAACCCAACGCCCCACGCTTATCCTCTGCTGACCTCAATTCAAATATTTACAAGATGATAAGGGGAAAAGTTGTTTGTAGCATGTTAGAAGGAAAAACTTGTTTTTTTTTTTGCCCACCCCCTCTTATATAATAAAGTTACCTTGCTTTTGCACCGCTCCGAAAACGTAAAAGTTTGTTTACTGTGCATATTTCCCAAGCAATACATCATTTTTCCATTTTCATGCATATTAGATGCGCTCTTGTAATACTTGGCTTATATATACCATAAGGCCTCACTCCTACTCCACAGAGTTGTACATACCTGCATTTCGGGTGCGCCACCCTCATCGCGTATCAACAGCAAATAACTTTGACCATCGATAAAGACTTCCTTCTTAAAGCGTCCGCCCTCGGGCGACTCCTCTTGCATATAGGAACCAGTTAGATAACGATGCACCAGCGCGGATTTGCCTGAACTCAGTGAACCCACAATACCCAAACGCAAATCGGGCACTGAACGTGAAATAGTCCATTCCTGACTGTTTACAAAGGAATCTGCAAATATAACGAAAAGTAACATAAGATCATTAGCAACAGTTTCATAAACTAGTTCAGCTCAATTAGGTAACAATAAAACCAGTTGGCAGGCCAACAAACATCCTTTTGACCTACATGATTACTACAGCTTGTTGCTGCCAAAAGTTTCTTGCTACAAATGTATCTACTCTAGACATCATTAATAATTCTTCTTATGCAAATTTAGTTAGACATTTCTCGAATTCTCGAGCAGCAGCCTCCTTATTGTTCTTTTGATTGACAGTTTCAATGTTGAATAATATGTTTCCAAGTTGGCTTTTTTTTTTGTGCGCGTTTTTTTTTTGGTAATTGTTTTTATATGCCCAGCGGCAAAAGGTTTTTAAATTGTCAGTTACTCGAACACTTTTTTGATTTAAATTAGCTGAATTCAGTCAGTCAACTAGATGGACAGATAAGACTGACAGACGGACAGAAAGATACATTCAGGATTCAAAAACGTCTGTCAGCTGTTTAAGCTTGACTTGGTTTTGCTTTAAGGTTCCAAGGTCAGTTGACAGCAAAATTAGCTTTAAATGCAAAGTTGAATGTTACGTCAAGTGAAAATTAATTTTTTAAGTGCCCTATAGGAACTTGGACTGAATGCAAAAAACGTGTATCTTTTGGAAAAACTTTGAAAAAATCAGACCGGGTTAAACATAAAACATTTCAAACAGTCGTGTTTGTAAATTACAGTGTCTGAACTTATAATTATAATAATGTAAAGCTAATAAAAATAAACAAATTTAAAAAAAAAAAAAAAAACAATATTTTTCTACAGCTTTAGAACATATTAACAAATACTGTAAAATTTAGCCAACCGTCTTTGTAACTTGAGTACTAGAAATAACATTTTTTTAAAAAACAATTTACTTTTTTGAAAACAATGGTAAAAGTGCCAAAACTTTAAAACTAGTCAACACTGTACATTTTTTTTTTAACTTGTGTAACTAGATATAAATTTTCTGGAAAATATATTTTCTGAATTTAAGAAAAATGTTATTTAAAAAAAAAACAATTTATTTTCTTGAAAACGAAGGTAAAAATGCCCTATAATTAAAAGCTAACTATAAAATACGAGTTCACAATATATTATATAAAAAATTAAAAGTATTTTCTTTTTTCAAAAAAATTAAAAACTGTTATTTAAAAAAATAAGACTTTTTTTTGTTTGTTTCTAGAATTTAAATTTTTTTTAATTCTTAAAAATTTTGTCTGAAGCAAAACATGTATTTTCTTCAGAGAGATGGTAAAAATTAAAAAAAAATTTAAAACCTACTACTTAAAAAATTCACAAATTTGTATTTAAAAAATGAACAGTATGTTTTAAATTTCACATTTTCTTAATTAAAAAAAATTGTATCTAAAACAAAAACTTACATTCTTGAGAACGATGGTAGAAAAATATATTAAAACTTAATGTCACAAAATTTAAAAAGCAGTTTTTATTTAAAAATTAACTTTTTTTTTTAATTTTTTTATTCTTACTACATTTTTTTATTTGGAGTCTTGAAAATTTTTTTTTTAAATATTTTCAGAATTAAAAAATTTTATATTTTTAAAAATTTGTCTAAAAATTTTCTTTTTTAAAAATTTGTCTTAAAATTTTGGTAATTAAAAAAAAAGGTTATTTAACAACAAAAATTTATTTTCTTGAAAATGCTTGTAAAAATAAAAAAAATGGCAAAACCTTTTGTCAGAAAGTGTAAAAAATTGTTTTTATTTCCAAAATTAAAATTTTTTTGAATTAAAAATTATGTTATTCAGACTAAACATTTTTTTTATTTTGAAACTAAAAAATTGTTCTATTCCGAAAACTAAAATATTTGTTATTTACAAAATCAAAAATATTTCTTTTAAAAATTTTTTTTCCAAAAAATTAAAAAAAGAAGGGAATTAAAAAAAAAAATACAATATTGAAAAAATAGCTTTGAACTAATTCGCGCCCGATGGTCAAAATTTTTAATTTTTAGCGCGGTGTTCTTGTACCATCTCTAATGTATTAATTTCTGTTTATTTTGACAGGTTTTTTGAACAATAGTTGACACGTCTTCTTGAGCAGACATTGGAAAGTATTTACAGAAGACGTTTAAAATTTGTCTAGTTCTGTAAAATGGTGTTGTTTCATTGACTTTTTTTTAAAGGACACACTTATAGTAGTGTACAAAAATTTAAAAGTGCTATTAAATATCGCCAGTAATGGAATTTCGGTAAGATCCATGAATCATGTTGTTTCCTACTAAGAAGCTTAAAGTAGTATTAAAACTAAAAAAAGAGTATTTTCTGATATAAGCAAAATTCCGCAGATTTTTGAGTAAGGAATTGCAAGCTAAAAGGTCTATAAATTTTCGCATTATGTATCATATTACTAATTGTTTTATTGCACCATTATATAAATGAACCATTTTAAATTCATTACATTTATTATACACTTCACTGCCAAGTGCAACTAGCTGTGTTTAACCGAAATGTATAAAAACACTATAAAAATGTCAAATAAATCTTCCGAAGAGTTGTCTACCGAACCAGACTACCTACCGCATTAGCTAGGTGCTGACCATTAGACCTTCGCCTGAGCACGCTGAGTGCCATGATCAATTTCAAAAGCGCACCACCCCACTCGCTCGCTGGCGTTGTTAAGCCAGCGGGAACGCACATTATTGTTTTTGTTAAGGGCCTTGCTGGCCTTACGAAGGAGTGACACATTGTCTGACCAAGAGCTGACCAGTTATGGCTATGCCAAAAGGATACCATCGCTGATGATTTACTAGCAGCAGGGACACGTGAAAATTGCTCTATTATGAGTTGTTAAGAGTTGCTTGAGTAAACAGAAAGCGTCGCAACTGTGAAGATCGACATGGATATGTTGTGTACATGTTGTACTCAAGGGTTTGTGGAACACGTTTTTTTTGGGCGACAAGACGTACAAGCAGCAAGCTTGTTAATGGACTCGAAGTTGATGAGCACCTTGGGATGGGCGCCTTTTGTGGCATAAGAAAGGAACAAGTTCGACTGGTTTGCACTTAGCTCAAAAGCTGACCAGAGCGCAAAATTACAAATTAAAACGAAATAAATATGCCTTTTGTGATATAATGTTACCCAAAATAAAAACTTATATATATAGAAAATAAATGCACAATTTCTATTGTACAAATGAAAACGATATGGCAGCAAACAAGCTACAACATACAGGGTATCAAAAAAATATATGTATATAAGAAAACCAGGGCATATAAAAAATTAGCGCGGTTTTGCAATTTGCATGGCCATAAAATACAGAAAAAAAAGATTTATATGAAATGGCGGCAACTGGTTCCGCAGCTTCCTCTCTGCAACTGACTATAAATTTGTTGGAAATATTTGAAGCAAAATGTAGCATTACAATTGCTATTAATTACAGCGTATTAATGATAAGCAAAAAATGCGCTTAGAATTTACAAACAGCCTGAGACAAATGTATCTTTAAGTTTGACTAATGACGTCACATGTCTGCTGCAATCCGCTAAGCTATGTGTGAAGTTCAAACCGCCAGAACAAGTTGTAAAGTGTTAGAACCAAAAAAGGGTTACTCTGTAAGATCGCTGTAAATGTATGCCAGCTCTGTTTGCCTGCTGATCAGCTCGTAACTCAAACTCATGTCAAATGTCGCCATCGTTGTCAAAATTCCCAAACTAATTATGTATGCAAACGAGCTAAGACCTCTCCGTAAGGTCCCAGCCGTAAACGCCTCAGATGCGGCCTTAGATCTAGCTATCTACTTTCAATTGGGGCGTAAGTCTATGCAAAGGGTTGCATGTTTGTTTGTTTACTTATGCTCGAATCAAACGTTATAAGTAGTAGAAAGAAAGCAAGTAAAAAAAAAAAAAAACAATCACAACAACAGGACAACAGTAGAAGCCAAACCAAAGATTTTTGGGCATGTTACGAAAGATATTTTTTTTTTTTTTGATAAAGGTTAAGCATTTTAATTAACAAACAATATGAAAATTTTCAGTATACATGTTGTAACTGAAATGTAACACACTGACAGCCATTGTTGACCTCTTGAACTCTAGACTATGTACAAGTTTTATAGATACAGCTGCTTTTTATTGCCAGGAAGCGTGCCATCCAAACATTGTCCTGACCACATCATAGTCATATGGCGTCTACTTTAGTACAAAATATATCAGCTAAATATGATATAAGGCTAAGACTGTCATAAATTTTACGAGCATCTAAATTGCGTGCTATAAACAGTAGCTAAATGTTGGGTCACGGTCAGCAGTAGTTATCTTTTATTTTTATATGGCTTCTATTTTTATGTACAAGAATTTCAAAGAAAATGAAATAAGTCCTGAGTGACATGTAAGCTGCATGTGTTTTTTTAATAAGCTGTCTTATTAAAGCAATAAGTAAGGTACTTACTTAATAGTTGGTAAATACATTTGTCATGCTTATAACAAAAGATATATATATATAAGCGTATTAGAGAACCAAAACTTTGAGGTTTCCTTAACGATTTTAATCTATAAAATGCGCAAATTGGTTGTTGAAATATTACCAATGTGTTTTATGTTGAGCGACACTCAGAGAAAATAGTCTATCTTAATTTAAGTTCAAATTTGCTTAAAACCTAATTTTTCTCAAAGAATACCTTTTTCTCAAACTCAGCATTACAATTACATTACATAACAAAAAAAGAGACGATCTTAATTTAAGTTCGAATTTGTTGATTTTTCGTTTTCTATTTTTCTTAAGTTAAGAATAAAATTTTCTAAATCTCAACATTGTACTGCGCGAAATGCTCTTTGGGAGCACTTCATTTCAATATAATTATCAAATTAAAAATTTCGCAATTGTTTTTAAAATAATTCTAAAATTTCTCGAATTATGAATTTCTTTCGATACAAAAAAATCAATTTCGAAATAGCAATTCCTAATTCTTTATTTTTAAGTCAAAAGAAATGCCTAAAATTAATTTATTTCCATTAGAAGATACTTTCGCTCAGATTAAAGTCTAGGTGCCTTTAGCACATCCAAGAGGCATTCGAATCTCACAAACATCGGTACATACTAATTAAATCCAAATGCAATTCTTAGTTGCATGTAGTATAAGCAATGCGACAATATCCCAAAAAAAATCGTTTAGTTGGCTGGGAACCTTTAATTCGACACAACGTTTTTTAAGCGATTTCAAACAAAACATAAAGAGATATTTTCAATACTACGAAAAATAAACGCCAAGATGTTTCGATAGGGATCTGCAGGAGCCTGTTTTTGCTGATGCTGAAAATTTAAATAAAACTGTCTAGAGATATTTTCGAACAAGACTATGAAAAAACGCCGGGATATCTTGCTAGGGATCTGCAGCAGCCAGCCTTTGCAGAAGCTGGAAACAATTAAAACTGTCTAGAGATATTTCTCTTCGAAAAAAAGAGTTATACATAGAATGAGAACACGTGCGGATCCAGGATTTGGTCTTAGGGGGTTCTTCACTTCGAGGGGTATATATATCGGAGTTCGTAAAACACTGTCAACCAATGTTTCCAACCTTTGAGTGGGGTCCGGATCCGGAAACCCCCCTTTGGTCCGCCACTAGATGAGAACAACTAACTTACTAAAACTAAATTTTAAAGTAACATTTTAATTGTAATACTTCGCACTAAAAGGATAATCTAATGTTCTGGGCCTTGTAGTAGCAGTAATTGCTGGAAACCAGAAGTTCTAATGCTTTTGGAATATTAAGATATTCCGGAAATATCGGAAAACATACTGAGTACAAACAATAGTTTTTTGCTTATATAAAATTTTCAGCTTTTAAAGTTGCAGAAATGGCGGAAATCAGAAGAACTTATACGCTTTATTAACAGCGTATCCCCATTTCTAAAATAGTGAATATATGCTGGACACCGGAAATACTTTTTTATGTCAATATTAACAAATTTACAAAATTGAGTTGAACGAAATGGACTGAGGATCTCTGGATGTGCGTTATTTTATAAGATTACTTATAATTTTCAACCTCATATCTTTGAAAATGCTCCTTTTTATAAGATTCCTTTGGACTTTCGCATTTACTACTAAGTTAACAAGAAATTCGAAGCTACTCAAAAATTGAGGAGTATGGGCATATATATAATATATATGTGTGGGGCTTACGTCAATTTACATTAAAATCACTTTTTAATGCTCTCAAGAATGTTTCTTAGAAATCTACGCCAACGGCTCTGTGCCAAAAATCTCTGGACATACATATATAGCAAAAAGCTTAAACAAAAAAAAGAGTAAATCCTGAAAATAATTCTGTCGCATAAACAGATTGCTTCTGGCTTGAAATTCGACAGAAATCTGTATCTGTATTTAAAACTCGATTGAAGAAGCTTTTAAGCACACAACTATTGGATCCATTTGCCGTACTCTTTATTTGCATTCTCTTGAAAATCTCGACGGCTAAAACCTCTTATAGAATATATTCCAACTTCTTGAAAATATATATGTTTCACGATTCTTCTAGTTTGGAATTTAAAGGCTACAATTTGAAATAAAAAACGGTTGAAAAAGATTTCTGGCACAGCACTGAAGAGATTATGATGATCTTGCAAGCAGCCTTGAATAAAGTGACTTCAAAGTATCATTCTTTGCAAATAATAAGCTAAAAAGTTTGCTAAAGGCTAAATACTTTTTTCTGAGCTACCAAAGAACTTAAAATTCATTTCATGTTTACAATAATTTAAAATCCCATCTACCCGTATTATTCCCTGACCAAACTCAACACACACATTACAAATAACCTTCACATCGCATTAAATTGCATAGCCTTGACCAGTCGTTAGTGGTTTCCCTGCAAATCTTGCTATTCACAAAAACAACCTTAACCCAAATAATTTACATTAATTAGTATACGCCTGAATGACAATGCTTTTGAGTAAAAATTTCTTAAGCATAAATCTATAGAAACAAAATTCGCAAACTATTTGGATGCCTTGTGGCCAAGCACAATGAAGCTGCCACAAAAGGTAGTTAATGCCTTTTTAATAAGCAACCTTAAGCCAAGGAAAATTCACTATTATGGTCTATAATCGCAAGATTTTGTAATTGAATTATGAATGCAAAATGTTGGCCCACCAAATGCGTTTTATGTATGATTTATGTTAGAGGCATTTGCATGAGACCAAGCCGTCGGAATCAGCTAGCGGGCCATGTTTGTCCAAGCCTACGATAATATTTAGGTAGGCTGACCGTGTCGACAGTGAGGAGTCCGTCCGACAACAATAAATCAGCCCGCTAAGGAAACGAGCCTTCTTTGGTGTTGGCGTTAGCTGTCTATGCCGTTTCAAGGAACATCTGCTCCAAAATCTGATTTACTTTCTTTTTGTTGTGATTTTGTATTTGCACCGAAAGATCAGTGAAAAAAGATCACAAAGTAGTGGCAAAAGTAAGCAAAAACGGTAGTTGTTAAGATTTCTTCTTACTGCTTTTTTGTTTCTCTTGTTACGAACAAAGGCAAGGAAATTAGCAAAGCCCAAAGAGCAGCAAAGGGCGATCGCACAAATAAGATTAAAAATCGAAGAGAGAGAGAGAGAGAGAGACGACAGGAAGCAAAGAAAGGCAAAAACAAAATAATAAGGAACAGGCGCAGTGCACAGTTTGAGTCAGAGATACTTTTGTAACTTACAGTTTGACAACAGCCAAATACCTTAGCTAACAGCTAATTGTTCAGTTAGCATAAGTACTTTAAGCTGTGTTTCAAATATATACCCGATTTTAGACTCTTTTAGACAATCTTTATTAAATGGCTTTTAATTAAACACAAAAAAAAAGTAGCTAGCTTTATTTAAAAAAAAATTTACAGAAAACTAATAAAATCAGTTAGTTTCTGGATTTAAATAAGAAATAAGAAAAAAACAGATTCGTTCAATTTTTCAGAAGATCCGCAAATTCAGATCTGTTCCGCATTTTGATTTGAATAAGAGACTTTTTTTTATATTTTGTCAACAATATTTCAACTTTTCGAAAAGTTAGAAAGAGATTTTTAACAGGCCTGGCTTATTAGATCATGAGACTGCTAGTTCAAGTTAATTCAATCTTTTATGAATACTTATCTGCAGTTTTTGAAAGCTTCCCTGAAACCAATTTTCAAGAATTCTACTATTAGAACAAATTTCATAAAGCACTTTTCAATTCAGACAAATATTTGGATAATTCGGATTAAATTCACGATTTGCTATAGGTATACCCTCATTTGAGGCATACCTTTGTTTCCCAAAATTTATTTCAAAGACTTGTAAAGTTCGAATAAAATGCACTTAAAATTTATTTCCAAGATTTATTTACATATATATATTTTTCAAGTCCAACCGTTGTTATAATTTTGTTTCCCAACAACAAAAGTAGCTACTGCTTAACAACAAGAGACCAACCTTATACAAAGAATCACACCCTGACCTAATTAATATCACCCATTTATGTATTTTTCAGTGTCAGCCAAACTGTGCACTCTTCATAGAACAAAGCTAAAAAAATTACAATAGATATTGCGCAAAACGCACAATCCAATAGATACAATAACTTGTAATGAACGGGAGTGAACCTTATTTATGGGACTAGACAAACTACTACAAATGTCTGTCTGGTGCGGTGTCTGCCGGGGGTCTATGGTTATTTTCAAAGTTCTGCACGAATGATTACAACACTTCAAGGTTTACTGTCACGCAATGAGGGTGTGTCCTCAATAGTATATAGTAGCTAAACTATTGCAACTGTCAGATAAGTAGATAGTATGTCTCGTGTCACGTGCAGGAATTTCACTTCAGCTACAACTTGTACTTAGCAACTTAAGATACTATTTGATATGTTTGGCGCCATGACTTCATGGGCAAAAAATTTTCGAATTAAGCAGCGTCAGCAAAATGATGCAGCATAGAAAATTTACGCATCATTAATGAATACGCAAACAAACAAATAAAACTAGAAATACTTTGAATAGTTTTTCGGGGGCGTTGTTAATTTAGCGAGAAAAAGTGCGGCCAAGCAAAAAAAAAATAGGAAAAAAGTGAAAGAGCCCGGGTTGTAGGGGTCGAAAAACATGTGTTGGATTTTGATAAATGGAACTAACAAGCAGTCACACACACATAGTTTATACATTTATACCGCATTAAATGGATTAATTTGCTGTCTAAACAAATTTGAAGGCCACATGGCAGCATACTTTTGTTAGAAACTATATAGTTACTACAAATCATAAGCACTTTCAAGTGCGTTTGGGTTCCTAATAGCACTCCAGAGACCACGCCCAGCAATTAAAGGGTTAATTCCGTACTGCCAAGATGCTGCAACAAGAAGTATCTTAAAGATGCACAACGGCGTCTGTCATTGGTGCAAAGATTTATGCACCCCTCAGATAGCTAATAAAGCAAACTTGGGTAGCTAATAAATTAACATATGACTTAGCAATACGTGGTTTATGTTTTTGAAGGTCAGCCAAACAAACGCCTTAATTTTTTATTTTTTGCCAAACTTGTTTCAAATAATGCTAATTTATAGAAAAAAAAAGATATACAAAATTTTCTTTGTTTTTTGAATTTTATCGGCAAGTCCAAAGTGCATAGCCTCGATTACAATTTTTATGGCATTTTTTTATGCGTAAACTCATTTGTCATAAAGAAAAGTAAATTTCGAAATGCAAACAGTCAACTCATAAGATATACAAAAAAAAATATATCATGAACTTATAGGCTTATCAGTGCACTTAAAACACGCGTTGCTTATCAGAACAACAACAATAAGCTATGTACTATGTAAAAGCCATAACTTTTACCAAGACTTTTTTTACTGCTCATATGATATGTACAGTTCAAAGTGTTTGGCAAATTATTTCCAAAGTAAATGGTAAATATATATATTACTAATGCGTAGTTTAGAACCAGAACATAACAAAATGTACTAATGACCAAAATTCACCCAAAACTTTCCAACTTCGGTTAATCGCTTTATGGCTTTACTTAGAAAGTTGCACCATATGCACAGCTTGTACAGTAGAACTTGCCTATAACGATAAATAACTACTCTATAATTAATTTAACATATTACGTTTTTTTACATATTAAAATTTTTTTAAGCAGTGTCGTTTTTGAGCTCCTTATAACGAATTTTCTATACATAGAAATAATTTTTTGCTCAGCTAAGAATTCCTTATGGGGAAGTTGGACTGTATTTTACACTTGTAACGACTGAAGACATTTTAACAAATTTCAGAATGTTTCGTTTTGGTTACACTGTAATCTAATCAACATCATAAAATCATATCTAATCATAAATTTTAAGTCTTATAGCATAAAAGTATTTATTGTCTTTTAGCTATTAAATTGAACTTAGCCTATTGTGTCTTGGTGTAAGCAGGTTAACAATACTTTCTTTATTCTCAATATGTGTCAGTTCGTGACTATTGGGACAATCACGGGTTGTTGTCTACAATTTAAGCACTATCGCACTGTTAATAAGGCATTTATAAAAGTCCAAAGAAAGTACTCAAAAATTTCTAAAATTTACATAAAACATCTTCATTTGAGTGTACATTTTTTCAAAGCTTGTCATGCCTTCAGAAACTTCTTTAAAGTTATCACTGGTATTAGCTATTTACACTATTCCGGTTTACTCCCAGGCTTGCAAACTTTTTAAGAACTCACATGGTTCAACTCTCGCAATTATCCAATTTCTTGCAAACTGTTCAAAAATTTTGAAGACGCTTTTCACTTGGTTCGTGTCTTTGCACTAGTCGACCTACAATCAGAAGAACAAGTCTGATAGAGCATGATAGTTCCTAGACATTAAAGTAAGTTACGTCAACGTACCCATTATACCCAACTATCAATTAAATGATATGTATGTCTCAATAAAATCATTTGGTCAGCCCCTGTTTGCACTACATAAAATATCTGAACTTCAAATCTGATAGACTATAACATATTCAAAAAATCTACGCACCTTATAACGATTCCTTGGCCGTTATATTTATAGCGTCTACAAAACACATATACAGGAAATTTAGCTAGTTATCATTTTAAAGTTTGCCAAATCTCAGAAGTTGACATCAGACCCACTTAAGTAAGTTCCATTAACTAAAGTATTGGATGCATACTTTTAAAAAGATGTTGCCTTAAGCGATACAACGTATTATATCTACCTGGTAGATTCTTAGTATCTGCCACAGGCCTAAATCTAAATCTAAATCTAGTTTTAGTTGTAGTTCTAGAAATTCCGTAAATCCTATTATGAGCTTAATTATAAAATAAAACTATTTTTTATTTATACTAAAAATTTAATAAAACCAAAATGTAAAAATTCTTTAATAAATAAATAAAAAATGCTACAATAAAATCTTTTGTGGAGTCTAGCTGCGTCTCTCAATTTACATAACACGCGTTCATAGGGCACAAGATTCTGCCGCAGCGCAGTAGGCACACGCACATGTGTAAGTGTGACAATTTTCTCTCTCGTTTGAGCATGATCGTCGATCTTGCGCTCTTGTGCGCTCTTGCTTACTACGCTGCTTACTCATACAAAGAAATGTTTGTTTGTATGAGTTTTATTCAAGACTAAATATTTAGAAATACTTGGAATACAGCAAATTTATAAGGGGTCCAAAAAAAAAAAATCACTGCAGCTCTTCATGAGATCTGATCATTTGAGATCATAAAAAAAAAGGCTAAAAATTTAAGTTTTTTCAAAAATAGCGGATGTTGGAATTCTAAGTTATTTGTAAAAAAATTTATTCACATTTCCGAAATATGTGAGAAAAATTTTAAAGTGAACGCCAAAATCAATCAAAATCAAAATCGTGGTTTCAAGAAAAACACGTTTAAAGTTTTGGGTTCAATTTGTATTTTTCTTAAGTTTAAGTGATGCCTGATTTCAAAATCATGGTTTCGAGAAAAACTCATTTAAATTTTTGAGTAAGACTTGCATCGTTCTTAAGTTACCGTGATCCGCCTATGTCGAAAAATTGGCTTTAAGAAAAGCTCGTTTAAAGTTTTAAGTATGATTTGCAACGTTGTCAAGTTACAGTGATCTTCGTTATCGAAATCATAGTTTCGAGAATAACTCTTTTAAAGTTACTTGATATCGCATACCTGCCTTATGCATTAGAGATGGCTTCATTTAAAGTTATTTATCTTTATAAATAATAAACCGATTTTTCTGAGTATTGTTATATTAAGTAAATGCAAAAAAATATTTTTTTATATTTGAAGTGGATCAGCCAATTAAGTAAGATTTTTTTCTAGAAAAAAAAATATAATATTTTTTTTAAGAAAATATGAGAGCTAGTAAAGTTGAGTTGTTATTTTTTTGTGTTGGGACCGAGGTCCTAAAAGTCAATACATTTGCCTAGTCTTGGCTTTGAGCTGGGTTTGCTTACACCTAATGTACCTATGCCTTGCAACTTTGGGGTACGGCAAGTACATCTAATATCGAGATACTTCAAAGATACCAATCAAGCACACTCAGAAATATTGTCAGGGCACCCTGGTATGTTAGTAATTATCAAATACACAAGGACCTCAACATATGTTATGTAAATGATGAAATTAAGCAACGTACAGAAACATACATAAACAGACTAAATTTTCATGAAAACTCATTAGCTATAAACTTATTAGATAATAGCGCAGATACCAGACGATTGAAGCGATATCATATCCTAGATCTTCCCCATAGATTCTAAATTAAAACTAAGCCTGCTTAATGTTATATTGGTTTAGCTCATTGGAGTCAAGCCAATCATGGAAATATTTTTTGTAAGATGTTATAAAATTTGTTGAATGTCCTTTGGACAGATTACAAATAAACAAATATAAAAAAAAAAAATTTTTTATTTTTTTGTGAACAAAGTATTTAAGTTTATGAACTGAAATTTAGGCAACTTTGTTTTTTAGCTATGAATCGAATTCAAAATTGTACGATAACTAATGTAATTGCCCCTTAAGGAACCCGCTCTAGCAAAAATATATAAATAAATATAATAATAAATATTTTGCTAAGAATATGTGAGAGCTAGTAAAAAATAGTTGTTTTTTTTTCAAATGAAGACAAAGTTTATAAACTGAAATTTTCAGCAACATTTTTTTTTAAACTATGAATTATAATTACCTTTCAAAAATCGTTGCGGCAGTTTCTTGTTCTTTATCAAGCTAAACACTTTAGTTTCATAAAGTTTTGTTAATAATAATCTCATTCATAAAAATTTGTCAACAACATCACCTAGTAGGTAGATAAAGTTTATCAGGGTCAATCCTAGACAAAAAACACAATTTTTAGCAAATGAGTAGCATACGCCACAAAACTTTTAATCAACAGAGTGCGAACTTGGCTTGAATACGAAAAACTTCAACACATTTAAGATATCTGTCTAGCATTTTATTTTAACTTTTGACATTAAGTTTGCATTTTTTTTTTTAACTTTTGACAATTTAGTTTCAAGACTTGTTCAAGCCATCGTTAATAAATTCAAAATTGCTCTGATTCTCAAAACTTGTCTGGTCAGTTTTAAACCAAATTTTTTTAAACTACCTTTCCCACCCTAGTTTTTCATAAAATGGCGCAAAAAAAAGCAATTTCTGCAGCATGTAAATATTTCTCTCTCGATAAAATCCCAAACGTTTAAATGTCAAATTTATGACACATAGAGCTATACAAAGATCATCTTACAACGATCAAAAGTAATAATTTCTACCTTTTTTTTTTACCCATATTATGTATCACCCAAACACAAATTTTTTAACCAAAAAAATAGAAAAAAAATGCGCAATGGCACTAAAAAAAATATAAAAGACAGCCGGCAAATGGAAAAATCTGGAAGTCAGCATAGGAGCAGAGACGACTCGAGTCAATCACAAGTTGACAAAGGAAGAAAGCAAGTGAGAAGTAGTACACCAAAGTAGCAAAGGAAGTCAAAGCAGGCGGAGCAGTGGTGAAAATGTTGCACGGTGGTTGATATCTAGCAGTTGCTCCTGCTGCTGCACTCTATTAAATATGACATATTTATGAAGTGCGAGAACAATGCAAAAAAAATAAGGAGCAGGAAAGTGCAGAAGAAATGCTGCGATTTTTTTTTTTTCTCCTGTCAGACAATTGCAAGACACTCTCTCACACACACACACACACCACCATGACGAGGGCAGTCACTTCTTCAACCTTTCAAACTGCATTTATTTTATAGGAGTTTTCTTCAAAAATCCCCGCACTTCAGGTATGGCACATGCGTCTTCCAGGAGTTTCAGCAATTTCAGCTGCTGCAGCAAATGCCAATTGTATTTATGTTTAATATCGATGCGGTGCATTTTTATGATGAGCATTTGATTGTCTGTCTGTCTGCTCCAACTATAATATAAATATGAGCATTTGTTTTTTGGTAAGCTGGCTTCACAATTTCTATTACCAAATACTTTTCTCTTCTTTTATTTATTTAGAAACCACAAAACTGTGTGCTACTGCAGTTTTGTTTGCATTGCGAAAGATGCGATGCAAGAGTTGGTCAACTCATCTGGCCTTAATGACTTTGATTGGTTGCCATGGCTGGAAATTAGTACAATAGTTGATGAAGATAAACGATCTAGGACAGCCGTAGCAGAACTTGCTGGCAAAGCTGGTTTTTTAAACTCAGTTGACTTTTTTGTAAGTTCAGAACTGCTAAAAATTAGTTTTGTAGAGGCTTTGCTTTGCGTGACGGCTTTGGCGGATCAATATGTTATCCAGATTTCGTTTGATCGATTGAACAATACAACAACACAATTATAGTCCATAGTGCAATTCGTTTCAGTTGTAATCTAAATAAAAATTCGTGCAGACCTAAGTAAGCACATTTTTTTTTTTTTTCAAAATAAAAAAGAAATTTTGAGCTTATTGCCATTTGAGATCAACTATTGAACATTAAGATTAAGAATACTAATTCATCAAATTACAAATTTTTATGTAGATCATAGCTGAGTTAAGAAATCGTTAACTTTTTCGTGTAAATATTTATGTATTACATGTTTCTTTCAAACTTCCAGAAATTTCGAGCTCTTTGCCATCGAAATCGACAAATAAAATACAAAAACTGCCTAAGAAAAGTTATTTATTTATGAAAATTCGTAATTATTATTAATTTTAACTGGCATTCTATTTTCGTGTCCATTTGGTCAGGATTTTTTGTACAAAAATCTTTAATCTTATTGTGATGTATTTAGCCTATAATAAGCGCCTCATCATTTTGGGGACAAAGTGTCAAATTTGCAAATTTACTCAAGTTTCCTGGAAAGTGACATATTCTTAAGCTTTCCGAATTTCCTGACAATTTAAAATTTTGAAAATTTATATTTCCATTTTTTTATAAAGCAAGCTTTGACTTTTAAGCAATGTCTGCAAATTGTTTATTTTTTAAATCTTGAAAAATTTTATTTTGTATAAAGTAAAATTGGTTTCGATACCGTTTGAGCAGGTAATTTTTTTAAATCTCCATTGAACGATACTTTAATAGCAAATAATATCTTTGAATGTTTAATGATTTTATAAAGTAAATATGCGATATGAATTTATATAAAATTATTGTTATATTATTATAAAACTATTATTATAGTTTTCTTTGAATTTTTAAAAATTTTTTCAAGTTATATATTTAATGTATTATAAAAATGCAAACTTCATAAAAAAATTTTAAATTATAAAAAAAGTTCGTGAATTTAAAAAAAAAAGTGTAATATTAAGGATTATGATTATCTTTGATTTTTAACGATTTTTTCAAGTAAAATATTTAATATGTGCTTTTATGATTCTTTTTAAAGCAATACGAAAAATTATGTTCTTTTTTTTGAGAATTTGTAACTTTTGATTTTCTTTAAATTTTGAATAATTAGTTCAAATAAAAAATTCCAAATACAATTTTATAAATTATTTTTAAAATAATTATTACTTGTATAAAAAATTTGGAATATTTAGAATCATGATTATTTTTGATTTTTGTTGGTTTTTCAAGTATACTGTTTGATATGAACTATTTATAGTAACACAAAAAATGATGTATTTTTTTTTAAATTTGTAACTTTAATTTTCTTAAAATTTTTAATAATTTCTCAAGTAAAATATTCGATATGAAATTATATAAATAATTTTGAAAATTTTTTTTACATTTATTATTTAAAAAAAAAATTTAAATGTTTAGGAACATGTTTATCTTTGAATTTTTCAAGGATTTTTTAAAAGTAAAATGTTTGATATGAACTTTTATGAAACATTTTAGGGTAATACGAAAATTGAAGCATTTTTTAATTGAGAATATATAAAATTTCGGTATAAAATTTTATGAATAATATTGAAAAATATTATTTTAAATTTATAATTTGTATAAAAAAATTTCAATATTTATGATTATGATCAACTTTTTAAAGTCAAAATTGGATATAAACATTTTTAAGGTTGTGCAAAAAATTAAGCTTTTTTTTGAGAGTTTGTAACTTTTGATTTTCTTTAAATTTCGAATTTTTTAAAGAAAAAAATTCAATATGAAATTTGATAAGGAATTTTTTTTTAATTTTGTATATATATTTTTAAAAATATTTTGATGACCGATCATTTTAAAGGAAATTTTTTTTTTTTTTTTAATGCATTTTTATTTGCAAAAACTCAAAAATTCGTTTATTTTTATAAATTGCATTTATCACTTGCAGTATTGTCGCCAATCCAGGCTGCAGCTGGAGCCATCATTGGGCATGAATTGGCATAAGACGATATAGGCCTTTATATTAGATTATTCTATTTACGGAATTAACATTTTCTATGATTGTCTTTTAAATATTTTTACTGAATTTTCATTAAACAAAAATAATACTTCAGTAAAAAATAGTTGATTTTTATTTATTTTGTATTTTTTTTTTTAATATGTAAGAAAAATTGTGAATTGTTTAAGAACCGAACTTTTTATGCTCGAGCGGAAATTAAATTTAGAAAAAATTCAATTGAATTATAAATTTTTTTTTAATATTTTAAAAAAATTCTGTATTTAAAAAAAAAAAAATTTAAAACCACGGTTTTTATTCGTAAATACTGAAGCATTGTTTAAAGCATTGTGTTCGTCTCGATAAATCGAAAACCTAATACTGCTCTTAATTTAATTATTTAAAGCTCCTGAGAAATCTGTAAACGTTTCACTGAAATTTTTCGTTTAGCGCCCAAAATCGATTTATAACAACTATTGTATTCAACAATACTTAACACCTAATAATATAATTCCTATTTCATTTTTTATATGCCATTTATAGCTAGGTATACGTATAAAACTAATTAAACTATTGTTGGCGCCTTGCAAATCGCACGTTTATTGAAACGATTTGCTTCGATTAATCGATTTTCATGGGCAGCGTCCAATTAAGCAGCTCTAAGTTGAGGCTGTCGACAGCAGCTGGTTCACAATAAAAACCTATCCTAACCAACCAACTGTCTGAGTGACCAGCTGACTTTTATACTATATATATATCGCATTTTGCTTTCTTACTCTCGAAGCGCAACAAATCGTCAAATTGCTTACTTTTACTTTCCGCAAGATAATTTTAGGATTGCTCTTTAGCGTTTTAAACTATAACAGACGTTGGTTGGTTGGTTGGATGTGATGGTTCGGTTCGGTTCGGTTCGTTGGTTGTTGGTCAGTTAGTTACTTTGACCGTCTGACCTTTTTCAAAGAAATCTGGTTGCCATTGTCTCAGCGCCTCGTTTACATCTTTTCTTTGAGCTCGCTGGGTCTGCGTGTGTGCGAAATTATGATTTCCATTGTTCCAGGTTTTTAGGGCTACGAGGCGGCATCTATTACTTTCTTATTTATGGGTGTAACTGTTAGTTTGGGCCGTGCTCGAATGTCACATAAACAACATCGTGTGCGAGTTGTGCTGTGTATTGTATTCGAGCAGTTGGTCTGTGTCTTGTTAGTTCGGGAACTCAACAATCCCATAACCATTTTTTTTGGCCAACTCCAACAAAGATTGAATTCAATTAAACTTGTTGACGAAGCTGTCTCTGTGTGTGCCTCATCGGATACATGGGGATACCTGGTTAGTTAGTTAGTTTGTTGGCTAACTGGCCGGTTGGAGTCAACTTATTGACGCAGTTATGTAGGTGCTTGCCTTTGCGGTTCAATGACTTAGTGGCTATTACTGTGTGAGTATCTGAGTATCTTTAGTATTGTATATTTGTATCTGAGAGTTGTAGCTTTGTTTTTTTTTTTTTTTTTTTTTGCACAACGTATGTGGAGGCTTTTACGGCTATCAGTCATACGCCAATGCATGTCTGCTGCTGGGCTATTGAATTACACTGCTCAACAAAAGCTGTGACTTTTAACAAGCGATAATCGACTGCGATTATATGAAAAAACGATTGCAAAAAAATTCAATCATAAATTTAGAAATCATAAAAGTTTTTCGTGGCCAATGTTTATTAAAACTTATGCATAAATATTGTTTTATTGAGTATTTTTCTTTAACTCTTCGCGTTAAGTTACTTAAAATAGGGGCACGTGTACTTAATTGCAAAACCCAAATTTTTTTTAATTTTTTTAACCCAAAAAGTTATTTTTTCTCACATTTTAAAATTTAAAGCAATTGTGCTGATATAAAAAATATAAAATATATATATATATTTTTTAAAATTTTTTCGCCGATTCATGAAATTTTTTTTTAATTCTAATACTAATTTATTGAAACTTTTTTTTTAAATCAGTATCGATTACAAATATATTTTTATTTTTATATTTATTTGTTTTATTATATATATATATTGTTTATACATCATCATATTTATACATTAGTTTATTTATACAATTTATAGAGATTAGCTTAAAAAGAAGCTTTACAACTAAGATGTGAAAAATTGTGCTGTGTAAATTTTTGTTTATGTAAAATTAAATTTTAAAGGAAAAAATGTGAATAAAAACAGTAAAGTAATTATTTGTTTTATTACTTTTTTAAATATCAATACTAATTTATTAAACTTTTTTTAAATACTGATTTATTCAATTTTTAAAAATCATTGCTAATCAATACTGGGCTATTAAAGTTCTTTTAATTTTATTAGTATTTTATTATTTATTTTTTTAATTTTAGTACTGCTTTATTTATTTTTTTTTAAACTCAATTTCTATATTAATTTATTTGAGTTAATTTTTTAATTTCATTACTGATTGTTTTTTTTTTAAACTTTAATACTGATCTATTAACTTTTCAAATATCAATATTAATTTATTACAATTTTGTTATTTGCAATATTCACTTATTAAATTTTTTTAAAATTTAATATTGATTTATTCTAATTTCTTTTGTTTTATTGCTAGTATTTTATTTAAAGTCGATACTAATTTATCAAGTTTTTCATAATTTTATTATTATTTTTTTTTTTACTTAATACTGGTTTATTATTTTTTTAAATATAAATTTAGTGCAATGGTTGAGCACTTTTGAATTTCTGCATTTCTGACCAACAACTCATTCGTTTTTTTAAGCTAACATGAAAACCGTTTAGTTTAAAAACTATAATTTTCATGACATTTTTTTGTTACCCATGAACCAATCTGAATTATTAGTTTTTTTAAATCGTTTGGGGCAGTGTTTTGTTTTTTTTTTTTTTATTAATATGCTGGAGTCCTTTTAGTGTTTTTAAAATCTGTTAAAATTTTCCGAAATCTTAGAATTTCCATTGTTTTGTTCCCTAAGGCCCATACGTAGCATGCAAAAATTTCGAATAGAATGACAAAAATTCATATAAAAAAAATCCCATTTGGGTTAATCTGCTTGCGCCTTTTGAGTGTTTTTTATATTTCTCTTAAAATACTCAGAAACTCATTGGTATCTTAGAAGTTTCAGTTGCAATGTGTTAAACATTCAAGAATGCAAATTTAGAGTTTTTTTAATATCTGCTAAGTTAAGATTCACGGTTCCCAAGTTAAGCCAATAAAAAATTTCTACTTAAGCCCAAGAAATTCTATATCCAAGAAGTTTCGTAATAACCAAGTTATTGCTTGTTTAGAAGAAGCAGTCGATTTTAATTAACAAACAATAAGATCTTTAACTTAAAATGAAACCTTTTCATACTCGTTTCCCAAGCAACACAAAATCCAGCAGCATAGTGTAAATTTTACAACAAATCGCACACACAAACACACGCACATACATCAATACAACCCACAACAACAGCAACCGAAAATGAGCTTCAGAAAAAAAAGAGGCAAATCTTGAACCGGTTATGTTGTAAGATACTTCATGTAAGTTCCAGAGCGAAGAATCACTTAAGTGTGACTGAACTTTTGCACACAGCGCCGGAAGATGAAGCAGAATCCGCAGCAGCAACAACAAACTTTATAGACAAGTGGTTATAAAAAAAAAAAAACCAAGTGATATAACTTTGGATACTTAAATTAATGACCAACACTTTAGTTTTGTTTTTATTTTTTTTATTTACAAATCAACAGCCACCTTCAGGGCATTTGTACAAAGCTGCCTTGACTAGGGTTAACTCAAAATGGAATTTGATTAGGCAATTGCAGAAGAGACCCAACAACATCTATCCACTGATGACCAATGATGACCAACCAAGCGACACGCTGCGTTGTCAACAGTTCGCATTAGAATTTCAATAGCCCAACATAAACCTAAATAACAACTTCCGCTTTTTGTCTGCCTTATATGCAACAATATATAAGTATAAGTGTGTGTCCAGCTATACATATGTATTGTTTGCAACGCTTTTGGGATTTGTTTGTTCGAAAGCATAACTATGCATAGCTATACAGCTATCCCAAAAGGGAATACCACCAAAGGGCTTTATGCGCCGTCCATGCCCATTATGGTCAACAAGTGACTGTCCCTTGGACCGACCGACCCTCTGCTTGGGTGCGCTCATTCGTTCTATTAAAAATTCAATTTTGATCGTTTTGTTTAGATACACTTTGCATGCTGAATAGTAAAAACTGTAAATAAGTAGGTACTATAAAATAAAGCCGACATGGTCGCCAGTTGTTGGTGGTGGATTTGCTTCCTTATAGCAAGTGTACCCAAAAATTGTTCTTTCTATGGAAGCTACTATTGCAACGGAAGCAACATTCAAAACGTGTTGCCTCATTTGCATATTCCAATCTATTACATTAAAATATTCGCTGTGACAGGTTGCCTTGCACCATGTCAGACGCTTTTCACAATGATTTAATTGAAAATACGCCAAACGTTTTCAAAAGTGTCTAAATAAATTTTTGGTAGCGAGCTGTAGAGCTGTTTTCTTCCTAAGGCTGGGAAAATTCTTAATGATCTTGAGAGACAAATTATTAATGTTTTTAAGAATTCGTCTATGTTACGCAACAGCGCACTGAGGGTTACTTAAGCTGGAAATAAGTTTAAAAAATTAATAATTAAAGTTGAGCTGCTTTAAGATGTTTCTGCGTAAGAGTTAAGACTAGGCCCTCAAGCCTTGTGTGTATTGTAAATGTATCTTTAAGTTTGCTTTATATTTGAGTTGCCTTTGTTGGCGTTTACAAACCGACCTCTAAGCCAAGGTTTTACAAAAAACTAAAGAACATAGGCTGTATAATTTGGGGTATTCGGAAACAAGATGAGTTTTGAACTAAGCCAATTTCATGGATGATGAATAATTTCGTTTAGGCGTAGTAGTTCTACCAACTGTGAAGATGTTCTCTAATTTTTGTAACGAAGTTCCTTAACAGAATTTGTGAATAGAGTAAAATCATAGAAGAATTGGAAATTTTGTTGTAACTTTTATTATTTCAAATGCATTTGCAGAGCTGAGTTTAATAATAATAATAATATAATAGGGAAAAGCTGCACTGCGACCCTTAGGATCTATTGTGCTCCCTTCAAGCCCTAGAGCTCCTCAACTAGCCCAATTTCCGTGACAAACTTGATTATCTGAGATGGTTCTAGTCGGGTAATATCATGCATCATTCTATGCTCACCAAGAAGGGACTTCCTTCTTCTGGCTAGGGCATCACACTCTGCAAGTATGTGCTGGGAGGTTTCCTCCTCGGTTTCACAAAACCTGCATGTGCTTGAATTCAAGATGCCAATAGTACACAGGTGTTTCCTGAGTCTGCAATGTCCCGTTAGTAGCCCCGTCAGTATCCTAAGGGAATTCTTGCCCTGAGTTTAGTAGATGGTACTTTATTAATACAAAATAAATAGTTATATTATTACACATAAGTAATAGTGGTAATATAGGGTGTCTCAAAATCGTCTGCGCTTAAGTTTGTTGTTCGCATTTTGTATATAATTTATAATAATAAATATATAATATAACAACATTTATCCTAAAATATTAAACTAGAATTACATTATTTGCCTTGAAAAAGAATAAGCGAAAAGAATTTTTTCCAGTCGGGGGTCCCCACACCGCACAGCAGTTTTTTTCTGATATGTTTGTGAAATTTTGAAAAAAAACAATTCACAAATTAGTTGATAGTTAAAATATTGTATATAGTACATCGAAAAGAGTTAATAATCGAATTAGGGTTGCTGCGAACTAGAAATTGTTGGGTGACCAGCTTTAAATAATTTCGGTGACTTTCATTATATTATTTTGGTACTACTTTGTTAAATAAGATCCTGAATATCACATGACGGCACTAATAAAAAATCTTTCGACTTTCTTGCTTTTTTTTTGTACTAGTTTGTTAAATAAGATCCTAACCACCAGATGACGTATAAATATAAAAATGTCTTCACTTTTGTTAATAACCAACCATTTTCAGTCTTTTCTGACTCTCCATATTCAAATTTTAGAAATAAAAAAAAAAAGTGTTTCTGCCTTTCCCGTTAAATTTCTCCTTTCGAGGAAATTTCAACAGTTTCAGATACATAATCCACTAAAAAGCGCGCTTATTGCTCTGTTTAAAGGGTAGTCAATGGATACAATTATAATATAATTCGGGAAAATAAATGAAGCGGCTCACTTTTTTGGTCGACCTCTTCGATTTTGATGATTTTTACAAATGTGATAGAGCTAAAGAATAGTAACCAAGTACATTTTTATTGCGATATTCCGATTATTTATAGTGTTATCGATAACTGAATCTTCGATTTTTCTTTTTTAGACTTTTCTTTAAAAACCCTATTCCCATAATTAAATAAATAAATCGAGCAATTTTTTATCCCATGAAAGATCAAATTTTGAGTTTGAAAAACTTGTTTTAATTTTTTTTAAGCATTTATTAAAAATTTTTTTTATTTCTTTTTTGTGTTCATAAGTGATCTTCCACTTTCTAATAAAAAATTCACTGCGAAAAATAAACAAAAATAAAAAGATGCCAACTCGTATAATTGCCATAGTAATCAGTACCAAGAAAAATGAGAAATAATAAATATTTTTGAAACATCTTTGTTACTCGCATGCTTTTCTAAAGTTTGTTTATGCAAAAATCTTCATCAATTGACTTCATAAGCCAAGCCCTTAAATCTTTGTGATTATTCTTTTTCATTTTAAAACATTACTTTCGATTTTTTGCAAAACTTCTTTTATTTTTATGCAAAAATCATAATCAATGGACCTAACGAACAATCCCTTTAAAATCTTTACCATTTACCTATTTACTTTCGATTTCTTTAAAAAAATATATTTTTTTCATGTGTTCTGCATTGTACAGTTGATATTATGCAAAAAACATAGCGTATAGACTTTATTTCATTTAAGAAATTCAAAAAAATTTGTACTTTCGATTTCTTTGCAAATCTTTTTTCTTTTTTATCCAAAAATTATAATCAATGGACCTTACGAACAATTCCTTTAAAATCTTTATTATTTACTTATTTACTTTCGATTTCTTTACAAATATTTTTGTTATGTCTTCTGCATTCTACAGTTGATACTATGCAAAAAATATAGCAATAGTCATCTACATAGCATCTAGACTTTATTTCTTTTAAGAAATTAAAAAAAAGTTGTTGTTTTTCTTAAATTTAAATGCAAATTTCACTTTCGACGTCTTTGAAACTTATCTTTCTGATAAGTATTCTTTTGTAACTTTTATTTTTATAGCAAAAATATTATTTTATTTGTTATTCTTTTTTTTATTTTTTGCTTTAAAACTTTCGATTTTTAATAAATCATCTTTTCTTTGGTATACTATTGTTAAGTGTTGTTTTTTTACCATATTTCAAAATACAACTTTTTTTTTCTATTTATGACGATTAAGAGCAGTAAACATATTTTAAAGAAAGATTTAGATAGGCTTTTCATATTTGTCAGCAGTACTTGCCAATATTGAACACAAAAGTATATTTTTTTATCGGCTTATCGATAACTGCATATTTAGCTAGAATTTTTTTAATCAATAAAAAATAAAATTTTTAATTTTAAGATACATTTAAAGCAGTATCATAACTGTAGAGGTATATTCGTTCTCCTATTATTTAATAGTATTATATGCTTTAAATAAACTAAATTTACAATTATAAGAATGTTTAAGCTAAAAACAAATCATCATTTCATTTACATTTTTTTACATTTTATTCAAAGAATTATTCCAATTAAGTGACCTCCCACGCCTTAAATGCACTTAATGCCTTCATTATACATTATTCCATATATTAGAAAAAAAAAAATAACTAAAGTCTCTTCTTTAATTTGTTGTATCTTCTTTTTACTTTTGTAAACAAGACTAAATGCATTCATACACTAATTCCCACTTTATAACCACCCACGTTTTTTTTTTCAGACCCTCACTTTAAGCTAACTTATTCATTTTGTCAAATGAATATATTAAATTTATCAAGAATTGAAATAGTTACAATCTTATTATGTACTATGTATAAAAAACAAGCAGCATTAACGTATCTTAGAGTCTCTTCATCTTTTTGTTCTGTTTTTTTTTATTCTTTAAAAATCTTTAAAATTTTTTGAAATCTTTTTTTAGACACCCACGCCACAAATATATCAAACAGTTTAAGACATGTCAAATTAAAGGAGAAGCTACCTATTTTCGTTTTTCATTTTAACAAGCCTAAATGCATCTTTATAATTCCTACCCACGCTTGACCTCTAGACTTAAACTTTAAGCCAACTTCCTCAAAAAAAAAAAAAAACACCCACTACTAAAGGCTGTTTTTTTCTCTTTAAATTGTTTGGCCACACTAATGCCTCCAATTAAACTCTACTAATTCATAAGCATGTGTGACTCGAGAGAACGACGACGCGAGAGTTATTTGCAAGTCAAATTAATGAACAACCTACGTCAATTAAAAATACGCCCACAGAGAACTAAGAAAAAACAAAAAAAAAACTAAACAAAAGATCTTCCATAAACCGCATACTTATATGTACAAATTTGTCTACAATTTTGGATAGAGCAACTGCTTGACTCATGAAAAAAGCCAAAGCGCAACAAAAATCTATTAAATTATATTGTCAGCTAGTGTGCAACTATGGAACTATGGCATGGTGGAGTGTATCCAAAGGTGTTGTCAATCATGCGCCACTTGAGCGCTATACAAGTCGCGGGCACGCGCACGCCCCCATTACCAAAAAAAGACAGATCTATAGGCCCAAGTCATATCTCGTTGGTTGGGTTCTATTTATCGATTGTTGATCGTATAGCATCATTAATCATTAACTTCACGGCCAAGAGAACAACGACTTGTCTGTGACGACGATTATGCCAACTATGACAGGCTTCTTTTTATGGTTTCTCGAGTGTGTGCATTTCCAAATATGGTATCCCTGACGGCATTGGCAAATGGTGTTAAATATTGTTTTATATCTGTCGCTGTATCTGTATCTCGTTTTGTATCTCGTTTTTGGTTACTTTTGTTTTCTAAGACAACGCACGCGTCACAGTTCAAAATAAATGCACCTTTTCTACGCTTGGCTGTAATTATATATCTTTAAAAAGACAATTGTCTTTTATAAGGCAACTTTTCCCTATGGCAAACCATGTAATTAATGAAATTTAGCTCTAGTCGTAAGAAAAAAAATATGATAATTTTTACATTTTTATGATGGCTTTATTAAGGTGTACATAAGCTGTTATTAGATCTTAGCTGCGAGCTAGTTCATGTGCAGATCATGCTTCTATTTTGTATAAGATACTATCTACTATGAAGTAGTAAATGATATCTCTAAGCTTAATAGATAGTTAAAAATGTCAGCCAGGCCGAATTTGTTCGGTATTCGCACAAGCTTTATTTTTGGTCAACAATTTTGTTGAAATTAGAAAATGTTTTCAAGAATTCGGTTTGGGCATAGTATTAAAAGTAAAGTATTTTTAATACTAAAAAGCTCAACTAGAGTTTCTCTCTTTCCGAAATCTATGATCAGTATGAAGTTTTTCGCTTAACAAAATTATTTACTTTACATATTATGTATATTATTATATTATATGTCTGTAAATATGACAGTAGGGGCTAACATTAAAATTCACCTGGATCCCAAGTTCTCTAAAAGGGCCCGTAGATTTGAAAATCTCTACACAGTGAAAGTCTCTTTTATTGAAAGTCTAATTTTAAGTGCGGTTACACAGATTTTTTCTCTCCATAAATAGAGTAGTTTGAATTCTTCTGAAGAAAGTAAGGCGCTTAGCACCCTTAGATAGTTACTGAACTTATTTATCTTCGACTGTTGATTATCTGGTGATTTAAATCTTATAAAATAGATTGTGTTTCAATAATGTTAAGATATTGAGACGGCTGGTACCATATAGAACTCAAATCGTAAAAAAATGAGAATTTCCAAAAAAATTTCAAAAATTGCTAAGACTGGAATTTTTAAAGAAAACTGGAAAAATTGTTCTAAAAATGATTTTCCAAATAGGTGTGTGTTCAAGTATTGCTAAAATGTAAGAACCACACAGAATTCCAATTTAAATATAGGTATTAAACATTAAATTTGCTTAAAGTAGAATTTTCAGAGAAAACTTTGCTTTTGTTATTTAAAATTTATCAAATATTACTAAGACGCAAGATAGCTTCACCACACAGAATTTGAAACTTAATAAAACATGATGTTTAATATCAACATATCTAAGAGTAAAAATTCCAAAGAAAACTTTTATATTGGTTTGCAAGAAAAGTTTGATGCTTACAGGAATTTTCAGCGAAAACTTTTTTTTGAGTGTTTTGAGAAGAATTTAAACAGAATTTCCATATATGTGTACGGATGTATTTAAATATGGCCAATATATAAGATTACCTAAGCTATACAGAATTAAAATCTTGATAGTGCAGTTTTTTCAAGACAGTAGGATTCAAAAGATTTTTTTTTTTTGGTAATTTAACACTAGTTCCACCACGAGATGTCATATTTTAACTTATTATTTCTGGTTTAATCATTTATTGATTACGAAAATACAAAAATAAATTATTTAGATAAATGATTGCACTAAGAAAATAATGTTAAGTTGAAATATGAAAGGTGCCTCTTGGTAGAAATTGTGTTAAAAGGCATTAAAGAGATGTGTGGAATGACAAAACTTCATAAAAAAAAAAAATATACTATTTAGGCTCGAACTGCGTAACAGAAAATTAATTTTAATAAAACAGATTTTTCAAAAATGTAAGAGTTCAAATAAAGAAGATATAAAAAAGCTTAAATTAGGCTGAATTCGAATCTAAATAAAAATAGGATTTTTAAAGTGGTATTAAGAATTAAAACGTGATAAGAGTGAAATTTTCAGAGAAAATTTGTCTTTTGTTTTTCAATAAGAAATTGGTTCTTAGGTTAGGTTAGGTGAGGGCGGCAGTCGTCCCAACTCACTTAGGCCAGAGAATTGGCCCGTTGTGATACCGCTGGGTGGGCCTTACACCACCCTTCCCCCACTCAGGAGGTCTCTATATGTTTTCAAAATCACGCCCATCCGGCGGCTTTATTAAACCTCGAGAGGCTTCTTGGACTCTTTTCCGAGAGCTGGGATAGGTCATTAAAGGCGTATGATTTTAGGAATCGGAGCCTTGTCTTACACAGCCCAGGGCAGTGGTGACAGAATAAGTGCTCCACCGTCTCCAGCTCCTCCTCATCTCCACAACGTCTACAGAAATCATTGTGAGGTGCGTTGAGCCTTGATGCATGGATACCCACCAGCCAGTGTCCGGTAATTGCCCGGATAACTGTCGAGCACTGAGCTCTATTTAAATCGCAAAGTTGCTTCGTTCTCTTTTTGCAGTATACCGGCCATGTCTGCCGTGAGATTCTACACGTGTTCGATATCCGATTCCACGCTTGATTAGCAGCTAGAGCAAAGTGGTCCTTAATACTCAATTTACAGCTGGCCATAGGTATACCCAGACGCTCCTTGTCCTGAAGGAGGATGCTGGTAGTTCCTCTTCTTGCCAGTTAATCCGCAATGCAATTGCCCTCAATGTCCCTGTGTCCCGGGACCCAGATGAGGTGGCTCGAAAACTGTTCTGCCATCTCCTCCAGAGATGAACGACAGTTGTTCACTGACTTCATGCATGATGTCATGGAGTCGAGAGACTTATTGTTGCTACCAATATTGGTTGGTTGGTTGGTATTGGTTCTTAAATAAAAAAAAAACAATCTCCAAAATTTTCAAAACTTACTTCGAAAAGGAATTTATTATCGAAATGGCTAAGAGTGGAATTCTCAAAGAAACTTTTTTTTTCGTTATGCATGTCCTTTATTCGAGTCTTAAGAGAAGAAAATTTCCAAAAAGCTATTATTTGGAGGTTTGTCATTTTGAAGAAAATCCTTCTTTTGTTCACCAAGTTTCTTTTTTACGCTCCTTAGGAGAGTGTTGCTTTACACCTTTTTTTGTGAACGTGTCTTCAAAAATTGTATAATTTTAGTAACTCCCTAACAATTTTCTTACAGTGCACTTATAGTCAGTATCATATTCATGCCACAAACAACACTTAATTAAAAATTTCTCAGATAGCAGCAAACCAGATAAGCCTCTCAATGACTTTAGTCTTCTCGTAGTCTCTTTGCCCATCTTTGCGACAAAATCTATTTTCAGTTTAACTCTTGCATTTTTTATTATTAAGAAGCAAATCTTGGATCGCTCCATTGCAAATTTTTATGCTGCGTATATTCTGCTAGACTTTCCATGCGCCATTTAATTTTATATTAAAGTTTTTATTTAGCCCCTAACAATCGGATACGTTTGCAAAACTCATTATACACTTAGCAAGTTATTTATTATATTTTATTTGATTTATTTTTTACTGCCACTAAGTCATTTTGTGTTGATAAGATAAGCTTATAAATGATTTGCTTTTTTTTATGATTTATATAAATATAAATATCAGACAGTAACAGTAACCATTGCTATTTATTTCCGTTCATTCACTTTGGATGAAGTGTAAAATTGTTAATTAAATAAAAGCAGAACTGTGAAAATTTAAGATATTAGCTTTAGATAAGCGGGGCCCTGCTAGTCCGCACCTAAGTAAATATCTATTTATCTGGCAGTAAATAGCGCTCCAAAATGTTGTAGGTCTTTGTTTGTGTGTTTGACAGCTTTGTGACTTTTTAAAGACCTTGACGACTTTTTGCAAGTCGCACGTCATTTGGCAGATTTGCTTTCGTTGATATGTAGTACACTCAGTATCTTAAAAATACATTTTGAATGTTTTGATTTTGATTTTAGTCGTATCTTTTTTATGTTTGTGCTCGATTTTCACAAATACAGCTACACGAAATTTAAATGTGTTTCTATAAATTTTAATTTTTTTTAGGTTTATTTTGTTTTGATTTGTGTGCACTCTAACAAAACACAAATTATATAAACTCCATGGTTAATACATCCCATTTGTGGCGACATTTTATGGCTGACTAAACCACGTCGCATCTCGGCCCACGCATCGCACAAGTAAGCCCGTTTCGTCCAGTTGCCGTTCTTAGTACGTGAAGTCGCTTCAGTTTCTTTGCGCCAGTCCGCGTAGCTGGGAACGGGCGCTTTGGGTCTCACGCTCAAATTTGAGCGTTGGGGCAATGCAGATTCTGTATGATACTTTCTGACAGACGTCCGCAGGCACAGATTTGTGGCGCTCGTTTTTGGATGCAAGATTGGACTTTTTATTTATTGAAGTCTTGGATTGTTAGAGTACTACTTGTGGGTAATCGATCCAGTTGTTTGCTGATTCATAAATTTGGCAAAATAATTGTCTAGAAATCTTTTGTCTATAGCTATTTCTTCGTTAACTTTTTTCTTTTTCTTGCCAGCAGCATTCTTTTTTAGACTGTGTGTCACCTGCTACCAATCATGCCATCTCTCACATAGCTGCTGCATCACAAGATCCTGACAGCGGTCCAAGGCACGGCTAAAACCAGCATTTTGATGCAGCATGGTAAACCCTCCGGTTTCAGTAGCGCGGCTGCTCAGCATAGTCGTCAAGGGTGTAACGCGGGAAGCAAAGTATTTCGAACACGCGTTAGTTAAAGCCTTTTTGAGCTAAATGTTAAAAAAAAAGGTTAGTTTTCTGTTATAAGCTGCAAAATTTGATATGTTGTAAGTTCGAGCTAAATAAAAATGTAGAAGAATACTGCAGTCTCTTAAGGGGGTTACTTGAGGGGGGAGAGAAGTACTGAACCACCGGGGGTAAGGCTTTTCAAAGGTGCTTAGTCATCTGACGCATGAATAGAATATTTTTTAATTTGTTCCGGTCCCGAAATTCTTCTCGGCGTAGGTAAAGCGATGGAAAGAGAAAAAATCAACTTATTTTTCTTTATTTGGCTCACATGTGTCTATATACAAAATTTAGAGATTTTGGCATTTAAAAGTTGATACTATATCTTACAAAAGTCTGAAATATTTCTCGGCATATCTGTGCTTAGGTAGGGTATGGAAGATTTTTTAGAGAAAAAATAAAACTGTTTTCTGTTTATTAGGCTCACATATGTCTGTACAACAAAATTGGCGAATTTGACATTTAAAAATGGATTTAAGTCATACTATAACTTAAGAAAGAGGAATTTTTCTTTTAACTGTGCCAGGTTTTGACCGGATAGCTTCAAGAGTTTGAATGTAAGCCCTGGGCAAATAGTTTGTGATAAACTTTATACGCAAAGCGTCATTGCGCGTTTCCAAGTAGAATTTTGTATTTTTTCGCCATAATCTTTCAAATTTAAGTGTTTATACAGACGCGCATGGCGCAAAAGCTAGCCAATTTTTTTTTGCACAAATCTAACACACCCGACCCTCCGATTATACAGAGCAGAAAAATTCACACAGCTAACAAATGAATTAAACAAAATTTATTTAACACATTTAGCTTTGTGCGAAAAATTTATTCGGGAAACAAAGACCAAAAAAAGAAACCTAAAAATAATTTAAATAATACGCAATTGTTGTTTACTATATGATCGGTTCTGGGTCTGTCAAGTTATAATGTATAAAATATTATTGTTCATGTTGCTATATGTACACTACGTATATATGTAAATATATAAAGTAGTATCTGATGATACGCTGAGTAAATTCACAGACATGTGCCGCAAAGCTCGAGATGATGTTGGGTATGACAAACGTTGCTGCTTGGTGCTGATGATGAGCGCATGCCACATGAGATCATGGCAATTTACAATTTGTGTCATAGGACTTGTAGATATTGTTTGCAGATATCATTTAGCAATGTCTAAGTGAAGCTATAATTTATTTTTTTTATTTATAGACAGTATGGCTTGGGAAATATTTGTATAGTATTTTAAACTTGTTAAAGAGAAGAAGATTTTCTAAAAAATTGTATCCATTTGTAATTCTCTCATATCTTATACTTTAAAACCGCTTTGAACTGCTACCATGATCTTTGCACCTCTATAAAGATTTCCACTGCACTTAACAGCACGTCAGGATTGTCAGCACAGCCACTTAAACGTACATGACGCAGAGATGTCAGCGATAAGAATTGATATTGACTAAACTGACACATTGCCACCTTTTTTTTTACTATAACCACATTGACGTCATTAAGTGGCATTGATTGCAATGTCAGTGTTGCGCCTCGGCTACTGCTGCTACCACCGTTGCCACCAACAAACCACAAATACCATCATGTGGTTCTCACACTTGCGTGCCAAGTGGCAACCCGCATTATTTGAAAAAATAAATCGATAATTGCTTGTTAAATGTCAGCTGAAAAACTTTCAACTAGGTTTTTTTTTTGTCGCCAGGGCTACTTGACATTGCCAAAAAAAAAAGTAATATAAGTAAGTTACATTTATGGCAGCTATAAATACCGTTAGATAGCCATTGTCTTGTGGCACTGTGGGCTTGCCACCCTTTTGTCAGAAAAACGCTTTCGCCTTTCACTCACTTTTCATTTCAATAACTTTTGACGGAAGACAAAAACAAATTGCAGACAAAAGCATTAGACTTTATTACAATGTTTTTTTTTTTCTTTTTTGATGCGAAACTTTGTGGCAAGTGAGACATAATTTTGTCATATTTTGTTTTTGTTTTCGACATAAAAACCTTAAATGGGGGTCAGTCTGGGTTGCCCTTTGGGTGTTGAGGAAGTTGCTTTTCGTGACGAAACTGTGTCAAATTTGCAATATTCATTTATTTATTTCCTACTTTTAGTCTTGCCAAACCCGAAAACTTTGCCATTTACAATTGTTTGGTTTTAATTTCGTTTTCTGTTCAAAAAGATTTTTGTTTTCGCAATTTTTCGGTGTTTTTCTTTATTAAATATTATTTAATACAGCTTTTGTAAGCCGACTAAAGTAATTAACTCTTATATAAAGTGCTTACAAATGGATTTGCAGCTGCGCAAATTAAGTAAATTAAACTAATTATAAACAGAAAAACATTTGAAATTAAATTTTTAATGTCCCAACTCTATGACCTAACAAAATAATGGCTGCTATTTAAAAGAGTTGTAAAATTTCATTTAATTTTGCTTCTTTTTAATTTATTTTGTTTAACTTTTATTATACAATTTTAAAAATATAAATTAATTTTTATTATATATTTTATTATTTAAAGTGAATTTGTATTTGCATGTTAATTGCTATTCGGTTTAAAATTTCAACAGTTTTTACCGATAATATGTTTATTTGTCAATAAAAAGCTGTGAGTCTCTTCTTCCGGTGTATGAAGATACAAGTTTTTTTATACATACATTTTTTTTAACGTCTATTAACCCATTTTAATTAGTATAGGATCAGTTAGAGAATACTAGGGTTCTTGGATTCATAGCAGAACATCTGAGTTCCAAGTCTTTTTACCATAAAGCACTGCAATTTTTATATGTACTTCTAATTCAAGAGACATTGTATATATATTGTAGACATATTTTTTAAGTTTATCATTTCGAGTTTATTAGAATGTGATTACCCAGATTAAGATCCAGGAAGAGTTCTCTCGGGTCTCGACATGCCGAAATATCCCCTTTTGAATATATTTCATAAGGCACTGTAATGTTTATACTGCTAATTCAGGGATTATGAGCAAATTTTCTATCATAAGCTGCGAGAGACCTTTTTCCCAATGTATAAAAATACTACCATATTTTGTTTGGATTTTTTAGAATGGGATCTACCAGATTCAGATCAATGATATATTTTATGAAGCATATAGAGTTTCACAGATGAACCTGTGAGCAAATCCTTTGTCATGATAAGCTACGACAGATTTTTCTCTCAGTATAAAAAAATACTCGATTTTTTTTTAATTTTTTAACGTTTACTACCATATTTTGATTTGATTATTTACAATGAGTTCCGCTTGATTCAGATCCAGTACAAGGATTTTGAATATGTTCTATGAAGCAATTTAATGTAATGTAATTTTAATCTCAGATCAGAGAAGGGAGAAGATTCGGGGGCCACGACACCTCGAAATATTTACAATCTTACAAATGTTAAACATGTTCTTTGTAGCACTTTAGTGGCTATACACCGTCAGAATTCATTCTGTAAATGAAAATATGATCTCTCTCCTTTATTTTTATTCAAATCCGCCCCTGGGATCACCAAACCATTCTAGAAAATAGACAAAAAAAAAAAAATGTTTAATTTTGCTTCTTCACTTCGTCAATTTCGCGCAACATCGTTTATTATATTGAAGGTACAAAAAGTCCAGTATCTAAAGGCAGAGGATTCTGACATCCCCAATTTTTTGGTTTTTTCTTACAAATTTTGAAATACTTCAATGTTTATACTTTCTACAAATTGAGAATAAAATTTAAACCCCTCTCCAGGAATCAAACAGGTTTCTTAGAAACAATGGCATTTCAAAAAATTAAGCTTGTCCACTTTGCCCACAGAGTTTTATTCGACGGCCAACCCAGTTTAAAAACCTAAGTTCAGGTTTAAAGAGTAGGTGTGCAAAAACATTTAGTGGAAATACTCTAAAATAAGACTAAGTCGCTGCTAAGACTTTACATATGCCAAAAAATTCCACTAGCCACTTCTATATAGTACGATGAATTTTTTTTTTGTTTGAAATGGATTTTTCAAGGATATCTTAAAATTTTTTTGAAATTCTTTTTTTTTCTTATTCTTCATAAAACATACTTCTGTATGGAAACTTCCTTAATATACGTTTTGTTGGAACTCTGTCAAAAGCGACCTATTTATTATAACCTATATATAGGAAATCTGTACTTTTTGCTCTAATCTAGATAAAGTTTTTTCCAGAACAAAAAAACGTCAATCGCCAAACTTTTGTATGAGAGCAGTAAATACCAAAAGTTGTGGAGTTTTCTTATCTAGATTAACTTTCAATTTCCGTTTCGGATTTTTATTTTCTTACTGCATAAAAAATCGTGATTGTTGGAATTCGGTCAAAATATGCCTAATTGTAATAATCTATATCTTAAAAATCTGAAAGTATAAAAACTTCAGGAAATCTCTAACCTAGATTAAGTTTCAATTTGAGCCATTTCGATAGTTTCTTTTTTTTATCTATAAAAAATCGTAGAAAAACACTTTTGTATGGAAGCAGTCCATAATATGCATTTTCTTGGAATTCGATTAACAGAAACCTATTTATTTCCAAAATAATTGGGTTTCTGGCACAACACCTAATTACCCAATCTGTACCAGCTAATTCTGATTCTAATCGTTTTTGTTTTATTTTTTTGTTTTATTTAAATAGTTCGCAAACCTGCTAGTGTAATAACAAAATATTTTTTTATAGACTTAAGGAGTTGAAAACACTTCTAAGGGTTTTTATAGCAAGAAACTATATAAGCCCGGCATGTGATGTGTTCATCATTTAGTACTAAAATAAACCTATAACCTTTGGTTTTAAAGCGAAAACATTTAAAGATGTCTATACAGTCAAGTTAGACCAGTTTATAATCTATGATCTAATCCAAATCTTTTAGAGCTTTGGTCGCCACTGTACCTCACCTGATTTGCGTTTCTCGCGTTCGGGTACGACCAAACTTTTGGCGCGTTTAACGCGTAAGGAACGGCGTCTTATGGAACGTAGAAAAGCTTCGGGCATGCGTGAGAAACGTTGTGGCGTCTCTGGCGCTTTGGTGGCGCGTTCCGGCAAAAAGAAGTTCTTCACGGCCAACATGATGATGATTTCCTTATAGCTGGTATAGTGCAAGCAGAGGAACTGTTGCTGCCAATGTTTGTTGTTCTAACCTGCCCCCGCGCGTGTTGGCAATGAAATATTTGGTTTGTTTTTCTTTTTTTTTCTTGCTCTTTGTTGCTATTTATACTTTTGCTATTGTTGTTTACTTTTTGTGCTTTTGTTTATTTAAATCCTTTTAGTTTTGCGATTTTGTAGCTTCAAGTTACTATTTGTACATGGTTATTTATTTATTTATTTGCGCACTTATTGGCTTTCCACACAGTGTATGACCGCAATTCGAAAGATAGCAACTTTTTACAAACATATTTGCACAGCTTGTTCGTTTTAAACGAGCGAACTTTTATTGAATTTTTTGTATTATTATATAAAAATTTGCATTTTAGCACATATTAAATATATGACTAATGCAGCCACTGGTTTAGTCACAAATATAATTTTTATTTACGTCTGTCTGACGACATCTTAAAACACTTGGTCACTTAATAATTTTTTTTTTTATTACTGACAATATTTTTGGAAAAATATTTCAAACGCGCGCGTAAACAAAAAACTACCAAAAAAAAACTGTGTCAACAGCACGAAAACTACGTAGAAGTTGCTTTTATATTGCAAGCACGTCAAATAATGACCGACCGTCCGTGCAGCAGTAACGTACGTCCATAAAGCGCGCGAGTCGAATAACAAATGTGGTTTGAAGAGCGGGCCAATGTGCCAGCAACAGCCACAATGTTAATATTAACATGGCATGTGCTGCGTTTAACAGCGCAGCGGCTCTGTTAGCTAGCAGGGAAATTTTTATTTGGTACTTTTTTGCATTGCTTGTAAAAGTATGAATGAACCAGAAAGCGCAAGACTGCTGCGAGTGCGAGTGTGTCAAAAGATATTGGGTTTTTTTTCGATGTTGTTGTGGTGTAGGATCAACAATTATTGCATAAATTGTTTCAGTTTCAGGTTGCAGTTCACAAAAACAGATACAGATACATTTACATACAGATACAGGATGCAAACACAGACTGCTATAGTTCCATTGATTTCCGACCTATGACAATGACGTCAACATTTTTAATATCGTTTGCACTTTGAGGTACCTACTACAAGTGACTAAGCAATAATTAATATCAATAGTTAAAGAAATTCCATAGAGTAAACGTATGTAGATACTGGGGTCTTAGCGCTATCTTACCAATTATTTATGAGAATGTATGGTTAAATATTCACACAAATATGTATTAATTATTTTAGTTTGAAAACTATGCGCTCGAAAATGTTGTAGTTAACATCGTAATAAACTAAGTCAGAATTGAGGCGATTGTTGTTCGGGGAACGAAATTGTTTTCGCAAAAAATATCTTTTTTTAATATTTAATATAAGAAAAATTTGATTAATTTATTTATAATGATAATTATAGTTGAAACCAGTGGCGGATCGATCCACGGGGGAATACCATAAAGATAACTCAATAAAAAAAAAATTGGTTCAAAAATATTAAGAACTTAAATAAGTGACAAAACATTTTTTTTTAATTAAGACAACGCGTTAATTTTAAAAATTACAATTTTCGACAAACATTTTTTTTTATATTAATCAATCTGCATTACTTTTTTTTTAAACTTATTGGAGGCAGTTTTTGTTCCTTATCTATCAAGAGTCTAGATTGAGAGAATTTTATCTCAAAATAAATGCCTATAATCCCAAATTTTTTTTTTATATGAAGTAATATTCCGTGCGAAATATTTCGAACTGCGTATGTTAGATAAATTAGTTTTTTACTCAAAATGATGGGTAATATTTCCTAACCATTTTCGCAATAAAATACCTATCAGATTCCTGAAGAACTTAAATAAGTGACAAAACATTTTTTTTAAATTAAGACAACGCGTTAATTTTAAAAATTACAATTTTCGACAAACATTTTTTTTTTATATTAATCAATCTGCATAATTTTTTTTTAAACTTATTGGAGGCAGTTTTTGTTCCTTATCTATCAAGAGTCTAGATTGAGAGAATTTTATCTCAAAATAAATGCGTATAAACCCAAATTTTTTTTTTATATGAAGTTTTGTCATTCCGTGCGAAATATTTCGAACTGCGTATAGGCCTTAAGTTAGATGAATTAGTTTTTTTACTTAAAATTATGGGTAATATTTCCTAACCATTTTCGCAATAAAATACCTATCAGATTCCTGAGAACAAATTAAAAAAATTTGGATAATGTCAAACTTCATATAAATGAAAAGTTTTGCACGACTTTTGACAATTATTAGAAAGTACTACTAAAAAAGTTGAAATCTTAACTCAAATTTAAAATTTTGAATAATATCAAAAAGCTGAATGTAGTTGGAACACCGACACTTAAGATGAGCCTTCTGATAGAATTTCACGCTGCTAGTTCGTTTTGTTTTAGAGATTCGTCGTTCTGGTTATTTCGATATATATAATAATAATTTTTGCCAGTTTTTAGATAGAAAGTACATTGAAAAAAAACGTTGAAATTTGAACTCGTTTTGTCCTCGAAAAAAACACGAAATCGATTTCTTTTCCACATTTTGTGGATACAGGGTGTGTCAGAAAAATGTTCTAACAAATATTTTTAGTAGAGCACACAAAATCTTTTTAAATAAATTGCAGCTAGTCTTTCCAGCAAACTGCTGATACACTCCATTTCTATTGAACCTATTTCGTTTAATCATAGAAACACACCTAATCATTACGATCGCAATTTGTTTTATTTTTATTGTTAAACCTCTAGGGAGAATACTATTTACGGCGAATGCGACGTCAAACCTTATCAAAGTGCACAGTGTTGTCTGAATCATATTGCATTTCAGCAAAAATAATCAGGAAGGAAGCAAACGAATTTAGTTTTTATCAAAACAAGTTGACCGGCTACAGTCGTAATATAACGACTAAAATATACGCTGAATCCTAGACGACTGGAATCTAAAAGCCACTATCCAAATTGGAGCATAGGTAGTTTTAATCATAGGTTTCGTAGATTCTTATCAAGTCGAAAATTTCTGCGTGAAAAAGTTTTGGTTTGGATTGTGGTATGCCCAAAAAGTGTCCTTTTTTTAAGTTCTCATGAGAGTTTGGTAAATTGATGAAAAAGAAAGAGAAAAATTTGAGGGTTCTACTTTAAAAAGTTTTTGCATATGAGTAACAAACTAATTTTAATAAGAATATACATATTGATTAAGAAGAATTCCTGTAGAGTTTCCAGATCATGGTGCGATGCATACAAAGATATACAACGAGAAACAACGAAAATATAAAAACAAAGTGAAAGTGAAGGACGAGAGTATAAGATACATTTTAAAGGCCTTAATTTTAGGGCCCATCACCGATGTGAAAAGCCAAACCCTCCGATCACGCAAAAAATCGACTGGGCGACCATCTCCGTCTTATTCATTATTTTCTTTCAAATATTACCAAACATTTTTTAATCATTTAATATACTCCTTACCCTTTCGATGCAGTGTATAGTAACCACACACTGATAAGAGCAATCGCAACTGGTGCTGCATAATAATAGCGTTAATATTAAAAATTTCCCAGTACCTCTAATAAAATACTTGCTTTATGTCAAGTAAAAACAACAAGAGCAGCAGAGGAAGAGAAATGTGAGATTGAGTGAGAAAAGCATTACAGCGAGGTGGTTGGTGGGCAGAGAAAAGAGAGAGCGTAGATGCAACACAAAAAACAATACGGAAATCAATTTCTCTTTGTAGTTTTTGTTATTGTCATTATTTTCACTACTGTGCAGAGAGGTCATAATCAACGTGCTGCGGGCTCCTCCTGTTGCCTGTTGTCACTGATGGCGATCCAGTGACGTAGATAGCTGATGAGGTGTTGGGGTATAATATGAATCAATCAAGTTCAAAACTACTTTTTTGTGAGATAGAAAATTGAGAAGACTTATTGGTTAAGGTTCTAGTTATGTGTATTATTTTTACGAATATTTGTACAATTTATAGAAGAAAATCGGAGTTCTTGAATTGTTTGTAATAAAAGCTGGAAGATTCATTCAGTTAAGTTTCTAGGTGTATAAATTGTTCACAAATGGCGAAAATAAAAAAAGAAAATTGAGTTGTTGCTAATGTTTTTTTAATGGTGTGGTGAGGATGAGTTATCTTTCACCACCCTCAAGGTGGGCAGCTACTAAGGTAGTGTGCTGAGCTCCATTCTTACCACTATTTTTTCAGCCAAAGCTGCTTTCATAGAGCACTATAGGAATCAAAAATCATGCCAAATGTACCTGCTTAGTAAAAGCTAGTCCAAACTCAAAATTAAAAAAAAAAAAAAAAAAAAATTATTTTTCAAGGCCATCTTAAAACCGATATGGTCACTATCTGGCTTCTACCTGGTACTACTAGTTTTTCGAATGTTTATATTATCAAAAGCAAAGTCTAAAAAAAAGCAACTGGTACCCATTATCTAATTATAAATCAAGGAACACATGATATTGCTAATATTCCTAGAGGAAATAAATAGATCCATTCAATAGTACGTCCAAAAGATATCAGAACAACTAAACAAACTGACGCATCTTTTTTTTAGAGACGTAGTACAATAAACATGGAAATCTACTCATCCATCGATAATAATAATAATAAAATAGTCGAGCTTCCCGAAAATGGGTTCGTTTTATAGAAAATTGGTTATAAGGAGGTTCTCAAAAGAGTGTATTTGAAAATAATTTGTTATATGAAAAAAATTGGTGATAGAGGCATGCGTTAAATGCAGGCGCGGATCCAGGATTTGGTCATAGGAGGGTTTTCGAAGAGTATATATATCAGAGCTCGCAAAAAACTGGATCCGCCACTGCTTAAATGAGAGTAGATCGTCCAATTATCATGCACCATGCTATGAAAAAAAATATGAAGTTATAGATTGTTTCCTTATAAATAGGTTAAAAATTATGTGCTGGATTTCGATTATAATTAATCGATTTGCCAAAAGGGTACACACATGAGTTGGATCTGCAAATCGAATCCGGAGCTGTGTACAAAAAATAAAATGATTCATAAATTGTTACCCAAACTTATGGTTGATTAAAAAAATAGTACAGATAAATAAGCCTTTAAAATTAAAAATTCATTAAAATATTTAATATTATAATAATTAAAAAAAATATTATGAAAATTTACAAAAAAAATTAAGCTATATCGTGCTGCTTGAAGAAAAAATACTTCCTTTGGAAATTTTTATTATTAAGTTGTGCACCACCAGGTGTTAAAGATAGACCCCTTAAGTATCTACGTCACTGAAGATCACGTTCATGATGATGATGATAATGAATCCCCCATAGCACATTGTCTGTTTTTATGCGGTTACTGTGGTTATTGTTGTTGTTAGTTGGGGAATCGGGGGATTTTGCATATTCGTATGGTTAGTTAAATGCAACACTTGGGGGGAGGGTCTATTTAATGTCGCTGTTGTTGTTGTATTTTTGAAGTTGTTGCATTTCAGTTTTTGCTGCGGCAGTTTTTTGTTTCTGCCGCAATGTTTTTGTTTGCTTCCTAGAGACGGAAAACCAAACAACTGACAAACATGCGGTAAATATTGTTATGCACTTTAATTTATAGTAATTTGAATAATTTTTTTTGTATATTACTGGTTCGTTTATTTTTATTTTTTTCAAGTGTAGAGGTGACATTATGCTGACGGTTATGAAACGAAGCCCATTAATGTGGTCAATGTGCTGTGGACGACGGACTACGCCGACATGGCTATTAAATGACAGCATTGATTATTATTGGAATTTAATATATTATGACAGAAATGAAATGGCAGCAAAGCTGGCCCAACAAAAATCGATATAATGACTAGGAAAAACTGACCATGATATTGGAAAAATAATAAATGTTTTTGGTTCAAAATGCAGCGCAATTGCTAAATTTGATATTGTAGGCTCTACACTGAGAAAAAAAATTAAGATTTTCTTAAAAGCGTGCCTTTTTCCATTTAAAGAATTTTTTTCCTTCATTTACAAGGGTAGGTACAAATATTAGACTTTCAAAATACTAAAAAATGTCTTAAAATCGCTACATTAGCGCTCTCCGAACCAATTATGGATCATTTCTACGTCACTTTGCCCAACGATTATTTTTGACCGATAAATGGTATTTACAGTATGCTGCAACTCTAGAGATTATTATACGAAAAATTTGTATAGTTTTATCTACATCAAATCCCTTAAACTCTGCAGTTCAACTTTATAACTAACTCTACAAATATCGCACCAAATGCATGCATTTCCCAACTCCCAAAGATTGCATTTTATCAACACGTAACAGTTACGCCAGTGTTAGTAAATCTTTTAATTTATAAACGTTACTAAAATATAACAAATGCAACGCTGTCGCTGCTTTCAGATTAGATGCAATACATAACGTGCCACAAAAAGTATCTAGGCTAAGTGCGGCACGTGAACTGCATTATATGGTCGATAATTTGACACACTCGGCACGCTCTGCACACTTCTCTGCTTACTTATCCAACTAAAAATCACAAAATAGGTAACTACCACGAATTGTGACACATTTCTGTGACTTAATTAGACGACATCTTTTGAAATGTGTAGAACTGTACGTGGAAGCAGCAAGACATCGCACGCGATTTCGATTGCACTATAAGAACGAACTTGAAATGCGCTCGGTTTGGTTTGGGGTGGCAAACACCCTCAACACGGAAACTCCAATGAACTAAACTCAATTGTAAGAAATATGTGTTATAGTCGAAAGTGAAATACCCTAATTTTCACGAAAAAAAATCAAACTGCTTGTTGCCAGTCTAACAAGCAGTCAGTCTTCAATTGAAAAATTTTTGTTCTATGAAATTATTATTTATTTATATAATTGTAGCTTAGATTTAGTTCAAAATTACAATATTAGTTTATGATCAGAACACCAAAAGCTTTGGGTTTGCATAATATTTTATTTTAATTTTAGTCGAAAATTTCGGCGAAATGCTTCCAATTGTGGATGATGCTGTTAGGCGATTGAAGCAAATTACATTGTGACCTTATTTTTAATAACTCTTTTTTTTAATAAGTTTTTAAGTTATGTCTTTACTCCCAGAAATGGAATTATTTCGCACCCAGATTGGAAGTTGCACAATTGGAAAACTACAAGACATTTTGCTAAGGATTTTAGGAATAAACACGGTAAGAATAATTAAGAAATAAGTTACGACAAGAGGTTGATGTCGTATTGTTTCTTAGGCTTACACGATGAAAGTCTATTAAAATTTTAAGTACCTGCTTAGTAATAAAAACTGAAAAGCTTTTGATCTGACACATTTTCATTTTCACCATTTTTTGGGAGTAACGGTCAAAATAAAGCGCATTTGCACAAATAAATTTTTCTTTGGACAACGAATATATACATAACTGAAACAAATCATAAAACACAATTCGCAACTAAAAAAAATTGTGTTTCCAAAAGATATCGATTTCGATACTTTACAAAACAAGCTGAAAAGATGGCGTACGTAAAGTCGTGCGCGGACGACTTTTGAATACCCTGTACCACTGCTTGCAATAAAATCCGGTAAATTGCTTAAGAACACCAAAAGACATTTGATTGCCAAATTAGATTATGATACCTTCATAAACAACCAAAAACAGACGAATTTTTAATCAACAACTTTTTTTCGACCGATCGGCCCTATGGGAGCTATATGACATAGTCAACCGATTTTGATAAAACTTGGTACAGTGTTGAAAATCTCTTCTGCATGCCAAATTTGGTTACAATATCTTCACAAACAAACGAAACACAACAAATTTTGTACAAAAAGCTTTTTTTTGACCGATTGGCCCTATGGGAGCTATATGATATAATCAACCGATTTTGATAAAATTTGGTACAGTGTTGAACATCTCTAAAAAACTTCTAAATGCCAAATTTGGTTACAATATCTTCACAAGCAAACGAAACACAACAAATTTTGTACAAAAAGCGTTTTTTTGACCGATTAGTCCTATGGGAGCTATATGATATAGACAATCGATTTTGATCAAATTTGGTACAGTGTTGAAGATCTCTAAAAAACATTTGAATGTCAAATTTGGTTACAATATCTTCACAAACAAACGAAACACAACGAATTTTGTACAAAAAACAAATTTTCGACCGATCGATCCTATGGGACCTATATGATATAGTCAACCGATTTTGATAAAATTTGGTACAGTGCTGGGGGTTTCTAAAAAACTTCCGATTGCCAAATTTGGTTATGATATCTTCATAAGCAAACGAATTATCCATCTAAAACTTTTGCTTTTTTTCGAGGTCCTCTGAAACACCCCTATGGGAGCTATATAATGTAGTCCTGATATCAAAAAAAATAAAATAAACTTGTCTCCTATGGATTAATAAGGGATCTTATCTGAAAGTTTGGTTGCTCTAGCTCTTACCATCTCTGAGATCTAGGCGTTCATACGGACAGACTGACAGACGGACATGGGTATATCGACTTCTCTAGTCACTCTGATCATACTTTAGGTAACTTTGGCGGGTCTCCGACATCTCCTTCTGTACGTTACATACATTTTCGGCTTGCACAAACACAATATACCCTTTGTACCATACGGTACAGGGTATAAAAAGCCCATGTTTTAAATCAACAAACTAAATAAATCAATAGTTTACTTCATAAATTTTTTTTTTGTACTTATATGCATTAACTGCTTCGATAAATAAATAAAGGTAGGGAGATATTTATAAATGCGATCGTATCTTTAAAAAAAAGTTTTTGCGAAACTTTAACATTTTTAAGCAGAAGTGTCTTTAAGTCCATAACTCATCGGCTGATAATAATAATAATAAAAAAATTTAAATATTGTTTTGAAAGGTGCAAGGAAATGCTAAGGATCTCTTCTGCTCCTTTCTAGCCTTAGAGCTCCTCATTTCGTCCAATGTCCAAGGCTTGGTTTAACTCGAGTGATATGGTGCATCGGGATTCTATAACTGCCACAAAGTGAAGCACCAGAGCCACAGGCAGGAGGGAGGAATCATCATAGATACTTTAGGTGCAATTTTAACGTTTTGACACAGATTGTTTGGAAAAGCATGAAAGTATCGAGTATAGGGAAGCCGAATCTTCGTAAATTTTCCAAACATGGTATCGATATTGTCACCTAAAGCAAAGAAAATTCATAAAAAAGTTTTTCCAAAAACATGGAAAAAAAAAATTAAAATTCTCAAAATGCTGTTGAGCTATTAGAAGCGTCAGCAGAAGAAATAGAATGCTTTAATCCAAGTATCGAGTATGCGATATAATATTTGATATTTATTGTTTACCTCTGTAGAGAAGCTGATTCTTTGTAAATATTCCTAACATGGTAGCCATGTTGACTCCTAAAGCAAAGTAAATCAAAAAAGTCTTTCGGAAAACTAAAAAAAAACCAATTCCTCAAGATGCGGTTCAGCTTCTAGTTCTAAAGAGACTATCTTTATTTATTTGGGATATGCCATTTGGTATTTTTTTTTTTTAAAGGAAGTTTTGTCAGTCCGTGCGTAAATTTTCGAACTGCGTATGAGCCTTTAGTCTCAAAAAATGAGTTAATATAAATTGTGAAATCTAATCATTGCTGAAATAATTTTATAATGAACAAAAAGTCTTGTTTTAAATAAAGGTCTTTAAGTAAATATTTATTTAATTTTTATTTTCGGAGCTAAAGTGGGTCACTCGAAATCATAAATTTGTTTACTCAGTGATCCTGCTTTTTTCAATCCTTTGTTGACGAAAACAGTAATTATACCCTGTACCGTATGGTACAAAGGGTATATTGTGTTTGTGCAAGCCGAAAATGTATGTAACGTACAGAAGGAGAAGTCGGAGACCCCCCAAAGTTACCTAAAGTATGATCAGGGTGACTAGAGAAGTTGATATACCCATGTCCGTCTGTCCGTCTGTCCTTCTGTCCGTCTGACCGTCTGTCCGTATGAACGCCTAGATCTCAGAGATGGTAAGAGCTAGAGCAACCAAACTTTCAGATAAGATCCCTTATTAATCCATAGAAGACAAGTTTATTTTATTTTTTTGATATCGGGACTACATTATATAGCTCCCATAGGGGTGTTTCAGAGGACCTCGAAAAAAAGCAAAAGTTTTAGATGGATAATTCGTTTGCTTATGAAGATATCATAACCAAATTTGGCAATCGGAAGTTTTTTAGAAACCCCCAGCACTGTACCAAATTTTATCAAAATCGGTTGACTATATTATATAGCTCCCATAGGCCCAATCGGTCAAAAAAACGCTTTTTGTACAAAATTCGTTGTGTTTCGTTTGTTTGTGAAGATATTGTAACCAAATTTGGCATTAAGAAGTTTTTTAGAGTTCCCAAGCACTATACCAAATTTGATCAAAATCGGTTGACTACATCATATAGCTCCCAAAGAACCACGCGGTCAAAAAATCGTGTTTTTTACAAAATTCGTTGTGTTTCGTTTATTTGTGAACATACCGGAACCACATTTGGCATTAAGAAGTTTTTTAGAGTTCCCAAGCACTATACCAAATTTGATCAAAATCAGTTGACTATATTATATAGCTCCCATGGGGCCAATCGGTCAAAAAAACGTTTTTTGCACAAAATTCGTTGTGTTTCGTTTGTTTGTGCAGATATTATAACCAAGTTTGGCATTTAGAAGTTTTTTGGAGATCTTCAACACTGTACCAAATTTTATCAAAATCGGTTGACTAATTCTCATAGCTCCCATAGGGCCGATCGGTCGAACAAAAAGTTTTTGATTAAAAATTAGTCTGTTTTTGGTTGTTTATGAAGGTATCATAATCTAATTTGACGATCAAATGTATTTTGGTGTTCTTAAGCAATTTACCGTATTTTATTGCAAGCAGTGGTACAGGGTATCCCAAAGTCGTCCGCGCCCGACTTTAACGTACGCCATCTTTCTTCGTTAGAGCTGTTCATAGAAATAGACATGGTTCTAATTTTTTTAACCATTTTTAATACTCTGCATTTTTCGAGATAATATCAAAATATAGGCCTTTTCTAGGAATTATTCGAACCCGTTCAAATTTTAAGTCTAATGCCTTATGCTCTAGTGATCAGTTGTTGTAATGAAATTTTTTTTTTTAAAGCCATATTTTAAAATTGAAAAGATCGAAATGCACATTTAGTACAGAAACTTAAAAAAAAGTTTCAGAAATTATAATTTTTCAAAAGTACACCTACTAATAAAAAATGCCATTAGAATAACAAGAGGTTGAGCATATTGCCAATTTAATATTAAACACCTCTTTTAGTTAGTGTCCTGTGTGACTTCTATTGAAGCTTTTCTTTAATTTTAGAATAAGTCCTAAATATAAGTCTCTCATCTAAGTGAGTTTTTGTACATTTTTCCACCGCCTCATATGATTCTTATGCCTTATTATAAAATCTTTATAATATATAGCTCAGTATAAAAGGTGAACTCTTTAGATTTACAATTTCATACTCCACTTGAACTTTGTAATTATTAAGATTAAATGAATAAAGTGTATTGAATTGAAATTGTAAAAGAGATTATTCGATTTTTTAGGTTTGGTAGAGACACCTTTGTTTTTAATAACGACTACTACTCATACTTCATACCAAATTATTGGTCTCTTATCCACTCCTTAGGTAAAGCTGTTTTCAGTGATGGATGTTATTTTATGCTTCCTTAATGTATTTTCAATCAAATACCATTGAGTGTCAAGTCCGCAGATTAGGGTAGAGTTGTCAGTTGCTCGCAATGATTAATTCGCCATTTTTTTTTTAACAAGCTGTGATGAATGTTTTGAGTCATTGTCTTGCTAAGACTGGAAACTTCTGGTATCAAGCCCAAGGTTTTGAGTGGTTTTGTTTAAATCCGGGAAATTCTGCTACGTGGAAAGAAGGACGAATATCCATTATTAATTTTGTGTCTTTAACTTTTGTGACCTCCAAGATAAACATGTTTATACGAAGAACAGGATATGACTCAATTGTAGGCCGAATCAGTGCTGATCATTTAAAGATCTGTCACGTCTTCTTCTGGCTGTTGCACAAAACTAAAAAATCCCTGAATCCTGTGGTTGCAGGGTATTAAAACTACTGTGTAAAAAAAAGTAGGGTGCGACAATGGCATTTTTTTTTTTATGGAATTTTAATGGAATTTCTAATCAACCTGCAGCACAGGGACGTGTCGAGGGCGCGTCGTCTGTGTCCCAAAGCACACCCGCAGCTCAGGGGCTTGCCAGATTTCTTTGCCAAAGCGGCATTGACGAATGTTGCACGTACAGGGTTGTCACGTATGGGTGGGGTTGCCAATGTCAAGCGTTGTGCCACCCCCTCGGTGGACAAAGCGACACTTTTGTTTTCAATTGTATTACTTTTACTTTCTAGTTGCTTTTATGGAATCATCGAGATAAAAATAGCAACTTAAATGACGTTAATAAAATTGCTGCGCTTTTAAGGGTTAAAAACTCCCGGACAACTCTGCACAGCTAATTATGTACAACATTATACGCCGTAAATTGACTTGAGGGTGCGCTTCCAAAACTGAATCAAGTTACTTTTCGGGGTGCGTTCCACAATGCGTTTGAAAAATTCGTTAGCAATTTTAATTGCAACTTGCCACACTGTGTGTCTGTAAACAAATTAGGTTTACCATATCGTGGCTTTGGTCACTTAACCACCATAGTAGCCCACACCCAGCAGCACCCCCTGTTGTCATTATGGTTATTTGATACTTTTAGTAACTATTTCTACCCTCACAATGTTGTGCAAATATTTGCAAGGCTTATTAGTTCATCATGTGACTTTCACACTCTGATCTCACTTGTACTCGTATCTACTCCGGTGACGAAGTCTGTCGTCCAAGTGGCTGACTCAGCTTGAACCGCACAATTATATCAGATAGTAATTTGTCATGATTTTGTTGTCATTTTTTTTTTTTTTTTTGCTTTTCTTTGGATGCTACGCATTTGAACTTATAGCAAATATTAAAAGCAGATTTGATTTAGCTGCTATAATGAGTTTTCCCGCAAGATTTGCGTCATTTTGTAGACTTACGTGGGCGCAGTTTTTGCCGGAAAAGTCATTTGGAAAAGTCTACATCGTATATGAAATGCGCAAATTTGCACAGCTACACACAGTTTTTTTACTAGGTCACACTGATTTTTTACAAAATTTTAGATATATATTTAACTTAATGATTCATAAAAGCTGCCCAAACGCAATTTTTTATAGATGTAAACAATTTACTGAGAGTATGAAGGGGAGCCATTGTTTAGACATTGAAGGTATCATGCAAGTGTTTATAAATTTAGCTAAATTTTATTTTATGCTACTCATAAAGTGACTAAGAGCATATTGTGTTAATATGTATAATTAAATAATATTTATACAACTTTTTTATTTTTAAATATTACGTGCAGTTAAGCTTAGGAATTGCACCACAAAAAAATTTTTTTTTAAACAGGTGTACTCTTTGAAAGTTATGGAATACTGAGAAAACCAGTGTTTGTTGGTTGTTTTCTTATTTGGCAAACAAATTATTGAAAAACTTCTTAGTTTAAAAAAATGTGGTACAGTCGAGGCGTTGCCCGACAGTGGAATACCCTGTACCTTTTGTGTCAAAAAAATTTTTCCTGCATATTCCATCTAAGAACTTTCCAATTGGAATTTATTTTTTTTTGGTGAAAATCGATATTTATACCTATAAGTTCCCTAAATTTTTACCCATTTTGATGAAACTCGAAGAAGTTATTTAAAGCATATGGGGTAAGTTTCAAGTTGGTATGTTCAGGGGTTTGGGAGAAAACACGGTAAATGGATTGCGGGGGGTGGGGGACCGCATCGATAAAATTTGGATGTGGATTTGTTCATTAGAGCCACATGAATGAGCTTACCAAAAATTGTGATTCTAGGTCACTTGTAGCCATAATTGCGTATAGTCAAATATTGACGCAGTTTATTGGCAAGGGGAGGTGAAATTTGCACATTTTTGACTATAATTGACTATAACTTCTGTTGTATTTGTCCGATTTTGTTCATTTTTTACACACAGATGCATGTAACTACAACGCATCGCTCTCTTTAATTTCAGGTGAAAATACTAAACAGTGTGGCTAAAAACCGCGAAACTCTACTGCGGGGGAACGGGGAAAGATATTGACATGATTCAACAAACTTCATCTGCTTAGGAAATATGCGCACCAGCTGGTAAAGTTACGTGTCTCTAGCTCTTATAGTCTCTGAGATCTAGGCGTTCATACGGACGGACAGACGGACGGACGGACATGGCTCAATCGCTACCCGAGGTTATGATAAGCATTTTGGTATAAAGGACTTGGGGTCTGCCACGCCTCCTTCTGTCCGTTACATACATTGCACAAATCTAGTATACCCTTTGTACCTATAGGTACAGGGTATAAAAATCCGACTTTTGAGACATGTCATTAATGTGCCCTCTTTATACCCTGTACCTATAGGTACAAAGGGTATACTAGATTTGTGCAATGTATGTAACGGACAGAAGGAGGCGTGGCAGACCCCAAGTCCTTTATACCAAAATGCTTATCATAACCTCGGGTAGCGATTGAGCCATGTCCGTCCGTCCGTCCGTCCGTCCGTCCGTCCGTCCGTCAGTCCGTCCGTCCGTCCGTCCGTCCGTCTGTCCGTCCGTATGAACGCCTAGATCTCGGAGACTATAAGAGCTAGAGACACGAAACTTTACCAGCTGGTGCGCATATTTCCTAAGCAGATGAAGTTTGTTGAATCTTGTTAATATCTTTCCCCGTTCCCCCGCTGTAGATTTTCGCGGTTCTTAGCCACACCGTTTAATATTTTCATTTGAAATTTAACAGAGCGATGCGTTGTGGATACATGCATCTATGTGTAAAAAATTAACAAAATCGGACAAATACAACAGAAGTTATAGTCAAAAATGTGCAAATTTCACCTCCCCTTGCCAATAAACTGCGTCAATATTTGACTCTACGCAATTATGGCTACAAGTGACCTAGAATCACAATTTTTGGTAAGCTCATTCATGTGGCTCTAATGAACAAATCCACATCCAAATTTTATCGATGCGGTCCCCCACCCCCCGCAATCGATTTACCGTGTTTTCTCCCACACCCCTCAACATATCAACTTGAAACTTACCCAATATAATTAAAATAGCTTCTTTGACGTAACTTTCGATTTTCATCAAAATCGGTAAAAATTTAGGGAACTTATAGGTATAAATATCGAATTTCACCAAAAAAAAAAATAAATCCAATTGGAAACTTCGTAGAAGGAATATGCAGGAAAAATTGTTTGCGAGACAAAAGGTACAGGGTATTCCACTGTCGGGCACCGCCTCGACTGTACCACATTTTTTTATTTTTAAATTGGTTCCATTGAAGAAAATTTTAGTTTTTTGCGTTAAAAGTTGTCTCCCAGCAATAAAAAACTTTATTTATTATTTATTTTCTTACTTCTCTTAAACGAATTTTTCCATATTGAGAATATATTAGAAGTAAACTGCTTTTTTGAGCGATAAATTTTTACATGATGCAATGAAAAAGTAAAAAAGTGGTTCAACTTTTGTATGGTAGCTATATGAAATAGTGTACCAATTTTGATCAAACTTTACAAAAATGTGTTAAGTCAAAAACAAAATAAAAATTACATAAATTTGGCTGCGATATTCAAAAAAAATAAAAAATTTGTTCTAACATGTATTTATGTTTTTTCAAGCATTTTATATTATCAATCTACATATTTGTGGGAAGCCTAATTAAAAAAAAAAATTAAAATTAAAATTGGTCCAATAAGCAGTGCAACTATTTTTATTCTATTGCACTGCATGTTTTCTAATATTTACAAAATACAACCAGAGGTCATAAAATATTAATGCTCCATTATTTTTACTGACTAACTCATTAAACTCATATTACGCAAAATATTATTTAATAAACGTGAATTGATTGCACGAAAGAAGCAATAAATTATATTTATTTTTTTGCACTCATTATTTATGTAAGACTCAGCACATACAAAAATCATCAATTTTTTATGTTGCTACAAAAAACCTGATAACTAATTTAATATTCATAATTTAATAATTTGCATGGCTGGAAAAATTAATATTCGACCCTTTTATCAATTACAAGCGCATTAGTTCTCACGCCCAAATGCGCTTACAAGGTCTTATGAGAGTTAGGGGTGCCGCACCCTTTTCGGTAACCGAACTAGGCCTTTTGCCATAATTGATAATTCATAATTCGCTAAAATTGCAACTCTAGCAATTTTTGCACAACCTTAAGAAATTCATAAAATATCGTATGCTAGATATATTGGCAATTTTGAACTAATGAAGCGTAAAAACGTAAGGAAGTTCCATGGACGAATTGTAATATCCGTGAAATTGTTCAAAGTCGAAAAATCGGCAAAGATGTAGCTCAGTTCATGTGTAGCAAATGCTATGAATGGCCTTTTTGCAACAATGCAACATGACATAATTATTAGCTGGACAGACAGAATGTGACAACGGACAACCCTTCAGCCTTCAACTTTGCTGCAAAATGGCGTTTATAAGCAATTTTTTATTATTTCATTCGTTTTTTTTTTTTTTTTCATATTTTACAGTGCTGCGCTTGCAAATTGAGTTGATTAATTTAAATGTGTCGCGGAGTTCTGAAACTTGGGGATTGGGGCTGGGAAACTGTGGCCAAAGGGCAAAATTGCAGACGGCAGAAAATCAATAAATTTAATGGCAGGCGCAGAGCCACCAGCATGCTCCCATACAATGTTTAGCTAAGTGCAGTGGCGTTTCCGGAGGGGTCCGTACAGCACTGTAAGATCTTAAGCAGTGCAGTCTTTTTACTACTCACTCGAAAGTCACGCTGAAAATGAAACTTGGGCAGCTTAAACTCCTCAACCTTTTTTGCTTGATCCGCCCCTGGCTTTGTGTATATATGTATATGTGTCTGACTGCTTTTTTAATGTAAATATGTTAAGTACCGACTGTCAACCCCCATGTGCATCCTCGTTATAAATATCTCTCCTGCTCCCCATTTCTCCCAGTACGTCTGTATTTGCTCCAACTTTGGTCCCCCACACCAGAAAACGACAGAAGCAACGTCAGCTGTAAAAGCTTCGCTTGTAATTTTCATGGCTCGAAGCGTGTAAAGTTACCTCGGCAGTCAAATTGAATTTCATTTTCAAAAAGATTCATTTTTCGGGACGCGTTTGATGTGGAAATGTAAAATACTAAAAGTAATTCGGTACACACCGCAGCTTGGATACACTTAGAGCTTGTTAGGGTTTTATCTGCACTCTAATGACTTTAAGACGGCACTGTGCAAAAAATACTAGCCTCAGGAACAGTGGTAAATAATAATTAATAACTTAGTCATAATCACTTAAATTAAACCCTTTTTATAAAGTGTACATTCCATGGATATACGACAAGTTTCAGTAATTTTTTGAGACCAAATTTGTCTGGCTGTTACCGGGTACTTTGCCTATGGGAAAAAAATTATTTTATGTTGGAAAGCAGTGCAATAGTAAGTTAGACATTTGAATCATAGATGGAATTTGTGAGGGAATTCTAAGGGCCCCAGATAATCTGCTTCATTGGCGCTATGGGAAAGAATTTTAAAATGTACAGTGTAGACGGAAATTTTTTATGATTGTAGAATTTTCGCGGGTTTCGCAATTATTGAGCCAAAAATTTTGTCGGCAAAGAAAAGAATTTAGACTGGTAAATAATTTACATATTTTGAAATAATTTAATAAAACTTCGGTACAAAACGATTTACTAATTTCCGTTTTCGGTATGGAATCGATATATATTTTAAAATACATTTATTTTTATGAATATTTTTTTTTTTTTTTTTTTTTTTGATCCAATATTGAGAACATAAAATTAATTGCTTCGCATTAAACATAATATAGTTTTCTTATTTGAGCATTGTCAATCCAGCTTGTTTAGCTGCAGATAATAATAATAATAATTTTCTATTATGAAAATTTTGTCAAAAAACTGAAGGAAAAAAATTTGGATTGTTTAATAATAATTTACGTGATACTTCTCTCGCGACTGATCATATTTTTAATATATGCCTATCAATAAGGCGAAACATTACCCAAAAACATAATATGTAATTTTTTTTTATTTTTAAATTTAAAAATATCTAAAGGTCTCACTTAATTTGGAAGCAATGAATTGTTTTTTAATCAATGATTATTTCATTTTTCTTCACAAAATTTATCGATAGTCGTCGACAGCCCGGTACCCGAATTTCTCTTAGGAAGCTCTAGATTTGATAAAAACACGTATTTTTCTTAGTTTTGTTTTTGTCTTGAAACTAAAATAATCTGAAGGTTTCACTTAATTTTGAAGCAATGCATTATTTTCTAATTAATGATAATCTTATCTTTCTTCACAAAACACATCGATAGTTGTCGATTGTACGGGACCCACATTTCTCTCGATGGCCGTAAAATTTTAACTCATCATGTTAAAATTATTTCAAAACCATTATATATTCGACGATTACAAAAGTAGACATTATTATGCGAGGGCTGTTTAATAAGTCAGCGACTATTTGAAATTTTTGAGTACAAGCTTTGAATCTAAACCTATTAAGTACTTTTTCTAAATAAATAGCTGTATAGTTTCAAGCAATTTTTGTTTGATAGCCATAAAAACGGACAACCTCGTAAATATTGACGAAAACGGAAAAAATTTAATATTGCGTCAGGCATTATTTCTTGTATAAAAAACCATCACCGAAATATAGTTCGGAAATGTTAAAACGAATTTCATTGTGTTCCGTAACGTACCAAAAAAGTAACGCCGTACGTTCGGGTCGTCCAGAAGAGATCGCAGAATAGAAGATCGTGGGCAGTTACATCAGGAGGACGTAGTCTTCATGCCAAAATTTCATGAATTGTGCTACGAATTAGTGTCCCATCCCATCTACAGAACTAAACCGAATCGATTACACAGGTCTACAAATACCGGGGTCATGTCAGTTGTTGGAAAGCTAAGGGTCATTTCCGCAGTAAATAGCCATAACTTTGCGACAAAAAATCGTAATTGATCTCTTGAACTCTTAAATTCAAGGGTAAGAGTGGTAATTAATGATGTAACTGGAGAGACAGACTTCAAAAGTAGGAAAAAATTCCGTTTTTCGTACATAACCTCAAATATCTCAAAATCCTGACGTGATGGGCCAATTCTGACCCCGTATTCGGATTCTACGCAGCAAATTACTTCGGAAATGACCCTAAGCTTTCCAAAAACTAAACCATGTTGACCTGTGTTATTTTCTGTTTCCAAACCAGAAAAGTGGTTGGCCGCTAAGATATTTGTATCAAATGAAGATCTCATCACTGAAACAAATGACCATTTGAGGACTTTGAAAAAAACAGTTTTTTGAAGTAATAAAAAAATTGGAAAATTCTAGGTTGAAAAATAAAACGCTTATTTGCTGAAAAAATAAATTCAGTGTCTTATGAAACTGCCCTCGATTGAGTATTATCAATTTAGCTTTATACTTAGATGATTTTTATATCCTGTACCTATAGGTACAAAGGGTATACTAGATTTGTGCAATGTATGTAATGGACAGAAGGAGGCGTGGCAGACCCCAAGTCCTTTATACCAAAATGCTTATCATAACCTCGGGTAGCGATTGAGCCATGTCCGTCTGTCCGTCCGTCCGTCCGTCCGTATGAACGCCTAGATCTCGGAGACTATAAGAGCTAGAGACACGAAATTTTACCAGCTGGTGCGCATATTTCCTCAGAAGATGAAGTTTATTGAATCGTGTCAATATCATCCCCCGTTCCCCCGTTGTAGAGTTTCGCGGTTTTTAGCCACACCGTTTAATATTTTCATTTGAAATTTAACAGAGCGATGCGTTGTGGATACATGTGTAAAAAATGTGTGTATGTGTAAAAAATGAACAAAATCGGACAAATACAGAAAAAGTTATAGTCAAAAATGTGCAAATTTCACCTCCCCTTGCCAATAAACTGCGTCAATATTTGACTCCACGCAATTATGGCTACAAGTGACCTAGAATCACAATTTTTGGTAAGCTGATTCATGTGGCTCTAATGAACAAATCCACATCCAAATTTTATCGATGCGGTCCCACCACCCCCCGCAATCGATTTACCGTGTTTTCTCCCACACCCCTCAACGTACCAACTTGAAACTTACCCCATATACTTTAAATAACTTCTTTGACGTAACATTCGAGTTTCATCAAAATCGGTAAAAATTTAGGGAACTTATAGGTATAAATATCGAATTTCACCAAAAAAAAAAAAAAAAATCCAATTGGAAAGTTCGTAGAAGGAATATGCAGGAAAAATTGTTTGCGAGACAAAAGGTACAGGGTATTCCACTGTCGGGCACCGCCTCGACTGACCACATTTTTTTTTTTAAATTATAATATATTGAAGTTTATTAAATTTTATTTTTAGTAACTTTTTTCAAACTTTTCTGTGATATTGAAAACTGGTTACAATAATTTATCACTGCAGGTGGAAAACTGTTGACATATACCGATAATGTAAATTATTTTTTGGGATTATTCATTAGCATTTGTTTATTACACTAATATGACTGATAATTAAAATCAGGGATAATACAGAAATAAATCTATTTCGCTAAAATTTCGCACAATTTTCAAATCTTGCTGACACACACCTCTTTCACTAGAACTCAAAATCGGGCCCATTAAATAAATGTTGTCAAAGGTTGGTTATCATACGAACTCATATATTCGTTAGAAAAATTTTAAAATTTATTTTGTGGCAAATGGGAGTGAGCAGTTTTAAAATATTTTACAAATTATCGCCTAGAAAAAGCTCACGAGATTTCTATGTCATCCCTATATAAGTTAGATTCGAGTTTTCCAATGCATTTGTAATGCTAAAAAAAAAAAAAAAAAATTGGGGTAAAACTATAAATTTCATTATATACAATTGAGAATAATTTTTTATTTTTATACCCTGTACCGTATGGTACAAAGGGTATATTGTGTTTGTGCAAGCCGAAAATGTATGTAACGTACAGAAGGAGAAGTCGGAGACCCCCCAAAGTTACCTAAAGTATGATCAGAGTGACTAGAGAAGTCGATATACCCATGTCCGTCTGTCAGTCTGTCCGTATGAACGCCTAGATCTCAGAGATGGTAAGAGCTAGAGCAACCAAACTTTCAGATAAGATCCCTTATTAATCCATAGGAGACAAGTTTATTTTATTTTTTTGATATCGGGACTACATTATATAGCTCCCATAGGGGTGTTTCAGAGGACTTCGAAAAAAAGCAAAAGTTTTAGATGGATAATTCGTTTGCTTATGAAGATATCATAACCAAATTTGGCAATCGGAAGTTTTTTAGAAACCCCCAGCACTGTACCAAATTTTATCAAAATCGGTTGACTATATCATATAGGTCCCATAGGATCGATCGGTCGAAAATTTGTTTTTTGTACAAAATTCGTTGTGTTTCGTTTATTTGTGAACATACCGTAACCACATTTGGCATTAAGAAGTTTTTTAGAGTTCCCAAGCACTATACCAAATTTGATCAAAATCGGTTGACTATATCATATAGGTCCCATAGGATCGATCGGTCGAAAATTTGTTTTTTGTACAAAATTCGTTGTGAATCGTTTGTTTGTGAAGATATTGTAACCAAATTTGGCATTAAGAAGTTTTTTAGAGTTCCCAAGCACTATACCAAATTTGATCAAAATCGGTTGACTATATCATATAGCTCCCATAGGATCGATCGGTCGAAAATTTGTTTTTTGTACAAAATTCGTTGTGTTTTGTTTGTTTGTGAAGATATTGTAACCAAATTTGGCATTAAGAAGTTTTTTAGAGTTCCCAAGCACTGTACCAAATTTGATCAAAATCGGTTGACTATATAATATAGATCCCATAGGACCGATCGGTCAAAAAAACGTTTTTTGAACAAAATTAGTTGTGTTTCGTTTGTTTATAAAAATATTGTAACTGAATTTGGCAAAGAATTTTTTTTAGTGTTCGTAAGTAATATATCGGACTTGATTACAATGTGGTGGTACAGGGTATCCCAAAGTCGTCCGCGCCCGACTTTAACGTACGCCATCTTTTTTAGTAAGTACGCTGCACTAAAGTTGAACGTTCCCATTTTCGAGTGTATAAAATCTGTTCCTATGCCTGCGGCTATTGACTCACATCAAATCACACGAAATATGTATAAATTTTGAATTTAAAATTTATAACATACATATATTTATTTTAAAAATATACACACACACCATACACGCAGATATTTATTTTGAAAACAATTAAATTATTTACGCTTTAATATGAGTTTTCATTAATTTACATATGTACGTAAAACAAACTTTGGCAACAAGAACACAGCTGACGTAAATACAGAGAGAACTTATAAATTTCCTTCAAGGTTACTGGGTGAAATGAAAGGCCCTTGAATTGACGCTTGAAATTGTAGCAAGTATTTTGTTTACCAAAAATTCTCTTGTTTTGTTTTTCGTAAATAACACAAAACAATTGTTTCAATAGAGCCTAAAAAAAAAACAAAGAGTTTTTATAGCTGCTGTTTATAATATCGTTGAGGGATTTGTGCGCTGGTCATTGTGCAATATGTCTCGTAGAATATAGTTTTCCCAGACCCAGTCTAAAATTGAACTCACATATATCAATCGTAATTGACTAATTGAGTTTAGCCAATTGAATGGATCGCTCTCAAGAATTACGTTTGCATATTCTATGACGACATTTAGCACTCGTTTTTAAATTGTGGCAAAAACTTAAACTAGTAGCTGTGGACATATCTATAACATATGTATGGGATTTGATTGACCCAGTTTTGGGGACTTTAGTTGTGTTGGCTACTTGTTTGTTTGTGATTGAGTTATGGAAATTTTATTGGAAAAAATGTGGTACAGTCGAGGCGGTGCCCGACAGTGGAATACCCTGTATCTTTTGTCTCGCAAACATTTTTTCCTGCATATTCCTTCTACGAACTTTCCAATTGGAATTTTTTTTTTTTTTGTGAAATTCGATATTTATACCTATAAGTTCCCTAAATTTTTACCGATTTTGATGAAACTCAAATGTTATGTCAAAGAAGTTATTTAAAGTATATGGGGTAAGTTTCAAGTTGGTATGTTGAGGGGCGTGGGAGAAAACACGGTAAATCGATTGCGGGGGGTGGTGGGACCGCATCGATAAAATTTGGATGTGGATTTGTTCATTAGAGCCACATGAATCAGCTTACCAAAAATTGTGATTCTAGGTCACTTGTAACCATAATTACGAGGAGTCAAATATTGATGCACTTTATGGGCAAGGGGCAGTGAAATTTGTACATTTTTGACTATAACTTTTTCTGTATTTGTCCGATTTTGTTCATTTTTTACACATAGATGCATGTATCCACAACGCATCGCTCTGTTAAATTTCAAATGAAAATATTAAACGGTGTGGCTAAAAACCGCGAAAATCTACAGCGGGGGAACGGGGAAAGATATTAACAAGATTCAACAAACTTCATCTGCTTAGGAAATATGCGCACCAGCAGGTAAAGTTCCGTGTCTCTAGCTCTTATAGTCTCCGAGATCTAGGCGTTCATACGGACGGACGGACGGACGGACATGGCTCAATCGCTACCCGAGGTTATGATAAGCATTTTGGTATAAAGGACTTGGGGTCTGCCACGCCTCCTTCTGTCCGTTACATAAATTGCACAAATCTAGTATACCCTTTGTACCTATAGGTACAGGGTATAAAAAAACAATCGATTGCCAATGTAATTTGTGGAATGCTAAAAATAAACTCTCGAGTATTTGTTGTTGGGTAATAAGAACTCAAATTTTTGAAGAGAAATACCTACACATCGGTAATTTCAAGAATTATTATTATTTTTATGCCCTGTACCGTATGGTACAAAGGGTATATTAAGTTTGTGCAAGCCGAAAATGTATGTAACATACAGAAGGAAACGTCGGAGACCCACCAAAGTTACCCAAAGTATGATCAGAGTGACTAGAGAAGTCTATGTACCCATATCCTTCTGTCCGTCTATATAAGGTCCTAGTTCTCAGAAATGATAAGAACTAGAGGAAGTAAACTTTCAGATTATCTTACGGGAGACACGTTAATTTTATTTTTTTGATATCGGGATTATGTTATATAGCTCCCATAGGGGTGTTTCAGAGGACCGCGAAAAACCCCAAAAGTTTTAGATAAATAATTCGTTTGTTTATGAAGCTAACGTAACCAAATTTGGCACTCGAAAGTTTTTTAGAGTTCCCAATCACTGTACGAAGTTTTATCGTAATCGTTTGACTATATCATATAGCTCCCATAGGAAAAAAACGTTTGGTGCAAAGTTCGACTGTTTTGGTACAGGGTATCCCAAAGTCGTCCGCGCCCGACTTTAACGTACGCCATCTTTTTTTCTAAAAAATTGATTTGCTATTAACAAATTTATTGAACTCATTTTGACAGATTTTATTATTTAAGTCTTTATCGAAAAATGCTTATGATCACCTCGGGTAGCCACTTATCCTCTTGCTCCCGTAAAATAATTTTCTTGAACACGTCTACAATCCCTGTTTCGTATCCATTCCAATTTCGGATCTAAAAAAATAAATTAATTTTTAAGGAAAAGCGAGTGCGGATTATGAGTGGGTACCTATTACGTATATGAATAGTAAAGCGTCAAATTGGCAGACCTTGATTATGAAGTATGACATTTGCACCAACTTTTTTGATACACTAAATATTGTATTAAATGTAAGAACTCTTTTGATTTTGGACTAGTGCGTCCGCTGGGATACCCTGGACTAGTGCTGGAGAAACATCGATGTTATATCGATGTATCGAAGTTAAAAATATCTATATATATGTATGTTTTCCAACATCGATGTTTTCGCTATTTTTAACTTCGATACAGCGATGCATCGATACTTCCCGCACTACCCTGGACATATTTCTCCGAAAAAAAATAATTTTTTGCGAGGATTATTTATTTTCAAGAAAGGATATAGGTCGTAAAAGAAGTTGTTTTGTGAAAATGTTAAGATTTCGTTGTTGTTGTGCCTTTCCATATATCGTTCGAAATTTTCATCCGATCTTAATACTGTACTTAGCTACTTAGACAAAGTACATACGGACATAAAAATATTTTATCAGGCTACGGCCGTTACAAATCGTTTCAAAATGTCGTTCTTACGAAACGCAAATTAAGACTGGTCTCAAAATTGCTTCAAATTCAAGGGCAGTTGGATTTTTTATAGTTTCCCAGGGAAACGTTGAACTCATTGCCAGAAATAGTCGTTAAAATCCATGCAATGATACTAAACGATCGTAGAAAAAAAGTCTAGACTTTTGAGCTGAGGCTGTAAGCATCACAACTAAGAGTGTTTAAGATATATTATATTATATGAATATTTGGACATGTCAAAGATATCCCTGCGATGGCTGCTGATATTTCGGAATCTCGACCATAAGCGTAACCTTAGTCACTTACAGTTATCATAGCACTTGCAAAGTCCTCCTTCCGAATGGCCTTCAGAGCCTTCACCGATTCAGCTCTTATTATATTATCTCAATCGAGTAAAAACGGTGTCCCCGGAGCGGTCTCTTGAGTTTGCTGAGTAGCCAGAAGTCACATGGTGCAAAATTAGGTGAATAACGATATTTGTTGAATTTTTGGCGAAATCCTTTTTTTAGTGTAAATTATTGTCTGGGACACTTTGCCCTTTTACCATTGTGCATTTATGCCAGACAAAGTGAACACTTTGTAAGATTTTGTTGGCAAATTGTCGAATTTGCTGTAGGGGTTCCAATTCGGTTAAAATTGATTTTTGGCACACTCACGATGCTAAAAATAATTTTAGTGTCATCGTCTAAATTATCTTAGTTTGTTTTACATCTAAGCCAAGTGGAATTGTTAAACTTTTGACTGTACTTATTGGGGACCCTAAAATAGTCGTTCCTTGAAGCATGCTGCATATGGAACAGAACAAAAACCAAATTTTAAGATATTGCAGCTAAAACAGGAATTGACGACTGATGTCTAAAAATAATGGTGCGAATTTCAATATGGTTACTAGCTACACAGCTCCAATCCAAACAAAGGATGCTAATTTTTTTGGTAAAAAAAAAAACTGTCTTGTTTTCCATCGTATTTTTACAAAAAACAACATATATGCAATATTTATTATCGGTTCAAGATTAAATGTTCAAAGGATAGTTAGATAATAAATAGTAGAGTAGTAGGTAGAGGTAGTGTGAAGAATCAAAGTTAGCCGAATATTGTAGACCACTACAGTGTGTTGAAAAAAAAAAAAAACAATTTCAATTTGTTCATCAAAATGTACTCAATCAAATCTCTTTCGTTGCTGCTCACCTTTCTTTCGAGGATAACTCAATTTATTCTACCTAATCTGCTACTTTTCTTCACCAACAAGCTTTACTCCCTTACTAGACTCAACACTCTCTAACTCTACTCACTGCCCATATCATATACAGCCATAGGTCACAAAATTTAACTTCTTTCAGTTTCCATACCAGCACGGTTGTTTTTCACTCTCACAGAAATTTTCCAAAAACGCTATTTTAATTAAAATTTCACTTTTTGGGGTGGCTCTGTACCAAAGTAGGTTGGCCTTACTACAGGCACGCTTGAGTAATTTTTTCTTGTACAAGGTTAAAGTTCAAATTAAAAAGAAGTAAGTAGAGGTAGATTTTTTGCAGCCTAAAAATAAAACTGTTGAAAATTCGACACAACTTCAATAAATTTAAACCCAATTTTTTTTTTTTTAAGGGGTGGAACTGCCAAATCTTTCGTTTTTAAGTAAAAAACAAAAATTTTGCAAAGGGTAAGTTTGAAGGCATTGATATAAATGGCGTGCAAAATGTAATATTAAAAAAATGATTTTGACATTTTTATGCAATTTTTTAGCTCATTTTATGTATTGTTTTGTAGCAAACTGATCATGTGATGGTTTTACGATCATATTTGGTAGCATTATCTACTGGAATTCCTTTCCTTAAAGACATTTGATGCGCTTGTCGAAAAGAAATAATTTTGCAAAAATTTATGTTATTACATTTTTTAGCGTATAAAATTTGTTGGGCATTTAATATAATGAGTTGACATACCCTTTAATAAGTAGGTAATATTTATATTTTACACAGCTAATTAATTTTTATAGTATATAGCTAAAAGCTATAGATTAGATCAGCTTTTTGTTATGATATCATGGCTAAGTATTGACCCTTATTATGCACACACAATGGTTGTTTAGTCATTCAAAGTTGAACAAAAGGTTGCCGTTGATTCACTTTTTGTGGAGACTGTCAAGCTTACCTGTAAAGAATAAACATTAAAAATTATAAATTAGTCAGAGAAATTTACATACAGTCTTATTCAAAAAAAAAAACGTTATAGCTGAGTTATAAGTTTGTTTAAAAATTTTTTTAACATTTTAGAAAATAAAGTAACACAAAGAAAGAACCCAGGTGTCAAAGTTTTTTACAAGCAAACGACAATGTGTCTAACCCGAGAACGTTTATGGAAATATAATTTTAAGACTGTGATAACTTGGGCAGAAGTTACATTTTTATAAATAAGACTTGTTAATTTAAGACAATTTAGCAGACTTGCTCTTAAGATATGGGCATTTTCATTATGGCGTGACGTTATGACACAATAAGAAAAAAAAAAAACGAAACATAAAAATAAATAAATAACAAACAACTCCGTCTTATTGATCCAAAGTTGCAAGCTAAACAACGCATGGCGTTACGTTACAAAAAATAAAAATGGGTTCCGAATTTGTATAGTACTTTTTGTATAGAACTTTTGTTAGCCAGTTATTAAATAAAAAAAAAACATTTAGTTTAAAACCCTTAATTTCTGTCTTGAATTTATGGCGTACGTTACTTTAATAACTTTTTTTTTAAGTATTTAACTCCAGAAACACAAAAATTTTTATTTATCTTTTAATTTTTGGCTTATTATGGACATTCTGACGAATGAAAATGGTTTTCAAATATGATCGGAATTTTGTTTACTACTGAATGTAATTATAATTTATAAAATGTTAAGCAAAAGAGCATTGTTCCTTAATTTGAGACACCTCATTTTTATATTTTATATATTTAATATTTTATAGACACAAATATCCTGTACATATTTTAGTCACTTAGAGTTGAAGGGAAAACGTAAGCCAAGAAAAAAGAGTTGCCCCTTTACATAAGACTTGCCCAGGGCTGCATCTATAAAGCTGGCGCATAATTTTATAGGGAGACTTGTCCATTCGAAACGTTTTCAACGTTGCTCTTCGATGAACTTTCAGTACTTAAGATAAGATATTATTGATTGATTTATTGGCTTTCTTTTTAAGAATTAAAGAATTAAAAGTTTGACTAGGCTTTGAAGAGGAGGATAGTATTACTTGGCAAAGATAGTTAGTTAGTATGTTCTAATCATGCAAAAGAAGTCCTTTCTATTACAATTAAAGCCGTAAACAATATGTTGTTTTTTGCAATAGCAAAGATTATTAGGGTATTCACGCTTGCTATTGAGTTAAGGCGTTGACAAATTGAGCACTTTTGCAACAACAAAATGTACATGGTTGAGTTTAAACTCTAAACTCAATTTTATTTACTAAATTAAGTGAATTAAATTATTAATATGTATTATTATGGGTAATCATGGATTGGGATTGCTCAATAATAACGGATAACTTTTTATCGACTTCTGTTCCACCATCAAACTGGTAATAGGAGGAACACTCTTCCCACATAAGCGCTGCCATAAGGCTACCTGGATCTCTCCAGACAATCGCGCAGAAAATCAAATTGGATCATGTATGTATCAGTAGAAAGTGGAGAAGTAGCCTTCTAGATGTGCGAGTTAAAAGAAGTGCAGATATATGCTCTGACCACCACCTCTTGACCGCATCAATACGTCTAAGAGTGGCAGTTATACAGCGTGCTAACGTCAACTCAAGAAAGTTTGATATTGCAAAACTCAACAACGAAAACACGCACAGCCTTTATGAAAACACACTTACTGTCCGATTGAAGAAGTTGCCAATTTCACGTACCTTGGCAGTATAATCGCGGGAGATGGAGATACCAGCGTGGATGTTGAGGCCAGAATCGGCAAAACAAAAGGAGGAGGAGGTCTACCATGTTTTCGTTCAACACTAAACTACGTATATTTCGCTCAAACGTTAAATCTGTTCTCTTGTATGGATGCAAAACTTGGTTTGCAACAGAGAGTCTTTATTAATAACTGTCTGCGAAGAATCTTGAAAATCTGGTGGACGAATGTTGTATCAAACGAAGATCTCCACAGAAGATCCAGAGAGATGCCCATCGCCAATGAAATTAAACTTAGGAAATGGCGGTGGGTGGGCCCTACCCAGACAAGCACTGGACCTGAATCAAGGAAAGCAGACGCAGAGGGCGGCCGAAAACAACTTGGCGAAGAACTCTGCAAAGAGAAATTGAAGATATCGGAAAGACCTGGGGTGAACTAAAAGCTCTAGCTCACAAGCGGGATCAATGGAAACCATTCACGATGGCCCTATGCTCCACTAGGAGTAACAGGACATATGAATAATAAGGTAAGTAAGGTGCCTAAGCGTCAAATTTAATATTTACAAAAGGAAAAAAGAAGCACAAACTGAACAATTCAACTCATAAACTAACTAAAAGGGATTCAAGCTCAACTCAACAGCTAGCGTGAATACCCATTATGTTTAAAATGTCAGCTAAAATCAGATACGTGGCTGATCAAAGGCAAGGCACTGACCACTAAGGCAAGGATTTTAAAACTCGCGAGATACACATCTTAACTTCAATAATTTTTAAAGATAGCATTTTTTGAGTTTTTTTGTGTAAATTTGCAACCGAATCAAACCTAGAAAACTTTTCCAGTAAACGAACGCAAAATAAATTACGTCAAATTATTCAAAAATTCCAATGAAATAGATAGCCCCTAAAATGAAAGACAAATGTAAGTGAAATTTATCATGATCGAATATTGGTAAAATTCTTGCTCGTGCAGAACCACCCTAAATCAACAAAAATGGCAAAGTAATTGCAACAACGAAAAGAGGAACATTGTCTAGAATACTACGACAAAAAAAAACCATATCAAATTTAGTGCAAATTTGCACTTTTCCCGCAAAAGCAAAAGAAATGGCAAACAAAGCGAAATTTGTTTGCGGAATCAATCAAAATGCTTGAAAGGAAATCAGAGCGCACAGCCTGAGCAGCCCTTAAAGAAAAGATCCAGAGCCAGAGGTAATAGGATCGCGTGCATTTTTCAATGTCAAGTTGAAGGAACCGCCGTAGCATATGGCATCTTTTCGGGGTCGCTTGTGTACTTTTGGAATAGGGCGGCAGCTTGGAAGGACCAACAAGTTAGATGGTAATAGCTAAGTCAGATAAGTTAGGTAAACGGTAGCACGTAGTTGGGTTTAAAAAATTAAAGTTGGGCTACTGTGCCATATATCCCAGCAATTAAAAACATGCAAGGCCACCACAAACCAATTTTTTTTTTTGATGATATAGTAGAAACATGTGACGCGTGTTCCTTTTTTAAAGGTAGTTCACCAGCAGGTCATTATTTAATTGCTCTTCCAAATTTAATTATGGTTCAAAGACAAATCGCTAAAAATTAGTTAGACAGCATAATTAAAATAATTGAAATTGAACAGCACAAAGCAATTAAACAATAAAGTTTACACGCCATACGCCGAAAAAAAAAAAAAACAACGAACCCTAAGGACATCCTTTCCCATATGCATGCACAAAAAAAAAAGCACTCCAACGCCATTTAGGCTTACAATGGTTTAACAACAAAAGAGTTGAACTGGGGTTAGTTCTAACTAACTGGTTCTTTCGGGTTCCTGCCCCGCTTGATTTACTTTCAATTTCTATGTTTTCACTTTTATTCCTCTTTTTTTTTTGATTTGTTTGATGGACGCACGACACCATACAAAGGATTGTATGCTGCTGTCCTGCAGCAGGACATGCACCACAACGTGCTCTTCATTAGCACACTAAGCAAACAAACAATATGACAGCAGTCCAGACGACTCACTGACTGACTGACTGATCAGCAGCAGCAATTTAAGAACCGGCTGACGTCCTGTAAGCGCTGCAGTGTGCTCATTAGTACGCTTTTGTGGCAAAGTGGCTCGGGTGAAAGGGTTGCTGCGTGCTCATTCTTATCACAGATATACCGTATTATAAATCCTGCGCACGCTTATCAACAATACAAAAAGAGTGCAAGAGAGATAGTGTGCTGGTGCTGCTTGTGACAGCTCATCCGTTTGGACTGGACGTGCGTCCCTTATTAAATGCTGCCCGGCGGCAAGCCGATCTGATAATACAAAGCTCATACTATCTTGATGTTACGCAATTTCACTACCAGGCTTACCGCAGCACAGTGGGAAAAATTAAGAAATTTGTAACTTAAATAAATTATAAAGGGCACGATTGGATATCAAATAGTTCCCATCTTCCATTTCTCCTTTGAAAGATATATTTACTACCTAAATTCAACTTCTTTAGGAGATAATGGAAGCTCCATTATACCGGATATCTTCGAGATCACGTACAGACCAGCGTTTACTGTCAAGACTATTTAGCAGAGCTCGCTAGCAAAACAGAAAAAATAAAACGAAAACGGTCTCTCACTGAGCCGAACACTTTTTGCGTTTCGCTTTTCGGTTCTGGTCAGTGTTTTCGGTTGAGCAAAACAAATGTGTCGCTCTCACAATAACATTTATGTTGAGACTCTTTGAGCGATCGCTCACTAAAAAACCCTCAGCAAAAGACCGTTTTGCAAAAAGTGTCCGCGAAAAGTGTCTTTTGCGTGTGTATGCGTGCTTGTGTAAGTACCAAACACGAAGTAAAACACAGGCGACTCGCACAAGCACGCACACATACACAAAAGACACTTTTGCTAAAAGTCTCAAGCAAAAGTGTCCGCGAAAAACACAACCAAAAAGAAAGCGAAAAAATTGGTCATGGTCTGAGCCGAACACTTTTGAGCAAAAACACAATTGAAAGTGTTTTGTCAATAGCTTCTCTCAATGTGTTCGTAAGAGAGCGGTTTTTTTCGGACACTCTGAAAGGACTCTATTTAGGAGCTCAGCAGCAACAACATTCGACGCGAACTAGCCAGAAATAAGCTCAAACTATGATAAAATGTCATTAAAAATTGGACCTGATGGCCACCAGGGCCATCCGAAGCAACCATATGAACGATTTAATGTTTCGTCACTAATGTCATTCATGGAGCTTTCGATCGATAGTAAATTTTCGAAGATATTCCAAGCCATTCGTTTTTTATTCAAATTTGCAATCCAGGCGCGCTCCTTAAAACACCATTTATAAAATGGCGAACGTTGATGAACGAAATTAATAAGTACGACGATATCGATTGAATTCGGGGTACTCTAAAAAACTTTCGAAAGCCATTTGACTTTGGCATGTTTTAAAAATTATACCCTAGTATAATACAATTCGCTAAATAAATATGGGTGTTCCGGAATAAAAAAAGTAATTTTTTATGTTACTAACATATTTTTCTTTACAATCTGTCAAATGACAATCGAAAATTTTAGAAATATAAAAAGAATGGAATTAATTGGGCTGTAATGAGTTCAATCAATATACACCGATATACTATTTGCTAACAGCCCTAACCGATGCGATGGTAGATCCAAAATCTTCTCCGACATCTTATGTCTATACTATTATTACCTGGTTGGTTATTTGGACAATCTTTTTAGGCATCGTCAAGCTATTTTGCTAATTTCCTCTCTAACATAACAAACATTAAAGTCGTCTTTCAAGTCCGCTTGATTTCTTTCATGTCAAAGTTTCTCATTTTCGGAAAATTGCAAATCGTCCGGATTGAGATGGATTAGTTCATAGCAATTTATACCCTGACCATTTTTAAAACCTTTTTTACATTAAAAAGGATTTTACCTTTGACTAATTTTTTTAATCTAACGAACTAACAAGAAAATTTGTTTCAAATTAAAAATCATCAGTTTTTTTTGTTTTTTTTTTAAATTTTTTTTTTTTAATTTTATTAGCTATATATTATAAAATAGAATAAATTTTTTCCAGTCATATGACTAGAATTCTAGAAAGACAAAATGTTCCCTATAACAAACGTTTACTGCAATATCCTACAAAATTAAAAAAAAAAGTCAAGTAGTTTTTAATAAAAAAAAATGTATCTATAAAATAATATGTATTTTTAAAAAAAAATATTCTCTTTAAAAAACTTATTTTTATAAATTGTATTTATTAATAATTTTTTATAAAATAAAATGTTCTATAAAAAACAAATATTTTTTTTCATTTAAATTGTTTCTATAAAATATAATTATTTTTATGGTGTCCATTGTTTTCGTGTAAGTTAGAATTTAATAAAAAAGTTGCATCTATAAAATAAAATGTATTTTTTAAATAAAATTTTATCTAAAAAATATTTTTTTTTTACAAATTGTATTTATTAATAATTTTTTATGAAATAAAATTTTCTATAAAAAACAAATATATTTTTTTTAAATTTAAATTTTCTCTATAAAATACATATTTATTTTTATGGTGTCCATTATTGACGTGTAAGTAAGCATCAAATTAAAAAGAAAAGATATAAAAATATATAAAAACAATATAAAATAGTTAGATACCGGCGATTTAAAAAAAAAAGGTGCATTCTGTTGTGCACTGACTTTTGAAAAATCATTTTTTCAAAATTTTCTTACTTAATAATGTATTTTTGTAAGCATTACAATAACTCGGGGATATTAAAAAAAAAAAAAAAAGAATTGAGGCAATCCCATCTAGTCAAAAAAAACAACAGCTTATAAAAAAAAAATTTATCAGCACGACTTTTTCCATTTGTCCCACTGTGTGCAGTTATGAAAAACCATTTAACCATTTCCATAATTCTGCTGCTCCAAAAGGCAAAACAGCATCAGAAGCAGGAGCAGGGGCATCGGAGATGAGCAGTTAGCAGCCTCATTTCTATTCATGTTTGCATAAATGGCACCTACTTCAAAGTGCTTTGCTTGGGTGGTTGGGTGGTTTGGTGGCATCCTGAAAACGACCACACCAACAAAAGCAACAACATTTAGAAGCACAGCAGCTGCTGTCAGATTAAAGCATCACATCAGAGTTGTTTTTATTGTACTTAGTGTTGGAAAAGGACAAGCGAAAGTGATGAAAAAAGTTGTTGATGTTACACATATGGAATAGATAGATATATGTATAGATGGTTCATATTGTGGTTATTACAGCTGCTGTTGTTGCTTTAAGTGACCAAAAAGATCTGTGTAAACATTACAAGGGGGGAGGAAACAGATACATAGCTTTTTATGCATAAATTACATTAGGTGTAGTCAACTGTAGTCAAATGGAAAGTAAAGCAAACGTTATGGAAACTAATTGTTTTCAATGGAGATAATACGAATTTTAGATGGGATATGCTTGTTTTTAGAAGGCATTTAATTTGTAACGGTTGGAAGGCATTAACCATTCCACAGCCTTTAAGTTTCCTCAAAAGTGGGAACAAACAAATTAATAAAAAATGGTAATCATGGTTTATGGTTTAAAACTTAACCTCGATTTGATAATTAATAAAACATACTTTTTTCAAAGTTTTTCCCGTAAAAAACCGTAAATTTTTTTTATTTATCGAGTTAACTGACAAGCCATATCTTCTAAACTAATAAAGATATTGACGTACATTTTTTTTCCATGAAAGATAAAACATTGAATTTAAAAAAAAAAAATTATGTTTTTTAGAGATATTTTTTAAATATTAAAAAAAAATTTTTTTAATTTTAAAATTCAAAAGTGATCTTACACTTTACAAAAAAAATGCGTGTAAAATCGAAATTGAATCGCTGCGAAAAACAAAAAAATAAAAAGATAGTTACTCTTAGAATTGTGGAAGTTATGCTTTTGTTAGTGCTGGCATCTCGTAAGTCCGCCATAGTAAACAGTACCTCGAAAAATGACAAATAAACATAATTCCTCGGAATTGAAAGATATAAGGTACAAACTTGACATGAATGTTTGTTTTGATATTTTAAGATCAATTTTAAAAGTAACAATGAATGTCATGACCCCGTCTCCAGATAAAGGTCTCGAAATTCGGTTTTTTGCAAATAACATTTTAAACGTGCTTCTCATTTTTGTTTTAAATGTTCTATAAAGTTGTAGGCCGTAAAATTCTCTACAAAAACGGTTTACGATATTATCCCATACAACTAAGCCATCACGAGATATAGTGTTCAGAGTGCAACGCCTAAAGAAGCATTTTTATTGAATTTCCAGCTATACCTCAAGAACGGTTATCTGTAAAAGATTATACCATATACCGATTTTGTAGAGAATTTGACGCCCTACAACTTTATAGATTGGCACTTCTGCATCGAAAGTGGGCCAACTATGCATTTCTGCCCAATAAAGTGAACAACCTAATTTGAATAATCTCATATATGTAAATAATGAAATAATGTGATAATAAAAAATTTGAATACAATAGCATACTTTTAGAGAAGTTTTAATAAATCGTTTGATTGAGCCATACTGTCAACACTTAGCTTTTTTTTATAGTAAACTTGCCAAAACCTGAAAAGTTGACTGTTTTAAATCGTTTAAAGCAACTTTCTTCTGAAAGCCCTCTTAAAAAAAATGATAGTTTCTGATGAACATTTTTTATAAAGACCAGCATAGAAGTCACCACGACTGAGTTGATGGCTGATCGATTAGGTTAGGTTAGGTAAAAGCGGCAATTAGAACGACGCGTCGTCACGTCACTAAGGCCAGAAATAGGCCCGTTGTGATACCGCAATGGTGGACTATCCTCCACGCTTCCCCACTACAGAGGCCCTCTAGATATTCCAATTCACAGCCATCCAGTGGCCTCAATAGAACCTCCGTTCTGAGAGCTGGGATAAGTCATTTAGGAAGTGTGACTTGAGGAAGCGGAACTTTGTCCACCGTCTTCAGTTCTTCCTCATTACTGATCGATATAGATGTTTGAATTATACGTCGATTATGAGAACTCTGTCTAAGATAAAAGTATTCATTTACTATAAAAAGTTGAGGCACAGAATTGCTTACCGATCCTACGAATATAGGATATAGGATAATATTATCAATCATATTTTGGAGAGAGATTCCCTTCCGTCATCTGTAAGGCGAATGTCTTTTAGAGGTTCTTAACATATCATACTTTTCGGAAAGCCTAAAAAAATGGGAAAACCTCTGGAACAAGTTGCTCTTAAGATTGAATTAGGTTTCGAAACAAAAGATTTGTTGTGTGTAAAAAAATTACTTTCCTGTCTGTTCACAAACACATTCCGATTTCCATTCTACTTAAAAACATTAAACATTACTTTTTACTACCACAGTTCTCCCTCCAACCTTTGCACTTAGTGTAATATTATGTCTCTATGAGCTCTTAAATGCTTGTCCAGCGTCAGCCGACAAATGGCATTACCCTTAATTAACATTAAGTAAGTTTACCAACTCTCAACGGTCAACTTGACGCATTAATCAAATTCAGTTGGAAAAAAAAAACCCTTGTTAGAGCCACTAGCCATTACAACGAATTTATCCTATACCCCAACTCCCTTAGCTAAAAGCTTAAAAAGTCGTAAGGACGCTCATAAAAAAAAAACACATGCCCCGACTGATTTGCACTGACCGTTGGTCAATCCGTCAGCAAAGTAACCCCTAGATTGTATTACGTAAAAAAGTGCACTTAGTGCACACGGCACTTAAACTGTCCGCGCTTGCGCGTCATGGCGCAAATCATGGAAGGCACAGGACATGCAGGATATGTGTGTAGTCTACCGCTGGTCAGTTCATTAAAATGCAAGCATTGTAAAAATGCTGGAGAAAAATGCAGCGTAATGAAATTAAACAGAGCACGCGACATCCTACATGCTACATGGTGAATGCCACAAGGTGCACATAATGCGATCAGCCAGTTCACTGGCTGCAGCAGGACTGCCCGCTGC